>OZ007501.1:34900191-36145796 GCA_963931805.1 Microdon myrmicae | reverse complement strand
CGCATTCAAATCACCAAGAACGATTTTCACATCGTATCTTGGGCAGGCACGTTCGACGTTCTCGTAGAATTCTTGTTTTTCGTCATCAGGGGACTCCTCTGTAGGTCCGTGAATGTTTATGAGGCTTCTTCTTAAACTTGCCTTGCACGCGAAGAGTCTATTACATTAAAACCCATAATGTCATGCTTCCGTTTTTGGCTGACTAGAAAGCCTACCCCAAGCACATGGTGTTTTGCATGAAATCCATAATAAATGTTATACTCGTTTATTTGAATAACACCACTCCCCGTCCATCTTATTTCTTGTGATGCCGTTATGTCAGCCTTATATTAGGACAGGGCATCGGCTAGCTTCTGTGCAGCTCTCTCTCTGTATACTGAGCGGACGTTCCATTAGAAAATTCTCATATTGTTTACCCATTATCGTCCCCGTGCTCGTCGTCGTGCACTCGGTCCATATCCGAGGCAAATTTGCCATAATAGTTTGTTTTTCCGGGCAAGGTTATTAGCCTTGGGCCAACCTTTCTCAGGGTGTCGCTGCATGCATTAGTTCACTACATGGCGGGTGCCAAAGTAGCTATCCAGGGGTGTTACGTGGAGACTGCATGTCAACTTGGATTGAACAGGGACAAGGATCGTCCTGGCCTTCGCCAGGTTGAAAGCAATCAGTAACTTTGCCCCGTATCCCCCTCCACCCCCTCGGACATATCTAGCCAGCATTGTATGCAATATGAAACCGGTGCCCTGGGTAAAAATAGAATGGAACACGATTTTTATGGCAACGTGGTTATTATAAAGTTGACCAACAATTTCTTGTATTTCATTCATAGATGGGCGAGGTTGGTTTAAATACTTGAAACAAGAAAGGAAGTGAATAAAGACGATTATTTCAGCGAATAAATAATTATTTACATTATTTTAATCTAGAGAAGTAGCGTTATTAACTTTTTATATTAAAAATATAGTAAATAAATGCACTCCACCATAAAACTTCAATTTGTATCCAGTTCCTGCATAAACAATAAAGATAAAAGTATTTAGTATTTATTCACTATAAATAATTGAAAAAAAAAAAACATAAATTGTTTTTAATGTTATTATTATTATTTTGTTATTATAAAATAACAGATAAAATTTGCGGCAAGTTCTTATGCTCTTTTTCCATTGTGATGTAGATAAAGCAATATGAGAATGATGAAGACACGTCTAACAGAAACACAGTCAATCGCGAATAATGTAGTTTCTTCTAAACAGCGCAACTTCTTCCAACGAATTTAGCGGTTGGTATTTGAAATGCACCCAACGCTATATTATTCATGCGGTAAGATGATATAAAATGGCCCAACCAAACTGAGTTGAATTAGGTCTGCCAGTTGTGGGTTGTGGGAGCAGATCACTTATGGATACCACGGAATCAAAAAAGTTTAAAAGTCTAAATTATGGACGATGATGATGTCAAAATCTCCACAAGAGACATATCATCATCATCATCGGTACTACAACCGGGAACCGGTCTTGGCTTTATTAAGCAAGTCTCTCCTCGGTATTCGGTCCTTATCCGAGACTTGTTAAATTGTCCATAACAATTTACTTTTCTGGGCAAGGATATTAGCCTTGCGCAAACCTTTCTCAGGATGTTGCTGTATGCGTTCACTACTTGGCGTGTGTCAGGGGTGTCACGTGTCAAGTGGAGACTGCATGTCAACTTGTATTGAACAGGAACAAGGATCGTCCTGGCTTTCGCCGGGCTGAAAGCAATCAGAGACTTTACCCTGTGTTTTGAATTTTCTCCGGATTTCTTCAAGATTGTTCGATTGATGTAATCTGAACTCCATTTGTTTTAATGGCTATCCTGCACCCGGAAATCAACATATTGGTCTTACTTTTATACTGTGATATCTGGCAGGTCTCCAAAACAAAGTACTAGAATATTCTAGAAAGTACTGGAAAACTGGGGACTATGAGTACTAGAATATTCTAGAAAGTATTGGAAAACTGGAGATTATGAGCAGTACAAAATTCGATGCTATGGAACGGGCGGAAACGAAACGCCGAATCAGAATGAGGAAAAACGGTATAAATACGTCGCACGCAGATCAGAGTAAGCAGTAAGAAAGCGAGAGTAAGGAAGCGCGAGGAATTAAAAGATAAGTTTCGAGTTGTTAGCGAAAAGTCAAGTAACTGTTGTTATTAACAGACTAATAAAGTGTTTGCAAAGAGAATCGATTTAACGGCTTTTATTTATGAAAATAATTAATCCAGCGAACCCTAAGCTCGTTACAATACTTTTTGACACTTTACCCTGTATGTTCGCTCGCATTCCCCCCAATAGACATATAAGTTTCCTTTTTTTGCTTTGTGACCTGAAAGTATTTTTCAAATGATAAAAGTAGCCCTAATTCACTTCTATGACCGGTTCACTCGGTTGTTGTTTATCCGACAGTTCTTGCCGATCCACTCCCACGGTGAAACTCATTCCTGGTTGTTCGGCCGGGCATGGTCCCTCGACATTTTTTCCGAAGGACGATTGCTTAAGCGAGCACTCGTTTAAGTTGGGCCACCCTGTGCCATTGAAGTGGGTAGATAAAATATATCATTATCATCATCGGCACTACAACCGGGATCCGCTCTTGGTCTTATTTAGCAAGTCTCGAGGCTTGTTAAATTTTCCATAATAATTTATTTTTACGGGCAAGGTTATTAGCCTAGGTAAAATATATACTTGAACAAATATCGAAAAATTGGTGATAAATTCATTTTATTTTCAGTAGTGGAACTAGAAACATTGTACAGTCATGGGACGTATTTTATATTTTGTAGTTCATTTAGATACTTAACCCATAGCACTCAATTATTTTATTATACTATAATATTGTATTATTAATATAATTTTATTATTCTTTAATATTATATTATTATTATTCTATAATATTATATCAGAAACTAGAAAGTTCATGACACATTTGATTATTACTATTCAGGAATTTTATGTTCAACGATTTCATGTTTTATAATATTTGTAATACATGTTATAGAAACCAGCAAAAAATCTATTTATGGACTGAACGTATACATTGTCATCTATCGAGTAATAGAATTTTAAAATACTCTTCTAAAGAGGACAGGTTCGGCATAGATAATTGTTCTTCGCGTTTTGCGTCCGCCATTTTATTTTCATTGTCGTGCTCTCTTCTATCAAGACGCGTGTGAAAAGTTGGCAGAAAATCTAATTCCTCGTACCGCATAAAAATAAAACTAGTAATAATATGGATCGTAAGTTAATATAAATTGTTGGTTGTTAAAATTTATATTATATTTGTAAATATGACATTAGGTGGTAGCTCACTAGGAGGAGGAGGAGGTTATAATAATTTCAATGTACCTCCACCAAATTATCAGCAAGGCCCGAAAGGTGGTGGATACAATGAACCGCCACCATCTTATAATAAACCCAATCAAGGAGGAGGTAATTTTTAATGAATTACAGTATTTTTACAGAATCTTAAAATAATATTGAATATTGTTTGGGATAGGGTCTGGCGGTGTTGGAGGTAATCGTGGCGGTTGGATGGAACGTTCAAGTGGTGGAGGCGGTGGTGGAAATTACGGGTATGTATATATGACAAACATTTTCATTTTAGATATTTCTATTATAAAAAACTTCACAAGCTAAGACCATTTTAAAGCAGTAGTTTGATAGCTTAAGATTTGTGTTTGTTTGCTAAATTTATTTTCGGAGGTAAATAGTTGCATAGCAAACGATTGAATTTTTGCTTTTCAACTTCCACATACTTATAAGGTAGATATTAAGCGCGCTTTATAACATGATAGATGTAATCGAAAATATCGTAATTGTCTAAGAGGCTGCTTCCATTGAGATCCTTGGCAGTATAGGGGTAAAAACAGTATTAATAAAAACAACATGTCTGCCTTTATATAAATTTATATTATATATTTAAGATTTATGTAAGCGTCACCGGGTAAAACAATTTTTTTGTAATCCTAATTTTTTTTTCTGTTGTGGATTCAGATGAATTGCTACACTGCACACAAAGTTAATGAGCCGCTGTTCTTTGCTTTCAAACAAAGTAATATATTTATACATTTATATATTTACGTAATTTAAAGTATTATAAACTTAAGGTTTTTTTTTCACGTAAATAAGGATGCATGTATTATGTCTAATTTGTTTGATAAACAGTTAGGTAGGGAAGTTGGTTAACATTGGAGAAGTAAAATGTAAATAACTTATCATTTTGTTTTACAATTTATAAAGAGCCATAACTTATGGGTTCTGCGCCTTGTAACATTTACAATTTGATGGAATTAGCCAACCTTTTAACCCAAATACTTCAATAGTGTTCCGTTCAATTGTAGTATTCTGTACACAAGAACATCAAATTAAACTAACCAGAGGATAGAGTTAGGTAATTTATATTATGCTGTTAAGGGCTTAAATCTAATTTCATAATAGTAAAATGAATTAGTTTTTTTTTTATATCCCAAAACGAATTATTAACCCTTCCATTCCAACTTTTAATTGTGAATATCGGCCGGCAACTGCAACTTATTCTCGTCATATTTTGAGTTGAAAGTTTTTAAGTGGTAAACTTTAAACGCTATAATGACGTGTAAATAATAAAATTAAAGTCATTGCAAACAATCTTTATTGATTTCAGAAGTTATATAATTTTAATTACAATATTTATATTATGTGGTATTTTTTAAATACAGACAGGTCTCACACCAGCAACTGTTTGTTTTTCCTTCCCAGAACAAAAATATTAGTATCCCTATTACTGCTCCCACTATAACAGATTCCAAGTCATCCTGACTATCTACATTGACTGCTCAAAGAATTTATTTTCCTTCTCGACATAATTGAAAAGTAGCTGGGTTTACAATAAAACCGATTGAGATCTGATTGTCTTTACTGATCGCTTGTAATTGACTGATGAGTATTATTTTTGTCTATAAACAATTACCGATAACCACCCGAACAATATCCGAAGTTGAAAGTATCCTTGGAATAGCACGCTCAAATCAGAGATTTATGACAAGGACACTTGGAGTAGAACGCCGCACATCGGAGGTGCTTGAGAGGCACACATGAAACGATAAGGGTTAATACTCTTGTGGTATCATAACAAAAAGGCAAAACAGGGGGAATAGGAAATAAGGCTTGGATGCAAAAAATTGTTAATGTTTCGGTTCCGTACCGCGTGTAGGAATGTCAATGGTGTATCATTAGAAACTTTGCACATGTCCAACTCGTAAAACCCATCACAAAAACCATATAAATACAATATCACCATAAAAATCAACAATAAAATCTTCGTAAAGTTTTCTAAATAACTATTGCAACTGTTATGTTAAAATAAAACCCAGTAGAGAAGATGAGACCAAATTCAGCATAAACAATACTCCATGAGCCAAATTCACTTTTGCATTCGCTATTCATTAAGCAATCAACGAGATTAACATTAATAAATTCGCTTAGGTATTTCTAGTACACTTATGAAGAGATGTTCTTCGCTCATTAAAAAACTCTGTAATCTGTTCAATTCAACTCGTTAAATTCAAAACGAATAAAAGGTAGTAAATATTTTGCCTAAAAACTACCATATCTCTAATTATTTACTATGATGCATGTTATGAAGTCACTGAATTCGATATATCTGAAAAGAAACGACCACCACCCTACGGTCATGGTATCAACAACTCTACAGATCTGATGGGAATATCTTACCAAAAAGTTGTGCCACACGCTGCATTATTGTGGTGAAGGGAAAGTTGTCGCAGTGGGTGGGTAGCTCAAAAGCATTTGACACAGTTTGGTATCCGTTTCTGTTGTCCAAATTGCTTCCTAAATTCGGTAGAATTGACCACACACAGATTCAATGCATGAAACAATGTTTGTCTACCCCCTAGATTCATGTGACGGCGTTAAATCTGGCTCCCACCAAATTAATGTTGACTTTCCTCCACGTTCATTCCTGTGTAATTTTCTGTTTTACGAATAATTTCTTGACCAATATTCACAAACCAATCCGCCCATTTACTGATGACAGTACATTGAGATACTCTTATTATCATCATTATAAATCATTGTGGTATGTTCAACTTATTGATTCCGGTTTCAACAGTATAACGATGCGGATTATCTCACCCAGTAGAATTCAAAATCTCGAAAATCGAATGCAGTGTCTTTTCGTTAAAATTAAAGATAACTGTCAACATAAACTCACTCTCTATGATCAAATGAACAGCACTTGTATCTTCAAAATCAACAAATTATTAATTCTTGGCGCTCGTATTAATTCGACTCTTATTAGATTGTACATGGCGAAGATGTCGGCTGAATATATAAGGGTCCTTGGAAGATGTAAGAAATATCCCACCCCATCCATCTTGGTCACAATCGACGACGCTTGTTTTCTTCTTAAACCGGCATTCAATTCGAAGATCTGGTCAATAAGCATCTAAAACGGCGCTTTACGTGCTCGATAGGATACAAAAACCAGTAAAACTCATTGGGAATTCAAACGCGTCTCTCAAAACCATCGATAGGACAGGTGCAACGTATCCTCGTTATTTTTTCCACAAGTTATGACCACAGTCCTCGCTACTTCAGCACAAATGTCCATGTCTCCAGACATTTTTCCGCGATCTCTCGATTATAGTTCAATTAAAAAAATTAATCTTCCATTTACGGATCAACAAAAGAGCCTCTCTTTTGTGGAGATTCGTAGAGTCGCCCCAGAATGCTCTGTCTAATCATGGGTTTCCTGTCTCTAGTCATTCAAGGCCAATGCACTTATTTATAATACACTTGTGTGCACTTTCTTAATTTTGGAGTTCATTTGAAGGTGTTCTTCAGCGCTTCTGGTTTATCCTATCAATGGCTGCATAACAACGCTCTTTTTACTGTTCTTTAGTCGGTTTTCTTAATTATTCATACACTTTACTCCATGGATTCGTTTGAGGGTAACAATTCACTATGATAAACACTCTCCTTTCACACAAAGCGGCATTAACTTTATAAAGGACGACACCGATTCGGTGGGAAGATCATACTTCGCTTTAATTGTTTCGTTTAAAGAACATCATTCCTACTCCTTTTTCACCTGCCCGCGGTAGAGGAAAATTCACTTCCATACAACCCTTTGCCGTGCAATGTTCACATACCTGTGGCCGCCTTGTTGATTGGGTGGCCGTCAAAACATTATTTCTTTGCGATACGCCTGTGTCCGTTTGCGTCTGTCTTCTGGTCGGCAATTCGTCAAAGAAGTCGATTACCACACAAAAATGTTATAACCGCCGGTTTTAGCGCCAACATCCATATCGACTTTATACGCCTTCGATGAGTCTTGTTCGGCAATGTAAGCGATCTCTTCGGAGCGAACTAATCGCACAAACACCTGGTCGCGGGTCATTGATGAAAACTACTTTCAGAATCACGGTTTGTGTGTGGTCGGCTACAAGGAGATCTGAGTATTAGGGTATCATTTTACTTTTTAGCAGACGTGACATCGGAAACTCCGACTCCGATTTCCAACGAATGAACTTTGACTTTTGTAGCGTTTGCGAATATTGTGAAGACTCTGTGATTCGAGCCGATGGTATGAGGGTTAGAATCACTAAAAAATGTAAACAATGCTCAATATATCAGCCCCCTGTACAAATTCGATTTCTAAATTCAAGTACACTCAACTGATGTGGAATTGCTATGCTATTGCTTGGTATACGGCTGATGCCTTTTCTTATTCGATGTTCTTCACTATTTGCTTGTGTATTGTGTGTGTATCTGTTAGAAACGCCACACTACTCCCTCCTCAGTGGCTTTGTTACGATCAACTTCGTGTGCGAACGGCGGAGCAAGAGAACGTCGGAGCAGGCGAGTGAGCCGGTTCTCTGTGCAGAAGTCGGGACACTAGAAGTAAGTGGGAGAGTATGTGCTATTTGTACACAGATCACGTCGGGGTCACCAATTATAGCGTTGGCAACGATAGTGAAGACTGTGATTCGAACTGTCGCTATGACGGTTAGAGTCACTAAAAATTTAACCAATGCTCAACACATCAGGCCACTGCCGCTTGTACGGATTCAATTTCTAAACTCAATTATACTCGAGTGATATGGTATTGCTGTGTTATTTGCTTGGTATGCGGCTGATGCTGTGGGTTATTCGAATTTCATTCGGTGTTCTCACTATTTTCTTGTATATTGTGCGTGTATCTGTCAGAAACGCCACACTACTTCCTCCTCAGTAACTTTGTTACGATTAACTTTGCGTGCGAACGATGAAGCAAGAAGAGGTCGGAGCAGGCGAGTAAGTCGGTGTTCTGTGCAGAAGTCGTGGTTGAAGTAGTAAAGTCCTGTTTGCTTCTTCCCACGTCAGGGGTTCCGCAAGGCAGTCATCTAGGTCCCCTCTTATTTATCCTTACCATCAATGATGTTGACTCCATTATTAAATACTCATCCATCTCCCTCTATGCAGACGACGCCAAACTCTACAAAACGATCATCTCTCCTCTCGACTTCTCACTTCTCCAAGCGGACGTCGACAGCTTCTCAACTTGGTGCCCTAATAACTGCCTCGAACTCAACGTTGTCAAATGTCACTCCATCACCTTCTCCCACAAACGCCCCCCACGTTCGTACTTCCTGCTAAACTAGCAGATATCATCTGTACCCTCGATACGTGACCTCGGGATCTTATTTGACAGGGAGCTTACCTTCATCTCGCATATTGATGATATTATTCTTAAGGACAACTCTGCCCTTGGGTTTGTGAAACGCTGGTCTCAAGAATTCTCTAATCCAAACGTTTCCCGTTCTCTCTACATAGCCTTCGCCCGCCCCCTTCTTGAATACGCCAGTCAGGTCTGGTCTCCACACTACTCGTCCCATATCCGCAGAATCGAAAGCGTGCAACGTCGTTTTCTTCGTTTTGCCCTCCGCGGACTGAACTGGGTGAATCCTCGGATTCTCCCCCCATACACAAGCCGGATCCATCTGATAACCTCAAGACACTTGAGGAGCGCAGAACTTGTGCCGATATCCTTTTCATCCACCGTCTCCTTTCAGGCACAATCAACTGCCCAGGCTTGCACTCCATCACTGCACTTCACACTAACCCCCGTAACCCGCGAAACCCTCGTCTCTTCTATCTGCTCACTCACCACACTTCTAACGGCGCTAATGAACCCATTTCGCGAACGCTGCGGTGGGCAAGCCCCCACCCCACGTCTTTCGATTTCAACTTTACCTCTACTGCTCTCAAACCTCATCTCCTCTCTTTCCCCCCTGACCACGCACACTCCCCATCTACACTCGTACAAACCGTACTAAGCTAAATAAATAAATGAGTAATAATTGATGGATAAACCCAGTAGCCAACTCACCAAACATCCCCCCCCGCGCTCTTTTCTTTTTAACCATACTATATTATCATCATCATTATCGGCACTACAACCGGGATCCGGTCTTGGCCTTATTTAAAAAATTTAAGGCTTGTTAAATTTTCCATAATAATTGTTTTTCCGGGCAAGGTTATTAGCCTTGCGCCAGAACCATACTGTATATTCTTTAGTTTTAAGATAGTTAAGTTTTATTGCTTGTACTAAGTTAAATATATGCGGGTTCTGCCCTCACTAAATTACTATGGGAGAGTGTGTACTGTGTGTGCAGATCACGACGGGGCCGCCTATTATATCGTTGCGACGATAGTGAAGAATGTGTGATTCGAACCGACGGTATAAAGGTCAGAATCACTAAAAATTGAGCCAATGCTCACCACATTAGGCCACTACCGCTTGTACGAATTCGATTTCTAAACTCAAGTGCACTCAACTGATGTGGAATTGCTATGTTAGGCTTGGTATACACGGCTGATGCTATTTCTTATTCGATGTTCTTCATTTGTGGATTGTGTGTGTATCTGTTAGAAACGAAACAACTTCTACTAATGCTTTAAAAGTTAATGTGTGAGTATAGCTGTTAGCATTAATACCTACAGTGTAAATACCACACATCAGGTTGATAACGATACTCGCTTTGTAATTTGAACCTTATCCACAAAGGCAGTGTTTCCCTTTTTCTCTACAATCTTACCAGTAACACTTGAATTGTGGGTACAACATTTTTCCAAGGTTGCTTATAACTTCGATGCCAAAAGAGATTCTGTTTCAATCTGACTAATTCCATCTAATTGAATGCATATCGATCTTATCGCTCCATCCTCTTTACTAAGTGCCATCATTGCTTCAACAAGTGTATGAACTCCTTTGGTGGAAGTACAGGGCAAACTTCATAGCTTGAATATCAGTAAAGGGATCTGGCTTTCCGTACACTTAAGTAACTTTAAAGACACCGGCTATGATGAGATCAGTAATGGTCGAACACATGGCAGTGGTCTGATGTGTTGAGTACAGGTTCAATCATTTAGTGATTCTAACCGTCATAGCGTCGGCGCGAGACACGTTCTTCACTATCGTCACAAAACGCAAAGACATACGGTCTTATTAATACTCTTAAGGGGAGAAAACACGAATCACTTTTTCTTGTCTCACATCACGTCGTGGAGGTGGAAATTAATCCAAAAACCACTACAATTGTCCACAATAAGTTGGATGAGGTCGCCCTACAATTGTGTACGGGACTTCAGGTGATTTCCTGCTTTGATTTGGGTCCTTCTGGTTTGAAAGCGAATGATGATTTTGATTGTGTGTATGCAGGACTGTATGTGATTTGTTTTAAGCGGGTGGCGCATACTTTCTAAATCAGGTCGACGGTACTGTAAAACTTGTGGATATTCTTGATAAGACCACCTCAATATAAGGACTTATACACGAGTCATTTTATGAAAATGTTACAGTGGTTGCCAACTGGATTCCTTTGCGTGATTTTTGCAGTGACATTCTGTTTTGAATTCTCTAATCGTCTAGGAATTATATTTCCCTACTGTGTCTTCTGAGATTTATGTAGAGGAATCTAGCTGATTTTTTTTTTATTAAGCAGTTAAAAAATCATTTGAAGGGCATATTCTACACATAATTAGGTATAAAAAATAATTTTGTTTTTATTTTAAGTACAAAACCAGTTTGAAAAGTACGGTTTTAAAAAAGCGCGTTTCAAGTTTCAAAGCGTGTTAACAAGACGAGATCTATGAAATACGTGCTGGTCAATTTTTTTACCTTTACTCTGCTATCCCCTATTCGATTTCTTAACTCAAGTACACTTAACTGATGTGGAATTGCTATGTTATTGCTTGTTATACGGCTGATGCTTTTTCTTATTCGATTTTATTTCTGTGTTGTACGTGTATCTGTTAGAAACGCCGCACACCTATATGTTTTGCTCTCTCCGTCTCCAACGTAGTGCGCATACGTGACATTGTGTAAAGTTTTGAAGCGACAAAACATCGCAACGCCATCAGGCTCCATTTTTCCAGCACTACCACTATGATTGCCCCTCGTGTCCAACTTTCCACTCTTCGTACTCAGCTGTGTTACTTCGTTTTTCACTATACTCATACTCTTTGCAATACTTTGATATTGTGCAAATGTCTATAACTTCTCTAGTGAACCTGTGGCTGTTCCGCCAAAGGCCACTGTCCACTTGCCCAATTACCCCCAAGCTTCCTGTACCGAAGCTCCTCAAACTCCATTGTTTTCCGCTAATTCAATTGCATTAGCACCTAAAAACATTTTCCTGTCCAAGGACAATCAACACTCCCAATGTATTACCTAGAAATTCCTGAAAAGAATTTCACCAACAAGGGCATTTTTCCATGCATCAACGCATCGGCAGAAACAACAAAGAATTCTTAGCATTCATAATCCAATGCTTCATTAGAATTCGCTGGAAAATAATTCGTCTGCATACATGTATCATAAGTAGGAAAACTATTCCGGCACCATTGTTTGCTAAGCAATTTTGTCCCTCATGTGCACCCTAATCTTCCCACATGCACATATCTAGCAGACCCTTTGTCCAAGAGACAAAAGCAAATACGCGCATCTAGCGTCAAATGCCATAAACCGAATTCCTTCGCATGTAAACATGCATAAAATCCAACCCATGGTTTGTTTTCCTACTAATAAGTAATCACCAATTTCGTGCTTTGCCACAAACGATTTACCCTGCATATACAAATGCATACATGGGATTCGTTTCTTCCACCGACCCAAGATACGATATACAATTTTCATTGTATAAAGTATCCCAATCCATTAGCACCTTTTTCTAATGGTTATGCGTCTGTTGACGCAAGAGCATCACCAACCCAGGTCGATGTTGACTTTTATGATACCCTTGTCCCATCTTTAGCACGCATCATGTGCAAACAAAAGAACGCTGTTTTTCCGCAGGCATTCTGCCGATACGATAAACAATCCAAATTGTTTGGGGTATCCCAAATGCATTTCCCATTTAATGAGTTGCAGTTTATTTATTTAGCTGACCCTAATTACAGACCGATGCCTTAGGTCGCTTCTCCCTTTGTTCTTTTATCCGCGTTGTTGGTTTCGTTTATCCTTTGCTGAAATGCATCGATAAACACGGTGATGTGTACGATCACACATACACACCACTGCATAAAGAGATCGCCGTCCATTGGTCACACCCAGTAAGGAAAGATCGCAAAAATAAGATGCCTGTTGACTTCGTAGGTATTTCGACCAATCACTGGGCAAGAGTCAATCAAAGTGTCTCCGCATTCACTGCACTTCACAACAATTTTGCAACCGAGGCTACGCTTATTTGTTTCCGAAAATGTAACATTTGCCGCCACACTTGCGCACTAAATCTTGAGCCAACGCCATGAAAACAGGTATAAAGTTAATGATTCTATACCCAAATGAAGAATCAATGGGTATCTCATCCTCCAATGCCGATGTTTTCAATTTTTTTTCACGACAACATCTAAAGTCGTTTTCAAAATCGTGACGATTCGGCGGTTTGCGATGTGGAATCTTCGTGGCGCACGAGATGTCGATTGACGACTTCCTTTTTTGCCTTGATTCACTTTTTCACTCACTCATTTTTATTTTATTTTGTGCAATATTAATCACTTAAATAACGTAAATATGAGGCTAGCACGTGGCACGTACGAAAAACACGTACTATACGTTAAGCTGTAGTCTAATGGTTATTTCAGCGTCTCGTGCTATCTCTCTCTAAAGTAAAAGTTTTATAACGCCATCTACTATATATATATATATATATATTTTATGAAAGTATGACTCGCTTGTATTAAATAAAAATTATCGACCAGATTATGATACTTCAAAACACTGCGAAAACAAAAGAGATTTTTTCGAACGTTTCGGAGCCTTTAAAGTTGAAAAAAAAATTTCCCCACATGAAATTCCTTTTGGATATCATTTTTTGGGATGTTTATACGCAATTCAAACTAAAAAAGGGCATTTTAACCCTAGAACCCATACGGGGTGTGTAAGAACTCCACTTCAAAGACTCATTAAATCTTCATACTTTTTGGGCTCTTCTATAATATCAATTTTTATCACTTTAGTTTCCATTTATACTCTAATTTTTTTTTATTCTTATTTAAAATGAATTTGATATGATTAAAAAAACATCATTTGTTCTTTCATTTGACGTAATAACGCTTGAAAGTTAGTGTGGTGTGGAGGAACCCCAAATAGGTTAATGTAACAAAAAACAAGATATGGGTTGTAGGATTAAAATTCCTTTTGTGTGGGTTTTTCGTGGAAAACAAGTGGAATATTTAGTACTATATAATATCTTTAAAATCTAATGCTGACTTATCGAAATTTCAACTCATTGTGAATAAACGCCACTTGGGTCATTGTAACCCACGAATGTGCAATTCTTGGCATTTGTATTAAGTCGACTTTTAAATGGAGCATCCAGATACTATATTTGAATTTGTTAAGAGATGGCGAAAGTACCCTTTACAAAATAAACGCAATTTACAAGGCCTATATTCGCACACAAATAGAGCTCAGTCCTCATATTTAGACAGGCGTATGCCACATTTGATAGGATAAAGAAACCTAATAAATAGTTAATAATTGGTTAAATATATGTAAATACTATATACAACTGGTTTGGATTGGAACTATTTTATACTTTCAATTGCATATTATATTAATGGTATTATAAGTTTTATAAAAGAAGGGGGAAGATGTCATTTAATTGTAATGTTAAACATAACGAAACTGACAGTAAAATAAAACTCTGAGAATTTTGGAGCAAATTTCTGATTATTTATATAAAAAAAGAAAAAAGAAGTAATAGATCATCCAGTGCGGACAACGTGACGTAAATTTAAGAACATCAAATGATACTTTAAGATAAGGAAACGACGTATTATGATAATCTAAATAACACTCATTGGAAAATAAAAACATCATAAATGAACTGGTCATGGAGTAAAGAATGTATTTTAATACATGTCATGGGATTCAATGAGGGTATAATCTGACAATATAAACTCCAATCAGGTAATCGAGTGGATCATCAAAATCAACAGAAAATCTAATAAAAGGTATGAACATGGTAACACTATAGAAAAACTTGTCTGCTCAAAACATACGTCTATATTACTATGCAATACTGTAATTAATAATTTTTGCCCCTTCAAATATTCATATATTATTTATTTAGAATTTAGCATATCATCCAGAAGTTGAGAAGCAAAAATTGGTACACGGGTAAAGAGAGAGAGTATACTTCGAACATTTAGTAAAAAGAAAAGTGTATAAATATTTATGGTGAAATATTTGGTAATGCGTAAAAATGACCCAAACGAAATATGTGTTAATATATCATGGGCGTAATAGTTAAAACATTGTATGTATACACACGAGAATTTTTTTTTCAAAAAGGTATTTTACTCTTTTCGTTTTTGAATTTAAAACAAAGTTTATTTAAAAAAAGGTGTGTGACAAAATCAAGTGTAATAGACCTCCCCTCTCTTCATTGTGTCAAGATCTTTCAACGGTACTTGCTTGTGTAAAAAATTGTATATTCTACATTTAAATGAGTGTTCCATGTATATTCTAGAGCTGGAGGCGGCAACAAGGACGGCTATAACAAAGGTAAAATATACAAGCGAAATTTTCATCAGAGTAAAGTATTTCATTAATTTTTTTCAAAATCTTATATTAAAACTAAATGTATAGCAATCTGCAAAGTTCAAATTATGAATGTATGTGCAGATATCTTTTCAAAAGCATCTGTGAGTATAGGGAGATATTTTGAGGATAATATTAAAACGCACGAATGTGGTTTCCCTTGAAAACTATGGAGTATGAGGCAGGCAGAATATACTTCTTTTGCACACCAAACACTTAAAGCCAATAATGTGTGATTTCTTCATGATTGCAACCAATCTGCCAAAAACATAAATATACGTTTCTTAATTTCAAATTTTAATCCACAAAAAAGATTCGCAAAATAATATTTTATAAATCAATGTCGATCACCCGTGCTTGGCTTCGCGTAAATTATTTATTTATCCGTCGTGAGTTGCTCAATGCGGGTTTTTTAAACACCAGGTGTACCGGTATGAAGTGATTTAAAAAAAAAATAAAACACTAATTTTAAATGGGAAAATAAAAAACATTTTATTCAAAGTATTGGCCATTGCTTTCTACACATTTCGACCACCTTTCTGGCAATTTGTGGATACCACGCCAATAAAACCGGTCGTCTTTTGAGGCAAACCATTCGGAGACCCAATTTTCGACTTCTTCGTAGGAATTGAAATGGTGCTCAGCCAATGCGTGTCCCATCGATGAAAAAAAATTGTAGTCGGAAGGAGCCAAGTGTGGTGAATACAGCGGGTGGGGTAACACTTCCCAGCCGAAAGCTTTTATTGTTTCTTTGACGGGTTTTGCTGTATGACATGCACATGCATATTATCATGCAACAAAATTACCTTTCCGTGTCTTGTGGCCTATTCTGGTCGTTTTTCGATCAATACATGGTTCAAATTAATCATTGGTTGTCGGTAGCGTTGCGCATCAAATATTACAAAAATCATTTTATTTGTCCGAAGTAATCTCCCAGAACTGAAACACAATTCTTTCCTTGTTCGACAAGTTGTATGTTGTCGATTGGAATGTAAGTGAGGATGGCGGTCTTCACCCGGCCAATGTCTTCAATTCAGACAAAAGGGTTTCATTTCATAGTGTGGAGTATATGAAATAAGAAAAAATCGTATGAGTAAGATCGGACGGGTACGGGAAGAAAGTCTGTGGCAATTGCCGCACAATGAGAAGGTACCATCATCATGCAATAATCTCCAACTGCCTAGTTTTCGAAATCCAAGACGAATAGAAAACGCCCACGTTTTTTAGTTAAAATGCGATGAATTGTTGTTTTGGTATACTAAGTTCCATTTCCTTAAATCCTACAGAAGATTTCTT
Source organism: Microdon myrmicae (assembly GCA_963931805.1). Lineage (NCBI taxonomy): Eukaryota > Metazoa > Arthropoda > Insecta > Diptera > Syrphidae > Microdon > Microdon myrmicae. The sequence goes on along the minus strand of OZ007501.1, from coordinate 36,129,376 downwards.
CAAAACTTTTACGAAATCACGCACTTTATCCTTGTTTTCTTCGGTAATACATCAGTGGTCGGCCAGCCAACACATTTATTCCCATACACATCTTTCCTGCCTTCATTGAATCGTCGAAATCATTCAACAGAATTCTCCCCATAAGCCTTTTTTTAGCAATACGCATTTTCCCAATTTTAAAACAAAATTTAGTATTGACTCCTGAGTCTTTTTATATAGTGGCTGGCGGAGATGTTCACTGTTATCCGCAATTTGACTCAACTCGTAGAGGCACCTACGCGAGTGTCGGATACCCTGGATTGGTTTTTGACATCCGACCCGAGCATTTATACCGTGGAGATTGCGGCGCCACTGGGGAACTCAGATCACTGCTCGGTATTGGTAGCCCAACCACTTGCATTTCAAGCGAATAACCGACCTAAGCAGCTTCGCCATGTACGGAGTTATGGTGCTGCCAACGAACGATTTGCGAGATTTCTTCGCATCCTTTCCTTGGTCGGAGGTGTGCTTTGGAGATTCCGATGTTAACGCATGCGCGGAGTTGGTCACAGAGATTATTCTTCTCGGGATGGAGATCTACATTCCGCATTTCATCAAACGAAATTCATCTGATAAACCTTGGTTTGATAAAAAATGCGAGCAGATTTCAGCGGCAAAAAATAGAGCTTTTAAACAGTGGCGCTCCGATCCTACCGATGTTAACAGAACGAATTTTGTTAGGATCAGATACGCATGCAACCAGGTGATTGATACCGCGAAGAAGAACTGTGCTCCAGAACTATCGCCGGTTCTTGGCAGACTCTTTCGCTTATCTTATGCACGGAGGACCTTTCCTGCCTGCTGCAAACTCGCTCGGGGTCAGCAAATCCCAAAGAAGGGAAAAAGTGTCTCCCACAATAGTACCGACCGATAGCATTACTGTCTATGTTATCTAAAGTGATGGAAAGGGTTATAGCGTTTGCGACGATAGTGAAGAACGTGTGATTCGAACTGACGCTACGACGGTTAGAATCGCTAAAAATTGAACCAGTGCCGAGTTATTTAAATATTTGGAGTGCAACGGACTTCTGAATGATCGTCAGTACGGATTCTGTGGCAGGCGGTCCACGGGAGACCTTTTGACTCTTATAACCGGTATATGGACATTTGCGATTGAGCGGCATGGTGAGTCAAGGGCAGTCGCATTGGATATCTCCAAGGCTTTTGACCGCGTCTGGCACGCGGCATTGTTGAGCAAACTTCATTCATATGGACTTTCCCAACAGTTTTGCGACTGGACGAAGAGTTTCCTCGAGAATCTGTCGATCCGAGTTGTTGTGGACGGCGAGTGTTCGAATCTGTATCCTGTTAATTCTGGGTTCAATTTTGGCTCCAACCTTAATTTTGCTTCACATAAATGATTTGTTGGAATCAACGGATAACAAAGTGTTTAATTTCGCTGATGATAGTACGCTTGTTTTCCTCTTTCTCGAGTGATGGACCGATTAGGGCATCCGCGTCGCACCACCTGAGATGTAGACAGATCGACTCTGAATTGGGATCTGGATAAGGTCCGGCAGTGGGGAAACGCCAATCTCGTCGACTTCAATGCAACGAAGACGCAGTATACGAATTCCCAAAGAAAAGTGGATCATCGGTTCCACAGCTGATGATGAATGGCCAGGCCCTCGACCCTGGGGAAAGCTTGAAATTGGTCGGCGTCACGATCTGTGGGAATGTATCGTGGCATAAACACGTGTCGAACATCGCCAGGTCAGCCTCAGAAAACTGAGTTATCTTTTTAGAGCCAAGAACTATCTTACTCAGGTCCAACTTCCTCTTCTGTATAAATCTCATGTTAGACCCGCGCTCGAATATTGCTCTTATGTTTGGAGCTTTGCTCCTAAACATACCCTCGACCTACCTGAGAGCATACAGAGACCAGCGATCCGCCTGATCGCGGACTCGGCGCTGACAGTGGGACTACAGTCGCTATCACATCGAATGCGCGTAGCTGACCTCTGCCTGTTTTACAGATATTATCACGGGTACTGTTCTTATTCGTGTATTGTTCCGCGAAATTCGGTTTATATACGCTTCACAAGACAATCCGACGGATCGCACCCGTTTGCGCTTCATCTCCCGACGGCGCGAACATCCCTGCATCCAGAACTCATTCCGTTACAGATCGGGAAAGCTGCGGAATGCTCTCCTCGCGCAAGTGTTCCCGGAACGGTACAATTTGCAACTATTCAAAAGGAATTGCAACGGTTATTTGGTGGCATCTCGGAGCGCCGTGTCGGTGCCATAGATTCGCCTCTCTCGAGAGAAGTATATTAAAGAAAAAAAAAAAAAAAAAAACCGCTGATACTAATTAATTCGTGGTCCTCAGTTGCCATATTTTTTTTAAAGTCTAGTATGTTCCTTAAATAACGGATTCGATGGAAAATTTGATTTTTCGACAGTTCAGGTCATAGCCACGACGTCAACGATCTTAATAGTAGCTTTATGACATCGTTTTATCTGATTCTATTACTATTACTATTAATTGTCCCATAGGAACCCGGAAGTTCAGGACCTAACCGACTCGGCTGGGCCATCGTTCCTTGTCCTGTGCACTCTCCTTCCACGCTTGACCATCCGATCCGATTTCGTCAAAGTCAAACCTAGCGTTGTCTTCCCATCTCCACCGCCGTCGTCCTGTTGGTCTACCGTCAAGAATTCTACCCGCGGTCCTATCGTTTCCCATTCGCGTCACATGTCCGGCCTATCTTAATCTTCGTGACCTGATTACTCTCACTATTGTAGATTTGTATAGTTCTTCCAGTGGATGTGGAGTTCCCTCCATTGTCCTGCCTCTTCGTCATATTTACCACCAAAGATACTCGTTAAAACTCTATTCTCGAATACGTGGAATTTTTTTTGTGAGAGCCCATGTTTTGCATCCCTATAGAACAATCGGCATGATTATGGTTCTATAACATGGAGCTTTATATTACGTGATAGCAGTTTGGATTTCAGCATTTACTGACTGCGTGCCAACTAGCGTTGCCGGAATGCAGTCTTGTTAATTTCCTTCGACATTTAATTACTGGCCGTCAGTGTTGTTCCTAGATATTTAAATTCTTTAACTTTTTCAAATATCTTGCCTCTGACGTTTATGTGTGTTCCCTAAGGTCCATCTGCTCTCGCCGTAATCATGTATTTTGTTTTGTCTTCATTTATTTCTAGGCCCACCTCGTCTGCCGCTTGCATGATGATTTCACAGTTTTTACTTACAGTTTCTAGATTATCACCCAGAACGGCGATGTCAACCGCATATGCGAGCACTTGTGCTTTATCTGACTCTATCATCAAGGTTTTTCAAGCACTTATAAGTTTTTCAACTTAGGCTTCCCTGGTCCTACCGGCTGCGTCAATTAATGTTATGGTCGGGGGATACTCTTCCGAGGTTAACGGTTTCGATAGTTACCTGATGTTCGCTGGAGTCCTGCCTTCCTCTTGGTTGTTGGTAGTCAAAATGATACAATGACTTTTAACTTTACAACTTTAAACTTTATTAATTCTCTTTTTGGGGAAAACTTCCCAACTGGGACTACTTATCAGACCATGTGTATCCACTGCTTTTATACCCCAAAATTGGGCGTAGAAAAGCAAACGATGCATTTCCTTCAACTCGGACTTCGATCCAGAACGTATGAATTGCATTGACACCGATTTTCAGGTACGAGCCGTCGATATGGCTCAATTATCATTTTAACTTAATTGGCCTTCGCAACGTGCAACGGCTTACGTCAATTAAATGGCTGCCGCGCTAAATCATAAAGGATTTCCCTTGCTCAGGCCATTTGCGCCACTTAAACGTTAACTGCGCCCGACCAAGCCAATTGAAATACGATAGATTGCGTTTGCTCCGTTCAACGGGTCGACGTTTTGTTGTTAAGTACGACTGGCACGCTCTGTGTCGCAGTGTTGGGTTTGCATTCACTTTGTTACTTCTATTTGCCGCGGTAACGCTGCCGGTGTCATATTTCCAGCATGGGTTCCAGTGGTGGTCGTGAAGGTGTACAATCTGATGCCGTGGGGGGTGCGGCATTAGGCGCCAGCCAATCGCCCGTTAATGGGTGGATCGTACGATGCGATGAGCGTGTAACACGAGTATTTATGATACGATGAGCGTGTAGCTCTGGGAAATGAGACAATTAATGGGGTATTTGAATGAATATCTCAACGTGTGCGATATGAACATTAATTGCCTGTGGGAAGAGACGTCAACTGGTTGATGAGTGGGGTTGGTTGATTAATGATTTAGAGAGTCCATGCAGTGAGATACAACAGTAGCATAAATGGTAAGGAGCTTGTGACATGTGTAAGATTGTGCCTACACAAGTTCTAATGTAGCAGTCGGCAAAAAATTACTATTTTGTTCCTATAAATTGCGACAAGTCAGATACATAGGTTAGAAGGTAAAAGAGTTTGTCATATCAATGAATTTTTTCTGATATAAGTTTCTGCGCAAGTAAAGGTTGGAGCCAAGCTTTTGTGAGTTTTATCCGGATTCTCTTTAAGATATTAGAATAATAAATGAAATTGGATTTTTACATCTGCTTAGTGAAATTGGTTTTATCTCCCGCCTGGTGCTTTTCTTTACTACTTATAAGATGTAATTCCACATATACCCACTCTGAAGAAGGGCTAAACATTTTAGAGCCATTTAAACATACATTACGGCATGTTATTAAGAATATGTCTTCAATTGAATTGGGTATATTGTTTTCCAATTGCTCTAGTTTGTTGGCGAAATTGTTAAATATGTTTCGGTAAATCACCTACTACGCAAGAACCCTCGAAGTTTTGGATAATACGAGAATTTTGAAGAAAAAAAAAATGTTTTTAGGCTTCTCATATTGACCACGGAAATTGAGTATTATAGGTTGTAATAATTGTTAAGCCATTTTGTTACATTGCTTTAATCAGAACGCATTCAAATGGCAGTGACTGCAGATAATTTCGCAAAATAAAACAACCTCTGTAAAAAATGGTGCAAATTTTACAGCGGATGACGATATAAAAAGTACCCCGTAAATGGTTTAATGACTAAAGGGAATGGTTGCTCTTTCTCCATAAATGTTTTTAATACATCCATGAACGCCGATCCTACACGTCGTCAGTCAATCATCAATGAAGCAGCACGTATGGTCATTATTCTGTATTTTTTTATCTTTCTGATCACATCGGGAATAGATATCCTAAACAAAAATTAAAATAGGACACTCGGTTACATTGTTAACCATTGTTCCAAGCGATAAGTGGTAACGAGATAGACGTTTGGAAACAAAAATGGATAAATTGTGATCTTACAACTTATGTATCAACATTTTGTAATTATTAAGGGTTAAAAATAAGTAGTTCATGGCGGTGAAGGAAAGATTACGTTAGTGGATTAACAATTCATAACTGCTGAGAGTAAAGAATTAAATGGTCGCCATATTTTGGTGGAGGGACGATGACTTAAAGTGACTACATTTTTGAAATCTGGAAAATTTATGATTGCGCGAGGTGTCGTTGCTCCCATATATATAGCTCGCCCTAGTGAAATCATCAATTTTGTGATCGAATACAATCCAAAATATTCGGTGTCAATGTGTTTGGTTCTGATTTAAATTCAATGAAAAAGGATAGAAATCAAGATATTAATTAAGAACTCGCACGTTAATATAATTAATGTGAGCTCGGTTTAACTGGTATTTTTTAATCAACGATTACTGAAGTTTTGTATGAAATAATAATTTCATCATGGCATCTCGAACAGGAAAGCCCTGTGATAACTGATTGCAATACTATAATTAGGGTTTACCTTATAATGCGGAATATTCTTCGTCGCGCGTCTCGACGCGCTACTTTGGTAATCTATTTAAAATATAGTCTTAGGTAATATTTTAAGTTCATCGCAATTTTAAGACGTTTTCTGTGATCTGAGCTTAATCAAAAACTTCAACGCACCGAGTTCATCTACGATAAAAATGGTGTAAATCCAAACAATTGGAATTAAAGTGTTCCCACAGAGTTGTCTTCAAAACAATTGCAATACTATAATTCGGGTTTACCCTTATAATACAGAATAATCTTCGTCGCGCGTCTCGGCGCGCTACTTTGGTAATCTATTTAAAATATAGTCTTAGGTAATATTTTAAGTTCATCGCAATTTTAAGACGTTTTCTGCGATCTAAACTTGTCAAAAACTTCAACGCACCGGGTTCATCTACGATAAAAATGGTGTAAATCCAAGCAATTGGAATTAAAGTGTTCCCGCAGAGTTGTCTTCAAAACAACAACATTTTATTTCGGAAAGTGTATAACTAAACAAACAGAAGTGTACTTTCGACGCCTTCCGATAGAAAAACAAAACCAAACTATGGGATATGGCCACAACACGTCATCCGTATTCTTTAATAGCGAACACTGGTATATCAGGTTTATAACTTTCGTCTAGGGAGAACTATAAATGTCTGAGATAATATATCCTAGTCGAAAAATAACCTTATCACTCTGGTGAAATCCAAAGTCTTTTCGAGTTGTTTATCCAAATGCTTATTTTTCTAAGAACTTTTAAATGAAATAATAATATAAATAATAGAAAAACAAATGGTTTTATAGATTGGTATATATTATATGAAGTCTTCATTTTTAGGTGGATATGGGAATGGAGGAGGTGAAATGATTGTCCAGGAAGACACCATATTTATATCCGGAATGGATCCAGGTGCAACCGAAATGGAAATCGAAACATTTTTTGGCGCCATTGGTATCATAAAGGTAATCAAGTTTTTGCTGACTATATCCGACTAAATTATACCAAAATTAAAAATATTGCAGAAAGATAAAAGGACGATGAAACCAAAAATCTGGCTTTACAAGCACAAAGATACGGGAGAATCTAAGGGCGAAGCAACAGTTACATATGACGATACAAATGCTGCCCGATCAGCAATTTCATGGTTTGACGGGCGAGATTTTAATGGCTGCGTTATAAAAGTTTCACTCGCTCAGAGGCAAAATACTTGGAATAAAGGAGGCCGAGGTGGTGGCGGCGGTGGTTTCGGGGGAGGTCGTGGAGGTGGATCTCGTGGTGGAAGTGGTGGAGGTCTTGGTGGCAGTGGTGGAGGCGGTTATGGAGGAAATAACTCCGACCGCGGTGGCCGCAGTTATGATCGTGGAAATAATGATCGCGATTATGACCGAGGAGGTGATATGGGACGCGGAGGCGGCGGCGGCGGAAGTAGTGGTGGAGGAGGAGGAGGAGGTGGAAGAGGAGGTGATCTAGGATCAGGTGGACGAATGGGTGGAAATCGTGGAAATTCGGGAAGCGGAAGTTCTGGCATGCCACAGAGAGACGGTGATTGGAAATGCTCCAGTTGCAGTAATACTAATTTTGCTTGGAGAAACGAGTGTAACAGGTTTGTTGATCGATTTTTAATATAACAACATTTTGCACATTTGTATCAATCGCTCAGAACGAAATATACCAATTCCTTTAGCGAACTGAGGTATATTACACAGATTAGAATTGGATGCATAATATCTAAGTAGGGATTGAAAACAATAGTACACGTGTAGTCTGAAATGATAAAAAAAATCACCATTTGTTCATTCTTTTCCATTTTTTGAATTGAATGCATTGAGTTCTATTCAAACGGAATTTAATCAACCAAAAAAATTTCCATTTATTTTTGTTCATCGATTCTGGTCTAGACGCACGAATTTAACGCAATTTTTGAAGTGGTGTAAAAAAAGCAACCAATATTTTTACTATTCATTTTTTACAGGATGTTTATTAATATTTCAAGAATACAGTAAAAAAAAATTGAAAGTAAAAAATTCAAAATTCAAAAAGTTAGCAGATGATGAAGTGGGGGATCTCAAAAAGTTGGCACGCGACCATACCCACTATTCAACCCTCCTAGCAATCTGAAAAAGAAAGGAAAAAAAGATTATTAATTTACAGAAATGCCTCTATCGTTGGAACTAAAAAAAGTTAAAAAAAATTTTTCTTGACAAAATGGCAACTGCTTGAATTTTTTTTTTATTTTTTTCGAATTTTTAAAAAATAGTTAAAATTGAAATTTGGGGATGAGGATAGTTCATGCAATAGAAAAGCCTATAAAGAAGACATACTAAATTTGAAGTAAATCGGTTCAGTAGAACTTGAAAAATCGTGGGTATTGTTTTAAAAAAGACAGTTTCGAGAAAAACGTAGACTTTGAATTTTGAATTTTTTACTTTCAATTTTTTTACTGTATTCTTGAAATATTAATAAACATCCTATCTTCACATAAATGATTTGTTGGAGGCAACGGATAACAAAGTGTTCAGTTTTGCGGATGATAGTACGCTTGTTTCATCCTTTTCGAGTGTTCGGCCGATTGGTACATCTGCGTCACATCAGCTAAGATGTGGACAGATTGACTCTCTAAATCAGGATCTAGATAGGGTCCTGCAGTGGGGAAGGGCCAATCTCGTCGACTTCAATGCAGCGAAGACACAATACACAACATTAACAAAGAAAAGTGGATCATCGGTTCTACAGCTGACGATGAATGGCCAGGCCCTCGAGGCTGGGGAAAGTTTGAAATTGCTCGGCGTCACGGTCTGTGGGAATGTATCATGGCATAAACACGTGTCGAGTATCGCCAGGTCAGCCTCAGGAAAACTGAGCTATCTGTTTAGAGCCAAACAATATTTTACTCCGGCCCAACTTCTATATAAATCCCAAATTAGACCGGCGCTCGAATATTGCTCTCATGTTTGGAGCTATGCTCCTAAACATACCCTCGGCCTAGTTGAGAGCATACAAAGACGAGCGATTCGCCTGATCGGCGACTCGGCGCTGACGTCGGGACTACAGTCGCTATCACATCGAATGCGCGTAGCCGACATCTGTCTGTTTTACAGATATTATCACGGGTACTGTTCTGCGGAGGTTCGTGATATTGTTGCACGCAATTCGGTTTATATGCGCTCCACAAGACAATCGGACGGATCGCACCCGTTTGTGGTTCATCTCCCGACGGCGCGAACATCCCTGCATCAAAACTCGTTCCTCTACAGAGCGGAGAAGCTGTGGAACTCCCCTCCCACGCGAGTGTTCCCGGAGCGTTACAACATGCTACTGTTCAAAAAGAACTGCAACAGTTATTTGATGGCATCTCGGGGCGCCCACTCGGTGCTATAGGTTCGCCACTCCCGAGAGAAGTCTATTAAAAAAAAAATCAATAGTAAAAATATTGATTGCTTTGTTTTTTACAGCACTTCAAAAATTGTGTTAAATTCGTGCGTCTAGACCAGAATACCCCCTTAATTTTGCAAATAACGTAGTCGCAATTTTAATTGTTCAAAGCTTATCATCATCATCATCGGCACTACAACCGGGATCCGGACTTGGCCTTCTTTAGCAAGTCCCGAGACTTGTTAAATTTTCCATAATAATTACGCTCGCGTTCAAAACTTATACAACGGAAAAATCCATCACATTTATTCACTTGTTTTGAATTTGGGAAATAAAATATGTGAAATATACGTGTTTCAATCAAAAATCAGATGATCAAAGGAGAATCTACCGTACTATTACTGACATTAACGTTTCATCATTCACAACCCCAATGATGTGATGCAATTTCACGAGTCAAGCAAATAGTGAACAGTTTCAAGGTAGAACTCCTTTTTGAGCGTATGATCATTGTTGTTTTGATACAGTAATTCCTGAGCGCTGTCTACGCGATCTTGTTTTTGATCCAAGTTCTGCAGTTTCGGAACAAAGATTGTTGTCATACATTTCATGCCCAAAACATCTGAAAATATTATCAGGCACGAGCTAAATGATGTCCCGACATCATTTGTTCAGGGTGGTCCTCAACTTTAAGGTTTTCGCGGTCTATGAAACATTTGTATCACCCGGATATTCTTGTCTTACTCAGTATAGTAACCAAAAGCCACAGTCAACATTCGAATCTGCTGCTGTACTTTATTCTACTTTCAAGATTGATTCTTTGATATGTGTTTACGAAAGTAAAAAATCGCCGAGCACACCAAACACATATAAGGTTTTTGACTGCATAATAGATCAAACATTCAAGAGACTGCAAATGTTAACATTCGTCATAAACATATGTATAAACAGTCAACATTCGAATCTGCTGCTGTACTTATTCTACTTTCAAGATTAATTCTTTGATTTGTGTTTTACGAAAGTAAAAAATCGTCGAGCACACCAAACATATAAGCTTTTTGACTGTGCAAAATAAATCAAACATTCAACAGACTGCAAATGTCAACATTCGTCATGAACATATGTAAACCAAGACCCCCTTTTTTTTTTTCTTTAAAAATCAGATTTTCAAAGACTGCAAACTTAAAAAAAACTAATTTTTGATCGCACTTTGTCTTTGATCTTTGGAGATTTGAAGTTTTTGGCAAAACGTGGTAGCGCTTAGAAAGCAAGGGACTCCATATCGCCCGATAGTATATGCTTGGATGTTTTAAGGCAGGAAATGAGGTATGCTATTTTACATTTAGTGTTATCGGTTTACAGCATATGAAGAATTTCATCATCATCGGCATCACAACCGGGATCCGGTCTTGGCCTTATTTAACAAGTCTCGGGCTTGTTAAATTTTCCATAATAATTTATTTTTACGGGCAAGGCTATTAGCCTTGCGCCATTATGAAGGATTTCACAACTTCGAAATCACATTCGTGCGCGATGATTGTGGGACCATAGGGGGAGGGGTGAAGTAATTAATTTTGCCTGGGTAATAAGTGCGTGCACAGCCCTTGATGTTCATCTGATGATGTCAATGTGGGCCGGAGGGCGAGCCCCAGTGCCTTGGTAGAATATAAAATTATATCTCATCAGGCAAACCTCGGTTCACAGAAGAACGCTAGTCTATCCCCTTGTTGGAGTCCATTTAAGATGCAGGTGGGTTTGGACAGCATTTGGGATGTCCTCAGCATGACACATGTATCAGGTTAATTATGAGTCTTAATTGTTCTAGGCGAATTTCACCAATCCTTTTAAATTAACAAAATTATTAATGGATGATGATTTACTTCACAGATGTAAGACGCCTAAAGGAAAAGACATGGGAGGCGCAGGTCCAGATATGGGAGGAGGTGGCGGTGCTAGTAGCGGCGGCGGCGGTGGTGGTGGTGGTGGTGGTGGTGGTTACGGAAACGATCGTGGCTACCAAAACCGCGGAGGTGGAGGAGATAGAAATAATGGCAGTGGCAGTGGCGGCAGCGGAGGTGGTGGTGGTGGTGGTTACAACCGTTTTAGTGATGGAGGTGGCCGCGGGGGCATGCGAGGCAACAACCGACGCGATGGAGGTGGAGGACCTTTACGCAATGACGGAGGACATAATAGGTCCAGACCGTATTAAAATTTATCATATAAGTATCTAGAGAAGGAGAACGCTGTATTTACATTCATTTTATTGTATTTGAGAGCAAATAAGTTAATCTTAAATTATAAAATACAACTAAAGTAGTGTCATTTCATTTGTCGTTTCTAAACTATAGACTAATTTTCATTCCCTTAAGATCAAATAATAAACTTTTTTTCCATTTTAGGGACATATTTTTTGTTCTTTTTCGTATATTTATCTTACTCGCTAGAAAAAAATGCATAAATTCTAGCTTATTTAAATTATATTCTAACTTACTGACCTCTGGGACACTCTAAGCTAAATTTGGGGTGACTATTGCACATGATCTTTTCCGTACAATAAAAAAAAAACTATCGTTACAACCAAATTAATACCTTAATCGTCTAAGGTTCCACAACTTGATATTTTACGGTTTTTGCATTATTTTATAATAATTACTACGACTAACAATTAGTATAATACTGTAGATCATCATCATCAGCACTACAACCGGGATCCGGTCTTGGGCTTATTTAGCAAGTCTCTTCACCGGTATCCGCTCCTTATCCGAGACTTGTTAAATTGTCCATAATAATTTGTTTTACCGGGCAAGCCTTGCGCCAGAAATACTGTAGATCGAGAAACCCAAATTGTTTCATATGAAACAAATAATTTAACTCGTCTGATTCTTAACGAGTCAGCATGGATTCCAGATATTGGCGATCACTCATCTATCACATTCGATGTCTTTCAATTCCCATCCTAATAAATACACAATCGGGGTAATTAGCTAAATTTAGTTACCCAACAAAAAAGTTACTCAAAAAAAAAAAAACAACTCCCGTATGCATGACTCAATGAGAAAGCCCACATACTCGTATTTATAATCCGCGAAAAGTGCGGCGAAGTGACATGGAATCCATAAGAGCAAGAAGCACTTTGCCTCTTCTGATTTGTTGACAATTTAAACGCCTGGAAATTTATTCGTGCGTTTTGTCTTCGGAAACCCATGCAATCATGTAAACAGAACACAGTTACAGGCCCCACAACCGAACCCTCACCCAAAGTACCCAAAAATCCCCCTCTCTACCTCTGTAACTTTCTGTAATCATAACCATAACAACATTGACGAAAGGTATTGTGGGGGGTTCAAAGTAGTAGGTGTGCCAGTACGGGAACAGGTTCACTGTATCCCCCCGGCGTATTCACTGTCCACAACCCCGTGTAACGCCACAAGCAGTTTATAACGAAAAGGAAAATAAAACACCCGTGATACCGCAGCAAAACGATCACCAGATTTATTGTTCAACACTAGACGATCGGCACCACAAGAAATGAAACACTGTTGTATGGCTATTGTAACAAATGTTCTTTTTATTTTTGGTCCTTGCTATTATTTTACAATTTGGTTTTAACTGTTCATAATTCAGCGCGAGACGTAACATTTGTAATTAATAAAAACTTAAAAACTACGAATTTATTTTAAAATAATGTTTTTTATATTTACGAAGTTAGTTGAATAGATCTCAATGATCTTTCATCAGCATCAGCATCGGCGCTACAACCTGGATCCGGTCTTAGCCTTATTTAGCAAGTCCCGAGGCTTGTGAAATTTTTCATAATAATTTGTTTTTCCGGGCAAGGTTATTAGCCTTGCGCCACTCAATGATCTTTGCTAACATTTTATTGTAATATGTCAAGCCATTTTAAAGTGCAATTGAGTATTATCTTATGTAACCATCCACTGACACCGAATACATTTTTTGTTGTTAATTAAAATCAAATTCACTGCCCGCTAATATAAACGTGATTTAATATAGATATTTCACAACATTGATCACCGCATCTTATGTTTCCAGATTGCACTGACCAAACGAAACTCGATGGCGTAAGGGACACGTCCCGCAGGGGTGCGCACACCCTACAGAGGATGATAAACGACTCAGCGATGTGCACTCGGTGGTGGTTGAAATATGACTCACCGAGGTACTCAACGCTTAACCTCGAGAGATTCTGGTGTCTGTGGGTACTGTGGGGGTTCTCTATACCACATGGAGAACCAACCCACAATTCCATACCTTATATCGACCGCTTTCAGCGCGTCATTTTTACCCATTCCCCTTAAAAGCTATTCCACCTGTAAAGCATGTTAAACGAAAGCATAACTAAACTCATTATCCTATGCAGATAATGCATTGAGTTTAGCTACCTTTTTGCCATACGGCAACCCCATTTCGCTAACCCATGAGATTTCCACAGGAAATCGCATCATGTCGGTTAGCAACGGCATGGTCTGACCAAACGGCGCGGTTGCCTAATCTTACGACCGCTGGGGAAATTATCAAAGCATTTAAGTTGTTTCCCATGATCAGATTTCCTTAGCCAAGTCGGCGTCCTTTCCACTTAATCCAGACACTTCATTCGCTGGGGATCAATGCTCTCTTCTCGCAGGTGAGTAGCACCAGCTTAATTTTCCTCTCCTTCACGGTTCTGTCTTCGTACAGATCAATGTACTCTGAGATCACCATATTCACCGAATTGGGTCAATGGGTTATCCTCAAAGTGCATTGATTCATGCACTCAACTAAAACCACGCCGAGATCATCATACATCGTGTTTCTGTTCTCTCATTCTCACATGTTCGTCGATTATCAATTAACCGATTATCCACCACACATCGACGAACGTGGCAATGAGAGAGCAGAAGTATGTTCTCTTTTGGTTGTCGTGTGAAAATTAAATTACCCAACTTCGTCCCTTTTCTGGGCAGTCGATTTTTAACCATCTATCAGATCGGTCGCGATTGAACAACCGCAGCGTGTGCACACTAGTGCATACGCTACGAGCACCACAAGATCAAGGAAAGACGTGTCTGTCGGCAATTTGAGTACTAACAACCCTTCCCATTAAAGAATTAAAACGAGTTCGATTTTAAATTACATCCATTCGGTCAGCAAGTTTTTATTGTTCGATTTTTATAATGCATACAGTTTTAACTCGCGGAGATGTCACCGTGGCGTACTCTCTTAGTGTGTTGACGTGCCTTACATTCTGCTGTTCATGTTTCCACCATTGGGATTTCTATTAACTTATAAGTGCATACGAATCAATAAACTTAGTATAAAATAAAAATAATAAAAACATACTGAGTTTTCTATGGATATTCGTCGAGCAACATCGTGGGGAAGCAAGTGAACTAGTGTCTATGATCGGCACAATACTTCTCTACCCCCACAAGTCCTCTCTCAGCTAAGGGTGAGTTTTCTTTTCCTTGAGGGAAACGCGAAGTTTCTCTCTGTGGTGGTATGGTGGAGAGTTGGAGAGGATCTCTCCGGGTCGATCTTAGCTAGGGTGCTAATGGTCCTCCATTGTTTACTCATGCAACGAAGGTCATGGGAAACGAAACTGAAACGGGAGGATAGAGCAAAGGATATCGTAGTGGTCATGATGCAGCTGTACAAATAGTCTGTGGCGTTTGTAACAGATAGACACACAATACACAAGCAAATAGGGAAGAACACCGAACGAAAATCGAATAAGAAAATGCATCAGAGCCGTATACCATAGCGATAACAACAAATCCACATCAGTCGAATGTACTTGGGTTTAGAAATCGAATTCGTACACACGGCGGTGGCCTGATGGGTTGCGCTTTGGTTCAATTTTGTTAATTCTAACTGTCATATCGTCAGTTCGAATCACACGTTCTTCACTATCATCCCAAACGCTATAAGTCTGCATCGCAATTAGGAAACTGATGCTAAGAGCAATTTAGGTACACAATGGTGATTGTGTACTGTATCTTGCTGTACGTAGAGGGTCGAATTTTTGGATGCATGTTTATAAGCTGAAGAATTCGATACATGGCGACTAGACGCTAAATGCGTGCATTGCTTTTGTCGATTGGACAATAGCCTGCCGAGGCCATGGATGATAAGCCAGGAAAATGTGTTGTGCACGTGGTGGCAGGGAACGCTGGCTAACAGGGGCGCCGATAAGTTTTCCTAATTAAGGATGATGCTTTGCCTGTAAAGAATTCTTTTCAGGGAATTTTGAAGATGCATTGAATGCATGAATGGTAATGAATTTTAGGTAATGCATTGAAAGCATTAAATGTCCTTGGTGAAGGAAACGTTTGCAGATTTGCAAGGGGAGTTGGCGTTGGAATTGTGGGTGGTTCTTGTGTAAGATTAAAGAACCCCCACAGTATCCCGTCTGTCGTAGCTCAACAAATATTGTGTTCGTGGTCGTCCTTCACTTGACCAGGTGTAAATAGTGTATGTGTCGTACGAAACCCAGCAATTAATATCTTCAGATGTTCAGTGGTCGTCCTACACTTGACCAGGAATAGCGATGTTGACGTTGAAACTCAGCAACAATACATAACAACAGAATTAGTTAAGATTCAAACTTTTATTTTAATTAAAATACATTTCACCTTTTCTCTAGTAATGTTGGAACTACAGTAATGTCCTTAGTTGAAACAGAAATTAACCAAGTCTTCATTTATTCGAAAACACAAAACTACCGCAGGTAACAGCAAAACAGCATTCCTCCGTTGCTCACGTCGAAATTTCAAAACATCGGTCCCTTTCAATCAAAACAACAGGTTCTTCCTGGTCTTGTTGAACCGTTGTTGAGGTCAACAACCAGAGTCCGTTTTCTTTCGAAGGTGCTGAAGTGCAGATGTTGCTGTTTTCTGGCAGATGACGATGATCGTTGGTGTAGTTTATCATTATCAGGCTGTTGGATTGGATTTGGTTTGTTAGTGTTGATTCTGATGTTGATGAATATCAGAATTATATCAGTTTTGGGATCGCATTCATTTTCGGTTATTTTTAAATAAATGGACGTGAACTCATTTTCTTCTATTCAATAAATGTTATTGGAAGATGTATATAAGTAATAAACAATGTAAATTAATTGTTGTTTGGCTCATGTTGCTTGTACTGCAACATATTGTAACAGGAACTGCCATGCGCACCGTCAGTGGCACCAAATCATATCTAAAGAACTAAGGGATAGTCCCGGGTTTTTGCTCTGCTTGATGAGGGATCCACCATTTCGTTGCTGGTGCGAAATACAGACAGCAAGCGATCGGTCTGGAGACAGTCGATGGACTGGACATCAGCAGGAAGGACTCACAGAGAGTCCAAGTGCGAATCAGGGGAGCCCATAGCCGAACTGGAAGTTTAATCGAGGTAAGAACTATTCCCAATTGAGGTGAGGAAAGAAACGATCGAGGCCTCAGAGACCAGTTGACCAACACCCAGCAAGAGCCTAAATTACTTATCGGTCAGGACAACTGGGGCCTGATAGTTACAAGGAGGCTGAGGAAAGGCTCCTCGATAGTATAGTGGTTGGTATACCCGCCTGTCACCCGGGAGACCGGGGTTCGATTCCCCGTCGGGGAGCCTCTGGCGCAAGACTAATGACCTTGCCCAGAAAAAATAAATCATTATGGAAAATTTAACAAGCCTCAGGACTTGCTAACTAAGGTCAAGACCGGTTCCCGGTTGTAGTGCCGATGATGATGATGATGAGGAAAGAGAGAAGCAACCAACGAGTTGCTTCACTTAGCAGTTTGGGATGGGTCTTGGACGGGTGAGGTCAGGAACAGTGCGCCAGTGAGATTTGTCAACTACGGCAGGACAAAGGAAGACGAGACGGAATTGCTCGTTAGACGTCACTTCGAAATCGAAGCAATGAGAAGTGAACCTAAACCACCAACAAGACCAGCTTCAGATAGACCCGAACGGGGAACAAAAACGAAAAAATTGACAGGTCCAGGTACAGCACATTCCACCGAAACATCAGATTGGCAAAACAAAACTGAAAATGTATCCTACATCAGTGACGGAGTAGCTATTTATACCGATCCATCAACTCAGTACAAATACAAGTGGTGTGATGTCGAAGAAATGTGGTTGTCTTGGCAAGAACATGGTGGTCAACCAGACAACAGTGCCAATCAACTGATGAGTCTCTACGAAAACGGTGCACGAAAACAAATCAATGGATTCAATTCGAAACTGAATATTATCGTTAGGATGTTACCAAAATCAGTGGATACCAAAGAATCAGATATCCGTGAATGGGGTTACGTATAGTTGTGAAAATTGTGTACGGACATACACAGACAAGGATGGAGCTATATTCTTTTGCGACACTGGGAAGAAATCATGGTTTCCGAAAATCGATGATGACTTTATGGAGAGGTATCAAATGAGTTATGGGTTTATTGACAACACAACACAACACTAACGGCGGGACAGCAGACAGAAACAAACAAAACCGCCAGACAAGGTGGTAAAAGGAAGTGGTCAAACCTAGTGCACCTCCAGAGAGTGGAGCTGGTAAAAGAAAGGCTACTACAGAGCCAGCACAATGGTTCGACTTGGATCCAAACGACGAAGAAAGTCTCACGCCGAACCGTTTCGTACTGGGCGGGCGAGCTGGAGAACACCGCAGCGGCTGACGGACCATTCGTGGAGAAGATGGATATATAGAGTTTGAAATAATAGTGAAGAAGAACGTGTGATTCGAACTGACGCTATGACAGTTTGAATCACCAAAAATTTTACCTAAGCGTTACCCATCAGGCTACTGACCGTGTTTAGAATTTGATTTTTAAACTCGACTATACTCCACTGATGTGAATTATTTTGCTTGTGAATTGTGTGTGTATCTGTTAGAGTCGCCATAGATACCTACCAACCTTGATGCCAAGAAGAATCTCTGGACGAGATACCTCCGACCCAAAAGTTGGAGACAAAGTCCTGGTGACGGATTCTTCACTACCCCGCGGTACCTGGCCTCGAGGGGAAGCACAAGCTGTATATCCTGGACCCGACGGAAGAAACAGAGCCCCGGACGTGAGGAGGACATGGGGAGCGCGAAGACCAACGCGCCGAGTCGTAGTGTTGATTCCCACGATGACATCGCCGCTACACGAGGGAGTGCTTCGCACTGCGGGGGAGACTGTTGGCGATGCGAATTCCCAGGAAAGATAAGTCAAGCACCAGCACACAAGGCAACCACGAAAGAGATGACCAGCACTCGGGAAACGAGCGTACGAGAAGACAGCTGCGGGCCTAAGCAGCGTATCGACAGACCACCAGGAGTCGTCATAGGAACTCCTCGCCGCACGGTGTTAACGAGACCATAATTATAAAGAGTCATAAGGGAATTGCTATAGATATAGAAAATCAATAAAGAATAGTAAATAAGCAAATTGTACCAGCGTTGTTTTTCTATTTTGTTGATTGTAGGGATTTGTAGTGGGCAAGACACTAACGCCCTCCGTTCAGAGCAGAGTCCGGCACTGGAAGTACAGTCCACTATATAAATAAATCGGTTTGGCCGGCCAACGCCAGAGAATACAGTACACATGAAGAGAGGGAGGGTGAGACGTTGCCGGAGAAGGCGCCGTCCGCAGTTTTCACCAACCAACCCATAGTTGATTGGAAGATGTCTTCCTTTTCAATTTTCGCGTTGAGGTCCCCGAGGAGGATTTTAACTTCGAATGATGAGATCCCATCAAATACTTCCTCTAGGGTCTCGTAGAACGTGTCCTTCGTTCCTTCGTCGGATTCTGTTGTGGCGTGTACGTTTATAAATACATAATTGTACCATGGGGGCCTGTATTTGTCGTTCGGTCATTAATTAATTTCACATCTTTTACATGGGGCGTAATCTTCTTGCTTATGATGAAGCCGGTTCCGAGGTTATGTGTGTCGGTACCTCTACACGCCAGTATAAACCCATTGGTTTCGAATACTTGATGTGGGAGTCGGACTTCTTGAAGCGCGACGATGTCCATTTTATACTGTTTCGCGGTCTTTTGGGAGTCTTCTCGTTAGCGTTGCTGTCGGTTAGAGCAAACGTAGCTTACACGATACTGTGGTCTGAAGTACCTAAAATCGAAGAAATTTCAATTGTGTATTTGTTTGGGTGGGAGGTGAAAAACAGGTCCAGTGTGTTGGCGGAATGAGCATCTATATCTGGTACCCCCGTTGGGTCATTCTTTAAAGATATCTTGTCTCGTCCATTTCTAATACAGAATCAAACACTGTTTCCTATTTATTTGTTCTTTTATTATTAGTTGACTCGTATTTATTATTAATGTAATGACTCTTTATTAGTTACTTGTTCTTTTATTTTAACTTTAAAATTAAATTAATTGGTGTATAAACGTCTGACCCAACCGAGAGTCTGACTTGTATTTATTATTAATGTAATCACTTATTGGCGTCCTTAAACGTGGGACCCCAATCGATAGATTGACCCGTGTACTTAATTTAAGATATTTTAAATGATTGGCGTCCACAACTATCGGACGCTAATCTAGAGACTGACCGACACTTTATTTTATTTATTGAGAAGCGATTTGTTTATTATTTATATATAGAAGATCATGTCGAGATTTATCCAGTAAAATACATATAAATTCCAAGAGGAGCCGATGAGATTTCTCGTGCGTTTCGATCGAAATAAGGTTGTGGGAATTGTTTGAACAAATTCCTGGAAGATATGATCATGAAATGCATTTGAAGATAGGCATTCCATGATATTAGGAGTTCTGAAGAATTTGTGTATATGCATGAAAAATGAACATCTGGTTCAATTTATCATGCATTTGGTTTGTCTTGGATTTTTAGAAATTAAATCAATGTGCGACAAATAAACATTTGATTCTATTGGGGATATTAATTTGACTTTTTGGATATTGAATTTGGTTTGGGATTTAAAAATATTTTATAGGTGTATATGGGGAAATGGTTGGGCTGAAAAGCGCTACAATGGTCCGCCATCTTGTACATAGCTTTTCCATCTCAAAATTGTCAGTCAATACGCGATATGCGACACTTTTTGAAATGTCTATCATGTCTCTTAGCTTTAGAACTATCAATGGTTATCCAATAGAATTTTCTGAATTTTCTTTATTATTTTTGGCATGGTGATTTTACTTGCTGGCGCAAGACTAATGATCTTGCCCGGAAAAAACAAATCATTATGGAAAATTTAACAAGCCTCAGGACTTGCTAAATAAGGCCAAGACCGGTTCCCGGTTGTAGTGCCGATGATGATGATGATTTTACTTGGTCGACTACGACAGCTTAATACGATCTTGTCATCTAATTCTATAGTTGTAAACGAGACAACGGAGTTCTCCAAAGTTGAACCTAGTTCAAATTACATATTGATTGGAGTGCGACCTTTAAGATTAAAGCGTTATACAACAAAACGATGACCGTTTTCTTCACGTTTACAAATATACTGAGGAGGTTCACTATTGATACTTATTAAAAAAATACTAACAATATGGTCCCCCCGCTTGGTAGAAACCTTGACGTGGTGCGGGGGCTTAAACTATAATGAATCATTCAGGCTATGCTGACGGAAGTATACGCTCCCAGTAGGGCCACCCATGTCAGTCAAGCTAGCGAGGAGTAACACACAAAGATCTACCACCCCTAATCCAGGGTTTTACGCGTCACCGTGCCCATTGGATGGTTTGCAGTCGGGTATAACGGTGCTTCTCTGACACCGGGTCGAAACAGAGCAGTAAGCAGACCTTACCATATCAAAGAGGGGCTCTGATGTGGCGGACTATTTGAAACCCCAAGACTCGTGGGAACAAAAATGAATAATCAATATACAAAAAACAATCTCACGAAAACCGGGGCGTTGGTGTGATGAGCCGACACTACCATAAGGGAACAAATTATCAAAAAACACCGACTCGGTAAAACGGAAAAAGTGGGATATACGCGTCGGCACGCGGAATGTTCGAACGTTATATAAACCAGGCGCGATACAGACGGTCGTAGAAAATGCGAACCAATTTAAAATGGACATCGTCGCGCTTCAGGAAGTCCGACTCCCACATCAAGCGATCGAAACCAACAGGTTTCCACTGTCGTGTGGAGGTACCGATACACATAACCTCGGGACTGGCTTCATCATAAGCAAGAAGATTACGCTCCATGTAAAAGATGTGCAATTTATTAATGACCGAATGTTGCTGCTAAAAATATAGGGACCATGCTACAATTATGTATTTATAAACGTACACGCCCCAACAGAATCTACGGACGAAGAAACGAAGGACACATTCTACGAGACCCTAGAAGAAGTATTTGATGGGATCTCATCATTCGATGTTAAAGTCCTCCTCGGGGACCTCAACGCGAAAATTGGAAAGGAAGACATCTTCCAACCAACTATAGGTAAAGAGAGCCTACACGACGTTTCAAATGATAATGGAAGTCAAGTTATCACGTTCGCAGCGTCAAAAGACTTGGTAGCACGATGTTCAAGCACACGCAAATCCATAAAGCCACAGGGATATCACCCGACGGCGTAACGCGTAACCAAATAGATCACTTCTTCATAGACAAAAGACATCACTCGAATATCCTTGACGTAAGATCATAAAAAGGAGTAGATTACGACTCCGATCATCTTTTAGTGACGGGCAAAACCAGGAGGAGCCTCGCAAGAATTCCACATGGGCAATCACGGGAGACGAGCAAAAAGTTCGACATCGATAAACTAAAAGGTCTACGCAAAAGGGTTGAATATCAAGACGAACTAACGAATAGATTTAGCATCCTAGAAAATGGGAGTAGTGTGGAAGAGCAAACCAATAATCTGGGCACTAAATGGGCATCGATCAGAGACACAATCCAACAATCAGCCCAAAAGGTATTAGGATTTAAGAAAACAATTAAGTCCAAACCTCGGTTTGACGATGAGTGCAGGGCGAAGATCGAACAACGTAAACGCCTAACAGCGATCCATCTAGAAAAATGTGATGAAGTTAACGCAGAAAGATACGCGACGATTCAAAAAGAGACAATGAGACTCTTCAAACACAAAAAAACGCGAATGGGAGAAGACTCGAATCGAAAAAAACCTAGAAAATTCCAGAGCAAAGAATATCAGAGGTATGTATGCCGGCATAAATTTAATTAGAAACGGGTACCGAGGGAGAGCCAAAATAACCCCAGACACTAACGGCTGTCTGGTGACAGAAACAAACACTATCGTGACAAGATGGAAGCAGTACTTTGAAAACCTGCTCAATGTGCACACCCATCAACCACAAATATACGCACCAGACGTACATACAGCCGAGGCTCAGATCCCAGAGCCATCTTTCGACAAAGTTGTAGACGCAATAAACCGATTGAAAAACAGCAAGGCTCCCGGAGTCGACTGCATACCGACAGAGTTTGTGAAGCATTGAAATATCCACAAATTCATCAAACAATATGGGATAAGGAAGTCATTTCGGAAGAATGGAAAACCTCAATAGTCGTCCCCCTTTTCAAAAAAGGTGACAGATCTGACTGCGAAAATTACAGAGGACTATCATTGCTCCCAGCCACATACAAAATACTAACAAATGTCATACTGGCGAGAATCACACCGTACACAGAAGAAATACTGGGAGACTACCAATGCGGATTCCGTAGGAACCGGTTAACAAGCGAACAAATGTTCACAGGAAGGCAACTGCTGGATAAGAAGTGGGAATACGGAAGACGGTTCACTAACTGTTCGTTGACTGGGAATCCCGAAAAAATATGCCACCTTCATTCAAATCTGCATGAACGAAAACAAAGGGCGAGTTGGAATTGAAAACCACCTCTCAGAACCATTTGAAATTCGGGACGGACTAAAGCAGGGCGATGGCCTCTCGCCATGTCTCTTTAACCTTGTCCTGGAGTATGTCATCAGAAAGGTACAAGACGACAATATGGCTGGATCATCCCTTAACGGGGTCACACAAGTGCTCGAATATGCGGATGACATCGCCGTTTTGGGCGATAATTTAGAAACTGTAAGTAAAAACAGTGAAATCATCATGCAAGCGGCAGAAGAGGTGGGCTTAGAAATAAATGAAGACAAAACGAAATACATGATTATGGCGAGAGCAGGTGTAACTCAGAGAACACACATGGACATCAAGGGCAAGATATTTGAAAATGTCAAAGAATTTAAATATCTGGGAACAATACTGACGGCCAGTAACGAAATGTCGAAGGAAATTAACAAAAGACTACACTTCGGCAACGCTAGTTGGCACACAGTCAGTAAACTGCTGAAATCCAAACTGCTATCACAGAATATAAAGCTCCGAGTCTATAGAACCATAATCATGCCGATTGTTCTATACGGATGCGGAACATAGGCTCTCACAAAACGGGAAGAAAACAAATTCCGCGTATTCGAGAATAAAGTTTTAAGGGGTATCTTTGGCGACAAATATGACGGGGAGGCAGGACAATGGAGGAAACTCCACAACCACGAATTGGAAGAGCTGTACCGCAAACCTACAATGTGAGAGTAATCAAGTCGTGAAGATTAAGATGGGCCGGACACGTAGCGCGAATGGGCAACGATAGGACCGTGCATAGAATTCTTGACGGTAAGCCAACAGAAAAAGAGACCGACAGGGCGGCCGCGACGGAGATGGGAGGACAATGTTAACTTGGACCACGAGGGAGATCGGATCGGATGGTCGAAACTGGAAGGAGAGCGCACGGGACAGGGAACAATGGCGGAGTCGAGTCGGTGAGGTCTTGAACTTTCGGCCAATAAATAGTAGTAAAAATAGTAACAATATGGTCCCTTCAAATTTAAGTTTTATAATGGTACTTGCTGTCGACCACTATCATGTCTTTTTTTTTAATAACGACCGCCGTCTATACGAATGATTGGGTGCTTTTTGTTCAACCCTCGTAAGATTGTACTCTACTGGATCTAGAAGTCTAAATTATTATATCCGTGAGTATAAACTTAATACATACATTTAAATATATAAGAAGATTCCCTTTATTTATTGAACGTTCTTTATTTAAAAATTAAATTAAAATTACTCTTTATTTAAATGATTGAGTGCTATATTAATCAAACACCATTATTCCATTGTTTTACTAAGTTAACATCAGAACATACTCAAATTGATGGATAGTTATAGATCTTCCCAGTTTCCTTTCTAATCACAATTTCTTAACAACGACCCTTGCCGCATTATACTACAATCAATATTTAAGTATTATATAATACACATCCCGGATGAATGATCAATATTTTCTGTTGCTCTAATAATTATATCGCATTTGTAAAATCATTGAAAATTAAAGCGTCGAATTCTGAAAGCAGACAAAATTAATTTTTGTTGACTAGCATTCAAAATTATCCGTTCCAAACCACCAATGCTGGTTTGGATGATTTAAACAAGAAATTAAAGGAGAATTAATTATCCCATTCGCAACGTATATAATTTGCTTCAATTCTTAAGATAATTATTATTTTAATTCAAAAAATTTCAAATATTTCAAACGCGCTAGGCAAACAGAAGCCATGCGATGCACAAGAATGCTAAATATAAAAACAACTTTGATAATTGCTGTTCATCTTCGTATTGCGTAGTTCCACGATTAACTGTAGATAAAAATTATAAATTTTAATAAAAGGTTATTTAATATGTTAATACACTTCGTCCTTACCAGTTGGCCGCGGTTCGCCAAAATTAAGTGAAGAAGAAAAGTAGCCGAACGGAAAAGCACCAATACCAAATGACATGTGAAAACCTTCACCAAATCCAAAGCCTTGAAATCCTTGCTGTTGTTCTGGTTCAGTTCGCTGCCCTGCTGGTCTTGGTGGGACTTTGTTTCTGAAAAAAAAAAAAAGGTTTTTATCTATATATTTAAAATTATGTAGTAGAATAACAAAAAACAATACTAAAAACTTAAACACATTGGAAGAGTCGTTCGACGAACCTACGTTCGCACACATGTGTTGATTACTTCATTTAGGGCACCACCGAGGCGAATTATCTCGCATCCAAGCAAATTTTTGTACATTCAAAAACTCTAAACATGTTAATGCTTTCCCAGTGGATTAAAATCTATAAGCGATCAATTGCTTTTTTAGTAGTAAATACTGTTTCAAATCACTTATTGTTTGCAAACTATGGGCTTCGAATTCGATTCTCTTGTCTGCTGTTCTTCAGTGCGGTTGCGTGTGCGTGTGTGTTTGTCGGAATCAACCCACCACCCTCTTCCCAATAATTACGTTACGATCACTTTGTGTGGAGTGGTATAGCGTTTGGGATGATAGTCAAGAACGTGTGATTCGAGCATATGACATATGACAGTTAGAATCACCAGAAATTGAACCAAAGCGCAACCCATCAGGCCACCGCCGTGTGTGCGAATTCGATTTCTAAACTCAAGTACATCGACTGATGTGGATTTGTTATGTTATCGCTATGGTATACGGGTCTGGTGCATTTTCTTATTCGATTTTCGTTCTGTGTTCTTCCCTATTTGCTTGTGTATTGTGTGTGTATCTGTTACAAACGCCACGGTGGCTTTTTAGTTAGGGTGGGCGGAAGGGAGGAAGGAGGAAGTAATGTTAAAGGGTTATATCCGTCGAGATTATATTTTTTTAAGCTTAAATTACGTATAAACACCCCAAAAATGAATTTAATGTGGGAAGATATTTTTTTTTAAATTTTTTTAAAGCTGATTTCCGCAACAACTTTAAACGGGTTTTTTCAAAACCATGTTTTTCAAGTTGCCGTGCAACATCACTCGGGCAATTTTTATTCAATTTACTTGAAATATTAACTGTAGCTTTTTAGATAATCTATCTAGGGCGGTACACCCAAATTAAATGATTAATTAACAATTAAATTTTTTATAAATAATTTAAGGTCGATTTTTTATCGGAAATTAAATGTTTTTATTTAACTAACCTACAATAGTGAGAGTAATCAAGTCGCGAAGATTAAGATGGGCCGGACATGTAGCACGAATGGGCAACGATAGGACCGTGCGTAGAATTCTTGACGGTAGATCAACGGGAAAGAGACCGGTAGGACGGCCGCGACGGAGATGGGAGGACAATGTAAGGTTTGACCTTGAGGAGATCGGATCGGCTGGTCAAGCGTGGAGGGAGAGTGCACAGGACAGGGAACGATGGCAGAGTCGAGTCGGTGAGGTCATGAACTTCCGGGTTCCTACAGGCCAATAAATAATAATAATCAATTATTTAATTAGTAGCATTTTGCGAAAAATTAATATTTTGTAATAATCATAATAAGATGATGAAAAATAAGGTATTTTTATTCCAGGGTGTGTTGGACCCGTCAAAAAAGAAAAAAGAATGTTTGACTTGACAAGCGGCCATGCCGATACTTAAGGGGGTATTCTGGTCTAGAATTTTGAAAAAATCGATTTTTTTCTTTTTATATTTTCTTATAGTTTATACTTTTAAGAATATGCTGTCCAAAGGAAATTTTAAAATTCCAATAATTGGCGAAGTTACAGCTGCTTTAGCAATATTATGTCACTTGAAGCTACTATCATCATCATCATCGGCACTACAACCGGGAACCGGTCTTGGCCTTATTTAGCAAGTCCATTATGATTTATTTTTTCTGGGCAAGGTCATTAGCCTTGCGCCAGGGGCTCCCCGACGGGGAGTCGAACCCCGGTCTCCCGGGTGACAGGCGGGTATACTAACCACTATACTATCGAGGAGCCTTGAAGCTACTATACCCTGAAATTTTTAAATGCGTTTTTCTCGAAACCACCTTTTTCAAGTCTATTGACACGATATCTCAAGTTCTAATGAACCAATTCACTTCAAATTTAGTATATGTCTTCTTTATAGGCTTTTCTATTGCATGAACTGTCCCCATTCCCAACTAAAAAAAAGTGGAACAAAAATACATTTTTCTTCAAGCAGTCGCCACTTTGTCAAAAAAATTTTTTTTTCAACTTTTTTTATTTCTAACGATAGAGGGATTTTTGTAAATTAATAATCTTGTTTTTTTCTCAGATTGCCAGGAGGGTTGAATCGTGGGTATGGTCGCGTGCCAGCTTTTTGAATTTTGAATTTTTTACTTTCAATTTTTTTTTACTGTATTCTTGAAATATTAGTAAACATCATAAAAAAATGAATAGTAAAAAAATATTGATTGCTTTTTTTTTACAGCACTTCAAAAATTGGGCTAAATTCGTGCGTCTAAGATCAGAATAAATAACAATACAAATTATTTTGTATACCTAATTACGTAGAATAAGCCCATCAAATGATTTTTTAATTGTTTAATAAATAACGTAGAACAAGATTCTAGAAAAGTGTCGTTTGTCGGTAATCTCGATAGATATACACGGGTGAACTGAAGAGTCTCCGACCTCAACGTGAAGATACCAGCACTCGTCAATAAAAGCTAATGAATGTAGTTGCGCATCTTTTGACAGTTACTCACCAAAATTTCAACCATTTTGGACCCGTAGTTTTTATTTGATAGTCGTTTGAGTGGGTCGATGTAAGTGTTTTTGTGAAAATGAACAAAATTGAGTATCGAACTGTCATTAAATTTTTGGTTTTGAAAGGCAATACGCCTACGCAAATCAAAGATGAGTTGGGCTCTGTGTATGGGAACTCTGCACCATCATTTACGACAGTGAAATTTTGGTCAGCTGAATTTAAACGCGGCTGTGAGAGCTTGGGAGACTATTATCGTTCGGGACATGCAAAAAATGCAATAACTGACGATAACATCGCTAAAGTTCACCAAATGGTGCTACACGACCGCCGAATTAAAGTGAGGGGGATAACAGAGGCTATGAATATATCCAAAGAACGTGTTTGTTACATAATAAAATAAGATTTAGGCATGAGAAAGCTGTCCGCGAGTTAGGTGCCGCGTTTGCTCACGTTAGACCAAAAACATGTTCGAATGAACATTTCCAACACTCTGTTGGTGCAATTTAGGATCAGAGTTTTGGCGCCGATTAATTACTGTCGATGAATCTTGGATACACCATATACGCCCGAAACAAAAATACAGTCAAAACAGTGGACTGCAAAGGGGGAGCCGGCTGCAAAAAAAGCAAAAACTGTTTTTTCGACGGGGAAAGTGATGGCGACTGTTTTTTGGGATAGTCATGGAGTTATCTTAATTGATTATCTTCAAAAAGGAAAAACCTTTACAGGAACTACGCATCATTACTCGGCCAACTGAAGGGAGAAATTGCAGAAAAACGGCCGCATTTGCAGCAAAAGGACATCCTGTTTCACCAACACAACTCGCCATCTCACACCTCAGCGGTTGCCATGGCGAAAATCCACGAATTACGGTTTGAACTGCTTGACCATCCGCCTTACTCATCTAGCCCCAAGCGACTTCTTTTTGTTCCCTAATCTAAATATTGCGCTCGGAGGACGGATTTCCGTCAAACGAGGAGGCAATCACCTACGTGAACAATTATTTTGGAGAGAAAAACGCCGAGTACTATTTGGATGGATTAGAGAGATGGAAGCATCACTGGGAGAAGGGTGTAGAGTTACAAGGAGACTGTAGAAAAATATAAATAAATTTTAAGAAAAGATGTCTTGTATCTTTGTTACGTCGGAAACATTTCAGGCCTCCCTCGTATATAGGACCAACACAGAGGCAGTAATTAAATGATTAAAAAAAATTTCAGATCACCCTCGTATTGCCGGTTTACTATGAACGTGTTTTCTTATGTGTACAGATCACCTTGGGACACCAATTACAGCGTTTTGTGAAGTAGTGAAAAAAGTGATTCAAACCAATGTTGGGAAAAATTTAGAATTAAAGCGCGTACGCATCAAACTGTCCACGAGGATATTTCACCTCTCTAATTAAGATGTGAATTGCTACGTAGATGCTCGTTGATGATTATTTTGATTCACTTTTGGTGATGTGTTCTTTTCTAAGATTGAGATGTGCACAATGTCTTGGAATCACCACAAATCAATAGTAGATTCCTCCTCGAGATGATCCAAGCATGTTTTACTATAGAAGGATATGTTATTGAGAAAGCTGATTTCTTTAGTTTTCTAGTGAAAAATGAAAGTCCAAAACGCATGCGGATTCCCGTTATCTTTGATTTATTCCTCCTCGAGATGATCTAACGATGTTTTACTATAGAAGGATATGTTATTGAGAAAGCTGATTTCTTTAGTTTTCTAGTGAAAAATGAAAGTCAAAAACGCATGCGGATTTCCACTATTTTTGATTTATTCGAGTTATTTGTACGCTAATCATAACAAGTATTCAGTTCACCCGGAGCTTTCGACTGCGTTTGACGTGTTCATCTCGGTCGCGAGTTCTCATTACAACCATTCCCAAACGCGATAGATCGCCTGATACCGGGGACAATTGCTTGTCCTCGGATAAAAAACTTCGTTCCACTATGCATCCAACAAGTGGGCTTGGTAAAAACCCCTACTGTAATAAATTCACTCCCCTACAATGCCATCCAGATACAGATAATTCTGAAATGGACGAAACTGATTCGCCAATAATCAGAAAAGTGTATGTGCCACCAATCAAAGTGCTGCAAAAATCACCAGAATATGTGCATAGCCTCATGAAAAAGCTTAAAATATCCAGTTATTCAATAAAAAAATTAACAATTGGTATACAAATAATGTTCGGAACTATTGAATCATTTAATATTGTGTTAGAAAAACTAAAAGAGGATAACTGTCAATATTTTTCTCATTATATTAAAAGTGCTAAAACTTTCAAAGTTATTTTGTATGAACTGGATGATATAAAAACTAATGAACTCAAAGCTGAACTCATTTCGCTTGGCTTAAAATGTTCTGATGTTAAAAAAATTGAAAAAAAATATGATCAATTTACTGATTTTTTTTATCTCATTCACTTTGAAAATGGAACAATTAAATTAAGTGAACTTAAAAAAAATTATCGCTCAATTTTTCATACCCAAGTGAACTGGAACTTCCAAAGGAAAATCAAAGGTAAGGTGACACAATGCTTTAATTGTCAAATGTTTGGACATGGTGAGAGAAATTGTCACATAAAAACATATTGTGCTACTTGCGCTGGTTCACACAAAACAAGCAAATGTAATAACGCTTCGGTAAATAAATGTGCCAACTGCAACGGCAATCATAAAGCTACTGACGTCACATGCACCAGTAGATCTAAATACTTAGAAACAAAAGAAAGATCATCTGGAAGATCCAACATCAATCCAAGAACTCATTTCGCTGCATCAACTCAAATTTCTAATCATCAAGCTTGCCAAAAACCGATTTCGTTTGCCTCTATGAGTGATTTTCCTACGCTTCCACAGCCACAGCGACGACTGGGACTGACCAATGCTCCGAGCAAAAGCTTTCCAAATTCAAGTCCGCGAATTCAAAGTTTACCACCAACAATTAATGCATGGGAAAATGACTCACGCGGCGCTTCTTCATCAAACAATAACAATAATTTACCCAACAATAATTCACCACTCTTCACAATCGAGGAACTAAATTCCTTGTGCATGGAAATGATCTCAAATTTATCAGTTTGTAAAACGAAAATAGAACAATTTAATGTGATCGCGCATTTAGCCACTAAGTTTTTATACACTAATAATGTTAAGTAAAATGGCAGATACACATATAAAAATAATTACTTGGAATGCTAAAGGCATACGTAATAAATTTCATGACTTTTTAACCTTTTTAAATAGCTATAAAGTTGATGGTGCTCTAGTAACAGAAACTTGGCTTAATTTGATATAAGACTCCCATCATCTGACTTTAACTGCTATCGCATTGATAGAGTAGACCAAAGGGGTGGGGGAGTGGCGATTCTTATCAGGAATTCAATTCAACATTCGCTTTTACCTGTAATTCCAACTAGGCTTGTGGAGAATGTAGGTGTAATGATTAAGTTAAGAAACCATAAGACAGTAAAAATCTATTCTGTTTATTTCCCTGGTGGATCTTCGTCGGATATTAAAAGAAAATGGCTCAAGCAAGATTTAAAAAAGTTATTCACAATGAATGGTGAATTTCTATTAGGTGGTGATTTTAACTGCCGGCATAGAGATTGGGGGTGTGTAAGAGCAAATGCTTGGGGCAATATATTGGCTGCCCTTCCAATTAATATTTTTTATCCACCTTGTCCAACTTATTTTCCCGCAGGTTTTCGTGGCATCCCCTCTGTCCTTGACTTGTTTGTGTCAAATGTCCCTGGTCTTATAACAGAACCCGTTTCGTTAAGTGCTCTCAGTTCAGATCATAATCCTGTTTTTTGTAACCTTTCTTGGTTGGGTGAAAGAAAGATTCAATATTTCCTGGACATGAAGAATGCTAATTGGAATTCATTCAAATCAAAGATTAAAATGAGCCTTCAAAATAGTACTACAAATCTTGAAAAAGTGTCTTGTAAAGATGATGTTGACCTTATTGTACAAAACTTTACACAAGCTATAATTTCTTGGGTTGATGAAAGTATTCCCAAAAGAGTAAAAAAAGATATTTTTAAAAAACTTCCAATCCATATCTTAGAGCTTATTAAAGTGAGAAACATTCATCGAAGAAACTGGCAGAATTACCGTCAGCCCTTTTCTCGATCAATGGTTTCCCATTTTAATGAGCGCATTACTGACCAGATACAAATCCATCGTAATAGAGAATGGAACAAAAAACTGAGCGTTATGGATGAAAATGCTAAACCGTTCTGGAATATAGTGAAGTTAATCAAGAATAAAACCCGTAAAATACCATTTCTGAAGGGTTCTTCTACTACTTTTTTTACAGGTTTTGAACAAGCAAACCTATTTGGAACAAGTTTATCAAAAAATCACTTGGTCTCTCAGCATTTGGGTGAATTTGAAACTAATGAACTTGTCGGTAACAGAATCGAAAGATTCGACACCACAAACGAATTAACTCCTCTAAATACATTTGTAGAAGAAGAAAACGTAAGAAATGTAATCAAGTGCTTGCAAACACGAAAAATAGGAGGACTAGACAAAGTTAAGAATGCCTATCTAAAACAATTGCCTCATATTGGAATTAAATACTTAACATTTATAATCAATGCATGACTTAAATGTCAATACTTTCCTCAATGTTGGAAAAAAGCAATGGTTGTACCTATCCTTAAGGCTGGAACAGCCCCAGATAAACCTGAAAGTTACAGGCCAATTAGTTTACTTAGCAACATAAGTAAAGTTTTTGAAAAAATCCTGAAACAACATATTTTAAAAGTTGTTTCAGATAAAGATATTTTCCCCGATATCCAATTTGGATTTCGACGCTTTCACAGCACCTCGCACCAGGTTAAACGAATTTGCAGCCATGTTCTAGACCATCGTTCACGTGGTCAATCAACGGGCATGATATTGTTAGTGTTACGGCCACAATCATCCAGCCAAATAAAAAACTTACCTCTTTGGAACAAACCTCCACCACTAACGGCGATACACGCCAAAACCATCCACTTAAAGGATGTGACATTTTGCTAAATAAAAAACATTAGCCCATACAACAAATGGTCCCACATAAATGGATAGCAAGCAAATCTAAACTAAACGTTCGATTTACGCTAATCAATTAAACTCCAAGCAAATTGAACTAAACGTTCAATTTGCTCACATAAAAAACTTGGAAATATAATCATTGAACCAAGGGTTCACCACAACAACCCCTAAGAGCCAAATGTGCAGGCCAGATGCCGTCCTTCAAACAAAACCACTGAGTATCATTACAAATGGCGCAGCCGATAGGATTCGAGGAAGCGAGGAGTATCGTAAACTCGTAAGCGCTTGAAAAGCCCGAATCGGAAAAGAACTTAGAAACAAATAAACGAAAATCTAAAAAATTAAGAACTAAATAAATAAGTGAGTGATTGGAACAAAAGAACTTAAAATGAAGTGTACCACCAAAGACAAAACGTAAACAAAAACCCCAAGTTAAACTAAATACAAGTGACAAAATAAAAAGTTCACCGAATAAATTAATTAAAACCACAGACAAATTAACAAGAATCAACACCTAAACAAAACACTGTCCACAAAAAGGAACCACCATAATAAGAGACACTAATAGAAACATATAAAAAACGAAAAGACACAGTGAAACAAAAAAACGATCAAACTTAAAAATCAATAAATAAAAACAAAGATAATAATAAATCACAACGTCAACAATAGGCAGCAGATAAAGCAACAGCAGCGGACCACCAAAGGACATCAGCAGTTACAACAGGAGCAACATTTATACGATAAGTTACCGTTTTCTTTTATATTATTGCTCTTCCCTAATATTTATATTAAAAGAAACTAAATAATAAGTTACATTTCACACATATTAAAATTTCATTTACGTGGTATTTAATTATAATCCCTTTTTAAAGTGAAATAACAATAACCTAATTCATCCACAAAGAATAATACCACAAAAACGATTATCACTCTGTTATAGATCATATATCTGTCGTATCTATTTTGTCCACATTGGGTGATCGTACTTTTTGGGAAGTAGTTTCACTTCAAGATAATAACATATCAAAAAAAGGAAAATCTACAATTGGTTTTAAAATCTGTGTCCATATTTCTCCACACTTCGCGGTCGTTTTAGTGAAATTTTTTAACAATTGGGAAGTATTTCCACTCGGACATATACAAGAAACATAAAACGCACATGAAATGTCCCCAGAAATTTAATTAGGTACATTCATTATATATTAATAAATATTGCGAACACCTTTGGAGTTTTGGTTGTCCTTGTCTCCTACTTTCTCTTTCAGGAACTTTACTAATTTAATTTATGAATCGGTAGAGTGCCTTTTTCCTTTCTCTTTTCATTTTAACCCCAAATTAAGTCCAGCTATATCTAAAATATGGCTGTAGACTATACGAAGGTGGTGAAGTTGTCAACACAACTAATCCCCATCTTCTCAGGGGAACGTAATCCCCATGTAGGTGCCGATCTCAACACATTTTTGGATTGTAGTAGGAGGGTGTTGAGTTGTCTCCCAGTGGAAGAGCACAATGTTTTTCTGCAAATATTCCCTACTAGGTTGCGAGGGGAAGCATCTGCATTGTTCGCGTCCACTCCGTTTTCATCTTTTGAAGAAGCAGAGGATCTACTGAAGAAAGTTTACCAGCCAGTAGAAAGCTACCAAGATTTGGTCAATAAACTACTGACTACCAAACAGAACCCAGCGGAAGCAGTCATCTTGTTCCAAATACGTTTGAAGCAAACGTTGGAAAGATGCAAGCTGGCAGCGGAGAAGAGATATGGCTCCTCGTCCGCCGAGGGTATAAAAATACAGTTAGACGACTTTGCCAGGAGTGTGTACAGAAGTGGACTTTTAAATCCATACCACCGTCAATTTATATTATTAATGGACGGAGAACCACTTGACACTCTAATGCAAAGGACGTTAGATTTGGAAGAACTCGAAAAAACTCAGTCGAACTCACTCTCATCTTCACAATCTTCACCGATATACCATCCTTCTCCACAGATATTTAACTCAAGTACACATACAGAAGTGGGTCCTCAAGTAATAGAGATAATTCCTAATTCCCCTGAACCCAAAGTAGTCCCCTACACACAACCCATTACACAGGATACCTCTATCATCAAAATAATTTGTAGCTACTGTCAGAAACGGGGACATACCTATGAAGAGTGTGTAAAACGAAAAAACACACCCTTTTGCACACAATGTCAGCGAATAAATCACGATATCCGTGATTGCTGGCGATTAAAGGAGGGAAAAAGGATTCTTCATATAAGGCAGATTTGCGACTTCTGTGGCCAGCAGGGCCACAACATAGGTTCCTGTCAGCAAAAGCTGAAAAGGGAATCGCGAATTCAATGCCAATTTTTTAAAAATTCTCGCCCTTCAAAACAAGAAAGGAGTTGGTTTTTTGATTTTGGGTGAGACGGTCAGGGTTCTTTTTGAGTAAAGTGGTGCAGTGCGTTCTTGCTTGTCTTCTCGTGTTAAATTTAAAAGTGACGAGAATATTTTCCGTGTAATTTAAAATAGATCTAAAAGAAGGATTTGGTTAAGCGAGTGAAGTGAACGAGTACTAAGTGTATCCTCGTAATACAGTATGTAACCACGATAACAATTACATTAGTTGAGTTTAAATAAATAGTTTAAATAAAGAAAAAAGTGTGTTTTGATTGACAATAATTTAGTGTACACAAGTATATTGTGAAGAGATAGATAAAAACTTCATTACATTAGACATTGAAAAAGCTTTTGATTCCGTATGTCACAATGGGATAATATATAAAATGATACAGTTCGACTTTCCTTTGTATTTGTGTAAGGTCGTCCAGAGTTTCTTATCCAATAGATGTTTTCAGGTTCATGTCAATTGTAATGTTTCTAGATTGATATTTTTTGTTTGTGGCGTCCTCCAAGGCTCAGTACTTGGCCCAGCTTTGTACAATATCTACACTTCGGATTTTCCAAATCTACCGCAGTGTGAATCAGCTATCTTCGCTGACGACACTGCAGTATTTGCGTCGCATGAATTTTCTCTCAACGTTGAGACAAATCTAAAGCATGCGATCGAGATACTTGAAAAATATTATATGAAATGGAAAATCAAGCTAAATGTCGGGAAGACACAAGCCATCTTTTTTACACGAAAGAGAAAAGCTTGCTATCTTCCCAGCAGTCAGCTGCAAATAAATGGTACCACGATTGCATGGGAGCAATCCGTAAAGTATCTCGGAGTTCATCTCGATACAAAACTCACATTTAAACAACATATTCAAAGTACTCTTAATAAAATGAGTATTGCTATTAAGATGCTTTACCCTTTTATTAATCGTAAGTCTTTACGCACAAATGAAAATAAGATTATTATTCATAAAGTTATTTTCCAAGCTATACTGTTATATGGGTGTCTAGTATGGGGTAACGCTGCAAGGTGCCATTTAAAGAAGTTACAGGTATCACAAAACAAAGTTTTGAAAATGATGCTAGACCTCCCTTGGCACTATTCAACCTTAAGTCTCCACGGAAGGGCGGATGTTGAATTGATTTCTGAAAGAATTCGTAAACTAGTATATAACTTTAACATCAGCTGTGAAAGTTCTGAAAATCCTCTCATAACCCAGCTTCTTGCTTAATTTGTCATAATTTCATGTAAATATTTACATTTTATATTATTTATTATTGGTTTTTTTTTTTTTTTTTTAAATGAAGGTTTTTCCTTTTCGTATTTTCCTTCGATTTATTCTTCTAATTATTAATTATACATATTTTTCTTTTCTTTATCCAAGATAATGTTTCAGTTGTAAGATATAACTTATCAAATCTCTGAATTGTAAAATGTGCGGTCACAGACAATAAAAGATCTCTCTCTCGGGATAACAAGTATTCATCGATAGATCTGAGAAGTTTTCATTTGAAATTGGGATTCTTTCCATTAGCGCGCCAAAGACACACAAAACTTTCATTGAAAAATCGCTGTTCTGACTGAATTATCTGATTAGTTAGATTTCTGTATTCATGTTGTGTCACCATTTCAAATTTGTTGTGTTGTACCGTTTGCGACGATAGTGCGATTCGAACCGACGAATCAATGCACAACACATCAGACCACAGCGGCATGTACGAATTCGATCGTTAATCTCAAGTACACGTAACTGATGTGGAATTGCTAAGTTATTGCCTTAGTTTATACCTATCTGAGTTCCTCTACATATGGGTACCTGAGTTCCTCTAAAAGTAATGTAGGTTTATAGCGTTTCGGATAATAGTGAAGAACTGACGCTATGACAGTTAGAATCACCAAAAATTGAACCTAAGCGTAACACTGGCCGTGTTTAGAATTCGATTTTTAAACTCAACTATACTCCACTGATGTGAATTGTTATGTTATCGCTATGGTATACGGCTCTGATGTATTTTCTTATTCGATTTTCGTTCGGTGTTCTTCACTATTTTGCTTGTGTATTGTGTGTGTATCTGTTAGAGACGCTACAGGGTCACTCAAAAAAGCGCCTACATCTAAATATGACTCCTAGATGGCAAAATTGTTTAATGTTTATGTGAGGTTTTTCAAGCGGAGTGCACCATTTTGTTTTAATAGAATTTAGTGGTTTTAACCGTATAGCGTTTTAAAAAGACATCAAATGTAAACACTATATAGCGACGGCAACTTGGCGTCGTATACGGCTCTGATGATTTGCTAATTCCCCTTTTTCAGTGTTGTCTGTAGTGTATCCATTGAACCAGAAACCCATTTCCCATAACATATCATCGTCATCGACACTACAACCGGGATTCAGTCTTGGCCTTATTTAGCAAGCCTCTCCACGGTATCCGGTCCATATCAGAGACTTGTTAAATTGTCCATAATATTTCGCTTTTTCGGGCAAGGCCTTGCGCCAAGCCATAACATATACCGGATTACAAATCATAATCCACGATCATGAAACAAAATATCGGACGGCACACGCCAAAGCACTGACACCAGTGTCAGACAAAAAGTATAACATGGCAATACTCAATTGCCCAGGTATTCCAATAGATGTGTGCCATGCATCACACAAGATATCACGGTGCACGATACTCATAAAAAGTATTACATAACTATACTCGTTGCCCAGGCGTTCCTTTAGGTGTGTGTTAGGTGCATGATATTGACCTATTAACATATCATCTGTGTAGTGACTCATTGTGGATTTGCCATGCAATGTGCAATGAGTGTTTGAAATTAGGAACATCGTTTTCAGGTGATGATTGGACGGCCGAAATATGATGGCATGTAACCCACTGGGATGGGAGGACAATGTTAGGTTGGACCTCGAGGAGATCGGATCGGATGGTCGAACGTGGAAGGAGAGCGCACGGGACGGGGAACAATGGCGGAGCCGGGTCGGTGAGGTCATGAACTTTCGGGTTCCTACAGGCCAATAAATAGAATAGAATGTAACCTACTTGGTATGGATATGTATCGGAAATGCTGAAGGGAGAAATAGTAATGGGTTTTCCAATAGGGACTTGACAACTTTTTTTCGGTAGTAAATTTTTATAATTTGCAGACGTTATTCGTTCGTGTACTTAACCATGATGAAAATGTTGAGTTTACTGAATAAATTGACAATGACAGTTCGTTGATTAGTGAAAGGGTGCGTTCACAAATTAAATTCAAAGTTGTCAAGTCCCTATTGAAAAACCCGATATTTAAGAACCGATTTTTGAAAGAATAACGCAGATACAAGCTGACTACAATCAAACTTGCGTGTCATTATTTTTTTTCTTTTTGGCAGATATTTATGGCATTCGTGCCCTGCCATATAGTCAAGCAAAGATCTCTCCTTTAGGAATTTCTGCCCCTGATAGGTCTGTTCGAACGAATTGGATTCGGCACAACATTGCATTGACCTCTAGAAATTTGAAAAATACGCTTCACCTTTTACGTCCGATTTTTGCATTATCCTGCTTAGTGACACACGAATCCTTACAAGGCGACTCTCCCAGTATCCTACCGTACACGGCGACCATGCCA
Organism: Microdon myrmicae; assembly: GCA_963931805.1. NCBI lineage: Eukaryota > Metazoa > Arthropoda > Insecta > Diptera > Syrphidae > Microdon > Microdon myrmicae. The sequence continues at coordinate 36,090,618 of OZ007501.1, read as the reverse complement.
TAATAAACCAACAGCTTCCTATCTTACCGTTCTTTATTATTTGCTTGGGTACTGTGTATATGTTCCAAACGCCACAGTTTAATTGTACAGATCAGCTAATGGCGCTTTGAACGATGTGAGTCACACGACAGAATTCCTTTTAGGAGTGTAAATGAGATAGTTCCCCTATTCTCGAAGATTAAGCATTAATCGTAGCTCCCAATTGTATTCGATTCTGTGGCAGAGGTGGGTTGGCAATTTTTTTGTTTCTCATTGGGTCAGAAAAATCATATTAGAACTGTATCAATGGGTGTCCTGCCAAAACAAAATCATATCAATGCTCTAGAAAGGGAAGATTTCTGGAAAAGGACAAGAGTATTTTGGAGCAAGAATGGCAATGCTATAAAAATAATTTTGGAAAAAACTGATTTAGTTAAAGAACGAAAAAAAAGACTGTTGAAAAGAGCGTAGGGCAAAGTCAGGAGAATGACATCAATTACTTGCCTAATGTGAGACATTGGGTAAAAAACAAACCACTAGAACTGCCCTGAAAAAACACAATTGGAGAGCAATCGAACTCGGAAATTTATTATTATCTGATACTGGAGCATTTTATTAACCTTTCTAGCTGCGAGGCAGACAGATCAGGAAACTATTTAATGGGTGAGTGATAAGGCTGCATTTAATTTTTTTTTCAATGAATAAAATACAAATAAAATGACGGTGACATCGAAGGAGTAGACATATACAAATTTATTGTAATTGTTTTAATTCAATTTTTGCTTAGCCAAGGCAGCAGCAAAACAACGATTAACCCTACTCTGTGCTATTTCACCAGATTATCTCGTTTTTCATCTTTGCAAAAAAACATACGAGCCTTATCACCTGATTCGTATTCATATCGCTCTTCAAACATTTGACATCGTTAATTGCGCTCCACTCGAAAGTCCGTATAAACAGCTCTATATTTAGCGTATAATTGAGCTCGCCCTACAGGTACAATGCTCTTGTGAAACTCGTTCTTGTTTATGGTAAGTAGAGCCTTGTGCTAGTAGCATACATTCAAACAAACAAACAAAAAAGAAAAAAAAAATAGTTGCGACACTGTCCATACATCGACTCTCTTGTTAAGCCAATTAGAGGTTCTTATTAGATCTATATTTACGTAAGATTGGCTTAAAAACTATGAAATATGTATTTGAAAGTAATTAAATTTTTACCTGGGGTCCTCCTGCTTCCTGCTTCCACGCCCATATAACGGAATTACCTTCTCTTTGCTGATTGCAGCCTTGCATACGGGGCATAACTTTCGAGTTGGCCGAGTTTCTAGCCATTGATGTAAGCAGGGCCAACAAAATAGATGCCCACACATACTGACGACCGCATCTTTGGCTGTATCCAAGCAAATGTTACACTCGAACATCGATTCGTCACGTTTCTCCTCCGATTTTTCGTCTGTTGAATCCCTAGTCGATTCTCCATCAGCGGAATTCTCAGTGACCCTATCCTTTTCATCAACTATAAAACCCAGCGGACGCTGATTTTGGCTCGAAGAGGATATCGTAGGACAATCAGTTCCGACTGAAGTTGTATATTCTGTTTGCGGCATTTCAGGAGCCGATGGCAATGGGTAGTCAGCTGACATCACACTACTCGTATACTTTTTTATATTTTACTTCGAAAACGACGCTGAAAACGAAAGACGGAGCAAACAAAATAAAACATACAAGTTAAAATAATCTGAGAAACCACAATCTCTCTAATAATTACACTGGGAAAGGGTTAAAGTTCTATTGCGACTAACTGATGGGATTTTTAATCAATATGCTCGTGTTCGATAAACTTCAATTGTATTCGTTAATATGTTTCGAATATATTATTTTATTTTAAAAATGTTCAACATTTCCGTGAGTAAGGTGTTCACTGCCTCAGGCTAATACCACTTTTGTGAGTGTGCACGTTCATTGCTTTCTGGAAAACCACGTACCTACTTAATTTATGACGTTTCGTTCGTTCTCCAGAAAATAAATAATTGAGCGTTTGGTTGGGAGGCAAAAAGTATTTGTGTTATAATGTATTTGCATACTTACATCCAACGCTTTATTAAGACTTAATATAACACAGAAATTTTACGGCGATCTTTTGAATTTTCGGTAATTAAATGATAAATTTCTGAGATATTTTCCTGAGAACTGACGTTTTACTCAACTCCCAATAAAAATTAATAACAAGTGCGACTGAATATATTGTTTACTAGGGTTCTTCTGAGCTCTCTTGTGTGTAACCAAAGGTTTAGATGGGTGGAAATATTGGTATTTGATATTTCTTACAAAATGTTTAATTTATCGACCACATTTTTATTTACGACATTCTCGCAATTAAATAATTTTCGTTTTGCAAATTTGGTAATGACAAGTTGTTTTATTTGTGATATAACAATTCCCACTGCTACTTTAAAACTTTTTATTAGTTATTTTTAGGGAGTACAGTGCACAATGAACGGTAATTTTGTAGATTGTACAATTAATTGAAAGGTGGAATGGGAGCGGACATACAGGGCAAAGTCTCTGATTACTTTCAACCCGGCGAAAGCCAGGACGATCCTTGTCCCTGTTCAATTCAAGTTGACATGCAGTCTCCACGTGACACCCCTGGAGGGCTACTTTCGCACCCGCCAAGTAGTGAACCAATACATGCAGCGAGATCCTGAGAAAGGTTGGCGCAAGGCTAACCTTGCCCGGAAAAACAAAATATGGAAAATTTAACCAGCCTCGGATATGGACCGGATACACGACGACAACCACGGTAACGAAAATGGCTAAACGATGAGAATTTTCTCATGGAACTATACAGACCTCAGCCTGCACAGCAGCTAGCCGATAATCTGTCCGAATATCAGGCTGACATAACAGCATTATAACAAATAGATGGACGGGAATGGCGTTATTCAAAGAAACGAGTATGACATTTATTACAGCTGTCATGCAAAAAACCATGTGCTCGGGGTAGGCTTTCTAGTCAGCCAAAAACTGAAGCCTGCCATCATCGGCTTTTAATGCAATAAACGAAAGGGTACGCACTATTCGCGTGCGAGGCAAGTTTAACAACATAAGACTTATAAACGGTCACGGACCTACAGAGGAGTCCACTGACGACGACGAGAACGTCGGACGGGAGCTCTCAATGCCTGCCCAAGATACGATGTGAAAATCGTTCTTGGTGATTTGAATGCTAGAGTAGTCCGGGAACAGGTTTTCAGGCACTACTCAGGTTCATATAGTTTGCATGAGAACACTAATGACAACGGACTACGAGTCATCGAACGGGCAGCATGAAAGAACTTAGTCGTCTTGGAATGTATAGAACCCCAGAGTCGCAATATAAGAAATACTATCCTTGGATTAGGGGTGGTAAATCTTTGTGTTTTACTCCTCGCTAGCCTGTCTGACATGGGTGGACCTACTGGAAGCATATGCTTCCGTCAGCATAGCCTGAGTGATTCATTGTAGTTTAAGCCCCAGCACCGGGTCAAGGTTTCTACCAAGCGGGGGACCAAAAGCTATGATGCTTGCTTCTACGAGGGTTGCCTCTTATGTTTCGGGATTTGGCAACCCTAGCGTTGCAATCCGGCAATTGACAGCTCTGTCGTAAAGTTGGACATTTTTGAGGTTATACGCACTCAGAACGTTTTGACATACGAGCGCTATTTGTGTTGTTTACAGTAACTTAAAAGATTCATCTCGGCCCAAAAATGGAATTAAATCGTCAACATTTTCGTGCGATTATTTTTTACAACTTTCGGCGTGGATTAACTCAGCAACAGTGCATGGATGAACTTAATTCAATTTTTGGCGATGAAGCTCCATCAAGAACCAGTGTTTATCGATGGTATGGTGAATTCAATCGTGGTCGTAGTTCACTCCAAGATGAATTTCGTGAAGGTCGTCCAAAATCAGTTGTTGTTCCGAAAACCATTGATGCTGTGCGCGAACTGATATTGGAAGATCGTCATGTGACCTATCGTGAGATTGAGACAACCTTAGCCGTTAGTGGGACCAGCATACATTCAAAATTGCATAAACATTTGACTGTCAAAAAAATGTGTTCGCGTTGGATCCTACACAATTTGTCAATCGCCCAAAAAAAGGTTCGTATCAATTGGTCGAAAGAAATGCTCAAAAAATACGGTCGCGGTGCTTCGAAACACGTCTATGACATCGTGACAGGTGATGAATCGTGGATTTACGCGTGTGAGCCCGAAAGTAAACAGCAGTCGACTGTCTGGGTGTTTCAAGATGAGCCAAATCCAACAAAAGTTGTTCGCGCACGAAGCACTTCCAAGCAAATGGTCCCCTGTTTTTTCGGAAAAACTGGACATGTCCCAACCGTGCCACTAGAACAACGCAGAACAGTCAATTCTGAGTAGTACACAACCATTTGTTTGCCAGTTGTCTTCCAAGAAATCAGGAAAACCAACCGCCGAAGACGGATCACTCTTCACCACGACAATGCGAGCTCTTACACATCGGCTGCGACAACTGCATTTTTGAGCACCCAAAACATCGATTTGATTGGTCATCCGCCGTATAGTCCTGACTTGGCACCGAATGACTTCTTTTTATTCCCGTACGTAAAAAACAAACTGAGAGGTCAACGTTTTTCGACACCTGAAGAAGCGGTTGCTGCATTCAGAATGCATGTGTTGGAGATACCTCAATCAGAGTGGCAAAAGTGCTTCGACAATTGGTTCAAACGCATGCAAAAGTGTATAGAACTTCATGGGGAATATTTTGAAAAACAATAAAGTGATTTTCGATGATCAATATTTGTTTTTGTTCTCTAATCCCGAAATATTAAAGGCAACCCTCGTACTTAAAGATTACCTTGGCTTTAATATTTGGTATTCTCAAAATGTTTGTTTAAGAAACTGTAGCATAAAAATAATTTAATTAAAATTTAATTACACAACTTGTATAAGCTTTACAATACATTACAATATATGTAGCCATTACAATATAACATCTTACAATTTCATGTATTGGGTTGTACCACTTTACTTTATAAAAAGAGAAAATTTAACGTTCTGATACAGATGTTCACTCGAGAACTTCTTATTTCCGACTGAGCGAAAATCTGATATTTCATGAGGTACAACCCAATATGAGCAATGAACCACTTTAGAAGGATGATGCTCATCACTTCAGTCAGATGATGCACATCAGTTCACATTAACAATTAAGTTCCAACTCACGGATAGAGGCAAAGAATCGCTCGACGAACAACACGTCAATATATGAACACGAATTTGATCCTCTATTCGACAAAATCTTCAGACGTTCTTAGATGAGCGTTTTTCAAATTTTAACCAGGGGATGCAAAGCTGTTCCTGAAAAGTATTATTTCTTTGTCCCTTGGCTTATATTCGCACTATGACAATCACTCATGATACGGCCCCAATGACTGTAGTACATGCCCAATAAAATCATACTCAATCACAACCTTTGATATAAAACAATGGATTTGCGATCATTGCTTCTGATCTATCAATATAAAGCTAAAGATTTTAATCGTGTGCGTAATACGTTATCGTGAATGATCGTATTTCCGATACCCGTGGTAATATTCCTGGTGCACCACCGTGCTACCGCGGTCTCTGGGAAGAGTGGGCTACCGATGCCGTCTTTGATAAAACAATCCAATTTTCACTTTTAAATTTTTTTTTGCTTTATTCCAAACTTTATATTGTATATTTATATACAACAGACACTAAACTCAAAATTACCGTGATCTCGTCTGAGTCTAGACCGTCACTAGTCGCTTTAGAAATGGGTCGGTTTCGTGTTGTTTAAGAGCTGAATTGGGGATGAACGAGCGGTTTGTCAGATTTTCTTCGGTCAAATTATGTGGAACGCAAATATCGAGGCGATAAAAATGCCGTTAAACGGTTTCATGTCCTATATTAAGAATCTTCGCAATCTCTCGCCTCGTTAGCGACCAATCCGTTTCTAGTAGAGCTTTCACATCGCTTGGATCAGCCTCGGTGGTCCGACCGCTTTATGATCGACCTTCGAGACTTATATCTCCGGATATAAACTTGGCAAACCATTTCTATGCCACATATCTTTCGATGGTCCTCCGCAGCTCATTTGTCGTTTTATAAGTGAGAAAGCAAAATATGCCAAAAAGACACGAACAAACCACCACCCAATAAGAAGACACTCTTAGCTGTCACTGAAAACTGAACTATTCTAAAAAACTGGCACCACTCTAAAACCTAACGGAATTATGGGACTACCCAATATTGACGCCACGCTTTACGATGTACAAGATGGTGAAGTGAGTAAGTTGCTTTATAAGTCCGACAGATTTGTCAAAGCGTGTTTGATGTGTGAATAATAAAGCGATGCCTCCTAAAAACATTGTGAATTTTACCCGCATTGAAAAATAATGAAATTTTGTTACCTGGACCACTCCTTGTTTCGATTTTCAATGATCAAATAGTCGTAAGTAGTACATCGGCGTGAGGTACATACTTTTCGGAGCTTAGCTCAGTATCGAACGAAAAATGCACCACACTATTGACAATTAAAGTTGTGATCATACTATAAAAATCAATATCGTCACCTATACATGTAGTACCCATTTATTGGCCTGTAAGAACCCGAAAGTTCATGACCTCACCGACTCGACTCCGCCATTGTTCCCTGTCCCGTACGCTCTCCTTCCACGTTCGACCATCCGATCCGATCTCGAGGTCCAACCTAACATTGCCCTCCCATCTCCGTGGCGGCCGCCCTGTCGGTCTCTTTCCTGTTGGTCTGCCGTCAAGAATTCTACGCACGGTCCTATCGTTGCCCATTCGCGCCACATGTCCGGCCCATCTTAATCTTCGCGACTTGATTACTCTCACTATTGTAGGCTTGGGGTATAGCTCTTCCAATTCGTGATTGTGGAGTTTCCTCCATTTTCCTGCCTCCTCGTCATATTTGCCACTAAAGATAAAGATATATGTCTTCTGCGTACGGTGTGATTCTCGCCAGTATGACATTTGTTAGTATTTTGTATGTGGTTGGGAGCAATGATATTCCTCTGTAGTTTTCGTAGTCAGATCTGTCACCTTTTTTGAAAATGGGGACGACTATTTTCGTTTTCCATTCTTCCGAATGACTTCCTTATCCCATATTGTTTTACTCATTTGGCGGCTGCCTCTCCTCCATGATTCACAAGCTCTGCCGGTATGCAGTCGACTCCGGGAGCCTTGTTGTTTCTCAATCGGTTTATTGCGTCTACAACTTCGTCGAAAGAGGGCTCTGGGATCTGAGGCTCGGCTGTATGTACGTCTGGTGCGTTTATTTGTGGTTGATGGGTGCGTACATTGAGCAGGTTTGCAAAGTATTACTTCCATCTTGTCACGATATTGTTTGTTTCTGTCACCAGTCAACCTCTGATATTCTTTGCTCTGGCATTTTCTAGGATTTTTTCGATCCTAGACTTCTCCCATTCGCGTTTTTTGCGTTTGAAAAGTCTCGTTGTCTATTTCCGAATTGTCGCGTATCTTTCTGCGTTGACTTCATCATATTTCTTTCTAAGTGGATCACTCTGAGGCGTTTACGTTATTCGATCTTCGCCCTGCACTCATCGTCAAACCAAGGTTTGGACTTAATTGTTTTCTTAAAGCCTAATACCTTTTGGCTGTTAGTTTGATTGTGTCTCTGATCGATGCCCATTTAGTTCCCAGATTATTGGTTTCCTCTTCCTCACTACTCCTATTCTCTAGGATGCTAAATCTATTCGTTAGCTCCTCTTGATATTCAGCCCTTTTACGTAGGTCTTTTAGTTCATCAATGTCGAACTTTGCTCGTCTCCCGTGATTACCCATGTGGGTTTGCTGCGAGCCGACTTCTAATTATGCCCATCACTAGAAGGTGATCGGAGTCGCAATCTACTCCTCTGTATGATCTCACGTCAAGGATATTCGAGTTGTGTCTTTTGTCTATGAGGAAGAGGTCTATTTGGTTACGCGTTACGCCGTCGGGTGATATCCATGTGGCTTTATGGATTTGCTTGTGCTTGAACATCGTGCTTTTCACTACCAGATCTTTTGACGCTGCGAATGTGATAATTCGAATACCATTATCATTTGAAACGTCATGTAGGCTTTCTTTACCTATTGTTGGTTGGAAGATATCTTCCTTTCCAATTTTGGAATTGAGGTCTTCGAGGAGGATTTTAACATCGAATGATGAGATCCCATCGAATACTTCCTCGTAGAATGTGTCCTTCGTTTCTTCGCCCGTAGATTCTGTTGGGGCGTGTATGTTTATAAATACATAATTGTACCATGGTCCCTGTATTTCTAGCACCGACATTCGGTCATTAATAAATTGCACATCTTTTACATGGGGCGTAATCTTACTGCTTATGATGAAGCCAGTTCCGAGGTTATGTGTACCGGTACCTCCACACACCAGTGTAAATCCGTTGGTTTCGATGATGATGATGATGATGATGATGTTACCATAGTAGCGACGTGATATAATGTATTATTTAAAAAGAAAAAGGAAAGTCTATCATAGAGTACTATTAGACTAATTTCACCCTGCCCTGACGCAATTGTTAAAATAATATTAGTTTAAAAATCATTGAGTTATCAAACAACTCTCATAAAGAACGATATAAGCAACATTCAAATTAAATTCAACTACAATCTATTCTACAGAGGAAGTCCAGAAGACCTTAGAAGAATCAATGGCAATGTCAATCGATGAAAGGCAAGAGCTAGCACTCGAATTATATCGTTCACGACATGGTGTTGGAACTGGCACTTTGAACAGTGTGGGCACATTAGGTCGAAGTAACTTGGGTACATTAGGTCGTAAATCAACTCACCGTCCCCCACCTGCTGCTTTGACACTGGGTAAAAGTCCACCGAGACCGTCACCAGCTTCAGTGGCATACCACAGCGTCGAAGAGAGTCTGAAATGCTACGACGAAAACCCGGATGACAGTAGTGTTACTGAGAAGCCATCAGAGATGAGCTCATCGGATTCACAGGTAAGCAAATTATCTAACGTCATAAAACCCAAAATTCAAAACATTTAGCTAATTAAAAATTTTTTACTATAGCATTCGGAGAGTGAAAATGAGAGTGTTCGGTCTGACCCTCATTCTTTTGTAAATCATTACGCAAATGTGAATGATACGTTGCGACAATCATGGAAAAAACAAAAGCCAGTGCGAAACTACTCCAGTTATACGGACTCTGAACCAGAAGGTAGCGCTGTGATGAGCTTAAACGGTGGACAAATCATAGTAAACAATATGGCACGATCAAGAGCTCCACTGCCTGGTTTCTCTTCATTTGTCTGACAATCAACGGAATTTTAAGTTTTGTCATCGTTAGTTTTAATTTTTTTAGCATATAATTTCATCAAAGGACATAAGAGTATCCCTGGGAATAGTTTTATTCAAATTCTACCCTCTGTATGGCTGTTGTGCATGTATTTTCATTGTAATTGTACTTTAAATTATAAAAGATAGTTGCAACATATTTTCGTATAGCAATTATTTATCTCTTTTACTTGTGATAAAAGATCTTACTCCATATATCTCTTAATGTTGTAAAAAAAGTTAAGTTACCATTTATTAATCAAATTATGTTTAATTTAAAGCCTAGTGTCTCAAAACAACAAAGGAGAAATGTTTTAAAACTCATATCATAATTTTAAGCTTAGTTTCTGGTTAACTATTAAAAAACAAAGAAAAATTCTTCTAATTTAGAAAGATTGATTAGGCTTTAATTAATTGGACTAATTTAATTTATTTAAAATAAGTACTGATATCGTTTAAAGAGGGGTAATCGAAAATTGGAGTGTGTGTTCAAAACCTACAAAAGTATCTCAACTCGACTAACTAGTTGATATGATAAGTAAAAATAAGGGCTTGTACGTTGATAAGTGTTATGACCTAAAGTCGTAAACCAAGTAATAGACTGGTCCTGTAAATGTGAGCAAAAGATGTATTACCGGTGTAAAGAAATGGATTTCATACTGCCTGATTCCACTGGCACTTGAAAGTATTCTTAAAGAAAGAACAAGAAACATCTTAGTTGACTAAACAAATAAGAAAGCAAATATTCAAAATACGCTTGGCTTCATTTTAGTGAAAATTTATAGAGGGGTTATTATATTACATCTTTTAATGCAATGTGTTTGATGAGGCACTACAATCAATTTTAGTGAAAATTTATAGAGTGGGTATTATATTATATCCTTGAATGTATTGTGTTTGATGAGGCAGTACAATCGGCGGGTAAATGAAAGCATTGTTAGGCTTTTTTTAATTATAATATTTGGCTTTAGAACTGGGATCCCAAACATCTAGATAAATTTTTCATTTAATTATTAATTTCATTTCATTTTTTTTCTTAAGTTTTTATTTCTTATCTCTATGCTTCGAGTGTGTGTTCATCAGAAGCTAGTTTGTTGTATGGAACAATGACTAACGGCTTGACTTAGGTTGTATATTTTATTTTTTGGCATAGTAACATGTAAGAACTTATCCACTCGGTATATTTTCTCTATTCACCTATCACCTGGTAGAATCGGTTAGTATTATAGTTATCAGATAGTTTCGAGCAACTCAGTGTCGTTATGATGGGGATACTCCTTTATTTGTTGTTATTCCTTTCATATGACTGATGCAGGAGTACTAACGGTATATTGCTACTACTATCTATCTATCTATCTATCTATCAATTTAGTGGCCTGTAGGAACCCTAAAGTTAATGACCTCACCGACCTGACTCCGCTATTGTCCCCTGTCGCGTGCACTCCCCTTCCACGTTCGACTATCCGATCAGATCTCCTCGAGGTCCAAACTAACAATGTCCTCCCATCTCCGTCGTGGCCGCCCTGTCGGTCTCCTTCCCGTTGGCTTACCGTCAAGAATTCTATACACGGTCCTATCGTTGCCCATTCGCGCCACGTGTCCGGCCCATCTTAATCTTCGCGAATTAATTACTCTCACTATTGTAGGTTTGCGGTATAGCTCTTCCAATTCGTGGTTGTGGAGTGTCCTCCATTGTCCTGCCTCCTCGTCATATTTGCAGCCAAAGATACCCCTTAGGACTGCATCATGTCACATAGAATATCATTTGCTACGGACCATGCTTGTTTGGAACTTATCGTGTATTCTATTACTCCTGCCGGAGTAACTGTCCGTGTCATATGTCTCTCCAAAATCGTTCGTGCGGTCTCGAATCTCCCGCACTCTGTGAGTACGTGTTCGGCATTTTCTATTTTGCCTTCGCTATACAAGCAGTATGGGGGATCCACATATTTATATTTGTGCAAATATTGCCAAAAGCGTCCATGTCCTGATATTAGCTGCGTCAAGTGGTAATTCAGCTCGCCATGATTTTTTTTTTACCAGGTTTCTATATCAGGTATCATGGTGTGGGTCCATCTTCCTATGGTGGAAGAATCCCACCTTCGTTGCCATACTCTTAAGCTTGAGAGCTCTAATTGACCGCATTCTCCGACGATTCTCTAGTGAGACCTCATGCAATGCAGCGTTTTCTTTAGCTGCAATGTCAAGTAGTTTAGTGGGGCTACCACTCCATTTATTGGGTTAATTCAAGCAACATAATAACATCTAAAGTATATATAAGTTACAAACTGGAGAGCTTAAGAATTATCTTAACTAAGCTTAACCCAAGGTAAACAGGACAGATTACGATGGCAAGAGTAGAGGTGTGATGTGTGGGCGGGTTAGAGGGGAAAGTGTAAATAGCCTTATAGCGTTTGAAATAATAGTGAAGAAGAACGTGTGATTCGAACTGACGCTATGACAGTTTGAATCACCAAAAATTCAACCTAAGCGTTACCCATCAGGCTACTGGCCGATTTTAGAAATTGATTTTTAAACTCGACTATACTCCACTGATGTGAATTGTTATGTTATCGCTTGGTATACGGCTCTGATGTATTTTCTTATTCGAGTTTTCGTTCGGTGCTCTTCACTATTTTGCTTGTGAATTGTGTGTGTATCTGTTAGAGTCGCCACAGCCCCGCTTAAGATTAGTGGTGAGAATGGTTTAGGAGGCAGTAATTGAGAGTATAGATAGGGAGGTCAGAGTGGAACAATGTGGAGTTGTAGTTGACAAGTCCGAACATCCGCGAAAGGGGTTCGTTGAAACCATAAAAGATGCGGTGAGAGGGAATGTAAAGAAGGCGGGGATTATGCGATTTCGAAGGTTTGTGTTCAGAGGCGGTAAGTTAAAGAGGTAGACGCAGCCGACCGAGCCGGAGATGACCCGATGAATGAATACTATGTCAGCCACGACCCTGCGCTCCTCAAGGGTTCTGAGGTTGATTAATATGAGACGGTTAATGTACGGGGGAAGGTTTAAGAGGTTTCCCCACCCTAGCCCTCGGAGAGCGAACCGAAGGAAGCGACGTTGAATACTTTAGATTCTACAGATATGAATTTTGTGATAAGGAGACCATACTTGGCTAGCATATTCAAGAAGTGGACGGACGAGGGTAATGTAAAGCGATCGAGTAACGTAAGGGTCGGTCAAGTGGTGTCCTCCCGGTCAAAATATTTATAGCATCTTCGGATATCGTTCGGAATGCGCAGCATACTCTTAATGATGCCAGCCTATGCGCTGATTTCACTCACCTCATGTACGACTGATACTGTGCGGCTCCTGCCCATAAATGTAACACCGTCTATCGCGTCCGATTCGTTCTTTATGCAACTTGAAAATTTTAATTTTGATCCTTGTCTCCAAGCTACGTTGGCATCGATGGGACGAAACATTGCCAAAGATGTTTTCATCCAACTGTTAATGGTTTCGCACCGTAAAACACGTCCCCTTTCCTATGCATTTATTCATTGGAATATATCGGTCCTTTGGCTGGCCTCAAACATATCGGAGTCGATAAATCCGCCCCATACATGTTCTCCTTGCCTCTTTTCGAAGTTATTTGGTGTTTTATTTAATATTTTTGAACTTACAACGGCTGGGCTATGACAATCAAATTGCCGACCAAAGGTGATTGTTTAGGTAGTATCATCATCATCATCATCGGCACTACAACCGGGAACCGGTCTTAGCCTTATTTAGCAAGTCCTGAGGCATGTTAAATTTTACATAATGTTGTTTTTTTTCTGGACAAGGTCATTAGTCTTGCGCCAGAGGCTCCCCGACAAGGAATCGAACCCCGGTCTCCCGCGTGACAGGCGGGTATACTAACCACTATACTATCGAGGAGCCGTTTAGGTAGTATGCCAACAGCTTTTATCGCGTAATACGTGACAACTTATTTTTAAGAAACTTAGTGAATGATCTCCCTCCTTCTCACTTAGTGCTGTTGAGATACTGTTGTGATTGTTTATTGATGTGATGGAATTTTCCAGTATATATATGCTATTTTTCGCACCTTTGAAAATCTGTGTCTTCGCAGCATTGATTTGCAAACAAGTAGTGCTAAATCATGTTGGTATATCTTCCATCCAATCCCCTATTTGTCTTTCTGCTGTGTGTTTTGTTAAAATAGGGTTACCCTTATTATAATATAATGTATAATATTAAAATAAAAATTAAAATCTCGAGGAAAATGATGCTTAGCTATAGTGTAGAGTTGCTGAACTTTTGAGTTTAAATCCGCACGCATACCACGAGTTTGCGCACAACTATGCGACCGAGGCAGTGGCTTAGTGCTAGAATTGTCCAAGTTTATTAGGTTTCAAATGTCCATGAAATCGTCATCCAAAATGTGCCAACCATCACCTTTTTCCTGTAGTTCGTGCTGTTATTTATTTATACATGTAAATGATGATGCTGTTATACACTGGATATTAGTGCTATTGTCAATGATAACCCTTGGACTACTTAAAGAATTTTTCATTTTCGATAGCGTTTGTGATCGAACACATCAGTATATACTGCCACTTGCATGACCTTCAAATCAGAGAGTTTATTGTGTGAAGCATTATTTAAACTTTTTGATCCGTTTTCTTCTCTTCTATTACTATTCTAATCGTCAATTATGTTGTCCATATCTCAAAACCTCAATTAATGATCATTTATAAAGTGGTTCGCCTCTCTTCCTCATTTTCATTTGTGATTTAAAAATTTAATTATCCTTTCAGTTGACTAAGTAAACTACTACTTCTATTTTCACTACAAACATCCTTAATCTTACATTAAAAAAGCCTGTCATAGATCAAATTTGTTAAAAACTGAAAACTACTTTATGAATACAAACTATATACTACTACGCCATAAGATTCACTCATAATAAAAGCAATTTAAAAATAATAATAACAAATTTAATTTTATAAATAATCGTGTAGTTAATTATTGCTTAATCTAAAAAAGAACAAGAAAAACGAAATGACTGATTATTGTTAATTAAAAATAAAAAAAAAAACAAAATAATTTTTATACCTTTACAGGCCTTAAACACTTGTAGAAGATAATTTTGTCTAAGAATTTAAGATTCCATTTTTCTACTACTTCAATAATTATTTAGCAAATAACAATTTTGTAAATTAAATTAGGTCCTCTCTAATAAACTTTTATATAAAACACAAGGAGGATTAAATATTACTTTTCCCACAAACTATTGCTCAAGAATCCAAAAATTCATGAAAATTAATTTAAAATGACATTAAAAATAAAAATAAAAACAATGTTTGTAAATTTAATTCTATTGTGTAGCTATTATAAAATATAGAAACTGTAATGCATTTCTAAGACTATAGTTGAGAAGAAACAATCGCAATTATTAAAATTTAAGAGATATAAAAGTAAGTAAGAGAAGTAACAAAAGATGCGTTGCAAGATACTGAATAAGCCATAAATTATACTGTTAGTGAAAATCATTATAATATACATAAACAAATTCCTTAAATGTATGAATGTCTTTTATTCTACTTTAGCGTTTTGCGACGATAGTTAAATGATTCGAACCAACGCTGTTACGATTCGAATTCCAACAAAAGATAAAACAATTGTCACCACACATTATCTAGTTTTCCTTGCCACGTTACCGCTTACCGCTTACATATAACTTTACAAGTGTGTATTCCGATAAGTTATGGCCCCTGGGCCACGTGAGTTAAGTAAAATTAAACGTAAACGGTTTTGTTACGACCCCGGGATTGGAGGTCTAACCCCGCCCGATAAACCTTCAAACCTAAACAATAAAGTGCTAACCAAATCTAAAATGAATTCAAACACTAACCATTACCAACCATTACAAAGTCTAATGGAGGATTCCGCTGAAATAGACTCTACCAACGCTGATCAGTGTACAGAAGTAACGAAAGAAACCACTCCGCCAATTGTGGTTTTAAAATCAACCAGTGGTAAAGTTCGTAGCATTTTGAACAACATAAAAATTAATAATTATCTAATATAAAACATATCCCTCTAACAAAAAATATGTTCTCCATCAATGGGCACTTATAACAAAATTAGATCTGAACTCCTGCGGTTAAAATATGAGTTCTTTACCCACTCGGGTAAGATAAATCGCCCACTAAAGGTAGTGTTATCCGGACTAGACTTAATTAGTAACGATGTAGTCAAAAATGAACTGATTACAGTCGGGATAAAGTGCTTAGATGTAAAAACCATCACCATAAATTCAACAACAAAAATCTTGCACAAACAATTCTTGTACATTGTCTACATTCAACGCGGTACTATAAAATTAAATGAACTAAAACGTAAGTTTCCTACTTTATTCAAAACCATCGTTCGATGAGACTTCAAAAAACATCATCCGGGTAAGGTCACCCAATGCCATAATTGCCAGCTTTATGGCCACGGCTCGATGCATTGTCATATACATAAATAGCTTCTGTGCTATGTGCTCTGGGAATCACAAAACATCAGACTGCAAATCGAATGATGTCATCAAATGTACAAATTGCAGTGAGCCAATTAAATCTACCGATCCTGAATGCATTATCCAAAAGCAGCATTTAGAAATTCGCCGCAAATTGTCCCCACGTGGACGTGGTACAGGCAATTCAACTTTCCTACAGCCTCCGAGTGATAAGCAACAACCACTGCCCGACCGATTCTCTCTCGTTAATTTTCCTCCACTACCACGATCAGTGCGTCAATCTTCACTTACTTTACAAATCCGGGCTCTTATCCTCGATCAAACTCAACAACTTCCCAACAGTGATACGATACACACTACGAGTAATCCATCTGCAACCCTCAATAATGATAACTTGTTCTATTTTAGTGAAATTAACTCTCTTCTTAATGAAGTTGTATCCAAACTTAGTGCTTGTCACATCAAATTTGACCAATTTAACGTCATTACCTCATTAGCTATCAAATATCTATTCAGAAAAATCATGTTAATTAACTCTCTTAGCATCATAGCTTGGAATGCGAGAAGCATCAAGAAAAAACAGCATGCCTTTTTTAATTGCTTAATTAATTTTAATATTGCTATTGCACTTGTTTCAGAAACCTAGCTAAAACACGACATTTCTCTCTCTCATCTAAATTACGTATGTTACCGCCTAGACAGAGTACATGCTAGTGGTGGTGGTGGCCATTTTTGTGAAAAAAATGTATTGAACATACCTTGCGTCCTTCATTGCACCTTAAATTAATTGAAGAGATTAGTATTGATGTGACATTAAATGATAACTCCAAGGTGAGTACTTTTTCGGTCTATTTCCCTGGAGGAAATGGAAACATTGAGAAATCTACTTACTTTAAGCGGGATCTGCATAAATTGTATAGACTCAACACTCGAAAGAAGGTAATTATTGGTGGTGATCTAAACTGTATACATCAGTCGTGGAATTGTCTTAGGGTAAACTGCTGGGGTAACATTTTATTAGATGTTAATGAATCCAGCCCAATTTTTTTTTTTTTTTACATTTCTGTATTTATTGACCATAAATGATTTGTTACAATAAGTAATACAGATAACTTATAATTAGCTTAGCTTTAATCGTTTACACATACTTGCTAGTACATTTTTCAAACATTATTATAAAGTTACATATTTCATGGGTGGACAAGATAGGAGTAGGTGGGGCTTCCTGGAAAAGGTCAGAAAACCAGGATATAATTATTTACTTAACCTATAACTAATTTGCTTAACTTAACTTAACCCAGCTTAGCCTAGCTTATCTAATTATTAAATCTATTATTATTACAATAAGTTAGAGTAGGGTGGGGCGGGAGGTATAGTGGTCGATGGGTAGGATTTGGGTTAGGGTGGGTACTATCAGTCGGGGATATGGGTTGGGGGAACACTTTCCGATTGGTCGTTGAAACGCAAGATATTAGAGTAGGGTTGTATATTACAATATTTAAACTGGTGAGGTGAGAGTTCAGTATTGTGGTATACAATCTCATTGGAGTTGTTGACCAACCTGCCAAAGGTGAAGAGGGTTCTGGTGTGGAGACAGTTCGGGTAGGCAGTTCGGTTGTCTGACGGAGTCGATGTGAGCGCATTTATTATCGGATTGGGATTATTGGGAAGATTTTCGATAAATTTGATGGACAGCTCGAGGAAGCGTCGATCTATACGTTCAATATTGGCGGCATAGTAGAGCGAACTACTGTTGTAATATTTGTGGGAGTTAGGATGTCAGTTGAGGCCAGTGATAAGTCTGAAGCATTTCCTTTCGAAAACGCGTAGCTTCTCCATTTGGGCGGGTGTAATATGGTACCATATCGGGCATGCATATGTGAGAGTGGGTCTGATTATTTGTTTGTAGATAAGTGATTTGACTTTGGGAGAGAGACCATTCGGTTTGTACATGACTTTTCTGCAGACGTTCAGTTGAGTTGTGGCTTTACGAATCGTATTTTTAATGTGGGCGGAGAATGACAGATTGTTGGTAAAGGTTATACCTAGATACTTTAAGGTTTTGGAGGGTTTAATTATATTGTTATAATATCGATAATATTAACAACAAATTAATCAAAGCATTTCCACCTGCTGCAAGTAACTATTTAACGTTCATTTTCAACGCTTGTCTTAAGAATTGTTATTTTCCGGACTGTTGGAAAACAGCAAAAGTAATACCTATCCCGAAACCCGGCAAACCGAAGAACAGCCCCGAAAGCTACAGACCTATTAGTCTACTTAGCTGTCTAAGTAAGCTCTTAGAAAAAATCATTAAGGAAAGGATTGATCGTTTTGTGGAAGACAATAACATCTTACCAAACTTTCAGTTCGGTTTCCGTAGTGGTCACAGCACAATCCACAAAGTCTTGCGCATTAAAAACCACATAGCTGGTAAATTCATCGACAAGGAGTCAACGGGACTGGTTCTTCTAGACATCGAAAAAGCTTTTGATACGGTATGGCACGATGCCTTGATTTATAAGCTACTAAAACTTAAGCTGCCAATACCGCTTATCAAAATTATCCAGAGCTTTCTTCGTTCGAGAAAATATGTTGTGAGTTTAGGAACCGACATATCCTCTACCCACCAAATCCACCATGGTGTACCCCAAGGCTCGGTCCTTGGTCCCATATTATTTACATTGTTTGTCGCAGATTTACCATATCTAGGTGAAAACATTCAGGTAGCTATGTTTGCCGATGATACGGCCATTTTCTCTTCGGGTGCCTTATTCACTAATGTCTACAACTCTTTGCAAGCAGCTCTTGACAAGCTAGCAGTATATTACAGGAAATGGAAAATAAAAATAAATGGTAATAAAACACAAGCTGTCTGGTTTTCGAGATGTAGGAAACACTGCTACCTACCAAATGGCACTAAACTCAGTATGTGTGCAGTTGATATTGATTGGTCCGAAGACTGTAGATATCTAGGTATTATTCTAGATAAAAAACTTATCTTTCAAAAACACATCACTACCACAATTGACAAAATAAACAAAGTCGTAAGAGTTATGTATCCATTAGTGTGTAGAAAGTCAAAGCTTAGCATCGAAAATAAAATTATAATATTTAAAACCATTTTTCAAGCGATACTCCTGTACGGGGCCCCTGTATGGTGTAACTGTGCTCGCACACACAAAATAAAATTGCAAAGGTGTCAAAATAAAATATTGAAAATGTTGCTGAATCTGCCATGGCATTATTCGACACATGAACTACATGAAAACGCCAACGTTAAACCGGTAGAGTTCCTTATTGACAAAATCAATCGAAACTTCTTCGTGTTCTTTTTTGTTTGTATTGTTCTTTTTCTGACAATGTTCTCGTTTCCCGTCTTGCGTTATCCTAAATCACTACGTATGTACTCTGTCTATGAAAATTATATCGAGGTCATTACTATATAAAATAACCGGAAGCTCGTGCAATATTAGTCTTAAGATTCAAATAAGGGTTTTTTATTGTAGTTTTCCCTTAATTTATTATTTGTTTTCATTAAAATTGTGCTATTGTCGTTATATAGATTTAAGATTATAGTTGTAAAGGAATTGCTATCCTAAATCTCTTAAGTACTAGTTGTGAAATATACCATAAGTGTAATTATCTACTAAATAAAAATTGAATTGAATTGAAATAAAGTGATTTTCGATGATTAATATTTGTTTTTGTTCTCTAATCCCGAAATATAAAAGGCAACCCTCGTATCGGGCTTCCGCGTAAAGACATCCGCATAGCCACCTGGGTATCACCTGATGGAGCCACTCGCAACCAAATTGATCACGGGTTGATAGATCGCCGCCACTCCTCGAGTCTGATGACGGTACGATCGTACCGAGGTGCCAACGTCGACTCGGATCACTATCCTGTTGGTATAGTTTTCTGAGTGCGGACTCCCTTACGGAGACGTATTGCATTCGTGGATCAGGTACCCAATGAGAGCACCAGCAACACCGTTGGTCATGCGTTAAGACTCACCCTCGAAGAGCACGATCGAGGGAGAGTAAGTCCCGGGCCCAGAATGCCGGGCGTAGAAGAGAAATGGACACACCTTAAAAATACTGACATTAGTACTGCCAACTCCATCTTAGCTGGTAGTCGCAGAGATCGGAGCGAGTGGTTTGATGATGAGTGCAAAGTACGCGAGGAGATATACAAAGAGCTCAGAAGATCTGAAAAAAGAGTCCACAGATAAAAAATAGTGACTGGGAAAAAAATCTATTCTGTGAACGAGAGAAAAGTTGAGGGCGAGGTCCGCAACAGGCGCGGAAGTTCTACCACATAATCCGCAGTATGACGCGGTGTACACCACGCTGAACTTCAATTTAATTCGTTTATATTACGTGTTAGCAGTTTGGATGTCAGCAGTTTACTGACTACGTGCCAACTAGCGTTGCCGGAGTGTAGTCTTTTGTTAATTTCCTTCGACATTTCGTTACTGGCCGTCAGTATTGTTCCCAGATATTTAAATTTTTTACCTGTTTCAAATATCTTCGCTCTGACGTTTATGTATGTTCCGGCGATGCCATCCGCATATGGGAGCACTTGAGTGATCCCGTTCAGGGATGATCCGGCCATATTGCCGTCTTGTACCTTTCTGATGACATACTCGAGCACAAGGTTAAAGAGACCTGGTGGGAGGCCATTCCCCTGTTTTAGTCCGTCCCGGATATCAAATGGTTCTGAGAGGTGGTTTTCTATTCTAATTTGCCCTTTGTTTTCGTTCTCGCAGATTTGAGTGAGAGCGGCATATTTTTTCGGGACTCCCAGATCAACTACAATATGGTATAGTCTTTGTCTTGCGACTGAGTCGTAGGTTTTTGGAAGTCAACGAACAGTTGGTGAATCGTCTCTCCGTATTACCACTTCTTTTCCAGCAGTTGCCTTATTGTGAACATTTGGTCGGTTGTTGGCCGGTCCCTACGGAATCCGCATTGGTAGTCTCCCAGTATTTCTTCTGCGTACGATGTGATTCTCGCCAGTATGACATTTGTTAGTATTTTGTATGTGGTCGGGAGCAACGATATTCCTCTGTAATTTTCGCAGTCAGATGTGTCACCTTTTTTGAAAATGGGGACGACTATTGAGGTTTTCCATTCTTTCGGAATGACTTCCTTATCCCAAATTGTTTTAATCAGTTGATGGATCTTTCGAGCGGTTGCCTCTCCTTCATGCTTCCCAAGCTCTGCCGGTATGCAGTCAATTCAGGGAGCCTTGTTGTTTTTCAATTGATTTATTTCGTCGAACGAGGGAACTGAGGCTCGGCTGTATATACGTCTGGTGCGTTTATTTGTGGTTTATTTGAGCAGGTTTTCAAAGTACTGCTTCCACCTTTTCACTATATTGTTTGTTTCTGTGACCAGACAACCGTTTGTGTCTCGAATTATTTTGGCTCTCCCACCTCTGATGTTCTTTGCTCTGGAATTTTCAAGGATTTTTTCGATCCGAGTCTTCTCCCATTCGCGATTTTTGAGTTTGAAAAGTCTCATTGTCTTTCCGAATTGTCGCGTATCTTTCTGCATTGACATCATCATATCTTTCTAAGTGGATCTGTGGGGGTGGTGTTGTATGTGCGGACGTACCGCACTGGCTTCACTCCATCCACCTATCAACTCTTCACAAAGCTGATCGTCCGGAGCCCGAGTACCGGCGACGGACTAGGACGCTACGTCTAGAACGGCGATCGGGTCGCTTTGATGTACTCCGCAAATAAATAACCCGACTCCAAATCCTTTATTAATTCTGTCTTTATTGCGCAGGTGACTTGAATCGCGAAAACACTAAATTACATTTGGTACTGCGGTTAACCGCTGGTATTGGATATTGCTTTAGCCTAGTTACACAACTCGGTGGCTTGGTTGAAAATGGAGGCGAAGGAACAATTCGTTAAACCGTTATTAATTTAGTCTGGGCACAAAAGTTCCGGATTACTTTAGCAAACTGGATGCTTGAGAACACTTGCACTAGATTAAACTGTGGTTGATTTAGTCTATGTTCGTAACGCGGTGGTTTACCCTAACAAACTGATCGCTTGAATACACCTGAATTACATTGGGATAAACTGCGATTGACTTAGTCTAAATACGCGACGTAATGGTTTAGTTTAACGAACTGATTCGCGTACGTAGTAGATGACGGTGGCACCAGGCCCGATTCTTGAGGTGGCTGGACAACGACTCGTTGTTGTGCGCCGTTTGGCGGGTGGTTAGCGACTTACTGGCGGATGACGAAAAAAGGGAGGGATGCGCACGTGATGGCGGTTAGATGTCGACTGACTCATGAATGAATGTAATTCATTCATTGCGTCGTGGCGGTGCGTCATAGCGGAGTTAGGCTCGCTGCCAATTACGGGGAATTGAGGACGAGTTGCTATGCTCGCATAGGAATTCAGTTCCAACGAATTCTGGCCGTACAGGCTGGGTTGACTTCGTTGGTTGGGTGTACCGGGAATTGGTTTGGCGACGCGAGCGAGTATGGGCATGCATTTTCGGGGGAAATTGGAATGGCTTGGGTGCAAGCAAGGGGTATCGTTTAGATAGAAATGTTAACCGAAATAATTTCGGGGAAGTGTGCGCGGTTTATTTGGTTGGTAGTGTTCCGTTGAGGATTGGGTATACGCTTTGTTAAGGCATATGAACTTCGGAGAAATGTGTGCGGCTGGGTATGCTTGCTGATGTTCCGTTGAGGATTGAATATGCGTTTGCTATGGCATACGAGTTTCGGGGAAATGTGGATTGTTAGGTTGCGTTGAGGAAATATGGATAATTGAGTAACGCAATTTTGGGGAAATGCATGTGGTGGTGATTAGAATATATTCGGTTGAATTATATTCTCTTGGAGGTTTGGGAAATATTTTATTGCATATTGGGGAATATATGCTATTGCAGATTTGATTTTTGCATGTTTGCAGGTTAGGGTTGTGGGTTGGTTCTGTGTGATGTAGAGAACCCCCACAGATCACTATGAGGCGTTTACGTTGTTCGATTTTCGCCCGGCACTCATCGTCAAACCAAGGTTTGGACTTAATTATTTTCTTAAATTGTAATACCTTTTGGGCTGTTTGTTTGATTGCTTTGATCGATATCCATTTTGTGTCCACACTATTGGCTTCCTCTTCCTCACTGCTCTAGGATGCTAAATCTATTGGTTAGTTAGTCTTTATATTCAACCCCTTTGCGCAGGTTTTTTAGTTTATCAATGTCGAACTTTTTGCTCGTCTCCCGTGACTGCCCATGTGGGTTTGTTGTGAGCCGACTCCTAATTTTGTCCATCCCTAGAAGATGATCGGTGATATCCATATGGCTTTATGGGTTTCCCTGTGCTTGAATATCGTGCATTTCACTACCAGATCTTTTGACGTTGCAAACGTGATAATTCGAATTCCATTATCATTTGAAACGTCCTGTAGACTTTCTTTACCTATAGTTGGTTGGAAGATATCTTCCTTTCCAATTTTCGCATTGAGGTCCCTGAGAAAGATTTAAACATCGAATGATGAGATCCTATCAAATACTTCCTCTAGGGACTCGTAGAACATGTCTTTCGTTTCTTCGTCGGATTCTGTTGTAGCGTGCACGTTTATAAATACATAATTGTACCATGGGACCTGTATTTTTAGCATCGCCATTCGGTCATTAATAATTTGTACATCTTTTACATGGTGCGTAATCTTCTTGCTTATGATGAAGCCAGTCCGCCAGTGTGAACCGGTTGGTTTCCATTACTTGATGTGAGAGTCTATGTCCATTTTATATTGTATCGCGTTTTCTACGCCCGTCTGTATCGCGCCTGGTTTATATAACGTTCGAACTTTCCACGTGCCGACGCGTATATCCCGCTTTTTCAGTTTTTCCCTACATCTTCTTTTTGCCGAGTTTGTGTTTTCTTGATGGTTTGTTCCCTTATGGTAGTATCAGCTGACGGTTCCACCAAACCCCACTGTCTACTTACCAGAAGAACCCCCGTAACTAGAACCCAACTTTCATAGTTTTCCGCTAATGCAATCGCATTAGCACCTGTAAATGCTTCACGCATCAAGTATCTAATGTACTTATCTAAAAGCTCCTGGAAGAGAATTCATACCTTCATGCATTAATTCGGATCCAAAATTCCCTACAAGAATTCTGACCAAACTTGCCGGATCATAAATCCGAAGCTAATTCGGCACCTTCTGTTGCCATCCAAATCCCAATCTTATCATATGCATTCTCCCTAGACGAATTCCTGAAAACGAAACAAGTTGGTATACATATTGTAGCGAGCTTAGGGTTCGCTGGATTAATTATTTAGAATAAATAAGAGCCGTTAAATCGATTTTTGAATTAATATAACACTTTATTAGTCCGTTAACCACAACCGTTACTTTTACCGTACACAACGATTTCTTGACTTATCGCTTCCGTACTTATCGCGTATTTTACTTCTTACTTCTCACTTGCTTCTCACTCGAGACTTATTACTTTCTACTTGTCACTCATCACTATGCTCTGTGGGCGGCGTATTTATACTGTTTCAGCGTTTCGTTTCCGTCCGTTCCATTGCCTTGAATGTTCTACTGTTCCTAGTCTCCAGTTTTCCATTACTTTATAGAATATTCTAGTACTATGTTTCGGACTCTCTAGAATATTCTAGTACTGATTGTCATATGCGTCACACTACCCTCCGCCTAGATTAGTTCGTCCCGAACTAAGTTCACTGGTCTCCCGGGCCAACAAAAGCCACCAGTCGGTCGCGTTGCACCACTTTCATCCTGGCGTTCGGCGGCGGAAGTTCTTGACCTTCATCCAAATTTTCTACTGCTCTCCTTTTCGCGTCAGCTCTAGCCTGCCGCCATTCTTTCTTTTCCTGACGACGGAATTCCTCTTGCATTTTAGGGATCTCATGCGAACAGTATAAGAGAAAATGCATGTGCACACCCTTAACCTCTTCTGGAGTTTGCGCATCACGTACGCGATCTAGATCTTCATCTTTAATTACACGCATATCATCTGGTATTGGAGCATCTGTCGATTTCATAACCGTATCCAACTGGTAGTTCCGCATCTTTTCAAATAACTGGAGCAGTTTGTTCTTTGGAGCTAACAGTAAACACCATCGTGCGTTGTAGTAATAGCCTTTCCATAGATCGTCGCACGTTAATTCTGGTTTCACGTGTTCTTCTCTATAGAACGTAATGAACGGCACCTCTAGCTGTTGATTACGCCTACAATCTATGGCTTGCCTGATCTTTCCCCCCATATGTGGTGGCTTACAATAGCGGTCTCGACCTCCAACATCCGTTGATCTCTTTTGTTCGGTAACAGTTGATTTACAAAACGCATGTTTGTAAATCCATTCAGCTTCATCTTGTAGCTGGTTGGGTCCCTCTGGAACAGGCGTAACCGGAACTTCGCGTAATTGCATTCGCTCAGGAATATCCGTTTTACGGATTTCATTGTCCAAATCCGTAAAGTGAACCCTTTCCAATTCATCATTGAAATGTTTTGCCGCCTCAGTTTCCCTGTGACTACGTTCAGAGCGGCGTTCAACATCATCTTCGTCGTCGAATAGCTGTTCGTCTATAGCCTCACGTGCTGAACCTTCATCGACGTGCTGTTCCTCTCCATCACTTTCTTCATCCTGTGTACGACGCAGACGCTTGGGACGCTTTCTGCCTTCGACTTTCAAACCAAGATTCTCTTCAATAAGGTCACAGTCGTCGTCTTCCAGTCGGTCGTCTAACTCGTCATCATCATTGTAAATCCGTTTCAGGGAACGGCCTGAAGCATCAGTGTCTTCATCATCACTGCCGTCCTCTTCAATCGGGTTATCATCGATGAAATCCTTCAGTTCTTCACGTAACACATCATCGTCATTTTCCTCGTCTTCCTCACCACTGTCGGCCATAGCTTTGCTCTTCCTGAGTTTTTTCATTTCCTGTGGCTCCAATTTCTCCTCATCTTCAGATTCGTCCGCTTCCGAGTCCCAGAATTCTTTCATACACTGCCATTGGGCATCCAATTTTGCCTTAAACTCTGCAGCTCGCGCGTCCAATTTTGGATTAACGCCTGTAGCTCGCGCATCCAATTTTGCAGCTAAAGCATCCAATTTTGAGTTAATATCGATAGCTCGCGCATCCAATTTTGCCATAATAATCCTGAACATCTCCGAAATGTCCAACGGTTGCGAACTCTTCTCCGAATGTCGATCTGCCATCGTCACAATACACTTCCACAGACTTATTTATTTCACCAATAATTAATCCCACTTCTGACACCAATTGTAGCGAGCTTAGGGTTCGCTGGATTAATTATTTAGAATAAATAAGAGCCGTTAAATCGATTTTGGAATTAATATAACACTTTATTAGTCCGTTAACCACAACCGTTACTTTTACCGTACACAACGATTTCTTGACTTATCGCTTCCTTACTTATCGCGTATTTTACTTCTTACTTCTCGCTTGCTTCTCACTCGAGACTTATTACTTTCTACTTCTTACTCATCACTATGCTCTGTGTGCGGCGTATTTATACTGTTTCAGCGTTTCGTTTCCGTCCGTTCCATTGCCTTGAATGTTCTACTGTTCCTAGTCTCCAGTTTTCCATTACTTTATAGAATATTCTAGTACTATGTTTCGGACTCTCTAGAATATTCTAGTACTGATTGTCATATGCGTCACAATATAATGAAACCATCATAACCAAGGATAATAAACATTGCGTCGCCTATTCCCAGCCTCATCACGTGTACAACAAATCCCTTACATACACATTGGCTGGCGACATTTACCCAAGGGACAAAAGCAAATATATGCATCTTGCGTCTTAAGGCATACATTAAATCCTATGGCATAGGCCAATTCAAATAGGAATTGTGTACTTACCCTTAGCAGTGATGCCATAAACACCAATTCCCAGTGAATATGCTAAAGCCAGTTAGCACCATGCCCACCAGCATTGCGGTCTATCAATACAGCTGCAATGCACATCATAGACAATGATCTATACGATCTCTTTGTCCTACAATATTTCTGGGTCTGCTTCTCATGACCTCGCGGCATGGGCAAACAGAAATCCATTGCTAACCAATGAGATACGGCTTGTTTACTTAGCCGAACTCACATCTCATTGATGCACATTATTCCCTTTCTTTGTCTCAGATTCGTTCTCATGGCTTTGTGTGTACCACTACGATCTTCTCTATGAGATCTGGCTATCTACCCCCAAAGAGAGACTTTACGTTTCTCTTGGGATAGGAAATGCATCCCTAAACTAAGAGAGCCAGTTCCACTGGCCGAATTTCCTTTGCCAGCGAATTCACATCGCTGAGTCTAAATCCAACCACCGATCGCGACGGTCGGTTCACCTCCGGCTCTCCGTAGCGCTGCGGAGACGCGCATGTACCCCGAGTCGTAGTTTTAGTGTCGCGTCATTAAAAGTAATGCGAATCTCTTTCCTGCCATCTACGAGTAATAAAGTGTAACAAGATTTGTCGTGAATAATAAAGTGCTCATTTAACCAATAAACAATATACAGTGCGTTTCATTAACTTTCGCTTCGGTGTCATCTGTGTGTTTTGTTTCACAGCTAGTTCTGCACAAGTTGGTAGAAAGTGTTTCGAACAGTTTCTCTTCTCTCGGTTTTGTTTCGGCGGAATTTATAGTGACGATGGCGGAGGAAGTGAACCAGCGCCGTACGCCGGCGTAACCTACTCCTATCCCACAGGCTCATCACACCTACGCCTACCGGGTTTTTCGTGGGATTGTTTTTTGTATATTGATTATTATTTCTTTTTTCCACGAGTCTTGGTGTTTCAAATAGTCCGCCATATCAGAACTCCTCATTGATATGGTAAGGTCTGTTTACTGCTCTGATTCGACCCGGTGTCAGAGAGGCACCGTTATAATACAGCTGGTATACCCCTGGCTGCAAACCATCCAACGGGCACGGTGACGCGTAACACCCTGGATTAGGGGTGGTAGATCTTTGTACGTTAATTCTCGCTAGCCTGTTATGATATGGGTGGCCCTACTGGAAGCGTATGCTTCCGTCAGCATATCCAGAGTGAGTCTTTCTAATTTAAGCCCCCGCACCACGTCAAGGTTTCTACCAAGCGAGGACATAGTTCATGCTGCGGAAAAACTTGTTTTCGACATACAGTGGAACAAGGCGAACCGACAATGCACAGGGGGCTGTTTGGTTGACTTTGAAAAGGCTTTCGACACCGTATGGCTAGACGGGCTTGTATATAAGTTATCAAATCTAGGTATGCCCGAATATTTATTATACATTATCTACGATATGATAATGGGTAAACAATTTGTGGTGAAATGTGGAAATATAATCTCTAACAAGAACTTACAGATCAAAAATGGCTTACAACAGGGAACAGTGAATTCTCCCATTTTATTTAACATTTAGACTAGTGATCTAGTGGGTTCTCTCAACCATGCAATTGCGTACGCCGACGATATTGTAGTGTATAGATCTGGAGAAAACATTGATGTCATCAACAGACTTCTGCAAGATAATTTCAACAAAATCTAACGTTTTTGCGACTACTGGAATTTAAAAATAAATTTCCAGAAAACAGAGGCTATCTTTTTTAGAACGCCGCTGTCCAGTGCATCAAGGGATACACAACGGAATTGGAAAAAAATGTTCCATTGCAGAAAGAATAATCTTTCTCTACAAGTAAAAACTGTAGTCAGATATCTTGGTATCTGTCTTGATCAGTATCTTTACTTTGATAAGCATACAATAGTTAAAAACGCATATGCAATGACACGAAGTTCTTCCGTAGTAGTTTTCTGGACCCCAAGATGAAAATAATTTCATACTCGGCATTCATCCGATCAGTATTAGTTTATGGCTACCCGGTATGGTATAACATATCCCCATTCTACAAGAAGAAGTTTCGGGTGTTCAAGAGACAGTGGCACCGTTCCTGCCTTGGAATGTATAGAACCCCAGAGTCGCAATATAAGAAATACTATCCTTGGATTAGTGGCGCAAGTCTAATAACCTTGCCCGGAAAAACAAATTATTATGGAAAATTTAACAAGCCTCGGGACTTGCTAAAAAAGGCCAAGACCGGATCCCGGTTGTAGTGCTGAATAATGATGATCCTTGGATTAGGGGTGGTAAATCTTTGTGTTTTACTCCTCGCTAGCCTGTCTGACATGGGTGGCCCTACTGAAAGCATATGCTTCCGTCAGCATAGCCTGAGTGATTCATTGTAGTTTAAGCCCCAGCACCGGGTCAAGGTTTCTACCAAGCGGGGGACCAAAAGCTATGATGCTTGCTTCTACTCGTAATTACATTTGATAAGGTTGGTTGGTACGAATATATCGTACTTCCACAACATTCTATTTGGTTGTGGGGGTACGAGGTATGTGTGCCGGCGTTCGGCACGTGATTCACTTTATCCCCAACGACGTTTCGCCAAAAATTGTTCGTAAGGATATCCAAGGAAAAATAAGCGGACACAGGACCAAAAGAATAAACACTCATGTAGGGTTATTGTGATTGATGTTTTTTTCTTTATTCAAACTTCTTAAGCTAGTAACTTTCACAATGCTGGCCTTCGACACCAAATGGATAGAGTTACTTAGGATCTTTTGGCTATACAAATTTCACAGTTCGTAATGCGGATGATGCATTTGTTGTTATTTATTTTTATAAAATGTGTCCAATCGAAAACAATAAGAGGAAATTATACTTCGCAAAACTTTCTTCGAGAAAAAAAACCTTCGGCTGCGCGAATGAATTAGAGCGAACCAACTCCCGACTTTGAGTGTGCCTGCTCCGCGGTGTACCAAACTCGACTGCCTTTGGGTTGAAGGGCGATGTGCGCTCAGTGGTGGTTGTGACTCGACTGACTCATTACAAGCGAGAAAAAGTTCATCGCGTCGGGGCAGTGGAGTCATACCCAAATAAACTCACTGCCATTTACTAGGAACTTTGAAAAGGGTAGCTATGCTTCCATAGGGAATTTAGTTTCGGAGAATTATTGCCGTATAGGCTGAGTAAAATTCCTCTGGCGCTATGTATACGAGGAATTTGGTTTGGAAATTCGACCAAGTATGGGCATGAATTGTCGGTTAGACAAAGGAATGTGGGTCTTGGTCGTTGCGATGGTTGTTTTGCGGAAATGCAACGCATCGTGCTGGTGACTTGCCAGTAAGGGGAATTGGTATTGGGTAGGATGGGAGCCGAAATGATTTTCGGGGAAACTAAATGTTGCTTGGTTACAAGCGAGGAAATAGTTTAAGTAGGAAGTGAGCCGGAATGATTTTCGGGGGAAATTAGAACTGCTTGGTTGCAAGCAAGAGATATGATTTCAATAGGAAATTAACCGCAGCGGTTTTTGGAAAAATGTATGCGGTTCGATGTAGTTGGGGGAGATGATTAGTATTCCGTTGTAAATTTGAATATGCACTTTATTACAGCTTGGGGAATGGATTCTTGGTAAGTTTGGGGATGTATGCAATTGCAGATTTGGGGACGGATGTTGTTGCATATTGGGATGTGTTCTTTGCATGTTTGGGCATGGATTACGGATTGGGATTATGATGACGCGCTGTTAGCGGTCTAAAA
Source organism: Microdon myrmicae (assembly GCA_963931805.1). Classification (NCBI taxonomy): domain Eukaryota; kingdom Metazoa; phylum Arthropoda; class Insecta; order Diptera; family Syrphidae; genus Microdon; species Microdon myrmicae. The sequence continues at coordinate 36,060,155 of OZ007501.1, read as the reverse complement.
TGGGTTGGGATTGTGGGTTGGTTCTCCGTGTGGCATAGAGAACGGTGGGGGGTACGAGGTCTGGGCGCCGGCACGGGCGCAGGGTTTTACCACGTCCTTACAAATTAACATTCCGCCGAACGCCAAAAGGAAACTGTTCACTGAAAACGGATGAAACGAAACTCCACGGCACTGCGTCCGCAAGAAGCAAGTCGAATAAAACACTCGGGTGAAATCGTTTAACTGGTTTAAGGAGTTTTATTATTTACGTAGTTGACGGCATTTTTGTATTAATAATGATTGTAGTATTCCAGAATACTACTGTCCTTATTAGCTTTAACACTGAATCTCATTATTTATCTAACACATCCTTAAAACATTCTCCTAACATATCTAACATTCTCATTTGATATATATCATAAATAAACATCCACAATATTCTATATCAAGTCAGTTTCAGTACACTTCATACATGCCCCTTTTTTTTCATAACATGCCCCTTTTTCCATTTGAAACATGGCTCTTTGATTTTCGTTCAAAGTTTATTCAAAATTAAAAGTCACAGTAGATTAAATAATAATTTGATAAAATTGATTTTGTTCAAATTATAATTTACAGTCGATTTGAACACAATGTTCTATAAGAAGAGAGAAAAATTCATTGTAAAGGCAGTCCAGAACAGCGAGAACCCACTTGTACGGGACTCTTGCGTTCTTGACCCTTCTCTCTCGATCTCTTCGGATCAAACCCCCACAATTTCTTCTTCAGTACAAAACTGAAGAAAGCACCCTTCCCAACAACATTCCCCTCTACAATAGAGGATTTCTGGACCCATCCCATAGGGTCTACTATTAACAAACCACACACACGAACGCACAGTACAAGACGGCACAAACACAGACATACACACCGACCAAAGCGCAGATTATCAGACGCCAAAGACGTGATCTGCGTTTATTACCGCACCCAAGACCTACCGGTCTTGTATGATTTCTTTCCCACCATCCCTCTATACAAGTAGTTAGAGAATACCTGGACTAACACGGTCCGCACTACTCTTGGATACCCCCACTTTTTTTTTTTTTTTCAGATATCGGGAGACCGAGTCCAACATCCTCACGGATGTGGGTGATTCTGGTTATCGCAAGATGCCCAGAAGTCAGAGACAAGATGAAGGACACATCTGTCCTTGTCTCGCTAAAGTCGGCCCTCTCGCCACCCATTTTTTTTTATTGTAAAGGCAGTCGAGAAGAAATACAGTTGAGAAACAATAGTTCAGAAGTTAGTTCAGAAGTAATAAAGAAATAGAATTCAAAGTCAGAAGTTATTAGTTCCGAAACAATAGAGCGGAAATAAACAATAGAATATAGAATAAAATAAAAGAGAGAATAAAGAGAAAAATAAAAAGAAGAAGAAAAGCAAATTTACTATTATTCAAGAAAGAAGCCCTATATATATGTGGTATAAATTAAATTCGTCTCGAAGTCTGAGATTGATAAGTTATAGAAAAGGTCCACGCTCTTCCCTCAACCGAGGAAGCACGGCGTCCCGGACCCGCAGCATTCCATTGAACTACGTACACAGGAATCGTTTACATAGTTGACGGCACCTTTACATTAACAATGATTGTTATTTCATTGGATTATATAACACGCAGTTGTTTAGGTAGCTGAGGACATCCTTACATTAATAACGACTGTTGTTTCGTTGAGTTATACAACACACGAATCGTTCACATAGTTGACGGCATTTTTATATTAGTAACGATCGTTATTTCATCGAATCATATAACACACGAATTGTTTCGGAGAAATCACGAAAACCTTTGGACACTTGTGGGGCTTTTCAGGGTCCGAAGAGCCACGCATCGCTCGATCCCCACCATTACCAGTAAATACAACTTACCTTAAAGTTGAATTTCGGCAATATTACACAATCTTGCTATGGCATTAACTGCCAACCAATTTGCTGGAATCAATTCGGTTATCCCCAAGGATAACCGACTTAAATACCCCATAGGCAGCTTACCTTTTTAAGGGCTGTTCCAAGCCCTCTTCGAGCGGTCATACCTGGAAACATAATTCATGACAAGATTATCATCTTGCCATGACATCAATTCAGCATCAACCGAGCTTCCGCGACCGAACAATGGATGGTACATATCCACCAACACACGCTAATCTTTCCGTGTGTTATCTTTGTACCCATCCATTGTCCTAGAAGTCATTTCGGGTTGCTTGCACATTTGCAAGCCAGATTTTCAACGGCATGTTCTATGATCTATCTTTCTTAAAGAAGAGAAGATCAAATTAAACATTGGCCTTTCAGGCGCGCATATCTGTTTGGTTATCAGCATGACCGATTTTACGATCCGTTGCCGTATCCAGGAACGATCACCAGCATCGGTCATGTCTAGGAATATTTGCTTAAGCAACGAGTAGCCGCGATTCTCCCGCTGGCTATCGAAGCTGTTTTCGTTTGCACAAGTAAACACCCAGGCAGATACTTTCGCCTGACGGTACCACCAACGGGATTAACATATCCTAAAACAACATGCATCGAATTGTACATGACCGAAATATGTTTATTTTAAACGATCTAGCAACGGTCATACCCAATGCTTGGTTCATTATCCCAAAATAGATTCCTGCCTTCGCCAAGAGTTTTATTGACTCACGTCAATCAAGGAATCTATCCCTTGCGGATGGCGGCAGTATATCTTGCCCATACATGTAGCAGCAGATTTGACCTGCGACATGAGTTTTTCCAGTTTTCCTTTTTCTATTACCTTCACCATTGGCTACCCTTCGGCGGGGAATCCATTAGGTTCGGTTTTGTTGGATGTCTGTAAACAGACATCCAATAGTCAGATTTTATTCGCCCAAGGGGACAGATCTTAACCATCGTTGGGTGCTCATGTGAGAATTCGGTGTAGTGAATCCTTTAAATAATGTGTCGAATACAAATTTTTAAGTGGAAGGTTTAAATTACCTTAAGTAGATCGTGCGTTGTCAACAGAACAATAAACATCAACTCTTAATCAAGTGTCTTTTAATTTCTGCTTCATTAGTGCACCTTGTTATGTTTCTTCGCTGGACAACGGAGTTCTTGTGGACAGTTTTTACGCGATTGTCGGGATATTGGTGAATCCCTGCCGTACGTCGGCAACCATAACAGAGGGAATATGAATTAACTAGAGAATTGACCGAAGCAATTTTGGGAAAATGTATGTGGGGTGATGTAATTGAGGGAGATGGTTAATGTTCGTTGTAGATTTGATTATGAGTTTTATTACGGCATATGAATTTCGGCCCCCGCTTGGTAGAAACCTTGACGTGGTGCGGGGGCTTAAACTACGATGAATCGCTTAGGCTATGCTGACGGAAGCATACGCTTCCAGTAGGGCCACCCATGTCAGACAGGCTAGCGAGGAGTAACACACAAAGATCTACCGCCCCTAATCCAGGGTGTTACGCGTCACCGTGCCCATTGGATGGTTTGCAGCCAGGGGTATACCGGCTGTATTATAACGGCGCCTCTCTGACACCGGGTCGAATCAGAGCAGTAAGCAGACCTTACCATATCAAAGAGGGGCTCTGATATGGCGGACCATTTGAAACCCCAGAGTGACCCAATGAAATGAATGATCAATACACAAAAAACAATCTCACAAAAAACCCGGTAGGCGTAGGTGTGATGAGCCAACACTACCATAAGGGAACAAATCATCAGGAAAACACCGACTCGGCAAAAAGAAGACGTAGGGAAAAACGGAAAAAGCGGGATATACGCGTCGGGACGTGGAATGTTCGAACGTTATATAAACCAGGCGCGATACAGACGGTCGTAGAAAACGCGAAACAATATAAAATGGACATCGTCGCGCTCCAGGAAGTTCGACTCCCACATCAAGTAATCGAAACCAACGGGTTTACACTGGTGTGTGGAGGTACCGATACACATAACCTCGGAACTGGCTTCATCATAAGCAAGAAGATTACGCCCCATGTAAAAGATGTGCAATTCATAAATGACCGAATGTCTGTGCTAAAAATACAGGGCCGATGGTACAATTATGTATTTATAAACGTACACGCCCCAACAGAATCTGCGGACGAAGAAACGAAGGACACGTTCTACGAGACCCTAGAGGATGTATTTCATGGGATCTCATCATTCGATGTTAAAATCCTCCTCGGGGACCTCAATGCGAAAATTGGAAAGGAAGATATCTTCCAACCAACTATAGGTAAAGAAAGCCTACACGACGTGTCAAATGATAATGGAATTCGAATTATCACGTTCGCAGCGTCAAAAGATCTGTTAGTAAAAAGCACGATGTTCAAGCACAAGGAAATTCATAAAGCCACATGGATATCACCCGACGGCGTAACGCGTAACCAAATAGACCACTTCCTCATAGACAAAAGACACCACTCGAATATCCTTGACGTAAGAGCATATAGAGGAGCAGATTGCGACTCCGACCATCTTCTAGTGATTGGCAAAATCAGGAGTCGCCTCGCAGCAATCCCACATGGGCAGTCACGGGAGACAAGCAAAAAGTTCGACACTGATAAACTGAAAGATCTACGCAAAAGGGCTGAATATCAAGACGAGCTAACGAATAGATTTAGCATTCTAGAGAATGTGAGCAGTGAGGAAGAGGAAGCTAATAGTGTGAACACTAAATGGGCATCGATCAGAGACACAATCAAACTAACAGCCCAAAAGGTATTAGGATTTAAGAAAACAATTAAGTCCAAACCTTGGTTTGACGATGAGTGCAGGGCGAAGATCGAAGAACGTAAACGCCTCAGAGTGATCCACTTAGAAAGATATGATGAAGTCAACGCAGAAAGATACGCGACAATTCGGAGAGAGACAATGAGGCTCTTCAAACGCAAAAAACGCGAATGGGAGAAGACTAGGATCGAAAAAATCCTAGAAAATTCTAGGGCAAAGAACATCAGGGGTATGTATGTCGGCATAAATTCAATTAGAAATGGCTACCGAGGAAGAGCCAAAATAATTCGAGACGCAAACGGCTGTCTGGTCACAGAAACAAACAATGTCGTGACAAGATGGAAGCAGTACTTTGAAAACCTGCTTAATGTACGCACCCATCAACCACAGATAAATGTACCAAGCGTACATACAGCTGAGCCTCAGATCCCAGAGCCGTCTCTCAACGAAGTTGTAGACGCAATAAATCGATTGAAAATCAACAAGGCTCCCGGAGTCGACTGCATACCGGCAGAGCTTGTGAAGCATGGAGGAGAGGCAACCGCTCGAAAGATCCACCAGCTCATCCAAACAATATGGGATAAGGAAGTCACTCCGGAAGAATGGAAAACCTCAATAGTCATCCCCATTTTCAAAAAAGGCGACAGATCTGACTGTGAAAACTACAGAGGAATATCATTGCTCCCAACCGCATACAAAATATTAACAAATGTCATTCTGGCGAGAATCACACCTTACGCAGAAGAGATACTGGGAGACTACCAATGTGGATTCCGTAGGAACCGGTCAACAAGCGACCAAATGTTCACAATAAGACAACTGCTGGAAAAGAAGTGGGAATACGGAGAGACGGTTCACCAACTGTTCGTTGACTTCAAAAAAGCCTACGACTCAGTCGCAAGGCAGAGACTCTACCATATTCTAGTTGAGCTGGGAGTCCCAAAAAAATATGCCGCGCTCATTCAAATTTGCATGAACGAAAACAAAGGGCGAGTTAGAATAGAAAACCACCTCTCAGAACCATTTGAAATCCGGGACGGACTAAAACAGGGAGATGGTCTATCACCGTGTCTCTTTAACCTTGTGCTCGAGTATGTCATCAGAAAGGTACAAGACGACAACATGGCCGGATCATCCCTGAACGGGGTCACACAAGTGCTCGCATATGCGGATGACATCGCCGTTCTGGGCGATAATCTAGAGACTGTTAGTAAAAACTGTGAAATCATCATGCAAGCGGCAGAAGAGGTGGGCCTAGAAATAAATGAAGACAAAACAAAATACATGATTACGGCGAGAGCAGGTGGGTCTCAGAGAACACATATAAACGTCAGAGGTAAGATCTTTGAAACAGTTAAAGAATTTAAATATCTGGGAACGATACTGACGGCCAGTAACGAAATGTCGAAGGAAATTAACAAGAGACTGCATTCCGGCAACGCGAGTTGGCACGCAGACAGTAAACTGCTGAAATCCAGACTGCTATCACGTAACATAAAGCTCCGTGTCTATAGAACCATAATCATGCCAATTGTTCTATATGGATGCGAAACATGGGCTCTCACAAAACGGGAAGAAAACAAATTCCGTCTATTCGAGAATAAAGTTTTGAGAAGCATCTTTGGAGGTAAATATGACGAGGAGGCAGGACAATGGAGGAGACTCCATAACCACGAATTGGAAGAACTATATCGCAAACCTACAATAGTGAGAGTAATCAAGTCGCGAAGATTAAGATGGGCCGGACACGTGGCGCGAATGGGGAACGATAGGACCGTGCATAGAATTCTTGACGGTAGACCAACGGGAAAGAGACCGGTAGGACGGCCGCGACGGAGATGGGAGGACAATGTTAGGTTTGACCTTGAGGAGATCGGATCGAATGGTCAAGCGTGGAAGGAGAGTGCCCAGGACAGGGAAGGGTGGCGAAGCCGAGTCGGTGAGGTCATGAACTTCCGGGTTCCTACAGGCCAATAAATAATAATAATAATAATATGAATTTCGGGGAAACTAGGATTGCTTGGTGGCAAGGAGGGAATATGGATTAAGTAAAGAATTGACGGAAGCAATTTGGAGAAAATGGATGCGGGGATGATATAGAATATAGTCTGTTGAATTGTATTCTGTTGGAAGTTTTGGGAAATGCCTTTCATTGTAGATTGGGAGATGAATTCTTGCAAGTTTGGGATGGATGCGCTTGCAGATTGGGATTTGTTTCTGCATGTTTACAGGTTAGGGTAGGGTGACGCGCTGTTAGCGGTCGAGGTTGGGTAGAATTGTGGGTTGGTTCTCCGTGTGATATAGAGAACCCCCACACGGTCTGTCGAAATTGGGTAGATATTTATATGTGCTCTTTTCCACCCCCAAGTGCACAATTTGTAAAGGGGCGTAACTGATTCGAGTGTTCGCTTGACTGACGCAGCAGTAAGACGCAGGTCAGACATATCCTTTTTTTCTATTTAAATAAGGTTTCATGTTTCGATTTTAAATTGAATATATATATTCAATTATCCTAAATTTGTTTTAAATAAGGCAACAGTACATACAACAACACGATAAAATTGTATGAACTGTTTTATTTTATAAAAGAAAAAAACCTACTCTACAGTGAAATTTTAATCTCAAACTCTGAGAATATTTACTCAATGAGAATCAGTAATTAAAGGTAGTAAGGAAGTGTTTTAAAAATTACTGTAAATTAGTGTGTAATATTCGGGCCATTGTCATCGTTGTATTAAGAGATTATTTTGTAATTCTTCAATTTGATCAAGATCATGCTTCAACGTAAGTTAAATTCAAAAAATACACTTTTTGTTTACTTATTAGAAATAGCTCAGTTTTATCTTATATAAATTTGTGAAAACGTGCATTCAAAAACGACAGTTCTGTGATAGTCAAAAACAGCAAAGTTCCTTGCTTTTCTAACTCAAGACAAGAATACTTTTGCCGTCAGGCTAAATGAATGTAATGTGAACATAGTAAATTCATCTTATGATAGGGATTAATAAGGTGAATAAATTTGAAAGAGATTTTTGTTTGTGTTTGAGGAAAAACCCCTTTTTGGTTGGTAATCATATTTCAGGAAAATGCTACCATGGCAAAGCTTTACCGTCGTATTGAATAAATCCTCCGTTATGACTCTCATTTAATTCCAAGAATGTATTAACCATAGCATTGCAACTAGTCTCAATGTCCAAGGGAGCCTTTGATCCACCCATATCTGTTCGCACCCAGCCTGGGTGAACACTAACGCATAGAATGTTTGCATTTTTCAAATCGATACTCATGGACTTGGTTGCTGCATTAAGACCGCACTAAAATATAGTCAATTTTGGATAGGTTATGTGACAGATATGTGTTGCTTACCTTGGAGGTTCTGTAAGCATATATACCTCCGGAATTATTGTCGTGGATCGATCCAAGAATAGAGCTCATATTAATTATAGCTGCTCTTTTTACACCCATCGGAGCCGAACAATTAGATAAGGAAGCTTTCGTTAAAAGAGGAACACACGCCTGAATGTAAAAGAAATATATGTAAAAGTTTAGAAACTATTTGATGTATCTCTAATTTACCTTTGCAAGCATGACCGGGACAACGGTATTTGTAATTAGGGTATCCGTCATTGACTCGGAGGTTACGAGATGAAGCCGGGTTGATTTCGGTGAAACGCCAGCGTTATTTATTAAAACATTTAAACCATCTTCTTTTATAATGCCACTGATATCATTCACTAAACGATCGTATTGATTGAAGTTCTTCAAATCTATTGAAATTGAAATAAAATTATAGGTTAAATTATTTGGTTTGGTTTCACGTCGAAGGAAACTAAGTGTTGAGTGTTAATCATCTCAGAGACCTCGTACAATCTGTGTGTATTTATGATTGGCATTGGTTTGGTGAGGGCAGAACCCTTATTTATTTGGCTTAATACAAGCAACATAAATAACCTTACGGTTGGGTGGTAGGGTTTGATTGCAGTAATTGATCTAAAGTATAAAGTGAGCGCATGGTGTTTGGAAAATTATTATGCGTAGCAATGTTTTGTTATTGTGCTGGAGATTCAAGAGGCGCAAAATATTTTTCACAATGCACTGTCCTATTATTAACCGATTCCGCCTTCTAAACTGTAGGATATTGTTACTCCCTTTCATTCTTGTTATTTGCTTTACTACTATTATTATTTATTGGCCTGTAGGAACCCGAAAGTTCATGACCTCACCGACACGACTCCGTCATTGTTCCCTGTCGCGTGCGCTCTCCTTCCACGTTCGAACATCCGATCCGATCTCCTCGAGGTCAAACCTAACATTGTCCTCCCATCTCCGTCGCGTCTCTTTCCCGTTGGCTTACCGTCAAGAATTCTATGCACGGTCCTATCGTTGCCCATTTGCGCCACGTGTCCGGCTCATCTTAATCTTCGCGACTTGATTACTCTCACTATTGTAGGTTTGCGGTATAGCTCTTCCAATTCGTGGTTGTGGAGTTTCCTCAATTGTCCTGCCTCCTCGTCATATTTGCCGATGATGACATATCCCTTAGAACTTTATTCTCGAATACGCGGAATTTGTTTTCTTCCCGTTTTGTGAGAGCCCATGTTTCGCATCCGTATAGAACAATCGGCATGATTATGTATCTATAGACACTGAGCTTTATATTACGTGTTAGCAGTTTGGATTTCAGCCGTTCACTGACTGCGTGCCAACTAGCGTTGCCGGAGCGTAGTCTTTTCTTACTTTCCTTCGACACTTCGTTAATGGTCGTCAGTACTGTTCCCAGGTATTTAAATTCTTTCACATTTTCAAATATCTTGCCCCTGATGTTTATATGTGTTCTCTGAGGTCCACCTGTTCTCGTCATAATCATGTATTTTGTTTTGTCTTCATCTATTTCTAGGCCCACCTTTTCTGCCGCTTGCATGATGATTTGACTGTTTTTACTTACAGTTTCTAGATTGTCGCCCAAAACGGTGATGTCATCCGCATATGCGAGCACTTGTGAACCCGTTCAGGGATGATCCGGCCATATTGTCGTCTTGTACCTTTCTGATGACATAACATACTCGAGCACAAGTTTAAAAAGACAGTGAGAGGCCATCCCCCTGTTTTGGGTTCTGGGAGGTGGTTTTCTATGCTAACTCGCCCTTTGTTTTCGTTCATACAAATTTGAATGAGGACAGCATATTTTTTCGGGATTCCCAGCTCAGCTACAATATGGTAGAGTCTCTGCCCTGCGACAGAGTCGTAGGCTTTTTTGAAGTGAACGAACAGTTGGTGAATCGTCTCTCCGTATTCCCACTTCTTTTCCAGCAGTTGCCTTATTGTGAACATTTGGTCGCTTGTTGACCGGTTCCTACGGAATCCGCATTGGTAGTCTCCCAGTATTTCTTCTGCGTACGGTGTGATTGTCGCCAGTATAACATGTGTTAGTATTTTGTATGTGGTTGGGAGCAATGATATTCCTCTGTAGTTTTCGCAGTCAGATCTGTCACCTTTTTTGAAAATGGGGGCGACTATTGAGGTTTTCCATTCTTCCGGAATAACTTCCTTATCCCATATTGTTCTAATCAGTTGGAGGATCTTTCGAGCGGTTGCCTCTCCTCCATGCTTCCCAAGCTTTGCCGGTATGCAGTCGACTCCGGGAGCCTTGTTGTTTTTCAATCGGTTTACTGCGTCGACAACTTCGTCGAAAGAGGGCTCTGGGATCTGAGGCTCGGCTGTATGTACGTCTGGTGCGTTTATTTGTGGTTCATGGGTGTGGAAAGTACTGCTTCCATCTTGTCACGATATTGTTTGTTTCTGTGACCAGATAGCCGTTTGTGTCTCGGATTATTTTGTCTGCCCCTCGGTAGCCATTTCTAATTGAATTTATGCCGGCATATATACCTCTGATATTCTTTGTGCTCTGGCATTTTATAGGATTTTTTCGATCCTAGTCTTCTCCCATTCGCGTTTTTTGCGTTTGAAAAGTCTCATTGTCTCTCCACGAACTGTCGCGTATCTTTCTGCGTTGACTTCATCATATCTTTCTAAGTGGAGCGCTCTGAGGCGTTTACGTTGTTCGATCTTCACCCTGCACTCATCGTCAAACCAAGGTTCGGACTTAATTGTTTTTTTAAATTCTAATACCTTTTGGGCTGTTTGTTTGATGATTGTGTCTCTGACCGATATCCAATTAGGGCGTAGATTATTGGTTTCCTCTTCCTCACTACTCCTATTCTCTAGGATGCTAAATCTATTCGTTAGTTCCTCTTGATATTCAGCCCTTTTGCGTAGGTCTTGTAGTTTATCAATGTCGAACTTTTTGCTTGTCTCCCGTGATTGCCCATGTGGGTTTGCTGCGAGCCGACTTCTAATTTTGCCCATCACTAGAAGATGATCTGAGTCGCAATCTGCTCCTCTATATGATTTTACGTCAAGGATATTCGAGTGGAGTCTTTTGTCTATGAGGAATTGGTCTATTTGGTTACTCGTTACGCCGTCGGGTGATATCCCTGTGGCTTTATGGATTTGCTTGTGCTTGAACATCGTGCTACCAAGTCTTTTGACGCTGCGAACGTGATAACTTGACTTCCATTATCATTTGAAACGTCGTGTAGGCTCTCTTTACCTATAGTTGGTTGGAAGATGTCTTTCTTTCCAATTTTCGAATTGAGGTCGCCGAGGAGGATTTTAACATCGAATGATGAGATCCTATCGAATACTTCCTCTAGGGTCTCGTAGAATGTGTCCTTTGTTTCTTCGTCCGCATATTCTGTTGGGGCGTGTACGTTTATAAATATATAATTATACCATGGTCCCTGTATTTTTAGCACCGACATTCGGTCATTAATAAATTGCACATCTTTTACATGGGGCGTAATCTTCTTGCTTATGATGAAGCCGGTTCCGAGGTTATGTGTATCGGTACCTCCACACACCAGTGTAAATCCGTTGGTTTCGATTACTTGATGTGGGAGTCGGACTTCCTGAAGCGCGACGATGTCTATTTTATATTGTTTCGCGTTTTCTACGACCGTCTGTATCGCGCCTGGTTTATATAACGTTCGAACATTCTACGTGCCGACGCGTATATCCCGCTTTTTCCGTTTTACCCTACGTCTTCTTTTTACCGAGTCGGTGTTTTCTTGATGATTTGTTCCCTTATGGTAGTGTCGGCTCATCATACCTACGCCTACCGGGTTTTTTGTATATTGATTATTCATTTTTGTTCCCACGAGTCTTGGGTTTTCAAATAGTTCGCCATATCAGAGCCCCTCTTTGATATGGTAAGGTATGCTTACTGCTCTGATTCGACCCGGTGTCAGAGAGGCGCCGTTATAATGCAGCCAGTATACCTCTGGCTGCAAACCATCCAATGGGCACGGCGACGCGTAACACTGGATTACGGGTGGTAGATCTTTGTGTTGTACTCCTCGCTAGCCTGTCTGACATGGGCGGCCCTACTGGAAGCGTATGCTTCCGTCAGCATAGCCTGAGTGATTCATTGTAGTTGAAGCCCCCGCACCACGTCAAGGTTTCTACCAAGCGGGGGTTGTTATTTGCTTTAGTTCTCAAAATATGAATGTCCTGGTAACGTATTTTTATACATGTGTGTATAAAAGTATTTTGCAATGTCATTGAAGGGTGAGTGGCGAGGAAGGAAGCGTCGATGCTCATTTGTGCATTGCTGAGAAAATCCATGATCAGACAAAGCGTTCCAATTTTTGCATGCCTTTTAATACCGTCTTTAGAACGTATGCATAACGTATCCTATGTATCACTTTCTACGAGGGTCGACACTCAACTGAGCTTGATGAATGCGTTCTATAATAGATATCAGGCAAATCGAGAGTTCACGTTCAAAGTTAACTTCAGTCGTACCGAAAAACAATCTTTCTTAATCGAATCAAATGAATGTAGAATGGTCTGCATGATCCTGTGTGTTATCGTCCATCACGTAACATCCAAGCTTGCAAGACCAACGATGCTTTCCTTATCGTCTCCCTTTTTTTCCGTTCGTACTGTGTTTTGACATTAATGGATAGAATTCCTGCGAGTGTCAAATTGGGTGGCATCGGCTAGAAATCGGGACCGGTGGAGCGACTTGCTAAAAAAGGCGAAGACCGGATCGCGGTTGTAGTGCCGATGATGATGATGGATACAATTTCTTTGGCGAGTACATTACTTAAAAAAAAACGTGCACATTACTGACAAAGAGATTTTGTTAAAGACACTTCGCTCACAATTCAAACCAATCTTACGTGTTGTGTGACTTATGCTGAGAAAAAGAGGCATTCATTAGGAAGTTCACCATTACTGACCTATCTCCAGTATATGTACACAATCGTTCTTTTCAGCAAGTTCTTTCAGCTCCTAGAAAAAAAGAAGAAAAAAAATGAAAAACACATTAGAGTAATTTCCTAATTACTGGGAAAAGTGGTTGATTTGAATTGTTGGTACATCATCTCCATTCGTCAGATTTCGCTAACTCCGGCTTTCATCTATTCCTAAATCTAAAATAAGTAGAAGTTGGTGTGCCAGGCAGGGGCACAGATTCACTTGAATCCCCGACACTTGTTACTCCGAAGTAGTTTGTTCTCAAAAATATCCAGGAGAAAATCTCAATTAACAAAAATACTGGTAGTTCCTTGTTTGACTTCGTTTTATTTTTTTGTTGATAATATTGTAGCGAGCTTAGGGTTCGCTGGATTAATTATGTTAAAATAAATAAGAGCCGTTAAATCGATACAACACTTTATTAGTCCGTAATACAACCGTTGCTTTTTACCGTACACATAATGATTTCTTTGTAAACACTTTCTACTTCTTACTCGAGACTTTCGCATCCGCACTTATCGCTTGCTTCACTGCCTTACTTATGACTATGCTCTGTGTGCGGCGTATTTATACTGTTTCAGCGTTTCGTTTCCGTCCGTTCCATTACCTTGAATGTTCTACTGTTCATAGTCTCCAGTTTTCCATTACTTTATAGAATATTCTAGTACTCTGTTTCGGACTCTCTAGGATACTCTAGTACTGATTGTCATATGCGTCACAATATATATGTGATTCTTTATATACACTTAAATTTGTGTGGTTGAGATGTGACTGATCCCAATTAGGGATGAAATTGGATTTTTCGGTTTTGCACATTGGCCAGCCAATGGTAATTGCGCTCTCTTGTGCATCCTTCAATCCCCCACGCTCATCGAAGTGGATAAGTACTTGTGTATTCGTTCCACATTGATGGGCGTAGAAAGGATGAAGAAATCAAAACGGAACGCACAATAACAGGGTTGGTCTGGCTTAGTGTGCGTGTATTAATGTAGCCTCCGAGGTGTTCCACTGACCTAGTGCGATGTCTGTGGTGATCTCCGAGTGCATTGAACTGTAGGGAGAGAGAATTGTGGAGGAGAGGAAAATGTAGCTGGTGCTATTCACCTGTGAAAAGAGATCATTGATCCCCAGCGAATGGAGTGTCTGGAGAAAGTGAATAGGACGCCAAATTGGCTAGGGAAATCTGATCATGGGAACTACATGATTATGCAACCGCGTCGTTTGATCAGACTATGCCGTTGCTAACCGACATGATGCGATTTCCGGTGGAAATCTCATGGGTTAGCGAAATGAGGTTGCCGTATGGCGAAAAGATAGCTAAACCCAATTATGCATTATCTGCATAGGATAATGAGTTTAGCTATGCGTCCGTTTAACATGATTTACAGGTGGAATAGCTTGTAAGGGGAATAAGGATTAAAATGACGCGCTGAAAGCAATCGAAATACGGTATGAAATTGTGGGTTGGTTCTCCATGTGGTATAGAGAACTCCCACAGAAGTATTAAACTTTATCCAACATTTTATTTCGCAGAATGAGCACCTTGCGGTTTCTCCAATAACAGCATTTTCTGTATGAAAACTTAGTCGTTTCTTATTTTTTCTAATCATTTAATTTTAAAGAATTCAGTGCGAATATGGAGGAAGGATACTGTTAAAACGCTTCAAATCGTCGGTTGAGGTCTCATCAAGGTTCAGGTATACTTCATCTCGCTGTCGCAGTTGCGAAGCAAGGAACCACCGGCATGGTCAATCGATATATTGCGAGACAAGGAGTTAAAATAAAAAACACTTGTTTTTTCTAGTAATCCCGCGATCTTCCGCCGAACGTCTGTATTTGGGAATGACAGAAATGCGTAACAACATCCGAACACCGGATGTGGCCAGGCGAACGAACCCACGGATCGCTGGAAGCAGTTCGGTGATCGGCGAAATGCTGATCTTGTAACTCCAGTAGGAATCGGAACGTCAGCTGAATCGATGAACTCGGGCCATGCAGCACAATGCTACAGTGTGGTGTGACAAATATGGTACATTGAATATTAAAAAATATTATATTATTATAATGTAGTGGGTGGTTTGATAACATAACAACAAGATTCGCACAACCAGCGTGGTTCATCCACCCACAGGTGTGGGTATACAAATACGATTGCGAGGCAGAACTATATACGATATCTAATTTATGGAAAATTCAACAAGCCTCAGACTTGTTAAATAAGGCCAAGACCGGATCCCGGTTGTAAAAACACGTAATACATATACTTATAAGTAAAAATGTAAGAGAAGACACAACTATACAAACAAACAAACAAAAAAAAAGCCGAAAGGCAAAAAACTGTATAACTTAGAGTGCTCGCGAAGAGCCAGTAAGCTAATTAAAAAAATATGTAATTTTATAAATAGGATTTAGCAATTAATCCTAAATAATAAGACAAAATGTAATCTAAACGAAGAAATAAATGCGTTTTTAAAGTAAAAGTAAAGGGAGATATGACCAGCCCAGCTCCATTTCAGTGTCAGTGCATGTGTAAGTGCATCGGTAATCTTCGTTTTCTATCTTACTATGTCGTTTTGTATTTTCTGTACTTTCATTATCTTTAAAATATTACTTTCCATTGTTGTTTGGTTGCTCCTTGTTTACGTTTAACTTTTTCTGTAAAGGGCCAGTTTTAGCAACTATATAATAGACTTGGCAGGACACAAGCATCTAGTACAGCTTTCTTCATGTGTAAACTATAGTCACCTTATAAAATTTCTTTTAATGACCAAAATCTATTCCACGCTATAGCTAGTCTTCTTGCGAGTTCATTTTCGATGTTAGTCTTACTGAAAGATGTTTGTTTTCCTAAATAAATGTAGTTTTCGACATACTCTATGATATTTCCTCTTTAAGATGTTCTTTGTCACTGTTGGTCTTACTGGCATTCATTTCTAAGCCAATTTTCGCACTTTCCTGGTCAAGTTATTGCATTATGTCCCCCAAATCTTTAGGTGCTTCAGCTAGTATTACAAGATCGTAGGCGAACCTTAGATGGTTTAAGTAACGACCACATATTTTTATGGCTTTTTGTGGCCAGCCAATATTCGGAAAAAAAGTTCTCGAGGACGGCAATAAACAATTTCGCTGGTAGTGAGTCGCCATCTTTCTATGTCTGTGGGGGTTCTTTAGGTATTCCCTAAGAACCACCCATTTCCGTAAATTACCTGCCTTCTACTTAATGCGAACATACAGGGCAAAGTCTCTGATTGCCTTCAACCCGGCGAAGGCCAGGACGATCTTTGTCCTTGTTTAATCCTAGTTGACATGCAGTCTCTACGTGACACCCCTGGCTAGCTACTTTGGCACCCAACAAGTAGTGAACCAATGCATGCAGCGACATCCTGACAAAGGTTGGCGCAAGGCTAATAATTTTGCACGGAAAAACAAAATATTATAGCCAATTTAACAAGCCCCCGATATGGACCGGATACACGACGACGACCCCGGTAACGAAAATGACTAAACGATGAGAATTTTCTCATGGAACGTCCGCTCACTATACAAACCTCGGGCTGCGCAGCTAAGCGATACACTGTCCGAACATAAGGCTGACATAACAGCATTACAAGAAATAAAATGGACGGAGAGTGGTGTTATTCAAAGAAACGAATATGACATTTATTATAGCTATCATGCAAAACACCATGTGCTCGGGGTAGGCTTTTTAGTCAGCCAAAAACTGAAGCCTGCCATCATCGGCTTTTAATGCAATAAACGAAAGGGTATGCACTCTTCGCGTGCGAGGCAAGTTTAACAACATAAGCCTCATAAACGGTCACGGACCTACAGAGGATTCCCAGACGACGACGAGAACGTCGAACGGTAGCCCTCAATGCCTGCCCAAGATACGATGTGGAAATTGTTTTTGTTGATTTAAATGCGAAAATAGGTCGGGGACCGGTTTTCAGGCACTACGCAGGTTCCCACAGTTGGCATGAGAACACTAATGACAATGGACCACGAGTTATCGAACTGGCAGCATCAAAAAACTTGGTCGTTGAGAATTTCCTCATGGCACGTCCTTGTCCCTGTTCAATCCAAGCTGACATGCAGTCTCCACGTGACACCCCTTTATCGGTACGCACGCACGTTGAATTTAATGATAACGCAAGAATAATTTATACGGAGTACGATTTGCAGTGTAGAACATAAGCCTCATAAACGTTCACGGACCTACAGAGGAGTCCCCTGACGACGAAAAAGAAGAATTCTACGAAAACATCGAACGGGCGCCCTCAATACTTGCCCAAGATACGATGTGAAAATCGTTCTTGGGGATTTGAATGCGAAAATAGGTCGGGAGCCGGTTTTCAGGCACTACGCAGGTTCCCATAGTTTGCATGAGAACACTAATGACAATGGACTACGAGTCATCGAATTGGCAGCATCGAAAAACTTGGTCGTTGCGAGTACCAGGTTTCCGCGTAAAGATATCCACAAAGCCACCTGGGTATCACCTGATGGAGCCACTCGCAACCAAATTGGCCACGTGTTGATAGATCGCCGCCACTCTTCGAGCCTGATGACGGTACGAACGTACCGAGGTGCCAACGTCGACTCGGATCACTATCTTGTTGGTACAGTTTTCCGAGCGCGGATTGCCTTACGGAGACGTATTGCATCCGCGGATCAGATTCGAATCAACACGGCTGCCTTACGCAATGAGAACACCAGTAGCACCTTTGGTCATGCGTTAAGACTCGCCCTCGAAGAGCTCGACGGAGGGAGAATAAGTCCTGGGCCAGAATGCCGGGCGTAGAAGAGAAATGGACACGCCTTAAGAATACTGTCATTAGTGCTGCCAACTCCATCTTAGGCAGTAGTCGTGGAGATCGGAACGACTGGTTTGATGATGAGTGCAAACAAGCGACTGAACGTAAGAATGCTGCATATCGGGCAATGCAGCAGTCTCATAGGACGCGGGTACGCGAATAGAAATACAAAGAGCTCAGAAGATCTGAAAAAAGACCACAAACAAAAGAAAAGTGCCTGGGAAAAAAACCTTGTCTGTGAAATAGAGAAAAGTAGAGAGCGAGGTCCGCACCAGGCGCGGAAGTTCTACCAAATAATCCGCAGTATGACGCGGTACACACCACGCTGCACTTACTGCAAGGATAAAGAGGGTAATCTGGTCACCGATCCTGAAGGCATTCTGGAGCGATGGGAAGTGCACTTCAATGAATTGCTAAATGGTCAGCTCACAGAAAAATTGGAGGCTCCACCAATGCAAGACCAAGACCAAATGCTGCCGCCACCAAGCATTGAGGAAACATTAAAAGCCATTAGACAGCTAAAATCAAATAAAGCCCCTGGAGCTGATGGCATACCAGCTGAGCTGATCAAACAAGGAGGGACAGCGTTACATCACGCAATTCACGAGATCGTGGTGCACGTATGGGAGCAAGAGGAGATGCCGGAAGATTGGCGTCGTGGTATAATTTGCCCCATACATAAGAAAGGAGATATCACACTATGCAGCAACTATAGGGGTATAACATTGCTGAGTACCGCCTATAAGATACTCTCCACTATCCTACAAGACCGGATATCCCCGTACGCTAAAGCCATCATTGGTCAATATCAGTGTGGCTTCATCCCAGGCAAATCAGCAATTGATCAGATATTCACCCTTAGGCAGGCGATGGAAAAATGTCTGGAATTTAAGATTCCACTATATCATCTGTTTATAGACTTCAAGGCCGCTTACGACAGCATAGCCAGGGTAGAACTATATAATGCCATGAGAGAATTCGGCATTCCAAATAAATTGATACGACTTTGTAGGCTGACCATGACCAACGTAAGTAGTCAAGTAAAAGTAGCGGGATTGCTGTCCAAGCCAATAAACATCTATAATGGACTCCGACAAGGGGACGGTCTGGCCTGCCTCCTCTTCAACATGGCGTTGGAGAAAGCAATCCGTGACTCTGGCGTTACAACAAGAGGGACTATTGTCACCAAGTCCAGCCAGATATTTGCCTACGCAGATGACATCGACATCATCGGTAGAACCGAATCGGCGGCACAGGTATCCTTCACCCAGATCGAGCAGGCGGCACAAAAACTGGGACTGCACATTAATGAGGGAAAAACCAAGTACATGGTGGCAACTTCTGCGAAGAGAAGACCTAACGTTGGTCAAACTATCAGGGTAGTGGAGCACGAATTTGAAGTAGTGCAATCCTTTAACTACCTTGGGTCAATAGTATCAGCCGATAACAATATGGAAGAAGAAATACGCGAACGGCTGATTAAATCCAAAAAAGCCTACTATGGTCTATCAAGGCTCTTTAAATCCCGAAATTTATCCAGAACATCCAAGCATCACAAGACCATGGTCTTACCAGTACTCATTTATGGATCCGAGACCTGGGTGCTTAATAAAAGGCACTCTGAACTCTTGGCCGCGTTCGAGAGAAAGGTCTTAAGGAGAATTGTTGGCCCCGTATGTGAGGGAGGACGATTCCGGAGACGCTACAACCATGAGTTGTAAGCAATCTACCTTGAAGCTCATATTGTAAGAAAAATCAAGCTCGGTAGACTCCGGTTGGCGGGACACCTAGCTCGAATGAGCGAAGAGGAACCTGCCCGGAAAGTCCTTTGTGGCAGGATGTATGGAAGGAGACAGCGCGGCAGACCTTGTCTGCGATGGAGGGATGGCGTAGACCAGGACGCCCAGAGCCTGGGAGCGCTAAACTGGATGACATCGGCTCGAAATCGGGACCGGTGGAGAGATTTGTTAAATAAGGCAAAGACCGGATCCCGGTTGTAGTGCCGATGATGATGATGATGATGACGATTTGCAGTGTAGTGGGGTAGAGTGAAGAACAAAAAGCTAATTATAAGCTAATTAGGGTCCATAAAGAAACTAGAGAATATATAGAATAACTAAAAAAGTGACAGCCAAAAAAAAAAAAAATTAAAAGGACCTCAAAGTGACAATCAGTGAAAAAAGTGAGTAGAGCAAAGTGGATCCCAATCAGTGAAAAAAAAAAAAATTCAATAATATAAAATTGACAGAAATCAAAGTAGATCACATCCTTATGTGCGGACGTGCTTTCAATTGCCCCCTTAGTGATTGTTTCAGTAAATGATAAGTTTTGTCTAAGTTGGATTTTTAGCGGCCTGTCCTATAGAAGCACATAACAACAACAGAAGGGTTATTTCCCATTGAGTTCTGGTATCTACCAAACAGGGCTCAATGTAATTGGCAGACAGACAGCTGTACTCACCTACTGCTTTCGCAGATTTAATTTTGCTCCACTCTACTCACATCATCAGCGGGGGTTTCACAGTTGTGCAGGGGAAGGTTTTTGCAGGATTTATGGCGGCAACAAGCAGTGGAGATATGGAGACGAGCGCGGGACAGAACCGTGATGGAGATGATGATGGTCCTTTGGTGTTCGGTCAGCTCGGAGAGCGTATCGCGGAATTAACGAGAACGATTAAAATTAAAAAGCAAAGGCATATTACTAATGCCCTGCGAGAGCTGATTGAGGCCATTGGCTGCCTTTACGATAAGGAAGTGAAAAATCGCTTAAAGAAGCAAGCGGTGGAAACGTGCCACTCCAGCCAAGGCAAAATTCGCACACAGACGTAAGCAGGGTCAATGTTGAATCACCTAATTATAATTGGTTTACAATTGGCCAGAGGGGAAGGAAGAGGGGTGCGAGATTGGAGGGTGAAGAGGCTCTAAAAGGTGATACTGAGAACATTATGAAAAGAAGGAGACCACGCCCGAACGCCATAATAATATCCAAAACCGGGGAAAAAACATACGCGGATATACTGAAGTTAATGAAGGCCAAGCCCGAGCTAAGTGAACTCGGAAATAACGCAAATAAAGTTCGAAAGACAGCAAAAGGGGAATTGCTGCTAGAACTGAAACGCCGTCCAGAGGCCACTACCGAGACACTGAAAGCAAACGTACAACAAGTACTAAAGGAAGATGCTAATGTCAAAACAGTGCCACAGGAAATCACGGTTGAGTGTCGTGATTTAGATGAGGTGACCACTGTGGAGGAAATCCTAACAGCGATCGCTAGAGAGTTCCCTGTGCTGAACGAGATCCCGAAGGAAACGGTAAAGAGTTTAAGAAGGAAACCAGATGGCACGCTGCCATGACTCGCTTACCAAGAGAAAAAGCTAGCATGTTGCTGGCTCCAGGTTTCCTACGGGTTGGATAGGTGAGATGCAGACTTCGAGAATACATCGCACCCACACGATGTTTCAGATGTTGGCAATACAGTCATGTGGCGAAATCCTGGTAGAAGAGAAATGGATACGCCTTAAGAATACTGTCATTAGTACTGCCAACTCCATCTTAGACAGTAGTCGTAGAGATCGGAACGTCTGGTTTGATGATGAGTTCAAACTAGCGACTGAACGTAAGAGTGCTGCATACCGGGCAATGCAGCAGTCTCATAGAACGCGGGTACGCGAGGAGAAATACAAAGAGCTCAGAAGATCTGAAAAAAGACTCCATTGACAAAAGAAAAGTGCCTGGGGAAAAAACCTTGTCTGTGAAATAGAGAAAAGTAGAGAGCGAGGTCCGCACCAGGCGCGGAAGTTCTACCATATAATCCGCAGTATGACGCGGTACACACCACGCTGTACTTACTGCAAGGATAAAGAGGGTAATCTGATCACCGATCTTGAAGGCATTCTGGAGCGATGGGAAGTGCACTTCAATGAATTGCTAAATGGTCAGCTCACAGAAGAATTGGAGGCTCCGCCAATGCAAGATCGAGACTAAATGCTGCCGCCACCAAGCATTGACGAAACATTAAAAGCCATAAGACAACTCAAATCAAATAAACCCCCCGGAGCTGATGGCATACCAGCTGAGCTGATCAAACAAGAAGGGGTAGCGTTACATCACGCAATTCATGAGATCGTGGTGCATGTATGGGAGCAAGAGGAGATGCCGGAAGATTGGCGTCGTGGTATAATTTGCCCCATACATAAGAAGGGTAGGCGCAAGGCTAATAACTTTGCCCGTAAAAATAAATTATTGTGGAAGTTTAACAAGCCTCGAGACTAGCTAAATAAGGCCAAGACCGGATCCCGGTTGTAGTGCCGATGATGATGACATAAGAAGGGAGATATCACACTGTGCAGCAACTATAGGGGTATAACATTGCTGAGTACCGCCTATAAGACACCGTCCACTATCCTATAAGATCGGATATCCCCATACGCTAAAGCCATCATTGGTCAATATTCGTGTGGCTTCATCCCAGGCAAATCAGCGATTGATCAGATATTCACCCTTAGGCAGGCGATAGAAAAATGTCTGGAATTTAAGATTCCATTATATCAGCTATTATAGACCATTATAGGTAATTGTTAGAAAGCGTAATGTAAACGCGTGAGGTTCAAACAGTGCTAGCAGAGGTAAAAAGGTGTCGAAAAGAGGGATCTTCGCCTAATCATCCGGCAAGGCGCGAATGCCATAAATGTCGGAAATTTAAGATTCCATTATATCATCTTTTTATAGACTTTAATGCCGCCTACGATAACATAGCCAGAGTATAACTATATAATGCCATGAGAGTTCGGCATTCCAAACAAATTGATACGACTTTGTAAGTTGACCATGACCAACGTAAGTAGTCAAGTAAAAATAGCGGGATTGCTGTCCAAACCAATAAACATCTTTAATGGATTTCGACAAGGGGACGGTCTGGCCTGCCTCCTCTTCAACCTGGCATTGGCGAAAGCAATCCGTGACTCTGGCGTCAAAACTAGGGGGACTATTATCACCAACCCCAGCCAGATACTTGCCTATGCAGATGACATCGACATCATCGGTAGATTCGATTCGGCTGTACAGCACTCCTGCACCCAGATCCAGCAGGAGGCACAAAAACTGGGATTGCACATTAATGGGGGAAAAAATAAGTACATGGTGGCAACTTCTGCGGGGATAAGGCCTAACGTTGGTTAAACTATCAGGGTAGCGGAGCACGAATTTGAAGTAGTGCAATTCTTTAACTACCTTGAGTCAATAGTATCAGCCGATAACAATATGGAAGAAGAACTATTCGAACGGCTGATCAATACTCATGTATGGATCCGAGACCTGGGTGTCCAATAAAAGGCACTCTGAACTCTTGGCCGCGTTCGAGAGAAAGGTCTTAAGGAGAATTTTTGGCCCCGTATGTGAAGGAGGACGATTCCGGAGACACTACAACCATGAGTTGTACGCAATCTACCTTGAAGCTCATATTGTAAGAACAATCAAGCTCGGTAGGCTCCGGTTGGCGGGACACCTAGCTCGAATGAACGAAGAGGAGCCTGCCCGGAAAGTCCTTTGTGGCAGGATGTATGGAAGGAGACAGCGCGGCAGACCTTGTCTGCGATGGAGGGATGGCGTAGACCAGGACGCCCAGAGCATGCAAGTGCCAAACTGGATGACATCGGCTCGAAATCGGGACCGATGGAGAGATTTGTTAAATAAGGCCAAGACCGGGTCCCGTTTGTAGTGCCGATGATGATGATCGTTACGGAATATGAATGAATTTTTACATTATAGGTAATTGTTGATTTGTTTGGCAATTTTTGTTTAAAGACCAATCATCATCATCATCGGCACTGCAACCGGGTACTGGTCTTGGCCTTATTTAGCAAGTCCTGAGGCTTGTTAAATTTTTCATAATGATTTCTTTTTTCCGGGCAAGGTCATTAGTCTTGCGCCAGAGGCTCCCCGACGGGGAAACGAACCCCGGTCTCCCACGTGACAGGCGGGTATACTAACCATTATACTATCGAGGAGCATTAAAGACCAATACACTTTCTAAAAAAAAGGTTTGTTTATTTTTTGGACCATGCATGGAAACTTCCCGGTCTCTTACACTCAACATTAACTTGAAGCTTTTCAATGGTTCAGCTATTAAAGGGTGATTTAAACTTTTAACAGCTAATTTCTGTTTCTATATATTTTTTAATTTTCTAGTTTCCTTCACTAGTAATGTATCATTGAATGAAGTCGGGTTAGATCTGGAATTAACTTTCTTCTAGAAGTTTCCAGAATTCGATTTTAACAAAACTCTATAGCACTTCTGTTAAACATTCTCAGCGATTTCAAGTATGCATGCAATGGATTATAAAACACAAGTTATGATTATGAGTATAACAACACTACACAAATCTTTATTTCATCAATGACCTTTAAATTACATTCTATGCAATGTGTGAGTCAGAGATAATTACAATTATGTAATTATTTCGTTAATTGCAACAAGAATTCTATCCACCATACAATAATTTGTCTCTCAATTCCACCTTAAAGTGATGCCAATTCAACGTACAGCAACATTCCATACATGCGCGATTGTATGACTAATTCGAATTGAAAATTAAAGTATAAGAAAAGAGAGATTCCCCACTGGCATTTATTCGATTGTCTCCCTTGGAGCGGAGGGCGTCAGTGGTAAAAGTATAGTGGAGATTAGAAGTTGTATTTTGATATTAATTCTTGGTGTCGTTGCTGTTTTCTATTCAAATCACAACATTTATAAAATGGCTCCCATCGAGAGTAAGTTTCATATTTAATTTACCAATTAATAATTGTGCAGCTTTAAGTTATGTGTCCTTACAACGCACACACTTGCGTATGATACCCGTTTCATTCGCTCCCATTGGCAGAAAGCTGAGCCGCAATTTTAAAATGAACCGGAATGCACATTGAAAAAGCGAAAGAAAAGAATAAATCAAAAGACAACTCACCTTAGCCTGACCCGCATTACGGCATGTCGCGAAGACGTATTTCGGCGGTTTTGGTAAATTTAATAACGATTTAACAAGTCCTAATCCGAGCCCTCGGTTACAGCCGGTGATTAAAACTGAATTCATTGTTGCTTTATAGTGGTATAAAGGAGCGAGTTATTGGTGTGTGCCGCCGTGTCAGTCGGTTTGTTTTAGTTCTAATCTCTGAAACAGTGAATTCTTATATTTATTACCCCGAACAATGTCAATTTTAACGCTTTGGAACAGAACCACGGCTATAACTATTGTTCGTGGTATTACAAATTCCACTTCACGCAGGATGTCGGATGCAGCTTCCCGCACGCTACAGAAAACTGGTAAAGTCGGCACGTCAAAAATACAAACTGTATAGTCATGCAGGCAATTCACCACAATACCTTTAGTAACAGTGACTGTATAACTAGTTTTATTATATAATATGTTCAATTGTAAGAACAATTGTGATTGACTGATTAGATTGCACATTTCAAAGGATATTACGTAGTTGGTTAGAGTCGCATAATTACCATAAACATGTGATTAACGTGTTTAGTAGTTATTTAAGGGATCCACTTGTTTGACAACTAGAATTTTCTTTGTCACTGCGACAACTGTAAGGTAATTTTTAAATTGGACATTTTAGGGATTTTGTCCGGTGATAGTACTTGGTTGAATAGAATAAAATATATTTCGAAACTCAATCTTATTTGCAAGTTAAGTGCAATATTTAATCAGCCATACTTTAAGTTTTATAAATTATAACTGAATTGGAAACATTTTTCTGTCCCCTCTCTTAAAATAATTAATCCAGCGAACCCTAAGCTCGCAACAATATTAACCTCGACGAGAGAAAGACACACAACCTTAGAGAAAACGGGCAAGTGTAGCGGCGCGAGTAAAAGTGAAAAAAAAAAATAAAAAAAACGGTGTCGCCGCGAATCCCTTTTTTAAAATTTAATAATAAATAAAGGCATATCGCCAAAAAAAGGATGACTTATTCCCAAGCAGTGTTCGGCGGAACACCTGCATCGATAAATAAAAAATCCGCCAAAAAGTATCTTTTGCATCTCTTAAGGAATCCCATACATTTGTTTTAACTTTAACTTAACGAGCGGATGGAGAGGAAGTGGATAAGGAAAGGGGAGATGTCGATGAATATTGGTCTTATATGCCTGAACGACGAGGAAACACATGACCAGGTAGAGCATTTCACATTTGTGTGGTTCGGCTAAAGAACGATTCTCTATGTTTATTTGTGCGCCTAAACTTGACTTTTAACGTGAATTGATGCGCATTCTCAGATTGACAAGTATCGCAGAAGAATGTCTAAAGAAGCGGAACACATTCGACAAGTTCAGCTGAGCAACGATCGTGGTAATACCTATAGAAAAGAGATAGGCATGTCACGTTACTTCTATGTTCGAATTGATCGACTTACAGCCGGGTCCCGAATATGTTTCACTGCTCATTTTTGAATCATATCGAGCACGTGTAGTGCAGTTTTGGATGCGCCTGAGCAAATATGCGAGTTGAACTACATTTTGGGATGAATATACGGCCTTTGTAGGCTCCTCGATAGTATAGTGGTTAGTATACCCGCCTGTCACGCGGGAGACCGGGGTTCGATTCCCCGTCGGGGAGTCTTTGGCGCAAGACTAATGACCTTGCCCGGAAAAAACAAATCATTATGGAAAATTTAACAAGCCTCAGGACTTGCTAAATAAGGCCAAGACCGGTTCCCGGTTGTAGTGCCGATGATGATGATGATACGACCTTGTAAATAGTGGCCAGGTTGGGTGGAGTGAAGTATCTTTTGCATCTCTTAAGGAATCCCATACATTTGGCTGCACTTTTCTCAGCTTCAAATATGTGGTCATTCGAATTAAGAGTCAATTAATTCGAGAGCCGAGGATTGATAGTTCCTTGGCTTCGTCGATGCAAGTGCCATTCATCGATAGTCTATTTACTGTGTGGTTCACCTTTGACGACAAGAGGCAGCACTGGGTTTTTAGGGTATGGAATTATACTCGGTTAGATAATGTCCATTGATACATCTTGTTGGGGTCTGAATTCAAAGTATCAAGCATAACCTGCTGCTTGGTAATGACATTCGAAGAGCATGGTCGGGAATGTTCATATGAGTATGAGAAACTCACTGTACTATCATCAGCAGGCGAGTCAATTGGGTTTAGAGCAATTGACAAAAGATAATTTATAAAGATAAGGAAGAGAGTGGGTGAGAGTACAGAACCGCGGCGAACACCTGCATTAATTTGATGGGGGGTAGATTTGACACCGTCAAGAACCGCTTAGATTGAACGGCTAGAAAGATAGTCTCTCATCCATCGGATCAGGGAATTGTCCACTCCATAGAAATGTAATTTTGACAAAAGGGCTGGTTGTCAAACTCTGTCGAAGGCTTTTGAAATATCCAGTGTGACCCTGCTTTCACCGAAGTAGTGGATGGAAAGGCTCCATTTTTCGATAAGGTGCACCATCAAGTCTCAGTTGCTATGAAAGCCATATTGGCGGTCATTGAGGAGGTCATTTAATTTCAGATATTTCGTAAGTTGACAAGTGATTCTATACGTTTGCAACGAAAGTGAAGAACGTGTCATTCGAACCGACGCTATGACGATAAGAATGGAACCAATGCTCAACACAAGAGGCCACTGCCGCGTGTACGAATTCGATTTCTAAACTCAAGTCCACTCAATTGATGTGGAATTACTATGTTTTTGCTATGGTATATGGCTCTGATGCTTTTGCTTATTCGATTTTTTTTTCGGTATTGTTTTCACTATTTGTTTGCGTAATGTGTCTCTATTTGCTAGAAATCTTCTTGGTCCGTCATTGAGCATTAACATTCATGGGCGTTATGCAACTCGATCGGGTCAGGAGTACAATATGTTGAAAACGTACTGTGGCTTGAAATTTTGAAATTTTTTTTTATTACACTTCTCTCGGGAGAGGCGAACCTATAGTGAGTCGGCGCCCCGAGATGCCACCAAATACCTATTGCGGTTCTTTTTGAACAGTTGCAGGTTGTAACGCTCCGCAAACACTCGCGCGGGGAGGGAATTCCACAGCTTTCCCACTCTATAACGGAACGAGTTTTAATGCAGACATGTTCGTGCCGCCGGGAGATGAACCGTAAAGTGGTGGGATAGAAATGCCACACTACTCCCTCCTCAGTAACTTTGTTACGATCAACTTCGTGTGCGAATGACGGAGCGAGAGAACGTCGGAGCAGGCGAGTAAGCCAGTGCTCTGTGGAGAAGTCGTGATCGAAGTAGTAAAGTGCTGTTTACTATGCGAGAGTGTGTGCTGTGTGTATAGATCACCTCCGAGTTATCAATTATAGCGTTGCACGCTATAGTGCACAAGTAAATAGTGAAGAACAACACAGAAATCAAATCGAATCAGCAAAACCATCCCAATAATTGCGTATAGATCACCTCCGAGTTATCAATTATAGCGTTACACGCTATAGTGCACAAGTAAATAGTGAAGAACAACACAGAAATCAAATCGAATCAGCAAAACCATCCCAATAATTGCGTTTGCGACGATGATGCAGAACGTGTGATTCGAACCGACGGTATGACGGTTAGAATCACGGAAAAATTGAACCAATGTTCAACACATCAGGCCACCGTCGCGTGTGCGAATTCGATTTCTATACTTAATTAAATTTAACTGATGTGGAATTGCTATGTTATTGCTTGGTATACGGCTGATGCTTGTTCTTCTTCAAGAGAATTGGGGAAATGCCATCAGAACCAGCCGGATTTGTTTGCGCGGGCAAGAGTTCGCGTTCGGAAGTGAATATGCTTATGCTCGAGTTGAGGCGGAACTGATGTGGTACCAGACAGCGATTCATTGTGCTTCCACTTTTCCGGTAGTGCCTAAAGCACATTACTGTTTCTTCCCTCAGGACTCGTGTCTCGACATTTCTCTTGCAGACAGGGTCAATGTATTCTCTCTTCTACATAATGTGTTATGCGCTAATGAATTTCCATCCATTGCTTGAGCTTAACGTTAGCACTCTTATGTTGGTTGCATTTGTAATAGCAATTCTTAGGGAATGGTCATTATTTTTCCTCAATCACCATGTTGACTCTATAGCGGACACATTGACAGACACGATTGTACTTGGCATGTGGACCTTTATTCCACACAGAGTAAAGAGTATCAATCCCAAGAGAAATATGTGGCTCGATTCCGGGTGCAGAGAAGCCTTAAAGACTAAAGAGTTGAGCTTCCGAATGTATAAATCAAACAATACTGAGAAAAACCGGAAAAGATTTAAGAGAGCTAGAAATGAATGTAATGCGTATATTCAACGCCCAAGTTCTTGCATGACCAGACAAAAAATACTACACTCTCCCACAGGGAGTAGAAAGTTCTGGGCATTTGTGAAGAACATTCAAAACTCAGTCTGTTCATCCATTCCATCGCTTATAGTCGATGACAAACCAGTCACCACTGCAATAGAGAAGGCGAATCTACTTGCTGCACATTTTGCAGCCAACTCAACGCTGCCTGATACCACATCAGTTCCACTTCAACTTGAGGCTGATTAAAAGAGGTTTTGTTGTTATTAGGTTCACTTTATTTCAACTGTTGTACTGCCTGTTTGGCGGCTGGTTAACGACTGACTCGAAACCAAGATGGGCCGCCTTTTTTATATTGTGTCAGATCGAGGTTTGCGCACAAGTATACATTTAATGTTGGAGTACAAACCCGATCTTCGTGCTAATAAAAAGGTTAGTAATTAGGTCAATGTGCGACAGATTAGGTTTAGACTTAGCCTGTTGCACATACGGTCCTCTAGGAGGAGAATGTATGCAGGATGGGGGATCGTAGGTACAGATAAGAATTGGACTAGGAAAATGTAGGATGAAAAAGGGTAAGTATGGATAAGGGTAGGTATGGATAAATGGAAGTGGTTATTCGGGATAGGTGGTAGGTAAAGGAGTTGTGATTACGAATCACAACAATAAGCAGCACACCATGAGCCAGATTCGTTTACGAACGCGTACTGTTGCCCGCGCACTCAAAGAGCTAAACGCAAACAAATTCGCTGGTCCGGATGGCATTCCTCCAATCCGCTTGAAGAGATGCTCCTCTTCACTCGCTAAACCACTGCGGAAACTCTTCCATTTGTCTTATTCTATTGGCCATTTCCCAAGTAGATGGAAGTCAGCGAACATTCAGCCAATTCCCAAAAGGGGTGGCAAATCATACCTTTCTTCTTATCGATCCATAGCACTAACTTCTATTCTATCCAAGATAATGGAATCACTTATCAACCGTCAACTTTCGAAATATCTGGAATCAAATGATCTCAACGACCGCCAATACGTCTTTCGTAGCAATAGGTCCACAGGAGATCTGATGGCGTACCTTACCGAAAAGTGGAGCCATTCCATCCACTACTTCGGTGAAAGCAAGTAGTCGTACTGGATATATCGAAAGTCTTCGACAGAGTTTGGCATTCAGCCCTTTTATCAAAATTACATTCATATGGAGTGGACAAATCCCTGATCCGATGGATGAGAGACTATCTTTCTGGCCGTTCAATTCAATTGGTTCTTGATGGTGTCAAATCTGCCTCCCATTAGATTAATGCAGGTGTTCCCCAGGGTTCTGTACTCTCGCCCACTCTCTTCCTCATCTTTATAATTGATCTCTTGTCCACTACTCGCAACCTAACACTCGTTTTCTGATGATAGCACATTGAGTTTCTCGTACTCATACGAACATTCCCGGCCAAACTTTCAAACGTCAATACCAATCAGCAGGTTATGCTTAATACACTGAATTCCGACCTCAACAAGATATATCAATGGGGATTATCTAACCGAGTAGAGTTCAATGCCTTAAAAACTCAGTGCTGTCTCCTGTTGTCAAAGG
Organism: Microdon myrmicae; assembly: GCA_963931805.1. Taxonomy (NCBI): domain Eukaryota; kingdom Metazoa; phylum Arthropoda; class Insecta; order Diptera; family Syrphidae; genus Microdon; species Microdon myrmicae. The sequence goes on along the minus strand of OZ007501.1, from coordinate 36,029,402 downwards.
CGAGCCCCAAAGTAAATATACTGTCGATGGACGGCACTTGCATCGACAAAGCCAAGGAACTACCAATCCTCGGCACTCGAATTAATTCGACTCTTAATTGGAATGACCACATATTTGAAGCTGCGAAAAGTGTAGCCAATTGTATGGGATTCCTTAAGAGATGCAAATGATACTTGACTCCATCCAACCTGGCCACTATTTATAAAGCGTATATTCGTCCAAAAATGTAGTTAAACTCCCATATTTGGTCAGGGGCATCTAAAACTGAACTACACGTGCTCGACAGGATACAAAAGCGAGTAGTGAAACTTATCGGGGACTCAGCCGTAAGTCGATCAATTCCGTCGTTAGAACACAGGCGCAACGTATCATGCCTATCTCTTTTCTATGGGTATTACTACGGCCGTTGCTCAAATGAACTCGCTGAATGTGTTCCGCGCCTTCAGACATTTTCCCGCGATACCCGTCAATCTGTGAATGCGCATCCGTTCACGTTGAAAGTGGACTTCGGTCGCACAATGAACATAGAGAGTCATTCTTTAGCCGAACCACACGAATGTGGAATATTTTGCCTGATCATGTGTTTCCTGGTCGTTGTGATGTCCAGACATTCAAGGCCAATATACATCGACACCTCCTTTCCTTATTCACTTCCTCTCCATCCGCTCGCACTGAGCTCTGACATTTAAGGATACTTCAAAATCCCCTTTTTGTGCGCACGTTAGTGTTAAAAAAGGTCTATACGATACACATGGGTTTTTGAAGTACATTACAATAAATCCAATTTTTAACTGAAGCTCTGCTGATGGTAGCTCAAATGGAGTCAAAGATAATAGATGTTCCGGTCGATATTGTATGGTGATGTTTTCATGTTGTGTTTCATATCCACTAAGCGATTCTGTTGAATCAATGGAAATGCATTCTACAATATCTCCGTGCAATCTATCTAAAACAGATAAATTTATTTATTTTTACAAAAGCAGCTGTGCACAAACAAAAACCCTCAATGGAGAATAAAAATAAAATGAAAACTAATAAAAAAAAGCAGAAAGAAATCAGAAGTAGGAAAAATGGCCCATTCACACATCTGCACAGACTAAATCAACGGTGGACAAATAAAAATCTTTAGGTACTCGTATCTTTAACATGTATAACATACCTCTAGTATGAACACTTTAGTACACTCCGCTTTCTTTGAATTTAGACATTGAAAATCTACGGAGGTTATTTGGATTTCTGAAAGTCATTAATAAAACGAATTGAACCATTTTTTGTATCGTTGGTAAGGTGATGGAATAGATTTTTTCAACCTACTTGGCCATCAAGATTAGAGCGAACTACCCCACCAGCTCAGAATATTACACGTGTCTATTTTCACACAAAGCTTGTTACAATCGAGCGACAAAGTTGTTATCAATTCCGTGATACTGAACGCAGTATGAACAGATTAGGAGCTTAAATAGATACGAGCTGAAAAGGGCACCCATATAGCTGACCAAATATCTTGTTTACAGTTTTTGTTTATCTTTATCTTCTATGCAATTAGACATTGTTGTCTACCCCATCCAATTGGTCTTCCTTTTTTTATATTCGTCTCCTATGTCAGTTTGTCGTCTATTTCCTACATTTTTTTGTTAAATCCCACGCCTCACATTCACATAGGTATTGTTTCGGAAATGATAATTTTTACCTTTCGCGATAATAATCTTTCTTTTTACAACTCGTTCAGCGAGTAAAAACGTATATAGACAAGTATATCTTTATTTATTTATTCGTGGTTTTTATAATACCACGTTTACACTACTTGATTATACTTATACTAATTTGGTTTCTTAAATGCTTCACTAGGTATATTCTGTATCGAGGTTGCTATCTTTGTTTTACCTTGACCTAAAATTTGACTGATATTTTAAACCTCCTAAAGTTAGAACCGCGGTATATGTGTGCTGGGGAATGTTTTTGTGTTGTCCGAGGATAAATTGAGCTTCTTCATAAATGTTGAATGCTTCAGAGGTTTAATATTTACAATCTTAAGTAATACATTCTAATTTATTTGTACACATTTTAATACTACAGTAGAACAAAAGTTTTAGCTAATGCGGGCGGAATAAATCAATGATTCTATATGGATGGAAATCAAATTTATTTTATAGACCCGAATAATACATATAGTCCGAAGAGTACCCGATTCATCACAGATTTTGGGAACCCATTTTTATTTCTCAACTTAGTCTCTCATTTAACTATGCACTCGTTTCCCCAGATGTCAGAAATGGCAAAAGGTGTTAAGTGGATATGGATGCGCCATACCTACACAAAAATAGATTGTATATGTTAAGCCCAAGTTCTAATGGTAGTGTTGAAACACGCGCCTGAATCTGTAATGTATTTCACTGCCGGTTTTTGCCTTCTGTCCAACATGTCCAGCGCTGCTACCGAAGCGTCTGACCAAATATGGAAATGGAATTCTAATTTTTGCGCATCCCAAGATCCCTTGAACGTTTTTTGCAGTCGAAACTATGTGGCCGCTATAATCGAAAGTCAAATTAATTCGAAGGCCTGATATTGATAGTTTATTGGCTTCGGTAATGCAGTATACGGAATGTTCACTTCCGTTGGGGTTTGTCTTTGACGACAAGAGGCAGCTTTAAATGGATTGAATTCTACTAGGCTTGAAATTTCCATTTATATATCTTGTTGAGGTTTCAATTCAATGAGTTGAGCATATCCTGCTGTTTGGTAATGCGGTTCAAAGAGGTTGGTTGAACATATGAATGAGTACGAGCACTTAAGGTGCGGTGGTGGGGGTTTAAGTATGAGTGTCGGCAAGGACACGGGTTCGTCGATATTTCCACCGAGAGCGAAAGGCACCGAGCTCACCCGCAGGCTTTAGAAAAGTAAACAAAGTCAAGCACTGGTATGTTGTTTGAATTAACGTTTATTTATTTATTGTGTATTAGGTTTACGAAATTCATTTGTGTTAATTCCTCGCACTCGGAACTAATTTTAATCCAATCAAGTCCGTGAATTTTAAGTAATTAGTAATTCAAAAATAAAATGTCACAATCTCACATAATCGTTAGCGTAGTTAATCAAACACCTAGCCGTTTAAATATTGCGTACACACATCGCGCGTAGGGATTCTGGACCAGGCGACATGAGAACAGCACGACCGCTTGAATTAATAACGCCGGTAAATAGTGTAAAGACTGCACTCGTACACGCGATCTTAAATACACGCCCATCAATTTGCGATGACGATTCGTTGAGCTCAACGACCCGACTACTCAGGGATGCGCACTGGGGGGTATGAAGGGACGTCTGTCCTCTGGGATGGTTATTACTCAACTGACTGATTACTGGCGAGGAAAATTTCGTCGCGTCGTGGCAGTGGAGTCATAGCTAGAATCGACTCGCTGCAATTTACTAGGAACTTCGGAAAGAGTTGCTATGGCTGTATAGGGGATTAGTTCCGGGGAATCCTTGCCGTATAAGCTGAGTTGGATTCGTTGGTTATGTGTGCCGGGAAATTGGTTTCGGCGGCATAGCCAAGTATGATCAAGGGTCTTGATCGTTGTGGTGTCGTTTCGTGGAAAATTAGCTGCCGCTTGGTTGCCAGCGAGAAGTATAGTTTAAGGAGGAAATGTACCGCAGTGGCTTTTGGGGAAAATGCATGCGGTTTGATTGTAGGGAATTGATGTGGTTTTACATCTTTTAGTTAGAATCGGAACCGAAATAGTTTTCGGGGGAAATTGGAATTGCTTGGGTGCAAGCAAGGGATATAATTTAGATAGAGAATTAACCGAAGCAATTTCGGGGAAATGTATGCGGCTCGGTGTAGTTGGTGGTGATGATTAATATTCCGTTGTAGGTTTGAATATGCGTTTTATTACAGCATATGAAATTAAGATTGCTTTTTTTTTTTATATTAGGCTTCTCTCGGGAGAGGCGAACCTATAGCGTCGAGTGGGCGCCCCGAGATGCCATCAAATAACTGTTGCAGTTCTTTTTGAACAGTTGCAGGTTGTAACGCTCCGGGAACATTCGCGTGGGAAGGCAGTTCCACAGCTTCCCCGCTCTGTAACGAAACGAGTTCTGATACGGGGATGTTCGCGCCGTCGGGAGATGAACCACAAACGGGTGCGATCCGTTGGATTGTCTTGTGGAGCGCATATAAACCGAATTGCGTGGAACAATGCCAAGAATCTCCGAAGAACAGCACCCGTGATAATATCTGTAAAACAGACAGAAGTCGGCTACGCGCCTCGATGTGATAGCGACTGTAGTCCCGACGTCAGCGCCGAGTCCCCGATCAGGCGGATCGCTCGTCTGTGTACGCTCTCAAGTAGGTCGAGGGTATGTTTAGGAGCCGAGTTCCAATCATGAGAGTAATATTCGAGCGCGGATCTAATTTGGGATTTATATAGGAGAAGAAGTTGGGCCGGAGTAAAATATTTCTTGGCTCTAAAATATAACTTAGTTTTCCTGAGGCTGATCTGGCGATACCCGATACGTGTTTGTGCCATGATACATTCCCACAGACCCTGACGCCGAGCAATTTCAAACTTTCCCCAGCCTCATGGGCCCGCCCACTCATCATCAGTTGGGGAACCGATGATCTAGTTTTCTTTGTGAATGTTGTATACTGGGTCTTCGTTGCGTTGAAGTCGACAAGATTGGTCTTTCCCCACTGCAGGACTTTATCCAGATCCTGATTCAGAGAGTCAATCTGTCTACATCTCAGCTGGTGCGACGTTGATGCACCAATCGGCCGATCACTCGAAAAGGAGGAAACAAGCGTACTATCATCCGCAAAACTAAACACTTTGTTATCCGTTGTCTCCAACAAATCATTTATGTGAAGCAAGAACAAGGTTGGAGCCAAAATAGAACCTTGGGGCACCCCCGAATTAACAGGATACAGATCCGAACACTCGCCGTCCACAACAACCCGGATCGATCGATTCTCAAGGAAGCTTTTCGTCCAGTCGCAAAGCCGTTAGGGAAAGTCCATATGAACGAAGTTTGCTCAACAATGCCCCGTGCCAGACGCGGTCAAAAGCCTTGAAGATATCCAATGCGACCGCCCTTGACTCACCATGCCGTTCAATCGCAGATGTCCATATATCGGTTATAAGTGTCAAGAGGTCTCCTGTGGACCGCTTGCCACGGAATCGGTATTGACGATCATTCAGAAGTCTGTTGCACTCCAAATATTTAACCAACTCTGTATTGATGAGTTTTTCCATTACCTTAGATAAAATAGACAGTAATGCTATCGGACAGTAATTTTGTAGGAGACACTTTTTTCCGTCTTTGGCATTGGCTGAACTCGAGCGATTTTCCAGCATGCAGGAAAGGTCCTCCGTGCATAAGATAAGCGGAAGAGTCTGCCAAGAACCGGCGATAGTTCTGGAGCACAGTTCTTAAGGACTATTGCTGGTATTCCGTCCGGGCCGGTTGCCTTCCTACAATCCAGTTCACGTAGAATGCGGACGAAATCTCACATCCCGCATGGAACACTGTACCGGCGAGATCACAGGGTGCTCCAAAAGGCCGGGATCGAGGTTGGAATTCGCGGAAAATAAATTCGCGAACACATTAGCTTTATCCTTTGGATTCGTGACTAACGTCCCGCTGTCTGTCACCAACGGAGGGAAAGAGGAGGATGCGAAGTTACCGCTGACAGCCTTTGCCATTGACCAGAAGGAGCGCGAACCAGTTGGGCACCGAATGAGCTTATTGATCACCCTGTCGTTGTGAGCCTTCTTCGCAGTATCAATCGCCTGGTTGCACGCGTTTCTGATTCTAACAAAATTCGTTCTGTTAACATCGGTGGGATTGGAGCGCCATTGCTTAAAATCTCTATTTTTTTTGCCGCTGTAATCAGCTCGCATTTTTTGTCAAACCAAGGTTTATCAGACGAACTTCGTTTGATGGAATGTGGAATATACATCTCCATCCCCAGAAGAATAATCTCTGATACCGACTCCGCGCAAGCGTTAACATCGGAGTTTCCGAAGCACACCTCGGATCATGGAAAGGATGCGAAGAAATCTCGCATATCGTCCCAGTCAGCAGCCCCATACTTCCATACATGGCGAAGCTGCCTAGGCCGGTTATTCGATTGATGTGCAAGTGCTTGCGCAACAGATAACAAGCAGTGATCGGAGTTTCCCAGTGGCGCAGAAACCTCTACGGTATAAATACTCGGTTCGGATGTCAAAAACAGATTCAGGGTGTTCGCATAATCGCCTCGGGCATCCGGCACTCGCGTTGGCTCCCCCACGAATTGAGTCAAGTTGTGGCTTACAACAAACATCTCCGCCAGCCTCCCAGCCTCGTCGGTTCTGTTAGAATGTAACAACCAGTAGGAATTGTGCACATTAAAATCGCCAAAGACAACAATTTCAGAAGCTGGGTGATTGATCTGTATCCAGTCGATGGTATGTGAAAGGTGTTCGAAAAATGTCGCCGGTCGATCGTCATTCGGGGAGCGGTAAAGACAACAAAGAAATTAAACGGAAGGTCGCAAGGAAGGAATATAACTTAAATAGAGGATGGACCGAAGCGGTTTTGGGAAAAATTATATGTGAGATGAGGTAATTGAGGGAGATGATTTAGAATATATTCTATTGAATTGTATTCTGTTGGAAGTTTTGGGAAATGCCTTTCATTGCAGATTGGGAGATGGATTCTTGCAAGTTCGAGAAGGATGCGCTTGCAGATTTTGTATGGTTGCGAATGTGTGTATTGCAGGTTGTGAATGGGGAGTTGGATTAAGGTGCCGCGCTATTAGCGGTCAAGGTTGGTTGGAATTGTGGGTTGGTTCTTCATGTGGTGTAGAGAACCCCCACACTGCCTTGGTGGTTTTCTTTAGAAGTTTTAGTAGAGCATGACATGTGGATTGTCACTTACGGAATCCGAACTGAGAGTTAGTGATGAATGCGTTCTCATTGGCAAATGAGAGAAGATTTTGATAGATCTTGCGTTCAATTATTTTACTTAGTGTATTTAATAGGGATATTGGACGATAATTGCAAGAGTTATTACTACCACTGGGCTTCTTAATAGGAATTACTACCGCAGTTTTCCAGTTCTCTGGGAAGTGCGATGCATTAATTATATTATTAAGAAGAACGAGGATCGGAAGCAGATTCGGCGGGCGTATTTTTTTAATAGAAGGTGTGGGATTCCATCAAATCCAGTTGACTTTTTGTTCTAACCTTATAATAATGACGTATGTACTGCATCCATAAACCATCCGGTTGCCTTGGTTTCACCGCAATCCTTTTATTGCGATACCCTCCTGGTTGTTCGCTCGTGTTTGTTGCTTCACGCACACTGATAATTGCATGAGCCCTTCGCTGGTGATGCATAATCATTAGTATCTGTGGTTCAACATGAAAGCGAATTCTCTATCGTGGTTGTCTGTACCTGTGGTGTGTGCGGGCGTTGTCGATGGTGTGGCGTTGGTGTTTATGATGCTGCAAACATACGATCATTAAGTGCGTCCTTGGATGACTCAAGTGGCATTGTAATGCTTGAAGCATGTGTTACGAGGATGATCGTATGAATCGAGAATTGATCAGTTCATATTCGTTGATTTTAACAACTACGAAACTCGTTGTCCCAGCACTTTTTTTGATGGACAACTCTAAACTCTGAACTCTGGTACTCTAAGACTGACTATTTTCCTCGTCCCATGCCCAAGAAAACTCTCCGTCATAATCTCGACAAGACAAGATTAACTTCTTTTTATTTTATCGTAGTTCAGTTCGCCGGTAAAATGTATCGCATGTATAAGGCGCATAGCACCATTCACTGTGTGATTTATGGTCTTTGACCATGTTTTATATTTCTAGGAAGACAAAATGCAGGCTGTGCACCACAATATAGGACGTGCGTTTTAATCATTATTAATGGTACTCGTATATATCGAAGGTTATGTAATGAATAATACGTCCGTCACAGAGTGAAGAGTTAATCATAATATTTGTTAGTTTTGAGACGGTTTACGAATTAATGAATGAATTTGGAATTATCACCAACAACGGTCGTATGATTCGGTCACTCAAAGTAACAGCCACATGGATATCATCCGACGGCGTAACGCGTAACCAAATAGATCACTTCTTCATAGACAGAAGACATCACTCGAATATCCGTGACGTAAGAACATATAGAGGAGCAGATTGCGAGTCCGATCACCTTCTAGTGATGGGCAAAATTAGAAGTCGGCTCGCAGCAAACCCACATGGGCAATCACGGGAGACAAGCAAAAAGTTCGACATTGATAAACTAAAAGACCTACGCAAAGGGGCTGAATATAGTTGTAGACGCAATAAACCGATTGAAAAACAACAAGGCTCCCGGGGACGGCTGCATACCGGCAGAGCTTGTGAAGTATGGAGAAGAGACGACCGCTCGAAAGATCCTCCAACTGATTAAAACAATATGGGATAAGGAAATCATACCGGAAGAATGGAAAACCTCATCAGTCGTCCCCAGTTTCAAAAAAGGTGACAGATCTGACAAACCTACAGAACAACATCATTGCTCCCAACCACGTACAAAATACTAACAAATGTCATACTGGCGAGAATCACAGCGTACGCCGAAGATATATTGGGAGATTCTGTAGGAACCGGTCAACGAGGGACCAAATGTTCACAATAAGGCAACTACTGGAAAAGAAGTGGGAATACGGAGAGACGGTTCACCAACTGTTCGTTGACTTCAAAAAGGCCTACGACTCAGTCGGAAGGCAAAGACTTTACCATATTGTAGTTGAGCTGGGAATCCCGAAAAAATATGCCGCCCTCATTTAAATCTGCATAACGAAAACAAAGGGCGAGTTAGAATAGAAAACCACCTCTCAGTACCATTTGAAATCCGGGACGGACTAAAATAGGGCGATGGCCTCTCACCATGTCTCTTTAACCTTGTCCTCGAGTATGTCATCAGAAAGGTACAAGACGACAACATGGCCGGATCATCCCTGAACGGGCTCACACAAGTGCTCACATATGCGGATGACATCGCCGTTTTGAGGGTTATTCTAGAAACTGTATGTAAAAACAGTGAAATCATTATGTCAGGGGCAGAAGAGGTGGACTTAGAAATAAATGAAGACAAAACAAAATACATGATTATGGCGAGAGCATGTGGACCTCAGAGAACACACGTGGACATCAGGGGCAAGATATTTGAAAATGTCAAAGAATTTAAATATCTGGGAACAAGACTGACGGCCAGTAACGAAATGTCGAAGGAAATTAACAAAAAACTAACTCCGGCAACGCTAGTTGGCATGGGGTCAGTAAAATGCTGAAATCCAAACTGTTATCACGGAAGTTAAATCTCCGTGTCTATAGAACCATAATCATGCCGATTGTTATATACGGGGCTCTCACAAAACGGGAAGAAAACAAATTTCGCGTATTCGAGAGTAAAGTCCTAGGGGTATCTTTGGCGGCTAATATGACGAGGAGGTAGGACAATGGAGCAAACTCCACAACCACGAATTGGAAGAGCTATATCGCAAACCTACAATAGTGAGAGTAATCAAGTCGCGAATATTAAGATGGGCCGGACACGAGGCTCGAATGGGCAACGATAGGACCGCGCATAGAATTCTTGATGGTAAGCCAACGGGAAAGAGACCGACAGGGCAGCTGCGACGGAGATGGGAGGACAATGTTAGGTTGGACCTCGAAGAGATCGGATCGGATGGTCGAACGTGGAAGGAGAGCGCACGGGACAGGGAACAATGGCGAAGTCGAGTCGGTGAGGTCATGAACTTTCGGGTTCCTACAGGCCAATAAATAATAATAGTAGTAAAGCAAATAACAAGAAGGAAAGGGAGTAACAATATCCTACAGTTTAGAAGGCGGAATCGGTTAATAATAGGACAGTGCATTGTGAAAAATATTTTGCGCCTCTTGAATCTCCAGCACAATAACAAAACATTGCTACGCATAATAGTTTTCCAAACACCATGCGCTCACTTTATACTTTAGATCAATCACTGCAATCAAACCCTACCACCCAACCGTAAGGTTATTTATGTTGCTATAGTATATACAAAGTGCATAGTAAACGAGTTGGTTGTATTTCGTATAGTCGTCGTGATATATGAGTTTGCAGTATAGGAGTTTTGAATATAATAGTTTGCTTTGGCCAAAAACATTCTGGTGGATTTACTTGTGGCTGCGTTTTTGAAGAGGTAGGCATGGTGGCTATTGTCGTATTTTACAACGACCTTCCTCAAAGGACCATACTTTTCGCTCTCAATAGAAACTGCTTACATACAGTGGAATGACTGAATGTTTGAGTATAAAGACAATATGTAATGTTGCATATTTCGCGTAGGCTCACAGAGTTGTGTGCTTCTGAAAATTCCTTGTGGGTTTGTGACAAGATGGGGAACCTGCAATTAGTTTCAAGAGTTTATGGCACTTTATTATTTGCCTTAGTACCTTGGTTAAAAACTAAACTAATAATTCTAGGTACTAGGCCTCTTGAGAATAATGCCCGCTCTTGAGGTATTTTAAAACTATGACACTGTTTTGGTATTGGGCCTATTGTCATCACAGTTCTAATGTTTTCTGATCTAATTCCGTCGTATCGATTGTTTTGAAACGTAGCTGTGTATTAATAGTGCACTATTCCATTTACCCCATTTGTTGTGGGCGCTCGTACAAGGAATTCCGCTTTCCGAGTGCATGATGCCATATCGAAGATTATTGCGATTAAAGTGCGGCTGTGCGTAAATTTACTTGATGATTCTGTGCCTGTTGGACAAACCTACTAATTATTGCTTTAAAATGACAGTAAGTTATGGAACCTCAAACTAGTTTCAGGATGTTGTGGCTCCACATGGATTGTAATTAATCACTATGCATGATGAAATGCATGAATAACAAATATTGAATTCCAATTCCGTGGAACCATATGTGTATGCATTCCATCTATATCAACAGGTTCACTTAGGTGAGCTGACATCACGGAAACATGATACTATATTACGTTCTATCACCACCACCTATGCAGTTGGGTTTGACCACCGGTTACCGTAGGAACAGGTTTTGTCGCATCACTTGTTTTGTCTATTAGTCAGAGTGCTCATAGTTCTTCGGGAGCAAAACAAATTTAGCCTTTTGATTTTAGTCACTATTCGTAGTCTTAGCTTCGCTATGGGCGTCTTAATCTCCCAATATAAGAAATTAAATCGCAACCCAGATGATGATGTAATTATTTTGGACGACAATGAAGGTCTGGAAACAACATCTCGTGAACGTGTTTTAAAGATTTGACAAATCAATTGAGTTGTACTCTGATATGCAACTAAAGCTCATGAATTATCATTCGGAGTTATTGTTGTGTTTCCCAAATTCCGAATCCTTTCTGCAGGAAATCTATGAAATTTAACGTGCTTTTGTTCCAGGAGAATATGACTACGATCTCATTGTTATTGGTGGCGGATCAGGAGGCTTGGCATGTGCTAAAGAAGCAGTAAATCATGGTGCTAAAGTAGCTGTTTTAGATTTCGTTACACCTACTCCTACGTTGGGGACTAAATGGGGAATCGGAGGAACTTGTGTGAATGTAGGATGTATTCCCAAGAAACTCATGCATCAGTCGGCGCTATTGGGTGAAGGCATTCACGTAAGTTAATTTAAAATATTGTTAATTATATTGAACTAATGCACTAATGGCGTTTAAATTTACAGGAAGCTGTCTCTTACGGTTGGGACGTGGGTAATATAAATGATGTAAAGATCATGTGGCCAAATTTGGTGCAATCTGTGCAGAACCACATCAAATCGGTTAACTGGGTAACCAGAGTTGATTTGCGAGATAAGTAAGTACAATACTCCTAAATCTCTCTTACAAGTAAAATAATTCTTGGTTTACGTTGAGAGCACTGCGGTTGATATACAGGTTCGTCGTGACGCAATAGTTCGGTTTAAATACGGTTGACATTTTTACCGAGGCATTGGAATAATTTTTTTTTGTTTGTTTTTATAATACGTGACCGGTTTTTTTTTATGATGCGAATTTTTTGATACCCTTAAATACAAATGCATTACTGCGCGTGAAAGAAGATGGAAAGGATAGGGAACTGATGGTGCCGATATATTTTGATTATTTACATGACTGAAGATTGTAATCAAGGTGGAGCGCATCAACAGATAGAGCGTTCCACGCCAGCGTATTTCAACTAAAGAATAAAAAAAACTTTAAAATATTGCTTTTGTGTCTAATAGTGAACTTAATTGTGAACCCGTCGTACACTTTCTGGTTGATGGGTTTCGTGGGCAAAAACTTGAGGAGGAGAGATGAATTCTCAGAGTTCAATGTTTGTGGAAAAATCTACATTACAGTTAAGAGTCCGCGATCACAGTTGCTTAAGACTGAATTTGAATAGGATTGCGGGGGCACGTGGTTGGTGTGCCGGCACGGGAACTGGTTCACTATTACCCCACTACTTGTTTACCTGTTAACACACTGCAAGCCGTTCGCAAAAGGGGAAAGGAAAATAAAACACTATGGTATGTTATTCTGGTGGGAGACCGGGGTTCGATTCCCCGTCGGGGAGCTTCTGGCGGAAGACTAATGACCTTGCCCGGAAAAAACAAATCATTATGGAAAATTTAACAAGCCTCAGAACTTGCTAAATAAGGCCAAGACCGGTTCCCGGTTGTAGTGCCGATGATGATGATGATGATGTTATTCTGGTGATAAATGTTCTTTTATCTCTATTATGGGTCTTTATTGTTTTACAGTGATTTTTATTAAATTGTTTTAAATAAAATTAAATTAGTTTGTAAACCATAGGTCTTTTGTTAAAACACCAACACAAAAAGTCAAATTAACATGCTAAACTATTGGAACGCGACAGACACCGACGAAACACTACTGACTCGAACTGAAGACGGACGCGCACACTTGCTTGAAACGCGGCTGCACCCTCTGGGGGCTATTAGTCGACTCCCTTGAGATTGAAGAGCGATGCGAGCTCCTCCGTGGTGGTTGAATTACGACTCACTTGAAAATGACTCGTGTAGAGTCTGTCATCCGCTAAGGGTGGTTTTCGTTTGTGAGAGGAACGTGCAGTTTCTCTTGCAGCGACCATTCAGAGAGGATCTCTCTGATTTGATCACAGCGAGGTTGCGTGGTAGTTCGTGTTGCCAGGTCGTGGCAAACGAAAACAAAAAAAAGGTAATCAGAAAAAGGGCATCATGACTGTGTGCCTGCACCTGCGCAAATTGTCTGCCCGTCATTAGGGCGACTTGTGCCACCAGCAAATAGGATACTCGCACAACGATGATTGTGCGCCGTATCAATGCTGGTGGTCTATGTGGGATTCTTGTGTGTGGAAATGTACTGCGCACTTGTGTGGCAGGGTAAGTCAGCTAGAAGGGGCGTCGATTGGTTTCCCGATGTATGCTGCATGTGGGAATTTCTTTTCAGAGAATTATGGTGATGCAACATATAAGCGAACGCAATTTCGTCATCGGGGAATTCGGATGATTCCCTATAGCGACGCAGTAAATGCATGAACCGGGTTTTAGATTTCAGGAATTTGAAATGCTGCCATGTGGCTTGAAAAGGTGAATTCTGTGATGCATTATCTGCATGGATCATCCTTTACATAATCAGGTGATGCATCATCATCATCCTCGGCACTACAACCGGGAACCGGTCTTGGCCTTATTTAGCAAGTCCTGAGGCTTGTTAAATTTTCCATAATGATTTATTTTGTCTGGGCAAGGTCATTAGTCTTGCGCCAGGGGCTCCCCGACGGGGAATCGAACCCCGGTCTCCCGGGTGACAGGCGGGTATACTAACCACTATACTATCGAGGAGCCCTAATGGGTGATGCATCCTTTACATAATATTATGCCCTTTGGAAGGGTACCTTTTACAGGTGGTATAGGCCAACGTAAGGGCTTGGGGTTGGCGTTGTGCGTGCTCTGCGGGCGAAATTGTGGTTGTAATTGTGGGTTGGTTCTCAGCGTAATATAGAGAACCCCCACAGGATCGTTCGACTACATTTGAAGCATGTAAGAGAAACTTAACCTACTGTCATTAGCAAAGGAGTGGCTAAAAATTAGAAGTCGATTGGGTGACATTACGTGGATGTGGGTAGTTTAGTCGGCTACCACCCCATTTATTGGTTTAATTCAAGCTGTGGTATAAGCACTTATACGCTAAAGTATGTATAACTTTACAAACTAAATATCGTAAGAACTAACTTAACTAAGCATAACCTAAGGTAAATAGGACATATTGTGTGGGCAAGAGTATGGGGGGGATGTGGGCGCAGGATAAAGAGGAAAGTGTAGAAAGCACCGCTTAATTAATTAAGGAGGCGGTGCCGGACAGTATGGGTAGAGAAGTCGAAGTTGAACAAGGGGGAGTTGGAATTGATATTTCTCAGCATCCGTGAAATGGGTTCATTGAATCCGTAAGAGGTGCGGTGAGGGGGATGTAGAGAAGGCGGAAATTACGCGTATTTCGAGGGTTTGTGTTGAGAGGAATTAAGTTAGGGAAGTAGGCGCAATCGACCAAGCCGGAGAGGACCCGATGAATGAACACTATGTCAGCCAGGACCTTGCGCTCCTCAAGGGTTCTGGGGTTGATTAATTTTCGGCGGTTAATGTATGGGACCACCATTTAAGGGGTTTTCCCATCGTACCCCTCGGAGAGCGGACCGAAGGAAGCGATGTTGAATACTTTCGATTCTACGGATATGGGTCTTGTGATAAGGCGACCATACCTGGCTAGCATATTCTAGTAGTGGACGGACGAAGGTAAGGTAAAGCGATCGAGATACGTAGGGTCGGTTAATACTTGAGACCATCATTTCACGAACCCGAGGGCAAAGTTGGGTTTCCGGATCGTTTGGTTAATGTGAGAGAGGAAGTTAGGCACCCTGTCGCAAAGGATCCCGAGGTCTTGGACATTCATTAAGGATTGGTTATGAAGGGAATAGAGACGCGAGGATGGGTGAATACGCTTACCAGAAAAGGTTATAAATTGGCATTTGGCGATGATAAGTACAAAGCAATTTTTCCCACACCAAGTCGAAAAGTTGTCATGGTCTACTTGCAGCAGTGCAAAATCAAGTGGTGTTTCGATGATCTTGTATATCTTGGTGTCGTCAGCGTATAGCGACAAGGTATAGGGACATGGTAACAGCAGCATTAACCTTCCCTATATAATACGGATATTTTGTCTCCCCTGGCTTTTATTTTGTGATTGTTTTACCATGCATGAACAGACAATAGCTTCACTTCGTTCGCCCGCTTATATGTTATCCGGATCCGTGAGACCACTGTTTCACTAGCAAACAAAAAATGTGTTTTTCCCTAGTAATTTGTGTTGGCATATAAACAGAGCGAGCGAAGCGTGGAGTTCGCGGGCGTAGCGGGGACGGGGGAAATCTTCAGACTGATATGCAGATTAAACGGTTTTAATGATTACCTGAATTGAACCTCCAAAAATAGATCTTATTGCTCACTAAATGGAGATTTCGTATTCGTACCTACATAAAAACGCAATTTAGACAAAATGGTATTCAGTGTCTTAACATTAATTTGAAATACATAATGTTTTGCATTCGTAATTAATAATGTAATTGAAATCCATATGTAATACCAAAGAATGGTATCAACATAGATTATTTAAAGTTATTTATTTGGCGTCGGCAGTATCCTACCGGCTGCGCCAAAGTGTAATGTAATCTTATTTGATATTACCTGATTTGATGTGGGCTTGGCCTTGCTCTTTCGGGTCCCAGTCGAGAGTCTATATAATTAGGAGTGTGTTAAGGTTTGTTGTCTTTATTTTATTTTACGGAGAGCTTATTTATTTATACTATTACTTTATTCAGAGTAACTTGCCCGCTGTACCAATGCAGGGCTGCAACCTGTTACTTTGTATTTTGACTGTTCCCTAATCCATTTGCAACCACTCTTTATATACCCAAATTATGGGCGTGGAAGTGCAAACCATGCCTTTCACACATCTTGGACTTTGATCCAGAACGTATGACCCAATTGCCTGGCACGAGTCATCTGCATTTCTTAAATATCATTATCATCATCATCATCGGCACTACAACCGGGATCCGGTCTTGGCCTTATTTAACAAATCTCTCCACCGGTCCCGATTTTCAGCCGATGTCATCCAGTTTGGCACTCCCAGGCTCTGGGCGTCCTGGTCTAGGCCATCCCTCCATCGCAGAGAAGGTCTACCGCGCTGTCTCCTTCCATACATCCTGCCACAAAGGACTTTCCGGGCGGACTCCTCTTTGCTCATTCGAGCTAGGTGTCCCGCCCACCGGAGTCTACCGAGCTTGATTTTTCTTACAACATTAGCTTCAAGTTAGATTGCGTTCAACTCCTGGTTGTAGCGTCTCCGGAATCGTCCTCCCTCACATAGGGGGCCAACAATTCTCCTTAAGACCCTCTCTAACGCGGCTAAGAGTTCAGAGTGCTTTATTGAGCACCCAGGTCTCGGATCCATACATGAGTACTGGTAAGACCACGGTCTTGTACAGTAATAGCTTGGATGTTCTGGATACATTTCAGGATTTAAAGAGCCTTGATAGACCATAGTAGGCTTTGTTGGATTTGATCAGCCGTTCGCGTATTTCTTCTTCCATATTGTTATCGGCTGATACTATTGACCCAAGGTAGTTAAAGGTTTGCACTACTTCAAATTCGTGCTCCACTACTCTTTATTCTTGCAGTAACTGGAGCGTGGTGTATACCGCGCCATACTGGGGATTATTTGGTAGAACTTCCGCGTCTGGTACGGTCCTCTACTTTTCTCTATTTCACAGACAAGGTTTTTTCCCCAGACACTTTTCTTTTGTCTGTATATATATATATATTTATAATATTTTTTTGGTGTTCTGATATATATATATATATATATATATATATATATATATATTCATTTTTTTTTATCGTCTGGGGCTGTATTCCTAACCTCCGGTCGGGTGGAGTTTTTTGTCACCCGGAGAAATAATATAGGAAGATATAAATTGTTTTTTGTTTGTGTTTCAGGAAAGTGGACTACATAAATGGGTTGGGCTACTTCAAAGATGCGCACACAATCGGTGTCCATTTAAAGAACGATCAAGAGAAGGAATTGAAGGGCAAGCACATTGTAATTGCCGTTGGAGGTCGCCCACGCTACCCGGACATTCCCGGATCCGTTGAATTCGGAATCACTAGTGATGATATTTTCAGTTTACAAAAGGAACCAGGGAAAACATTAGTCGTTGGAGCTGGATGTAAGTACATTCTGTGTTTTTTAATGTGTTTCTCGAAGTGGTAATTTAAGTTTGGGAAACAGGAAATAGTCACAAGGGGGTATATCAGGTAGCTTTGTGAGATTTGCACTATCGTGGTGTAAAATCCAAGATTTGTCTTTCCAAATCAAAAAAATCCGGCCTCTTTTGACGAATACTCTCGCAAACGCTTCATAACTTCTAAGTAGTATTCCTAATTCACTGTTTGACCTAGTGGAAGGAATTTCATAGTGCACCACACCACGATCGTAGTTTTCTTCGAGTGAGCATGACCTTAATTTTTGATCGACTTTGTCGTGGTGTTTTCGGTTTCGGCTTGTTGACTTGCTTGCATGTCGTACTCATAGACCCATGTCACCACTTATGATGCGTTGCATGAATGTAGAGTCACTGGCGAGTCGAGACGCATGTCTTCATTAACCTCTTTCCGATGCTCTCTTTCCATACTCGTAGACCCATGTCTCGTCACCAGTTATGATGCGTTGCATGAATGTAGAGTCACTGGCGACTCGAGACGCATGTCTTCAGTAACTTCTTTCCGATGCTCTCTTTCCATACTCATAGACCCATGTCTCGTCACCAGTTATGATGCGTTGCATGAATGTAGAGTCACTGGCGAGTCGAGACGCATGTCTTCATTAACCTCTTTCCATACTCGTAGACCCATGTCTCGTCACCAGTTATGATGCGTTGCATGAATGTAGAGTCACTGGCGAGTCGAGACGCATGTCTTCAGTAACTTCTTTCCGATGCTCTCTTTCCATACTCGTAGACCCATGTCTCGTCACCAGTTATGATGCGTTGCATGAATGTAGAGTCACTGGCGACTCGAGACGCATGTCTTCATTAACCTCTTTCCGATGCTCTCTTTCCATACTCGTAGACCCATGTCTCGTCACCAGTTATGATGCGTTGCATGAATGTAGAGTCACTGGCGAGTCGAGACGCATGTCTTCAGTAACCTCTTTCCGATGCTCTCTTTCCATACTCGTAGACCCATGTCTCCTCACCAGTTATAATGCGTTACATGAATGTAGAGTCACTGGCGACTCGAGACGCATGTCTTTAGTAACCTCTTTCCGATGCTCTCTTTCCATATTCGTAGACCCATGTCTCGTCACCAGTTATAATGCGTTACATGAATGTAGAGTCACTGGCGACTCGAGACGGATGTCTCCAGTAACCTCTTTCCGATGCTCTCTTTCCAACAAAATGCAATGCTTTTGGAACTAGTTTTGCTGCTAATGCATGGGAACGAATTTCATCTACAAAATATCGACCAACATTTTACGAGCTGATTCGTGTGAAATACTTAGCTTTTGTGCTAGTTGTCTCAAGCTATAATAAAATATCAAGAACCAATTCCTTCACGTTTGCGATTTTCTTTTTTCAATCACCGTCGTTCCTGGAGCGCTCGCGCGAGGCAAATCTTTAACGAGTTGGCGACCACTTTCGAATGCCATTTTTTTCACCATTTTTTTCGATAGAACCGAGTCGCCATAGGTCTTAACCAACATTTTCAACGATTCCGCACAAGAATTTCCGTTGGAAACACACAATTTAATGCGAACTCTTTGCTCAACCAAATTATCCATTATAAAAATCGAAAAACGTATTTGAGATAAGCCAACAAAATCAGCAGGTCTAAACAAATTAATTGACAGATAGCGCTGTAATTTGACGTCGCTATTTCTCACAGTGGTGCCAACTGCGTTGACTAAACGAAATATGCCTAACGTGGGAATTTGAAATGAGAAATTCCGGGTAGACATTTGACAGAATGTATTTCGTTTTTCCTTTTAGATTAATTGTTTAACGATTAATAAAACCTCTATTATTTTTCACAGATATTGGCCTTGAATGTGCTGGTTTCCTTAAAGGTCTTGGATATGATGCTACGGTAATGGTTCGTTCGATTGTACTTCGTGGATTTGACCAGCAAATGGCGAATCTTGTTGCCAGTGCAATGGTTGAACGGAATATAAACTTCATCCACAAAACAATTCCTCAATCGGTGGAAAAGACAGCCGATGGTAAATTGCTTGTGAAATATGTTAATACGGAGACCAATGAACTGGGAAGTGATGTTTTCGATACTGTACTATGGGCTATTGGCCGAAAGGGTCTTGTTTCTGACTTGGCCCTTGACAACGCAGGCGTTGTATACAAGGGTGATAAAATTCCAGTTAACGAAAGGGAAGAGACGAATGTACCTCACATATATGCCGTTGGCGATATAATACAAGGCAAACCAGAACTAACACCAGTGGCCATACATGCAGGTCGATTGTTAGCGCGACGCATCTTTAGTGGTTCTACGCAAATTATGGACTATAAGAATGTCGCCACGACCGTATTCTCTCCATTAGAATACAGTTCAGTTGGATTGTCAGAAGAAGAAAGCATTGAGAAACTTGGCGAGGATAATGTTGAAGTTTATCATGGATATTATAAGCCTACTGAATTTTTCGTTCCACAAAAGAGCGTGAAGTATTGTTATTTGAAGGCTATAGCTGAACGGTCGGGTGACCAAAAGGTACTTGGATTGCATTACCTAGGCCCACAAGCTGGAGAAGTTATGCAAGGTTTTGCAGCTGCTTTAAAGTGAGTTGGAATCTATTTAATTTGTTGCCTTATTGTTATAATTTATTTGTTGTTTTTTTTGTTGGAATAGGTCTGGGTTAACAATCAAAATACTTTTGAACACGGTTGGAATTCATCCAACGACTGCTGAAGAATTTACTAAACTTTCCATTACCAAACGATCCGGTTTGGACCCTACTCCCGCATCATGCTGCAGCTAAAATGTTCCTGTACCAAGAACATCATCACATCACTATAATCGAAACTCGAGCATAAGCTGAGCCAGAAAAATCAACGCAAGAATTATTTGTAAACCTGGTATTAACTCATTACGCCGGAGGATAAAAAGTTATCGGATATTTTAATTTCCAAATAGAAAAGTTTTGTTAATAGATGTGCTTGGTTTTTATTTTCAATTAGAGTGTTTCACGAGAATCTTCTTCCACGAATCCACTGACTTGGATTTCCTTGGATATTATGTAACAGTCAAATTTCTTGGAAGTTATTACATATTTGGTTGTTTGAAATGTTGACTGTCGCCATAGGCGACAGAGAATGTTCATGGACTTTGCAGTTGAATCTTGTATGACAACATCATCTTATAATCATTCTTGAATGAAACACTCCCGTGTTGTTTATCTGCTGTCACTGTCGATATTAGAAAGTATTTACACCTATAGTTGTTACACGTCTTGGTAAGGTGAACCGTCTAATATTTATTGGACTACTGTTATAAGTATTATTATGGTTTTATCTTAAAAATCGCACCATATTATTAAGGGGGAATACATTATCGACAGTGTGTCTACAAAGGGTTTTCTCTTTGACAAGGATTTCTCTATTCGTCAAGAAGCAGTACTGGGGTTTTAAGACATTGTTTGATTAGTAATCCCTATTGGTGTTATTGATGTCGGAGATCATTAAGTCGAGCAAGCACTGGTGCTTGATAACGAGATCCGCAAAGCTCGTTTTTTGATGGGTGTTTCAAGTGGATGTATGTAATCACATTGTAGCGAGCTTAGGGTTCGCTGGATTAATTATTTTTAATATTTTGAATTAATGTAACACTATTAGTCCGTTAATAACAACCGTCACTTTTACCGTACACTTAACGATTTCTTGACTTATCGCTTCCGTACTTATCGTGTCTTTTAGTGCTTACGTCTTACTTCTTACTTTTTACTTCCTCACTGCTTACTTCACTGCTTCTTACTTACTTACTTAACTTCCCGATCTGCGTTCGACGTATTTATACCGTTCGGTGTTTCGTTTCCGCCCGTTCCATAGCCTCGAATTTTCTATTGCTCCTAGTCTCCAGTTTTCCAGTACTTTCTAGAATATTCTAGTATTTTGTTTCGGACTTTCTAGAATATTCTAGAAACTGTCTATGTCTGTACTGACTGCCATATGCGTCACAATATATATTCTATATGCGTGATGCACCATTTTGCATTCGGCTTACAAACTTATAGAAGCAAAACATTTAATAATCATTCCACTCTTGCTCCCTCCGGCATAATTTGCTACTTATTTCACTGTATATCTTTTGATCTCAGAAGCGTATTAGCAACCATCCCTTTAGAAGTGAGTATTTTAAAAAGCAATTTGGAGAGAGCTTCCGGCGAACTTATTGATATATTGTGATGCATATGACAATCAGTACTAGAATATTCGAGAAAGTCCGAAACAAAGTACTAGAATATTCTATAAAGTACTGGAAAACTGGAGACTAAAAATAATAGAACATTCAAGGCTAAGGAACAGACGGAAACGAAACACCGAATCAGAATGTGAGGAAACGGCATAAATACGTCGCACACAGATCATGGAGACAAGTAATAAGTGAGAAGTAAGCAGAGTAAGCAAGCGATAAGTCAAGAAATAGTTGTCAAGAAATAATAGTAACAGCTCTTATTTATTAAAAATGATTAATCCAGCGAACCCTAAGCTCGCTACAATGTCTTTGTCGAAATTTAGTCCCGGAACAGTCACTTTTTTTTAATAGGTGTTCAAGTAGAAGCTTTTTGATGGAATGCGGAATGTGAATTTTCATTCCGAAAAGAATATTCTCAGTGATTGATTCTGTGCATAATAGGTGTGCAAGTAGAAAGTCGGGTTTGAAGTTAGTTGCATTACAAACATTCTTGAACGCATCCAATTCGCTTGCCATTTTGGATATATGTAGCTTAGTCATTGCTGTCATTTACAAGCTGTCATTTTGCGTGCATCAATTGTATAAAAGATGGATATCGATAAGGGAATTTCTGTCATTGCATTCTCTTTGGTTTTCAAATGAAAAAAAAAAATCCTGCTCAAGCTATTATCATCATCATTGGCACTACAACCGGGATCCGGTCTTGGCCTTATTTAGCAAGTCTCCCCACCGGCCCTGAATTCGAGCCGATGGCATCCAGTTCGGCACTCCCAAGCTCTGGGCGTCCTGGTCTACGCCATCCCTCCATCGCAGACAAGGTCTGCCGTGCTGTCGCCTTCCATACATCATGCCACAAAGGGTTTCCCGGACATGCTCCTCTTCTGCTCAAGGCATGGAATTGATTAATTCGACTTTGGGTGAACATTATGTGAGTCATTCAACAGTAAAAAATGGTTTGCAAAATATCGTGACGGAAATTTTTGTCTTTACGACGTCTCAAGTCCAGGTGCAGTAAGAAAATTTGACGACGAAGAACTTCAAGTTTTACCGGATTAAAATCCATGTCAAACTCAAGCAGAGCTTGTAGAACAGTTAGGAGTTTCTCATCAGCAATATCACTTTGATTGCATGCAATGGAAAATATACAGAAAGAAGGAAAATTGGTTCCTCATAAACTAACGGAAGGAAACAGAAAGCGAAGAGTTGACATCTGCTTTAATTTGCGTTCTCGATACAAAGGAAAGAATTTTTTGCACAAAATCGTTACGGGTGATGAAAAGTGGGTTTTGTAGGACAATCCATAACGGAAAAAGGCAAGAGTTGATCCAGGCCAGCTATCAACACCAGTTGCAAAACTGAATATTCATGTCAAGAATGTGTTACTATGTGTCTCGTGGGATTGGAAAGGAGTCAGTTACTATGAGCTACTGGAACCCAGTGAAACGGTTACAGCTGAACGTTATCAGGCCTAATTGTCTAGAAGAAAAAAGACAATTTACGGACCAAGGAAGGTGTAAGGTGATCTTGCTGCATGACAATGATTGTTCATGTATCGTCACACCAACCCAAGAACTAATCTCCTTAGGATTGAAGTTGTCCAGCATGCGGCGTATTCTCCTGCCTTGGCTCCTGGTTATCATTTAATCAGATCGATGCCGTCTTATACGACAGACCAGCGGTTTACGAAAGTTGAAGATGTGCGAAAGTGGCTATGATTATTTTGCTTCGAAACCACCAAGTCTCTATCGCAAGGATATTGATCATCTACCCTATAAATGGCAAAAGACTATAGATAGAAATGGTGAATATTTCGATTATCAAGCTATTATCAAGCTATAAGTATAAGAATCTTTTCCAATAAAGTTGAATTTGACAAAAATGCCGAGTTTCTACTTACACACCTATTATTACTATTATTTTTTATTATATTTCTCCCAGGAAAGGCAAACCTATAGCACTGAGGCGGTTTGTTTTTAGTAAGAATCATTCTTCACTAGGTATCTGTCAATTTTCAATTTGTTTCATGTTTCAATTTAGCATGATGAATTGGGTATAGAGAAAATATCTGCGAGATGGGTGCCGCATTTGCTCTGAGAACTTTTGGAGTGGGGTGGGAACGAACATACAGGGCAAAGTCACTGATTGCTTTTAACCCGCCGAAGGCCAAGACGATCCTTGTCCCTGTTCAATCCAAGTTGACATGGACTCCCCACGTGACACCCCTGGATAGCTACTTTGGCACCCGTCAAATAGTGAACCATTGAATGCAGCGATATACCGAAAAACGTTGGCGCAAGGCTAATAACCTTGCTCGGAAAAACAAATTATTATGGACAATTTAACAAGCCTCGAATATGGATTGGATATACGACGACGACCACGGAAACGAAACTGGCTAAACGATTTGAGAATTTTCTAATGGAACGTCCGATCAGTATAGAGAGCTCGAGCTGCACAGTAGCTAGCCGATGCCCTGACCAAATATAAGGGTGAGATACCAGCATTACAAGAAATAATATGGACGGGGAATGGTATGACATTTATTACAGCTGTCATGCAAAACACCATATGCTCGGGGTAGGCTTTCCCATCATCATCATCGGCACTACAACCGGGAACCACTCTTGACCTTATTTAGCAAATCCTGAGGCTTGTTAAATTTTTTTTTCCATAATGATTTGTTTTTTTCCAGGCAAGGTCATTAGTCATTAGGTAGGCTTCCTAGTGGGCTAAAAACTGAAGCCTGCCATTATCGGCTTTAATGTAATAGACGAAAGGCTATGCACTCTTCGCGTGCAAGGCAAATTTAAGAACATAAGCCTCATAAACGTTCACGGACCTACGGAGGAGACCCCTGACGACGAAAAAGAAGAATTAACGAGAGCGTCGAACGATCGCCCTCAATGCCTGCCCAAGATACGATGTGAAAATCGTTCTTAGTGATTTGAATGCGAAAATAGGCCGGGAGCCGGTTTTCAGGCATTGCGCAAGTTCCCATAGTTTGCATGAGAACACTAATGGCAATGGACCACGAGTCATCGAACTGGCAGTATCAAAGAACTTGGTCGTTGCGAGTACCAGGTTTCCGGTAAAGATATCCACAAGGCCACCTGGGTATCACCTGATTGAGTCACTCGCAACAAAATTGACCACGTGTTAATAGATCGCCGCCACTCCTCGAGCCTGATGACGGTACGAACGTACCGAGGTGTTTTCCGAGCGCGGATTGCCTTACGGAGACGTATTGCATCCGCGGATCAGGTTCGAATCAACACGGCTGCCTTACGCAATGAGAATACCAGTAACACCTTTGGTCATGCGCTAAGACTCGCCCTCGAAAAACTCGACGGAGGGAGATTAAGGCCTAGGGCAAGGTCATTAGTCATTAGGTAGGCTTCCTAGTGGGCTAAAAACTGAAGCCTGCCATTATCGGCTTTAATGTAATAGACGAAAGGCTATGCACTCTTCGCGTGCAAGGCAAATTTAAGAACATAAGCCTCATAAACGTTCACGGACCTACGGAGGAGACCCCTGACGACGAAAAAGAAGAATTAACGAGAGCGTCGAACGATCGCCCTCAATGCCTGCCCAAGATGAGAAATGGACACGCCTTAAGTATACAGCCATTAGTACTGCCAATTCCATCTTAGGAAGTAGTCGTAGAGATCGGAGCGACTGATTTGATGATGAGTGCAACCTAGCGACTGAATGTAAGAATGCTGCATACCGGGCAAGGCAGCAGACTCAAAGGAGGCGAGTACACGAGGAGAAATACAAAGAACGGAACTTCTACCACATAATCCGCAGTATGAGGCGGTATACACCAAGCTCCACTTACTGCAAGGATAAAGAGGGTACTCTGATCACCGATCCTGAAGGCATTCTGGAGTGATGGGAAGTCTACTTCAATGAATTGCTAAATGGTCAGCTCACAGAAGAATTGGAGGGTCGACCAATGCAAAATCAAGACCAAATGCTGCAGTCACCAAGCATTGAGGAAACATTAAAAGCAATAAGACAGCTCAAATCAAATAAAATCCCTGAAGCTGATGGCATACCAGCTGAGCTGATCAAGCAAGGAGGGGCAGCAATCCGTGGCTGTGGAATTACAAATAGAGGGACTATTGTCACCAAGTCCTGCCAGATACTTGCCTACGCAGATGATATCGACATCATCGGTAGATCCGATTCGGCTGTACAGCAGTTCTTCACCCAGATCGGGCAGGCGGCACAATAACTGGGACTGCACATTAATGAGGGAAAAAGTAACTACGTGGTGGAAACTTTTGCGAAGAGAAGGCGTAACGTTGGTCAAACTATCAGGGTAGCGGAGCACGAATTTGAAGTAGTGCAACCCTTTAACTACCTTGGGTCAGTAGTATCAGCCGATAACAATATGGAAGAAGAAATACCCGGACGGCTGATCAAATCCAATAAAACCTACTATGGTCTATTAAAGCTCCTTAAATTCCTACATTTATCCAGAACATCCAAGCTTCTACTGTACAAGACCATGGTCTTACCAGTACTCATGTATGGATTCGAGACCTGGGTGCTCAATAAAAGGCACTCTGAACTCTTAGCCCTATTCGAGAGGAAGGTCTTAAGGAGAATTGTTGGCCCCTTATGTGAGGAAGGAGGGTTCCGGAGGCGCTACAACAATGAGTTGTACGCGATATACCTTGAAGCTAACGTGGTAAGAAAAATCGCTAGGTAGACTCCGGTGGGCGCGACACCTACCTTGAATGAGAGAAGAGGAGCCTGCCTGGAAAGGCCTTTGTGCCGAATAGAAGGAGACAACATGGCAGACCTTGTCTGTGATGGAGGGATGGCGTGGACCAGGTTGCCCGGAACTTGGGAGTGCCAAACCAGATGACATCGCTTGAAATCGTAGATTAATAACTGTAGATGCAGGTTGGATACACTACTACACTCATGAGAGGAAAGAACAGTTAAAACAGTGGATTATTAAAGGCGAACGGGCTCCAAAGAAGTAGAAACGGTGAAATCAGCTGGGAAGGTTATGGCTACTGTGTTTTGGGATACACGTGGTATTATCTTCATTAACTATTTAGAAAAGGGACATACGATAACTGGATAGTATTATGCGTCATTATTAGGTCAGTTAAATGACAAAACGAAGAAAATCATTCTTATTTTCTAAAGACTTATTAACCTGCCCTCGTACATAATTGACATTTACGTGGTTTATTATATCCCTTCACTTGCAACGGCATCAAAAACCCTTTCCTGCTCTTGCATGACTCAGCTACAGATCTGACAACAAATCTGCCGAATTTTTAACACTAACTGATCGTTTTCTTTTTCCCATCCCGGGGAAAATTCACCTTTGTGTTCTTGCCTTTGGTATGCTCACACGCATCTTCGCGGCCGCATAGCCATTCGGGTGGTTGTCAAACGCTGAGGATCTCTTTGAACGAACGCTGAAGACTTGATGTTCCTCTTTAGAACGATTATTGGTCTTTGGCTGCATTATCTTTCCGTGGAATGATGTAATGTAGACGTAGATGTAGATGAATGTAGATGATAATTGTCCTACATTTTATTTGCTTTTATGGCATTTAGGTTTAATTTCTCTTTATCGTATTCCGAAGAAAGAAAACCCAGGTGACGTGGCAATCAAATAGGGATTGCAATATTTGCGTTCGATTGATGCGTTTCTAATTGCCCTATTGTCATGGCATGAACCGATATAGCGTTTCCGACGATAGTAAAGAACGTGTGATTCGAACTGACGCTGTGACGATTAGAATCACTAAAAATTTAACCAATGCTCAACACATCAGGCCGCCGCCGCGTGTACGAATTCGATTTCTAAACTCAAGTACACTCAACTGACGTGGAATTGTTATGTTATCGCTATGGTATACGGCTCTGATGCATTTTCTTATTCGATTTTCGTTCGGTGCTCTTCACTATTTGCTTGAGTATTGTGTGTGCAACTGTTAGAAACGTCACACCGTCATAGCCACATCCAGCCGTAACACATAAAACTATAGTCATTGGTTGATTGTGTTTGTCCAGAATATGGGTCGTCGGTTAATTTTGACTTTAGGACCTACATATGTATGATGAGATAGCCAAGTAGGTGTGGGAGTGGAGCCATCTGATGTTGTGAGGGGTGGGGAATTCGTAGAGTCGCATAGAATGTCGCAATATTGGAGAGACATCGGTTGTTATTGGAAAGTAAACCACTGTAGGTAAGTTAACATATTTTATTTATTTAAGAAACGCTTCCCGTTCGCAGGTGTCGTAAATACTTGAACCGTAGAGACATCGGTTGGTGGCAGAGGGAATTATCATTGGAAAGTAAACTACTGTAGGTAGTTTAACATATTTTATTTATTCAGGATACGCTTCCCGCTCGCAGGTGTCGTAAATACTTGAACCGCGTTAGACACGTCACTTCTTTTTTCTATCCGCAATGTGAAAACAGAAAAGAGGATACAGAACAACGGCAGCGAAATAACTTTCCTCATCCAGTGCAATTCAGATTAGTTCAGTCTTGTGCGGAATTTAACGTGCTAGTAAACTAAGCGAAAAAAAGGTATGGGCATTTGAAAAGACAGGACGTGAAGCCAAAGTAGTTTGTAGAAAATCGAATTAGAGCGTTCAACATCTCTGTGAAGGAAAACTCAAAGTCTGTCTCGCAGAGAGAGTGTCTGAGGATAGAAGCGAACGTTCTGGTAGGTAAGTACATTGTTGTTACATTTAGCCTTGCGCATCGTGTATACCAGAGGGGTGCCCTCCTGATATTTCTTTGATTCAAACATTAAAAATTCCTTTGTATAGTCGACAAAGTAATTAATTATTGAATCTTACTTCTTTTACATCATCATCATCATCATCATCGGCACTACAACCTGGAACCGGTCTTGGCCTTATTTCGCAAGTCCTGAGGCTTGTTAAATTTTCCATAATGATTTGTTTTTTCCGGGCAAGGTCATTAGTCTTGCGCCAGAGGCTCCCCGACGGGGAATCGAACCCCGGTCTCCCACGTGACAGGCGGGTATACTAACCAGTATACTATTGAGGAGCTTCTTTTACACTATATTATTATTGGATCAACAAACGAATTAAAACAAAGTAACAATTTTATAAACAGTTTTGTTTAATTAACAATAACATAATCGATCACAAGTCCTTCTTATTATTTACAACGTTCTAATTGCATCAATTTATAAACATCTAAATTACTCAAGACTATTCTCATTGGAGCTTTCCTTTTACTCACATAACTTAATACACAAATTGCATGCACATATTTAAATATTATATAAATACAAGATACTTTGTAAATAGACACGAATAAAATACATCTTCCAGGGAATACCTACTCAGAATGAATCTGAAATATGTAGTTCTATTTACAATTAATCTTACACTCGCAGCACTTACTAATAATTTTTTAAATTAAAATTACATTCAAAGTAAAATTAAAATTAGAAAGAAAATGCGGAATTATAAAAGTTAGAAACGAAAAAGGAAAAAAAAATACAATAAAATTAAGTTAAAAGAATTATGTAAACAATTTCACTAAATTATGGCTTGTAAAATCAAACCTACTTAAACAAAAGGGAGTAGAACGTGCGAATAAGCGAGATACGAGTACGAACTGATATTTTTGTTTAAATGAATCGAATTTCGGTTGAGTATCTGCATTCTTTCTTGGATATATCAGCTGTATACATTTTAAATGGAAAATGGTGACCTACAACACATCTACAAATGTTAACTTAGCGCAAGCGTTAAATAGTTTGAAGTAGTTTTGTCGCAAAAACAATCAATCTTCTTTATTTTTGGGGTTCTACTAATTTGGTTTCTTGCAATGGGCTACTATAACAATTATTAGTCTTTTAAGAGTCGCTTGTCAATTCAGGTTTTGGTTTTCTACTCTTCACTTTCCATTTCCTCTACTGAGTAATTACTTAAGTAACTGTCTTCATCTGAGTACAATTATAGCTTCCCGGTTCTAATTAACATTGTGTATCTTGAATATTTTTGAATATAATGAACTTTAATGTTTTCTACTCTACTGCCCCTATTTGCGTGTTTACCTAAGATTGCATTAATTTCGTAGGTACAGTTGAACTGAAGTCTTCATGGTGGTAAACTGACGTAATACAACCCACTTTGAATTGGGGAAGCGTTTTTCACTCAATTGTGGGCATCTAATGTATCTGTGTTCGCTCCATATTCTTTACCAACTGCTACAAGGAATAGGAAGGATACCGCTAATAATCCAGAACCGAATAAGTCACCCAACGCTGTTAAATAAGGAATTGCAGAATTGTCTGGATCAATTTTCCATTTCCACATTGCATGAATTATTATGTGAGCTAAGTAGAGGAGTAGCATAACCTGAAAAGAAATTTAAATAATCGTTATTAATTTGCAAAGACCAAATGGCTAAAATGTAAATGTGCATCTTTTCGATGTGTAGTTTACAGAATTTGACTTTTATTATTATTTTATTTTTCTCATTTCACTTCTGTCAAGAAAGGCGAACTTATAGCACGGAGTCGACGCCCTGAGATACTCTCTTTCTCTCGAATGGCTCCATCAGCTAAGTTCCGAAAGATAGTCAATTATTTCTCCTAACAACTTAACGGAGTCTATAGCTTAATGGGATGATGAAACTTCCCCGGGTGGCTGGGCGCTGGGATTGAACCTAGAACTCATTATTACATCGAATTGGCAACATCAAAAAACTTGGTCGTTGCGAGTACCAGGTTTCCGCGTAAAGATATCCATTAAGCCAGCTGGGTATCACCTGATGGAGCCACTCCCAACCAAATTGACCACGTGTTGATAGATCCCCGCCACTCCTCGAGCCTGATGACGGTACGAACGTACCGATGTGCCAACGTCGACTCGGATAACTATTTTGTTGATCTAGTTTTCCGAGCATGGATTGCCTTACAGAGACGTATTGCATCCGCCAATCAGGTTTGGATCAACACGCCTGCCTTACGCAATGAGAACACCAGCAACACCTTTGGTCATGCGTTAAGATTCGCCGTCGAAAAGCTCGACAGAGGGAGAGTAACCCCTGGGGCCATAATGCTGGGCGTAGAAGAGAAATGAACACGCCTTAAGAATACTCTCATTAGTACTGCCAACTTCATCTTAGGCAGTAGTCGTAGAGGTAGTAGTAGTAGGGGCGACTGGTTTGATGATGAGTGCAAACTAGCGACTGAACGTAAGCATGCTGCGTACCGGGCAATGCATCAGACTCAAAGGAGGCGAGTACGCGAGGAGAAATACAAAGAGCTCAGAAGATCTCAAAAAAGACTCCACAGAAAAAAGAAAAGTGCCTGAGAAAAAAAATTTGTCTGTGAAATAGAGAAAAGTAGAGAGCGAGGTCCGCACCAGTCGCAGAAGTTTTACCACATAATCTGCAGGATGATGCGGTGCACACCACGCTGCACTTACTGCAAGGATAAAGAGGGTACTCTGATCACCGATCCTGAAGGCATTCTGGAGTGATGGGAACTGCACTTCAATGAATTGCTAAATGGTCTTTTGGCGGAATTAAATTATATATCTTTGGCGAAGTTGGGTATTATCGCCGGAGGAAGTGTTCCGCCGACACTGTCCAATACTTAACACACGGCGAATGACATGCTCTACCAGCTCTGTCCACAAAAACCAAAAGACCGGAGCGGATGCCGTCATCAATTAAACACAACACATTTTAGTTTCAAGACTCGTTTATTGTACACTGGTGTTATACATGTTCTTAACAATACGAACGCAGGTAGCCACCGAACGAAACACACGCTAACTCGACTTCCTCGAATAATTTCCTCACGACCTCATTCGGCTAACTTTAATAGAATCTCTTCGATAGAGATCCTCGCGGTTCGAATGATCTACGTTGACCCTCAATCCTTCGACTTATCTCCGCGACTCCTCGATATAGACTCCCCTGGTCCTTCGAAAGAGACTTCTCGTCCCGATGGCTATCAAAATCAGACTGTCTGTCTGCCCACACAGATATCCAGATTCCAAACTGGTATCCGTATCTGTACGGAAAAATTTTTCTATTCGATCTGCTAACAGAATTCCGGAAATCTCTGTTAGCAGCATGCTATTTCATCCCAGGGGTAATTTCCTATTTTCCTGAAAGGAGAAAGTCATTCCTTGCATACATCATTATCATTGGTGATAGAATTTCATTTCCAGGGCCTTCTGTTTGCACAGAACATCTGGCGCCCAGACCAGAGATATTCGGCGATTGTTTTGACGTGCAGTCCGTGGGTCTTATTTGAACTTGGTACCCGGAATCGAAATCCATTAGATCTTTATAATGGTGCGAAATTCTAGCGTGGCCGTGGGACCGGAGTATTGCCTTTGTTGGCTTAACTCCTCATAAATTATCGGATATCTCGTTGAGATATATTCGATTGCGATAGGTCGTGGCTGCCTTCTGTTGTTCAACGGATTTGGGTGGTCCTTGCGTTAGATTACCCGCACGTGCATCCGTTGATCGGCTCATTCTTTGATGATATCAATTCTTTTGTATCGCATTTCGGAATTGCCCGTTCGATGAGATGTTCCTGGGCGCAGGCAGCATGTATGGCATTTTGGGAATTGTTTTTTTTAGGAATAGAACGCATGGATGTTTATACCTTTGTTTCAGGCATGATGAATTATAATTGTTGAGCTTGACCTAAAAAGCTTTGGGGACGTTCAGTTCCCTGCTTTTTGGTGTCGGTCTCAACGTTGGCTGCGAGTTGCAGACCCTATGGTGGGACTTTGGGGCACGCGTCTGTGGGCGCGTGCAACGCTCTCAGGTAAGTAAGTTCTTTGAAGGTAGGAACCTTACCTGCGCAGAATTGTGCGTTCGTAGAACGCTACAGTCTGCTCATAGAAGAATTGGAGGGTCCACCAATGCAAGGTCAAGATCAAATGCTGCCGCCACCAAGCATTGAGGAAACAGTAAAAGCCATAAGACAGCTCAAATCAAATAAAGCCCTCGGAGCTGATGACATACCAACTGAGCTGGGGAACAGCGTTACATCACGCAATTCATGAAATCGTGGCGCACGTATGGGTGCAAGAGGAGATGGCGGAAGATTGGCGTCATACATAATTTGCCCATACATAAGAAGGGAGATATCACGGTGTGCAGCAACAATAGGGGTATAACATTGCAGAGTACTGTAGGTAGTGTATCGCTCCTACGCCTTCATGGCCGTGGGGTCAGCAACACTCCCACCGAAAATCACAGCCAACGAGCACCACAAGGAGAAATAATACACGGTAATGTTGTTGGATATCTGTCCTAAATTTATTGATCACTCCCTGTAGGGTTTACACTATTTAGGTTTAAATTGTTCACCGACGGCCGACGAACGCGAAGAACGATTTGGGGATCAGGACCCCAAAAATATTCCCTATTGACCGAGAGTCGTAACTTCAGGCATCAAAATAAATATCCCTT
The DNA here is from genome assembly GCA_963931805.1 of Microdon myrmicae. Classification (NCBI taxonomy): domain Eukaryota; kingdom Metazoa; phylum Arthropoda; class Insecta; order Diptera; family Syrphidae; genus Microdon; species Microdon myrmicae. The sequence continues at coordinate 35,996,363 of OZ007501.1, read as the reverse complement.
CTTTCCATCAATTCATCTGCATTACAACCAGGATTTGGTCTTGGACTTATTCAGCAAGTCTCTCCACTGGTCCCGATTTCGAGCCGATGTCATCCAGTTTGGCAGTCCCAGGCTCTGGGCATCCAAGTCTACGCTATCCCACCCACCGGAGTCTACCTAGTGAATTTTCTTACAACGTTAGCTTCAAGGTATATCACGTACAACTCATGGTTGTAGCGCCTTCGGAACCCTCCTTCCTCACATAAGTGGCCAACAATTCTCCTTAAGACCTTCCTCTCGAATAGGGCTAAGAGTTCAGAGTGCCTTTTATTGAGCACCCAGGTCTCGGATCCATACATGAGTACTGGTAAGACCATGGTATTGTACAGTAGAAGCTTTAAGGCGGCTTAATATACCATAGTCGGTTTTGTTGGATTTGACTTATTTTCTATTAAGGTTTCAGCCTCTACATGTAGTTAACTTAGTGTTCTGTTGGATATTTTTTTGATTTTTATTTAATTTAATGACGGGACACACACACTTCCCGTATCAGTTTTGCGCTTGGTTATCCGGAAATATAAACTTCGTCTTAGACTGCGCGGCTAACTCTGTGACTATCGAGCTACGACTCGACCAGTGTGTACACGTATGATGTTAAAATCTGTCTTATTGAATTTACCACGAGCACTCCTACACCGTTCTCGATGAGAGATAACATCTGACTCCTCGTGTCTGTTCGTCAACATCCACTAGCCGCCATCGTCATGGATTCCCTACCCAAGGGTAGCCAATCAGCGATTGAATTCCATTGGACGGTTTCCATGGACATCGTCCAAGAAAATTGGAAGGATCTACCCTGGAAGGCAAGTGCATGACGTGCCTTGGCGAGGGTAAGGAGAAGGGAAAGAAAGAAAAACAGGAAAAACACACACATGTCGCAGGTCAAATCTGTGGATCCATGTATGGGCAGGGTATACTGCCGTCATCTGCTAGGGATAGATTGCTTGATTAACGTAAGTCAATAAAGTTCTTGCCGAAGGCAGGAATTGGTTTTGGGATAATGTATACAGAAATTGGTTGCACTGTAGACAATCTGATAGATATGGGGGCCACGTTTGGTTTAGCGAACGAACATGGGATGTGACCGTTGCTAGTTTGTTTAAAGTAAACACATTAAGGTCATGTCTTGTTTGCGGCCTATGATCGGTGGTAACCGATAAAGAAAAAAATTAGCTGCCGCTGGACATGAGGGCAATGTTTGATTTAAGTCAGTCGAAACCTTGTCGACGGTGGCAAAAGGTCAGGCTGGATGGCCACATGTTTAGATAATGTGCGGGTAAGTAAAACAAGCACAGTGGGATACTGTGTGCTTAGTTTAGTTTTCATGGCATGACATGGGTAAGCATGCCATGCCGAATATAGGGAAAATGCTCCTCAGCCATGTTCGGATGTTTATGTCGGTCATCCAAGGGAACAACCGAATTGCATTTCAGGGCATAGGTTATCACGATGAAGTTAATGCAATGGCAAGATTGTGTAATCTTGCCGAGGATTCATGAATCAGGTAAGTTGTCTATTGTATTTGCAGGTATTTGCAGGTTATATGGGGTTGGGGCGAGGCGTGGCTCTTCGGCGCCTTGAAGACCCCCACAGTACTGCCTATACGATATTATCCTCTATCCTTCAGGACCGGATAGCCTCATACGCTACAGTCATCATTGGTTAATATAAGTGTGGCTTGATCCCAGGCAAACCAGCGATTGATCAGATAATAACCCTTAGGCAGGCGATGGATAAATATCTGGAATTTAAGATTCAATTATATCATCTTTAAGGCCGCCTACGACAGTATAGCCAGGGTAGAAGAATTGGCGGGAATGTCAGTCACTTGCAAATCACTCGCAGCCAATGAAGGAAGTTTTGTGTCTCTAACAGATACACACACAATACACTAGCAAATAGTGAAGAACACCGAACGAAAATCGAATAAGAAAATACATCAGAGCCGTATACCATAGCGATAACATAACAATTCACATCAGTGGAATATAGTTGAGTTTTAAAATCGAATTCTAAAATCGGTCAGTAGCCTGATGTGTAACGCTCAGGTTAAATTTTTGGTGATTCTAACTGTCATAGCGTCAGTTCGAATCACACGTTCTTCACTATTATTTCAAACGCTATAGACGTCCCCGATGACCCCGAGATCAGTCAGCCACAAACAACCGCAGCCTTTCTCGATACACCCACCAGTGCTGGACATCAGTCATAATCGACCGCAGGTCTGCCCGGCACCAGCACGGAGGACATGAGTTGCCGCCAGAGGTGCCAGCGCCTGCGGCCGACGAACGCGAAGAACGATTTGGGGATCAGGACCCCAAAAATATTCCCTATTGACCGAGAGTCGTAACTTCAGGCATCAAAATAAATATCCCTTCTTTCCATCATATTCATCTGCATTACAACCAGGATTTGGTCTTGGACTTATTCAGCAAGTCTCTCCACTGGTCCCGATTTCGACCCGATGTCATCCAGTTTGGCAGTCCCAGGCTCTGGGCATCCAAGTCTACGCTATCCCACCCACCGGAGTCTACCTAGTGAATTTTCTTACAACGTTAGCTTCAAGGTATATCGCGTACAACTCATGGTTGTAGCGCCTCCGGAACCCTCCTTCCTCACATAAGTGGCCAATAATTCTCCTTAAGACCTTCCTCTCGAATAGGGCTAAGAGTTTAGAGTGCCTTTTATTGAGCACCCAGGTCTCGGATCCATACATGAGTACTGGTAAGACCATGGTATTGTACAGTAGAAGCTTTAAGGCGGCTTAATAGACCATAGTCGGTTTTGTTGGATTTGATCAGCCGTTCGCGTATTTCTTCCTCCATATTGTTATCGGATACTATTGCGCCAAGGTAGTTAAAGGATTGTACTACCTCAAATTCGTGCTCCACTACCCTGATAGCTTGACCAACGTTAGGTCTTCTCTTCGCAGAAGTTGCCACAATGTATTTAGTTTTTCGCTCATTAACGTGCAGTCCCAGTTTTTGTGCCGCCTGATCGATCTGTGTGAAGGAGTTCTGTAGGCCGAATCAGATCTACCGATGATGTCGATGTCATCTGGGTAGGCAAGTATCTGGCTGCAATTGCTGACAATAGCCCCTCTAATTATAACGCCAGAGTCACGTATTGCTTTCTCCAAGGCCAGGTTGAAGAGGAGGCTGGCCAGATCGTCCTTAGTCGAAGTTCATTAAAGATGTTTATTGGTTTGGACAACAATCCCACTATTTTTACTTCTACCCTGGCTATGCTGTCGTAGGCGGCCTTAAAGTATATAAATAGATGATAGAATGGAATCTTAAAATCCAGACATTTTTTCCTCAGCTGCCTAAGCGTGAATATCTGATTAATCGCTGATTTGCCTCGGATGAAGCCACACTGATATTGACCAATGATGACTTTAGAGTATGGGCTATCCGATCTTGTAGGATAGAGGAGAGTATCTTATAGGTGGTACTCAGCAATGTTATTCCCCTATAGTTGCTGCACACTATGATATCTCCCTTCTTATGTATGGGGCAAATCATGTATGACGCCAATATTCCGCCATCTCCTCTTGCTCCCATATGGGTACCATGATCTCTTGAATTGCGTGATGTAACATTGACGCACGTAATTTTCAGGTAATGACAAGACAACTGGCTTCTGACCTACTTGATATTGGTATGCAATGGAAATGTTGATAGGAGAAATAGTATTTAAGGACAGAAGTTATTGAGAATAAATGAGGTTCAATCAGACTACCAACTGACTTGTTTCTCATCTTTTGGCAGACTTTTATGGCGGACTGCCCGTTGACTACAATCCACTTTTTTGGCAAATACTTATGGCATTCGTGCCTTGCCGGATGATTAGGCGAAGATCCCTCTTTTCGACACCTTTTTACCTCTGCTAGCACTGTTTGAACCTCACGCGTTTACATTACGCTTTCTAACAATTACCTATAATGGTCTATAATAGCTGATATAATGGAATCTTAAATTCCAGACATTTTTCTATCGCCTGCCTTACGGTGAATATCTGACCAATCGCTGATTTGCTTGGGATGAAGCCACACTGATATTGACCAATGATGACTTTGGTGTATAAGCCTCTCCGATATTGTAAGATAAAGAAAAGCATCTTATAGGTGGTACTCAGCAATGTTATTCCCCAATAGTTGTCACACTGTTGTAATCCCCTTCTTATATATGGCGCAAATTATTCCACGACACCAAACTTCCGGCTTCTCCTCTTGCTTCCATACGTCCACCACGATCTCATGAATTGCGTGATGTAACGCTGTCCCTCCTTCTTTGATCAGCTCAGCTGGTATGCCATCAGCTCCGGGGGCTTTTTTATGGCTTTTATTATTTCCTCAATGCTTGGTGGCGGCAGCATTTGGTCTTGATCTTGCATTGGTGGTGTCTCCAATTCTTCTGTGAGCTGACCATTTAGCAGTTCATTGAAGTGCACTTCGGATCGCTCCAGAATGCCTTCAGGATCGGTGATCAGACTATCCTCTTTATCCTTGGAGTAAATGGAGCGTGGTGTATACTGCGTCATACTGCGGATTATGTGGTAGAACTCCCGCGCCTGGTGCAGAAGTCGTTCTCTACTTTTCTCTATTTCACAGACACGTTTTTTTTTCCAGGCACTTTTCTTTTATCTGTGGACTCGTTTTCAGATCTTCTGAGCTCTTTGTATTTCTCCTCGCAAACCCGCGTCCTATGAGACTGCTGCATTGGCCGGTATGCAGCATTCTTATCCTCTGTCGCTAGTTTGCACTCATCATCAAACCAGTCGCTCTGATTTCTACGACCACTGCCCATGGCCAAAGGTGTTGCTGGTGTTCTCAATATGTAAGGCAGCCGCGTTGATCCGAACCTGATCCGCGGATGCAATACGTCTCTGTAAGGCAATTCGCGCTCGGAAAACTATACCAAGAAGATAGTGATCCGAGTCGACGTTGGCACCTCGGCCCGTTCGTACCGTCATCAGACTCGATGTGTTGCGGTGATCGATCAACCCGTGGTCAATTTTGTTACGAGTGACTCCATCAGGTTTGGCGCAAGGCTAATAACCTTGCCCGGAAAAACAAATTATTATCGAAAATTTAACAAGCCTCAGACTTGTCAAATAAGCTTCAAACTTCTCCAACCGGATCCCGGTTGTAGTGCCGATGACTTTGATGATGATGATGATGACTCCATCAGGTGATACCCAGGTGGCTTTGTGGATATCTTTACGCGGAAACCTGGTACTCGCAACCCAAGTTCTTTGATGCTGCCAGTTCGATGACTCGCAGTCCATTGTCATTAGTGTTCTCATGCAAACTATGGGAACCTGCGTATTGCCTGAAAACCGGCTCCCGACATATTTTCGCATTCAAATCACTAAGAACGATTTTCACATCTTGGGCAGGCATTGAGGGCGCCCGTTCGACGTTTTCGTAGAATTCTTCTTTTTCGGCGTCAGGGGACTCCTCTGTAGGTCCGTGAACGTTTATGAGGGTTATGTTCTTAAACTTGCCTCACACTCGAAGAATGCATAGCCTTTCGTTTATTGCATTAAACCCGATAATAGTAGGCTTCAGTTTTTGGCTGACCAGAAAGCCTACCCCGAGCACGCGGTGTTTTGGATGACAGCTATAATAAATGTCATACTCATTTATTTGAATAACACCACTCCCCGTCCATCTTATTTCTTGTAATGCTGTTATGTCAGCCTTATATTCGGTCAGGGCATCGGCTAGCTGCTGTGCAGCTCGAGCTCTGTATGGTGAGCGGACGTTCCATGAGAAAACCTTCCTTTTTTTAGAGTTCATTAAATTTCTATTGTTTTCTTTAAAATATATTGTTTTCCGAGTAAAATGCCGTTGGATTTTTTTTTATGTTATAAAAATTACAACTTTTACGAATGTAAAAAAAGTTTAATTTCGTATTTTTTTTTAACGATTTTTGAGTATTTTCAAATCATAAAAGAAGCAACTGTTGGATTATTTAGAAGATATGTTAAATTAAAGTTTGGCGCAAGATTCGAGTCAATACATAAAATAGATCACAAATAAGATCTGTGTGTGTGCGTGGGGTCCGCCGGACCCCGTGTGATCGTTAAGTTATTATTCCGACGTGTGACCGCAGCGGGTTAAAGTTAAATTTCAATATGTTAGTGGTGCGCTTCGCATTGCTATTCCACAATACTAAGCAGCGCACCTGGCCTGACAGGGATTTTCTTAAGAATTTGCGTGGCGCTCAACGTGTTGATTAATTTTAGGGAGCGAATGTCACTAAAAAAATATGCAGCTACTCTCTTGTTAATGTTAATACATACCTGGATAAAGCTTGCGCTAATATAAGCAAGGAGGAAAACATATGTTATCGTTGATTCGGACATGTGTATGTAATCAGCAGTATATGCGAACAATATTTGGCCGGGAACCGAAAGGACGAGAAGAATTCTAGCTGACTTGGCATATGGAACTGAAAATCGGAAATCAAATGTTATATATTTTATGGACCATTTTATTAGGATTACATTTACCTCCACTGAACAGTGCTCTCCATGGCCACTCGAAGATTTTCGTATGTGGTGGAATAATACCGATAATCGAGCTTTGATGTAGCATTGTAGAAATCTTACTAGCTTGTACCGAGACTAAATTGCCACCGATTCCGTTGATAATTGGTTGGAATACAACGAAACCATTAAATACATCCACCGATGCATCGAGCACAAGACCACCGAATCTATAAGTAAATGAAATTAATGACGATATATGTATATATAACAGAGGTATTCGAATCGGGTCCTGACACTGTTATCTACATATTATCTACTGAAAAACCTTTTTCGTCGCTCATTAAGCAAAGCGAATATGTATTTTTCATGTTTAACTTTATGTTGTTAATTTAATTAATAGTTAACTTTCAATAAATCTTGATTTACTTTAATTTAACTTCACACGAAAAATATTTTAGAAACTTTTCACAGTTGAGAATAAATTTATGCTGAGAATATACTGAAGCTACCTGCAATTTTAAGGTATTCAAGATTATTTACATCAATACTCGAATTCCATAAGGTAATAATGTTGAGAATATACTGAAGCTACCTGCAATTTTAAGGTATTCAAGATTATTTACATCAATACTCGAATTCCATAAGGTGATAATGCTGGGAATATACTGAAGCTACCGGCAATTTTAAGGTATTCGAGATTATTTAGATCAATAGTAGAATTCCATAAGGTGTCTAATACTATCTTTCTGTAAGACATCCAATAGTAATGGGCTAGACCTTCAATTGTGTCAAAAATTTCACGTGAATTAAAAAGCAATTTCCTACAAGGTGGCGCAAAATTAATCACCCTATCGGAAGATGTTATAATTTATGCAAATGGCGTCATACGTCAATCATATATAACATTTGTGAACTAGCCATCTGCAGTATACAAACAAACAGGCAATGGAGCGCTATACTCCGCAAGGACGTGGAATAATTGTGTGCTTAATCTCAACAACGAAGAGGGCGATTTTGCGTCGAAAACCATCATGAGCGGCGAGGCGCATTTCCACTTAAGCGGTTACGACAATAAGCAAAATCTCGTTTCTGGGGCACTGAAAATCCGCATGTGATGCACGAAGGGCCATTACATCCATCCACAGCCACTGTGTGGTGTGGCGTTCACGCGGGGGGAATGATTGAGTCGTATTTTTTTGAGGACACCATCGGTAATACGGCCATTGTTACTGGCGAACGCTACAGGGCCAAGTTAAACGCCTTCTTACTGCCGGAGTTGGATGAGCGGGGCTTGGTGAACATGCGGTTTCAAAAAGACGGTGCAACCACACACGCAGCACGAGCCACAATGGATATTGTGAAGCAAGCGTTTCCTGGTCGCGTAATCTCCCGTTTTGGTGATTTGGCATGGCCAGCAAGATCGCCCGATATAACTATAGTCTTTGAAATAATAGTGAAGAAGATCGTGTGATTCGAACTGACGCTATGACAGTTTGAATCACGAAAAAAATCGAACCTAAGCGTTACCCATCAGGCTACTGACCGTGTTTAGAATTTGATTTTTAAACTCGACTATACGTGTGAAAAGAATTGTCATATTTATGGCGGAGGTATTCTTTCGCAATTAGCTGCTAGGAATTGGACTGCTAGCTTTTGTTCTGGAAATTTAGATATAAACTGGCCTTCTCGCATTATTACCCAAAAAGTTAATGAAATTATGGAAAAAGTCAAAGAAATCCGAAATGTGAGCAGTTCCCATATAGCCAAGGAACTAAAGATCGACCAGAAAATAGTTGTTACTCATTTGTATGAAGCTGGTTATAACCTGATGTAGTGAATGGTAATAAAAATTGGATAACATACGATAATGTACGAAAACGGTTTCAGTCGAAATAAGATAAAGCCCCACAAGTTATCTATTATCCATTGAAAACGCCAGGATTGACTACAATTGTTTGTCTGGTGGGATCACATCAACATGACGTTCTTTCGCCTCACCGAGGGATTGATCCGAATCATTACTGCCAAAAATATAGGCTGTTGGAACAATAACTTGAAAATAAGAGGTCGGAATTGATGGACAAGAAAGTGTTGTATTTCACCTCTTTCATGACCTTGCAGAAATTGACTCATATACATATTTGTAGTGGTAATATAATGTATTGGTAATATAATAATGTGTAAAAAAAATAGAACTGTGATCAATTTTTTTACTGAAAAAATTATAATTTACGTAAGGGCGATGTACTACACTCACTGAAATCAGGAACTAACGAGCTTCAAGCGTTTTTTTCTGTTTTGTTTTTGTTTTGTTATTACACTTCTCTCTGGAGAGGTGAACCTAAACCGTTGCAGTTCCATTGATCCATTGATTCCAAAAAATTACTTATGTGAAGCAAAAACAAGGTTGGAGCGGAAATAAAACCTTGAGGCACCCCAGAATTAACTGGATATAGATCCGAAGACTCGCCATCTACAACAACACGGATCGGCGATTTTCGAGGCAGCTCTTCGCCCAGCCACAAAGCTGTTGGGAAAGTCCGTATGAACGAAGTTTGGTCAGCAATCCCCCGTGCCAGAAGCGGCCAAAAGTCTTGGAGATATCCAATGCGACCACCCTTGACTCACCTTGCCGCCGAATCGCAGATCTCTATATATCGGTTATAAGGGTCAAAAGGTCTCCCATGGACCACCTGCAACGGAATCTGTATTGACGACCATTCAGAAGTAGTCGAGTAAAAATAGCGGGATTGCTGTCCAAACCAATGAACATCTTTAATGGACTTCAACAAGGGGAGGGTCTGGGGTGCCTCCACTTCAACCTAGCGTTGGAGAACGTAATCCGTCACTCCGGCGTTACAACTAGAGGGACTATTGTCACCAAGTCTTGACAGATACTTGGCTACGCAGATGACATCGATATCATGGTAGATCCGATTCAGGTGTATAAGACTCCTTCATCATCATCATCGGCACTACAACCGGGATCCGGTCTTGGCCTTATTTAGCAAGTCTCGAGGCTTGGTAATTTTTCCATAATAATTTATTTTTACAGGCAAGGTTATTAGCCTTGCGCCAAAGCAGGACTCTTTCACCCAGATCGAATAGGCCGTACAAAAATTGGGACTGCACATTAATGAGGGAAAAACTAAGTACATAGTGGCAACTTCTGCGAAGAGAAGACCTAACGTTGGTCAAACTATCAGGGTAGCGGAGCACGAATTTGAAGTAGTGGAATCCTTTAACTACCTTAGGTCAATAGTATCAACCGATAACAATATGGAAGAAGAAATACGCGGGCGGCTGATTAAATCCAACAAAGCCTACTGTGGTGTATCAAGGCTCTTTAAATCCCCAAAATTATCTAGAACATTCATACTACTACTGTACAAGACCATGGTCTTACCAGTACTCATGCATGGATTCGATACCTGGGTGCTCAATAAAAGGCACTCTGAACTTTTAGCTGGTTCGAGAGGAAGGACTTAAGAAGAATTTTTGGCCCCGTATGTGAGGGAGGATTAATCCGGAGACGCTACAACCATGAGCTGTACGCTGTCTACCTTGAAGCTAATGTTGTAAGAAAAATCAACCTCGGTAGACTCCGTTGGGAGGGACATGTAGCTCGAATAAGCGAAGAGGAGCCTGTCCGGAAAGTCCTTTACGGCAGGATGTATGGAAGGAAACAGTGCGGCAGACCTTGTCTGCGATGGAGGGATGGCGTAGACCAGGACACCCAAAGTCTGGGAGTGCCAAACTGGATGACATCGGTTCGAAATCGGGACCGGTGGAGAGACTTGCTAAATAAGACCAAGACCGGATCCCGGTTGTAGTGCCGATGATGATGATGATGATCATTTAGAAGTCCGTTGCACTTCAAATACTTGATGAACTCGGCATTGATGACCCTTTCCATCACCTTAGACAACACGGGCAGTAATGCTATCGACCGATAATTTTGTGGGAGATACTTTTTTCCTGTCTGTAGGATTGGGTGAACTCGAGCAATTTTCCAGTAGGTAGGAAATGTCCCTCCATGCATAAGATAAACGAAATAGTCTGTCACGAACCGGCGACAGTTATGGAGCTTAAGAAGTACTGTATTCCGTCCGGGCCGGTTGCCTTCTTATAGTCCAGTCCACGTAGAATGCGTTGAACGATACGGGGGCGGAAAGTCACTTCCCACATCGAAGACCGTACCGGCGCGATCAAAGGTGGCTCCAAAAGACCGGCATTGAGGTTTGAATTCGCGGAAAATAAGTTCGCGAACACATTACCTTTATTTTTTGAATTTGCGACTAACGTCCGCTGCCTGCCAGTAGCGGAGGGCAACAGGAGGAAGCGAAGTTACTGCTGACAGCCCTTGCCAACGACCAGAAGGGACGCGAACCGCTTGGGCACTCAAGGAGTTTATTGGTCACTCTGTCATTGTAAGATTGGTTAATCGTTTGAAATGCAAGTGGCTGCGCCACCAATACAAACCAGTGATCGGAGTTTCACACTGACGCAGCAACTTCTACGGTATAAACGCTCGGCTCGAATGTTAAAAACAGATCCAGATTGTTCGCATAATCACCTCGGGTACCCGGGAGGTTCCTCGCGTAGGTTCCTCCACGACTTGAGTCAATATGGGGCTAACAGCGACCTTCTCCGACAGCCTCCCAGCTTCCTCGATTCTGTTAGAACCAGCCAATCAGAGTTGTGTACATTAAAATTGTTAAGGGCGACAATGTCAGAGATCGTCATTCGGGGAGCGGTAAAGAGAACAAAAATTTGTTAACAGAATTCCTCAGCACGGCCTTCAACCACATGATGTCCATGTTATTGGGTTATAACGCCTCCATCCTTTGGCAAACCAAATCGGACCGCACGAAGACACAGACTCCATGCTTAAAATGGAATCTAGAATGTAAGTCGTATCCTTAGCAACGAAGATATCAGTTGACGAATCGACCTGGCTCTCAGTTAAGGCAAGGATATCAGGTTTCGCTGTTTGCAAATATTGGTGGACGGCGTTTACCTTCATATTAGTGAAACCGATGTCCCTGATGTTACAAAATGCCGCTATCAGTCGTATGTTGACAGGGTTTCGAGAAACAATCCGATTATGCGATGATGAAATTCTTAAAGCTCGGCTATCTATCAAAATACTTGCACGATTTTCTTCCTGACATAGTTCTCCCCGGAGTTCTGGATGGGATCGACACAACGATACACACTGACCGAGTGCGGACGTGTTTTAAATTCGCCGATCGAGATAAATGTAAAAGTTACTCTTATGAGTCGCAAGTGAAATTTGAAATAATAAGACTATTTATAAATAAATCAATTCTAGTGACAAGAACACTCAAAATAAAGTTATTATACATAAATATAAACAAATAAAAGAGAACGAAGCCACGTGGTTTGACAGTCAAAACAAACACCGTTTAATACTAATCAACTGTGAGAGTGTAATTGAGCACATGTTTAGCGAAAAAAAAAAAGTTGAAGTAAGAGAAAAACAAAACAAAAACAATAAATATAAATAAAAAAGAAACAAAAGGAACTAAAATATACAGTGAAATTACAAAGTGAAGCCAACCTAAGAACTGGTTTCAAACAAAGACTGGCCTGCTATCTTGGATGCAACAAGCTCGGTGTATGGGCCCTCAGCATGCAGAATGGCAGACAAAAAACAAAATATTAAAAAATTAAAACCGAAGTCCGCGTTAATAAAACGCCCGGCGAGCTCCCCACTAACACGAGCTGCAACAAAAATAAACAAGCCAAACGAGGCAATAGCAGACTTGCTCGAAAAGGCGCACAAAATGAAAGAGGACAATCTATTCCCCGCGGTTCCATATAATGACGGCCATCTCACCAATAACATGTTTGCATGTTTAGCGACTACCGACACTGAGGACGAAGAAGATGAAATCAGCGATCTTGAAACAAGGCTAGCCCGAGCAAGGGCGCAATTAGCAGAGAAGCGTCGCAGGAAAAAGGAATTTGCTGAAAAGGAGCAGCTAATAACGAAACAACAGCAGAATCAGCAACAATGTGCACAACAGAAGCCAAGCCAACAAAAAGAATGTCCACCACAACAGATGACGCAACAACAACCACAACAAGAGCAACAGGCAGCAAAAAGGAAAACGAAGATGCCACCCATCAACATTACAGATATGGACTGTAACGAACTGGTAAGTCTATGTAAGCTTTCTATTGGGGAAGATTTTTCAATTAAAAGACTGACAGGGAACAGGTTGGCCATACAGACAAATTCGGTTAAGGAGTTCGAAAAAATGAAAAATGTGCTAAAACGGGCCACCGCGGAATTTTACACGTACACCCCGAAAGAAATAAAGAATATAACGGTTCTACTAAAAGGCGTTGACCCTGAAACAGAACCAGAAGTTCTATTACAAACGCTGCGAGAGCTTAACTGTAATGATATTGAGTTTATCGCAGTAAAACCTTTCAATACAGCTAGGGCTAGACGGGAGAATAGAAAATTACCATTCTTCCTGGTGCAGCTGGGCCCTGGGAGCAAAATTGGTGGACTTAGGAAAATCACTATCCTGAACCATCAAATTGTCACATGGGACAAATTGAAAAAAAGCAGAGATATAATCCAATGTCTTCGCTGCCAAAGGTTCGGGCACTCAGCAGCAAACTGCGAAATGCAGTATCGATGCGTAAGATGCGGACAGGATCACAGCGCAGAACAATGCACGTTAGGTAAAGAAAGGGTAGACGACAGATCTCTTCTAAAGTGTGCAGTTTGTAAGAGTGAGGGACACCCCGCTAATTATCGAGGCTGTCCTAAGTTCCGCGAACTACAGGAAAAAAAGTTTTCACAGCAACGAAAATCAGAACGCCCGATAGTTCAAGGCCGACCAGCACTAAATGTAACACCCCAGTTCTCGTATGCTCAAGTAACAGCTGGCAGGAGAAACACGCCACAACCCACGACACGGGTACCGCCGCAACATACTGTGCCTCCAGAAACAGTAACACTAGCAGATGTGCTCACAACCTTGCTCGCTATTCAGACGCAGATGACACAAATGCAAAAACAAATAAAAGAACAGGACACTAGACTAGACTGGGTCTATTCGCAGTTGTCTAGCCAGCCGTCAATATAAACCCCCCAACAGAAAGCACAATTAAGGCTTTAGTCGTGAATGTAAATTCACTTATCAGAATCGAGAGAAGAGCCGCTCTCTTTAAACTGTTGCAAGACGAAAGTCCTGACGTGCTTCTGGCTAGCGAAACTAAGCTGAATCAGAGGCATAAACTATGTCACACAAACTACGACATTATACGAAGAGACCGACCCAACTCCACACAAGGAGGAGGGGTGGCAATCTTTATTAAAAAACAACTTCAACATAAGGTAAGATATAGTGGTGAGATTCGCAGATTTCAGGTGCTTGAAGCGTGCATTATCCGCATACCCCTCCGACAAGGTAGGGGGATGTATGTGATATCTGCCTACGCACCAGAAGCAAATCAACAAAATCAATTTATAGTGGAGCTAGAGACTCTTTTCCAATGCTTACAACTTTACTCGGAAGGGAACTATTACATCGTGGGTGGCGATTTGAATGCTAAACACCCAAATTGGGGAAATAGCATATCCAACACGAGAGGGAATCAACTAGCTAGTTGGCTAGATCAACATCACATTGAATATAAAGTTGACCTGCTAGCTACAGAATATCCTTCTTTCCCCAGAGGGGGCTCGTTCCTCGATATTATGCTTATTGACACACGCCTTAAACATACACATACTAACAGACAAAATATAAACTGCCTACGCACAATTGAGTATGACAGCGACCATTGTGCATTATCAATATTGATAAAAACACCAAGCGAAGTTGTGGAACTCGGTGAATGTATGATACCGCAACCCTATAACTATTGGGGTATGCGATGGACGCGTTTCACGAGAACCTTAACAAGAGAAATTCGCTTAAAAGACATTAACCCTCCTACCAACAGAATCATACCCAACGATGACATCGACAAATACATACAAAAAATGGACGAAACCATAAAACAAACTATGGACAAAACAATACCAAAAACCACACCTACGGACAACATGAACATGTACCGAAACGCCACAATCAACGCGCTCCACAGAAAAAAAAGTAGACTTCTGTCGCAACTAAAACTACGGTACAGACGATTTATTGATAGGCACGACCAGGAGATAATATCACTGAAGTCCAGATTAAAAAATCTCCAACAGCTGATAAAAGCCAACTATAGGCTATCAGCAAATTTGTATTGGAACAACAAAGTTCGGGCGGTAAAATCCAACAACCCTAGTATGTTTCCGCAAATTAATAAAATATTTAGACGGAGTAATGAAAACGAGATTCAGTGTCTCCAAATACCACGAACTGACGAAAACCAACGAATGCTGGCAAATATAGGCATAGACACAAACAACGCCATCCTAAATGACGAAGTTTTTGTGTTTGAAGATCCCTTGGAAAAAGTGAATGTTGTAGGGGCCGTCTTTCAAGAACTGTACAAGGCAAATGAAGTAATTCGTCGCAACCATGGCTTGGAAGATAGAGTTTTACTGAATTATGGTCATCTTCGAAATGATATTTCACAGTGGCGATCGGAAAACCATGGTTTTAACGAATTCAGTAATGAAAATACGGCAAACGCCGAGATTACTGTCGAAAGCGCCAATAGTCTTTTGATCACTAGTGAAGACATCCATGGGGTCTTTGCATCATTAAGAAACAAAAAATCAGTTGGAATCGATGGAGTACCCAATATCGTACTAAAACATCTTCCTCCAATCGCAATGGACATATATGCAGTATTATTTAACAACGCTCTGAACAACGCACACTATCCAGTACGTTGGAAAACGGCCATCATCCAACCGTTACCAAAAAAAGGGAAAGATAGAACAAACCCAAAAAATCTGCGATCGATCAGTTTGTTACCGAGTATCAGTAAAGTATTCGAAAAGGTTCTAAACAAGGCTCTACTTAAATGGGTTGAGGACAATAATATTATTCCAAATAACCAGTTTGGTTTTAAAGCTGGTCATGAAACCACACATGCCGCAGCTAAACTGGTTTCAGACATTCAGTGGAATAAAAATCTGAAACAGTGTACAGGTGCCTGTTTGATTGACTTGAAGAGGGCCTTCGACACCGTTTGGTTAGAGGGGTTATATTACAAGCTAATGAGACTAGGCATTCATAGACCACTACTGTATATACTATACGACATGTTGAATGAAAGGAAATTCATCGTCAAAAGTGGCAATGTGACCTCTAACATTACTTACAATATAGAAAACGGTCTACAACAGGGAGCGGTGTTATCTCCGATCCTTTTTAATATTTACACTAGCGACCTGGTAAGGTCTCTTCATCAGGCTATTGCGTATGCAGACGATCTGATAATATATAGAACAGCACCAAAAATTGAAATCATTAACGGATTATTACAAGGGGATTTCAATGATGTTCAGCGATACTGCAACAACTGGAAACTCAAAATCAATATCCAGAAGTGTGAAACCATCCTCTTTAGAACACCACTGGCTCAAGCTACCAGAGACACCAGGATAAACTGGCGAAAGCTAGCTATTATGGGACCACACCAACAAACACTGGAAACCAAAACCGTAGTCAAATACTTAGGCATCTGGCTGGATCAGTATCTATATTTTAACAAACATGTGGAAGCTGCCCTAGCCAGGGCAAAGAAAGCTTACGCTATGACAAGAAGACTGTTTCATAGTAGTCAACTTGACAGCAGAGTTAAAGTTATATGCTACATGGCTCTCATCAGACCGATGATCAATATGGATGCCCAGTGTGGTTTAATGTGGGACCTAGCTTAATGGAAAAGATTCGGATTTTTGAGAGGCAATGCCTCAGGACGTGCCTTAAGTTACATCGGACTCCTGAATCCGATCACAAAAAATATTATCCCAATGAAGCGTTGTACAGTGGGGCCAATATAAACAGAGTGGATAACTTTATGATCAAGCTGATCCGAGGGCATATTGCGAGATCAATGAGCTCACAGAACGATTTGATTTTTGGTGCATATTACCCAAACAATATGTATTATGAGGTGGTACGTCGCAATGGCTTTATTCCACCAGAAGCATTCCTTAGTCTTGAAATGAACGGCCTCATACAAAATGAATCCGCTATACCGTTGATTTATCACGTGCGTCGGTCGGGTATAGATAAACGAATATGTTTTAATCGAGAGGTTGCGCACACTAATGAAGAGAGCCTGCAGTTCAGTACGGCAGTAGCACAGAGAGACCGAAAAGACGCGAATAAGCAACACCAGAGATTTTGGTGGCTGAGTGGCACATAAAACCCTGTTTCCTTATAAAACTAAAGAAATAATAATAATAATGATTAAAAAAAAAAACCCGACAAACAACGGAAAGCTTACATAGATTTAGCATTTCGAAAATTTAGTTTTGATGTTAGGTTTAGAATAGAGTTAAGTTAAAAAAAAAAAAAAAAAAAAAGTCTATAGATAGTTTAGTATTTAAGTTAGATATAAGGTAAAAACAATAACAAGAACAAAGTTTTTTCTTTTCTTCATTTTCTTTGTATCCAATTAAGTTCCCTAAAAATTAGAGTCCGCAAGGGACCAGTAAGTTAAGAAATAAGATAACATAAGCTAGAGTTTAATCATTTTTGTCTAGCAAGTAAGTAAATTATAATAATAGGAAGAAATAAAAAATGATATCTATAAAAAAAAAAAAAAAAAAAAAAGTTCTGGATGGGAAACTAGTTTCCCTCCGAAATACTTTATCTCGGAAGATACTGTGGGGATTTAGGAGTATTGTCCCAAACACGGACACACGGTTCACTCCTATCCCCATCCGACTGCCACTAATTGATCCGACACGTATCAAAGGAAACACAAACACGGGACAAATAAAAATAGAAAACACATTATTTTCTTGTTTAGTTGTATTTTTATTTTAGAGAAAAACACTATGATTGGAATAACTTGTTTGAATCCATGGATTATTGTTCCGTTTCATTTTCTTATTGGATACTAACATTTTACGGTGGCACTCTTTAAAATACAAGAACTAATTCGAACACTGATGGCACGGACTTGCCTTTGATTATAATTAATACTACTAGCCACGACTCGGGGTACAACACGAACACGACTCCGATATATATATGCGCGTCTCCGCACTGACGGAGAGCGGGAGTGACGCGTGACCATGGCGGTCAGTGGATGGAAAACGACTGACATGAATTCCACCCTAGGTTAGGGTTAAGAACAAAAGAAGAGAGAGAACAACTTTTCTCTTAAGAGTGCGGCCGCCAAGGAAATGCACTCTTTCAGTGCAATAGTATGCGTGTGTAACCGTACAGATCGATGTTATTTACATGTGCTCGGAAGCAGTGGAACAACGAAATAGGCAAGCGGCAAAGACAAAGGAGATTTATGATCCGTGTCTATGCTGTGCATTGCAGCTATCATAGACGGCAGTTCATGGGAGAAATGTGGTAAAAGCAAATAAGGGCATCATACAGACATGGAAGAGTGGTGCGGATGCGTAAGTAAATGTATCGCCATTAGGAAGAAGTGCTAATGGTTTTTCTATTTACACTATGGGAAATGTGTATCGCTGGTGATGCTAAAGGGATCGAATTGTATACATGATTACATGCGAAGGAATTCGTTTTATGACTCTAGGGTAAGATGAGAGTATTTGCTTTGGTCCGATGGTCAAAGAGCTGCCGCGCCGTGGAAATGCTAGGGACATGTGGTATGCACATGTACGGCGGAATTGCATTGGTGGAACAAGGATGCCTAATGGTCGGGAATCTATGGTGCATATGCACGTTAAAGAATTGTTTTTAGGAATATCAGATAAAGCGTTGTATGTTGGAAATGTTTTCAGGTGCCAATGCAAATGCATTGGTGGGAAACAATGGGAGTTGTGAAATTCCTAAAAAGGTAATGAAGAAGTCTTATAGAGAATTGTATGCGAAGAGATGCATGATGGTAAGTTTCCTTTTACTTTGATATAAATAAATTCGGTAAGCATGATGCGTGCAGCATTTACAGGTGGTACTCCAATTGCATTAGCGAAGTTAAGAGATTGAATGGGAGTTATGGGGGACTTTTTAGGTAAGTGTACCGTGGGGTTTGGCGGAACCGCCACAATACCATCATGACTTATCTCCGTGTCAGTTCAGCCCATCAGCCATACGTATGAAACATAGTCGAAAATTTCTTCCGACGATATCGCGGAATATACAGCGTGACGGGGTGGTATCTCACCTTTGGACCGATTTACCGCCTAAACCAACCCTTTCTCGAACCGGTCCTTCAGCCAAGCTCAGAACAATGGCCAGGGATTTCTACCATCTCACGGAGCCTATAGCTTGATGGGGTGGCATTTCACCGCCGACAAGGCGATGGGGCCCCACCTATCACTCGGCCATTATTCGCCTCTTACGGCCAGCCGGCCTAATTGTGAGTATATTCTAACGACCTACTCACAAGGCTAGATATACTTTTCTGGGTACACTCTTGTT
Organism: Microdon myrmicae; assembly: GCA_963931805.1. NCBI lineage: Eukaryota > Metazoa > Arthropoda > Insecta > Diptera > Syrphidae > Microdon > Microdon myrmicae. The sequence continues at coordinate 35,977,257 of OZ007501.1, read as the reverse complement.
CTTCTTTTGTTGAAAAATTTTCGAAACTTAATGAACCAATGACATTGTTGTAGTTATCCCAAGGTAAAATTCATTACTGTAAAATCCCCTGAGTATTATTTGGTAAACTGTGTAGGTAATCTTGTATTCTCAGGTTACGAGAACCTACTGGGTCTCTTAAATTCTAATTTGATTTCAATTGAACGGATTACTTAATCAAAACTTACCCACTAATACATAACGCGGAAAGCACAGGGATCCAGCCGTTCGTGAGGATGGGACGCGTGTGTTTATTTTTATACACAACCGCTACCCAAATAGGTAGCAGCACTAAATAAGTTGAAATCACTACGAACGTTATCCATAGGTGGGTGTCTGTTAATAGAATAATTAATTAATATTCAATTTTTATTTAGTAGATAATTACATTTATGGTATATTTTACAGCTAGTACTTAAGAGATTTAGGATAGCAATTCCTTTACAACTATAATCTTAAATCTATATAACGACAATATAATTAATTAATATGGTCACTAGTTTTGTTCATTTTCGTTTCCCCTCTTTTATTATTAAAACTTACCTATGCAATCAAACAGAAGTGACGCTATGAAGGAAAGTACACTTATAGAAACTACATCTCCAATTGACGCCGCTAGTGGCGTTGCCAAGTTGTCCGGGTTCAAACGAAATTTTTGGGATAATAATATCACAGCCACTAATACAAAGTCTATTAAAAAGAAAAAAGAATAAATGTAGGAGGAGTTCAATTTAGGACACTAATAATATAGTAAAAAGAATTTTAATCATAAAAAGAAGTAGTCACATAGGAGTGGAAGTTAAGGTACTATATGTTAAACGAAGAAAATGTACCATATAATGAGTTATTTAATATCAACATAGTTTATGGGCGATACGCCACTCATAACATAAAATATTAAACACAAAGTACGACACAAATCATAAAAATAATAGTTTGGAAAAGAATCCGAATCAAAAAAAAAAAAATTAAATTCTCTATAAAATATTAAATTTAATCTAATACCAACCTAAAACAAAACATGATGATGTCGCTGTGAACATGCTTGAAGCCAAAAGGAGCATGACATGTTCATATTGGAATCTCCCATCCATGGCGGCGCCTACTGAGATCGCGAAGAGGGATACTAGAAAAGATGCAACCGTCGCTTGTACTTGGACTAAAGCAATGTTGCCAATAATCATCTTAATAACTTCCTTTCGTGAAGTCATATTTCCTAGGTTAACTTGTGTTGAAAGTCGGGAAGCCAGACACATGTCTAGATTTCCTTTCAAACCAAGAAGGGCAGGAACCAAAATAAATAATTCCGACACTGACTTGAACACTTTCCATTTCTGAAATTATTAAAAACAATTTGTTATTTAAAAAATATTCAAAAATAAATTTGATATTTTTGTTAAACAGGTTGCGATATGTATAGGGTCTTAGGTATGTAGGGTCCAACTTATGACTTTTTGCGGTGGTAGTAATTGAGCAAGATATACCATCGATTTCAGTATTCATGTTGTGTTACCATTTCAAATTTGTTGTGTTATAGCGTTTCCGATGATAGTGAGGATTGTGTGATTCGAACCGACGCTATGACGGTTAGAGTCAGTAGAAGATAGAATCAATGCACAACACATCAAAACACAGTGGCATGTACGAATTCGATCGTTAATCTCAAGTACACTCAATTGATGTGGAATTGCTAAGTTATTGCTATGGTATACGGCTCTGATGATTTGCTAATTCCATTTTTTTTTCGGTGTTGTCTGTTGTGTACCCATTAAACCAGAAACCCATTTCTTATAATATATACCGGATCACAAAACAAAATCCACGATCATGAAACAAAATATCGGACGGCACATGCCAAAGCACTGACACCAAGAGAAGTCAGACAAAAAGTATAACATGACAATACTCAATTGCCCAGGTGTTCCAATAGATGTGTGTCATGTATGACACACGTTATCACGGTGCACGATACTCACAGAAAATATTACATAACTATATTCGTTGCCCAGGTGTTCCGATAGATGTGTGTCAGGTGTATGTTACTCACCTATTAACGTATCATCTGAGAAGTGACCCATTATGGATTTGGCATGCAATGTGCAGTGAGTATTTGATCCACTTTTCTTTGTGAATGTTGTATATTGTCTTCGTGGCATAAAAGTCGATGAGATTGGCCTTGCCCCATTGCAGGATCTTATCCAGATCCTGATTCAGAGAGTCGATCTGGCTACATCTCAGCTGGTGCGAAGTTGATGCACTAATCGGTCAACCACTCAAAAAAGAGGAAACAATCGTACTATCATTCGCAAAACTGAACACCCGGTTATCCATTGATTCCAAAAAATTACTTATGTGAAGCAAAAACAAGATTGGAGCGGAAATAAAACCTTGAGGCACCCCGGAATTAGCTAGATACTGATCCGAAGACTCGCCATCTACAACAACCCGGATCGGCGATTTTCGAGGCAGCTCTTCGCCCAGTCGCAAAGCTGCTGGGAAAATCCGTATGAACGAAGTTTGGTCAGCAATCCCCCGTGCCAGAAGCGACCAAAAGCCTTTGAGATATCCAATGCGACCACCCTTCACTCATCTTGCCGCCGAATCACAGATCTCTATATATCGGTTATAAGGGTCAAAAGGTCTCCCATGGACCGCCTGCAACGGAATCTATATTGACGATCATTCCGAAGTAGTCAAGTAAAAATAGCGGGATTGCTGTCCAAACCAATGAACATCTTTAATGGACTTCGACAAGGGGAGGGTCTGGCCTACCTCCTCTTCAACCTGGCGTTCGAGAAAGTAATCCGTCACTCTGGCGTTACAACTAGAGGGACTATTGTCACCAAGTCTTGGCAGACGCTTGGCTACGCAGATGACATCGACATCATCGGTAGATCCGATTCGGCTGTACAGGACTCCTCCACCCAGATCGAACAGGCGGCACAAAAATTGGGACTGCACATTAATGAGGGAACAACTAAGTACATGGTGGCAGCTTCTGCGAAGAGAAGACCTAACCTTGGTCAAGCTATCAGGGTAGTGGAGCACGAATTTGAAGTAGTGGAATCCTTTAACTACCTTAGGTCAATCGTATTAATTTTTAATATAAATTGTATATGACTTTGATTCTGTGTGGCTTGTAGTGTCTGTTCATAATTATGAGCCCGAACCAATCAATATATGTAAGAATTAAATAAACTTCATTCACTAAGGAAATTTTCTCGAGTAAGTAAAAGAAATGCATTTTACTGACTTTAAGTAGACCCAGTTGCTTCCTCCCATCCGTGGTAAGGGGCAACTCGAACGGTTCATTATTATTTCTTCTTTTCAGGCATTGTGAACTATTTGCCCCCACCGGTGGTAAGGAATGGTTTGCAAAAATCTAGAAACCTAGGTGGATAGGTAAAGATACCGCTGTACATTGAATTGGCGGTATCTTTCGGCTGAACGGGTACAGTACTCGGCTCAGCGAATTCTCTGCTCAAGGAAAGTTTTCTTAATACAAACCCCCTAAGGGAGTCGCTGGAAAATCTTTCTTGTTTTTCTCGCTGGCTATATCGCAGTTGTCCAAGTTCACATTCCCTATAATGTCCTTCCATTATAGACTTCCATCCTTATAGGATAAATTCTCGGAGACAAGGCAGCAAGCGACGATCTGCACGAAGAAGGCGTTGCAAATGATGAATTATGCTAAGAAGACGCTAGACGAGCTAGCGACACGGCAAAAAAAGTTAAGCGATGAACTTGAACGAGCCATCGGCGCGCATTAAACAGACCCAAGAGCATGAATGACGAGAGAACCCTTACCAGAAGGCTGCAGAACCTCGAACGGCTATAAAGACAGTTCATTGAAACAGATAATACCATCCGTGGGAGCTATCAGGAGGAGCTTTCCCATCCATATTTCACAATGAACATATATGGGAGTATGCAGAAGGCATACGAAAAAGTCTATGAAGACGTCACCACCAAACTCAAACGAGATGGAATCGTTGGTGATGGACGTGACGGAAGAGAGTCTTGCCTGGGATGAAGCAGAGAGATCAAAACATTTCGGGACAGTCGTCAAACTGATACGGAAACAAAGAACAGCCACGGGAAGACTAAAGAGGATCTGTACACAGATGACAAGCCTTGAGGTACATGAAACGAAACAATTTTGCCCAGTGAAACAAAAGCACATTGGGAAGATATACAAGCTACCTACGGCAAAATATATGAAGAATCTCTAGACCCCGTGCGTGAAGGTTACGATGTCATGGAATACTACGACTTAGAGAAAGAGATACAAGAATACCTAATTAAATTGCAGGAGATGATGTTAAGACATGCCCGAGTCTTCAAGGGTGACCCAAAATGATAGCAGGCTAGGACTTAAACTCACCAAGATCATCATCATCATCATCGGCACTACACTCGGGATCCGGTCTTGGCCTTATTTAGCAAGTCTCTCCACCGGGATCCGGTGCTTATCCGAGACTTGTTAAATTGTCCATAATAATTTGTTTTTCCAGGCAAGGTTATTAGCCTTGCGCCGAGACCTAGTGAGGAATAATGCTTACTAAAAACAGACCATTAGCGATGCTACGAGCGGCATGGTCGGCGTTTCTAAGGACTTATTGTCCTATCTTCGTAACAATTATTTAAAAAAAAACGACTTGCAGAGGAAAATACTGTAGAAAAATAGACAACGAATAGTAAAACACGTAAAATGCAAGCTGAAGAAGAAAATTAGAACAATGATAGACTATAAAAATGCGGCTTCCTCCAGTTTTCATTAGTTGGGGTAGTCAAGACGAAAACGATATCTCATGCTGCCCTTTCTTCCTTTTGAATTCCTTCTTTAGGAAGATAAATGCACTTTGACTTTATTTTGCAGTGATCACCTTTTACAATTTGCACTGCTACTACTAGTACTACTTACTGGTGTGTAGGGACCCGAAAGTTCTTGACCTCCCCAACTGTTCCCCGCCCTGTGCATTTTCCGTTCACAATTTCTCCAAGATCACGGTTTACATTATCCTCCCGTCTCAGTGCGCGCCACCTTATGGGTCTCTTTCCGTTGGTCTCCCGTCAAGAATTCTACGTACGATTCTGTCGTTACCCATTCTCGCTACATACCCGGCACATCTTGTTTTTTGCGACCTTATGATTCAAGTAAAATTTGTTAAATTTTCCATAATAATTTGTTTTTCCGGGCAAGGTTATTAGCCTTGCGCCATTTAACTCACCGAGATATTTCGACCGAAAATTGACGGAGATTACATAAAATGGGCGCAGTTCAGCGATATGTCCATGGATCTAGTGCACAAAAGAGACTGCCGAACGCCGAGAAGGGGCAATATCTTTAGGCCAGTCTCATTGGAGAAGCGAACCGATATATGCGGCATTCGCCATTCAGAGGAAACAATTACACACCAGTCAGGAACACATTGCCGAGCAGATACGCTAGCAAATGGATTGCAGCAAATGCAATACTCCACAAGATGCCTACACATCAACGACATTCAGCTCAATCGAGGCACTGCATGATATCACCCAAGAATGCGTCCACGCATTAAACGGCATCTCGACATCGACACAAGCTCGTGGGATCCAACTATCGTACACTTGTGGCGTTTCTAACAAATACACACAGAATACACAAGCAAATAGTGAAGAGCGCCGAACGAAAATCGAATAAGAAAATGCATCAGCAGTATACCAAGCAATAACATAGCAATTCCACATCAGTCGAATGTATTTGAGTTTAGAAATCGGATTGGTACAAGCGGCCGTTACCCGGATGCTTCAATGCTTCGCTTTTCACCGGTTTAATCGTATGTTCAAATCACCGTCTTCACTATCCTTGCTTAACGCAACAATCCGACGTAATCTGTATACACAACACACAATTGCAAAAGATGAATTGTGCATAGGTAAATAGAACTGCATTAATACGATCATGACTTCCGCATAGAGCACCTGCACAGTCGCCTGCTCCGACGTTGTCTCGCTCGTCTCGCTTGTTCGTTCCTCGCTCCGTCGTTTGCACACGAAGTTGATTGTAATAAAGTTAATGAGGAGGGATTAGTATGACGTTTCTAACAGATACACACACAATATGCAAGCAAATAGCAAAAGCATCAGACCTGTATACCATAGTGATAACATAACAATTCCACATCAGTTGAGTGTACTTGAGTTTAGAAATCAAATTCGTACACGCGGCAGTGGCCTGATGTGTTGAGCATTGGTTACATTTTTAGTGATTCTAATCGTCATTGTGTCAGTTCGAATCACACGTTCTTCACTATCGTCGCAAACGCTATACACTTGCTCACAAGGAAACTCTAGAGGTTTATTCACATACTATGAGAGTAATCTGTAAAACATTCCAGGTTTCTACCGTCTTGAAAGACCTAATGGACTTTCTCGAGCTGAGGTTCCATGCCTTAGAGTCACCAACATTATGGTCGCCCCTTTTAACCAGATCCATCTTTGTCCAAGATGCGAAGCCACGTATTACAATGTAGTCCCATATTCATCCGGCTAGTTCCGAAGGAAAGGATGTATATTGCGAAGAGGACTCACCAGTGCTTCTACTGCCGACACACTGGACATAGATGGAGGAAATGCCGGTCATGTGCATACTCAAATGCGATAGAAATATTGATACCGGCTTGCAACTGAATTTCGTCTTTAAACGGACGGGAAAACGATTGGACTTTATGAAGTTCCCGGTAAACAGGGGGATCCAGGGTAATACTGCTTGTGTCAAGGCCTGTGTCGGGGAAAAAGGAAAGGGCGTCCGGGCGCAACCAGAACATATTTCGCCGTGGTAAAGGTGGATGTTAAAAATGTATTAATGGCCAACTAGAGTCATCTTCTAGCAACTCTAAATAATTCGAGATATCACCCAATCTCGTGAGAATTCTGGCAAGTTACGTATGTCTTTGAAAGGCTCAGGTAGTATGAAGACAATGAGAGTTCAGAAAAATATGGAACAACGACAAACGCACCAGGAGGATCTGTACCGGGACCGTTGTAATGCTACATAGGCTGAAAAGTCCCAGGATATTTAATGAAAACAAGCGTTTTTTAGGCAAACTTATATTTATTCCTCAACATACTATAGTTGCCTTCGAGGGTGATACACTTGGTATAGGGATTTTCCAACAGTTCGATGCCCTTTCTGTAGTACGAAACATTAAAGCCTTCGAAATACGCCTCGGTTTCCACGATGACTTGCTCATTCGATCTGAATCTATTTCCCTGCAGTCATCGCTTGATTGGGAACAGATAATAGTCGCTGGGGGCCAAGTCTGGAGAATACGGTGGGTGAGCAAACGATTCAAATCGTAATTTGTCCAATTTGGCCATTGCTTTCAAGAACATGTGTGACGGTGCGTTATCAAGTTGGTACAGAAGTTTTTGACAGTGACAGTTTTTCCCATCTGCGGGTAATCGATGAAGGTTAAGCCATGTGCATCCCAAAAAACGAAAACCATAATATACCCGGTTTCTTTGCCCTTAGGCACTTCAGACCATGGTGTCGTGTCAGCTAACTTTGATCTAAATAACAGCGACGTTAACGAGAAAACTCACAAAATAACAGTATGGTTCTGAGGGGGGCGAAGTCGTGGTGCCCGCCACAGATCTATGAGAAAGCCAACTGGGAAGGTCTGAATGACTTTTTTGGGAAGTTAAATTGGTCGTTATTTTTCCTCAATACTGATGTGGACTCTATAGCAGACACAAAGACAGACACGATTCTGCTCGACATGCGAAACTTTATTCGACGCAGGGTAAAGAGTATCAAACCCAAGAGAAATATGTGGTTCGATTCCAGGTGCAGAGAAGCCATTAAGGCTAAAGAGTTGAGTTTCCGATTATATAAATCAAACAATACTGAAGAAAACCGGAGAGGATTCAACACGCAAAGTTCTTGCATGACCAGAGACTGAGCCAAAAAATACCACACTGTCCCACAGGTATTAGAAACATTTGGGTGTTACAAATAAGTGGCATAATAAAATGTGAAATAAAACAAAAAGGTGTGTGGGGGTTCTCTATACCACATGGAGATCCAACCCACAATGCCAACCAATTTTGACCGCTAACAGCGCGTCACCCTAACCTAAACGCAAAAACACATCCCAATATGCTACAGCATCCGTCCCCAAACCCGCAATTGCATACACACCCATACTTCTCAAGAATCAATTTCCCAAGCTGTAATAAATGCATATTCCAATTTACAACGGAATATTAATCATCTCCCTCAATTACATCACCCCACATATAATTTTTCCCCAAAACCACCTTGGTTAACTTCCTATTTAAATTACATTCCTTGCTTGAAACCAAGCAATTCTAATTTACCCCGAAAATCATACTCCGTAATAAACGCATATTCAAATTTACAACGGAATACTCACCATCTCCATCAACTACACCGACCGCATACATTTTCCCGAAATTGCTTCGGCTAATTCCTCATCTAAATCGTATCCCTCGCTTGCAACCAAGCAATTCCCATTTCCCCCGAAAACCATTTCGGTCCCCATTCCACCTAAACCATGTAGAACCACACCAATTCCCTCTTACTGGCAAGCCCACAGCATGATGCGTCGTCTTTCCACGAAATGACCATCGCAACGATCAAGACCCTTGATCATACTTGGCTATGCCGCCGAAACCAATTTCCCGGTACACACAACCAACAAATCCAACTCAGCTTATACGGCGCGGATTCCCCGGAACTAATCCCCTATACAGGCACAGCAACTCTTTTCGAAGTTCCTAGCAAATGGCAGCGAGTCGATTTTAGCTTTCACTCCACTGCCACGACGCGATGAACTTTTCCTCGCCAGTAATTAACCAGTCGAGCTTTAACCGCCACCGGTGGCACACACGGTCAGTCGAGATACATCCGCCGCTGCGTCCGCACGCAACAGTCGAGTTTGATACGTTGCGAAGTACGCACACCCCAAAGTTCGAGTGTAGTGACCGGACCAGTGCAAGAGATTCCCATTGCTGTTAAATACGTGATCCTAAATACACCTTATGTTAAATGTACTCACATAGAATCGAATACAACCCAATAAACTGTGTCGGGAATACACCAAGCTAACGAATAGTGTTTTATTTTTCTGCTTGTGGACAGTTGCATTAAGAAATAGGACAATTGAGCGCATCCGTAAGGATTATTTGGAGTGTGATAAGCGTATTACCTCACCAGCGTAACAAGTAAGTAAAAGGTGCATCATCAACGCTGCAAACCTGACTTGGTATTAGGGAGGCGAACATTAATCAAGTGTGAAGGACGGATCCCATCAGGATCCGCTGCACAAAGCATACGTGTTATATTTTGCTGAGTTCCCTTGTGAAAGGATATTGAACATCTATAAAGACAAACGGAGACTAAGGGTGATTGGATCAACGCGCAACAGAATAAATTCCTCTTTTGTGTCCAGCGAGGTCTTCCGTCGGTGGGTGACAGTCAACCCGTGCCGTACGTCGGCATCCATACTTTCACCCCCACAGGTGTTCTCACAATTTCCCTTATCTGTCTTCTTTTGTTACCTTCATTGAGAAGATCCTATAAAAGGATACCTTTGCATCCAAAACTTGGTCTCGCCATCTATTCCTTCGCTCATAGTTGGTGACAGACCAATGATGACAGTGCAATAGAGAAGGGAATTTACATGCTGCACATTCTGCAGCAAACTCGACGCTGCTTGATACCACATCAGTTCCACCTCAACTTGAGCATACGCAGCACACCATGAGCCAGATTCATTTCCGATCGCCTACTGTTGCACGAGTTTTTAAGGAGCTAAACGTAAACAAATCCGCTGTCTGGATGGCATTCCCCCAATTCTTTTGAAGAAATGTTTCCCTTCGCGCTAAACCACTGTGGAAACTCTTCCATTTGTCTTATTCTACCGGCCGTTTCCCAAAATTGCATTCAGCCAATTCCCAAAAAGGGTGACAAATCGTCCCTCTCTTCGTATCGACACATAGTACTAACTTTTATCCTCTCGAAGATAATAGAATCACTTATCAACCTTCAACTTTCGAAATATTTGGAATCAAATGACCTCCTTGATGATCGCCAATATGGTTTTCGTAGCAACAGGCCCACAGGAGGGGTGATGGAGTATCTTACCGAAAAGTGGAGCCATTCCATCCACTACTTCCGTGAAAGCAATGTAGTCGCATTGGATATTTCAAAATCCTTTGAGAGAGTTTGGCATCCAACCTGTGGCGGTTCTTTAATACATTCCCGAAGAACCGGCCATCCTCTTAAATTAACCACCTTCCTCTTTTCATGCAAACCCATAGTACTTACCTGCAATTAGGGGCAGCGTAAGCTCCCCTGCAGCATCATACCTGAAGGGAAAACCTACCCGACGGCATCCACACATTCTGAATTTCCCTGGTTCATATTCCAGGAACCAGTTCATCCCCTATCGGCTCAGCCTGTCTTCAATTACGATAAACAAACGCTGGCCAGCGTATTGTTGACATAGCTGTAGCCGATATTTTTTCCACAGTTCACAATGTATATCGCGCTTATACCCTTAGGTCCGCGACAGTTGCGACAATTCCCCGTTATCGGCTATCAACAATCATGAATTTGGGCATGGATGTGATCATTGTTTAGGTAACCTTACCCATGTCATGCCTATGATGACCGCCTGAAAACCTAAATTCAACATACAGTATCTCACTGTGTTCGTTTTACTTACCCGCATATTAATCTAAACATATAGTCATCCAGCCTGGCCCTTTGTCGCCGCCGACGAGGTTTCTGCTGACTTATGTCAACAAAATAATTTTCCTCCTTGTGCACCGGAGCCATACGGCTAGATTAGATATTGCCTACATCGGTGTTTCCAAGGAATCTTAGGCAAATACCACGATGACCTCTTGGTATCATAGGCACATCATGTACATCATGTGTGCCACAATTTGATCTGTGAAATAGCGTTTTTGTTTACTTTGAGGCAAAAATCTATTTCGATCCCTGGCATACCTCATCAACGATGTATGGGTACATCGCCGCAGCCCCCGATAATTGTACGTCTGCTACAGATGATCACCAGAGAGTGCAAGAGTAAAATTCTTAGGTGGTGTTGAGGTCGTCGCGCTGTCGGAGTTTCGGTTGTTAACTTTTAACTAGTTTTTTTTTTTGCAAAACGATGTCATAATCAGAATCGCGATCTTTGGTTATCGACAAAAGTAAATTCGCAGTGTCACCACGGTTTCAGAATTGATAAATGTTAAGTGTCTCGCCGAATTGTGAAAGTTAAAAAAAAGCGAACAAAAATAAAACTTTAATAAACGTAACCAACGTGTTTCATTTCCTTGTTTTTTTCTGGACAGTTTGTGGAGTGTCAACAAAGGCTGTGGGAAGAAAGTGAATCCATGTCCCTGAGTCATCTACTCCCAAAATTACATTCCTATGGAGTGGACAATTCCCTGATTCAATGGATAAGACGACGATTGACGGTGTCAAATCTGTCTCCCATCAAATTAATGCAGGTGTTCCCCAGGATTCGGTACTCTCACCCACTCTCTTCCTTATCTTTATAAATTATCTCTTGTCAATTACCCAAAACTCAATTTACACGTTTGCTGATGATAGCACGTTGAGTTTCCCATACTCCTATAAACATTTCCGAGCAAACTCTTCGAATGTCATTACCAATCAGCAGGCTTAGCTTGGTGCATTGAATTCCAACAAGATATTGTGACGCATATGACAATCAATACTGGAATCTTCGAGAAAGTCCGAAACAAAGTACTACATTATTTTAGGAAGTACTGGAAAACTGGAATAGAACATTCAAGACTATGGAACGGACGGAAACGATACACCAAATCAGAATGAGGAAAAACGGGATAAATACGTCGCACGCAGAGCGGAAGAAGAAGCTAGAGTGATAAGTAAGAAAGCGAAGCAAGCGATAAGTCTCAAGTTAGAAGTAAGAAGGAAAATACACGATAAGTACGGAAGCGATAAGTCAAGAAATCGTTGTGTACGGTAAAAGTGACGGTTGTGATTAACGGACTAATAAAGTGTTATATTAATTCAAAAATCAATTTAACGGCTCTTATTTATTCAAAAATAATTAATCCAGCGAACCCTAAGCTCGCTACAATATATTAATGAGACATATCTAACCGAGTAGAATTCAATAACTTAAAAACTCAGTGCTGCCTTAAAACGCGAACCACAAAGTAAATATACTGTCGATGAACGGCACATCCACCGACGAAGCCAAGGAACTATCAATCTCGGCACTCGACTTTGCCCGGAAAAAACAAACAAATCATTATGGAAAATTTAACAAGCCCCCGGACTTGCTAAATAGGGCCAAGACCGACTCCCGGTTGTAGTGCCGATGATGATGATGATATGGGCCCCAAAATGTAGTTCAACTCCCATATTTGCTCAGGCGCATCCAAATCTGCACTACACGTGCTCGATAGGATATAAAAACGAGCAGTGAAACTTATTCGGGACCCAGCTGTAAGTCGACCAATTCGAACATAGACGCAACGTGTCATGCCTATCTCTTTTCTATAGGTATTACCACGGTCAGCTCAGCTGAACTTGCTGAAAGCGTTTCGCTTCTTTAGATGTTCTACCGCGATACCCGTCAATCTGAGAATGCTGATACGCATTTCACGTTGAAAGTCAACTTCAGGCGCACAAATAAACATAGAGGATCATTTTTTAGTCGAACCACACAAATGTGAAATGCTCTACCTGGTCATGTGTTTCCTCGTCGATCAGGCATATAAGACCAATATTTATCGACACCTCCTTTCCTTATCCACTTCCTCCCTATCCGCTCGCACTGTGCGCTGACATTTAAGGGTACTTTCAAATTCTCTTTTGTGTGCGACTGTACAAAAAAAAAATTAGCACCCTTTCGAATACCTCGTTGTTAAACTTAGAAAATTATTCCACATTTTAAAATTTTCATTTGCTCGCTCGGAATTACGAGGGTTGCCTCTTATGTTTCGGGATTTGGCAACCCTAGTGTTGCAATCCGGCAATTGACAGCTCTGTCGGAAAGTTTGACATGTTTGAGGTTATATGCACTCAGAACGTTTTGACATACGAGCGCTATTTGTGTTGTTTACAGTAACTTAAAAGATTCATCTCGGCCCAAAAATGGAATTAAATCGTCAACATTTTCGTGCGATTATTTTTTACAACTTTCGGCGTGGATTAACTCAGCAACAGTGCATGGATGAACTTAATTCAATTTTTGGCGATGAAGCTCCATCAAGGACCAGTGTTTATCGATGGTATGGTGAATTCAATCGTGGTCGTAGTTCACTCCAAGATGAATTTCGTGAAGGTCGTCCAAAATCAGTTGTTGTTCCGAAAACCATTGATGCTGTGCGCGAACTGATATTGGAAGATCGTCATGTGACCTATCGTGAGATTGAGACAACCTTAGGCGTTAGTGGGACTGTGGGGCTTTTCAGGGCCCGAGGAGCCATGCATCGCTCGATCCCCATCCAAGACTATCATCTTGCCACGACATCAATTCATCAACCGAGCTTCCGCGACCGAACAATGGATGGCACATATCCACCAACACACGCTGATCTTTCCGTGTGTTATTTTCGTACCCATTCATTGACCTAGCATTATTTCGGGTTGCTTGCACATCTGCAAGCCAGATTTCCAACGGCATGTCTACGATCTATCTTTCCTAAAGTAGAGAAGATCAAATTAAACATTGGCCTTTCAGGCGCGCATATTTGCTTGGATCTCAGCATGACCGATTTTATGACCCGTTGCCATTTCTTGGAACGATCACCAGCATTGGTCACGGCCACCAATTTTAGTTTACACAAAGTAAACATTCAAGCGGACACTTTCGCCTGACAGTACCTTCAACGGGATTAACATATCCCTAAGATAACATGCATCGAATCATACGACCGAAATTTGTTTATTTTAGATGATCTAACAACGGCCATACCCAATGTTTGATTCATTTTTCCCAAAATAGATTCCTGCCTTCGGCAAGGGTTTTATTGACTCACGTCAATCAAAGAATCTATCCCTTGCGTATGGCGGCAGTTTATCTTGCCCAAACATGTAGCAGCGGATTCGATCTGCTACATGAGTTTTTCCCTGTTTCCTTTTGTTTGGACCTTCGCCATTGGCGGCGAATCCTTTAGGTTCGTTTTCGTTGGCTGTCTGTAAAGAGACATCCAATAACCAGTCAGATTTCATCTTCTTAGGGGTGCACACTTGTCCTCCAGAATTCAAATTCATCACCGTCTAGTGCGGTCAGGAGTCATTGCCGCGAGTGAAATTTTACAAGTTCTTTGGAGAATAATTTTCTTCTTTCGTCCTTCCGTTGGTCAATGTTCGTCGAGTCGTTGAATGTGGAATTGCTCATTTGATTAAGCGTTATTTAAACTAAATTTAATCGAAGTGGAATACTGTGCCTACTTTGTAAAATATACCAATCGAACTATTTAAACTACATATATTCGAATCGAAATACTGCGCTTACGTTACATATTAATCAAACTATTTAAACTAGATATTATCGAAGGGGAATACCGTGCTTACGTCTTAAACTATCTTTAAACAACAATATAAACTAAATAAATTGGAATAAAGTGCTTAAGTCATAAACCATTTTGTGCGTAATAAAGCTAAAAAAAAGAAAAAAAAGTGTAAAGTGTTGGACAATTATTAGTTTTCTCGCAACGGTGGAAGTGTAGTGGAGGTGTAGCTGAACCCACGCCCATGAAGGCGTACGAGCAACTTAAAGCCCACAGGACCAGCATACATTCAATATTGCATAAACATTTGACTGTCAAAAAAATTTGTTCGCGTTGGATCCCACACAATTTGTCAATCGCCCAAAAAAAAGGCTCGTGTCAATTGGTCGAAAGAAATGCACAAAAAATACGGCTTCGAAACACGTCTATGACATCGTGACAGGTGATGAATCGTGGATTTACGCGTATGAGCCCGAAAGTAAACAGCAGTCGACTGTCTGGGTGTTTCAAGATGAGCCAAATGCAACAAAAGTTGTTCGCGCACGAAGCACTTCCAAGCAAATGGTCACTTGTTTTTTCGGAAAAACTGGACATGTCGCAACCGTACCACTAGAACAACGTAGAACAGTCAATTCTGAGTGGTACACAACCATTTGTTTGCCAGTTGTCTTCCAAGAATCAGAAAAACCAATCGCCGATGACGGATCACTCTTCACCACTACAATGCGAGCTCTCACACATCGGCTGCGACAACTGCTTTTATGAGCACCCAAAACATCGATTTGATGGGTCATCCGCCGTATAGTCCTGACTTGGCACCGAATGACTTCTTTTTATTCCCGTACGTAAAAAACAAACTGAGAGGTCAACGTTTTTCGACACCTGAAGAAGCGGTTGCTGCATTCAGAATGCATGTGTTGGAGATACCTCAATCAGAGTGGCAAAAGTGCTTCGACAATTGGTTCAAACGCATGCAAAAGTGTATAGATCTTCATGGGGAATATTTTGAAAAACAATAAAGTGATTTTCGATGATCAATATTTGTTTTTGTTCTCTAATCCCGAAATATAAAAGGCAACCCTCGTATAAACACTCCATGGCTCTGGCTGGTCATGAACTTCCGGTTTCCTACAGGCCAATAAATAGTAGTACTAGTTTCAATCACGTGTGTCATTGCGAGTTTATGCAGAATAAAGTGATAATTTCAAATAAATATTGTTTCATAAGAACAACGTGAGGCAATAACTTCTATCGATGAAAGTCTTCCCTTTTATTTATCTGCTTCGGGTTCTTTTCTCGTTTTTAATGAATAGTATTTAACATTATTAATTTGACTTAAGACGCCCCCTGTGCCAATCGCTACTTATACTTTAGAGGGTTTGGCTGTCAAGGGAAAATGCAATGATAATAGCTTTAAGGGAATTAAGTACCTATTGGAAGTCTTAATTAAACATTTTAACAGCGTGTTGACAGTCTCAGTAATTGGACGTGAGACTTAGGTGACATTGTCGTGCACATTGAATGTGTAGCTTTAAACTTTACCGACCAAGGTAACGCAATTTTTGAGCTAATAACACTACGTTCGGTTATTATGAAATATTTAATATACGTAAGCATGTTGTAATGAAGTGACTTTAGACACCATTGCAAGATTTGTTTTTGAATGGTATTACCTGATATGAAATAAAAATGTGATTCAGAAAGCCTAATCGAAGATATTACGATTTTATCAGCGAATAGAAAAAATAATCTTGTCAGATAACATATTAGTAGAGTTTAATATCTGGCCTTGAGTGTATTGTATGCATTATGATTGTTCAAAATCGCATTTTTAATTGTTTTTTAAATTCTAAAAACTTCGCAAATTACAATGCGCAACGTTTTGGTTTTATGACACTAGGTGTTCCATAAATAAACAATAAATCGATTTATTTATTGCAATATTTCCGTTAAAAGTCTCAATATAAGATACTGTAGCATTAAGTCAATACAGTGCGTGATCGAGTCACGATTGTATTGTACAATTCGAACAAGTCACGGGTCAGCAAAAATTTGATTTTATTTTTGAATAATATTTGCAAGCTGAAAAACTTTATGTTACTTTAAGAAAGTGGACTAATAATGGTTAATTTTAATTGCAGAGCGGATGAAATTTAATTTATATATACACAACCCTGAGCATACTTTGTAAGTGTACAAGAAGAAAACAGAACTTTAAAATATATTATAAAAGTATTTACGAGGGTCGACTGAAAAGTTTCCGACCTCAACGGGAAGATACCAGCACTCGTCAATAAATGTGAATGTAGTTGTGCATCTTTTGACAGTTACTCAACAAAATGTCAGCTATTATGGATGCGTCGTTTTTATTTGACAGTCGTTTGGGTGAATCGATGTGTGTTTTTGTGAAGATGGATAAAATTGAGTATCGAGATGTCATTAAATTTTTGTTTTGGAAAGGCAAATCAAAGATGACTTGGACACTGTGTATGGGGACTCCGCCCCTTCGTTTGGGCAGCTGAATTTAGACGTGGTCATGAGAGCTTGGATTGGCGCAAGGCTAATAACCTTGCCCGGAAAAACAAATTATTATGGACATTTTAACAAGTCCCGGATAAGGACCGGATACCGGTGGAGAGACTTGCTCAATAAGGCCAAGACCGGATCCCGGTTGTAGTGCTGATGATGATGATGTGAGAGCTTTTGGGGGTTCTTAAAGCTCACCTGAAGAACCCCCCATATTCGCAACCCATATTTGCATCCCAATCACCAGCATACCTGAAACATTTCCTTTCTCAAGGACATTTAATGCATCCAACGCATTATCTGAAAATCCCTAAAGAGAATTTTCACAGCATTCACGCATTTCATGCGTTATTCAAATTTCCTGTAAAGAATTCTTCTCATCATACGGCATCATAAATCCCAAACCATTCGGCACCCTTGTCATCGAAAAATGCTATGTCGGGCAGCTTGTTTATACAGCTGCAATAAACCGACCCGCAATTCGTTTGCCCAATCGACAAACAATTACGGCATCCCAAGCATTATCATCGGAACCGAATCTTCTAGCATTTCCTAGTACAAACAAGAACTCGGTTCCTAGTGCAGTCTGAGAGGCCATAAACATTGAAACCCATTAGCACCTTTTCCTAATGGCGACGCATCTATTAACGCATCCGCACCACTCATCTACGACTGTAATGATGCCTTTATTTGTTTTCAGACCCATTTCTCCGATGAATTGCCGTCTATGATAGCCACAATGCACAACGTAAACAATGATCTATTCGATCCCTTTGTTCTTTTTTCCTCGTTTCAGGTTTCGTTTATCCTTTGCTAAATGCATTGATAAACACGGTGATGGGTACGATCACACACGCACACCACCGCGTGCCAGAGATCGCCTTCCATTGATCACTGGTCAAAGGAAATTTCTTTTCCTTTTCACCAAACCACCAAACTCACCCCATTAGCGAGTCGGCTCTGCACGAGCCAAACATCGCCGAGTCTGATTACAACCATCAAAGCGGACGGGTCGGCCGCCATCCACCGTACTCTAGAATCGAGCGACTTCTTTTTGTTCCCCAATCTAAAAATTACGCTCGGAGGACAGAGATTTTCCTCAAATGAGGAGGCAATTGTAGTGCACTAAAAAGCCCTACCACCTTTTCCCCCCATTCCTACATCCAAATCCCAGCTATGTTGCCCTAAAACTCCAAATCCGATCAAAATCCAAAAAAACCCAAACATGATCCAAAATTCGCAATAAACGAATCAAACATTCGTTTATCGCATAACATTTGCCCCACGGCATCATCATATCCAAAATTCAGAGATCGTTATCTCTATCTGAAAAATTCTATTAAACTACACAAATAGAAAACCAAATCCAGATACATATCCACATCTGCGAAATAGTTTCGTAAAATTCAAGAAATTGAATTCTTATCTTAAATTAACACTGAGCATCTCACTCAGGATACCAAAATCGGGATTTTTGTATGAAATTGTGTACTTTCGAGATACCAATTTCGATTTGTTTCTCTTTATAAGGGCGATGGATTTTGTATTCGAGGATCAGTCTCGATTGGCGTCCGAAGTGGTAGGACGTCAATAAATTTTGTTAAAAATAAAATAATAATATAACAAAATAAAAAGTATTTTTATTGGGCCAGGACCGAATTCAACAATCGTTCGCTTCTCTTCCTCGTTGATCGAGAAGCACGGAAGCGAACCGTACTACACAATCACCTTCGTGAACAGTTATTTTACAGAGAAAAACGCCGAGTACTATTTGGGCGGGTTAGAGAGCTGGGAGCATCACTGAGAGAAGTATGTAGAATTTACAAGGAGACTATGTAGAAAAATAAAAATAAATTTTACGAAAAAATGTTTTGTATCTTTGTTAGGTCGGAAATTTTTCAACCCGAATGCCGGATAACCCAATAGGGATCGGGGTTCTTCGAGAGAGGCGCTATGAAGTTACATCTCAAATAGTAACAAATTATAAAGCAAAGTTGTGCATATTTGACCTAAATCGGACAGTCTGAACCATGTCAAATAAAGTCTTGAAATAGACTTAAAAATAGTTGATTTTTCCAAAACTTTTTATTGGCAGCTATGTTTTCCTTTGGGGGGGATAGTAGCGAACATACAGGGCAAAGTCTCTGATTGCTTTCAACCCGGCGAAGGCCAGGACGATCCTTGCCCCTGTTCAATCCAAGTTGACATGCAGTCTCCACGTGACACCCCTGGATAGCTACTTTGGCACCCGCCAAGTAGTGAAGCAATGCATGCAGCGTCATCCCGAGAAATGTTGGCGCAAGGCTAATAACCATGCCCGTAAAAACGAATTATTATGGCAAATTTAACAAGCCTCGGATATGGACCGGATACACGACGTCGACCACGGAAACGGAAATGGCTAAACGATTTAAGAATTTTCTCATGGAACGTCCGCTCACTATACAGAGCTCGAGCTGCACAGCAGCTAGCCGATGCCTTGTCCGAATATAAGGCTGACATAACAGCATCACAAGAAATAAGATGGACGGAGAGTGGTGTTATTCAAAGAAACGAGTATGACATTCATTACAGCTGTCATGCAAAACACCACGTGCTCGGGGTAGGCTTTCTAGTCAGCCAAAAACTGAAGCCTGCCATCATCGGCTTTAATGCAATAAACGAAAGGCTATGCACTCTTCGCATCCGAGACAAGTTTAAGAACATAAGCCTCATAAACATTCACGGACCTACAGAGGAGTCCCTTGACGACGAAAAAGAAGAATACTACGAGAACGTCGAACGGGCGCCCTCAATGCCTGCCCAAGATACGATGTAAAAATTGTTTTTGGTGATTTGAATGCGAAAATATGCCCGCTTTCAGGCACTACGCAGGTTCCCATAGTTCCCATCGAACTGGCAGCATCAAAGAACTTGGTCGTTGGGAGTACTAGGCTTCCGCGTAAAGATACCCACAAAGCCATCTGGGTATCACCTGATGAAGTCACTCGCAACCAAATTGACCACGTGTTGATAGATCCCCATGGCGCAAGGTTAATAACCTTGCCCGGAAAAACAAATTATTATGGAAAATTCAACAAATTTTACTTGAATAGACCGGATCCCGGTTGTAGTTCCGATGATGATGATGATGATGATAGATCGCTGCTACTCCTCGAGCCTGATGAGGGTACGAATGTACCGAGGTGCCAACGTCGACTCGGATCACTATCTTGTTGGTATAGTTTTCCGAGCGCGGATTGCCTTACGGAGACGTATGGCATCTGCAGATCAGGTTCGAATCAACAAGGCTCCCTTACGCAATAAAATACCAGTAACACCGTTGGTCATGCGCTAGAACACGCCCACGAAGAGCTCGGTGGAGGGAGAGTAAGTCATGGGACCAGAATGCCGGGCGTAGAAGAGAAATTGACACGTCTTAAGAATACTGTCATTAGTACCGCCTATACCGCCTATATCAGGCACTACGCAGGTTCCCATAGTTTGCATGAGAAGACTTATGAAAATGGACTACGAGTCATCGAACTGGCAGCATCAAAAAACTTGGTCGTTGCAAGTACCAGATTTCCGCGAAAAGATATCCGCAAAGCCACCTGGGCATCACCTGATGGAGCCACTCGCAACCAAATTGCCCATGTGTTGATAGATAGTTCGTAGTGCCAATTCCATTTTAGGGATTAGTCGTAGAGATCGTAATGACTGGTTTGATGATGAGTGCAAACTAGCGGCTGAACGTAAGAATGCTGCATACCGGGCAATGCAGCAGTCTCATAGGACGCGGGTACGCGAGGAGAAATATAAAGAGCTCAGAAGATCTGAAAAAAGGCTTCACAGACAAAAGAAAAGTGACTGGGAATAAGACCTTGTCTGTGAAATAGAGAAAAGTAGAGAGCGAGGTCCGCACCAGGCGCGGAAGTACTACCAAATAATCCGCAGTATGACGCAGGACACACCACGCTGCACTTACTGCAAGGATAAATAGGGTGATCTGATCACCGATCCTGGCGGCATTCTGGACCGATGGGTAGTGCACTTCAATGAATTGCTTAATGGTCAGCTCACAGAAGAATTGGGGGCTCTACCAATGCAAGATCAAGACCAAATGCTGCCGCCACCAAGCATTGAGGAAACATTAAAAGCCATAAGACACCTCAAATCAAAGAAAGCCCCGGAGCTGATGGCATACCAGCTGAGCTGATCAAACAAGGAGAGACAGCGTTATATCACGCAATTCATGAGATCGTGGTGCCGGTATGGGAGCAAGAGGAGATGCCGGAAGATTGGCGTCGTGGTATAATTTGCCCCATACATAAGAAAGGAGATATGACACTGTGCAGCAGCTATAGGGGTATAACATTGCTGAGTACCGCCTATAAGATACTCATTGGTCAATATCAGTGTGGCTTCAACCCAGGAAAATCAGCGATTGATCAGATATTCACCCTTAGGCAGGCGATGGAAAAATGTCTGGAATTTAAGATTCCATTATATCATCTATTTATAGACTTTAAGGCCGCCTATGACAGCATAGCCAGGGTAGAACTATATAATGTCATGAGAGAATTCAGCATTCCAAACAAATTGATACGAGTTTGTAGGTTGACCACGACCAACATAACTAGTCAAGTAAAAAAAGCGGGATTGCTGTCCAAACTAATAAACATCTATAATGGACTCCGACAAGGGGACGGTCTGGCCTGCCTCCTCTTCAATCTGGCGTTGGAGAAAGCAATCCGTGACTCTGTCGTTACAACTAGAGGGACTATTATCACCAAGTCCAGCCAGATACTTGCCTACGCAGATGACATCGACATCATCGGTAGAACCGAATCGACATATACAGCACGCCTTCACCCAGATCGAGCAGGCGGCACAAAAACTGGGACTGCACATTAATGAGGGAAAAACTAAGTACATGGTGGCAACTTCTGCGAAGAGAAGACCCAACGTTAGTTAAACTATCAGGGTAGCGGAGCACGAATTTGACGTAATGCAATTCTGTAACTACCTTGGGTCAATAGTATCAGTCGATAACATTATGAAGGAAGAAATACGCGAAAGGCTGAGTTGTATGCAATCTACTTTGAATCTAATGTTGTAAGAAAAATCAAGCTCGGCACACTACGGTGGGCAGGACACCTACTTCGAATGAGCGAAGTGGAGCCTGCCCGGAAAGTCCTTTGTGGCAGGATGTATGGAAGGAGACAGCGCGGCAGACCTTGTCTGCGATAGAGGGATGGCGTGGACCAGGACGCCCAGAGCCTGGGAGTGCGAAACTGGATGACATCGGCTCAAGATCGGGACCGGCGGAGAGATTTGTTAAATAAGGCCAAGACCGGATCCAGGTTGTAGACTCGATGATGATGATGATGACTGCGTCATTGAAGGTCGCGGAAATAATTTAGTAGAGTTCTTTGCCAATAGGGATCGGGGTTCTTCGAGAGAGGCATTATGAAGTTATGTTTAAAATGTTAACAAATTATAAAGCAAAGTTGTGCATAATTGACCTAAATCGGACAAACTGATCCATGCCAAATAAAGTCTTGAAATAGACTTAAAATAGTTGATTTTTTCCCAACTTTTTAGTTGCAGCTATGTTTTCCTTTTCTATAGGTATTATTATGGTCGTTAGTCGAAAGAATTGGTGAATATATTTCTCGTCTTCAAATGTTTTTCTGGGGTCACTCAGGCAGTGCGTGTCAATTTACGTTGAAAACTAGCTTTGGATGTATGATTACACACGGTGCATTATTCTTCAGCCGAACGTCACGAACGTGGTACTCAAGACTGATGTTCACTAATATCTCCTTTCGTTAACTTCAGTCTGCTTTCAGCTTTGCCGTGTAAAGGTATTATGACCCCAACAAGATATATGTATTAAGATTAAACATGATTTCCATCGCATTTTCGGTCATATAGCAACAATTACGCGTGTGCGTGGAAGCCATTCGTACCCTGTCGGCGTTCGTGGGATTTGATACAATAGGAGGTTAATGAGGAAACCAGTCAGGTGTTACGTGGTAAGTCCCCCACTGCCTTTGCCACAACGGGAAAACATTAAACATAAACAAACATACAAAACATATGAAACATTTTTGCACTTTAAATAGTAAATCATCATCTTCATCATCGGCACTACAACCGGGATCCGGTCTTGGCCTTATTTGGCAAGTCTCGAGGCCTGTTAAATTTTCCATAATAATTTATTTTTACGGGCACGCTTATTAGCCTTGCGCCACTTAAACATTAAATATAATAATAAATCAAACATAAATTACACATCATTCACATACAACATAAAATAAACATATTCATTTTAATAACGTACATTTCACACTTTAAACGCACATAAAATACATATTACATTTGGTATAAAAAATTATAAAACAAAAACATAGATGGTGCATAAACCCAGCTTTACTCGGCGATGACATCTTCGATTAGTTTTGAAGTTGATTGTAGCCAAGTTTCTTCGTCGGGACAACGGCGCCAGGCAACAAAGAGATAAGGTGGAAGGCTATAACCGGGTACACAGTTTGTTGTTGTCTTTAAAAAGATTTTAATTGACGGTTTTTTTTGACTGCTCCGTTTTTTGTCGTGGGGTTTGGCGTGTGTGGAAAGAAAGAAGAAAAAGGGCTGCGGTGCTTTTTTCTATTGTTCCTTCAAATTGTTGAAAACAATATCAATTTAA
Source organism: Microdon myrmicae (assembly GCA_963931805.1). Classification (NCBI taxonomy): domain Eukaryota; kingdom Metazoa; phylum Arthropoda; class Insecta; order Diptera; family Syrphidae; genus Microdon; species Microdon myrmicae. The sequence goes on along the minus strand of OZ007501.1, from coordinate 35,953,487 downwards.
TTTATTTGAACGTCAAAAGGAGAAAAGAAGTTTTTTTCCCCGGCATGTGTTGATTGTGTGTAACCTAAACCAGTATGTTAAAGGGAAGGTTTCCAGATGCGCTGAACTGCGCTGGCGGCATCCACAGAGCCACGCTTGAATTATTGAGAAAAAGCTGCTCTAACTAATTGCGGACTCTCAACCTAGATGACATCAAGCCGACCCGAGGGCGCCGAGAGCGACACAATCGTCAATACCGAACCGGGCCGGGGACCACGACAAGCGAGTCCACGTCAGATCCCGGGGTCATCGCTAGACCCAGGTAGGGCCCACCTGAGAAACTGTGAGTACCCCCTGTTGTTTATCAATAAACTTATATTTAAACTAAAAACTAGTAAATAAGATTTGGTACAATTTGATCCTCGAAGTCAGGCTGTACTGGGCAAGACTCAAACGCCCACCAACCAGAAAAGAGTCGGGTAACAACTCGATAAGAAGAAAAAGTTGTAACACCAGGACCGGGAACACTTAAACATTCATTTTGTTCCCCTTAATTTTAAATAACCTGTAGCTTTAGCATAAATGTCACACATAAAGATTATATGTTTTGTCATTGCTATTACTTAATTTTTTTGTCTTGGTTTTTAGTGATACTCTAAAGGAATCTGGTGTGAAGGCAATCCACGGGTAAAAGGATATTTTCTTGTGGATATTTGAATTACATAACTAAAATCAATATTAATCTTAAACCAAATAGAAAACAGTGATTTTAATTTTTGTATTCGGCGATACGTGCGCTAGAAACCGCTAAAAGGATTCTTTCAATTTGTAAGTATTTGAAGGACCTTTGCTTAGAGTCATGCCATTATTTACTTTTATGATAAGGAGGAAAGATATTCTCAGATTATCTAACTATACATTCCGTCAAAGAAGTTACGGGAATTGATCATTTAAAAAGCCAACCAACTAAATGACAGATCGCGCTCAAACTTCGCACATGATAGAGGATAGTTGTGCTAACTTAACGACAAAAAGAATTTAAAGGTATTAAGTGGGCTTTTAAATGATCAATTTCCGATACTTTTTTGGTAGAATGTATCTCAATATAGTGTCTATAGCATGTGATTAAGTTTTTTTCAAGCATTTACCTCAACTCTGCCCAGAATAATGCCGGCGCCGATTGTTCCAATACCAGCCAAAAAGAATGGTATTGATACCTGCAATAGAATAGTTGTCCATTTTTCCTGTTTAATTCCAGGACGATTTAATGCTAATTTTTCTTCGGCACTTCCTGGTACACCAGCAATACTACCACCACCATCATGGCTGCCGCCTTCGCCTCCTCTGTCCAATCCTGGATCAGGTTCTGATGATGCTATTGACGTCGTGATGATTGAGCTTAATGAACCAGTTGTCGAATGTGGCAAACCGGACAATTTGTCATTGTCGGTATCTGAAAAAAGCAAAACAAACATGGTTTGAGTACAAGTGAAAATCCAGCGAAGAGCTCGCTTTCATTATGGGTAGTGGTACATCTAATAGCACATGCACGCATTAGGTTACTTTGGGAGTATAAAATTGTTGTTGGTAGTGCGTAATAAGCCTCTCAGTCTTTTCACTTACCTTCTTGTCAAGTCATTTTGTACACTTGAATGATAATTAGATTTTAGGCTTTCAATGGACTCTTCAAATTCGTGTGGAGGGTTTTTCTGTTTTTTTAAAAAATTTTACGCAAGACAAGCAAAGATCTTTGTCGTTCTTTAGCAATGGTTTTTTTTTTGCAAGCGCAGCGTGAGATCAATACTCGTAAACATATTATTGAGAATACGATCTGTTGGATAATTCCAATGATAGTTTTATTGAAAGTGAATTCGTCTTTGTAGTAAACCGAATTGTAATCTTACAGTTTTTCCGTTTACCTCTATCTTTTTTATGGGAAATGTTATGAGAAATGTTAATTACTAAAGAGATGAATTTTCCAGAGGAATATTTTAAAAGCTAGTTGTCAAATTTAGGTAACAAGGTAAATCACCATTGACTTGTTTATGCCTTAACAATATATGCAAACTTATTTCTGAAATTAGTTATTGTAATAATAAAATTGCATCTTCTACCCTTCATTTTTTAATTGTTCCATTGAGATTTTACGGATAGGTATCTATCTATCATCTATTTACTATATTCGTTTGTTCGCCTATTTACGTTATAGAACCTATATATAGCATATAAACAAGATTAGTTGCAAAAAAAATCAATAGTCTTTTATGTAAATGGATCTTAATTTGATAATTCTGCAAAAACAATAATGGACAATGACGACTTTTAGAACTGTCAAAAGATTGCTATTAGGGACACAGACATGTGGAGATCGTTTTTAGGATTCCGCGTTACTTTCTGGGTGATTCGACAGCGAACAAGCTTCAAACAGGTAACCTATTTTTTGATTGTTTAGGATATCTGAACCCGGTGTATTGGCATATTCTGAAAATTTAGATTTCGGCAGCAAGGCCGCAAGTGTTGCGTCAGTGACGGTTCATGAGGACAGAACGAGGTGAAACAAAAATTTGTTCGTATGCTTTTTATTTGCAATAGTCAGCATTCTTACAACAATTAAAAAAATAAACCAGCTCTACTGGTAAATTTTTGTCTAGGTTTTTAAACATAATATGGAACTGTATGTTCCAGATGATATCAAAGAGGATCTACGTTGATGCGGAGGGAGAGTTAGTGAATGAGTGAGAAAGAGGGAGAGAAGGAGAGAGAGAGAGAGAGAGAGAGAGATAGATAGATAGATAGATATAGAGGTAGAGAGGGAGGGAGAGGGGGGGGGGTGGAGAGAGTGAGCCAGGGAGAGATGGAGAGAGTGAGCCAGGGAGAGATGGAGAGAGTGAGCCAGGGAGAGATGGAGAGAGTGAGCCAGGGAGAGAGAGTGAGCTAGAGAGGGGGGGGGGGGGGGGGGGGGGGGGGGGGCTACAGATAAAGGAAGATTAGAACGGGAATAAAAAGGAACGAACCGTTTAAGAAAGAGACATGGAGACATAAGGACAAACGGAGATAGGTAGAACGATAAAAACATAGAAAGAGTTTTGCGAGATTTGAATTTATATGTATATACACAGAATATCTAGAAAATAAATCACACGTAATGTTGTAACGACGAATAAAGTGGCTTTGATTTGAATACCTCGGTTGAAGACCACGACGGAAATGGGAGGACATGCAAGTGGTGTCTTTGAAGAGATCATATTAGAGGACGAAGCTTCGAAGAAGAGTGCATAGGACAGGCAACGATAACGAAATGTATATCTAGTTTAGTTTGATGAGGCTACCACCTTATTTATTGCCTTAATTGAAGGGTAAAGTGGATAGATGAAAGTGTAAGAGGTAGGGCGCGGGAGGATAGTGTGGTAGGATAGGAGGATCGGGAGTTGGAATGTGTGGGGTTACTAATAGTGTGGTCGACTGATGGGTGGGATCAGGAGGGGGAAGAAGGGGAGACGAAGTCTGAGAGCAGGAGAAGCAAGATTGAAATCGAAGGAGGAAGGGTACGAATTTGCTCCTCGCAACATTCTTAAAAGTGGTTCTTTACAGCCATAACAAGTGTGGTGGTCGGGCAGATAGATAAGACGAAGGTTTCGCAGGTTACGGGGGTTAGTGTGGGAGTGATGGAGGAGAGCAGGCTTGGGCAGTTGACTGAACCAGTGAGAAGACGGTGGATGAATAGGATTTTAGGATGACGTCTGCACTCTTCAAGTGTGTTCAGGTTTATTAGATGGAGATGGCTTGCGTATGTGGGGAGAGCACGAGGGTTTTCTCAGTTCATACCACGAAGGGTATTTCTATATCCTCCCGCAGAGGAATGACGTTTGGGATGATACGAGGGTTGCCTCTTATGTTTCGGGACTTGGCAACCCTAGCGTTGCAATTCGGCAATTGACAGCTCTGTCGTAAAGTTGGACATTTTTGAGGTTATACGCACTCAGAACGTTTTTTACATACGAGCGCTATTTGTGTTGTTTACAGTAACTTAAAAGATTCATCTCGGCCCAAAAATGGAATTAAATCGTCAACATTTTCGTGCGATTATTTTTTACAACTTTCGGCGTGGATTAACTCAGCAACAGTGCATGGATGAACTTAATTCAATTTTTGGCGATGAAGCTCCATCAAGGACCAGTGTTTATCGATGGTATGGTGAATTCAATCGTGGTCGTAGTTCACTCCAAGATGAATTTCGTGAAGGTCGTCCAAAATCAGTTCTTGTTCCGAAAACCATTGATGCTGTGCACGAACTGATATTGGAAGATCGTCATGTGACCTATCGTGAGATTGAAACAACCTTAGGCGTTAGTGGGACCAGCATACATTCAATATTGCACAAACATTTGACTGTCAAAAAAATTTGTTCGCGTTGGGTCCCACACAATTTGTCAATGGTCCAAAAAAAGGTTCGTGTCAATTGGTCGAAAGAAATGCTCAAAAAATACGGTCGCGGTGCTTCGCAACACGTCTATGACATCGTGACAGGTGATGAATCGTGGATTTACGCGTATGAGCCCGAAAGTAAACAGCAGTCAACGGTCTGGGTGTTTCAAGATGAGCCAAGTCCAACAAAAGTTGTTCACGCACGAAGCACTTCCAAGCAAATGGTCGCCTGTTTTTTCGGAAAAACTGGACATGTCGCAACCGCACCACTAGAACAACGCAGAACAGTCAATTCTGAGTGGTACACAACCATTTGTTTGCCAGTTGTCTTTCAAGAAATCAGGAAAACCAACCGCCGAAGACGGATCACTCTTCACCACGACAATGCGAGCTCTCACACATCGGCTGCGACAACTGCATTTTTGAGCACCCAAAACATCGATTTGATGGGTCATCCGCCGTATAGTCCTGACTTGGCACCGAATGACTTCTTTTTATTCCCGTACGTAAAAAACAAACTGAGAGGAAACGTTTTTCGACACCTGAAGAAGCGGTTGCTGCATTCAGAATGCATGTGTTGGAGATACCTCAATCAGAGTGGCAAAAGTGCTTCGACAATTGGTTCAAACGCATGCAAAAGTGTATAGATCTTCATGGGGAATATTTTGAAAAACAATAAAGTGATTTTCGATGATCAATATTTGTTTTTGTTCTCTAATCCCGAAATATAAAATGCAACCCTCGTATGGCAACACTCCGTGGCAGAGGCTCTCGGGTCCACTGCATGGCAAGACCTGAAATAGGAATGCTCGTCGTGCGCGTTCTCTCTGTAAAGGTAAGTTCTGTTATCAGTTCACACAAATAATTAAGTGGATAACCCGTTCCCAGAGGGTTGATGCCAATTTGTATACAAACGGCGACCAGTCTGCAACCGTTGCCGTTGAGGTCCACCGTGTCCCCCTCGGTCCGATATCGATGCTTCGCCACACGGCTGGTGAACTAGTCCTGTCGCGCACTATAGAAAATTGTCTCAAAACTGTTATACATCCGTAAGAAGTGGGTACAACAGCTATCTTGCATAGAAGCAAGCGCGCACACGAACACGAAATGCACCAAGCCCGACGCAACGACAAAGCACCCCGAAACGCAGCAGGAGGTGTATGCGAACCAGTAATACGCACGTGATGAGTTTGTTAACACAGTCTTTTATTGCTAATAGTAACTAGGTTCATGGACACTGAATATAAACTAAAAGTGGGGATGCTTCCCATAATAACATAAAAACACAGAGACGCAACTAATGTGCTCGGATAACGATTATATCAAGAACGCCAACAACAAGTGAATAAAAACGTTAGCCCAAATTCAAATTACAATGACAGTTCTTCGATGAAGCTGCACTGTCAGGTGGTTGTTGACAGGCGTATCATGTGCGTCTGTTGGGGAGAGTACTAGTCGATAAACGTACTAGATTCTCGCCGCTGCATTGAATTGCGAATCCACAACAAAGGGCAAAACGCAAAAATCTACATTGGACGTTTTCGATCCTGCTAATATGGGACGAGTAGTGAGGAGACCAGGCCTGACTGGCGTACTCTAGAAGGGGGCGGACGAAGGCTATTTAGAGTGATCGAATTCTTTCGACCAGCGTTTCACGAAACCAAGGGCGGAGTTGGCCTTAAGGACAATATCATCGAAATGTGGGGTGAACTTAAGCTCCCTATCGCATAAGATACTAAGGTCGCGAATCGAGGGTACAGTTGATATCTGTTGGTTAAGTAAGAAATATGAACGTGGCGGAGAAGAGGGGCGTTTGCGAGAGAATGTAATAGAGTGACATTTGACAACGTTAAGTTCGAGGCAGTTGTTATGGCACCAAACTGTCGAGACCCAATTGGAGAAGTGAGGGGTCAAGAGGAGAGGGTATCGTTTTGTAGAGTTTAGTGTCGTCAGCGTAGAGAGAGATAGATGAGTACTTGATCTTAGAATCAATGTCATTAATGGTAAGGATGGTGACTGCCCCGGGGCACCCCTGACGTGAGGAGAAAAGGATTTGAAAGGGAGGATCTAAATCTGACACCATCGTTTCGAGCTATAAGATAGGACGATATCCACTTAATCAATAGGGGTTCGAACCCAAGGGAGGATAGCTTAAAGAGGATGACATTATGAGAGATTTTGTCGAAGGCTTTGCTGAAGTCGGTTGTGATTACGTCGACTTCGATGCCATTATCTAAGGCAAGGAGTGTATGGCCTGAGAAATCAACCAGATTGGTGGTGGTTGACCTTCCCGAAAGGAAACCGTGTTAATTCGGTGAGATAATGGATTTATACCGAAAAGATAAAGCGTTGTAAACAGTACCTTCGAACAGTTTTGGGATATGAGACAGTTTGGCGATAATGTTTGGCTCATTTTTTATGTATAGGGATTACGAAGGAGGGTTTCTAAATGCTAGGGAAAACGCCTTGCGTGAGAGATAGATTGAAAATCTCTGAGAGCGGGAGAGAAAGAGAAGACGAACATTGTTTTAACAGGACAGCGGGAAATCCATCTGGGCCGGCGTCGAACTCGTCTTTAAGAAGGTTTAGCTTTTCTTTAGCTACATAGGTGAGGCTGAAGAAGTTGAGAGATGAAAGGGCCAATGGAGAACTCGGGCAGGTCTTTGAAGTAAGACGGGTTGGGCTCGAAAGAGATGTCCGTGAAGGATTTATTGAAGAAAGTAGCAAATAGGTTGACAATAGTTTGGGGATCGGTTGAGGTAATTGTGTTATAGGAAAGGGAGTTGGGATAGGCGTTGGATTTCCGTTTGTAATTTATGGAGGAATAATGATTTGGGGTCGTTGATCAGGTTGGTTTGTGTTTTTGATATGTAGTTGAAGTAGAGCGAGTTGTAAAGCTCGTTGAATTTATAAAAAGAACTGAGATATTTGGAGTAGTCAAGGAAGACCTAATGTTCCATGTGCGGTTGTACCATTGGGGCAATGAAAAAGAGAAGTAAGGAGAGAGAGAAGAGAGAAAGAAGAAGTAACCAGTGATCAAGGAAATTTTGCTAAGATGCCCATTCAGAAGGCGAAAGTTGGCTCTGCGGAAGTTGTAGGAAAGGCTGTCATGAGATGGAGAGGGTTGGGCGACGTGATCACGATGTAGGGACAAGAGAAGCGGGGGTGGAAATTGACAATGGTTGAGAGGGCGTGTGGACTAGGAACAGTGGGGAATTATAGGGGTCCGTTGTAAACACGAGGTGCAGTTGGATTGATGATTTAGGACATTGCTAGTGTCGGTGAGACCGTCAATAAAAAGACGTTCCTTGGTACTTGTGGGGTTAGAGAAGTAGAACTATTGATCGTCTGCCAGTGACCATTGGAGATGGAGGAGGTTGAAATCGCCAAGAATGACGATATCGTCTAGGGAGGAGCTTAACTCCGTTAAGTGATCTATCGCTTCTATTGCGACTTCGTATGATACGACAGGGTGTGAAGGTGGTATATAGAAGCAAATAATATATAAAGACTTTGGGCGCTGGTCGATTTTTATTGCGACATAGTTGAGGTTGGGAGAGTGAGAGATAGTAATTACAGATGAGACGAGTCTGTTATGAATGTCAAGCAGCACCTCACATCATGGGGAATCGGGACATTGACGATGAACATTGTCATCGCGGAAAACGGTAAAGGAGGAAGGGACTAGTTCTAGACTGTTAATGCTCGGGATAAGTTTGGTCTCGGTCAGAGCGTATATATGTGCCTTTTGCAAAGTCGATTGCGTTTTGGAGCGGAAACCTCTGACATTCTGACAGTAGATGGTAAGGGGGAGAGTATTAAGATTCATGGTGACAATGTTGTGGGGAGGTTGACTGTTTAGGGTCAAAAAGACTTGTTATTATTAGGAGAGGCCATTTTTTGTTAATATATTGGCGATAAGCCAAGAGATCTTTTGACACTATATCTGGGAGCATATTGAAGCTTATATGGAATTTTATAAATATGTTGCGCAGGCTAGGCAGGTAGAGCTTATAAACTAAATTGCGGGAAATAATACCACAAATCTGCGAAGAACAATACCCATGATAATTTCTGTAAACAGACAGAGGTCAGCTATGAGCCTTCGATGTGATAGTGACTCTAATCCCGGCATCGGCGCCGTGCCCCTGATCAGGTGGATCACTCGTCCCTGTATGCTCTCAAGTAGGTCGGGGTTTGTCCATGAGAGCAATATTAGAACGCGGTCCTAATTCGGGATTGTCTCGCGAAGACAAAGTTGTGAGTTCTTGGCTCTAAAGACATAACTCAGTTTTTTTGAGACGAACCTGGCGACGATCGACACGTGTTTATGCCACGATACATTCGTAACGCCTAGGAATTTCAAACTTTCTCCTTAGCTTTCCGTTAACGCTATGTACTACCATCGAATTGACCAAACAATGAATCCCTTAGCATATTCATGAATAAAGAACCTCTTATCATACCCATAAATAAAGAACCTCTTAGGATATTCATAAATAAAGTATCCCTTCTGATTAGAATCCCTTAACATATCTATGAATGACTATGATGCCATATCAATGTTTGGCGGATTTTGTCTTTGGTCGAAAGTGTTCCCCAGAACACTGTTCACAAACAGAAACAACCCGGAATACGGAGACACTGCCACAAATAAAACACTGAGCAATGGCTCGTAAATTTATTTTATTGTTTTTTTTTATTTAAAGGTTTTTACATTTATTTTTGGTACGTCGTATATTAAAAAAAAAACACAACAAACTTCCACCACGCCTTGAACCGTCTTAATTTTGGAAAATATCGTTATTTATTCCTGTTCATCGTACATAGCCTTTCACTGAGTGTTTTCAGCACAACTACAAAAAAATGGTGAATTACGATTGCACACGTTAGGATACCACGAAAGTGTCACGACAAGGATAACCGTCTCAGTCTCCGTATTTACTGTCTGCACTTTCTTTAATTATTTTGGAGAACAATGTAATTAACCGATAAACACATTTCCGATGTCCCTAGTGAGGATCATAGGCCTTCGCGCGTTGAATTGCCGTGCGTTGAACGACGAATATATACGTTTATTGTGTTTGCCTTTGGTGGGAGTTCGGTCAATGTACTTAGGTTAACTCGCGTATTTTTAAAAGGATTAACTTCGAGTCGAACAGTTTCTTTCGCGATTTATCGCGTTGCCCAGTTCCACCGCCTTAGGGTTGATTCTGATGATTCTGCTAACCCCATTGTTCTCTTTTCCCTTTCGTTTTCCTTGTCCTAGTGATTCTCTCTCAATCGAGAATCTCTCCACTAGGGAAGATCATCATCATCATCATCATCAACGGCACTACAACCGGGAACCGGTCTTGGCCTTATTTAGCAAGTCCTGAGACTTGTTAAATTTTCCATAATGATTTGTTTTTTCCGGGCAAGGTCATTAGTCTTGGGCCAGAGGCTCCCCGACTAGGGAAGATCGCACTCACACATATAGGCGGGGAGGTTGCCATACGTGGGATCGCCAGCATTTTCACAGCTCTGTTGCGTTGCTTATGCAAACATTCGGTTGTGTTGTTTATTCTTGGCGATCCTGGGATCGTGGTAATTATCGTATTTGCTTTGCCCTATGGGAACAGCGTTTTCGTTTATTGCTGTTTCTCCGCAATGGCCTTTGTTAGGCGAAGTGCATTGGGGCAGGGACAAAGGTTTTGCCGACGGATTGTTTTACGGCAATTGGCTTATCGCCGGGGGTTTGATGTTTGTCGACATCTGGTGCAGCTGTGCCAACCGCTTGTGTTTATCCAGCTAATGGATCGATACACAATTTCTATACTGGGTCGTGTCCTTCAATCGCTGTGCAGGCGTAGGAAAATTCTTCGGGACTTGGGGTCCACGTATCTGTGGATACGTGGGTTTGTTGACACCAGTATGGATGTCACCTTTGGTCAGGTGAAAAGGTGGACTTTGGGCACACGTGTCTGTGGGCACGTGAAGTTTGCCCCCCCCCCCCCCACCCCAGTGACGTCGTCACAATATAAAGTAGGTTGCTTGTTACCTAGGGGGCGAACACTCCTGACTTTTATGTGCGTGGCCCCTTCCATCTTGGTTGGTGCTTGGGTGGTAAAGGAGCGAAGGAAACTGTGTTTGCCGTCATCTTGCGGCCAGTCTTGGTCGCGGTTTCGGGCCGTGGATTTTCTGGTTTCCGTACATTGAGGATTCTCGCGGCATCTTCTCTGGCGCTGCCGTGGTATGGGTCCGTGTAGGCTTTCTGTAGTCTCGCGTGTAACCATTTCGCGAGGCCTGGGTTGGTTCTCGGTGTCTGGCGTGCCTTGCGTTTCGGAGGGGCGTGACAGATGACATACGGGGCGGCTTTCGGCTGGTGTCATCGGTTGCTGGTCTGCCTCTCCTGGTACCGCGTCGGGCGGTTGTTCTAAGTGACACGGCTCTAGCTTTTCAAGACTGACGGTCTATGGCTTTCCGTCGATGTCAACGGAGAAAACCCGGTCGTTTATTCCATCCATCACTTTGTATGGCCCTTCATAAGGGGGTTCTAGAGGTTTCCTTACTTTGTCCACCCTGATGAAGACGTGCGTGCAGCTGCCCATCTCCGGGTGAACAAATATCCTCTTGGAACCGTGTCTGGCGACCGGTGTTGCCCTGACCTTTCGCATGAGTTTGCGCTGGTTTTCCATGTTGGGAACCTCCATCGGCGAAGAACTCTCCTGGGAGGCGCAGATTGGTTCCGTAAGTCAGATCTGCTACTGAGGCTCCCCGGTCCTCTTTTATGCTTGTACGCAGGTCTAAGAGGAGAGTTGACAGTGCGTCGAGCCATTGATTGTCGTCGTGACACATCAGTGAGGCTTTGAGCGAGCGGTACCATCGTTTCGAGCCATTGATTGTCGTCGTGACACATCAGTGAGGCTTTGAGCGAGCGGTACCATCGTTCTATCATCCCATTGGTCTGAGGGCGATACGCGGTTGTGTGGCTTTGTTGGCAGCCGAGTATATCGGTCAGCTGCCTGAAAATCGCTGCCTCAAACTGTGGTCCTCGGTCGGCTGTGGGGGTAGCCGGGACGCCAAAACGTGTAACCCAAGTCTAATAGAATGCTTTTACCACGTTCTCAGCGGCCAGTGTTCGTAGTGGCACTGCTTCTGGCCACCGTGTAAAACGATCGATCATCGTGAGGAGATACATATATCCTCTCAACGGGGTAAGCGGTGCCACTATGTCGATGTGGACATGGGCGAAGCGTGCCTCGGTGCGGCGATGAAGCGAAGCCGTGGGAAATAAAACACACTGGTATAGTCCTTCACTAATTGTTTAATTGTTCACTAGGTTTTATTAGAAGAAGGGGCTCGATTGCCTGCGTTTGACGACATTGTTTATTGTTCATGTTGTACGCTATTTTTATACTTAGTAAATGATTGCCGGTCCGGCGGACTTAAAGGGACACGACTAAATGATTTTCGTTTAGGGGGCCAAGAACCCGATACACCACTAAATGGTTTTCGCTTAGAAATCAAGGGCCCGACCCCACTCGACAGAGACACGGTAGACTTGATAGTACACTCGGGGGTTTGCACCCCCCTGAGTGCACGTTACGGGCGGCTGAGTCTTGAACTGATGTGCGCGCGCCGATGGTAGAATGATGACTGGTTCAAAATGGGCAAGAATCCATTCATCGTGTCGTGGCGGTGGAGTCATAGCTGAATAAATTCACTGACACTTTCTAGGAACTTGAAAGGGGTTGCTATGCGTGCATAGGGAATTTAAATTCAGCGAATTACTGCCGTACAGGCTGAGCTAGATTCCTCGGTTGCTATGTGTACTGAGAAATCGGTTTTGGGAACACGACCAAGTATGGGCATGAGTTGTTGGTTAGACAAGGGAATGTGGGTCTTGGTCGTTGCGATGGTTGTTTCGTGGTAATGCAACGCATCGTGCTGGTGACTTACCAGTAAGGGGAACTGGTATTGGGTAGGATGGGCGCCGACATGATTTTCGGGGGAAATTAGAGCTGCTTGGTTGCGAGCGGGAGATATAGTTTAAATAAGAAATTAGTCGAAGCGGTTTGTTGTACTTGGGGGAGATGATTAATATTCCGTTGTAAGTTTAAAAGATGCGTTTTATTACAGATTGGGAAATGGATTCTGGGCATATTGGGAAGTGTATTTGTAGGGAAGAAGTATGTGTGCCGACATTGGCACTGGTTAACTCCTATCATCATCATCATCGGCACTACAACCGGGAACCGGTCTTGGCCTTATTTAGCAAGTCTTGAGGCTTGTTAAATTTTCCATAACGATTTGTTTTTTCCGGGCAAGGTGATTAGTTTTGCGCCAGAGGCTCCCCGACGGGAAACGAACCCCGGTCTCCCACGTAACAGGCGGGTATACTAATCAGTATACTATCGAGGAGCGGTTAACTCCTATCCCCATCATAAATCGCTCGCCGCGTACAACACCGAACCAAAAGAACGATTAACTAAACACATTCAGGAATGCAGCCGGAAAGATGGAAGTACAATACAACGCACCGTTCCTTGTTTATTCACTATCAATTTTAGGTGTTTAATTTAGATTACAGCAAAACAACGGATGCACTAACGAATGTAAGACAATGCACTCTGCAAGAAAAATTACTTTTAATATAATGTAATTGCTATTTTCTACTTCCGACTCTGTTTACACCGAAATCAAAATTCCGATACCTACGCGTCTCCACAGCCAACGGAGAGCGGGAGTTACGCGTGTGACCAGCGTGATCAACGGATGGAAGACGACTCAACGATATTCAATCGTTGACGAGGGAATTCGGTCAGTGAAACTGGCTCTCTTAATTTAGGGGTGTATTTTCTCTTCCCAGAGAAACGTAAAGTCTTTCTTTGGGGGAACCAACAGATCCCACACCGAAGATCGCCGCAGTACACTTGTGTGTGTGTACGCTGGTTATTTTATGGACCAAAGTAATGGGAAAGAATCTAAACAAAGAAAAGGGCATAGAGTGTATCATGGGATGCCAATTCGGTAAAGCAAACAAACCGAATCTCCTTGGATGATAATTGTCTTTCTGTTTGCTCTTGCCGCCGCTGATGATAAGCAGATCCCGAAATATTAGAAGACAAGGGGATCGGGTAGATCATTGTCTATGGTATGCATTGCAGCTGTTACGACAGCCGCAATTGCCCATGCACATGGTGCTAATTGGTTTAAGACGCGAGATGCGTATTTGCTTTGGTTTGCACATTGTGCGAGTCAGGGAATTTTATTGATGGGAGAAAAAGGTCGCCAGCCAATGTATACATAAAGAAATTTATCGTACACATGAATGAAGCGAGGAATAGGCGACGCAATGATAATTATCCCTGGCTGGAATGGTTACATGATATGTGAACCGAGGTTTTTCTTTTCAGGTAATTTATGATAAGGAATGTAAGAACTCTTACAGGGGATTTGTAAGCGAAGGAATACTTGAAATGATAAGAATTCTTTTGCAGAAACTTTACGATTATAGCTTTGCTCCAATTAATGCGTGTAGCATTTTCAGTGCTTAATGCGATTGAATTAACGAAAGCTTATGCTGATGGGATGAGGTTATGGGGTTTTTTAGGTAAGTGCACCGTGGGGTTTGGCGGCACCGCCACATATTTTTTGCATGTTGCGAATGTGTGCTATTGCAGGTTTGGGTTGTGGTGGCACGCTGTTAGCCGTTGAAGTTAGGTAAGGGTTGTGGGTTGGTTCTTCGTGTAGTATAGAGAACCCCCACATACTCCTCCAGAGAGGTATTGTGTATGAGAAATCCTCTAGTGTCACAGTGAAGTAGAAATTAACTTTATCAACTTGTTTTAAAATTAAAATAAAGAATCATACGAGACTAATTGTATTATTGTATGAAAATAATTTTTAATATACTAGAAAAGTGTTATTATTTAGTTTGGGCGGACTCATTTAGATTATCACCATTGAGAGACTCCGTCCGCATGTAGCTATTTTCTCATTGAGTTGATATAACTCTCAATAAATAAATAAGTAATAAATGAGACTGGGTTTGATGGTGCTCAATTTAGTTAACATATTATAGCGTTAAATCTGCGATTTTGTGTGTTCTGCAGTGTTTCTCAGGACACTGTTTCGAGACTTATTCTATTTACTATTTAAATCAACGATCTCAAAATCGACTGCATTGATTTTAGTGACGAGAACATTGTTGTATTCCAGAATACTACCCTTATTCGCTTTAACACTAACTCATGTCCTTTCAAACACAACCCTTAAAAACACAACCCTTAAAACTACATCCTCACATATCCTACATTATCAGTTAATACAATTCATAAATAAACAGACACAATATTCTATATCCAGTCACTTACAGCACATTTCATAAATAAACAGACACTATATTCTATATTCAGTCACTTACAGCACATTTCATAAATAAACAGACACTATATTCTATATCCAGTCACCTACAGCACATTTCATAAATAAACAGACACTATATTCTATATCCAGTCACTTACAGCACATTTCATAAATATGCCCCTTTTCATAACAAGCACATTTTTCATTTCAAAACATGGCCACTTTGATTTTCGTTCAAAGTTTATTCAAAATTCTAAGTCACAGAAACTTCTAGATTGTTTTGTTCAGTTTATACGCCACAGTCAGTTAGAACAAAATGTTCTATATAAACAAGTATATTTATATGAAAAAAATAGAAAGAAGAGAGCTCAGCTTGAGATAGCTGAGTTCAATAAAATAAAAATAAAATCAAATAAAATATAATTAAATAAAAACTACAAGTATTTTAATTAATATAATAACCTCCACGCTCTTCCCTCGAAAGAGGAAGCACGGCGTTGGAGCCGTAACACTGGTGGCAGCGGTGGGATCCACGAAGACTGGTGGGATCCACGAAGACTGGTGGAGTCCCCGAAGGACGACTTAATCCTCGAAGGAAGACCAATCCTCGAAGGAAGACCGATCCACGAAGACTGGTGGAATCCCCGAAGGACTCCTCTATCCTCGAAGGAAGACCGATCCACGAAGACTGGTGGAATCCCCGAAGGACGACTCTATCCTCGAAGGAAGACCAATCCTCGAAGGAAGACCGATCCACGAAGACTGGTGGACTCCCCGAAGGACGACTCTATCCTGGAAGGAAGACCAATCCTCGAAGGAAGACCGATCCACGAAGACTGGTGGAATCCCCGAAGGACGACTCTATCCTCGAAGGAAGACCAATCCTCGAAGGAAGACCGATCCACGAAGACTGGTGGACTCCCCGAAGGACTCCTCTATCCTCGAAGGAAGACCACTCCTCGAAGGAAGACCAATCCCCGAAGGACGACTTAATCCCCGAAGGACGACTTAATCCTCGAAGGAGGACTCGATCCCAGAGGAAGATTAGTGCAAGATAAAACCCTAAAGAGGGAAGGAAGGTCCTCACTTTTTTTCGACTTGGATGGCGGAACATTCGATGTATCGAGTGCAAATAACTTCGTAATTTCCTTTGCCGATGAGTTCCAGAGGAAATCTAAATTAACCTCAGTGGCAGCAGATGAAAAAAAAACAAGAAGACAACACCTCAGAAAAAAAAAGAATAAAACGTTAATCAAAAAAAAAATTATTATAAAAAAGGAGATCAAAACATCAATCAACATATATTAGTAGTAAGAATCGCCAGCGAAATATCAATTTTTCTGTTCATTTTTCCGTAGGAATATTTTTACCTTGGAACTTTTAACTTTTCCTTTTTACTAACAATTTTGTCCGATAGAAATTATTTCGAATATTCTCTTTCCAGTATTTCGACGACATTTCCGTTTTGTCTTTTTCGCCGAATTTTCTTTCTCTACAGCTTTGAGACCAAATTAACTTTCTTTTTCATATATATTGAATAACTAAAAGAAAGGCCATTTTTATATATCGTATTTTTAAGAAGTGATTTTGCCATACATTGATTTCAGAGTTTTCAAGATTACGAGTCCGTATAACACGAGACAGGCGGCTAGGCAGGGGGAAGAACAAATCCACTCTCTACAAATACACCATAACCCCCCTGAAATGGCTCTTTCTGTCGGAATTTCTGATGATGTTTTACCTTTGACGGAAAACCCTGCAACCTAGATAAATTTATTTCCGGGGGAGACGTTTTATTTAGATATATAAAAAGGGCAGACCCGGAGATATATAAAACATTTTTGGAGCTAGTCAAAAATAGACTAGAGGGTCCTGCCTATGATCTAATTAGGTATAGCACAATTGCTAAATGGGAGGATTTAAAGGATAAACTTGAATCAGAACGGCACACAATGAGTTGATATCCCTGAAACAAAACTTCAAAGAAACCGTTCGGCAATACGGAGATAGAGTTGCGAATGCTCTGAGGACGCTGAACTCTGCTACGTGTGAAATAACAGCAGACGCGGTGGTTAGAGAATTCTTGATAGAAGAAAACTCAAAATTGGCAGTGCAAATATTTGAGGATGGTCTCAGGAATGAACAACTGAAAATCCTAGCCAAAGTCCATGGGGGAAGTAGTTTAAAACAGTCTATTGCACATGTAGTATCACATGCTGCTCGAATGGACAACTCACCCAGGCCATATAACTATAATGACAGATTTAATCGAATTGTCTGCCAAATCTGCGGTAAGCCAGGTCATTCTCAGGACACTTGTTATCGGAACATGCAGTCCAACAATTTTCCGAATAGACAACCAATAAAAAGAGAATATAACATTATATGCAATTTCTGTGGACGGAATAATCACACAGAGAACGAGTGTAGATACAAGATATCTAGGAATGAACCATCCTTAACAAATTACCAACATAGTACAACGCGTAATCCATTCCGAAATAATCCTGCAAACACCGAAAATCGTTTTAGTGAATATCCTAGAATCACCAATAGACAAAACGATAGGCAAAATGTTCACTTTTCTCGGGTGCAAGAGTCGGAAAACGAGGCCTGACGCCAACCCAATTTTGTGGAAGACAGACAAAATTTTTCTATTTATAACATTAGATCTTTGGCAATAGATAACGACAATTTTAATGAAGCTCCTAACCAAATAACTAAAGCGATACAGATAAACGAAGAGAAAACAAGCACTAATATAAATATTCCGACTCATACTCCAATTTTGGAAAATAATTCAGCAACACAGACTGAAAATTCGAAATTTTCAGCTGTAGTAAAGACTGAAATCCCTAATATTTCGGATATCCCTATTGACAACACAGACCCTTCAGCAACCAAGACTGAAAACTCAGCAATATTAAAGACTGAAAATTCAGAAAATACACTAACAAAAATCCCTCACATTTCGGCTATCCCTATAGACAACCCCGACACTTCAGCAACAAAGACTGAAAATTCAGCAGTGGTAAAGACTGAAGATCCAAAAGGTGCAATAAAAATCGAAATCCAGGTCAGTTCAGTAGTTAACACTGAAGAACACCATGTTTCAGCAGCAAAGTCTGAAGGATTGAAGGTTTCTACAGCAGATATAACTGAAGAAATAGTTCAAACAGCAAATAAGACTGGGAACCAAGATGTTCTAACAGCAAATAAGTCTGAAGAACTATACGAATCAGTAAATGACACTGAGAAACTAAACGATCCATCAGCAATGAGTAAGACTGAAAAGGTAAACGTTCCGACAGAAGTTAAAGCTCTAGAAAAGGATGACATTGAGCCGAAAACACTAAACATTTTAAATAACGATACTAAACAGCAACACGAAGTAATGAAAATTGACAATAATAATTCAATAAAAGAAGTTAAGGCTATAGAAAATGATGACAATGAGCCGAAAACACTAAACATTTTAAATAACGTTACTAAACACCAACTCGAAGTTATGAAAATTGAAAATAATAATTCAATTAAAATAGGTATTGAAAAGAAAAACCTTATAAATACCTTACAAATTAAATTTTACAACAATAAACATGTATTCGAACACAAAATAAGAAAAAATAAAAAGGTACACAGTCATTTAGGACAACTGAGATCAATTCTTAAGAAAATGTTTGGTATTATGCAATTCTATGCAGTCATCATAATAATAGGCCCCAAAAAGTTTTGGAAAATTTTCCATAAATTTAAGGAAAAGATAGACACTTAACAAATGGCCTTTGTTTTTATTCAATATATAAAACAATTGTAAGAAATGACGGAAACGAAAAAAAAAAAAAAAAAAAGGTAAAAAAGGGGAAGAAAGAAAGAAAATTTTAGAAAAAAAAAAATTTTTTATTATATACTGGGATATAATACATTTTAAAATATATATTGGGATATGATTCGAACGAAAAAGAGAATTTTGAGAAATAATATTAATTATATGTATAGAAAAAAAAAGTTGTTGGATAATAAAAGAAAAGGTTCCAAGTGAAAATATTAAGTTAGTTAGAAATATTTAAAGTTAGTTAAAAGATAATGTAAGTAGACTATAAGTAAACTTTTAGATTATTGTAACCTATTTTTCTAGTATTAAGAACTTTTGGATTTTTGTAACTTTTGATATAAGATTAACTTTGAACGCCATTGTAATTGAACGAAAATCCAAGTCGGTAATTAAACCTAATCTAAGCAATAGTTAACAGAAAATTATTCTCTTCAAGGATAATTTTCTTTCTCGAAGAAGGGTGGGATGTTGTATTCCAGAATACTACCCTTATTCGCTTTAACACTAACTCATGTCCTTTCAAACACAACCCTTAAAAACACAACCCTTAAAACTACATCCTCACATATCCTACATTCTCAGTTAATACAATTCATAAATAAACAGACACAATATTCTATATCCAGTCACTTACAGCACATTTCATAAATAAACAGACACTATATTCTATATCCAGTCACTTACAGCACATTTCATAAATATGCCTATTTTCATAACAAGCACATTTTTCATTTCAAAACATGGCCACTTTGATTTTCGTTCAAAGTTTATTCAAAATTCTAAGTCACAGAGACTTCTAGATTGTTTTGTTCAGTTTATACGCCACAGTCAGTTAGAACAAAATGTTCTATATAAACAAGTAAATTTATATGAAAAAAATAGAAAGAAGAGAGCTCAGCTTGAGATAGCTGAGTTCAATAAAATAAAAATAAAATCAAATAAAATATAATTAAATAAAAACTATAAGTATTTTAATTAATATAATAACCTCCACGCTCTTCCCTCGAAAGAGGAAGCACGGCGTTGGAGCCGTAACAACATGTTCTTCCTACTTCAAACATATCAATTCAGGAAAACTTTTTGAATTTACCCTCAATCTGGATTAATACAATCCGCGGTACTACAAGATTTCCATTACTTTTTTCAGCACACTTTGTATATTAGCTAAGTAAATTTGGTAGTCGTGTTCCTCCTACTCGAGTACTTCCTTACGAAAGCCGGCTCACAAAAAAGTAGCAACTACTGAATGAATAGATAAAATCAGAGTTCGTTCTACAGCCTAATTACACAAGGGTGTGATATTTTACTTAGTAATGCGTTTCCCATGGCGAAAGGTATCGTCACTTTATTTCACTATCCTCTTCCTCTTTTTCGCTTAGTAGTATCACAAAATACTTTTTGTAAGCGTGCAGAATAAAAAATGGAAATTTGTTAATTTATTCTAGCTGTTTCCACTGCAAAACGTTTTGCATTGAACAATGGAAAACAAAGTCGTAAATCGTGCATTTCAATGACAAATCAAAAACGTGAAAATTACCACGATTCACTATTTCTAAAGCTATGCATTTGTTTTATCTAATGAAGCTTGAAATAACTTCACAGTAAATTTAAAAAACTCCATTGGTCTTGACGCTATTTAATGGCGCATGTTCACGAGACAATCATTGTTTATTCCGCTGTTGTAGGTAAGCTAACGAGTTCCTATTCTATTTACGCAGAAAATACAATATATCATTTACTTTTTAGGTCATTATATATAGTAAAATAAAATAAGCTATTTGTAAAAACCAGTAGAGGCAAAGGTTTAAAAAAAAACAAAGAAGCATATTTATTCCAAAGACCAAAAACAAAAGATAGTCCATTAAAAAGTTGTGACGTGAAAATATTATTGAAAGACAAAAACAAAAGAGGAAAATATATTAATGAATAGCTTCATGTATATGGAAGCGCAACGAATGACTCACCATTTCCATAAATAGTGAATAATTTAAATTTGTCATCCTGAGTGTAGTGTCCTGCTGATACTCCATTACTATCAGTGTTTTTAATATTGCTATTTTGTGTATTTGTGTTGCAGTTATAATTATTGTAGCTATTTAATAAATCATTACTAGTTTTATCATCTCCTCCAGTGTTGGGAGTTTTCGAATTCATAGTTATTTGTTGATTAATTATATTTATGACGTTGAATAAATTAAAATTAACGTAGAATATTTTTTATAATTATATCTCTACAATAAATACTAAGTCTTAATACTTTAACTAACAATTATTTTAATACTTTTCTCCCCAGGTATACTTAGGTTTCCTATTTGTTCTAAAACAAATGTTTGTTGTTAATTTAAAATAATTTTTAAATTCATTATGTAGTAGATAAAGAGTAAAACACTGTAATTAAATTTTAAGCAATGTTTCAAATGGGGTTGTTTGTTTGTTTTATTCAATTTTTGTTTTTCTTTCACTATAAGCTTATTGTGCTTTTGGAAATTTTTTTAATATCGATGAATAAATACTAAATTCCTAAAGACAATTTTAAATACAATATTGAAAGTGGAAAAATAACATCACGATCATTCATTATTGAAATACAATAGATAATATGGAAGGGCATGAATAGTATTAATACAGAATGTTCACATTAGGTAATTAAAATATCTAAATAATTAATTGCAATACTATCTTACTTAAGAGTTTAAAAATGGAATTTTGTTTTGGTTGCAAGCCTTTACATATTTTATATATCACAATGATTTTTTTAAATATTATATTGTTTTTAAGTTATCTATTTGTATGTCTTTAGCTGCTAATTATCCCTAAAATATTAAATAATTAGTATTTGACTGGAATTATTTATAGCTTCCTTTTTGCAATCTGACTCGATTAGTTTACATTTTTATTGTTTTATTGTATTGAGTATACTTGCACAAATTTAATTACGTGGAAATATTTGCTTTAATCACCGGACCGTTGAAATGGCTGTAATTAAAATTAACAATGTTTTGTTGACGATCAAATTCTATTATATTTCGTCTTTATTGGGAAAAGAAAATTCAATGCATTTGCAATCAATCACTTTTTTAATTTTGAAAATGTTATCAATTTTACGAAGGTAATTAGTGATTTTAATTCGCTTAATTCAGATGGACTGTCACTTATGACCACTTAGCTTATCGATTTTAAATCGTTCATATTTCATAGGAACTACAATATTGCATTAAGGTCTGATCTGCGTAGAAAACATAGAGCCGAAAGCACCCAAACCCAAGACCTATAACGAAATGTAAACACAAGACCTATAAAATCTGCTGATACCGAGACGGATGTGATTTGGTATTCTAGATTCGTGCTCTCAAAATAGATATTGTCTACCTGGAATAATATTTGTAAAGACGTCACGTTATTTAATGAGATTAAAATGTGGAAATTGGGGATTTCCAAATTTAGGGCTATAAACAAAACAAACATTGAAATCAGTGTTCAAGTTTGCGACGTTTTGTTGTAGGATAGCAAGCTTCACAACAAGACTGTTTCTTGATCTTTGTCAACAACGTGGTAAATATTATTTCACTATGTGTGAGCTCTTATTGAATGGGGCTCTGAGTACCGACCGGCGGATCTTTGAACATATTTTACTCCTAGATATATTGTTTATAATGTTATTATAGAAAACATTATTGAAATGGTGAAATCTATACAATTCGTGATTGGAATTTAATAGTAAAGTTCTATTTAGATTCCGGAAAATTATAGAATGTTTAACAGGCACGAATAACAATTTATTAACGATAGGTATTTTAAATTAAAACTCAAATCAATATTTAATCAGTTGACTTAAAACCTGCTATTAATTTTTTAATTTAGTTAAATTGCCTAACTTTACAAGAAGAGTGAGGAAATATTAATTTTAAACTGCAATAGCATTGTCCAATCAATGAGTGTGAAAAAGTTTGATAGCTTTTGAGAAAGTACAAGAATAATTCTGGCGCAAGGCTAATAACCTTGCCCGGAAAAACAAATTATTATGGACAATTTAACAAGTCTCGGATATGGATCAAATATCGGTGGAGAGACTTGCTAAATAAGGCCAAGACCGGGTCCCGATTGTAGTGCCGATGATGATGATGATGATAACAATAATTCTAAACAAATTATACTGAGATCAAATATCACAAAATTAGTTACAGGTTCCTCAACTTGTCATAATCTTACAAACTGCTTGCTCAAATTGATTGCTCAATACAAAAAAAAAAAAAAAAAAAAAAAAAAAAAAAAAAAAAAAAAAAAAATAAATAAATAAATAAATAAATAAATATATATATATATATGTATATATATATATATATATATATATATATATATATATATATATATATATATGTATATATATATGTATATTCTTTTTTTTATTACACTTCTCTCGGGAGAGGCGAACCTATAGCGCCGAGTGGGCGCCCCGAGATGCCATCAAATAACTGTTGCAGTTCTTTTTGAACAGTTGCAGGTTGTAACGCTCCGGGAACACTCGCGTGGGAGGGGAGTTCCACAGCTTCCCCGCTCTGTAGCGGAACGAGTTCTGATGCAGGGATGTTCGCGCCGAACATCCACGAACCACGCCGAATCAGAAACGGGTGCGATCCGTCGGATTGTCTTGTGGAGCGCATATAAACCGAATTGCGTGGAACAATACCAAGAATCTCCGAAGAACAGCACCCGTGATAATATCTGTAAAACAGACAGAGGTTAGCTACGCGCCTTCGATGTGATAGCGACTGTAGTCCCGACGCCAGCGCCGAGTCCCCGACCAGGCGGATCGCTCGTCTCTGTACGCTATCAAGTAAGTCGAGGGTATGTTTGGGAGCCGAGCTCCAAACATAAGAGCTATATTCGAGCGCGGGTCTAATTTGGGATTTATATAGGAGAAGAAGTTGAGCCGGGGTAAAATATTTCTTGGCTCTAAAAAGATAAATCAGTTTTCCTGAGGCTGACCTGGCGATGTTCGACACGTGTTTATGCCATGATACATTCCCACAGACCGTAACGCCGAGCAATCTCAAACTTTCCCCAGCCTCGAGGGCCCGGCCGTTCATCACCAGCTGTGAAACCGATGATCCACTTTTCTTTGTGAATGTTGTATATTGTGTCTTCGCTGTATTGAAGTCGACGAGATTGGCCCTTCCCCACTGCAGGACTTTATCCAGATCCTGATTCAGAGAGTCAATCTGTCTACATCTCAGCTGGTAAGTCGTTGATGCACCAATCGGCCGATCACTCGAAAAGGAGGAAACAACCGTACTATCGTCCGCAAAACTGAACAATTTGTCAGTCGTTGTCTCCAACAAATCATTTATGGGAAGCAAGAACAAGGTTGGAGCCAAAATAGAACCTTGGGGCACCCTCTAATTAACAGGATACAGGTCTGAACACTCGCCGTCAACAACAACCCGGATCGATCGATTCTCGAGGAAGCTCCTCGTCGAGTCGCAAAGCTGTTGGGAAAGTCCATATGAACGAAGTTTGCTCAGCAATGCCCCGTGCCAGACGCGTTCATAAGCCTTGGAGATATCCAATGCGACCGGCCTTGACTCACCATGCCGTTCAATCGCAGATGTTCATATATCGGTTATAAGTGTCAAAAGGTCTCCTGTGGACCGCCTGCCACGGAATCCGTATTGACGATCATTCAGGAGTCCGTTGCACTCCAAATACTTAACTAACTCTGTATTGATGACTTTTTCCATTACCTTAGATAAAATAGACAGTAATGCTATCGGACGGTAATTTTGTGGGAGACACTTTTTTCCCATCTTTGGGATTGGCTGAACTCGAGTGATTTTCCAGCAGGCAGGAAAGGTCCTCCGTGCATAAGATAAGCGGAAGAGTCTGCCAAGAACCGGCGATAGTTCTGGAGCACAATTCTTAAGGACTATTGCTGGTATTCCGTCCGGGCCGGCTGCCTTCCTACAATCCAGTTCTCGTAGAATGCGCTGAATAGTGCGTGGACGAAATCTCACATCCCGCATCGAAGACCGTACCGGCGAGAGATAACAGGTGGCTCCAAAAGGCCGGGATCAAGGTTTGAATTCGCCGAAAATAAATTTGCGAACACATTAGCTTTATCCTTTGAATTCGTGACTAACGCCCCGCTGTCTCTCACCAACGGAGGGAATGAGGAGGATGCGAAATTACCGCTGACAGCTTTTGCCATTGACCAGAAGGAGCGCGAACCAGTTGGGCACCGAAGGAGCTTATTGATCACCCTGTCGTTGTGAGCTTTCTTCGCGGTATCAATCGCCTGGTTGCACGCGTTTCTGATTCTAACAAAATTTGTTCTGTTAACATCGGTGGGATTGGAGCGCCATTGCTTAAAGGCTCTATTTTTTATCGATGTAATCTGCTCGCATTTTTTGTCAAACCAAGGTTTATCAGACGAACTTCGTTTGATGGAATGCGGAATATACATCTCCATCCCCAGAAGAATAATCTCTGATACCGACTCCGCGCAGGCGTTAACATCGGACCATGGAAAGGATGCGAAGAAATCTCGCAAATCGTCCCAGTTAGCTGCCCCATACTTCCACATATGGCGAAGCTGCCTAGGCCGGTTATTCGCTTGATATGCAAATGGTTGCGCGACAGATACCAAGCAGTATATAAATATATATATATATGCATGTATGTATATATGGTGCAAGACGAATGACCTTGCCCGGAAAAAACAAATCATTATGGAAAATTTGACAAGCCTCAGAGCTTGCTAAATAAGGCCAAGACCGGTTCCCGGTTGTAGTGCCGATGATGTATATATCTCGCTTGGTAGAAACCTTGAGGTGATGCGGGGGCTTACACTACAATGAATCACTCAGGCTATGCTGACGGAAGCACACGCTTCCAGTAGGGCCACCCATGTCAGACAGGCTAGCGAGGAGTAACACACAAAGATCTACCACCCCTAATCCAGGGTGTTACGCGTCACCGTGCCCATTGGATGGTTTGGAGCCAGGGGTATACCGGCTGTATTTAAACGGCGCCTCTTTGACACCGGGTCTAATCAGAGCAGTAAGCAGACCTTACCATATCAAAGAGGGGCTCTTATATGGCGGACCATTTGAAACCCCAAACTGTTCCCACGAAATGAATAATTAATATACAAAAAACCACCTCACGTAAAACCCAGTAGGCGTAGGTGTGATGAGCCTATACTACCACAAAGGACCAAATCATCAAGATAACACCGACTCGGCAAGAAGGAGACGTAGGGAAAAACGGAAAAAGCGGGATATACGCGTCGTCACGTGGAATGTTCGAACGTTATATAAACCAGGCGGCATACAGACGGTCGTAGAAAACGCGAAACAATATAAAATGGACATCGTCGCGCTTCAGGATGTCCGACTCCCACATCAAGCAATCGAAACCAAGGGGTTTACGCTGGCGGGTGGAGGTATCGATACACATAACCTCGGAACCGGCTTCATCATAAGCAAGAACATTACGTTAAAATCCTCCTTGCGGACCTCAATGCGATTGGAATTGGAATTAGAAAAGAACATATCTTCCAACCAACTATAGGTAAAGAAACCCTACACGACGTTTCAAATGATAATCGAATTCGAATTATCACGTTCGCAGCGTCAAAAGATATAGTAGTGAAAAGCACGATGTTCAATCACAAGCAAATTCATAAAGCCACATGGACATCACCCGACAGCGTAACGCGTAACCAAATAGACCACTTCCTCATAGACAAAAGACACCACTCGAATATCCTTGACGTAAGATCATATAGGGCTCCTCGATAGTATAGTGGTTAGTATACCCGCCTATCACGCTGGAGACCGGGGTTCGATTCCCCGTCGGGGAGCCTCTGACCTTGCCCGGAATAAAACAAATCATTATGGAAAATTTAACAAGCCTCAGGACTTGTTAAATAAGGCCAAGACCAGTCCCCGGTCGTAGTGCTGATGATGATGATGAAGATCATATAGAGGAGCAGATTGCGACTCCGATCATTTTGTAGTGGTGGGCAAAATCAGGAATCGGCTCGCAGCAAACCCACATGGGGAGTCACGGGAGACGAGCAAAAAGTTCGACATTGATAAACTAAAAGACCTGTGCAAAAGGGCTGAATATCAAGACGAACTAACGAGAAGATTTAGCATCTTAGAGAATAGGAGCAGTGAGGAAGTAGAAGCCAATATTGTGTACACTAAATGGACATCGATCAGAGATACAGCCAAACAAACAGCCCAAAAGGTATTAGGATTTAAAAAAACAATTAAGTCTAAATCTTGGTTTGACGATGAGTGCAAGGCGGAGATCGAACAACGTAAACGCATCAGGGTGATCCATTTACAAAGATATGATGAAGTCAACGCAGAAAGATAGGCGACAATTTGGAAAGAGACAATGAGACTCTACAAAGGCAAAAAACGCGAATGGGAGAAGACTCGAATCGAAAAAATCCTAGAAAATTCCACCGCAAGGAACATCAGAGGTATGTATGCCTACATAAATTCAATTAGAAATGGCTAACAAGGGAGAGCCAAAATAATTCGAGACACAAACGGCTTACTTGTTACAGAAACAAACAATATCGTGACAAGATGGAAGCAGTACTTTGAAAACCTGCTCAATGTGTGCACCCATTAACCACAAATAAACGCACCAGACGTATGTACATACAGTCGAGCCTCAGATCCCAGAGCTCCCTTTCAACGAAATTATAGAAGCAATAAAGCGATTGAAAAATAACAAAGCTGAGTCGACTGCATACCGGCAGAGCTTGTGAAGCATGGAGGAGAGACAACCGCTCGAAAGATCCACCAGCTCATCAAAACAATATTGGATAAGGAAGTCACTCCGGAAGAATGGAAGACCTCAATAGTCGTTCTCATTTTCAAAAAAGGCGAGAGATCTGACTGTGAAAACTATAGAGGAATATAATTGTTCCCAACCGCATACAAAATATTAACAAATGTCATATTGCCGAGAATCGCACCATACGCACAAGAAATACCGGGAGACCAATGTGGATTCCGTAGGAACCGGTCAACAAGCGACCAAGTGTTCACAATGAGGCAACTGCTGTAAAAGAAGTGGGAATACGGAGAGACGGTTCACCAACTGTTCGTTGACTTCAAAAAAGCCTACGACTCAGTCGCAAGGCAAAGACTCTACCATATCGTAGTTGAGCTGGGAATGCCGAAAAAATATGCCGCCCTCATTCAAATCTGCATGAACGATAATAAAGGGCGAGTTAGAATAGAAAACCACCCAAGTTTCGCTGGGATCAACGGGAATATGTGCCTGGCGGGAGGTAGTTTTGGTCCGTACAAACTCGGCATGCCTCTGGATCGGTCCAGGGAAGCCTTTTGAAGATTTCCACCTTCCTACCGAAACAAAAAAAAAAAAAAAAAAAAAAAAAAATGAAAACCACCTCTCAGAACCATTTGAAATCCGGGACGGACTAAAACAGGGGGATGGCCTCTCACCATGTCTTTTTAACCTGGTGCTCGAGTATGTTATCAGAAAGGTACAAGACGACAACACGGCCGGATCATCCCTGAACGGGGTCACACAAGTGCTCGCATATGCGGATGCAATTGCCGTTGTGGGCGATCATCTAGAAACTGTAAGTAAAAACAGTGGAATCATCATGCAAGCGGCAGAGGAGGTGTGCCTAGAAATAAATAAAGACAAAACAAAATACATGATTACGGCGAGAGCAGGTGGATGCCAGGGAACACATAAACGTCAGGGAGAAGATATTTGAAAATGTCAAAGAATTTAAATACCTGGGAACAATACTGACGGCCAGTAACGAAATGTCGAGGGAAATTAACAAAAGACTAAACTCCGTCAACGCTAGTTGGCATCCAGTCAGTAAACTGCTGAAATCCAAACTGCTAACACGTAATATAAAGCATGCCGATTGTTCTATACGGATGCGAAACATGGGCTCTCACAAAACGGGAAGAAAACAAATTTCGCGTATTCGAGAATAAAGTTTAAGGGGTATCTTTGGCGGCAAATATGACGAGGGGTAGGACAATGGAGGAAACTCCACAGCCACGAACTGGAAGAGATATACCGCAAACCTACAATAGTGAGAGTAATCAGGTCGCGAAGATTAAGATGGGCCGGACATGTAGCGCGAATGGGCAACGATAGGACCGTGGGTAGAATTCTTGACGGCAGACCAACGGGAAAGATACCGACAGGACAGCCGCGACGGAGATGGGAGGACAATGTTAGGTTTGACCTTGAGGAGATCGGCTCGGCTGGTCAAGGGTGTAAGGAGAGTGCACAGGACAGGGATCGATGGCGGAGTCAAGTCGGTGAGGTCATGAGCTTTCGGGTTCCTACAGGCCAACAAATAGTAATAATAATAATTTATATATATCATCATCATCACCGGGACTATAACCGGGATCCGGTGTTGGCGTTATTTAGCAAGTCTCTCCATCGGTATCCGGCCCTTATCCGAGACTTGTTAAATTGTCCATAATCATTTGTTTTTCCGGGCAAAGTTATTAGCCTTGCGTCAACCTTTCTCAGGATGTCGCTGCATGCATTGGTTTACTAATTAGCGGGTGCGAAGTAGCTACCCACGGGTGTCACGTGGAGACTGCATGTCAACTTGGATTGAACAGGCGCAATGATCGTCCTGGCCTTCGCCGAGTTGAAGGAAATCAGAGACTTTCCCCTATATGTTTGCTCCCACCCGCCATATATATATATATATATATATATATATATATATATATATATATATATATATATGATAAGTAATGCGTGACACTATGGCCTTATACACTAAAACAACAACAACAGGCGATTTTAATTTTGTGTTTATTAATACAAAAAAATTTAATAGTATTTAAGTAAAATAAATAAACGTTTAAAAAAAAAGTAGAGTGTCGTCAGTTGATCTTATGCAGGTTTTAGCCTTTTTAACCTTGTGAGTAGGGCTCTAAAATATACACAGAGCTAGGTCTGTGTATATTTTAGAGTATATATCTCCGACTAAAGGCGGAGTGGTAGGTGGGGTCCCAACGTCGTGTCGCCCGGTCAAATGCCACCCCATCAAGCTATTGGCTGTGTGAAATGGTCGGGTGAAATCTCTGGTCATCTTTCGGAGCTTGGCTGATGGACCGATTTGAGAAAAGGTTGGTTTAGGTGGTAACATTCCGCTGTACATGTTGGTTCACATAAATGATTTGTTGGAGTCAATGGATAGCTAAGTGTTCAGTTTCGCGGGTGATAGTACGCTTGTTTCCTCTTTTTCCAGTGATCGACCGATTAATGCATCAACATGGCATCAGCTGAAATTTAGGCAGATCCACTCTCTGGATCGTGATCTGGATAAGGTCCGAGAGTGGGGAAAGGCCAATCTCGTCGACTTCAATGCAACGAACACACTATATACAACATTCACAAAGAAAAGTGGATCACCGGTTCCACAGCTGAATGGCAAGGGCTTCGAATCTGGGGAAGGCATGAAATTTCTCGGCGTCATGGTCTGCGGGAATATATCGTGGCATAAACACGTATCGAACATCGCCAGGTCCACGTCGGGAAAACTGAGGAGTTATCTTTTTAGAGCCAAGATATATTTTACTTCGGCTCAACATTTTCTCCTGTATAAATCTCAAATATTGGACCCGCGTTTATGTTTGGTGCTCTGCTCCTAAACATACCCTCGACCTACTTGAGAGCATGCCAAATTAGACCCGGGCTCGAACATTGCTCTCATGATTGGAGCTCTGGTTCTAAGCATAACCTCGACTTACTTGAGAGGATACAGAGAGGAGCGATCCGCCTGATCGAGGACACGGCGCTAGTGCCGGGACTAAAGTCACTGTCACATCGAAGGCTCGTAGCCGACCTCTGTCTGCTTTACAGATATTATCACGGGTACTGTTCTTCAGATATTTGTCGTATTATTCCGCGCAATTTGGTTTATATGCGTTCTACGAGACAATCCAACGGATCTCACCAATTTGCGGTTCATCTCCCGACGGAGCGAATATCCCTGCGTCAGAACTCGTTCCATTACAAAGCGGGATAGCTGTGGAATTCCCTCCCCGAGCGAGTATTTCTGGAGCGTTACGACCTGCAACTCTTCAAGAAGAACAGCATCAGTTAATTGGTGTCATCTCGGGCCGCCGTCTCGGCGTTATAAGTTCGCCTCCCCCGAGAAAAACTGTAATAATGAAAAAAAACAACAAAAAAAATATTTCTATACCGATAAGAGGAGCAATTCATCCTTTTCACTCGACGGGCTGCTCGAAGAATTGGAAATCGCTTTCTATCATATTATGAAGAATTGCTAACTTTTCTTATTACTGTAGAGATAAGTCGATGTTCTAGATACTAAACATCCCAGGGGGCATAAATACGAAAAGTTTCCGACTGCAACGTGAAGATAGCAGCATTTGTCAATAAGTGAACTTGAGCTGGAGCGTTATTTATCTCACCCTCGCTAGGTTCCTGTCAGTGGGAAGAGAGAGTTGTCGGAGTTTTTCCTTCAATGTGACATTGTGTTGTGTTGTCTCAATTTGTGTGTCCATGATCGGGTATGTACGAGGGTGGACTATTGAATGTACTTGTGCATCTTTTGACAGTTACTCGCCAACATTTCAGTCATTCTGGATCCGTAGTTTTTATTTGACAGTCGTTTGAGTGTGTTGAGGTCCGGCGCCGTGCTTCCTCGGTTGAGGGAAGAGCGGGGACCTTTTATTATTCAAGGTGCAGGTTATTAAGTGTGCTGTAACTGGTGATATTGTGGATGTTTATGAATGGTATGTATTAAGTGATGTAATATATGTTAAGTGAAGTTTTTAAGGATGTGTTAGGAGATTCAGTGTTAAATTTAATAAGGGTAGTATTCTGGAGTGGGTTTGTGAAAATGTACAAAATTGAGTATAGAGCTGTCATTAAATGTTTGCTTTTGAAAGGCAACACGCCTACGCAAACCAAAGATGAGTTGGACTCTGTGTATGGGGACTCTGCACCATCATTTACCACAGTGAAATTTTGAGCAGCTGAATTTAAACGTGGCCGTGAGAGCTTGGGAGACGATGAACGTTCGGGACGTCCAAAAACTGCAACAACTGACGATAACATCTCTAAAGTTCACCAAATGGTGCTAGGTGACAGCAGAATTAAAGTGAGAGAGATAGCAGGGGCTATGAAAGTGTTTGTCATATATTAAATCAAGATTTGGACATGAGTAATATGTCTGCGCGTTGGGTGCCGTGCATGCTCGTTAGACCAAAAACGTGTTTGAATGAACATTTCCAAAGCTCTGTTGGCGCAGTTTAGGCGCAATAAATCCGTGTTTTGGCGCCGATTAATTCTTGTCGATGAAAGTTGGATACACCATTATACGCCCAAAACAAAAATACAGTCAAAACAGTGGACTGGAAAGGGGGAACCGGCTCCAGAAAAAGCAAAAGCTGTGTTTACGGCTGGGAAAGTGATGGCGAATGCTTTTTGGAATAGTCATGGAGTTATCTTAATCGATTATCTTCAAAAAGGAAAAACCATTACAGGAGCATACTATGCATCATTACTTGACCAACTGAAAGCAGAAATGGCAGAAAAACGGCCACATTTGCATTAAAAGAAAATCCTGTTTCACCGAGACAATTCGCCGTCCCACACCTCAGCGGTAGCCATGACGAAAATCGACGAATTACGGTTTGAACTGCTTGACCATCCGCCTTACTCACCAGATCTAACCACGAGCGACTTCTTTTTGTTCCCTAATCTAAAAATTGCGCTCGGAGGACAGACATTTTCGTCAAATAAGGAGGCATACACCTTCATGAGCAGTTATTTTTCCGAGAAAAACGCCGCGTACTATTTGGACGGGTTAGAGAGATGGGAGAATCACTGGGAGAAGTATGTAGAGTTACAAGGAGACCATGTAGTAAAATAAAAATAAATTTTAAGAAAAAAAAATGTCTTGTATCTTTGTTAGGTCGGAAACTAGTTAAGCCACACTCGTAGCTCACAGAAGTAACTTAGGGCGTAAATGACCTAACACAAGTCCTAGAAATTGACGGTTATTCCCTTTTCTCACCTGTTAATCTATTAAATGTCCGTGCTTTCAGTCACCAACAGTCTTAAGTGGTTTCGCAATAAATCGTTTGCGTGTTTTCGTGAAATTATGATGGAAGCATTGATTAATTCTTTTGTTAGCACTCGTTACATGGTACAGTTTTCGATGACCGGTAACAGAAACAAAAAGCAGCCACAAACGGCAGCTAAATCTTTACCTGAGTTAACAAGGAAGTTGGTAATATGCTGCTGAATAAATAAATCAACTGTAACTAATTTATTTACGGCAATAATTAATTAAAGAATATTCCTCGTTTCTGTGAAATTGTTATGTGGTGCGATGTGGATTGATTGATTCAAAGCCAGATAAGCATTCAAAAAGGAAGTAAGTACTCAAAATGTTAGAAATACCCATTAACAGTGTACATGACTGCTTTTGTTTCCATCATTATCGCTTCGAATTTTTGTATTGTTTCTATAAAAGCAAAAAGACGCAACACAGTTAAAAGTTGTATATTGCTGAAAAAAGCAATAAAATGTTGGGCTTCTAGATAAGATATCTGATAAGATTATGAATTTTATAAAGATATCTTACGCAGTTTATTTTGATCTCAATCTTCAATAAGTTTAACAATTTATGATACGTAAACTTTATCTTGAATTTTAAGAGAGGAAGGGACTACTTTAATTTTATTGTGCGATTTTCTAGGAGAACCGACAGAGATAAGCATAATAAATTGCTTTATGAAGATTTTGTTGCAGTTTGTTTGTTTTGTAATCTGTTGAATTCCTGACTGATTTTATAATGTTCAATGATAGTAATTATGTTAATATGGTCGAGCAGAACCGAACAATAAAATGAATGTAGTTCCATCTTTTACTGGACGCTGTTCTTGCTATCTTTGAAAAGTCTAGTTATTTGCTCTTAAAAGCAAGTTTTTGCTTAAGCTACATAACTGAAATAAGGTAAAGTACAAGAAACCTAGGAATCACCGCATAGGGTTTGTAAGCCAACTAATTCTTCAGAGAGTCCTTGTAAGATTCGGCAGTATCCATATTCTAAATTGCCAGAGTTATCAATTGAAATTATATTCATTCAAACATTTTTCATCGTTTTTTCGACAGACCGGATCACTTTTTTAAATATTAGTTTTTGAACATTTGGACATGAGAAAGTTGTGCAAGATGAGCGACCCGTTGGATCACAATCGAACAAAAACACCATCGTGAGGATGTTTCAATCGAGTGTTTGGCTTTGTTTCGCCTCAAAAATTCGGGATTTACAACTATGGATGAAACATGGGTCCATTACTGCACATCCGAGGAAGGAGATGAAGGAACAGTCAAAACAATGGACAAAAGGGCGAGAATCGGCTCCAAAGAAGGCAAAGACGGTTACATCTGCAGGCAAGGTTACGGCTTCAGTTTCTTAGGATGCGCATGGTATAATTTTCATTGATTATCGTGAAAAAGGTAAAACTATCAACGGCGAGTATTATCCGAACTTATTGCAGCGTTTGAGTGATGAAATTAGGGAATTAGGTGTTGTTTCATCACGACAATGCGCCTGCTCACACATCCGTTATTGCAGTGGTCAAAATCAATGATTCGTGATACGCATTACTTGCTCATGCACCCTATTCGACATATTTAACACCCTCGGACTATTTTATCTTTACAAATTTGAAGAATTAGCTCAGTGGTAAAATATTTGCCAACGATAAAGAAGTGATGATCTTGAGAAAGGTTCGCGCAGGGCTAATAACTTTGCCAGTAAAAACAAATTATTATGGAAAATTTAAGAGGTCGGATATGGACCGGATACACGACGACGACCACGGAAACGAAAATGGCTAAACGATTTAAGAAATTTCTCAAGGAACGTCCGCTCACTATACAGAGCTCAAGCTGCACAGCAGCTAGCCGATGACCTGACCGAATATAAGGTTGACATAACAGCATTACAAGAAATAAGATGGACGGGGAGTGGTGTAATTCAAAGACACGAGTATGACATTTATTGCAGCTGTCATGCAAAACACTATGTGCTCGGGGTAGGCTTTCTAGTCAGCCAAAAACTGAAGCCTGCCATCATCGGCTTTAATGCAATAAACGAAAGGCTATGCACTCTTCGCGTGCGAGGCAAGTTTAAGAACATAAGCCTCATAAACGTTCACAGACCTACAGAGGAGTCCCCTGACGACGAAAAACAAGAATACTACGAGAACGTCGAACGGGCCCTTAATGCCTGTCCAAGATACGATGTGAAAATCGTTCTTGGTGATTTGAATGCGAAAATATGTCGGGAGCCGGTTTTCAGGCAGTACACAGGTTCCCATAGTTTGCATAAGAACACTAATGACAATGGACTACGAGTCATCGAACTGGCTGCATCAAACAACTTGGTCGTTGCGAGTACCAGGTTTCTGCGCAAAGATATCCACAAAGCCACCTGAGTATCACCTGATGGAGCCACTCGCAACCAAATTGACCACGTGTTGATATCGCCATGGGGCAAGGCTAATAACCTTGCCCAGAAAAACAAATTATTATGGAAAATTTAACAAATTTTACTTGCTAAATAAGGCCAAGACCGAGTCCCGGTTGTAGTGCCGATGATGACGACGATGATGATGATGATGATAGATCGCCGCCACTCCTCGAACCTGATGACGGTACGAACGTACCGAGGTGCCAACGTCGGCTCGGATCACTATCTTGTTGGTATAGTTTTCCGAACGCGGATTGCCTTACGGAGACGTATTGCATCCGCGGATCAGATTCGAATCAACACGGCTGACTTACGCAATGAGAATACCGGTAACACCTTTGGTCATGCGCTAAGACCCGCCCTCGGAGAGCTCGACGGAGGGGGAGTAAGTCATGGGGCCAGAATGCCGGGCGTAGAAGAGAAATTGACACGCCCTAAGAATACTGTAGTTAGTACTGCCAACTCCATCTTAGGCAGTAGTTGTAGAGATCGGAGCGACTGGTTTGATGATGAGTGCAAACTAGCGACTGAACGTAAGAATGCTGCATACCGGCCAACGCAGCAGTCTCATAGGACGCGGGCTTGCGAGGAGATATACAAGGAGCTCAGAAGATCTGAAAAAAG
This sequence comes from Microdon myrmicae, assembly GCA_963931805.1. Taxonomy (NCBI): domain Eukaryota; kingdom Metazoa; phylum Arthropoda; class Insecta; order Diptera; family Syrphidae; genus Microdon; species Microdon myrmicae. The sequence continues at coordinate 35,917,716 of OZ007501.1, read as the reverse complement.
ACTGCACAGACAAAAACAAAGTGCCTGGAAAAAAAAATTGTCTGTGAAATAGAGAAAAGTAGAGAGCGAGGTCCACACCAGACACGGAGGTTCTACCACATAATCCGCAGTATGACGCGTTACACACCACGCTTCACTTACTACAATGGTGAAGAGGGTAATCTGATCACCGATCCTGAAGGCATTCTGGAGCGATGGGAAGTGCACTTCAATGAATTGCTAAATGGTCAGCTCACAGAAGCATTGGAGTATCCTCCAATGCAAGATCGAGACCAAATGCTACCGTCACCAAGCATTGAGGAAACATTAAAAGCCATAAGACAGCTCAAATCAAATAAAGCCCCGGAGCTGATGGCATACCAGCTGAGCTGGTCAAACAAGAAGGGACAACGTTATATCACGCAAATCATGAGATCGTGATGAAGGTATGGGAGCAAGAGGAGATGCCAGAAGATTGGCGTCGTTGTATAATTTGCCCCATACATAAGAAGGGAGATATCACACTGGGCAGCAACTATAGGGGTATATCATTGCTGAGTACCTCATATTAGATACTCTCCTCTATCCTACAAGATCGGATAGCCCCATACGCTAAAGTTATCATTGGTCAATATCAGTGTGGCTTTATCCCAGGTGAATCAGCGATTGATCAGATATTCACCCTTAGGCAGGCAGTGGAAAAATGTCTGGAATTTAAGATCCCATTATATCATCTATTTATAGACTTTAAGGCTGCATACGAGAGCATAGCCTGGGTAGTACTATATAATGCCATGAGAGAGTTCGGCATTCCAAACAAATTGATACGACTTTGTAGGTTGACCATGACCAACGTAACTAGTCAAGTAAAAATAGTGGGATTGCTGTCCAAACCAATAAACATTTTTAATGGACTCCGACAATGGGACGGTCTGGCCTGCCTCCTCTTCAACCTGGCGTTGGGGAAAGCAATCCGTGACTCTATAGTGTTAAGCAAGGATAGTGAAGAAGGTGAATTGAACACACGATGAAACGGTTGAAAAGCGAAGCAGTGAAGCATCAGACTACTGACCGTGTTTAGAATTTAAATTTCCAAACTCGACTATATTCCACTGATGTGAATTATTTTTATTTATCGCTTGGTATACGGTTCTGATGTATTTTTCTTATTCGATTTTTCGTTCGGTGTTCTTCACTATTTTTGCTTGTGAATTGTGTGAATGGGGTGTGTATCTGTTAGAATCGCTACAACTCTGTCGTTACAACCAGAGGAACTATTGTCACTAAGTCCAGCCAGATACATCGACATCATCGGTATCATCGGTAGACTCGATTCGGCTGTACAGGATTTCTTCACCCAGATCGAGCAGCCGGCACAAAAACTGAGACTGCACATTAATGAGAGGAAAACTAGGCACATGGTGGCAACTTCTGCGAAGAGAAGAACTAACATTGGTCAAACTATCAGGGTAGTGGGCCACAAATTTGAAGTAGTGCAATCCTTTAATTACCTTGGGTCCATAGTATCACTATTGTCACCAAGTCCTGTTAGATACTTGCCTACCCAGATGACATCGACATCATCGGTAGATCCCATTCGGCCGTATAGGACTCCTTCACCCAGATCGAGCAGCCGGCACAAAAACTGAGACTGCACATTAATGAGAGGAAAACTAGGCACATGGTGGCAACTTCTGCGAAGAGAAGACCTAACATTGGTCAAACTATCAGGGTAGTGGACCACAAATTTGAAGTAGTGCAATCCTTTAATTACCTTGGGTCCATAGTATCACTATTGTCACCAAGTCCTGTTAGATACTTGCCTACCTAGATGACATCGACATCATCGGTAGATCCCATTCGGCCGTATAGGACTCCTTCACCCAGATCGAGCAGCCGGCACAAAAACTGGGACTGCACTTTAATGAGTGAAAAACTAAGTACATGGTGGCAGCCTCTGCGAAGAGAAGACCTAACGTTGGTCAAACTATCAGGGTAGTCGAGCACGAATTTGAATTAGTGCAATCCTTTAATTACCTTGGGTCAATAGTATCAGCCGATAACAATATGGAAGAAAAAATACGCGAACGGCTAATCAAATCCAACAAAGCCTACTATGGTCTCTCAAGGCTCTTTAAATCCCGAAATTGATCCAGAACATCCAAGCTGTTACTGTACAGGACCATGGTCTTACCAGTACTCATGTATGGATCCGAGACCTGGGTGCTCAATAAAAGGCACTCTGAACTCTTGGCCGCGTTCGAGAGGAAGGTCTTAAGGAGAATTGTTGGCCCCGTATGTGAGGGAGGACGATTCCGGAGACGCAACAACCATGAGTTGTACGCGATCTACCTTGAAGCTAACGTTGTAAGAAAAATCAAGCTCGATAGACTCCGGTGGGGGGGACACCTAGTTCGAATGAGCGAAGAGGAACCTGCCCGGAAAGTCCTTTGTGGCAGGATGTATGGAAGGAGAGAGCGCGGCAGACCTTGTCTGCGATGGAGGGGTGGCGTAGACCAGGACGCCCAGAGCCTGGGAGTGCGAAACTGGATGACATCGGCTCCGGTGGAGGGTTTTGTTAAATAAGGCCAAGACCGGATCCTGGTTGCAGTGCCGATGATGATGATGAAAGACACCACTGTATTAGATGGCTATTTTGAGGACCTCGACATTTCGTACTATAAACAAAGTATCGAAGCTATTGAACATCTCTGCGAAAAGCGTGTCGAGCTAAAAGGTGCTTTGTCAGGCCGATTAATTCTGAGACTGCCCTCGTATATCTAAGTATAGATCTAAGTATATGTGATCATCGTGTGCTCGCTCGTAGCGAATCATTCTTTGGAGTCAATTTTGCACAACTCGTCCACACAAATCGACCGGAATTTTGGGAATTTTTCGTTGGATATTATTCCTGAGCTCCTCTAGCTTTGCTGGGTTAAACCAACATTATTTTTTAAAGCAACCCCTTAAAAAGGGAACCTCCGTCGTTAGCTTGCATGCGCGAGGTAGCCAATGGACCCGATCATTTCACGGGATTATACGATTTTCAAACTATCCCTTTAATAGATTAATTGTGTATAGCTATGCGACTTATAGCTTCATCTTATTGGCACTATATATTACTGATGCACTGAGGTCCATCCAATTGTGGCTAAAAGTAATCTTTTCAACATGCCACGATACCGAATTCCATTGACATGGCGACAATTGGTATTTAGGGATAACAAAAGCCCATTTTTGGGGTGCATATTGAAAAAACTAAAAAGAGGAGCGAATTATCTTTCCCTGTCCACCGTATCCCTTTTTTTCTACATATCCCGACCGCGCTATATGTCGCATTATCATACGGGGATTAGTAGTTACCTTGCCTCTGCATTATATAAAAAATGAAAAAAATTTCGAAAAAGCCTCCTTAAGATACAGGAAACTGGGAAATGACATGAAAAGGTGTTCGTATCGTCTTCTTTGAATATTAAGCTTGCTTGTAGGAATAAATGAGTCAGGCAGTCATTCTCATTTATTTAACCTTCCCAACCCAGAAAATGGTGAACTCTAACACTTGATATTAAGTAAAAGTGGAATTTAAAATAGACAGTTGAAGAAACACGTTTGTTTAGCAGCTTTCACTAAATTTCAATTATTATTTATCAGTTGTATTTTCGTGGTTATTGTGATAAATATGTCGTGCGACATTACGAATGGGACCGGCTAACTCCAGTTTTGTATATGTTGACTTGATCGACACGCGATGACACAAGATAGCCGTTGGCGAGACGATGAAAAACGTTCAAAACAAAATTCAATTCAGTCAATCGTCCAAACGTTTAAATAAATAGTAATCAATTGGTTCCATACCTCGGTCGTATACACTACTGTACCCTCCTGAATTGTCATGCGGAGGAAGTCGACCACTTATATCAAAGTGATCGAGCACTTTGTCATAAAAGCAATACAAGTGATGTGACGAATGAAAACGTTCAATAGGATGAGGAAATAAAAGTTCGAATGTTCTTAAGCGCGCATAGTTCCTGTAGTAAGCTGAATTTGCTATTCGAATGATTTGTATAAAGCAGGGGCGTTACGCAACCGCTGCTAATAAGTATTTTATGTGGGTTGAGCTCGTTTTATTGTTGCCTTTGTTCAAAGTAACAGCTTCTATGACAACAGAGTCGCTAAAGAGTCTAGTCGGTTGAAGTCGCTATGTAAATCTATTTGATAAGTTGGGATTACTTAGTTTTACGTCACGTAGAGTGGCACGCTCCTCTATCAGTTTGCGAGATGAACATTTGCTATCGAGTCTAACGTTAATCTTAACACTACTCGCATTTTTGATTGTTCTTACATTCAATGGTACTTAATATAGATATCGACGTTGGTTTATGCTTTTTAATTCAAGTATTGTCGAATGGTAAGGCAAAATCATGAGGTAGGTTTGTGAGATTCTTTAGTATGCTGGGTAGCGAGTTTCTCGTTAAGATAAAGGGTCTACCTTCGAATTACCGTGACGTAAATGACGCCCATAACCTTGTGCAGAGTATCCGGTTAATGTTTACTTGAGTTGAATACAAAATATGTGCACAATCTGTAATAATATTAACAATTTGGACTGTTTTTCTTTAGTCGCCGCATTTGTTTGTGTGTTACCGCTGGGTATAGGGGTTCACCAGCTTTTCGGTGTTACATTAATACTGATAACAATATTTTGTGTTGCCTGTGGTTTGTTCTCATTATACGAACGAAAAAAGCGATTTTGTAATATATCGGGTTTTCCAATAGGGTCTTGACAACTTTTTTTTTTAAAATAAAACGCAAACCATTTGAGATATTTGAAAAACTTTATTATCGGCTTGAAGTACAATCAAAACATTTATGAATGGAACTCGACTTCGTTCATATGGCCACCGCAAAAGGGTGCGTTCACAAATTAAATCCAAAGCTATCAAGTCCCTACTTCTTGTGAAAGAGCAAATAATAAAATAAGGAACTGTCTGCACATTGATATTCAACAGCTAAATATCACAAACGCACGAGTGAAAAACAGTTCTGTGTCTGTCTTTGTATAATTCATTATTACCTTGTAGAAAAGGTGATATACAATATATTGATGAGAATTCATCGTTATATTCACACTTGCGTTATATTCACACCAAATAGTTGGTATGCTGGAGTTTTTGAATACAGCCAGTTCTTTTTTTTTTTATTTTTTTTTTTTTTTTTTTATTTTTTTTATTTTTTTATTAGACTTCTCTCGGGAGAGGCGAACCTATAGCGTCGAGTGGGCGCCCCGAGATGCCATCAAATAACTGTTGCAGTTCTTTTTGAACAGTTGCAGGTTGTAACGCTCCGGGAACACTCGCGTGGGAAGGGAGTTCCACAGCTTCCCCGCTCTGTAACGGAACGAGTTCTCATACAGGGATGTTCGCGCTGTCGGGAGATGAACCACAAACGGGTGCGATCCGTCGGATTGTCTTGTGGAGCGCATATAGACCGAATTGCGTGGAACAATGCCAAGAATCTCCGAAGAACAGCACCCGTGATAATATCTGTAGAACAGACAGAGGGCGGCCACGCGCCTTCGATGTGATAGCGACTGTAGTCCCGACGTTAGCGCCGAGTCCCCGATCAGGCGGATCGCTCGTCTTTGTACGCTCTCAAGTAGGTCGAGGGTATATTTAGGAGCCGAGCTCCAAACATGAGAGCAATATTCGAGCGCGGGTCTAATTTGAGATTTATATAGGAGAAGAAGTTGGGCCGGAGTAAAGTATTTCTTGGCTCTAAAAAGATAACTCAGTTTTCCTGAGGCTGATCTGGCGATACCCGATACGTGTTTATGCCATGATACCTTCCCGCAGACCGTGACGCCGAGCAATCTCAAACTTTCCCCAGCCTCGAGGGCCCGGCCACTCATCATCAGCTGTGGAACCGATGATCCGGTTTTCCTTGAGAATGCCGTATACTGGGTCTTCGTTGCGTTGAAGTCGACAAGATTGGCCTTTCCCCACCGCAGGACCTTATCTAGATCCTGGTTCAGAGAGTCAATCTGTCTACATCTCAGCTGGTGCGACGTTGATGCACCAATCGGCCGATCACTCGGAAAGGAGGAAACAAGCGTACTATCATCCGCAAAACTGAACACTTTGTTATCCGTTGTCTCCAACAAATCATTTATGTGAAGCAAGAACAAGGTTGGAGCCAAAATAGAACCCTGGGGCACCCCCGAATTAACAGGATACAGATCCGAACACTCGCCGTCCACAACAACCCGGATCGATCGATTCTCGAGGAAGCTCCTCGTCCAGTCGCAAAGCTGTTGGGAAAGTCCATACCCTATTCCAAGCCTCTTCTTCACTTTGGTATATTAAGCTGCACTGCTTGATCATTATGCCATAGAATGTCTTTCGAATATTAAACGAGATTTTTGTAGACATCGGTTCCAAGAACGCCGGTCTTGGTGATGCAATCTTTGACAGGTCCATCACAGCATGCGCCACACGTGTTGACCGCTTTGGAACAGATTGACTCGGTGTAGACGTGCGCATCTTTTCCGCTTTTAATTCATCTATTTCCTTCTTAGCCTTTCCTAAGGCTATTATATTTGCTACTGGCGCTATTACCCGATCTGCTGGTTTTGAGTGCTTTGGGGCTAGGGTATTTTCTAATAATTGATCCTGGAACCTCTTCAATGCGACATTAGCTATACGAAGAGCGGTTACTGGTGCTGTCGCATCAGTTTCAGATTTTTTCCGAATTAGTTATCGATGATTATAAAGAGACTGCATTGCTGGACTGGCAAATGCTGGTCGCCTAGGTTTGGATACGGGATAGTTGACATTCATTGCATTGCCATTATCCTTTTTTTTAGACGAGACAGATTGGTAGTCTTTGTTTTCATTTTCAGATGAATATATTCTCTTGCGACTTGAAATATATTCGCACAGGACGAGTGAGCAAAAGTTACTTTAGCCCGAACGTAGAAATTTTATTTTCATTTATTTATTTATTTATTATTGGTATGTTATTTTTTTTACCGCGAGTAGGTGAAATACCAAAAGTATTTCTTCAGCCAGACAATTTTCTTTTCTCTCGTGCGTGTGACTCCGAGAATGACGGAGTATAAAGAGTATTCTTCATCTTGAGGCATGTTTGGAATCTCTTGTAGAGTGCGAAAAGAAAATTATTTATTCCCGGAGAAAATTATTTTATAAAATAGAAATATCGATGATGTAGCGCAAAACGGGCCAATCTGATGCAGACTGTGTATGGAGATTGGCCCTACTTCAGCTACACCATCGAAGTATGTAATAATCTTTTTTAAACCGGCTTTTGGGACGTCCTCCTATAAAAAAAAGAAGAAGTTCAACATAAGATTCTATAAATTTTTAATATTTTGAAAAAAAAACAACGGGAAATATTTAGAGGCTTTAATTGTAATGATTTTTAGTGTGTGATTTTTCGTGAGAAACTACAAGCCGGAATGCTTTTATTAAAATTTTTACCTGCGAAGTAATTTTTTTTGGAGAAAAATAAGATCATCAGGGCCCGTTGCTAACATTTTAAGTTGTGTTTCGGAAGTAAAAAAAAAAAAAAAAACGTGGGAGCTGAGGGCTGAAATATTTAAAGCACTAAGTATAGTATAGTGGTGAGTATACCCATCTGTCAAGCGGGAGACCGGGGTTCGATTCCCCTACGGGGAGCCTCCGGCGCAAGACTAATCACCTTGCCCGGAAAAAACAAATCATTATGGAAAATTTAACAAGCCTCAGGACTTGCTAAATAAGGCCAAGACCGGTTCTCGGTTGTAGTGCCGATGATGATGATGATGATAACAATAATTCTAAACAAATTATACTGAGATCAAATATACAATGAGATCAAATAGTCGTCCCAAGGTTATGTGGGTAAGGCTCTCACGTTTCATTACGAGTTCGCATTCTATGACCATCAAGAGATAATTGATAAGGTTATATAAAAAGTTCGACAGCATATCATATTCCGCGACATGTTCCAAGAACAACGTGTTGTGGAACTTTGCCAATTTTTAACGTCTTCACTACCGAACAATAAATTAAAAGTCACTTTTACGTCCGTTGTTAATAAACAGTTTTTATGTTATTTACTTTGCCCTCTTCGACATGTTCGACACGGTTGGCCCACACTGCCCACTGTTCATTTTCGAAACTCTGTCGACGTTTGACTGAAAACGGCATTCTGTAACATCAGGTGTATCGGTTTCACCGATGCGGATGTAAACGCCGTCCACTAATATTTGCAAACCAAGGAACCTGATAACCTTGCCCTAACTGAGACCCAGGTCGATTCGTCAATGATTCGACATATCTTCGTTGCTCAGGATAAGAATTACATTCGAGATTCCGTTTTAAGGGTGGAGTCTGCATCTTCATGCGGTCCGGTCTGGCTTGCGAAGGAATGGAGGCGTTAGAACTCAGTAACTTGGACATCATGTGGTTAAAGGCTGTACTGAGGAACTCTGTTAAATTTCCCTGTTGTCTTTACCGCTCCCCGAATGACGATCGACCAGCGACACTTCGAACATCCTACACGTACCATCGACTGGACTCCCCCCGGGGGGGCATGCCAGGGAGGCATCATGTGGATATCATGATAAATAATCAGGCTATAACAAACTCGTCATCGCATAATCAGGCTCTTTCTCGAGGCTCTGTCGACGTTCGATTGATAACGGCCTTTTGTAATATTAGGGGGATCGGTTTCATCAATACAAATGTAAGCGGCGTCCACCAATATTTGCAAACAACGAAACCTGATATTCTTGCCCTAGCCGAGACCCAGGTCGATTCGTCAACCGATTCGACATATCTTCGTTGCTCAGGATAGGACTTATATTCGAGATTCCGTTTTAAGGACGGAGTCGTCACGCGGTCCGATCTGGCTTGCCAAAGAATAGAGGCGTTAGAAGCCAATAACATGGACATCAAGTGGTTGAAAGTTGTGCTGAGGAACTCTGTTAAATTTCTTTGTTGACCCCGAATGACGATCGGCGGGGGGGGGGGGGGGGGGACAATTAAATCGACTATTCGTGGCAAACATCAAACTTTACGCGAAAGATAATATTTTCTGCATTGAACCCGGACTGTAATTTTACGAAAGATTAAATTAAAGTTTAGCGCGAGCGACGTAACTTCACGCGATAGTGATTGGATAGCGACTGACTCGACTCAGGGGTGAAATTCGTATTTCATTCCAGACAGGACAACCAAAAGAGACCACGCCTCTGCTCTCTCAACCTCACGCCCGTCGAAGTGTGGGTAACTTTTGTTAATAGGGCAACTGATGGACATGGAGAATGAGAGAACAGAAACATGATGTGCTGTGATCTCGGGGTAGCTTTGGTTGTGTGTGTTGGTATCAGATGCAGCTACTGACATGATCTACTGACCTAGTGGTACGGCTGTGGTGTAGTCAGAGCGCATTGAACCGTGGAAAGACAGAAATGCGAAGGAGAGGAGAACCTAGCTGATGTTATTCACCTGCAAAAAGAGATCATTGATCCCAAGCGAATGGGTGATCTGGGAAAAGTCAATAGGACGCCGCGTCGGCTAGGGATATAATACCATGGGAAAAACTCTGTGGAATGTTGGTAAATACCCAAGCTAATGGATGATGATGCAACCGCGTCACTTGGTTTGACTTGGTTGTTGCTAACCAATACGAATGGAATTTCCGGTGGAAATCCCATGGTTAGAGCAATATTGTTACCGTATGGCGAAGATAGTAGCTAAACTCAATTATGCATTATCTGCATAGGATAATGAGTTTAGCTATGCGTCCTTGGGGAAATTAAGTATTTCAGGTGAATAACATATAAGGGAAATGGGTATGTATGACGCGCTGAAAGCGGTCGAAATAAAGCGGACATTGGGGTTGGAATTGTGGGTTGGTTCTCCATGTAGAATAGAGAAACCCCACAGACTATGTCAGGGGGTACATCATGCAAGTATTTTGATAGCTAATTGAGCTTTAAGAAATTCGTCATTGCGTAATCGGGTTCATTCTCGAAAATCTGTCAACATACGACTGATAACGGCATTTTGTAACATCAGGGATATCGGTTTCACCAATACGAATGTAAAGACCATCATCATCATCATCATCATCATCATCAGCACTACAACCGAGACCCGGTCTTGGCCTTATTTAACAAGTCTGAGGCTTGTTAAATTTTTCATAATAATTTGTACTTCCGCGCAAGGTTATTAGCCCTGCGCCGAATGTAAAGACCGTCCACCAGGCTGTCGGAGATGTTCGCTGTTAGCCCCAATTTGACTCAACTCGTGGGGGAACATACGCGAGTCCCGGCTACCTGAGGTGATTATGCGAACACCCTGGATCTGTTTTTGACATCCGAGCCAAGCATTTTTACCATGAGGTTGTTGCGCCATTAGGAAACTCTGATCACTGCTTGGTATTGGTCGGGCAACCACTTGCATTTCAAGCGAATAACCGACCTAGGCAGCGGGGACATGTATGGAGGTATGTGGCTGCTAACTGGGACGATTTGCCAGATTTCTTCGCATCCTTTCCGTGGTCGGAGGTGTGCTTTGGAGACTCCGATGTTAACGCATGCGCGGAGTCCGGCACGCAGGTTATTCTTTCAGGGGTGAAGATTTACATTCCGCATTCCATCAAACGAGATTCATCTGATAAGCCTTGGTTCTCTAAAAAATAGTAGATTAAAGTGGCGAAAAATACAGCTTTTAAGCAACGGGGCTCCAATCCCACCGGGGTAAACAAAACGAATTTTGTTAGAATCAGGAACAGTAGCAACCAGGTGATTGATACCGCGAAGAAGGCGTACAATGACAGAGTGATCAATAAATTCCTTGACTGCTCAACTGGTTCGCGACCCTTCTGGCCAATGGCAAGGGCTGTCACCAGCTTCGTTTCCCCCACCTTTCCCCCTTTAGTGATGGACAGTGGGACAGTAGTCACAAATTGAAAAGACCAAGCTAATGTGCTCACGAATTAATTTTCCGCGAATTCAAACCCCGATGCAGGTCTTTGGAGCCACCTGTGATCGCGCTGGTACGATCTTTGATGCGGGATGTGAGGTTCCGGCCGCGTATTATTCAACGCATTCTACGTGGACTGGACTGTAAGAAGGCAACCGGCCCGGGGGGAATACCAGCAATAGTCCTTAAGAACTGTGCTCCAGAACTTCTACCGGTTCTTAGCAGGCTCTTCGGCTTCTCTTATGCAATGCGGACATTTTCTACCTACTGGAAAATCGCTCGAATTCAGCCAATCACAAGGAGGGGGAAACTGTGTCTCCCACAAAATTACTGTCCTATAGCATTACTGTCTATGTCATCTAAGGTGATGGAAAATGTTATCAATGCCGAGTTAATTAAATATTTGGATTGCATACGTCCATACGGATTTAGCGCCAGGTGGTCGAGGCGAGACTTTTTGACCTTTCTAACCGATCTATGGAGTTCTGCGATTGAGGAGCATGGTGAGTTTGGATATCTCCAAGGCTTTTAACTGCGTCTGACACGGAGCATTGCTGAGCAAACTTCGCTCATATGGACTTATAGCGTTCGCAACGACAGGGAAGCACGTGTGATTCGAACTGACGCTATGACAGTTAGAATCTCTAAAAATGTAACCAATGCTCAACGCCACTGCCGCGTGTACGAATTCGATTGCTAAACTAAAGTACATTCGACAGTTGTGGAATTGTTATGTTATCGCTATGGTATATGGCTCTGATGCTTTGCTTATTCAAATTTACTTTCGGTGTTCTTCACTATTTGCTTGTGTATTGTGTGTGCATCTGTTAGAAACGCTATAGACTTTCGCAGCAGTTTTCGAACTGGACGAAGAGCTCTCTCGAAAATCGATGGATTCGGACTGTTGTTGTCGACGGCGAGTCTTCGGATCTGTAACCTGTCGATTCTGGGGTGCCTCGAGGTTCTATTTTGGGTCCAACATTGTTTTTGCTTCACATAAATGATTTGTTGGAGTCAACGGATAACCGAGTGTTCAGTTTTTCGGAATGGTACACTCGTTTACTCTTTGTCGAGTGATCGGCCGATTAGTGCATGAGCGTCGCATCAGCGATGTAGCCAGGTCGACCCTCTGAATTGAGAAATGGATAAGGGCCTGCAGTGGGGAAAAGCCAATCTTGGCGAGCTCAATGCAACGAAGATACAATATATAACATTCACAAAGAGAAGTGGATCATCTGTTCAACAGCTGTTGATGAATGACCAGGCCCTCGAATCTGGGGAAAGCTTGAAATTGCTCAATTTTACGCTCTGTGTGAATGTATCGTGGCATAAACACGTGTCGAATATCGCCAGGTCCGCCTCTGGAAAACTGAGTTATCTTTTTAGAGGAATATTTTACTCCGGACCAACTTTTTCTATGCTCGAATATTGCTCTCACGTTTGGAACTCTGCTCCTAAACATACTCTCAACCTACTTGAAATCATTAAGAGACACGACGCTGACGTCGATACTAGAGTCGCTATCACATCGAAGGTGCGTAGCTAACCTCTGTCTGTTTTACAGATATTATCATGGGTACTGTTCTTCGGAGATTCGTGGTATTGTTCCGCACAATTCGGTTTATATGCGCTACACAAGACAATCCGACGGATCGCACTAATTTGCAGTTCATCTCCCGACGCCCTGAACATCTCTGCGTCAGAATTCGTTTCGTTACAGAGCGGGAGAGCTGTGGAATTCCTTAACCGCGTGAGTGTTTTCGGAGTTTTGTGGGGGCACGATGTCGCGACGCCAGCATGGGCGAGAGTTCTACTTCGTCCCCACAAATCACTGAAGGTTCCGACAAGTACAATACCGAGGGAAAAGCACAAACACCGGACAAGTAAAAATAAAACACTATTTCTTTTGTTTAGTTTATTTCTATATTAAAGAAAAACACTACTATTGGAATAACTTGTTTGAATTATTGTTTCCGTTTCATTTTCTTATTGGATACTAACATTTTACGGTAGCACTGCGTGAAAGTTACAATGTGAAGGCAATAAAAACACAATCTTCGAAGACTGCAGCAAACTCGAACACTCTCGATTCCGGTTATATTATATTCGTGCAGAGATGATTCGCTTATGGGGTGAGTTTATGGTGTCGTGGTAGATATCCTCTCCACTAAGGATATCGTTTTTACCTACCACCAGAGAAACGTAAAGTCTCTCTTGGTGGAATAGGAAACCAGATCTTGTAATGAAGTTCATGGTGGTATGTGTGCGATCGTTCAGATCTGAGTTGTTTACACGTGCTCGAGGGCAATGGGTAAACGAAGCAGACAGGCGGTAAAGACAAAAGGGAGATGTGACCAAATGCGCCGTTGGTAATGCGGTTCATTATTTAGGCGATGCGTCGTCGCTATTATCGACGTTGGGAAAAAAGGTGCTAATGGTGGCTGAACGAATCCCTTGCATGCCTTTGTATACGCCGGGTAATTAGCTGCGGCAGGGAAAGAAATTGAAGATTGTTTGTTAGTGGATCCAACTCATCGTTTGTTTTTCCACTAACAAACAATCTTCAATTTCTTTCCCTGCCGCAGCTAATTATGCATGCTTACATGCGTAGAAATATGGTTTATGGCATCTGTAAAAACAAGCTGTCCGGCATAGGATTTTAACACAGACAAAGGGTGCCGACTGGCTTGGGATTCATTAAAGAATAATTTCTAGGAATTTTATCTAACGCGTTGTATGAATTAAATGTCCTTGTAAAAGGAAATGTTTCAGGTATGCGGTGGAGCTTGCGGTGCAGGTGTGGGAAATTTAAATTTGCCTGGGAACCGAAGGTACCGAATAGGTTTTGGAATTCCTGAAAAGGTGGAAAAGAAATCTTACAGGAAATTATATGCGAAGAGATGCATGACGGTAAGTTTTCTTTTACAGGGACTTTTTAGATTACACCTTAGATAATCCTAGATGCGTAAAGCATTTAAGGTGCTAATGCGATTGCATTAGCGAAATTATATGATTGGATGGAAGATATGGGGGTTTTTAAGGAAAGAGAACCGTGGGGTTTGGCGGAACCGCCACAGTCTTACAACATGCAACTGTCCAAAAAGAACTGCAACAGTTATCTGGTGGCATCTCGGGACATGAATCATGTGGTGCTATATATATACTTGATATGCAATGCACGAAAATCTCAGGGAATTCATTCAGGGTTACGCCATTGAGCAAATTAACGATTATTCGCTTTAAAATTATAGCAAAATGTAAAGGCAATGGTTTTTTTTGACATAAGTAGTAGTAAGAAAAAAAAGCAATATTCATCTCCCACTATTTCGTTGAAGCCTCGTTTCTTAATCTTTATTTTACTTAGGAAAATAACTTGATATACAATTCTGTACCATATATCATGAATCTTGCCAAAAACTACATTTTCTTGAAAACAGTACACATCGGGATACTTCGCTCGCCGATGCATCATAGCGTACAGAAATTGACTTTGAAGACCAATACGTGTGTACAATTACAACATAATGATACCGCTGAATGTCTAGCAAAACAATTATTAAATATTGGAATTGGGAAAATGGCAATTGATGAATCCACGCAACAATACACTTCTGCAAAATCGCAGATGAATTCACAAAGTTTTCTTAAATGTAGCGTGGAATTTCAAAAATCATCGGTGGCTTAGTAGGAATGCTATGCTATATTAGCAATTAAGTGGGTTTGGCACTGTAGAGACTCGAAAACCGACTACTTTGTATAGATTGCGCCAGCAGGTATAATTTTTGGATTGTATTCTATGGTACAATGTCTCATTAGCTTGTATATATATATTCAGGTCAATTACTTTGTTAGTATATATTCGAGAGGTGAGGCCGGAAACTTTTCACGCACCAATCTTTTTTTTATACATTTTTGAATAGCTTATCCACCAATTAAGCTATTAAAAAAATTGATTTTTTGAAAAAAAATTACAGTTAAAACAAAATTACCCCTTAAAAACAACGATATCGATTCCATCAATTTCAGCAGCAAAGCGAAATACTGGGTGAAGCTAGAACGTATAAGTATATTGATACTCCGAAAATCCATGCTTCTCACACGCGCCGAAAAACCCTTTGATTTGTTTACGTACGCGCCAGATGGTAAAACAAAAGATTGTGTATTCAAATATTAATGAGGAGACATTACAACACAAACACTTCATAGCGCCCACGTAGCATCCCAACGCATGCCGGGTATCAGCTAGTGAATTTATACGTTCGAGTATATACATGTTGGATATTCGTATTTTGGAGACTCTGGTTATTTTTTCTTTTCTATAAGGGATTACCACTCCTTAATGGTAACACACTATGCGCTAATGTGCGTCCTCTCGGAAGGAAATTGGTGGAAAGGGTTAGTAAATAAGGTACATAGGTGTGCACCATTTTTTTTTTTTTTTACATTTCTGTATTTATTGACCATAAATAATTTTTACAATAAGCAATACAGATAACTTATGATACCTTAGTTATAATTGTTTACATATACTTACTAGTACATTTTTCAAACAATATGATAAAAGTTATATATTGGTTATGGATTAAGATTTTAGTGGGTAGAGCTTCCTGGAAAAGGTCAGAAAACCAGGATATAGTTATTTACTTAACCTATGCTAAATTGCTTAACTTAACTTAACTTATCTTAACTTAGTCTAGTTACCTAATTATTATTGAAATAAGTTAGTGTGGTGTGGAAGGGGGTAGCATAGTGATCAATGGGTTAGTGAGGATATTGTCAGTCAGGGATGTGGGTTGGGGAACTACTTTCCGTTTGTTCGTTGAAACGCAAAATATTGGAGAAGGGTTGAATATTACTATATTTAAATTGGTGAGGAGAAAGCTCTGTATTGTGGTATACAATCTCATTAGAGCTATTAACCAATCTGCCAGAGGTGAAGAACGTTCTGATGTGGAGACAGTTCGGGTAGGCAGTTCGGTTATCTGACGGAGTCGATGTGAGCGCATTTATTATCGGGTTGGGATTATTGGGAAGATTTTCGATAAATTTGATGGACAGCTCGAGGAAGCGTCGATCTATACGTTCAATATTAGCGGCATAGTAGAGCGAACTACTGTTGTAATATTTGTGGGAGTTGGGATGTCTGTTGAGGCCAGTGATCAGTCTGAAGCATTTCCTTTCGAAGATGCGTAGCTTCTCCATTTGGGCGGGTGTGATATGGTACCATATCGGGCATGCATATGTGAGAGTGGGTCTGATTATCTGTTTGTAGATAAGTGATTTAACTTTGTTAGAGAGACCATTCGGCTTGTACATCACTTTTCTGCAGAGATTAAGTTGAATTGCGGCTTTGCGAATCGAGTTTTTGGTGTGGGCGGAGAAGGACAGATTGTTGGTGAAGGTTATTCCCAGGTACTTTAAGGTTTTGGAGGGTTTAATTATATTGTTATTTAACTTGATTCTGATTTTGTTATGGCAGCGTATGGTGTTGTTAGTACAATTCGCATTTCTGCCTTTAAACACTATGAGTTGAGTTTTGGCTGGGTTGAGTCGGATTTTCCACTTAGTAAAATATGCAGAGAGATTCGGGAGATAGCTGTTAATACAGTTTCTTGCCTCCTTGACAAACTTGTTGCTTGAATAAATTAAAGTGTCATCGGCATAATTCAGCATTACTGTATTAGGTGACAGTGGCTGCGGGGTGTCTGAAGTATAAAGGAGGTATAATAATGGTCCGAGAATGGAACCTTGAGGAACACCCGCGGTTATACTGTATGGTGTCGAAAGAGTTGAATTTATTTTCACCATGAACTTTCTATCAGAAAGGTAGGAAGCGAGAAGTTTTATGGTGTGGATGTTTAATCCGAACATTGAATGTAGCTTATAGAGCAGTCCTGCAATCCAAACGCAATCGAATGCTTTTGCTATGTCGAGAGAGACGCATATTGTAGGGGATTGGTTTTGGAGATTCATTGTTACATCATGTGTCAGTTTTAGCAGAGCATGACAAGTTGAGTGTTGTGGACGAAAGCCAAATTGAGAATTCGGGATAAGGGAGTTGTCTCTAGCAAATGAGAGAAGATTTTTGTATATCTTACATTCCAAAACCTTACTAAGCGAATTTAGCTGTGATATGGGACGGAAGTTAGCCGGGTTGTTTGAAGAACCGGATTTACTAATAGGGACTATCACCGCTGTTTTCCAACCTTTTGGGAAATGTGAGGCGTTTATTATGTGGTTGAGAAGAGGTGTGCACCAAATATGTATATACTACAGGTGGATACTACATCTGCAACGCTCGCTATTTTGGGTTGCTTATAAGAAAAGGTGTATACGAGGATTGCCTTTTATATTTCGGGATTAGAGAACAAAAACAAATATTGATCATCGAAAATCACTTTATTGTTTTTCAAAATATTCCCCATGAAGATCTATACACTTTTGCATGCGTTTGAACCAATTGTCGAAGCACTTTTGCCACTCTGATTGAGGTATCTCCAACACATGCATTCTGAATGCAGCAACCGCTTCTTCAGGTGTCGAAAAACGTTGACCTCTCAGTTTGTTTTTCACGTACGGGAATAAAAAGAAGTCATTCGGTGCCAAGTCAGGACTATACGGCGGATGACCCATCAAATCGATGTTTTGGGTGCTCAAAAATGCAGTTGTCGCAGCCGATGTGTGAGAGCTCGCATTGTCGTGGTGAAGAGTGATCCGTCTTCGGCGATTGGTTTTCCTGATTTCTTGGAAGACAACTGGCAAACAAATGGTTGTGTACCACTCAGAATTGATTGTTCTGCGTTGTTCTAGTGGTACGTTTGCGACATGTCCAGTTTTTCCGAAAAAACAGGCGACCATTTGCTTGAAAGTGCTTCGTGCGCGAACAACTTTTGTTGGATTTGGCTCATCTTGAAACACCCAGACAGTCGACTGCTGTTTACTTTCGGGCTCATACGCGTAAATCCACGATTCATCACCTGTCACGATGTCATAGACGTGTTTCGAAGCACCGCGACCGTATTTTTTGTGCATTTCTTTCGACCAATTGACACGAACCTTTTTTGGGCGATTGACAAATTGTGTGGGATCCAACGCGAACAAATTTTTTTGACAGTCAAATGTGTATGCAATATTGAATGTATGCTGGTCCCACTAACGCCTAAGGTTGTCTCAATCTCACGATAGGTCACATGACGATCTTTCAATATCAATTCGCGCACAGCATCAATGGTTTTCGGAACAACAACTGATTTTGGACGACCTTCACGAAATTCATCTTGGAGTGAACTACGACCACGATTGAATTCACCATACCATCGATAAACACTGGTCCTTGATGGAGCTTCATCGCCAAAAATTGAATTAAGTTCATCCATGCACCGTTGCTGAGTTAATCCACGCCGAAAGTTGTAAAAAATAATCGCACGAAAATGTTGACGATTTAATTCCATTTTTGGGCCGAGATGAATCTTTTAAGTTACTGTAAACAACACAAATAGCGCTCGTATGTCAAAACGTTCTGAGTGCGTATAACCTCAAAAATGTCCAACTTTACGCCAGAGCTGTCAATTGCCGGATTGCAACACTAGGGTTGCCAAATCCCGAAACATAAGAGGCAACCCTCGTATACATTTGTGGGGGTACGAAGTCGCGACGCCGCACGGGCGAGAGTCCTACCTCGTCCTCACAACTTCCATTAAATGTTCTGACCAGTACAACCCGTTGGAAAACCAAACACCAACACATGACACGTAAAAATATGAAACACACTGGAGAAGAAACTGCTCACCACCTCCAGCACAGGAAGGAAGGTATCGTGCGCTGATCACTGAACATCACCGAGGGAAGGCCGCACAAGGGATAAAAAGCACACTGCATATAGTTATTTATGAAAGGTTTTATTTCAGCAAACATTATTTAAACTATTTAAACATTATTTAATTTATTCAAACATTATTTAAGCACATTAGCGTCCAGAACGAATGATTCCGCGAGAGAAATCTGGATTAAGATTAATTTATTACGACAACCCGATCACAACTCTTTACTCGAACGACTCCGTAAATTAACGCGTGTCCGCCGTGCGACGAACAGCGGGAGTAAAACCACCGGCTCGGTCGGTGGATGGAAAAGGACTCAGCGATATTAATTCGCTGACAAGGGAATTCGGGCAGTGAAACTGGCTCTCTTAATTAAGGGGTGCGTTTTCCTATTCCAAGAGAGACGTAAAGTCTCTCTTTGGAGTAACCAAACCGCTTCTTGGAACACTACAATCATATAAATTACAAACAACTTGGACTATTGAACATACAACAACTACTCGAACTATATATTCTCGAAGAATCTTATAACTATCAGCTCTACAAGCGACTTATAGAACATTAATTTAACACAAGAAGAAGAGCACACGGCTTCTCATAAACATCACGATTTAACAACTCATACGGCAGACAACAACTTTCTGTTACTATTTCACAGATCTTGAATCAAGTACCCTAAGAACTACTCAATATATATCTCATGGCCTGAGGAAATAACTACTAAGAAATTATCTGTTAAGTATCAATTAAAAAAAAAAAGGAGGAAAAGGGAAAACAAGGCAAAAAAAGAAAAAGGGAATATTTTGAATATAAACTCTTTTAAGAATATTTCACTAAAAATTGTAAATATTTAATTTAAACAACCTTCTACAGAAAAGTCTTTTTAGGCTTGGCAGATTTTTCTATGTAAACAAAACGTTATATGTATTAACTGAATAAAATAAAATGAAAATGAAATGAACTTTCAATCAAAAACATCACATTTATAAATTTTCATGAGGCTAAAAAGAAACGCAAATTGAATTCAAATATATTTTGATTTTTGCTAAGAATTAAGTAGCTCTGCCATCATTAAAATATATTAAAAGACTGTATTAGCCTGTGTAAAAGTTGATAACGACAGTCTCTAACTCGAATTATTTAAATCAATTCTCCCAAAAATCCGTAGGGCAGATCAAAAAAATATGTATTTTACATATTGTTTAAAAAAACAAAATATCTTCAATTCAAGAATCATAATTTATTAACTTCATCATCCTACTTTCAGACACCGCATCCAACCACTGACAAAATTTTCATATTTTTGATGTCGATTATAAATGACCCTCCCAGTCTTATACTACCTACCTCAACAAACAGATCGCTTGTATCTTTGTTTTCAAAGAACTAGTTCGCTACATTAATAACTGGTTAAAAACCTTAAAATTTGATTTAGTCAGATACTTGCAAGCGACTCTAAATGTCGCGCATATCTTAATAGACTGGAATCGAATTAAATTACAAATACATCCAGTGATATTGGAATCATCTAATAAATAAACGGATATAAAGACGATTTGATTTATCATTCATTGTATCTGATGTGGCAGATGATTGTCCTTCTTTATTACGCCAAAACGTTAAAACTTCAATCGAATCCGTTGAACTGATGAAATAAGACAATGACCAGAAAATGTATGGCGAGAAAATAAATTTCCAGAAGGTTAAATCACGATTCGGGGGGATCGATTTCATCAAAGTGTATCCATTCATTTATGAACAGACACTCGGGGGACTTTTGTTAAGTGAAATATTTTGACCTTACGCTTTGTAAAGACAGAGCAGCTTGTCTTACGCTTGGCAACAGGTGAGTTTGAATAATACGGAAGGTGGATTTTATTTATAAACTAATTTAATATTGCCAATCGTTTATTTAATATAATATAAACGATTGGATGTATTAAAATCTCACTTTCAATTTCTGTTTCAATTCATCAACGTAAACAGCGGTAGAATAACTTCATATTGTTCTGACGTATTTAGGGCAATGCCTGTCTGGTGTGGTAATATGATCTGTTCAGGGAAAGACTATTATTTGTGTCAAAGTTCTTGAGATTTGATTTCTGTTTTGCGCAACGCATTGCGATTGATGTCCGGTAAGGTTTAGAAATTGAACTCTTAACATGAGGGGTAAACGTGAGGTGTTGATTTGAGGTCTTGCTTGTCGAGCGTTTTATGTTCGTACGAAGTAAAGTGGACATTGGCGAATCGAAAAAAGTATACAATAATATTTTTTATTAATACATTTTCTATTTTGTCGAGGTATTATAAGGTGGATGGCCAGCCTTATAATATCGCAAGAAGTATTGTGGGTGGTGCTATGATTTAGAACAGCACGAAAAAAAAAATAGATTTAAATATCATTATTTTCTTTATTCTCTCTTAATGTTACTTATCTTCACTTTTCCATTCCCTTTTTAACCCGCATTTTACAGCTTGGTATATGCAGGATACTAAAGACACCTTAATTTTATCCAAATTTAAAAAAAAAGTAGAAAATTGAAAAAAAAACGAGGGCGAAGGACAGCTTTCTGTGCTTTATAAAATGTTGCGCTAGAAACAGGTATTGGGTGATAGGTAGGGCGTTAATATATATTCACAGCTGGCTCGGTTTATCATAGAAAAAAATGACTAAAGATCGGGAGTCAATCGCTTCAAAAACATCGGAGTCGATAAACCATCCACATATTTAATTTGCTTATCCATTGTCAGTTTTATTTGATATTTATGTTTATTTTGACGTACTTGGTCATGCAATGTCCGCCTTATGACAATAATACAGCAGATAATGGAAATCCGGTGATGGTTTGATATGTTGACCTACGTTCTTTATTGTACAAGCTTACGGTAATTTTTGGAAACTTTTACAAGATGACCATCTTCGTCAGGGGTAGGGTAGGAAGGTAGGGGAGCCAACATACAGGGTAAAGTCACTGACTGCTTTCAATCCGGCGTAAGCCAAGACAATCCTTGTCCCCGTTCAATCCAAGTTGACATACAGTCTCCACTTGACACCCCTGGATAGCTACTTTGGCACCCATCAAGTAGTGAACCAACGCATGTAGCGACCATCCTCGTCAGGGGTGGGGTAGGAAGGTAGGGGAGCCAACACACAGGGCAAAGTCACTGACTCCTTTCAACCCGGCGAAGGCCAGGACGATCCTTGTCCCTGTTCAAACCAAGCTGACATGCAGTCTCCACGTGACACCCCTGGGTAGCTACTTTAGCACGCGCCAAGTAGTGAACCAATGCATACAGCAACATCCTGAGAAAGGTTGGCGCGAGGCTAATAACCTTGCCCGGAAAAACAAATTATTATGGACAATTTAACAAGTATCGAATATGGACTGGATACCGGTGGATAGACTTGCTAAATAAGGCCAAGATCGGAAGCCGGTTGTAGTGCCGATGATGATGATGTTGCCGATGATGATGATGATGATGATGGTGATGATGATGATGATGATGATGATGATGATGGTGATGATGATGATGATGATGACGACGACCACGCAAACGAAAATAGCTCCACGATTTAAGAATTTTATCATGGAACGTCCGCTCACTATACAGAGCTCGAGGTGCACAGTAGTTAGCCGATGCCCTGTCCGAATATAAGGCTGACATAACAGCATTACAAGAAATAAGATGGACGCGGAGTGGTGTTATTCAAAGAAACGAGTAGGCTCTCTAGTCAGCCAAATACTGAAGCCTGCAATCATCGAAAATAGCAAACGAAAATCACTCAACGATTTAAGAATTTTATCATGGAACGTCCGCTCACTATACAGAGCTCGAGGTGCACAGTAGTTAGCCGATGCTCTGTCCGAATATAAGGCTGACATAACAGCATTAGCTCCTCAATAGTATACTGGTTAGTATACCCGCCTGTCACGCGGGACCCGGGGTTCGATTCCCCGTCGGGGAGCCTCTGGCGCAAGACTAATGATCTTGCCCGGAAAAAACAAATCTTTATGGAAAATTTAACAAGCCTCAGGACTTGCTAAATAAGGCCAAGACCGGTTCCAGGTTGTAGTGCCGATGATGATGATGATAACAGCATTACAAGAAATAAGATGGACGTGGAGTGGTGTTATTCAAAGAAACGAGTATGACATTTATTACAGCTGTCATGCAAAACACCATGTGCTCGGGGTAGGCTTTCTAGTCAGCCAAATACTGAAGCCTGCCATCATCGGCTTTAATGCAATAAACGAAAGGCTATGCACTCTTCGCGTGCGAGGCAAGTTTAAGGACATAAGCATCATAAACATTGACAGACCTACAGAGGAGTCCCCTGACGACGAAAAAGAAGAATTCTACGAGAACGTCGAACGGGCCCTTAATGCCTGCCCAAGATACGATGTGAAAATTGTTCTTGGTGATTTGAATGCGAAAATAGGTCGGGAGCCGGTTTTCGGGCACTACGCAGGTTCCCATAGTTTGCATGAGAACACTAATGACAGTGGACTACGAGTCATCGCACTGGCAGCATCAAAAAACGTGGTCGTTGCTAGTACCAGGTTTCCGCGTAAAGATATCCACAAAGCCACCTGAGTATCACATGATGGAGCCACTCGCAACCAAATTGACCAGGTGTTGATATATCACCGGCACTCGTCGAGGCTGATGGCGGTACGAACGTACCGAGGTGCTAACGCCCGCTCGGATCACTATCTTGTTGGCATAGTTTTCTGACGCGGATTGCATTACGGAGACTTATTGCATCCGCGGATCAGATTCGGATCAAGACGGCTGTCTTGCGTATTGAGAACACCAGTAACACCTTTGGTCATGCGTTAAGACTCGGCCTCGAAGAGCTCGATGGAGGGAGACTAAGTCCTTGGGCCAGAATGCCGGACATAGAGTAGAAATGGACACGTCTTAAAAATACGGTCATTAGTACTGCCAACTCCATCTTAGGCAGTAGTCGTAGAGATCGGAGCGACTGGTTTGATCATGAGTGCAAACTAGCGACTGAACGTAAGAATGTTGGCTACAAGGCAATACAGCAGTCTTATAGGACGCGGGTACGCCAGGAGAAATACAAAACGCTCAGAAGATCTGAAATAAAGACCCCACCGACAAAAGAAAAGTGACTGGGAAAAAAGACTTGTCTGTGAAATAGTGAAAAGTAGAGAGCGAGGTCCGCACCAGACGCTGAAGGTTTGCTAAATAATCCGTATGACGCGATACACACCACACTGCACTTACTGCAGGGATAAAGAGGGTAATCTGTTCAACGATCCTGAAGGCATTTTGGAGCGGTGGGAATTGTACTTCAATGAATTGCTAAATGGTCAGCTCACAGAAGAATTGGAGACAACACCAATGCAAGACCAAGACCAAATACTCCCGCCACCAAGCATTGACGAAATATTAAAAGCCACAAGACAGCTTAAATCAAATAAAGCTCGCGGAGCTGATGGCATACCAGCTGAGCTGATCAAACAAGGAGGGTCAGCGTTACATCACGCAAATCATGAGATCGTGGTGCAGGTATGGGAGCAAGATGAGATCCGCGTCGCAGAATAATTTGCCCCATACACAAGAAGGGAGATATCATAGTTTGCAGCAACTATATGGGGTATAACATTGCTGAGTACCGCATATAAAATACTCTCCTCTATGCTACAAGACCGGATAGCTCCATACGCTAAAGTCATAATTGGTCAATATCAGTGTGGCGTCATCCCAGGCAAATCAGCGATCAGATATTCACCCTTAGGCAGGCGATGGAAAAATGTCAGGAATTTAAGATTCCATTATATCATCTGTTTATAGACTTCAAAGCCGCCTACGACAGCATAGCCAGGGTAGAACTATATAATGCCATGAGAGAGTTCGGCATTCCAAACAAATTGATATGACTTTGTAAGTTGACCATGACCAACGTAACTGTCAAATAAAAATATCGGGATTGCTGTCCAAACCAATAAACATTTTTAATGGACTCCGACAATGGGACGATCCGGCCTGCATCCTCTCCAACCTGGCGTTGGAGAAAGCCATCCGTGACTCTGGAGTTACAAATATAGGGACTATTGTCACCAAGTCCGGCCAGATACTTGCCTACGCAGACGACATAGACATCAACGGTAGATCCGATTCGGCTGTACAGGGCTCCTTCGCCCGTATCGAGCAGGTGGCGCAAAAACTGGGACTGCACATTAATGAAGGAAAAACTAAGTACATTGTCGCAACTTCTGCGACGAGAAAACCTACGCTTGGTCAAACTATCAGGGTAGTTGACCACGAATTTGAAGTAGTGCAATCCTTTAACTACCTTGGGTCAATAGTATCACCCGATAACAATATGGAAGAAGAAATACGCGAACGGCTGATTAAATCCAACAAAACCTACTATGGTCTATCAAGGCTCTTTAAATCCCGAAATTTATCCAGAACATCCAAGCTACTACTGTACAAGACCATGGTCTTACCAGTACTCACGTATGGATCCGAGACCTGTTTTCTCAATAAAAGGCACTCTAAATTCTTAACCGCGTTAGAGAGGAAGGTCTCAAGGAGAATTGTTGGCCCTGTATGTGAGGGAGGACGATTCTGGAGACGCAACAACCATGAGTTGTACGCGATCTACCTTGAAGCTAATGTTGTAAGAAAAATCAAGCTCGGTAGACTCCGGCGGGCGGGACACCTAGCTCGAATGAGGGAAGAGGATCCTGCCCGGAAAGTCCTTTATGGCAGGATGTATGAAATGAGACAGCACGGCCGGCATCGTCTGCGATGGATGGATGGCGTAGACCAGGACGCCCAGAACCTGGGAGTGCCAAACTGGATGACATCGGCTCGAAATCGGGACCGGTGGAGAGACTTGCTAAATAGGGCCAAGACCGGTTCCGGTTGTAGTGCCGATGATGATGATGATGATACTAAAAACATATTTCTTGAGTAAGGGCAATTCCAGATAGGATTCAGTGTTATTACCATCAACCAATTTGTGGTCAGTAGTACGTACAACTTCAAATGATTCCGCTTTTGGGTCTAAACAAATTTGAATTCACAGTGCGGTAGTGATGTTAAAAGATGTGCCTTAAATCCTACCAGGGAAAGTACCCATTTCGCGTTGATCATTCCATTTTTCTACCTATGCATTGGGGCACATTGATGTGAATACTTTCTTAAAGCAATTACATAGTTCGTAGCTCAGTGGGGTACGAGGTCGTTGTGACGGCGGACGACACAGAGTTCTACCCCGTCTCCACTAGTTCTAAGAGTGTCTGTCGCAGACCGAAAGAAGGACACAAAACAATACTTCACAATACCGGAAATAAGTCAAATGAAACACACGGAATTTATTTGTTCTTTATCCATTGTTAAATATTCTAGTGTTTGCATACTTCACTTAACTTATTATTAAGATTAAATTGATTTCTTATTAATTTTAACACGTGAAACACTCCTAACCAGACACGACTTCAGGTATTTTCGCGTCCTCGGCGCGCGACGAGGAGAGGGAGCGACAACGACCGTGGCGGTCTGCGGGTGGAAATGTACTCCAAGATTCAATTCGCTGGCTAAGGAAATTCTGGGTGCATTCGCTTTCACTCTGGTGATAACCGGATCTCATAGAGGAGATCGTATATGTGTACGTCGGCTCTTTTCATGGGTCGAAGCCATGATAACGAATCTGAAACAAAGAAAGGAAAAAGGGATCGTGGAGATCTTTGTTTATGTGAGAAGGTTACTGGGAAACGAGTCCAAAACTATGTAGGATAAAAGGAATTTATGACATGAGAGTTCAACTGAGTAAACAAGTTGCAACTCATTAGATGGTAGGTGCATTTGGGACACTAGAATGAGTGAATTGTTTGCGTATCGCCAGAATGCCTGATGAAGGACAGCGGTCTTTTGTTTACTCATGGTGCGAGTTAGTGAAATAGTCTCAACGTGGATGGTGCTAATTACATGCAGCTGGTGTTGGACTATTTATCGCTGGCTAAAAGGGTCGACAGCCGATGTGTGCATAGACAGTTTTTATGTACACATATTGAGGCTGGGATTAGTCAACTCAAGAGTAAGATTCCCTGATATGCGGTCGTATGATATGCGAACCGTGTGAATTTTATTACAGGGAATTTATGATAAGGTAAGAAAGAACTCTTGGAATTGTATGCGAAGAGATGCAAGAAAAGGTAAGAATTCTTTTACTGAAGCTTTTTAGATTATACCTTAGTTAATCCTATATGCGTAAAGCATTTAAGGTGCTAATGCGATTGCATTAGCGAAATTATGTGATTGGATGGAAGTTATGGGTTTTTTTTTAGGTAAGTGAACCGTGGAGTGTAGCTTTGGTAGCAGTAAAGTATTTGGTGGGTGTTCGGGAACGCGGATCGAAACGTGCTGTCTCCAATTAAATATCCCTGCCCATCTCTCTATGGGTTAATTCTCTTAAACTTTGTCGAAAATCACAGAAATTCTGCCGATAGCTGATATTCAGAACAAAAGCCACTATAGCCCCGTTTCCTTCTACCCAGTTTTTCCACTTACCGCTTGCACTGTGTTTTGGCATTTAGTGGTACTCCGAAATCTCATTTTGTGCGCGTGTTACGTCAAAGAATCCTTGATGACACAAAAACCCATCAACCAAAATGTGTAATCTAATTATACATTTTGTCTAGACAGAAATACTATTAAGAACAAAACTCAAAAGGTATATTAACAAACTACAAAAAATTCAGAGAAACATAAAAATATGGAATAACGCAATTATACATTTTGTCCAGACAGAAATATTATTAAGAACAAAACTCAAAAGGTAACAAATAATAAAAATTCAAAGAAACATAAAATATGGAATAACCAAATTAGAATATAATGTATATCACAACATATTGTGACGCATATGACAATCAGTACTGGAATCTTCTAAAAAGTCCGAAACAAAGTACTAGATTATTTTAGGAAGTACTGGACAACTGGAATAGAAAGGTCGAGATTATGGAACGGACGGAAACGAAACGCCGAATCAGAATGAGGGAACGGTATAAATACGTCGCACACAGATCATGGAGATGAGTAATAAGTAGAAAGTAAGAAATAAGAAGTAAGCAGTCAAAGACGCGATAAGTGCGGAAGCGATAAGTCAAGAAATCGTTAAGTGTACGGTAAAAGTAACGGCTGTTATTAGCAGACTAATAAAGTGTTACATTAATTCAAAATCGATTTAACGGCTCTTATTTATTAAAATTAATTAATCCAGTGAACCCTAAGCTCGCTACAATATGTTACCTAATTGCACATTTCATCCAGATGAACAAACTCAAAGATAATTAGCAAGAACTCGTGGAAACACGAAAATAAATAATATCCATTGTGAGAAAGATATTATATTGCAACGTAGAGAAATAAACCTAGATATAAGATTTTATGTTAGAGTAAGTTCAGTTTACAAAACGGCACTCTGAAGAGCACACATTTCTTAAATTCAAAATTGAATAAAATGTAAATTTTATTTAGAAGTGCTTTCCTTCATTTCACTCAAGTGGAGTTTAAGAAAACATAATTCGCGCGCTAGTGTAAAAAAAACCTTTCCGAATCTCACTACCTTTTCTATCATTTCTAATTTTTATGATCGTATATTGTAGCATCTTTCGATAGTCTCAGGGTGTGCACATTATCAAAAAAAATTGCAGCTTGGATATTAGGAAGGATAACACTTTACAATTCGACAGCACTTAAAGTAAACTTTGTAGTTGTATAAGTCAAAATACTTGGGGCGTCTGTCATTCATATAAGAATATTAGTGGCAGATAAGTTGAGAGGTCAAAAAGATAGATTTTAATTAATTACATGAGGGATTCGTCGATTATATTGAAGTGAATATATGAAGATATGCGTTTGCGATATCTGTCGCCAATTGGTGAACCCAAACTTTACAACGACTCTACTAAGAAGTTCTAGTTTCACCATTGGTAAGTGAGTTCCACCAGTGGTAAGTTGCACAATCTTATTGACGGAATGCTTTCCATCAACTTGAGGAAAAAACAGGTAATTTTGCTGCAATATCTCATTGATAGCATTGAGTCAATTCACATCTTTAACCTGAGATATAGACGACCAAGACCGAGCAAAAGCAAAAAGGAAGAAAAGAAAACTCCAAATATTCATGGATTCTGAACGCTGTATAATAATTCGACAATGTATTCCATATACACTTTTTTTTAACGCCCTCTCAAATGTATGAGCAGTTGCACTGTTTCAAATCCCATCGATGTTGTATCTCTTGGTGCCTTAATTTTCACCTCTTTTGAATGCACATATAAATAAGCTGTGCCATTGACGTGATAATGTTATATTCATACTATTGTATGTTTTTTTAATTCATTTGTGTTTTTGATTGTTGATATCCTCAAAAGGCTCTTTGGGAAAAATCGCAAGCAATGTTTTAATAGGAAGGTGTAAATATATTATATTCTATCTAGTTGATTCATTGAAGACACTGTATGAAATGTCACAATATGAGATGATTACATTACAGTATAATATAGCTAGGATCAAAAACGACAAGTTTCTTCAGCCGTGTAGTCTATGTCAGTTTTTAACGACTTCAAATAGGTTAGGCTTCATAGACAATCGCTTTCTGATCAGAAAAGTTGAGTCATTTCTGCAAGATATCATCTTCCAGTTGTGTTAAGGATACAGAAACATTTTAAAAATACTTGTCTATGTATTTGAGTGATAGAAATGAAGTTCCGGGCGAATATTTGCAATAAATTATTATAAATGTCAGAAATAACAGCTCACTGACAGCTAAATAAGACCTAATTGACAAATCCGATATACCGCGAATCAAATTATTGATAAAACGCGAAGCAGAACGATTGGTAATTATTATGACATCAATAGCAAACATCATTCCTTCCAACTTTTTGCTACGCATTTTTATTCAATTAAGCATATGACGCTAATTAATACAACAGCGCTTGCTATTGATCGAAATGGTCAATTAATTGTGTTAATTTCCTCAAAATATATTTAGGTATTTTCCAGTAGATATTATTATCACTTAATTAAATTGTTCACCAGATTTGACTGTTAATAATTAGTGTTCACTGAGGTTGTAGTACCATCGCATGTTTTCATATATTTTCATTGAGTTAATGTAAACAACTAGATTAGAATAGAAAAGGTACTGAACTCTGTACAATGTGGCAGATTGTTAGATCAAAGTTGAAAAGAAATAGAAGTGTGTATTACAATATTTGGTATATAATTTTACTCAAGTACAAAAGGGTTGAAATGATGGCAAACAATAGTATGGTATCAAACCATACAATAATGTAACATAGTATCAATAACCTCGCTAAAAGTACAAAAGAAATAGGAACAAACAGGGGGATGACTGTTGTTCCCTAACAAATGAATGACAATGTATGGACATGAGATTAAAATTAAACAGCAAAATTAAAATTAGATTGCCAGCCTTCATAGGTTTTATATAAGGAATACTCAAGAAAAAAATAACAAACATGTTTAAAAATGTATTGAACAAGGAAGTTGAAGCATTGATGTCGTCAGAACTGCCGGTCCTTTAAAACGTTATTGAAAATAAACCAAAGAGACTTAAAACGTTATTGAAAATAAACCGAAGGTCTCCTGAAATTTATTCTTATGTATGTAATTTCCAACAATTTTACAAGAATATTTTATTAGTCAACTATCACAAAAGTGCAGAGTCGTTAGTTGAATTTACCCACGAATAGTTTTACTTCTTCGTTCCTGTTATGAGGTATGTAATTGAGATGGTTGATGTTTAAACTTCACTAACTTTTCTCAGGAAGGACGGACTTACATTGGGTGTATAACTTAAAATATTTATATTTTTGCTGTAACTATACATTTATTGGAATAACCAAAGGAAACAATACATTATTCGCCCTGTGAGTAGTGCGTTACAATACGAGTATACTCACAACTAGACCGGATTCTCGTAAGATGCGGGTAAAGGCCGAGTGGCAGGTGGGGTCCCAACGCCCTGCCGTCCGATGAAATACCATTCCCCCAAGCTATAGGCACCGTAAAATGATCGGGAAAAATCCCTGACCATCTTTCGGAGCTTGGCTGATGAATCGGTTCGAGATTGGCTGATGAATAGGTTGGTTTAGGTGGTAGTCGGTCCCAAGGTGAGATACCACCCCATCACGCTGTACATTCCGCGATATCGTCGGGGGAAATGTTCGACTATGTTTCGGATGTATGGCTGGTGGCCCGTACTCACACGGAGATAAGTCATGATGGTACTGTGGCGGTTTTACGAACCACACAAATCCTACCTATATTATAATCCATTTCATATCCCCAACACAACATTGAATTCAATAGTCAACCCCAATCGAACTAAACGTTCAAATTCTCTAACATTGTATTCAATTCATTTATGCAATTCAAATTCATTTACTCAATTTCATCCAATTCAATTCAATTTCCTAAAATCAAACAGCATAATGCATATCTTCTTATGTATGCTATAAGCAATTAACACCTCTAAATCTCCTACAAGATCCAAAACCCAAAAGTGCACGTGTCCAAACAAAGGCATATCTATTCGATCCGCCGACACACAATTCTTGCAATCATAAACATCCTAATGCATATCTTTACATGCCAGATGTTTTATGACTTGAAAATGCACCAATCTAAAAACTGACACCCAATTTCCACGGATCCTGTGTTGCCTATCTGAAGTCCACGAAAACTCTTGTTTTCCTGTGTTGCCAGGTGGATAACACAAACAAAACCCCAAGAAAGGATCAAGAGATAAATGGCGATGCGTCTGGATCTTCGAAAGAAGATAAAGGTACGAGGAGTAGAATTTGGAATTGAGAAGGGAACACTTTATAACAGTCGACATTGAGAATTTAATCGGAGAGGTGATATTTTACGTACGGTGGTGCAAAGATCGAGTTTCCGGGAGTCTTACGTTGTAAGAGTGCAGTCGCGAATTTCTTGAGTGTCGCTCAAGAAAACACTATATTGTGAACGTCGAACGATATTGCTAGATTATGATAAACCATTATATTGCGAACACCAAAGCGGTTGTGTCATATCATCATAAATCATAATATTGCGAACATCTAAGCGATTGTGTTAGATTGTAATAAGTCATTAGATTGCAAACATTAAAACGATTGTGTACATTATAATAAAGAAAATTGAAAACGTAAAATAAAAGTTCAAAATAAAAAATTCTTTCCGTGTTTATTTTGTGCCGTTTTCGCTTCAGTGTGTTTCTTCCTTATGTGCGGACAGTGTTCGGCGGAACACTCCCACATCCTCCAGAGATTAACGACCAAAGACTAAACCCCGCCAAACTACCTTCTGAGATAAAGAATTCCGGAGGCAAACTAGTTCCCCATTCTGATCTCCGGTGGGGACTATGCCAGTGGGAACATCATGCGGATATCATGATAAATAACCAGGCTTTAACAAACTCGTTATCGTATAATCAGGCTTTCTCTCGAGGCTCTGTCGAGGTTTGACTGATAACGGCATTATGTAATATCGGGAATATCGATTTAACCAATACGAATGTAACCGCTGTCCACCAATATTTGCAAACAACGAAACCTGATATCCTTGCCCTAACCGAGACCCAGGTCGATTCGTCATCCGATTCGACATATCTTCGTTGCTGAGGATAAGACTTCCATTCAAGATTCCGTTTTAAGGGTGGAGTCTGCGTTTTCACGCGGTCTGATCTGGCTTGCCAAAGAATAGAGGCGTTAGAACCCAATAAGATGGATATCATGTAGATGAAAGTTGTGCTGAGGAATTCTGTTAAATTTCTTTGTTGACCCCGAATGACGATCGACCGGCGAAACTTTTCAAATATCTTTCACGTACCGTCGACTGGATATAGATCAACCACCCGGCTTCTGAAATTGTCGTCCTAGGCGAGTTTAATGTGCACAATTCCGGCTAGTTGGCGCATTCTAACAGAACCGACAAGGCTGGGAGGCTGGTAGAGATGTTCGCTGTTAGCCGCAATTTGACTCAACTCGTGAAGGAACCTATGCGAATGCAGGATAACCGAGGTGATTAAGCGAACAGCCTGGATCTGTTTTTGACATCCTAGCCGAGCATTTATGCCGTGGAGATTGCTGCGCGAGTGGGAAACTCAGAACACTGCTTGGTATTGGTCGCGCAGCCACTTGCATTTCAATCGAATAATCGACCTAAGCAGTTTCGCCATATATGGAGATATGGACTGCCAACTGGGACGATTTACGAGATTTCTTCGGATCATTTCCTTGGTCGGAGGTGTGCTTTGGAGACACCGATGTTAACGTATGCGCGGAATCGGTCTCGGGATGGAGATCTACATTCCGTATTTCGTCAAACGAAGTTCATATGTAAACTTTGGTTTGATAAAAAATGCGAGCAGCTTACAGCGGTAAAGAAATAGGGCTTTTTAACAATGGCGCTTCAATCCCACCGATGTTAACAAAACGAATTTGTTAGAATCGGAAACACGTGCAACCAGGCGATTGACACCGCGAAGAAGGCTTGCAACGACAGAGTGACCATTAATTTCCTTGAGTGCCCAACTGGTTCGCGTCCCTTCTGGTCGATTGCAAGTACTGTCAGCAGTAATTTCGCTTCCTCCTCTTTTCCTCCGTTGATGGCGGCCAGGGGAACGTTGCTCACAAATTCAAAGGATAAAGCTGATGTGTTCGCGAATTTATTTTCCGCGAATTCAAACCTCGATGCCGGTCTTTTGGAGCCATCGGTCATCGCACCGGTGCGGTCTTCGATGCGGTATGTGAGGTTCCGCCCGCGTACTATTCAACGCATTCCACGTGCACTGGACTGTAGGAAGGCACCCGGCCCGGAAGGAGTACCAACTGTGCTCTAGTACTATCGCCGGTTCTTGGCAGACTCTTTCGCTTGTCTTATGCACGAGGGACTTTTCCTACCTGCTGGAGGGTCGCTCGAGTTCAGCCAATCCCAAAGAGGGGAAAAAGTGTCTCCCATAAAATTACCGACCGATAGCATTACTGTATATGTTATGTAAGGTGATGAAGAAGGTCATCAACGCCTAGTTAATTAAGTATTTGGAGTACAACGGACTTCTAAATGATCGTCCGGCCCGGAAGGAGTACCAACTGTGCTCTAGAACTATTGCCGGTTCTTGGCAGGCTCTTTCGCTTGTCTTATCCACGAGGGACTTTTTCTACCTGCTGGAGGGTCGGTCGAGTTCAGCCATTCCCTAAGAAGGGAAAAAAGTGTCTCCCACAAAATTACCGGCCAATAGCAATACTGTGTATGTTATGTAAGGCGATGAAAAAGGTCATCAAAACCTAGTTAATTAAGTATTCGAAGTGCAACGGACTTCTGGTTGATCGTTAATACGGATTCCGTGGCAGGCGGTCCACGGCAGACCCTTTGACCCTTATAACCGATATATGGACATCTGCGATTGAGGGGCAAGTGCCGTCGCATTGGATATCTCCAAGGCTTTTGACCACGTCTACCACGGGGGATTGCTGAGATTTCGTCCATATGGTCTTTTCCAGCAGCTTTGCGACTGGATGAAGAGGTTCCTCGAAAATCGATCGATTCAGGTTGTTGTGGATGAGCCGTCGGATCTGTATCCTGTTAATTCTGGGGTGCCTCAGGGTTTTATTTTCGCTCCAACTCTATTTTTGCTTCACATAAATGGTTTGTTGGAATCAACGGGTAACGAAGTGTTTAGGTTCGCGTATGATAGCACGCTTGTTATCTCTTTTTCGAGTGATCGACCGATTAGTGTGTCAACGTCGCAGCACCTGAGATGTGGTCAGATCGACTTTCTGAATCGGGATCTGGATAGAGTCCTGCAGCGGGGAAAGGCCAATCTCGTCGACTCCAATGCAACGAAGACACAGTATACAACATTCACAAAGAAAAGTGGATCCTCGTCCCACAGCTGATGCTGATTGTCCAGGCCCTCGAATATGGGGAAAGCATGAAATTTCTCGGCGTCACGGTCTGTGGGAATGTATCGGGGCATAAAAACGTGTCGAAGATCGCCAGGTCCGTCTTAGGAAAACTGAGTTATCTTTTTAGAGCCAAGGAATATTTTGCTCGGGCTCAATTTTTTCTGCATAAATCCCAAATTATATCCGGGCTCGAATATTGCTCTCATATTTGTAGCTCTGCTCCTAAACACACTCTCGACCTACTTGAGAACATACAGAGACGAGCGATCCGCCTGATCGGGGACACGGCGCTGACATCGGGCCTACATTCGGTATCACATCGATGGCGCGTAGGCGTTCCTGTCTGCTTTACAGATATTATTATGGGGACTGTTCTTCGGAGATTCGTGGTATTATTCCACGCAATTCGCTGTATATGCGCCCCACAAGACAATCCGGAGGATCGCCCCAATTTGCGGTTCATCTCCCGACGGTGCATCCCTGCATCAGAACTCGTTCCGTTACAGAGCGGGAAAGCTATGGAATTCCCTCCCCGCGCGTGTGTTCCCGGAGCGATACAACCTGCAACTGTTCAAAAAGAACTGCAACAGTTATTTGGTGGCGTCTCGGGGCCGTGTCGGCGCTATAGGTTCGCCTCTCCCGAGAGAAGTATATTAAAAAAAAAAAAAAAAATTGTCTATCGAAATCGATGACAGTTCCTCATCGCTAAGGGGTTATATCTGTTTGAAATTTGTTTCTCAATTTATTTTATTGGCTTAAATCAGGCGAAAACATTCCTAGAATCAAAATCTACGACGCCCAAGTACCGACCTAAATTCCAAATTTCTTAAAATTAATTTTTCCGGGCTAAATATGCATGAATTCCACTTGGAAACGTAGATTTTTTTTTGCGCCAAGAAAACGATTTTTTGTTAAAACAATCGCCATTTCGCAAAACAAAAAAAAAAAACTAAAAATATAATCATGTGTACTTCAATAGAGAAACTCATGTAGATAATAAAGAACATTTTTTTTTGTTTTAAGTTGAGTTGGACGAGACTTCTACCGCCGGCCGTAGATGGCCTTTTTGAAGTACTGGTCTACGCTAACTACTGTACAGCCACCATTTTGTAAAAAAATGTCAATAAAACTAACTTCGAGAGTTACTTAATCCAATGATATATTATATGTATACCATTCGCCTCAAATGTCTTTGCAAAAAAAATCATAAAAAAGGCTCCAAACAAATATAACCCCTTAATTTATTTATTTATTTATTTAGGCTTAATCCAAGCAGCTTAAGTTAATATAATATAACAACTTACAGACTAACTTAAAAACTAAAGTAGTAGTTAAAAAAAAAAATATATATATATATATAATTACAAAAAAAAAGAAGAAGAAAACAACGCGGAAGGAGAAGAGGGCTTGAGGTGTGACAGTGAGGGGTACGTCTACACAGTGGTAGGGGGCGGGGTTGGAGAGCTGGGGGGAGAGGTTTGAAATTGAGGTTGAGTGGGGTTAGGAAGGGTTTATTCTGAGACGTCGTTTGAGGGCAGGAGTGGAGAGGTTGAAATCAAAGGAGGTGGGGAAAGAGTTGGCATGTCGTAGCATACGCGAGATGGGCTCGTTAACGCCGTAAGACGTGTGATGAGTGGGCACGTAAAACAGACGAGGGTTCCGCACATTACGGGGGTTTGTATAAAATGATAAAGAGGAGAGCAAGCTTGGGCAATTGATTGAGCCTGGCAGAAGGCGATGGATAAATATGATGTCAGCATGGATTCTGCGCTCTCAAGTGTGTTAAGATTGATTAGAAGGAGCCGGCCTATGCATGGTGGGAGAATGAGTGGGTTTTCCCAGTTCAGTCCACGGAGGGCGAAGCGCAAGAAACGACGTTGAACATCCTCGATCCTACGAATGGGAGACTGTTGATACGGGGACCAGACCTGACTGGCATATTCGAGTAGTGGCCGGACAAAAGTTGTGTAGAGCGATCGGGTGACGTAGGGGTTTAGGTATTCCTTCGACCAGCGTTTTACAAAGCCAAGGGCGGCGTTGGCCTTTAGGATTGTTTTATCGATATATGCGGTAAATCTAAGTTCCTTGTCACATAGGACGCCCAGGTCGCAAATTGATTCAACCGATGTTGACAACATAAAACAAAATGTTCATCCTCAGAGTGATGTAAAACCTCGTATACACTATTTCTCAAATAGGTTTTAACCGGACGTTCTTTGCAATATGAGGACGGGAATTTCCATGATGGAAAATTAAAACTGACTGGTCGCATATTTTTGCCGTCTTTCGTCCAATACTCTCTTCACACGAATCAATTGTTATCTCTATAGCTCTTCTGTTATAGTTACACCAGCTCATTATAGATGACAGCATTCTGATCCAACCATAAACAGACCAGTGTCCAGGCGTCATGAATATTCGGTTTTGGCGTTGATTTATCTGCTTGACAGGGCTTCATAAACGATTTCTTGCGCATCCGGTTGTATCATTTCTTCGTCATCAGTGTTACGTACCAAGACCGCCCACCCGAACATTCATACTGGGCCAAGCCTCATTCAATTTCGGATCACATAAGCTGAATTCCCTTCAGATTAATTAATGTTAAATGAAATCTCGGAACTGGGTTGATCATAGGTAATAAGATTACGCCCTATATAAAAGATGTGAGATTTATTAAAGACCGAATGCCGGTGCTAAAAATACAGAGCCCATGGTACAATTGTGTATTTATAAACATACATGCCCCAACATAATTTACCGACGACGAAACGAAGGACAGGTTCTATGAGACCCTAGAGGGAAGTGTGGGACTCTTCAGGGCCCGAAGAACCTCGCATCATTTTTAACCCCATAAAAACCCTATAAACCCCATATCTACCCTTAAGTCGAATCACTGGTAAGATCACACAACCTTGCCATAGTATTCACCACTGTCCTAAAATGGCTGAAAACAATTCGGTTATCCCCTTGGATAACCGTCATAAATATTCCATCATAGCCGAGGAGCTTTTTCTCCACATTCGGCATTGTATACTGACCTCGTAGCTACAGATCCATCGACCGATCGTTCTATCGACGATATGCAGTGTAGCCACCGTTGACTACCTGCAACCGACTGTATGTCCTTCAAAAATACCACACACCCGATGGAATGTTACCTTGAGCAGAGAAAAGATTACACATCCACCAGTCTCCATGCCCATTAGCGTCCAAAAATACATACCGGGCTATTTGCTGGCTTGCACATCTGCAAGCCAGATTTCTAATAGCTCTGCAATAGGACATAATGAGCGGGATAACCCAAAGATTAATTAGCCTTTTTTTCTACTTGCTATGGCGAGCGATCTTCTATGTTACATCACAGAAGACCTAATTGCCGCCGCCAGCATTGTTCCCTTCATCATCATCATCAACGGCACTACAACCGGGAACCGGTCTTGGCCTTTTTAGCAAGTCTTGAGACTTGTTAAATTTTCCATAATGATTTGTTTTTTCCGGGCAAGGTCATTATTCTTGCGCCAGAGGCTCCCCGACGGGGAATCGAACCCCGGTCTCCCGGGTGACAGGCGGGTATACTTACCACTATACTATCGAGGAGCCCTTATACTACACGAAACACTTCTGTCTATCCGATGTAGACAAAAGAAAACGTTTTCGTCCAGGCGGCAATTTCCTACATAAACAATGTAGTCAAAAAGATTCATGCTCTCTGGCAGCCTTGGGTTTTTTTTGCCGATATTTATCACCATCATGGGAAAACCATTCTCATGATTTATGACTGCATTTTCTGCCAGCCTAAATTTCCGCCCCTCTAATTGACCAGATGTGTATTGGAATTTCCCTGGTACGCCAGAGGTATCTGATACTACAAAGGAAGTTGAGGACGATTTCTACGAGGAGTCCGATAATAATCTTTACGGTGTTCACAATTCTCGAAGAGTCAGATTGCAACCTCAATCTCGTTTGCACGTCCTAATTATCGGTGCATTAATTCTCCGGTCTAGCTGCACAATTTTTCCATGAAGAGAGCGATTTTCGGTCAATAGTAGCTGTTTGAACATCCGGTTAATTTCTGTTAAATTCCACGTACGTGACTAGTGTGTTAGTAAGGTGTTATAATTTAATGCATGGTTTGTGCGTAAAAATAGAACATTTAGTACACCTCACCAAAAACAACACAATTGCTGTAAAAATAACCAAGGAACAATTAATTCAGTGCGTTTTATTCATTTCGCTTGGTGGTGAATGTAACATCGGTGGATTGACTTTTCAGTGCCTTCTCAGTGCTCCCGATAGTGTTGTGTAGTTTTCTCTGTTCTGGACATCGGAGTTTTGTGAACTATTTCGTTTGTTCTTGCGAAACAAACAATGTAAACGCCTTAGAGTAATCCACATAGAAAGATATGATGAAGCCAACGCAGGAAGATACACAACAATTCGGAAAGAGACAGTGAGACTTATTAAACAGAAAAAAACGCAAATGGGAGGGGTATCGAATTGAAAAAAAAATTAGATATGCCAGAGCAAAGAACATTAGGAATATGTACGCTGGCATGAATTCAATTAGAAACGGGTATCTAGGGAGAGCCAACATATTTCGAGACCCAGATGGCTGCCTGGTTACAGAAATAAACAAAATCGTGACAAGGTGGTAGCTGTATTTTGAGAACCTGCTTAATGTGTGCGCCAAGAATAGAAAGCCTCAATAGTCATCCCTATTTTCAAAAAAGGCGACAGAGCTGACTGCGAGAACTACAGAGGAATATCACTGCTCCCAACCATATATAAAATACTAACAAATGTCATACTGGCGAGAATCACACCATATGCACACGAAATACTGGGATACTGGCAGTGTGGAGTCAATAGGACCAGATGTTCACAGTGAGGCAATTGTTGGAAAAGAAGTGGGAATACGGAGACGCGGTCCACCAACTTTTCGTTAACTTTAAAAAAGTCGACGACTCAGTCATAAGGCAAAGACTTTACTATATGGTAGTTGAGCTGGCAATCCTGAAGAAATATGCCGCACATATTGAAATCTGCATGAAGGTAAATAAAGGACCCGCTAGAGTAGAAAACCACCTCTTAGAACCATTTGAAATCCGGGACGGACTAAAACAGGGGGATGCACTCGCACTAAGCCTTGTGCTCGAGTATGTCATCAGAAAGTTGTAAGATGACAACATGTCCGGATCACCCCTAAATTAGCGCAGATCATCAGACGCCAAAGACGTGATCTGCGTTTACTACCGCACTCAAGACCTACCGGTCTTGTACGATTTCTTTACCACCATTCCTCCATCCAAGTAGTTAGAGCACTAACCTGAACTAACCCTGTCCACACTATCCTTAGATACCCCCCCCCCCCGCTTTTTCTTTTTCAGATAACTCTAGATCGAGCCCAACATCTTCACGGATGTGGGTAATTCTGGTTATCGCAAGAGAAGATGAAGGACACATCTGTCCTTGACTCGCCAAAGTCGGTCACTTGCCACACATTTTTTTTATCACCCCTAAACGGAGTCACACAAGTGCTCGCGTTTGCGAATAACATCACAGTTAATCTAGATTTAGGGGGTTAATCTAGAAACTGTAAGTAAAAATACTGAAATCATCATTCAAGCGGCAGAAGAGGTGGGCCTAGAAATAAATGTAGACAAAACAAAATACATAAACATCAGGGGCAAGATATTTGAAAATGTAAAAGAGTTTAAATATCTGGGAACAATACTGCATTTCGACTATTTCACGGACCCTATAGCTTGATGGGGTGGTATCTCTTCGGGGAGCACGATGCTGGGACCACACCACGACTCGCCTTTTAGTCACATTTTATGATAAACCGACCTAGCTGTGATAGTAATCTAAGGCCCTGCTCACAGTACCAATCTTCGATCAAATAATCATACGTCGTCATATTACAGCTT
This sequence comes from Microdon myrmicae, assembly GCA_963931805.1. NCBI lineage: Eukaryota > Metazoa > Arthropoda > Insecta > Diptera > Syrphidae > Microdon > Microdon myrmicae. The sequence continues at coordinate 35,877,013 of OZ007501.1, read as the reverse complement.
TTTGCAATGAAGCGGAGGATTTGATTCAAACGTACGCTGTTACACGATTAAATGTCAAAAGTTGGAACCAAAGCCTCAACACATCACGCCACAGTCACGTGTACAAGAGGATGTATTTTACCTTTTTTTTATATACCATATACTTCTCTCAGGAGACGCGAACCTATAGCGTCGACACAGCGCCCCGAGATGCCACCAAATAGCCGTTGCAATTCTTCTTGAACAGTTGCAGTTTGTAACGCTCAGGAAACTCTCGCGCGGGGAGGGAATTCCACAGCTTTCCCACTCTTTGGCGGTAAATGTGGTGAAGAGGCAGCACAATGAAAGAAGAAATTCTACAACCGTAAATTGGAACAGCTATACTCCAAACCTACAATTATGAGAGTAAACAGGCGGGGTAGATTAAGATGGGCATGTAACCAGAATGGGCAACGACAGGACAGTACTTAGAAATCTTGATGAGAACCCAACGGAAAAGAGGCAAATCAGAAGGCCGCGACGGAGATGAGAGGACAATGTAAAGCGAGCGCTCGAGAAGATCGGATGAGATGGAAGGAGAGCACACAGAATAGGGAAAGTTGGCACAGCCGAGCCAGCGAGGTCATGAACCCCCCCCCCCTTCCAACGGTTTTTAAGAAATCAAGTGTTGCCATTTGCAAAAATGTATGGCCCACCCTATAGTCATAATAGTAGTATTGTATATATCTGCCAACAAAATCTCAAAATAATAATTGGACTATTAACTCAACTGTCGGCGAGGTGTCAATTATGTATTGTCTGTGGTTTAAGCTATAATTTCTCTGACTATATAGGTACCACACCCTTGTTACGCACCTTGATCTTCCACCCTTTTTATTGATAGTCTGAGGCCTCCCCCCTTTACTATTTATGAAATCACTGCGGGCGATACTCATTTGTTATTCAATTGACTAACTGGCATAAAAATCGTTTTAATATACCATATCGTAATGATAAATAAAATCGGAAACCCAGGCTAACTCATTTCCGGCAAGACATGACCGACTGGCTGAAAATTCGTTTTAATATTCCACATCGTAATGATAAATGAAATCGGAAACCCAGGCTAACTCATATCTGGCAGGACATGATCGACTGGCTGAAAATTCGTTTTAATATTCCACATCGTAATGATAAATGAAATCGGAAACCCAGGCTAACTCATATCTGGCAGGACATGATCGACTGGCTGAAAATTCGTTTTAATATTCCACATCGTAATGATAAATAAAATCGGAAACCCAGGCTAACTCATTTCCGGCAAGACATGACCGACTGGCTGAAAATTCGTTTTAATATTCCACATCGTAATGATAAATAAAATCGGAAACCCAAGCTAACTTACATCTGGCAAGACATGACCAACTTTAGAAGGTTCTGTGGCGAACTAAAAATAGCAATTCCAGCGTCTGGGAATTTGTTCTTTCCGAATTTAGAAAGGAGCGCCTGCGGTTCAGTAGAGCTATATTCCATAGAGACCTGGTAAACATTATAAAACAGTTCCAACAGTTTCGGTAATGAAGACCTGTTTACCAAGTCAATACAATTTCATCGGCGAGCTTACATAAACTTTGGTTTTCTAAGGTTAGGGTAGAATAGCACTGAATTGATGTCTATCTATTTTGTAAAATATATTGTCTTCGGGCGACAAAAAACTATATATTCTACGACACAGTTGTAACAGCAAAATGCAAATTGTAAAACATATTGCGAAACAAATTGTAAAACTTATTGCGGGAACATATCGCGAAAGTAATCGAAATCGAATCGATCCTACACGTGGAAACCAAATGTGGGCTGCTTCATTGCAACTTCCATTAATTAAATGTTGTTTAGTTTGGCACTTTTAAGATTTGTGTGAAGTATGAAGAAGTTGAAAATGAAATAGGAATGAAATAAAAAAAGGCAATACTCGAAATACTCGTACTGTTGTGGAATGTGGCGATATAAAAAAAGAGGTACGCTAAATTTAAGTTAGCAAAAAAAGAGTCACACGATTTTTTAAGTTCAGCTTTCTTTGTGCTAAAAATTATCGATAATAAATGAGAAGTAAATTTCTATCACTGAAAGGCAAAAGGTCATGACGACACTCATCCCATGTTTATTTTAAGAGTCACATTTCTTGGCTTCAGTTTTTTTTTGTGCTAAAAATTATCGATAATAAATGAGAAGTAAATTTCTATTACTGAAGTACAAAAGTTCATGACGACACTCATCCCATGTTTAACTTAAGTGTCCGTGTAAGATCTTGATCTCGAATTTAAGTATTTTTTTCTCTGATACGTAATTTATGAAAAAAAGCTGTAAAAATGAAAAAAAAACCCTCAATGACAAGATCTTCTATTAAAATCTATTTCAGGATACAGTACCTTCTCGGGAAAGATGTTGTTATTCACAAAAGCAGTTGTAGCAACCTAATTCGGAGATATCTAAAATAAAAAAGGATATCTCTTAACCAGCCCGACTACTGTTGCAACAAAATCTCCATAGTTTGATTTCCATTACGTATCAGAACCTAGTCTCCCAAATGGAACGTCCATTTGTGTATACTTTTTAATAAGTTGAGCTTCCCTATTGCATCCGTATTTTGTACAAGAGATGGTAATAGTTTTCATGATTATAAATCGTCATAAACCTATGTCAGGGGAACATCTTGCAAATATTCTGATAAATAACCGAACTTTATAAATTCGTCGGCTTCGGTTTCACCAATATGAATGTAAATACCGTCCACCAATATTTGCAAACAGCGAAACCTGATATCTATGCGCTGGGTGAGGCCCAGGTCGATTGGTCGACCGATTCGACAGATCTTCGTTGCTGCGGATACGACTTGCATTCGTGATTCCGTTTTAAGGGTAGTGTCTGCGTCTTCACATGGCCCGATCTGGCTTGCGAGAGGATGGAGGCGTTGGAACCTAATAACATGAACATCATGTGGTTAGGGTTCGCGCTGAGTAATTCTGTTAAATTTCTTTGTTGTTTTACCGCTCTCCAAATGACGATCGTTCAGCGACATTTTTCGACCATCTTTCACGTACTATCGACTGGATACAGATCAAACCGAAGTGATTATGCGAACACCCGGGATCTATTTTGACATCCGAGCCGAGCATTTATACCGTGGAGGTTGCTGCGCAATGCTTGGTATCGGTCGCGCAACCACTTGCATTTGAAGCGAATATTCGATCTAGACAGCTTCGCTATGTATGGAAGACCAACATTCCGCATTCCATTAAACGAAATTCATCTGATAAACCTTAGTTTGATCAAAAAGCGAGCAGATGATAGCGGCAAAACATAGAGCTTTTAATCGATGCCGCTCCAATCCCACCGTGTTTAACAGAACGAATTTTGTTCGAATCACAAACGCATGCAACCAGAAACGCGTGCCTAACTGGTTCGCGTCCCTTCTAGTCAATGGCAAGGGCAGTCTGTTCTTGGCAGGCTCTTCCGCTTCTCTTATTCACAGAGGACCTTTCCTGCCTGCTGAAAATCGCTCGAGTTCAGCCAGTCCCAAAGACGGGAAAAAAGTGTCTCTCACAATATTACCGGCCGATAGCATTACTGTCTATATTGTCTAAGGTGATGGAAAAGGTCATCAATACTCGGCATTGATTTTATTAAGTATTTGGAGTGCAACGGACTTCTGAATGAACGTCAATACGGATTCCGTGCCAGGCGGTCCACGCGAGACCTTTTGACCCTTATAACCGATATATGGACATCTGCGATTGAGGGGCATGTGCAGTCAAGGGATATCTCCAAGGCTTCTGACCGCGTCTGGCACGGGGCTTTGGTGAGCAAACTTCGTTCATATGGACTTTCTTTGCTTTGCGACTGGACGAAGAGCTTTCTCGAAAGTCGAACGATTCTCGAAAGTCGATGATATATATATATATATATATATATATATATATATATATATATATATATATATATATATATATATATATATAATAACGAGGAGCTTCCTCGAGAATCGATCGATTCGGTTCGTTCTAAACGATGAGTCTTTGGATTTGTATCCTGTTAATTTCGGGGTGCCTCAAAGTTTTATTTTGGCTTCAACCTCGTTTTTTCTTCACATGAATTATCTATTGGAGTCAACGGACAACAATGTGTTCAGTTTTGCGGATGATAGTACGTTTGTTTCCTCTTTTTCGAGAGACCGGTGGATTAGTGCATCAACGTCGCACCGGCTGAGATGTAGCCAGATTGACTCTCTGAATCGGGCTCTGGATAAGGTCCTGCAGTGGGGAAGGGCCAATTTCGTTGACATCAATGCAACGACGACACAATATACAGTATTCACAAAGAAAAGTGGATCATCGGTTCCACAGCTGATGACGAATGACCAGGCTCTCGAAACTGGGGAAAGCTTGAAATTTCTCGGCGTTACGGTCTGTGGGAATGTATCGTGGTGTAAACGCGTGTCGAACATCCCAATGTCCGCATTATTTACTCTGGTCCTACTTCTTCCTGTATAAATCCCAAATCAGATCCTCCCCGGAATATGGCTCTCATATTTGTAGCACTGCTCCTAAACATACCCTCGACCTACTTGAGAACATACAGAGACGAGCGATCCGCCTAATCGGGGACACGACGCTGACGTCGGGACTACATTCGCTATCATACCGAAGACGTGTAGCTGACCTCTGTCTGTTTTACAGATATTATTACGGGGACTGTTCTTCGGAGATTCGTGGTATTATACCGTGCCATTCGTTTTATATGCGCCCCACAAGACAATCCGACGGATCGGACCAAAATCAGAACTCGTACCGTTACAGAGCGGGAAAGCTGTGGAATTCCCTCCCCGCGCGAGAGTTTCTGGAGCGTTACAAACTGCAACTGTTCAAGAAGAACTGCAACGGATATTTGGTGGTATCTCAGGGCGCTGCGTCGACGCTATAGGTTCGCGTCTCCTGAGAGAAGTATATGGTATATAAAAAAAAGGTAAAGTACATCCTCGTGTACACGTGACTGTGGCGTGATGTGTTGAGGCTTTGGTTCCAACTTTTGACATTTAATCGTGTAACAGCGTACGTTTGAATCAAATCCTTCGCTTCATTGCAAAAAGCTGTAATATGACGACGTATGATTATTTGATCGAAGATTGGTACTGTGAGCAGGGCCTTAGATTACTATCACAGCTAGGTCGGTTTATCATAAAATGTGACTAAAAGGCGAGTCGTGATGGGGTCCCAGCATCGTGCTCCCCGAAGAGATACCACCCCATCAAACTATAGGGTCCGTGAAATGGTCGGGAGAAATTCTTGATTATCTTTCGGAACTTGTCTGATCGACCGGTCCGAAAAAAGATGGTTTAGATGGTAAGGCGGTACCAAGGCGAGATATCATCCCGTCGCGATATACGTTAGTATGGTTAAGATTTCTTCGGGTTTGGTTAAGATCTCTTCTGGCTTAGTAATTTGCTTGGGTTTATTTTCGGTCTTATCGAGATCCCTATTTCCGTCTGGAGTTATGGAGTCTTGGTAGATATTGTTTGTCTTACCAGGATCTCTATTTCCGTCTGGATTTATGGAGTCTTGGTAGATATTGTCTGTCTTACCGGGATCTCTATTTTCGTCAGCCTTTCAACCGATATAGTCTATAATCTAAGTAAATATCCAAAATCAGTCAATAAAATTCACCTGGATGAAAAGTAAATAAAAGGAGTTTTACTTAGAAAGCAATCTGGACGTTCTGCTGGGATTCAACAATGGTATTCAATTCATTTTTCATTTAAATAACAATTAGTTTCAGACATCAGTGTTGCTGACGCCATTGCGTTGGGACACCATTTCATCGTGTTGGTGGAAATCCGTTCTCCATCTGTGGATCATTCACCGTTGCCCAGAGAGCAACCGGTCCAGCCTAAGTACTTATCACCGCCCGGTTCACAACACAACCATCAACATTATTGCACATCAGGTGACGACCCCTGTTCCCGACGTCCTCTCCCCAGTCATTCAGTCAACGGTAAGCTACAACGTTAGTACATACCAGGAGACACTGTTTCTGACGCCAGCAACCCAGCCCACAACACCATTGTTCGTGGAAGGTGTGTTCGACGCTTGTTGGACACACATTCTTTAGGTCTACATTGGCGGAACAGCTCATCAGCGCCCAGTTCGCCTCTCAGGAACGGATGCCGGGTGCATTCCCCAATCTGGAAAAGAGAGGTCCGCCAACACAATCTCCAGATCACGTGGGAGGACATCCGACTGAAGCATGAGAAGATAGAACGCCTGGCCACTCCAGAGATGACCAGCGGCCATCGCTACTTCGTGGACCGATTCATAGATCAAGCCGAAAAGATCTATCTGGACGAGGTCAAAAAGTTTGTTGAGGCAAGGAACGTCCGGCCGCATACAAGACTGATACGGACACCTTGTATCCACCCAACAGTCGGTTGCTGCCATTGATGTCGCAACCACCTTGATGGCCGAGAACTCCTTCCACACATGGCATGCGTATGCCATCTGGCCAGCCATCCAGACTACCATCACGGATGATGCCCCCAGAACCCACAAGCCATCTGACAAACCAAGATGTGACGACAGACACCGAAAGTCCAGCCAAGGCAGGTGCTGTCGAAAGTAAGACAGCCAACAGAGGAACGGTCGAGAAGAAACCCGATCCAAAGGCAGTGAAAGAAGTGACAACTGCAGCAGCATCCATCACCGCTAAAGCGACACCACACAAGAAGGCTGGTTTCAGTAAGAAGGCACCAGCAGCTGCCAGTGCACCAGCACCAGCAACGATGGATGCCAACAGTTCTGAGGCACCCAGCGCAGGAAAAGAGCCTGCTACAGAGAAACCCGCCGAGCAAGGCACTGATGACCACCTACCGAGACTGCTCGAGGCTTCATTCGCGCTCGACCCAGTGTCCCCCATTAAGGCAAACGACGCCGACCAAGGCATTGATGCCCAACTCCCGAGACTGCTCGAGGCTTCGTTCGCGGTCGACCCAGTCTCCCCCATTACGACAAACGACGCCGACCAAGGCACTGATGCCCAACTCCCGAGACTGCTCGAGGCTCAATTCGCGCTCGACCCAGTCTCCCCCATTAAGGCAAAAGACGGCGACCAAGGCAAAGATGCCCAACGACCATCCCGTAATCATCAACCCTCCGGGCCGTCCAAGACACCTTCGTCTTCCACACTTTTCAGGGCGGGCGGCTCTATCCCAATCGACCATCGTGAAGGTGGACTGCGGCGGACCGCTACCAACCCACTCACGAGTACCATCGCCAAAATCGGCATTCTTCCATTGGAGGAGAAATCCCCTCCTGGACCATTCCTCAGACCCCCCGACCAATCTCCGGACGACTATCCTCTGGGGATTATGGAGTCTTGGTAGATATTGTCTCTGTCTTACCGGGATCTCTATTTCCGTCTGGATTTATGGATGCTTGTGTAGATATCGTCTCCCCTGCCCATCTCGAAGGCCCCTGTTTTTCGAGTGAAACCAATGTTACACCCCCCCCCCCCCCCCCACCACTCCCCACCCACCGCCCCAATTGATTTCAAATTCGGAAGTTTGTGTAACAGCAACTGTACCAATTTGTGATTTTTGGGATCTTAGACATTTAGAACACATATAAGGTCTTGCAACGAAATGAAGAACGTTATTTTAACTCACGGTATCAAAAAGTTAGCACCAAAGGATCAACACAGCCAAGAAAGGCCACGTGTTGCAAATAAAATCATCGATTACTATGTTTAATGCTATAGTATACGGCACTGATAAAGTACTTTTGGATAATTTCTAAAACAAATACCGAAAACATCGGACGAATTGGAACTTAAAATAAATAGTTATATATATATATATATACTAATATAATCGGAACTCTATATACATATACTGATATAATCGGAACTCTTAAAGCCTTACTACTCGTAACATGGAAAAAGGTTATAAGATGTAGCTCGAAGTCACAAGACAATGTTGAATTGCACGCTTTTTATATTTTCGTGATCTCCACAATTTACCTTGTTTCACATGAATAGACACTCAATTGATTTCAACGTGCTCACAAGCCACGAATGAACATTATTTATTTTAACACAAAATTGTTGTGTTGTGAAGCACGTGCAGGACAGGAACCATTTACTGAGTTGGCTGTCAATTTAAAGTCGAAATAATTAGTGTCTTGTCATAAGATACAACTCCCAAGCACGTATGTAATATTCAATTATACAGTTTATAGAGGAATACACGGCAGTTCCAAAAACCCTTAAAACTACCAATTTGTGTAAAACACATGCCAATAAAACGTCATAAGCCTCTATATTTATGGCGGTTATGAAATCATATGCTTTGCATTAAAGCGCAAAACTTAATTAATTTTAGTGGCACTCATCGCGATGTTTTAGATCTGAATGTAGATACAACGAATTTCAATGAAAAGCAACTCAACTGCAATGACCACAATTTATAGCCAATTACTAATCCATAGTTAAGTTACTAGCTTATGCTTTTTCTGTTAACGAATTTAATTGACCAATAGACTATGGTTTTGAATACCGACATTATAGCTTTTGCATTAACAACTAATGTTCACTTTAATGAATAGTAAATAATTTTAAGGTTGTTTAATTGCTGGGTGGTTTGTGTAATCTTAAATGGTGAGGTTGGTTACCCTGGTCTTGATGATGAGTAATATTCTTATTTAAGCATCTTTCGAGGTTTAAATATCCAAGATAAATTGTTTGCAGATTCGCATTTCCTTGAACTTTGAAGAGTTTATATATAACTTTTTTGTTTATATTTGGTAGTGGCGTCCTCTATCAACCTTAGTGACTGGTTAACGAGATGTATTAACATATACGCAATAAATCCACAAAGCTCAATTCGGGGGAATGATCAGGGGTCAAGGTAAGAGACCACCGTTTAGATTAAAGATAAGTACTTCAGTTATAGTTTGATAAATACTACTTATTGGATTATTCCAATATAGGTTTACTTTGAATTTGTAAAGAAAACATTACCGAGGTAAAGAAAGAAAGGGAAAAGAATCGGTGCTCAAAGATCATCAATAGACAATAGAGATTTTGCTGATAGCATTGGTATTACAACTCGATAACTAGCCATCATTGTGAAAGATGTTCTCGGCCTGAAAAGAATGAAATCTCGGTTGGTTCCGAAAACACTTATTCTTTATTTTTTAAACTCATTGGTTTTTCTTTTTTTTTTTTTTTGCTGAAAAATCGAACGATATTATTCCAGAATCACCGTATTCATTTGATTTAACACCATGTGACCTCTAACTATTCCCTGAACACAAAAAAACCACTTCAAGGACACCGCTTTGACATTATTGAGGGAATAAAAATTGAATCGTGCCATGCTTTGAAGACAGTTTCGAAAATCAGTTCTAAGAAATGCTTTGAAGTTTGCAAAAAAAACAAGAGAAAAGAACAATGGCATCCGTATATTGCATAGGAAGAAAATTACTTTAAAGCCATGAAATTGATTTGGAAACGTAAATCAAAAGTAAAAATATTATAACTGAATCATATTTGACAAGATACTTGGCTGGGAGCTTTACTAATTAATTAATTTGGAGTAATTTTGAGAGTCCGGGACTCTAGAGATTACGAAAAGAAATGGTAATCCTTTGTGAATACTAATTTCCAATTGTAAGAAACATATTTACATTTTTAATACATCTTGAGTTCAACATTTGATAATGGATTGAATAGATAATAATAAAAATAAAAATTTATAATCGGACAGCTCTTTTAATTTCTTTTTTTTCGCATCGATCTTTTTCTTTCAAAATTTAAGGATTGAATTGTGAATAGATTGATTTGCCTTTCTTTGTCTTCAAGTAAATTTCGATTGGTAATCGAACGTCAAGGCTTGCTAATAATTATGTGGAGGGAGATGTTTCCAAAGTGTAAATCTTAAAAAAGAAGAATTTTGGTTTGAGCTTTAATTCATAACCGCGACAACACTATATTTTTATTTAACATGGTTCGGATGCCCGATATCGGTCAAATCTGCTCCATTTTGTTGCCATGTTAAATGTAATTGCATAATACCTCTCTCGGAGCAGCTCTGATCTTTATTGACGAAAGACTCGACTAAATGATTTGAAAAATCGGCCGATACAGTCTTCTTCTGACAACAATTTTTTATTGCTAAAAAACGTTTACAAATATAAAACAGATTGTTGATGCTGGGTCCAGACTATAAAGAGAGTGGAAAGTGCTGCGACTGAAGACGGTCGCCGGGTTAATTCGTTAATTAAAATTAATTAAAAAGGGACCATTGTGAGTCGTGAGTGTTTAGAATACAAAAGAGACATCACCGGCACTGTATTTATCGGTAGTGTGACAGGACACCACACACACACCGAAGGGCCACCGTAACATGGTGTTGGTGGCGAAAAATGTGCAGGACTAATATTAGTAGCTAACGACGCCAATGTGGTGCAAGAAGACAGCGAGTACTGGACAGTAGACCTAAAAAAAGGGAAAACAAAAAATTGCTATACGCTCGTAAGGCGAGATGTTTCTAAAACATATGTATGGAGAAGGTATATATCCTAGGAACACCTCTCACAGAACGGTCACGGCAAAACTAAAGGGATATAAAGATCCACACATGACTTGTCCCAATATTTTGCGTTCAAATCCTCGGAAATTCAACTCGGAGTGGAACGTTATCGTAAGGTCCGGTCGGCACCAAGATCTCCCAACACTGCCGCAAGAAGTACTCCAGAGCGCATGCAAAAAAATACGCGGAAAAAGCTCCTGGGCTCGACAGGATCCCCAACAGGGCTATCAAAGCTGCGCTTAGAAGGTGACCGAGGGTATTCCAAGCCACGATACAGAAATGTCGTGAAGAAGGAATATTTCCCCACACATGGAAGGTCCAGTAGTTATTACTCCTGTCAAATGGAAGAAATAAATCGCCAGAGAGTCCGTTATCCGATTGCCCCATGTATCTCTTGAATACAATGCGGAAAATACTGGAGAAGATCATATACGCTACATTGCTCGGCATAGTCGAAAATAACGGACCCCTATCAGGTCATCAATATAGGTTCACGGGTCGCGATCGGCCATTGCCGCCATCAGCACATTGGTCTATATGGCATTTGAAATAATAAAAGGTAAAAGATGGAAGCGAAAAACAAACAAATACTGTGCCGTAGTACCGTTGGACATCCAAAGCTTTTAACTGGGCTAATTGGTTGTCCATCAGAAGAACCTTTAGTCGGATGGGCAATCCATCTACCACCTGTAAACTTTCATAAGCTACTTCACCAATAGAGAGCTGATATACAATATGGACGAGGGCAGAAAAATATATGATGTCTCGGCAGTAGTTCCTCAAGGGTCAGTACTTGGTCCGCTCCTATGAAATATTATATATGATGCAATTTTACAAGTAAAACTACAACAAGGAGTGGAAATTGTTGGTTTCGCCGCTGACATTGCGGTTGAAACCAATCGTTAAACATATAAAAGAGGTAAACGCGGCCACTAACGACGCAATTCGGTTAATTAAAGACTGGCTATAATTCGCCGGAGTAGGACTAGGCGATCACAAAATGGAGTAGTCCTAATAACTAGACGAAAGAACGTGGAATGTATGAATATATTTCCAGATCGGAAATCAGACCATACGATCAAAGGAAGCTCTTAAGTACTTGGCAGTTGTGCTCCCCAAGTGACTAAAATTTGAGGGTCACATAGAATATGCAAGTAAAACAGTCGTAGCGGTAAAGGCAAACCTATCTGCTATATTGCTGAACAATGATGTACCCGGATATAATATACGAGGTGCATCAAATATAAACAGTAATTTCTTTTTATATATTTATTGAATAATGTTACACACTAACTATACTATCAACATTTTTCAATATAGTCTCCTGCCTGACGTACACATTTTTGCCTCGTATTTGGAAGCTTTAATATCCCATGTTCGTACAAAAGATTTAGGGCGAGTTGTTAGCGCGAGTTCATTGCCCCCGTGCTCCTCGACTTCTTCATTGGCAAGTGATTCCTTTAAGGGTTTCACAGCCCACGTCTTCCATTGTATCCCTTTTCAAGAACGCGGTGTGAGGTCTGGCGTTGTCATGATGGATGACATCTCGAATAGGCATACCTCGTCTTTTGTTTCGATATGCGGCTTTTGCCGACTGTAACAACAAGATTTCTTCATGTGTTAAGCGATGATCACTTTCAATAAGCTCTCAAACGGCGCGGATGTTGTCATCTGCACGACTTGTACTTGGGCGTCGATCATGACGTTTTCGATTCATTCTCACCCACTTTTAAATTCTCTGGCCCACGTATACACACGATTCTGATACGGTGTATCATCATCAAACTGTGCCTTGCTTTCCGAGGGTTTAACGTCTCATTTGTTAAACATTTTATAATAATCCGTTGCGTAACAGACGTATGTACCGCTTACTTGCTCATAGCCGTACTGACTACAAAGTTGACATTTTATAATAATCCGTTGCGCAACAGACGTATGTACCACTTGCTTGCTCATGGCTGTACTAACTACAAAGTTGAACGCGACCGCTAGCCAAGACGGTTCCCCTACTCTTCATAAACCAAACAACAGCCACGCACAAGATTATCTAGCTCACAATTTGTTACTAAGGAAAAAAGTGAAATGACGTGAATTATTCTGTCAAGGATAGTCATATCAACAATAGTGTATTCTGCGCCTAGGTGGGAACAAGTTCTATAAACAAAGCACCTGAAGAAAATGATGAGAGGAACACACAAGCGTTGAGCATTAAGCACTATATGCGGCTTCAGGCCGATTTCCAATGAAGCAGCGTTTGTCATAGCCGGAATACTCCCCATAGATATCTTAGATGAGGAGATCCTTTGAATCTATAGAATGCGAACCACGAGGGATGAAGTGCCTGTTGGGATGGCAACAATAAAGCGAGAAGAAAGAGAAGCCTCTGTCGCTATATGGCAGGCCAGATGGAACTCGGACTTAAAAGGCAGCTGAACCTTTAAAATCATCTTTTTCATAAGAGCTTGGATAAGACGGTCACACGGAAACTGCAATTACCACCTTACGCAGTTATTGTCGGGGCATGACGGGTATTGAAAATACCAAAACCATTTTTGACATGACAGTTCACATCTCTGTCCACAATGCGGAGAAGACTGAACAAGTAATTTTTGTATGCAGTCGCATTGCCCAATGGAGAAACAATCTTCCGAGCTCAAGACACCTCATAGACTACATGATGCGCTCAAACATGTGCTGAACAGAGATTTGCAATTTATTAACCCTATCGCAAAATAAGTTATGACTGTCGAAAGAGCAAGACGAGAAGTCGCAGAAAGCAACAAGAAACCAACCTAAGGAGCTAACCAACAAATGAACACCCAAAATCAGTCCGGCGGTGCGAGTGGTGGGAGATACAGGGGTGTGTTTTCGTACCCAGGCGCAATGCTGTTACATACTGTACAACTCTTTTTCTATCTTTGGAAGATTACACATCCTTTGGTACAACCATAAAATAGACTATAAGTTTGATGCATCAAAACTTCCCAAACGAACTCTGTGATTTTCTGGAAAGTCATCGTAGACGTGTGCGTCTTGGTGTTGTTCTGACAGAATCCAACATCTCTCCTCTTGGCCAATTCTGACCGCTTCTGGTCAATCGTTGGATTGAGTCGGTCCAATTGTTACAAAAAAGTTTGAATTTAGTGTTTGACCATAAGGAAGTAGCTCGTAGTAGATGATTTTTTTCCAATCCAACTAAATGTATACCAAAACCTCACTGGCCGTTTGTCCTAGTTTGACCATCATTTGGGGCGCTTCTCCGTGCAGTAAATACTATCATTTTCGCACAATATTGTCATACGTATTTTTTTTTTTTAAACAAAACTTCATATAAAAATACGATCGACAGGCTTTTCTTGGCAGCAAACACTTTGAAAACCCGCAGAACCTTAAAATACCAAGTTCATGTAAAAAGGAGAAAAAAATAAACTAGACTTATGTAAAATATTCAACAAACTATGTTGGTGACCAATCTTCTTCAAACTTTTTTCATATTTTCTTTTCGTTTTGCTCTTCTAACCACATTGTCAAGCTTTTCTTTAAAATAAAAAATAAAAAGGTTTGGGTGCAAACTAGTTACTTCGTTTGAGTTATCACAACACCAAGACGGTCACCGGCTTTATGCTGCATGAGTACTTCACTACAGCGACTTTATATTCATATCCGATTAAATGGAAATTTTTTGGAGAAGTATTGTGTAAGACATTTCAATTGACAAATACGTCTCATATCTGATAAGCAGTTAGTTAGAAAAAAAAATTCCATTCAAAGTTACAGGGATTTGTTTTTGTTTTCTTCAGATAAATGTGACGATAGCTTTCTGCACGATATCTTAAATACTGTCGTTACCAGTACGTAATCGTACTCAAGAAAATTGTAGGTGACATACTAGATGTTGTGCGCACTTAATACGTCCGAAGACCGATATTTTAAAAAGACTATACCAATCGGCAACCTTGTGGCATCTACTCACATTCAGTCAACAATTATGCAACGATATCATCATGATAAGCTAAGTGACATTAAATAATCATTTAAACATTATTAAAAATGAGTTAATTCAAAATCACAAACCAGGAGGGATGGCGTTTCTAAACGATTCTTTTCAATTCATCTAAAACGTTAAGATATTATCGATAAAATATTCGTTAATAACTCCGAAACACTCTGTTCACCTTCTACCTTTTGATCTAGTATCCAACAATAATTCACGTCGTTTGGGTGTTTTACTGCCATGAATTAAATCCAGTAACAAGTTTGACGATGCGTTTTATGGTCGCGTATATATTTCAAAATATACATACACTTTCTCAAATTCAAATTTCAATCACTTTTTATAGCTGTCGCGTTACAATTTCACCTCACTGCACAACCTACAATATTGCTAAAAGATCTTCAATCGCGCCGTTAAATTTGTATTTCTCTCTAAGAAGCTTGATCTAACGTTTGATTATCAATGATTGATTGCAGATACAGATTTGGGATGAAAATGAAATTATCTTCAATAAAACAAAAACATTAACCAAAATGTAAAACATAAACTCGTACCCGTGCTTAATGAGGGTTTTTAGTAGATCAGTCAGAGCTCGCATTATCTCTTGTAGGAACGTATCTCGTACCTCCTTTGATCGTATTTTTAATTTGTTTAACCGAAGCCGTTAAGTTTAAATACTAATATGTAATAAATCGATGATGAAGTATTAAGCGCTTTTATCGGATTGTATGTTTTACAGCCAACTTATTTTATGTCTGGCGCGTTTTTGTTTCCTTTCTTTTTATTTTTATTTGTTATTCAAAATCTTGCTATAAATTCCGTATCGCACCGCGATGAACTTGCGATCTGATAGTAGGTTTTATTTTTTCTTCTTTATTTGTTGTTATTGTTATATTTGTAGTTAGTGTTGCTTGCGCGCCGGGTTTTCGAATACTGAATAGCGAAAGACGATTGCCGCTTAGTATATAATCCAATTCGTGCGCTTGATTACGGATCCCGCAAAGATATGATGAATAAAATATAAAATGAGCGAATGCACTCTTTCGGATACCTTTATGCCGTGAGGTTGTGGATGATTAGTCTCCGTGTGATGTACTAACCGCGACGAGGAGTCTACAGGTTGCACCGAGCTGTATGCATTTAATGTCATGTTTGGTTTTGTAGACGTATTTATCACTTGTTATAATTCGACAGACTCTAGTCATATTGTAATAACAATAATTATCTTGGGCGACACGACAACATTGTTGATAAAATCTATAGAAAATTTTCATTTTCTTAATACGTATGATCTTCGTAGACTTTCCGAACTAAGTTCAAAAACCAATTAGTGTAATTTTGAACAATCGTACAACACCTAAAGCGAAAGCTTGGTGGCAAGGGAGAAGTACACATTCATTACTGTAACTAGTTCCTGAAATTGAATGTTGGAAGTTTCTGTTTGTTTAATAGTCAACTCATTTATGAATATGTGGGAAGACTTAAATCGAGTTATAATTACAAACGTGTTTCGAAGTATATTTTCAAAATATAATTGTAAATCGGTGTGATTCGAAAGGAAATATCTTTGAAAATTTTTGATTGTAACGATTTCTGAGGCCTATTTCAATTAAAACTTACACCACAACCCAATACAAATAACATATCACAGTCGACTCTCGATAAATCGAATACCAGAGACTTAAAGAAAAGCATCGATTTATAGCTATTATAGAGGTTTTCGGAGAATTATTAAAAAAATCAGTTTTGATTTGAAATAACATTTAGTAAAATGAAGTACATATTAAATAAAATAAAGAAATTCCAAAAATTAGATATGTTCTAAATCGAGTAAATTTTAAATAAAATAAAGGGATTCAAAAATTGGAGGATATGTTTTTAATCGAGTAAATATTATATAAAATAAAGAAATTCAAAAAATTGGATATGTTCTAAATCTTATAAATATTAAATAAAATAAAGGGATTCAAAATTTGGAGGATATGATTTTAATCGAGTAAATATTAAATAATCATTTTAAATCGTGTAAATATTAAATTAAATAAATGAATTCAAAAATTGGAGGATACGATTTTAATCGAGTAAATATTAAATAAACATTTTAAATCGTGTAAATATTAAATTAAATAAAGGGATTCAAAATTGGTGGATATGTTTTTAATCGAGTAAATATTATATAAAATAAAGAAATTCAAAAAATTGGATATGTTCTAAATCGAGTGAATATTAAATAAAATAAAGGGATTCAAAAATTGGAGATATGTTTTTAATCGAGTAAATATTATATAAAATAAAGAAATTCAAAAAATTGGATATGTTCTAAATCGAGTGAATATTAAATAAAATAAAAAGATTCAAAAATTGGAGATACGTTCTTAATCGAGTAAATATTATATAAAATAAAGAAATTCAAAGAAATTGGATATGTTCTAAATCGAATAAATATTAAATGAAATAAAGGGATTCAAAAAATGGAGATATGTTTTTAATCGAGTAAATATTATATGAAATAAAGAAATTCAAAAAATTGGATATGTTCTAAATCTTATAAATATTAAATGAAATAAAGGGATTCAAAATTTGGAGGATATGATTTTAATCGAGTAAATATTAAATAATCATTTTAAATCGTGTAAATATTAAATTAAATAAATGAATTCAAAAATTGGAGGATACGATTTTAATCGAGTAAATATTAAATAAACATTTTAAATCGTGTAAATATTAAATAAAATAAAGGGATTCAAAATTGGTGGATATGTTTTTAATCGAGTAAATATTATATAAAATAAAGAAATTCAAAAAATTGGATATGTTCTAAATCGTGTAAATATTAAATAAAATAAAGGGATTCAAAATTGGAGATACGTTCTTAATCGAGTAAATATTATATAAAATAAAGAAAAAATTGGATATGTTCTAAATCGGGTAAATATAAATAAAATAAAGAAATTCAAAAAATTGGATATGTTCTACATCGAGTAAATATTAAATAAAATAAAGGGATTCAAAAATTGGAGATATGTTTTTTATCGAGTTATATAAAATAAAGAAATTCAAAAAATTGGATATAATCTAAATCGAGTGAACATTAAATAAAATAAAGGGATTCAAAAATTGGAGGATATGTTTATAATCGAGTAAATATTATATAAAATAAGGAAAAAATTGGATATGTTCTAAATCGAGTAAATATTAAATAAAATAAAGGGATTCAAAAATTGGAGATATGTTTTTTATCGAGTTATATAAAATATAGAAATTCAAAAAATTGGATATGTTCTAAATCGAATAAATATTAAATAAAATAAAGGGATTCAAAAATTGGAGATATGTTTTTAATCGAGTAAATATTATATAAAATAAAGAAATTCAAAAAATTGGATATGTTCTAAGTCGAGTGGATATTAAATAAAATAAAGGGATTCAAAAATTGGAGATATGTTTTTAATCGAGTAAATATTATACGAGGGTTGCCTTTAATATTTCGGGATTAGAGAACAAAACCAAATATTGATCATCGAAAATCACTTTATTGTTTTTCAAAATATTCCCCATGAAGATCTATACACTTTTGCATGCGTTTGAACCAATTGTCGAAGCACTTTCGCCACTCTGATTGAGGTATCTCCAACACATACATTCTGAATGCAGCAACCGCTTCTTCAGGTGTCGAAAAACGTTGACCTCTCAGTTTGTTTTTTACGTACGGGAATAAAAAGAAGTCATTCGGTGCCAAGTCAGGACTATACGGCGGATGACCCATCAAATCGATGTTTTGGGTGCTCAAAAATGCAGTTGTCACAGCCGATGTGTGAGAGCTCGCATTGTCGTGGTGAAGAGTGATCCGTCTTCGGCGATTGGTTTTCCTGATTTCTTGGAAGACAACTGGCAAACAAATGGTTATGTACCACTCAGAATTGACTGTTCTGCGTTGTTCTAGTGGTACGGTTGCGACATGTCCAGTTTTTCCGATAAAACAGGCGAACATTTGCTTGTAAGTGCTTCGTGCGCGAACAACTTTTGTTGGATTTGGCTCATCTTGAAACACCCAGACAGTCGACTGCTGTTTACTTTCGGGCTCATACGCGTAAATCCACGATTCATCACCTGTCACGATGTCATAGATGTGTTTCGAAGTACCGCGACCGTATTTTTTGAGCATTTCTTTCGACCAATTGACACGAGCCTTTTTTTAGGCGATTGACAAATTGTGTGGGACCCAACGCGAACAAATTTTTTTGACAGTCAAATGTTTATGCAATATTGAATGTATGCTGGTCCCACTAACGCCTAAGGTTGTCTCAATCTCACGATAGGTCACATGACGATCTTCCAATATCAGTTCGCGCACAGCATCAATGGTTTTCGGAACAACAACTGATTTTGGGCGACCTTCACGAAATTCATCTTGGAGTGAAATACGACCACGATTGAATTCACCATACCATCGATAAACACTGGTCCTTGATGGAGCTTCATCGCCAAAAATTGAATTAAGTTCATCCATGCACTGTTGCTGAGGTAATCCACGCCGAAAGTTGTAAAAAATAATCGCCCGAAAATGTTGACGATTTAATTCCATTTTTGGGCCGAGATGAATCTTTTAAGTTACTGTAAACAACACAGATAGCGCTCGTATGTCAAAACGTTCTGAGTGCGTATAACCTCAAAAATGTCCAACTTTACGACAGAGCTGTCAATTGCCGGATTGCAACACCAGGGTTGCCAAATCCCGAAACATAAGAGGCAACCCTCGTATAAGATAAATAAATTAAAAAAATTGGATATGTTCTAAATCGAGTGAATATTAAATAAAATAAAGGGATTCAAAAATTGGAGATATGTTTTTAATCGAGTAAATATTATATAAAATAAAGAAAAAAATGGATATGTTCTAAATCGGGTAAATATAAATAAAATAAAGAAATTCAAAAAATTGGGTATGTTCTACATCGAGTAAATATTAAATAAAATAAAGGGATTCAAAAATCGGAGATAAGTTTTTTATCGAGTTATATAAAATAAAGAAATTCAAAAAATTGGATATGTTCTAAATCGAGTGAATATTAAATAAAATAAAGGTATTCAAAAATTGGAGGATATGTGTGGGGGTTTTTTAAGGCGCCCGAAGAAACACCCATTTTCCTAACCCAACTCCCCATTCCCAACCTGCAATACATCATCAATCATTAACTCTTACCTGCATACGAGCAGTACAAAGCTCTCTTTCAACCATTTCCCACCTGAAATATAACCCACGGCAAGATCTTCATCTTGTCATGG
The DNA here is from genome assembly GCA_963931805.1 of Microdon myrmicae. Classification (NCBI taxonomy): domain Eukaryota; kingdom Metazoa; phylum Arthropoda; class Insecta; order Diptera; family Syrphidae; genus Microdon; species Microdon myrmicae. The sequence continues at coordinate 35,857,136 of OZ007501.1, read as the reverse complement.
CATCAAGCACCATAATTTCGTTACCAACCATTTTTCACTATCAGTACTTGGGCAGCACCAAACTCTCTGGTAAACATTCGATTCACACCCCTTATGACCATTACGATTCATTAAAAATCCACCGGGTCCTCTTGCCGACATCAATGCTTATCGTTTACACAGCAATTCCACTGTGTTTATTCTTCTCCAGCAACTGTTGGTCGAACGATCAGGCCATGGCAAATCGTTGTTTAGACAGCTGCAGCCAATTATCCTTGATCGGCTGCATAAGCGATAAACTAGCATCGAATTGGACGCGACCATAATGTTTACTCTAAACAATCTTGCAACGGTCACGTCCTATGTTTCGTTCGCTTAACCAAACAATCTTGCAACGGTCTCGTCCCATGTTCGTGCGCTAATACAAACATATATCCATTTTAGCGCTTGCCTGTGGGATTCTTTATACAATATACCCTCTATCGTTTACGATAGCAATTCTTCCAGCCTCTGTGCATGTTCATATATTTGAACAGCCGCTGATCGGTTTTCCTCTTTTTCTTCTTCAACGCATCTTTCGCTGTCCTCACCCCCAAGGTACGGACAGCCCATTTATCTGTATGATATCAATGGAAATCCTCCCAGCGAAACCCAAAACTCGCTTTCTCATTGGCTGTCGGATAGATAGCGGAGGAAAATCGTTATTCACCACAAACAGGAAAACCCACCCCAGTTGAGACTGGCCATATGATCGAGTCAACTTCTCGGGGAGTCAAATTTTATACGCTTGAACGTTACTTAATGTCCTATACATACCGTAGGTAGCAGAACGTATTTTTCAATTTTTCTTCCGGTGTTAAATTAAAATTAATTGACGACGACATATATTCGTGCAGGTTATAAGCTATTGTGTTCGTTGTTGTGAATCGTCGCCGCGGCATCAGACAAGTAAAGTTGAATGTAATAGCCGGATTAAGTTTATTGAATGATATCCTCCGTCGATAAAGTGCTAAGCCAAACATGTACAGAACAATGTGTTAAATATAATCTTACAGAAAGGAACGAATGTACAAGTGAATAGTGTTCAATAAAATTTAGACAATAAAATTCAATTAATTAGATGTGCGTTTTATTCATCATCATCATCGGCACTACAACCGGAGGCCGGTCTTGGCCTTATTTAGCAAGCCCTGAGGCTTGTTAAATTTTCCATAATGATTTTCTTTTCCCGGGCAAGGTTATTAGTCTTGCGTTTTATTACCGCTGGATATATCAGTGTGTTCGGTTTTCTTCCTTTTTTCCTGTAAACAATTTTCGACGCAATCGTTGGGGTGTATCAGTGAATCCATGTCGTACGTTGGCCTCCATACTTTTACCCCCACATATGTTTTTAATCGAGTAAATATTATATAAATATTTTTAATCGCGCAAAAATAAAATAAAATAAAAAAATTCAAAACATTGGAAGATATGTTCTTAGTCGAGTAAATATAAATAAACATTTTTAATCGCGTAAATATTAAATAAAATAAATGGATTCAAAAAACTGGAGGACATGTTTTTTTTTTAGGTAGGGAGCCGGTTTTCAGGCACTACGCAGGTTCCCATAGTTTGCATGAGAACACTTATGACAATGGACTACGAGTCATCGAACTGGCAGCATCAAAGAATTTGCTCGTTGCGAGTAACAGGTTTCCGCGTAAAGACATCCACAAAGCCACCTGGGTATCACCTGATGCAGCCACTCGCAACCAAATTGACCACGTGTTGATAGATCGGCCCCACTCCTCGAGCTTGATGAGGGCACGAACGTACCGAGGTGCCACCGTCGACTGGGATCACTCTAATGTAATGATGGGATAATCGCCATGTAATCTTTTGTATTGCATTCGCCATGCAATATTTATATTGTAATATTTATTTTATATACTGGCCATGTAATATATGGCAAGTGATATTTAGTTTGAAGAAATAACCGACTAAAAACCTTACTTCCCTATCTTTTTGCTGTATCAAGCGCAGCCCGCTAAAAGTATATGGCGAAATCGCCGCAGTAAGTGAATCAAACAGATAAGGCATTTGATTGCTTTATTATCCAAAATGCTGGGGTATCTATACTCCCAATCAATCACTCAATTATTTACAAATTTCCTAATTCACTCATACACATTTTGCTTAACCAACTATTTCAGTCTTAATTGATAAACCACTCAATATAATTATGTTTACTGTGCTATTTTATTTCCTATCATCAGCTTAGCGCATAGTGTAAGAACAATGACACGAGTTGACCCAATTGTGAATCACTTGCTAGCGGCAAGCAATTCTGGAGTAAGTGGAGCAATTCGTTTCTTTTACTCAATGAAATGAATCGACCTTGAATTATTGTCGGCAATGAATGCTGGTTACGTGAAACTTGCTAATTGTAACAAGGGCAGTTGATACATTTGATATTATTCTTCATGGTCATTTCGTGGGCATGTTGTTACACTACATCACTATCTTGTTGATATAGTTTTTCAAGCGTGGATTGCCTTACAGAGACTTATTGCATCCGTGGATCAGATTTGGATCAAGACGGCTGCCTTACGCATTGAGAACACCAACAACACCTTTGGTGATGCGTTAAGACTCGCCCTCGAAGAGCTCGATGGGGGGAGAGTAAATCCTGGGCCCAGGCTGCCGAGTGTAGAAGAGAAATTGACATGCCTTGGGAATACTGTCATTAGTATTGCCAACTCCATCTTTGACAGTAGTCGTAGAGATCGAGTCGACTGGTTTGATGATGAGTGCAAACTAGCGACTGAACGTAAGAATACTGCATACCGGGTAATACAGCAGTCTCATAGCAGGCGGCTACGCGAGGAAAAATACAAAGAGCTCAGAAGATCTGAAAAAAGACTCCACAGACAAAAGAAAAGTGCTTGGAAAAAAGAAAAACTTGTCTGTAGAATAGAGAAAAGTAAAGAGCGAGGTCCGTAGCACGCACGGAAGTTCTACCAAATAATCTGCATTGCACGCCACGCTGCACTTACTGCAAGGATAAAGAGGGAAATCTTATCACTGATCCTGAAGGCATTCCGGGGCGATGGGAAGTGCACTTCAACGAATTGCTAAATGGTCAGCTCACAGAAGAATTGGAGGCTCCACCAATGCAAAATCAAGACCAAATGCTGCCGTCACCAAGCATTGAGGAAACATTAAAAGCCATAAGACAGCTCAAATCAAATAAAGTCCCCAGAGCTGATGGCATACCCGCTGAGCTGATCAAAAACGCAGGGACAGCGTTACATCACGCAATTCATTAGATCGTGGTGCACGTATGGGAGCAAGAGGAGATGCCGGAAGAATGACGTCGCGGTATAATTTGTCCTATACATAAGAAGGGAAGTATCGCAGTGTGCAGGATCTATAGCGGTATAACATTGCTGAGTACCAGCTATAAGATACTCTCTACTATCCTACGATAAATAAAAATCAAGACAAGGTTGGACGATTTTTTATCCAGCGTGGCATTCTATGGAGGAGGACGTGTAGTTCATTCTGGATTCTTAACTCCGTAACTCCGTAACTGTTACGTCGGAAGATATATGAATTCGGGATCCACCTGTACTCATACTGGACGTATCCCAAAATTCATAAATTTTTTTTTCGGAACCTCATGGTTGCAGCGTATCGGAATGGGTTGAGAACACTGTGGTGTTTCTAACATCGCACTCTTTTCACAATAGTCCGCTGCGAGAATCAGGGTAACCAATGTAGTGCAATCATCTTTTGAGATCACATCACGACAGGCGATGGCGGATATTTTTGAAAAACGTTTTTTTGTTTTAGTTTATTTTATTTTATTGTTTATTGGTCTGTTAGGTATCCGAAAGTTCATAACTCTACTAACTCGGCTGTGTCAACGTTTCTTCTCCTGTGTAGTTTCCCAGTACGTCTCGCACACTTGATCCGACTGCCTTAAGGTCACGACTTAGAATATCCTGTCATCTTGTCATCTTCGTGGCAGACTTCCCAACTATTGATGGTTTGGATATAGCTCATCGAATTCATGGCTGTGGAGTTTTTTCCATTGTCCTACATCCTTATCATATTATTATCGAATACACGGGATCTATTCCCCTTTTGTTTTGCAAGCATCCATGTCTCGCAAGCGTATAGAACAATCAGCATGATTATGGTTCTACAAATACGGTGCCATATATTATTTGACAACAGTCTCAGTTGGGTAACTCCGCATCGTCTAGCGCTGCCGGAATGGAGTCGTTTGGTTATTTTCTTTGATACTTCATTACTATTCGTCAGTGTTTTTCCCAGATATTTAAAATCTTTAACGCCATATATTTTGTCTTGTCTTCACTGATTTACATGATGATTTCACTATTTTTACTCACAGCTTCTATTAGATTGGCAACTAAGTAATTGCCGATTACACACATGGTCATATTTTTTAATGGCTTCTGTCAATGACATATTTCTTTCCTTTTGACATTTGTTAGCTGTCTGTCTTACTTTGCTTTAGAAGCAAATTGCACGTACTTTTGTGAAAATGTATAAGTTTGGTGTCAGTTTTAATGTGGAGTGCAAAAACGAACATTTTCGTCATTACTATTACTATTTATTGGCCTGTAGGAACCCGGAAGTGCATGGCCTCGCCGACTCGACTCCGCCATTGTTCCCTGTCCTGTGCACTCTCCTTCCACGCTTGACCAGCCGATCCGATCTCCTCAAGGTCACACCTAACATTGTCCTCCCATCTCCGTCGCGGCCGTCCTGTCGGTCTCTTTCCCGTTCGTCTACCGTCAAGAATTCTACGCACTGTCCTAGGGTTTGCCCATTCGCCCCACATGTCCGGCCCGTCTTAGTCTTCCCGACCTGATTGATCTCCCTGTTGTAGGTTTGGAGCATTTTCGTTACTGTTGTAAGTCTGAAGCTTGTGCTGTTAAAAATTTACGTGATGTGTATGGCGAAGAAGCATTAAGGGAAAGACAGTACCGGAATTGATTTTACAAATTTCGTTCCGGGGATTTTTCTCTGGAAGGTAAACAACGATCAGGTGAACTTGATGATCAAATCGAGTCGGATCGTCATGTAACTGGACGAGAGATAGCAAAAATGTTAAATGTCACATACAGCAATTGAGAAACATTTAAAAAATATGAAACTCGTGAAAAAGCTTGATGTTTGAGTTCCACATGATTTGAAAGAGAAAAAAAAAGCGCATCAACGCTAGCGATTTGCACCTTAGAAACAATGAATCCGACCCTTCTTTGAAACGAATCATTACTGGCGATGAGAAATGGTTTGTTTACAATAACGTCAATCGAGAACAATCTTGGTCCAGGGTTGATAAACCAGCACAATCCATATCGAAAGTTGATATCCACCAAAAGAAGATTTTTCTCTCAATTTGACGAGAATCAAACGATCAATTCGGATATGTACTGTCAACAACTGAACAGATTAAATACAGCGATCAACGAAAAACGGCCAGAGTTGGTCCATCGATATGTTGTCATTTTTCACCAGGACAACGCTAAGTCACATACATCTTTGGTCACTCGCCAACAATTATTGGAGGTTTGTTGGGAATTGATGTTACATCCACCATATAGCCCTGACCTTGCTCCATCAGATTACTATTAATTCCGATCTTTGCAAAACTTATCGGATGGTAAAATGTTCAATGATGATGACGCCGTGATATAGCACTTGATTCAGTTTTTGCCGATAATGATCAGAAGTTCTACGAACGTGGAGTTATGAAATTGCCAGAAAAATGGCAAAAGGTCATCGAACAAAATGGAAAATATATCAATGATTTGAGTTAATTCGTCGTATTTAAAAAAACGTGTTTTATTTATCTGAAAACATCGTTGCCACTTAGTTTTTTTAGTTGCCAACCTTATAGATTATCGCCCGAACAGCAATGTCATCTGCATATGCGATCACTTGTGTAGCTCAATTTAGGTCTAATCCGCCCATGTTGTCATCCTGTACCTTTCTGATGGCATACTCGAGCACAAGGTTAAAAATTCTGTCAGACTTCGAATAGTTCTAAAAGCTGTTTTTCTATACTTTTTATCGTCGTTTATTTTCGTTCATTCATACTTGAATGTGGGCGGCATATTTTTTCGAGATTCCCGCCTCATGTACATTGTGGTATAGTCTTTGTCTTAGACGGATTGGAAGGTTTCTTTTTTTAAGCCAATAAAAAGTTGATGAGAGTGTCTCTGTATTCGTACTTCCTTTTCAACAATTGCCTTTCTGTGAACATTTGGTCACTTGGTCTGTTGGTGTAATTGATAGTATGATATTTCTTTGGAAATTGGAAATCTCGCAGTAAACATATGCGGTTGAAGCAGCGGTATTACTCTGGTAATTCTCGCAGTAAACATATGTCGTTCTTCTTGAAAATATAGGGTGGCGCAAAATGAATCACCCCATCGGAAGATGTTCTCATTTTTGCAAATGACGCCGTACGTCAATTACATTTGACATTTGTGAACTAGACAGCTGCAGTCATCTTTTAACTTAACAGAAAAACTTGTAAAGGTCTAAATAAAGATTCAATCACTCAAAATCATTTCTTTTATTTAGTAAAAAAGTAATTCAAAAACGAAATGGATGATTTATTTTGCGCTACCCTATAGAACTCCCTACTGAAGTTTTCCATTCTTCCGGCGTGCCCACTTATCCTATATTGTTTTAATCAACTGGTAGATTGTGGGGGGCGAAGTATGGCGTACGGCACTGATTCACTTCACATCCCCATCATCCACTAAATGTTCCACCGAATACAAACCGAATGAAACGCACAAACACGAACTTCAGAAACGCACCGTCCACCAGGAGGAAAGTAAAACACCGATGGAATGAATCACACTGCGCATAGTTTCTGAATTATTTTTATTGTTTGCTTGCTGTAATTTGGAAAAGGGTTTTATTGTTTTTTATTAGGTGTCGGAATATTGATATGTATTTAGAGAAAAAAAAAACTGTTAGGAACGTTCCAAAAAAGAAAAAGAAGATGGCACTGTTAAACTTGACTTCCGCACTAACCGCGACTCCTGGATATACGCGTCCCCGTGCGCACCGGGGAGTGAAGGAAGAAACGACCGTGGTGGCCGGGTGATAGAAAACGACCAAGCGATATCGATTCGCGGGCTAAGGAAATTCGCCCAGTGAAACTGGCTCTCTTAATTTAAGGATGCATTTTCTATTCCGACAGAAACGTAAAGTCTCTCTTTGGGGGTAGGTAACCAGATCTCATAGAGGAGATCGAAGTGGTACACATGTATATGTGAACATTGGTTCTTTCATGGGACAAGGCCATGAGAACGAATCTGAAAACAAAGAAAGGGAATAATGTGCATCAATGAGATGTGAGTTCGGCTAAGTAAACAAGCCGAATCTCATTGGATGCTAATTGGGTCTCTGTTTGTTCATGCCGCTTGGTCATGAGAAACAGATCCAGAAATATGTAGGACAAAGAGATCGTATAGATCATTGTCTAAGATGGGCATTGCAACTGTGATGATAGCTGCAATGCACCATGCACATTGCGCTAATTGGTTTTAGTTTATTTACAGGGAATTGGTGTTTATGGCATCGCTGCCAAGGGTAAGTATACCATACCTGTTTGCATTTGCCTATGCTGTAGGATTTATTTTATGCCTTAAGACGCAAGATACGTATATTTGCTTTTGTCCCTTGGGTATAGGTCGCCGGCCAATGTGTATGTAAAGAAATTTATTATACACATGGTGAGGCTGGGAATAGGCGACACAATGTTTATGATCCCTGTATGTTCAACACGCGTTGAACACACCTTCCACGAACAACGAGATCCTTTTTGTGTTGTGGGCTTGCGTCAGGAACAATGTTGTCTCCTGACGTGATGAATGTCGTTGGGGAAAATCCTTCAGATGTGGCCACACACACGATGCACTGGATTTTCCAAAGCAATGGCAACCGCAATACTGATACCTGGAACCAATAGATATTTAAAAGGAAAAAAAGGAACCGAATACCTTTAATTGTTGCAGCAGATTCCTAAAAGATTCGTCCCTCCTGATAAACGAACTCGTGGTCTATAGTTTTCTTACTGGTTAATGGTATTTATTTATTTGGATTACTTGGATTAACAATGATTATGAAATTGGTGACCTGTGTCACCAAACGCAAACGAAAAAGAGAGTGCAAAACATAAACATAAAAATGGTTGTCAAGTGACAACCAACAGAATTCATAAATGTCAGCTGATTGCTCGCATTGTTAATGGTGATGCCACAAATTTAAATATTGCGAATTCGCCGGTTGTTTCGACTGCGAATCCGTAACAATCCCTGTTATGATGGTTACATTATGTGTAAACCAAATTGTTTTATTTTCAGGAATTCAACTAGGGAAAATGCGTATGTAAGATTGAGATTTGCCTGGCAACCGAAGGTGCCAAATTGGGCTTGGGATTTATGATGTTTGCAACAGAATTCTTATGGGGAATTTTGAATTCGAATAAATGAACGAAGGTAAGAATTCTCTTCCAGGAGCTTTTAGCTAAATACATTTGATAAACTTGTTGCGTGAAGCATTTACAGGTGGTAATGCGATTGCATTAGCAGAAACTTATGAAAGCTGGGTTGTAGTTATAGGGGTTCTTCCGGTAAGTAGACAGTGGGGTTTGACGGAACCGCCACAAGACCACTCGAGTAGTACCTTCTCGTCTATGCTTCATAAGTTCACAGTTTTGCACAAAACTCGACGAAAAAGTGACAGAAACGCGTGGAAAAATATCGCCGATGCCTGGGTACTGCATTATAACAGTGCGTATAACTCCCGTCTCTCTACGCATCCGTAAGTTCCTGGTGAAGCTTAACATGGTAGCGCTACCGCAGCCACTCTACGGTCTACTTCTATTTTTTTCGTTCCCGAGGATCCCCACCACACTCAATGGACGTTGTTTCAACAGCATTGACACTATCCATGCGGCCGTGACAACAGTTTCTAAGGATGTTCCCGTTGAGTACTACAAGAGAGCGTACCAGGTATGAAAGTCGGTGGAAAACCCACAGAGAGTACTTTATAGAATACATTCTGTCCGGAAATTACCAGAAATTGATTATTTAAATTTTTTTTTGTCGCTGGTTGGCACAACTATTCTCTATCTTAACTATTCTCTAAACTATATGACAGACCGTGCCCTGAGAATAGGGGGTAGTTATGTTAACTTAGCGACGATAGGAATTTTGATAATTCCTTTAAACGGGTTTTTCACTCATAAATTCCTGGTACTTTTTCGACAGAATGTGTTAACAATTTGTATCGGTGTTGCCAATAAATCTTTCACGAAAAAAAAATTTCATAATTATTGTGAAAAAGAATATCTTATAAATTTTGGAACGTATTAATATTTTGTACCCGTGTTGCCAAACATTTTTTAGGAAAAAAAATATTTCATAATTTTTGTGGCACACCCTGCATGATTTCTTGTAATTTTTCCATTGCTAAAACGGAAAAGGATCAATTAACAATAAAAATTGGCGAAAATAAAACAGTTTAATAACACGAAACAGAAAAAAATTGTTGGAAACTTGTCTTACACAAAGCTTTCTCACTCTAATGTCTTCGTGAAAAATTGGGGATATCATTTCTTCTAAAACGTGTGAAGTCTTAACTTTTTCACGCACTGTTGACCATCAGTCATTAAGAACCATATTGTTTTTCTCCTTCAGTTATTGTAGATTTTGGGCATTAGGGGGATCAGTTATCATATATATATAATTGGTCTCAATTAAGGGACGGAATGAAACCGACAGTTGCCACTCTTTTGTATTAAACCGCCCCAAATTCAAGTGGATCAGCTATGCGGGCTACGTTTTTTACAATTGGTAATAAGTTTACCAACTTCAGATATTTTAGGCTATCAAGGGGGAGAATTTTATCACAGAAAAGTATTCGTGTATACTGATTTCGTCAAAACTACACAAAATGCTTACTTTTGTCAAAAACACATAACGCGCTTATTTTACACAGCCGTTTAAAACAAAATATTTGTTTGATCAAATTTTTTTTTTATTACTTCTACAACAACCGTATTAAAATAATAAAACTGTGATTTTATTTGTAGCGGAATAAGAGCTAATCTATCTTATCCTCTAATAGTGTACTTGTGTACTTCGGCATTTCAAGATAACTGAACTTATAAATAAGTCCTCCTAAGCAAAGGGTGTCGAAGGCCTTTTTAAAGTCAACGAAGCAAGTGACTACTTTGTCGTTTTGTTTCATTGAATGTTAGAAACCAGTTTCGATGCGGCATGAATAGTGTCACATTAGGTTCAAAAACCAAACCGGTTGTCCAAAACGATCGTATTATTCTCACACCAGTGTGTAGTGATTTAATCAATCAATTTTTTGAATACCTTGCAGATTTTTGGGAGTAAACTAATAAACCGAAAATTAGTTTCTCTCGTTGTCCTGTTTTGGAATCGGATGAGGTCTATCCATCTCCGAAAGCGTCCGATAAAAAGCATTATTCAGTGTTATATTAAATAGAATGGTGTAAATGTAAACTGCTTCTTATGACAAGTTTTTTCAGTTTTCAATTGGGCATCGAGCCATCAACATCTAAGTGAAAAACAAAATTGTGCTCAGTACTAGGACCTTCATCATCTACAACCGGGATCCGGTCTTGGCCTCGTTTAGCAAGTCTCTCCACCGGTATCCGGTCCATACCCGAGACTTGTTAAATTGTCCATAATAATTTGTTTTTCCGGGCAAGGTTATTAGCCTTGCGCCAACTAGAGCTTTAGTGAAGTTTTATTAGAAACAAATGTGTCCGAAATAAGACCAAGAAATACATCGCAAGAGATTTTAATCACTGGAAGCGGGTGAAACAAAAACAAAATTATTATATATTTTATTTACTTCATTTTTCTTACTTATCATCATCATCATCGGCAGTACAAGCGGGAACCGGTCTTGGCCTTATTTATCAAGTCACGAGGTTTGTTAAATTTTCACATAATAATTTATTTTTACGGGCAAAGTTATTAGTCTTGCGCCGAATTTCTTACTTATACTACAACTTATTATCTTGCTACTTTATTATTATCAACTTTCAATTCTGATATTTAATCAATTCAATTCAATTCAATTTTATTTGGTAGATAATTACATTTATGGTATGTTTTACAACTAGTACTTAAGAGATTTAGGATAGCAATTCCTTTACAACTATAATCTTAAATCTATATAAGGACAATAGCACAATTTTAATGAATAACAAATAATAAATTAAGGGAAAACTACAATAAAAAACCCTTATTTGAATCTTAACACTAATATTGCACTGGCTGCCGGTTATTTTATATAGTAATGACCTCGATATAATTTTCATAGACAGAGTATATATGTAGTGATTTAGGTTAACGCAAGACGGGAAACGAGAACATTGTCAGAAAAAGAACAATTGACGAAGAAGTTCCGATTGATTTTGTCAATAAGGAACTCTACCGGTTTAACGTCAGCGTTTTCATGTAGTTCATGTGTCGAATAATGCCATGGCAAATTCAGCAACATTTTCAATATTTTATTTTGACACCTTTGTAATTTTATTTTGTGTGTGCGAGCACAGTTACAACATACAGGGGCCCCGTACCGCTATCGTACCGTGTGTCGCTTGAAAAATGGTTTTAAATATTACAATTTTATTTTCGATGCTAAGCTTTGACTTTCTACACACTAATGGATACATAACTCTTACGACTTTGTTTATTTTGTCAATTGTGGTAGTGATGTGTTTTTGAAAGATAAGTTTTTTATCTAGAATAATACCTAGATATCTACAGTCTTCGGACCAATCAATATCAACTGCACACATACTGAGTTTAGTGCCATTTGGTAGGTAGCAGTGTTTCCTACATCTCGAAAACCAGACAGCTTGTGTTTAATTACCTTTTATTTTTATTTTCCATTTCCTGTAATATACTGCTAGTTTGTCAAGAGCTGCTTGCAAAGAGTTGTAGACATTAGTGAATAAGGCACCCGAAGAGAAAATGGCCGTATCATCGCCAAACATAGCTACCTGAATGTTTTCACCTAGACATGGTAAATCTGCGACAAACAATGTGAATAATATGTGTTGACATCTCCAGCGCCGTGCTTCCTCTTTATATCGAGGGAAGAGCGTGGAGGTTTTATTTAAATTGGGCTGTTAATTTCTTCTTAATTTTGTCTTTTATTTATTTTTTTTATTTCTTATTCTATTTACAGCTCTGTTTTAAACTCTCTAATCTCAAACTTTTTAATCTATTTCTCAAAACTGTGAACTCAAACTCTTTCTTCTCGACTCTCAAAACTAAACTGGATCTGAACTGATTCTAACTCAAACTGATTTTACAAATGAATTTTTTCTCTACTTATAGAACATTATGTTCTAATTAACTGGAAATTATAACATAAACAAAACAAATTTTAACAAAGTCTCTGTGACTTTTAACTTGAATAAAATTTGGACGAAAATCAAAGTTACTATGTTTTGAATGAATAAAAAGGTGTAGGTTATTAAATGTGCTGTAACTGGCAATATTGTGAATGTTTATGAATGGTATGTCTTAAGTGAGAATGTAATGTATGTTAAGGGAAGTTTTTAAGGATGTGTAAGGAGATTCAGTGTTAAATTTAATAAGGGTAGTATTCTGGAATACAACATATGGGACCAAGGACCGAGCCTTGGGGTACACCATAGTGGATTTGGTGAGTAGAGGATATGTCGGTTCTTATACTCACAACATATTTTCTCGAACGAAGAAAGCTCTGGATAATTTTGATAAGCGGCATAGGCAGCTTAAGCTTCAGTAGCTTATAAATCAAGGCATCGTGCCATACCGTATCAAGGGCTTTATCGATGTCTAGAAGAACCAGTCCCGTTGACTCCTTGTCGATGAATTTACCAGCTATGTGGTTTTTAACGCGCAAGACTTGGTGGATTGTGCTGTGATCACTACGGAAACCGAACTGAAAGTTTAGTAAGATGTTATTGTCTTCCACAAAACGATCAATCCTTTCCTTAATGATTTTTTCTAAGAGCTTACTTAGACAGCTAAGTAGACTAATAGGTCTGTTTTCGGGGCTGTTCTTCGGTTTGCTGGGTTTCGGGAGAGGTATTACTTTTGCTGTTTTCCAACAGTCTGGAAAATAACAATTCTTAAGATAAGCGTTGAAAATGAACGTTAAATAGTTACTTGCAGCAGGTGGAAGTGCTTTGATTAATTTGTTGTTAATATTATCGAGACCCGCAGCCTTTTTTGATTTCGATTTTTTTATCAATTCTCTAACTTTGCTGATATTAGTTGCGTAAGTACTTTCAGCTGGTGTTTGAGAAAGTACATGGATAGAGTTAGCAACTTCAGCTTCAGTATACGCGTCGCTTAGATGCATAGATATGGAGTGGTTCTTACTAAACGTGTTAGTAAGTAGGTTCGATTTCTCCACTGAAGATATAAACAACTTGTCGTGAACTTTAAACGGAGGAATACTTGACCCTCTCTTTTTACTAATTTTTGATATTCTCCAGAACGGTTTGCTTGCTTTGTCAAGAGAGGAAAGGTGTTTATTCCAACACTTGTTCCTATATGTTGAGATTTCGTTTTTAATGATATTATTTAAGGCCTTAACATTAACTAGAAAACAATCGATTCTATAACGCAGCCATTTTCTTCTTTCAGAGTTTCGTAGCCTAATCAGATGTAAGATATTTTCAGGAAGCGGTGCCTTATCAACTGGAGCAGTGGAACATTTAGGTATCGCAAGATCGGCCGCTCTATTGATAACAGAAACAAAATTGTTACATAGGATATCAATGTGCTCGCTGCAGGTTATAGAATTTAGGCTGGTATCGCCTAGAACCAAGTTCGTGTTTATATATGATTTATAAAAATTCCAGTTGGCGGCGGAATAGTTGTGGTATAAACTGGTACGATTTACAGCTACTGTATGATTCACTGTGAGGCTGATCGGAAGGTGGTCTGAACTTAACGCATTTAGAGTTAATGGTACTGTGCAGTAATTTGGAATATTAGTGATATATACATCAAGAGTTGAGGGGTTTTGGTTGGCACTCGCTGGGATATAGGTGGGGAGAAGTGGATAAAGTATGGAAAAACTTGGGCTGGATTCAGCAACATCTAGTAAAATGTTACCCCAGCAGTTTGCCCTAAGACAATTCCACGACTGATGTCTGCAGTTTAGATCACCACCAATAATTACCTTGTTTCGAGTGTTGACTCTATACAATTTTTGCAGATCCCGGTTAAAGTAAGCAGATTTCTCAATGTTTCTATTTCCACCAGGGAAATAAACCGAAAAAAGACTCACCTTGGAGTTATCACTTAATGTTACATCTATACTAATTTCCTCAATTAACTTAAGGTGCAATGAAGGACGCAAGGAATGTTCTATACATTTTTTCACAACAATGGCGACACCTCCACCACTAGCATGTACCCTGTCTAGGCGATAACATATGTAATTTTGATGTGAGAAAGAAATGTCTTGTTTGAGCCAGGTTTCTGAAACAAGTGCAATGTCAATATTAAAATTTATCAAGAAACTAAAAAATTCATGCTTTTTGTTTTTGATGCTTCTCGCATTCCAAGTTATGATGTTAAGAGAGTTTCTTAACATGTTTTTTCCGAGTATATGTACTTAATAGCTAATGAAGTAATGACGTTAAATTGGTCAGCTTTAGTTTGACAAGCACTAAGCTTGGTTACAACTTCATTAAGAAGAGGGTTTATCTCGGTAAATGAGAACAAGTTATTATTAGTTATAGTTTCAGACGGATTTTTCTTCGTGTGTGTCGTATCACTGTCGGAAGGTTGCTGGCTTTGATGGAGGCCAGAAGCCCAGGTGGATGAAGGACGTGGAGGTTGACGCACAGATCGGGGTAGTGGAGGAAAATTATCAATGGATAATCGGTCGGGCAGTGGCTGCTGTTTGTCACTCGGAGGCTGTAGGAACGTTGTATTTCCTGTACCACGTCCACGTGGGGATAATTTGCGGCGAATGTCTATGTACTGCTTTCGGCTTATGCATTCTGGATCTGTGGATTTATGTGGCCCACTACAATTTGCACACTTGATGACCCCATTCGTTTTGCAGTCGGATGTTTTATCGTTTCCCGAACAGATTGCACAGAAGCTATTTATGTGACAATACATCGAGCCGTGACCGTAAAGCTGGCAATTGTGACATTGTGTGACCTTACCTGGATTATGTTTTTTAAAGTCCCAGCGAACGATGGTTTTGAACAAGGTTGAGTAGTTCCGTTTTAGTTCGTTTAATTTAACAGTACCGCGTTGAATGTAGACGATGTACAAGTAGTGTTTGTACAGGAGTTTTGTTGACGAATTTATTGTGATGGTTTTAACATCAAGGCACTTAATCCCGAGTGCAATTAGTTCGTTTTTCACTATATCGTTGCTTCTGATTTTTAATCTCTTTTCTTTAGGTTTAATTTATTTTGTTTACTCCCTTTAATAGGTAAATCCCGGTTTTCAAGTCCTCTAGGTCGTTCTTCTTGGTTTCTTCTAATACTTTTCGTTATTTCCCCTTTTACGTTTGCTGCATTTTTTTTAATCAAATCTCCAGGACATTCTCCTTGTATTTCCACTTCCTCTCCCGCCGTAGGCTCTGTAACCAATACTTGATTAATGGATACATGCTATTATCCGAGTGTGGGGCATCGTTTTTATTTATATAATTACTTTGTTTGTAAATTAGTTTATGTTATTACTTGTTTTGGTTTTTTGGAAGTGAAGTCTAAATAGTTTGAAAACATATTTTGAATTTTGAAAAGAATTGACTAAATCCAGTGGAATGGAATCCAAATTGAAAAAAAAAAAAAGTATTATATGTGTACATACGTCATTCCGACAATTGTTATGTGAATCATTACCTGAAATAAAATTGTTCACATACAGAAAACTCCCAAATTTCATGCAGTAGTTTCTTCTTATACTTTATTTTCTAGGCCAAGATACGCCTGCCGCGGTTGGGCATCGGGGAATTTTCAGACTAGATTTTGTATATCACCACTGTTACCGACTGTTCAGTACTAAACGTATAACAATGACAAATTACCTCAGTTTCCAGGTGATTCGGCAAAACTATCCATTGAATATAAAAAGTAAAAATCAGATCTATAAATTTCCCACAGCAAATAAAGTACCGATTTAGTATTCAAGTTGCATCTGATATACGACGAATCGTTGAAGATACATTGAGATTACGTGCTCTATACGGTACAATGACAATTTGTACTTCCCCAGGGTACCACAGATATTAATGTTCCAATTGAGGATACTTTCAATGAAAATCTTTGCACATGCGAGTACTTCACAGGTGTTAACAGGTACATTCCATAGAATAGTGTAATGCATTCACATTTTTAACGACTCATAGATCGAATACGAGTACTCATAATAAAAGGTCATTCTTATAGCGAACTAAACGTTTCTTATAAGAATTACAAGACCTGCTATATAACGTAAAATTATGGTTGAGGTGGAGAAGCACAGATCTACACTTTATTTAACACCAAACCTACCACGGACGGGTCAAATGACCCGTGCGGTGAACGTACATAAGGGTTATACATTATTTATTCCCAAATTGAAGGTTTTTATGTTTCCTTCAATTTAATAAACAAAGAAGATGGAATTGAAAAATGTTTTATTCATACACTAAATTGGACCAAAAGTTGTTATATGCTATAAATCTTAAAATATATCATTTTTAAAACACGGATCATTTGACCCCTAGTGGTAGAAATAGGTGTATATGAAATGTCGGTAGCTTTAGTGTTAAATCAAGTTATTGGAATCTCTAGTTTTATTAAGTTTTTCACAACCTACGGCGGGGTTTTATATAACATATCTGGTTGACTTTCAAATTTTTCTCGGTATCAGATACTAGTCTGAAGCTCGATAGAATTATTGTAATGTCAGATAAGTTGGTTGGAAAATGTATTCCAATAAAGAAATGAAATATAATTCCACAAACCTCAGTACCTGACTGCTGTTTTACAGAAATAGGCAGTAATTTTTTTATCTAGAAAACTGTGTTTGAACAGCGCGATCAACAGTAGTCCTTCCGTTTTCGAAAGATACACTTGTCACATTTCAGTCGTGTAATAAAACGATAGATAAGTTTAAATCCGATAAATGATATATGGAGATTTATAAAAAAATGAGATTGGAAAATAACCATAAGAAATTACGAAATCGCCCCACTCCAAAAATAAATAAGCTTGGGAGTTATATACACTCTCGGGAATTGTCTATTTAAACTGTCCGCGCTAGTCGAAGGTGTGAAGGTATATTTTTTTAGATACAACTCTCCTTAATTCGTTTTCCAGCTACAACTCTTCTCAATTATAATACTGATCTTGAGCGGAATCCTTCAGTGAATGTGTTTACAACTGGTTAAATCACTCGATATAAGTAGTGCGTGCTGATTTTTGCAAGGAAAATATTGAAGAACAATTTGTCTCAAATTGTTTTTTTTTTGCGAATTAATTTTCGTGTGCTGATATATTGAAGATGATGCAGAAGAATTGTTATTATTCACAACTATCAAAAACCCGTGCATATGAATGGTACAAAGTTTTCGAAGAGGGTCGAGAAGTCATCAAAGACTTGCTTCGTTGCAGATACCCACAGCCAAGATTGACCGAACATAACATTGAATAAGCATGCCTTGTGAGTAGGGCATTAGAATTAACTCACAGCTAGGCCGGCTTGTCGTGAGAGGCGACTAATGGCCGAGTGGTAAGTGGGGTTTTGGTGGATTTGAATGTCGTTTTCAAATGTTTGATGATGCAGTGTTCCGCCGAACACTGTTAACCGTAGAGGAAAATACACAAGCGGAGCAAAACACGGTGGCATAGGGAGCGACGAACTACCTTTAGGTGAACCAGGTCTGTTTATTTTACATATATGAAACACGAACTATTTTTAGTGCACACTTTTGTTTATTAACATTTTTTTTTTTTTAATTTCGAGTTTACATCGAGTCACGATTCGTATTAAGTACTCCTGACGCTTTTACTGGAGTTTAACTTACGAACTTTGGACACACGTTAACTCGTCTTGTTCTTAATTTTAACTTTAAGTCGCGGTTACTTATACTAGCGTATTCGTCTCGCGGTTCGACCTCCCCAGTGGGGTTCGCTGTCCTGCTGCTCAATAAAGACTTGTCGTCTCGTTGACGATCAAAATTAGACTGTCCTGCAAATACCCACAAGTATCTTGATCCAGATCGTATCTGCATCTTCCCCAGAGACAATTTCCCATTCTGTCCATTAACAGAATCGTCAATGTCTCTGTTATCAGCATGTTAACACATCCCCCGGGATATTTTGTAGTTTCCTGAAACGGGAAAGTCATTCTTTGCATACATCATTATTATCGCTAGCATTTCATCTCCACGGCCTTCAGAACATCTGACGGCCAGACCGGAGATATTCGGCGATTGTTTGGACGTACAGTCCGTGGGTATTATTTGAACTTGGTACCCGGAATCGAAATCCATTAGATCTTTATAATGGCGCGAAATTCTAGCGTGGTCGTCGGACCGGAGTATTGCCTTTGTTGGCTTAACTCCTCATAAATCATCGGATATCTCGTTGAGATATTATCGATTGCGATAGCTCGTGGCTGCCTTCTGTTGTTCAACGGATTTGGGTGGTCCTTGCTTTAGATTACCCGCACGTGCATCCGTTGATCGGCTCATTCTTTAATAATAGCAATTCTTTTGTATCGATATTCGGAATTGCCGGTTCGATGAGATGTTCCTGGGCGCAGGCAGAATGTATGGCATTTTTGGGAATTGCTTTTAGGCATAGGATGCGTGGATGTTTTTACCTTTGTTTCAGGCATGATGAACCGCAAATTGTTGAGCTTGGCATCAAAAGCTTTGAAACGTTCAGTTCCTTGCTTTTTAGTGTCGGGCTCAACGTTGGCTAAATGTTTCAGGTAGGTATGTTCCTTGAAGGGTAGGAACCTTACCTGCGCGGAATTGTGCGTTCGTAGAACGCTACAAACTTTCCCAGCAGCTTTGCGACTGGACGAAAAGCTTCCTCGAAAATCGATCGATCCGGGTTGTTGTGGATGGCGAGTTTTCGGATCTGTATCTTCTTAATTCGGGGCGCTTCATTTTGGCTCCAGCCTTGCTTTTTTGTTTCACATAAATGATCTGTTGGAGTCAACGGATGACAAAGTGTTCAGTTTTGCGGATGATAGCGCGATTGTCACCTCTTTTTCAAGTGATCGGCCGATTAGTGCATCAACGTCGCACCAACAGAAATTTAGCCAGATCGACTTTCTGAATCGGGATCTGGATAAGATCTTGCAATGCAGAAAGGCCAATCGCGTCGACTTCAATGCAACGAAGACACAATTTCTACAGATGCTCTAATATTTAGGGGTACTCCTAAATCCCTATTTGTGCGCGCGTCTGTGTAGAAAAAAAATGCAACTTTCACCAAGCAAAATGTATCATCGGTTCCACAGCTGACGATGAACGCCCGGGCCCTCGAGGCTGGGGAAAGTTTGAAATTGCTCGGCGTCACGGTCTGTGGAAATGTATCGTGGCATAAACACGTGTCGAGTATCGCCAGGTCAGCCCCAGGAAAACGGAGCTATCTTTTTAGAGCTAAGAAATATATTGCTCCTTCTTTACAACTTCTTATCCTATATAAATCCGAAATTAGATCCGCGTTCGAATATTGCTCTCATGTTTGGAGCTCGGCTCCTAAACATACCCTCGACCTACTTGAGGGCCTACAGAGACGAGCGATGTGCCTGATCGCGGACTCGGCGCTGACGTCGGGATTACAGTCGCTATCACATCGAAGGCACGTAGCCAACCTCTGTCTGTTTTACAGATATTATCACGGGTACTATTCTTCGGAGATTCGTGGTATTGTTCCACGCAATTCGGCTTATATGCGCTCCACAAGACAATCCGACAGATCGCACCCGTCTGTGGTTCATCTCCCGACGGCGCGAACATCCCTGCATCAGAACTCGTTCCGTTACAGAGCGGGGAAACTGTAGAACTCCCTTCCCACGCGAATGTTCCCGGAGTGTTACAACCTGCACTGTTCAAAAAGAACTGCAACAGTTATTTGATGGCATCTCGGGGCGCCCACTCGACGCTATAGGTTTGCCTCTCCCAAGAGAAGTCTAATAACAAAAAAAGGAAAAAAAAGAGGGACTGTTCCTCAGAGATGTGTGGTATTATTAACTCGGTTTATTTACGCTCCATAAGACAATCCGACGGATCCCACCCATTTGCGGTTGATCTTTGTACCTAAACATGCTTCGTGCCAGAGCGGGACAGCTATGGAACTCCCTCCCCGAGCGAGTGTTTTTGGAAGGTTGTAGCCTGCGGCTGTTCAAGAGGAAGTCCAACCGTTTTTAATGGCATCAGAGGTATAGGTTTGTCTCTCCCGGGAGACATTTGTTAAAAAACACAGATTGTTTTCAATTTTTTTTTTTGCAAAACAAATTTTTTTAATAAATTTGTGGAATAATTGTCATTTAAATCTTATTAACATACAGTCCTTATGATTTAAAATACGATCTAGATGAATTTCTTAAACTTTCGTTTCTAAAAATTAATTCAAGTAAATCCTCATCAATTCCCAGAACTTCATTCCATTTGGAGCACAAATCTTGTCGGATATTTTTATGAATTTTGAATAATTTTATCTTACAAAATCCTATCGAAGATTCATGTAAAAGGCGCATTCTTATTTCGAGGTCAGTCTCAGTATCGGCATCCGATACTTTGGATGCCAACAATGAGATTATTCTGTAGGCACTATCGGATAACCGAAAACTAAGTGAGTCAGGCATACAAGTGGAATCGGGCCACCTGTATCTTTTGAAGATTATTAAAAAAGAGTCATACCGTCCGAGGTTTCTCCTTTGTCAAAGCAGTTTCCTCAAATTACTGTACCCGCGCTTTGATAAGTTGAGTACTGTCTGATGTGACAATTTGGGACAGATTGCAAAATTTCTCCACGCAATAAAAGCGGAATTTTTGTTTGTAAACTTGCGCACACCTGCGCAAAAGGCTGAATATCAAGACGAACTAACGAATAGATTTAGCATCCTAGAGAATGGGAGAAGCGAGGAAAAGGAAACCAATGGTGTGGACACGAGATGGGCATCGATCAGAGACGCAATCACACAAACAACCCAAAAGGTATTAGGATTTAAGAAAACATTTAAGTCCAAACCTTGGTTTGACGATGAGTGCAGGGCGAAGATCGAACAACGTAAACGCATCAGAGTGATCCACTTAGAAAAATATGATGAAGTCAACGCAAGAATATACGCGACAATTGGGACTTGTCAAACACAACCAACGAGAATGAGAAAAGACTTGGATCGAAAAAATCTTAGAAAATGCCAGGGCAAAAAACATCAGAGGTATGTATGCCGGCATAAACTAAATTAGAAAATGGCTACTGAGGGAGAGCCAAAATAATCCGAGACACAAACGGCTGTCTGGTGACAGAAACACACAATATAGTGACAAGATGGAGTACTTTGAAAACCTGCTCAACGTGCGCACCCATCAACCACAAATAAACCCACTAGACGTACATACAGCCGAGCCTCAGATCCCAGAGCCCACTTTCAACGAAATAGTAAACGCAATAAATCGATTGAAAAACAACGACCCTCCCGGAGTCGATTGCATGCCGGCAGAGATTATGAAGCATGGCGGAGAGGCAACCGCTCGAAAGATCCATCAACTGATTAAAACAATATGGGATAAGGAAGTCATTCCGGAAGAATGAAAAATCTCAATAGTCGTCCCTATTTTCAAAAAAGGCGACAGATCTGGCTCAGAAAATTACAGAGAAGTATCATTGCTCCCAACCACATACAAAATACTAACAAATGTCATACTGGCGAGAATCACACCGTACGCAGAAGACATATTGGGAGACTACCAATGCGGATTCCGTAGGAACCGGTCAACGCGCAACCAAATGTTCACAACAAGGCAACTACTAGAAAAGAAGTGGGAATACGGAGAGACGGTTCACCAACTGTTCGTGGACTTCAAAAAAGCCCATGACTCAGTCGCAAGGCAAAGACTCTACCATATTAGAGTTGAGCTGGGAATCCCGAAAAAATATGCCGCCCTCATTCAAATCTGCATGAACGAAAACAAAGGGCGAGTTGGAATAGAAAACCACCTCTCAGAACCATTTGAAATCCGGGACGGACTAAAACAGGGCGATGGCTTCTCACCATGGCTTTTTAATTTTGTGCTCGAGTATGTCATCAGAAAGGTACAAGACGACAACTTGGCCGGCTCATCACGCAAGTGCTCGCATATGTGGATGATATCGCCGTTTTGGGCGATAATCTGGAAACTGTAAGTAAAAACAGTTAAATCATCATACAAGCGGCAGAAGAGGTGGGCCTAGAAATAAATGGAGACAAAAAAAAAAATATGATTACGGCGCGAGCAGATGCACCCCAGGGAATAACCAAAAACGTCATGGAGAAGATATTTAAAAAAGTTAAAGAATTTAAATACCTAGAAACAATACTGATGGCCGGTAACGAAATGTCAAAGGAAATTAACGAAAGACTACATTCCGGCATCGCTAGTTGGCAAACAGTCAGTAAACTGTTGAAATCCAAACTGCTATCACCTAATATAAAGCTCCGTGTTTATAGAACTGTGGCGTTTCTAACAGAAACTCACACAATACACAAGCAAATAGTGAAGAACACCGAACGAAAATCGAATGAGAAAATGCATCAGAGCCGTATACCATAGCGATAACATAACAATTCCACATCAGTTGAATTTACTTGAGTTTAAAAATCGAATTCGTACACACGGCCAGTAGCCTGATGTGTTACGTATCGGTTCTCTCTTTGGTGATTCTAACTGTGATAGCGTCGGTTCGGATCACACGTTCTTCACTATCATCATAAACGCTATAGAACTGTAGCGTTCTACGAACGCACAATTCCGCGCAGGTAAGATTCCTTCGTTCAAAGAACTTACTTACCTGAGAACGTTGCACGCGCCCACAGAGGCGTGTCTCAAATCCCACCTTAGGGCACCGAAACATTTAGCCAACGTTGAGCCCGATACTAAAAAAGCAAGGAACTGAACGTCCCAAAGCTTTCAATATCAAGCAATAAGTCGATTGTAACATACCTGAAACAAAGGTAAAAGCATTCATTCATCATATTAGTAAAGATTGAAATGCGCCGCACTCCAGCACTGCATAATCCGAAATCCTGAACATCTACACGATGTTACAAGGATTTGTTATCGCCAGCAAATTAGCCGACCAACGATGCACGTGGGGGTAGCTGCCATAAAGACCACCAAATCTATCGGCAAACAAAAGAAACGGCAACCCTAATTATCTCAACGAGATAATTCAAAATGTATGAGGTTGAAAACCTACAAAGGAACTACTCCGATCCCACGGTGTCTGTTTGTATTTCACACCCATTAGAAAGATCTAATGGATTTCGGGTGTATTGACAAAAGTCAAACAAAACCCATGAACCATACATCCATACAAATTGCAGGATATCTTTCGGCCGCGCGCCAGATGTGCTATGCAAATAGAGGCGGCACACAATTCGACAACCGTCGATCCGAACTTCGATCACCACCACGGATGGTAATGATGATGGATGTATGCGTCGAGGGACTTTTTCCTTTTCAGGCACCTAAATTACTCATGGGCATTAATAACATGCCGCTAACAGATACTGTGGAAAATTCTGTTAGCGGATGAAATGAAAGATTTCTTCTGACAGATGTAGATACGATCTGTGTCTGGGTATCTGAGTGGGCAGACGGACAGAGAGATTTTGATCGTCGACCCGAGGAGTGGTACAGGGAGCCTCCTCCCTTCAAGGAGTTAACGTGTGTATCGTCTGTGTGGTTAGCCGCGTTTTAATTACTGTTATTAAATATTGTTCGCTGCGTTTTACTTTGTATTGTTAAATATTGTGAGACACTATTGTCAAACAGATTCCGTTAATTATAACAATTAGTGAAAAAAAAAAGGATTTTAAATCGACAAATAACCCTCAGTGTTTGTTTTTGGACAATTGTTTTCACTCCATTGGTGCTCCGATGTGGATATTACTTCGGACAGTGATTGGCGGAACACTTACAACATACCCGAAACACACCGCCGAAGTTACCCAACATAAATTCCGCCAAAGAACCATAATGATGCCGATTGTTCTGTACGGATGCGAAACATGGGCTCTCACAAAACAGGAAGAGGACAAGTTCCGCGTATTCGAGAATGAAGCTTTAAGGGGTATTTTTGGCGGTAAATATGACGAGGAGGCAGGACAATGGAGGAAACTCCACAACCATGAATTGGAAGAACTATATCGCAGACATAGAATAGTGAGAGTAATCAGGTCGCGAAGATTAACGTGTAGCGCGAATGGGTAACGATAGGACCGTGCGTAGAATTCTTGACGGTAGACCAAGGGGAAAGAGACCGATAGCACGGCCGCGACGGTGATGGGAGGGGATTGTTAGGTCTGACCTTGAGGAGATCAGATCAGATGGTCAAGCATGGAAGGAGAGCGCACAGGACAGGGAACGATGCAGGAGTCGAGTCGGCGAGGTCATGAATTGCCGGGTTCCCACAGGCCAATAAATAGTAGTATGGTACATGCCGCGCACGCTTCACAGCAACTAAATTCTGACGATGGGCCTAGCTATCGACATATGTCCTGTGTGTTTTTCAGCAACTTATTTCGTGCAGAGACCCGAGCAAATTGAAAATACCGTTTATACACCCTGTATTCAATAAAAAAAATGTGGACTGTTTGTTTTATATCACAATCGTCACGCCATTTTGAAATTCCAAAATAAAACGAATTTCTTTACACGTACAATTTAAATGCCCACTAAAAAGCGCTCAACTTTTTACTTTGTTAAACTGGATTGTCTCTTCCAAAACAATTTAAACCAAATCATCTAAACCTCTTGCGTCTACAAGGGCTTCCGCGCTTAAGAGCGCTTTTTCGAAGTTGTAATTAAAACAAGGACTTCGTGAATATCTTTACATTTTTGAGAACTTGTGTTTAATTTGCCATTCTAACTTCGCATTGTATTCCATTGAGGGGTACTACATTTTGCAAGACAAATGAACGGACAGAGAGAATGCTGTCCGACAATAAGGGGCGCAAGGCTCCAATAAACCCCCCTCGGGCGGTCATATGTTCTTTTGTAATGTTAGAATTTTTGCTATCTGCTTCTATTGTAATGAGTCCAAAGGTTCAGGGAATCTTCAGATACAAAAAAAAATTTTTTGGAAAATTATGGACTAGCTGTTAAGACGAGTGTGTAAAAATTGAAAAATTTAATGCAAAAAAAAAAACCATTAAATTAAACACTCTGAATTGAGTACAATGAATTTAAGTGATCTTTGAGTCCAACTATTGACTTATTAAGGAATATGTACCTGGTATTAAGTTATCGTGAAAACATTTTCCTTATCTTCGTTATTTAAATCAGCCATTCAGTGAGATAAGTGTTTTAAACTTCGGCATATTGGAAAAATATAGATTTTAAACTATTATCTAATCGACGAAAGTCAAAAGTTGAAATTCGTTACAAAAAAAGCGTCCGCATATCTTTTGACTAAAAGTAATAGATGACTTTTTAAAATCTGAATAATCTCGCTTTTGATTCAACTAGTTCCTAACTAAACGCTAACAAGGTTCAAGTTTAAATCATAAGCAAATCAGTTACCCTTGTACTTTCGCTACACTTTTTTCTAATATGTCAATTTATTTATTGGACGTCTGGCAAAACCCGCGGAAACCCTCGTAATCAATTCAAAAGAAATAATCTTACTGTACTCAGTTTATGGTTCAGATAATTGTCTGCGTCAATTAATACCTGAATTAACTGAATACCGTTTAGTAATTGCTAACTGTGGTTATTTTTTATACGAGTATATTATAGGTATCATTGATATGCGGTTTCTCGTTACCGCGTTACTGCTTCCCTATTGGGTCCAGATGGTGGCTATTATTTTTCAATTGGATAAAAACGTTTGATTACATTTCTATTTAAGAGATAGAGTGAGTTACAGTTTCATACAGACACCGACAGCAAGCGATTCGTAGTTGTATACCAGTTAAGTTCAAGGAGATGATTTTATATTGGTATTAATGGATTCAGGAATTTGAGACAAAACCTTGTGTTTTTATAAATATAAAAATTATAGGTTCAGCTATTTAATTTTAATATTAAACTTAATTGTTTAATAGTTTAGAGGGAGATTGGCAATCTATGTAGAAGAATAGCATTCATACAAAAAGACTGAATAGCGGAAGCATGTTCCATTGAATAAAACTAATAAATAAATTGCATTGAATAAAACTAATATATATAATGGAAATAAGTAATATTTGATGTTTTATGCTACGATATTGGCTATAATTCAACATTTAATGTATACGCAATTTTCACAATCCCACAGTTATAAAATAGATGGGAATAATAAAAGTGATTGCAACATGCAGTGGTGGAAAAAATAATAGAAACAAGCTTGTTCTTCGACATTAATCGTTAAGGAAAAATGTATTTGGGGAAAAATAAGAATTAAAAATATACTAATAGATTTGGTGCATTGTAATACATAAAAGAAATACTAAATTTTTAATATAAAAAAGCGAGAAATATTGAAAAAAAAATATTGATTCCGGTTTTCCTTGGATTTGACTGGAAGAAAATAATAGAAACAAATTAGTCTTTAGTTTGTGTTTTGTGAAGATTTAATTTCCGGTAAAATGGTTTCATATCCTTTTAATACTTAGTTGTTGCACCTTTGTTTTTAATGACTGCTTCGCATCTTCGTCCCGAGTGGTAGCCGGGGTCCCAACTCCCTGTGCGCCCGGTGAAATACCACCCCATCAAGCTTTAGGCTCCGTGAAATGGTCGGGAGAAATCCCTGGCCATCTTTCGGAGCTTGGCTGATGGACCGCTTCGAGAAAAGGTTGGTTAGGTGGTAGTCGGTCCCAAGGTGAGATACCACCCCGTCACGCTGTACATTCCGCGATATCGCCCAGAGATGGTGTTTCGGATGTGTGGCTGATGGCCCGGACTGACACGGCGATAAGTCATGATGGTACTATAGCGTTTTGAAATAATAGTGAAGAAGATCGTGTGATTCGAACTGACGCTGACAGCTCGAATCACGGAAAAAATTTTACCTAAGCGTTACACACCAGGCTACTGACCGTGTTTAGAATTTGATTTCCAAACTCGAGTATATTCCACTGGTGTGAATTATTTTTATTTATCGCTTGGTATACGGTTCTGATGTATTTTTCTTATTCGATTTTTTCGTTCGGTGTTCTTCACTATTTTTTTGCTTGTGAATTGTGTGTATCTGTTAGAATCGCTACACCACTCCCGCCGCAGTAACTTCGTTACGATCAGATTCGTATGCGGACGACGGACGAACGAGAGAAACGAGGAAACATCGGAGGCTGTGCTCTATGCGGAAGTCGTGACCGCGTGTGAAGTTCTGCTTTACTATGGGAAGTGTATGCTGCGTGTGTGTACAGATCACGCCGTAGTCACCAATTATGTAGCGTTAAGCAAGGATAGTGAAGAAGGTGAATTGAACACACGATGAAACGGTTGAAAAGCGAAGCAGTGAAGCATCAGACTACGGACCGTGTTTAGAATTTGATTTCCAAACTCGAGTATATTCCACTGGTGTGAATTATTTTTATTTATCGCTTGGTATACGGTTCTGATGTATTTTTCTTATTCGATTTTTTCGTTCGGTGTTCTTCACTATTTTTGCTTGTGAATTGTGTGTGTATCTGTTAGAATCGCTACAGTACCTTCTGATATAAAGAATTCCGGAGGTAAACGAATGTTAAGTTGCCGCTACTTGGGCGCAACAAATTATTGACTGAATTTAAAATTATAAAATAGAAAGGGGAACAAACGCACCGACTACTTTGCACTGCTGAAGTTCATCGTCATCATCATCATAATCGGCACTAAAACCGGGATCCGATCTTGGCCTTATTTAGCAAATCTCGGGACCTGTTAAATTTTCCATAATAATTTATTTTTACGGACAAGGTTATTAGCCTTGCTGCTTAAGTTCAATACCTAATAATTCAGTTCAATACATAATAATTGATTGCCGAGTGGGGTCCTAAAGCCCTGTCGCCCGGTGAAATACCACCCCATCAACCTATAAGCTCCGTGAAATGGTCAGAAAAAATCCCTGGACATCTTTTGGAGCTTGGCTGTCGGATCGGTTCGAGAAAAGGTTGGTTTAGGTGATAGTCGGTCCCAATGTGAAATACGACCACGTCACGTTATACATTCCGTTATACTCGTACCGTCGGCAGAAATCTTCGACTATGTTTCGGATGTATGGCTGATGGCCCGGACACATACGGAGATAAGTCATGATGGTACCTTCTGAGATAAAGAATTCCGGAGGTAAACTAGTTTCCCATTCGGATCGCCGGGTGGTACTATCCCCGGGGAAACATCATGCAAATGTTCTGATAAATAACACCGATAGATAACTCCACTTTAAGAAATTCGTCATTGCGTAATCGGGTTCGTTCTCAAAAGTCTGTCGACGTTCGACTCATAACAGCATTTTGTAACATCAGGGGCATCGGTTTCACCAATACGAATGTAAACGTCGTCCACCAATATTTTCCAACGACGAAACCTGATACCCTTGCTCTAACTGAGACCCAGGTCGATTCGTCAACTGATTCGTATTATCTTCGTTGCTCAGGATACGACTTACATTCGAGATTCCGTTTTAAGGGCGGAGTCTGCGTCTTCGCGCGGTCCAATCTGGCTTGCCAGAGGATGGAGGCGTTGGAACTCAATAATACGGACATCATATGGTTGTGGGTCGTGCTGGGGAATTCCGTTAAATTTCTTTGTTGTCGTTGCAGCTCCCCGAATGACGATCGACCGGCGACGTTCTTCGAACATCTTTCACATACCGCCGACTGGATACAGATCAACCACCCAGCTTCAGAAATTGTTGTCCTTGGCGATTGTAATGTGCACAATTCCGGCTGGTTGTTACATTCTAACAGAACCGACGAGGCTGGGAGGCTGGCGGAGATGTTTACCGTAAGCCACAACTTGACCCAACTCGTGGGTGAGCCGACGCGAGTGCCGGATGCCCGAGGCGATTATGCAAACATCGTGGATCTGTTTTTGACATCCGAACCGAGTATTTATACCGTCGAGGTTTCTGGGCCACTGGGAAACTCATATCACTGTTTGGTATCTGTCGCGCAAGCACTTGCATATCAAGCGAATAACCGACCTAGGCAGCTTCGCCATGTATGGAAGTATGGAGCTGCTAACTGGGACGATTTGGGAGATTTCTTCGCTTGCGCGGAGTCGGTATCAGAGATTATTGTTCTCGGGACGGAGGTGTATATTCCACATTCCATCAAACGAAGTTCGCCTGATAAGCCTTGGTTTGATAAAAAATGCGAGCTGATTACAGCGGCAAAAAATAGAGCTTTTAAGCAATGGCGCTCCAATCCCACCGATGTTAACAGAACGAATTTTGTTAGAATCAGAAACACGTGCAACCAGGCGATTGATACCGCGAAGAAGGCTCACAACGACAGGGTGATCAATAAGCTCCTTCGGTGCCCAACTGGTTCGCGCTCCTTCTGGTCAATAGCAAAAGCTGTCCGCGGTAACTTCGCATCCTCCTCTTTCGCTCCGTTGGTGACAGACAGCGGGACGTTAGTCACGAACTCAAAGGATAAAGCTAATGTATTCGTGAATTTATTTTCCGCAAATTCAAACCTTGATCCCGGCCTTTTGGAGCCACCTGTGATTTCTTCCATACGGGATGTGAGATTTCGTCCGCGCACTATTCAACTGGATTGTAGGAAGGCAACTGGCCCGGACGGAATACCAGCAATAGTCCTTAAGAACTGTGCTCCAGAACAATTGCCGGTTCTTGGCCGACTCTTCCGCTTATCTTATGCACGGAGGACCTTTCCTGCCTGCTGGAAAATCGCTCGAGTTCGGCCAATCCCAAAGACTGGAAAAAAGTGTCTCCCACAAAATTACCGTCCGATAGCATTACGGTCTATTTTGTCTAAGGTAATGGAAAAAGTCATCAATACAGAGTTAGTTAAGTATTTGGAGTGCAAGGGACTTCTGAATGATCGTCAATACAGATTCCGTGGCAGGCGGTCCACGGGAGACCTCTTGACACTTATAACCGATATATGGGCATTTGCGATTGAACGGCACGGTGAGTCAAGGGCGGTCGCATTGGATATCTCCAAGGCTTTTTACCGCGTCTGGCACGGAGCATTACTGAGCAAACTTCGTTCATATGGACTTTCCCAACACCTTTGCGACTGGACGAGGAGCTTCCTCGAGAATCGATCGATCCGGGTTGTTGTGGACGGCAGTGTTCGGATCTGTATCCTGCTAATTCGGGAGTGCCCCAAGGTTCTATTTTGGCTCCAACCTTGTTCTTGCTTCACATAAATGATTTGTTGGAGACAACGGATAACAAAGTGTTCAGTTTTGCGGATGATAGTACGCTTGCTTCCTCCTTTTCGAGGGATCGGCCGATTGGTGCATCTGCGTCTCATCAACTGAGATGTAGACAGATTAACTCTCTGAATCGGGATCTGGATGCGGTCCTGCAGTGGGGAAGGGCCAATCTTGTCGACTTCAATGCAGCGAAGACACAATATACAACATTCACAAAGAAAAGTGGACCATCGGTTCCACAGCTGATGATGAATGGCCGGGCCCTCGAGGCTGTGGAAAGCTTAAAATTGCTCGGCGTCACGGTCTGTGGGAATGTGGCATAAACACGTGTCGTGTATCGCCAGGTCAGCCACAGGAAAACTGAGTTGTCTTTTTAGAGCCAAGAAATATTTTACTCCGACCCAACTTCTTCTCCTATATAAATCCCAAATTAGAACCGCGCTCGAATATTACTCTCATGTTTGGAGCTCGGCTCCTAAACATACACTCGACCTACTTGAGAGCATACAGAGACGAGCGATACGCCTGATCGGGGACTCGGCGCTGACGTCGGGACTACAGTCGCTATCACATCGAAGGCGCGTAGCCGACCTATGTCTGTTTTACAGATATTATCACGGATGCTCTTCTTCGGAGATTCGTGGTATTGTTCCACGCAATTTGGCTTATATGCGGCCAACAAGACAATCCGACGGATCGCACCCGTTTGTGGTTCATCACCCGACGGCGCGAACATCCCTGTATCAGAACTCGTTTCGTTACAGAGCGGGGAAGCTGTGGAACTCCCTTCCCACGGGAGTGTTCCCGAAGCGTTACAACCTGCAACTGTTCAAAAAGAACTGCAACAGTTATTTGATGGCATCTCGGGGCGCCCACTCGACGCTATAGGTTCGCCTCTCCCGAGAGAAGTCAAAAAAAAAAAAAAAAAAAACAACAAAAAAAAAAAAACAAAAAAAAAAAATATGTATAATAATAATAATAATAATAATAATAATAATAATAAAAAAGAAAGAGAAGGAATTGACTAGTTTGGCACAAGTCGCGGGAGGTATAGAGTACCATTCATCTTTTATTTTGGACCAAAGTTCTTCTTTATTTTTGGCTTTGCAGTCTCCGATCTTGCGCTTAAGAATGCCCCATAGGTGTTCTATTGGGTTAAGATCAGGGGACTGCGATGGCCACTCCATAACATCGACTTTGTTTTGAAGAAATCATTTTTTAGCCAATTTTGAGGTGTGCTTGGGGTCATTATCCTGCATATACTCCCATTTAATAGGCATGTCCTCTTCAGAAAATGGTAGCATAACGGTGTTTAAGATTTCTACATAATCTTTAGCACACATTCTGTCCTTTATAAGAAAAATTGGACCAACACCAGGTGCTGAAAAGCACCCCAAATCATTAAATTGCCTCCATCATGTTTCACTGTCTTTTTCGTATACTTTGGATCGAAATCGGAGTTCTTTGGTCGCCTGACGTACATTTTCCCATCGGAACCAAACAAATTAATCTTGGTTTCATCCGACCATAAGATGTTATTCCAATTGGCACGCTGGAGGTGTTTTTTTGCAAAAACGAGTCTCTGCTTTATATTTTTCTTGCTCAAGTATGGAACTTTTCTGGGACTTCTTCCAGGAAGACCCGCTTCTATTAGTCTGTTTCTAATTGTACGACTCCGTACAATTAAAGTGCGTTTAAGTCATTTTTTAATTCCGTTGAAGAAAAAAACGGCTTGGTCTTGGATAGTCGGAGTAGCAGTTTGCCGAATCGTGAGGTTGTTTTTCTTTTTCTCCCTCTGGTTTCCATTTTGGGACCTGAATGTTTTCCCGTCATTTCTTAATTTTTTTATCAATTCACGATCGGAACTAGTGCAATGTACTCCACGAACCATTTTCACAAAATTTTATTTTTATTGTTTTTATTTTCTAACAAACACTAAAACACAAGTCTAACAAATTTAAGAAGATTTCAATAAAGACGAACCAGTAGTCTAGTTGACAATCACGATTGAAGACTGTGGTGATGGTTTGCTTCTATTATTTTTTCCAGGCAAAATATCCCTTTCGCTTGCATTTTTTACTACTAGGTAAAAACAAAAAACTGATAAGAGCAATCTGATGCTCCATATCAAAGTACTGTTAGGTACGGTTCGGGTATAGAATTGGTGTCGAAAAAAAAAACCAAATTGTACGCAGTCACTGATTTCTGATCGTTATCTAAACTTTTGTTTCTATTATTTTTTCCACCACTGTATATGAAAAAAAAGTCAGAAATTACATCATATCATCAACAATTAGCCTTAACGGGTTTTAGATTAAGGTAGACTGTGATGCATATAATCAAAAAACCATCAACAATAAAATATGATGAAAAATAATCAAAAACATCTTTGGGCTACCACCGGTCTGAAGTTGCAGACGAAAATCTTTAAATGAAAGTATCTTCAATTCAATTTACTTTTATGTTGCACTCTGCAATTATGGATTTTTTGGTACTTTATTGTGTACTCCTTCTGTGGCTTTAATATTTAGCTCATTTATAACTTTTGCATAATCAATCAACAGATGTTACACACATCTACAGCATATACATTCACAAATTACTAGTAAAATAATGGCCACTGATATATATTCTACAAATTGTTTACCCTGCTCGGGAATAAGTTGAATTCAAAGTCTGCCTATCTTATCTGCCTATCTTGTTATCGCTATAAATTGAATATTGGTACAGGTACGTCTTTTATCTAGACAGTTGCGTAAACATACGTCTGAATGTTTTGTAGAACATTGTTGGTTGTTGTTTATTTGCACTTTTTTTACAACTCATGATATTGACTGCCAACTAATGTATTCACGTTATTATAAAGGGTGTCACAATATGAAAGAAACATGTTGAAAGTCGAGATAATAAACCGCATGTGATAAGTTGGTAATTTCTTTATTGAATCACTTGGTTTGAACCATGGCAGATGTGAGTAGGAAATAATATCAGATAAATATTTGATTAATTTCGGCGGCACATCACCACCCGATGATCAAATTTTTAATAAAGTCACTATATATCAGGTGTATGCATACGTTTTTCGGTTTCTTTAGTGAAAAAAAATACGTAATTTTGTAGGGAAATTAATTTTTTTATTCAAAATATTGGCCATCGGCTTCTACACATTTTGCCCATCTTTCATGTAATTTATAAATAGCATGCCAGAAAAACTGCTTGTCTTTCGCGGCAAACCATTTGTCGAGCCAATTTCCAACTTCCTCAAAATCGCTAAGGTGCTGCTCTGTCAGCGCGTGCCCTATTGATGCGAAGAGGTGATAGTCAGATGGCGCCAAGTCTGCGGTGGTCGCAGAAGGATATCCCATCCAAGTGATTTCAAAGTGTCTTTCACTAGTTTTACTATGCGAGACGGCGCGTAGTCGGGTAAATATATAACTTTGCCATGTCTTCTGGTCCATTCCAGTCTTTTAATTAATGCGTGGTTTAAATTAATCATTTTTTGACGATAGCGTTAAATATACTGTCGGTTTCACTGGGCTTCAAGAGTTCATAATACACAATACCGCTCTGGTACCAGACACAGAGCATGGTCTTCTTGGCCGAAGCGATTTGGCCTTGGCGTTGAAGGACCGGCTTCGGCAGATGAAAGCCACGATTTTTTCCGCTTCGGGTTCCCAAAATAAGTCCATTTTTCGTCACCCGTCACAATTCGATCCAAAAATGATATCCTTTCGTGGCGTTGAAGCAGAATTTCACAAGAGACTTTACGATTCTCCATTTGACGTTCATTCCAATCGTCCCATTTACGGAGTTTATTGATATTCCCAATTGCTCGGAAACGTCTGCTGATTGTTTCTTGTGACACATGTAATGCTTCTGTTAATTTCCGTTGAGTTTGAGTCGAGTTCTCATCTAATAACTCCTGCAATTGCTCGTCTTCACATTTTTGTGGTCTACTAGAGCGTTCACTGTCTCTCACATTGAAATCACCACTTTTAAATTGTTAAAACCATGTCTCACATATTCCAATTGATGGAGCGTAGTCACCATATGTTCTGCAACCAAACGTTCACTTTCAACAGCCTTTTTCTTTTGATTAGATAAGAAAAACAATGCTTGTCGCAAATGTTTTTATCAGGCACAAAACTCGACATGATAATTGAACGATAAAACAAGGACGCTAGTTTTTTGCGGATTCGACTTATGTGTGTTTGTAGTTAAATCTCAGACGAACAAAATGACGTAAGTATCAAATTAATACCCTGCGTACTTTTCGCTAGCGCCATCTCTTAGTTAAACCGAAAAAAACGTATGCATACACCTGGTAAGTGCTACTCTATTTCGTCAACATGTATTATTGGCAAATTCAATATTCCTAAGGTAGCACCAAAAAAAGAAATCTTAAGGCGCCAAGAGTTGGAAAGTAGTTCCAGGTAAGTTCTTCTGACGTCTCGCGGAGCCAGTTTAGCCGGATATGATGTTATAGAGAACAATAATCAAGCGTTGCTGTTTTTGATACGCTGGTTACTTTTGATCAGTGAATAGTTAAAACCGGTTAATTAGTATTGGTAACGTTTAGCAGTAACCATGTCATGAGGCTTTCAGGGAGAACACACTTTTCTGACTCCATAAAGTACAAAGAGTCGTCTTTGATTTCGATATGGATATGTGGGGGTTCTCTATACCACATGGAGAACCAACCCACAATGCCAACCAATCTTGACCGCTAACAGCGCGTCACCCTAACCCAACCTAAAACCCCACATTGGTGACCCCTGTGGAAACACGCCTCCTTCCGAACATCCGTGACAGTGTAAAGTAAAAACGAGCACCAATCTTCGAACCTTTGTGCAATAATCGTGACATTTTACCAGTGAGCCCGAATATTACAACCCATTGGCGGAAATTAAGCTTTTCAAACAGTGACCATGTCGAAAACAGTGTAAAAAACATACCAAAAGACATTTAAAAAGGGTAACCAAACCCCAACACGCCATCAACAAAACAGGAGCTGCCGTATTGCCAACGCCACACCCGGACATCAGTTCCAGATAAACAGGTTTTTTCTTTTCTCGAGTGTAATTTCTCCTCGCGACGAGCTCCTTCCGAGCCAACAAACTTAAATTTAAATTTCCAATTACTAACTATTAATTTGACCGGCACAGACGATCCGTCAATTTCAATTACATATATTTTAAACAAACAAATTTACAAACTAGTGTAACAAATTAGTACAAATATTTTCCATAATAATCAAATTTAAATTAAATGGACATGTACTCGTATTAAGCTTTTCATTGGAAAAGCCGTATATTGACGTATCATATCATTTTGTCCATATTCCCGTTAAATAATTAACATAATCTTTTCCGGCATTCTTATTATATTCAATTAATGAATTTTTACAACAAAGAGAAACCAAACGAAAACACAAACAAATAAAATAAAAACTAATTAATTAGAGAAAGGGACAAAACATAAGCCAAACTATCTCGCGCTGGCGCGATTATGGAAAACTCCGACCAACAGACCGAACCCTTCGCGTACCAAGTAGCGGCGATTAATCAGCACCCCCCCCCCCCCCCCCCCGCCTACACGGAACTCTCCTTCAGTCCCTTTAGCAGCACCTAGGACTCCATTCCGCGCAACCCAATTCCACAGCGGACCCAAGACAGCAAGCCCAGTGGGTCTTCCACAGACCACTCCCCTGCACACGTCACACTATCCGGCCTCCACGCGTTACAGGCCTCACTCCGCCGCGAACTAAACCAAATTCGCGCGAAGTTACGAAGCGCCCATCGAACCGCGCACACCCAACGGTTAGGTCGATCTTCGCCCCCTCAGAACACCACACCAGTGGATCAACCAAGGCGCTCGTCAGTTATACTCGGTGACTGCACGCATCAAGTGTAGTTTTTGCCATAAAAAGGGCCACCTGTACGAGAAGTGCCGAAAAAGGCGAAACACACCTTTCTGTTGGTAGCGCTTGCAGTACGGCCACGACATTGTAGAATGCCGTGCGCACCATACCCCACTCCCACAGAATAGGTCACCGCGCCAGCAGAGGCAGTCCCAGAGGAAAACACACCCGGGACCACATCAACCCTCTGCCTCCCAAAACCCAACCATATCAACGGATGCGAGGCGAGTGGCCGTACGGCCCACACGTGGGATAAATGGCAAGGGGATCAAAAACCAGAAATCCCCCAGCAACACCTACCCCAACACCAATCAACAAGGCCAAGACTACACGTCAACGCCAGCGCCCATCAAACAGTACTCCTACCAAGGGCGGTAAACAACTCTCCATACCACCGTATGGACGAAAAATGCCGACCCTCAAAACGAATCTCCTCCATCCCGCACACGGCACTCCGTCCCTGCGGAGAAGTATAAACTCCGGCCTCCAAGCTCCTCCACCCCACACACGTAACTCCGTCACGGCAAATGTGAGCGAGCTACCGACAGGCCACCACCTACTCGGCCGCCATACCTGTTGGTCAATGCAGGCCACAACAGACCACCGGGCCATACCGCAACCCCCTGCCCCTGCCGGCAACACACGCGGCACCAACAACCAGGTCCACCCCCAGTTCCGACTCAAGCCCTGCCACAACCTAGGAACGCGTCAACGCGACAGCTCCAATTTCTACCTTCTACCGCGCCTTCAGCGACAAACCAACCATCCACCAGCAGCCCCTTCACTAGTCGCCTACCTCCAACCAAGCGCGACCGGCCGGCACCGCCTCATAAGTTGCCGTTCGGTCGAGGACGCAGCGACCATATATTGAGCTCCGTCGTCGACACCGGTGCCGATATACCGGTCCCCTCCTCGATCGGTAAGCCGTGCAACCGCGTGCCCGCCCCCTTTCAGTCCCAGCGGCAAACAATTCGCCATACTAACGTATGGACGAAAGACACCGACTCCGGACTCGGGTCTCCCTTCCACCCCGCACACGGCAACCCGCCGCTGCGGATGCGAAAATTCCTGGGATAAGTCCCCTCCATCCCGCACACGCCACTTCGTCACTGCGCACGCGAGCGGATTTCCGATAGGTTCCGACCTACTCGGACGATAAACCTGTTGGTCCAAGCGACCCACAACAGGTCAGTGGACCACGCCGCTCTTCCCTTGCCCCCGCCGGCATCAAGGCGGTAACAACCGAGTCCACTCCTAATTATCGACCCCGGCCCCACCACGACCCAGGAACTCGTCACCAGTACAGTTCCAATACCCCACCACCGCGCCTCCAGAAGCAAGAAGGGCCACCCTGACCTTAGGCACCTACCCCCCTCCCCGTCACACTCCGAACCACTCCCTCCGCCCTACCTTTATTTCGTTACTACATCACTGGGGGCGGAGTACTGTGCGGGTTCTCTATACCACATGGAGAACCAACCCACAATGCCAACCAATCTTGACCGCTAACAGCGCGTCACACTAACCCAACCTATAACCCCACAGATAGTGCGCCTGGGACTTTCCACAACCTTTTATGCCAGGGATTCACAGGATAATTACACGCTCATATGTCAGAATCATGAGTACTAAAGGGATAAAAAAAATTTGATTTTTAAACTCGGAAATTTAAAAAATTCTCGTTAATTTTTTGTCATACCAAGTCAAGAGTTTTCCAATAGCGATGATAAGTTTTTAAAATTAAAATGAAACAAAAAAGTACAGAGTTTTTCCGATTCAGTCATTAGTGAACAGGGGATTCATTAGGTTTTTCAATAGGGACATACCAATGTTGTATTAAAAAACAATACCGAATAATATCTCGACATCTCGGTCTGACATTTACTCCAGATGCAGTACATGCATGTGTTACATTTAAGTATAGATGATCTTTAATGTGGTTTGAAAGTTTGTCAATTCCTGGAAATGGCATTGAATCGACGCTTGGCTCACTTTGAACTGAAGATCTTACAAGTACGATATTTTCGGTACATCGGCCAGAGCGTTGTCTCACTACCACAAGAACAACTAATAAGGAATATCTTGACCGACTCTTGACTATTTTTACGACCGAAATAAGAGGTAAGCGGCCTTAAAGTTGCGACTCCCGACTCAGAATACAAGCAAAACCACAGGGGTCCGAAAATGTTTTTAATTTTTGGAAATGACTGTTCCAGCAAACATTTGTAGTTGTTTCCGTTCATTGTTGTGGACAAAAACTCAAACTCGATTGTGCCATAGTAGGTAATTGCTCCCCACACCATGGCACCTGATGTACGGTTGTGATGTCTTGCCAACATAAGCTCCTCCTTTCTCAGATCATGGAAATAAAAATTGAAACCATCGGGACCGTCAAGGTTAAACTATTTTTCATCCGAAAAGACAACGTGTTTCCATTCACTGGTCCAAGCGACATGATCTCTTGCAAAATTCATTTGATGCTCCTCGTGTACTTGCCTTAAAACAGGTTTCTTTTCCAATTTTTTTCTCTTGATAGTATCACTTTTTTTATTATCGTTCAGACCGTTGCTATGCAGGCTGATACTCTGCTTTTGGGTCTTACTTTAGTCGCTGGTAGAGTAGAATTTGAGACAAGCCGTAGAATCAACCGCTTTTGTCGTGATGTTGTTGCTTCAGATGTGCGTCCTGATTTTTCCCATATTTTTGTGGATCCGCAAGATAACTGTTTACAACAGTCTTACTTCTATTAAGCCTCCTTGCTATTTCTCGGCCTGAAGGTCCTAAATCCTTGATCATCTCAGCACACCGTCCACCAGAAGTAAATAATTGAAACTCACTTTTCATTTATTATTAAAGGTTCTTTTATTGGTTGACGAGTTAGAAGAGTTTTACACATTATTTTCGGTTACTGATCCCGGATTTAATATAAGGTCTATTGGGTGCACATAACTTATTATTTCTGTTGTTCATTAATATAAAATACTCTATCAACACGAAACTCGACGGGATATATTCGATTCGCGTTCCCGTGCGCACCGGGGAACACATGGTCGGCGGGTGTAATTGGACTCCGTGCTATTCATTCGCTATCAAAAGAAATTCGGCCAGTGAAACTGGCTCTCTTAATTAGGGGGTGCATTTTCCTATTCCAAGAGAGACGTGAAGTCTCTCTTTGGGGTAACCAAACAGGTCTCATAGAGA
Organism: Microdon myrmicae; assembly: GCA_963931805.1. Lineage (NCBI taxonomy): Eukaryota > Metazoa > Arthropoda > Insecta > Diptera > Syrphidae > Microdon > Microdon myrmicae. Next base: position 35,817,394 of record OZ007501.1, on the reverse strand, counting down.
AGATCGTCACGGTACACATTTATGTGTGTACATTGGTTCTTTCGTGGATCAAAGCCATGGGAACGAATCTAAAACAAAGAAAGGGAAAAGGGATCGTGAAGATCTTTTAAAATTAAATACATAATATAATTGGAACAGTACAATAAATTAAATAAGTTAAATAAATAAAAATTAAAAACTCTGCCAATAATTTGACAGAGAAGTCAAAACACTAAAACAGTCAATCAAAACTGATGCTCCGTCATACATAAACAAACCACTAAGTGAGCGCAGGTATATACAGGTCATGGAAATTTACGGTGTCTGTCTGTAAATTTAAAGTGTGTGAGTTGGCTTTGATGTGTGACATCTCAGACATAAGACGTTTAGATAACAACGCCTCCTTATCTTTGATTTTGATCTTCTCCCAATTTATGACATGTGAAGGATGGTCCAGTCGATGTTTTGTAATAACATTGTGGTATTTGGGATGACAGTTAATGTTATTTCTATATTCTTTTATGCGAGTACTCAGTTTTCTCCTTGTTTGGCCTATATAAGTGGCAGGACAAGTCAAACAATCTACTTGATAAACAACATTGGTGTTATTATGTTGCTGTAATTTGTCTTTCCCCCGAGTAACAATGTGGTCCTGTGGGGAGGAAGTATGTACCAGCATGGGTACTTGGTTCACTTCATCCTCCATCATAAGTTGTTCACGCGCGAAGGTTCGTCCGTTGTTCCGCCGACACAAAAGGAAACACCAAAGACCAACACAGGGTACGTAAAAAAAAGGGTAACACACTGAACAGCGCAGTAAAATGTTCGCCAAGAGAAAAACGCCACACACAGGAGGAATTAATTGAACACGCTGAGTGTAATTTATAATGATGTTTTTTTATTAATTAACACTAAGACTAAAACAATTGTCAAAAATAGTAATTTAAGTTGTTCAAAGTATTAAAACTGATTGTACAATTTTGTTTGGAATATAAATTCGCGCTTTTTAATGTACCTCGTTGAAACGTTCGAACGTACACACTACACCGGGGAGCGAAGGAAGAAAAGACTTCTAGAGAACCCACCGTACCGCGCCGGTACGGTGGACGGCAGGCGATCCGATCGCCACGGAGATTGAATTACGACTTCACGATATCTTGCTCGTTCAGAGCTCACTCGTTCATCGTGATCATGGTGGTATGTGTGCCTAGAACAAAGAAAGACATAAAGTGCATTCCTAGGATACGATTTCGGTAAAGCAAATAAAACCGAAATCGTCGGATGCCAATGGAATCTTTGTTGGAACATGTGCGGCTAAACAAAGAGACGATGATCCGATGTGAAAATGTGCTAATTGGTTTTAGCTAGGTTACTGGGAAATGGTGTTTATGGCATCGCTAGTAAGGGTACGTATTGAATATCCATTTGCATTGTTTATGCTTGGATTTCAATTGATGTCAAGGGACGCGGAGTGCGTATTTGCTTTGGGTTGCACATTGTGCGAGTTAGGGAATTTTATTGCTGGGAGAAAAACGTCGCCAGCTAAATGTATACATAAAGAAATTTATCGTATACATGAATGAAGCTGGGAATAGGCGACGCAATGATAATTATCCCTGGCTGGAATGGTTACATGATATGTGAGCCGAGGGTTTTTTTTTCAGGAATTTGTCTGGTACCGAATTGGTTTAGAATACTAAATAAGCAAACAAAGAAATCTTACGGAAAATTGTATGCGAAGGGATGCATGAAGGTAAGTTTTCTTTTTAGGTATTTTATGATTACAGATGGTGATCTATATAATGCGTGAAGCATTTACAGGTACTAATACCGTTGCATTAGCGAACTTAATTCTAACTAAATCAACCAACACATTATAGAAGCGAAAAAGTTCGCGAGGCAGCACAGCATCATGTTCATATTGGCTGATAAGGGCAACGCAACAGTAGCTTTGAAAAGAACTGATTACATCCAAAAAGTGAATGCCATGTTATCAGACAACAAAACATATGAACTGTTAAACAAAATTCCCTTAAGTCAAATGATCGGAAAACTTAAAACCTTGCTCAAACGGTGGTGAAATGAAGGGTTTATTGATGATGCTCTTAACTCTGAGGGGAAACGCGGTTGAAATTGGTCACTGATATCCTCCAGAGGAACTCCTACCCGCACACTTTTATCAAAAAACACATCAGGAGGAGAATAGCAGTTCTGAATACTAATGATAATAACCCGAGGCAAGCAAAAGTGGAACCTGATGCAACTCTTACGGTTCCTTATGTTAATCGTTTTTCTCAACAGTTGAACGCAAAGCTAAAGAATTATAATATACGTGTTGTTCACTCCATTAATAATAAATTGGACTGTAGCGGTTCCGCCAAACCCTACGGTTCACTTACCTAAAAACCCCCATAATTACTACCCAACGTCCTTAAGTTCGCTAACGCAACGGTATTAGTACCTGTAAATGCTTCACGCATTATATAGATCACCATTTGTAATCATAAAATCCCTATAAAGAAAACTTACCTTCATGCATCCCTTCGCATATGTGACAGTATTTTTTGGTCTCTGCCACAGAAAATTAAATCTAATTTATTTATTTTACCTGTATTCTTGGTGTCAGGAATGGTCAGGAATGTACAGTGTTCCCGCTCTCGGCCAGATTAGTGCTTTCAATGATGAATGATTTAGTTAGAATCCATAGATCAAATATTGAAACTCCTCTATTTCCATGGGCACCATTGAAACAATTTGGTATTTTAGAAACAGCTCTCCAGGTCAGTGATCAGCATTTAATTCCAAATAGATGTTCGTGACACTGTACAAAGAATTATAGTTGATTGTTTTTGCACGTTCACACTCGGGTCATATCTGAGTTAGGATTTATATGAAGGGTAAATTTTGGCAACCGAATCATTTGAAAGAATCTGACACTGGGAACTTTAAGTAATTATGAAATATATTTAAAATTCTTCAAACAATTTTAACACTTTTGGGAATTTAGTGTTTTTTTTGACAACATTCCTTTTTCCTTGTTAATTTTCCAGTTTTACTTTTCTTTAATTTTAAAACAAAAAAAAAAGCACGGGTTTCTTTTCTTTCTTTCCCCTGCGAATTCTCTACCGGGACCAACAACAACCGTACTCTTTGCTGCTCTTTTTCAATCCAATCGAAAACGGAATTGCAAAACCGTATATCAAAAAACATTCACCTGTTCTCTCTTTCGCTCCCCATTCACGTCCACTTCGAAAACCGAATTCGAACTCGAAGAGCTGCACTATCCACACCCGAATCGGGGCGTGTTCGAAAACTCACTTGTGGATCGCGCAACTCCTCCACCACCTTACCATCACACCACTTTAAAACAAATTATATTAAAATTGCAAATTATCGAATGATGGTGGTGGCGGAAAACGTACGTAACACATACAATTTTCCGTAAGATTTCTTCGTTTGCTTATTTGGTATTCTAAACCAATTCGGTACCAGACAAATTTCTGAAAAGAAAAACCCTCGGTTCACATATCATGTAACCATTCCAGCCAGGGATAATTATCATTGCGTCGCCTATTCCCAGCTTCATTCATGTATACGATAAATTTCTTTATGTATACATTTAGCTGGCGACGTTTTTCTCCCAGCAATAAAATAACCAAACCTCACAATGTGCAACCCAAAGCAAATACGCATTCCGTGTCCCTTGGCATCAATTGAAATCCAAGCATAAACAATGCAAATGGATATTCAATACGTACCCTTACTAGCGATGCCATAAACACCATTTCCCAGTAACCTAGCTAAAACCAATTAGCACATTTTCACATCGGATCATCGTCTCTTTGTTTAGCCGCACATGTTCCAACAAAGATTCCATTGGCATCCGACGATTTCGGTTTTATTTGCTTTACCGAAATCGTATCCTAGGAATGCACTTTATGTCTTTCTTTGTTCTAGGCACACATACCACCATGATCACGATGAACGAGTGAGCTCTGAACGAGCAAGATATCGTGAAGTCGTAATTCAATCTCCGTGGCGATCGGATCGCCTGCCGTCCACCGTACCGGCGCGGTACGGTGGGTTCTCTAGAAGTCCTTTCTTCCTTCGCTCCCCGGTGTAGTGTGTACGTTCGAACGTTTCAACGAGGTATATTAAAAAGCGCGAATTTATATTCCAAACAAAATTGTACAATCAGTTTAAATACTTTGAACAACTTGAATTAGTATTTTTGACATTTGTTTTAGTCTTAGTGTTAATTAATAAAAAAAACATCATTATAAATTACACTCAGCGTGTTCAATTAATTCCTCCTGTGTGTGGCGTTTTTCTCTTGGCGAACATTTTACTGCGCTGTTCAGTGTGTTACCCTTTTTTTTACGTACCCTGTGTTGGTCTTTGGTGTTTCCTTTTGTGTCGGCGGAACAACGGACGAACCTTCGCGCGTGAACAACTTATGATGGAGGAGGAAGTGAACCAACTACCCATGCTGGTACATACTTCCTCCCCACAGGACCACATTGTTACTCGGGGAAAAGACAAATTACAGCAACATAATAACACCAATGTTGTTTATCAAGTAGATTGTTTGACTTGTCCTGCCACTTATATAGGCCAAACAAGGAGAAAACTGAGTACTCGCATAAAAGAATATAGAAATAACATTAACTGTCATCCCAAATACCACAATGTTATTACAAAACATCGACTGGACCATCCTTCACATGTCATAAATTGGGAGAAGATCAAAATCAAAGATAAGGAGGCGTTGTTATCTAAACATCTTATGTCTGAGATGTCACACATCAAAGCCAACTCACACACTTTAAATTTACAGAGAGACACCGTAAATTTCCATGACCTGTATATACCTGCGCTCACTTAGTGGTTTGTTTATGTATGATGGAGCATCAGTTTTGATTGACTGTTTTAGTGTTTTGACTTCTCTGTCAAATTATTGGCAGAGTTTTTAATTTTTATTTATTTAACTTATTTAATTTATTGTACTGTTCCAATTATATTATGTATTTAATTCTAAACTTTTTCCTAGTTCCAATTTATTGCTGGTAAGCTTAGTTTTAATTTAATTATTGTATGTCTTATGGTTTCTATGAAGCTTTTTAACATCATTATAAATTTTTTTTTTAGACCTGAAGAGGATCAAATACTTGATCGAAACGTTGTCAATTTAATTGAAAAAATAAATTGCAGTAAAAAACCAAAATTAGTCTGTTTTGGCAATTTTAACTTCTTCGTTCTAAATTACTTTTTTTATTTATTTATTTATTTTTTTAGTTATAACTAAAAAATAGAGCAAAAAAGGGCCGAAAAATCAATTCTTTTTCAATAGTCCGCCATTTTGTTGTTTTTTATCAATTTTAACAATTTTTTCACTCACATTGGGCTAAATGTATTTAAGTTCAATAAACTTTTTGCATATTTCTTATTTTTTCACCGGGAACGCAAATAACCCTTACACGAGCAGAACGGATGGCGAACTTTGAACACCTGGAGCGGGGGGTTTCCGGTTCCGGAGTGACTCGACAAAATTTACAAACGTAGTCGAAAGATGAATAAAATGTTTAAAAAAAATTGTTGGTATATCTTTAATACTTTCTCTTAAAAAAAATCATGAAAATAACCTATTTTTTGATTCGACAAACCGGAATGTCCCCATAAAAAATGAATGTGTTTAGTTTTGTTGCAATTTTGCAGTCGAATTTCGATTTTTACTTCAAAAACTAATTCGAAAGCACAAATGAGTTCGTAAGCTAGATTAAGTTCAATCCTCGCACGGTAAATTTCACAGGCACGTGTACAACTTCCTGCCCAACAAAATTACCTTAAAAGTATTTAGTTATAGAGCAATCACACATTTTTAGTGGCAATTTTTTTTTTTTTTTTTTGTAGAAAATCATTTTCATTTGAAACTACTCAAAAAATGTACAGGTACACGATGTTTTAAACTTCAAAAACAATCACAAAAAGGTATAGCGAATAATTTTAAATACCTTCGAAAGCAAGGGAATCATATCCTTTTACAACCTTCATTTTGTCCAGTAGTCTTTTACTTCCGTTACCCATGGATAATATTTGCACGTACAGATATTGCTTTGTCAATTGAACGCACCGCAAAAACGACAACTTTCAACTTTATCAAACTACGACATAAATTCTGCCACACGCGAAATACATTGTCGGACAATTTCAGAATTGTGTCAGTTTAAAAGTCCACTACATCTTGAGATATTTCTAATCGGTATTCAATTACGCTAGACTTCCTATGGGGTGATCAGTGTTGCGTCATTATTATAGATATACATTGTAAGAAGAAACCATTGTGCATTGATCCCAACAAAATGGGTATCGGTTGCCTATTGGACATCGTGAATTGTCAATACCGCATCTAGTCATTATTATTGATACGTAAAATTTTACGCAATTGCCAAGTCAACCTTATTAATAGGTAGACGGCTCGCATATACCGACCATTCCGGCATACCACAGAGTCGCAACCGCCTTGACAGTGAACTTAAAAGCCCCGAGTCGCTTTATATCGTCTTTCGTAGTACTTTTTGTTGGATCTTGCCCGACGGCATAATTTACGAGTATAATTCATTGAAGCTGATCGGAAACATCGCATTAGAGTTGATAGGTGCCACCATGATCACGATGATGGTCACGATCACGGTAAAGATGATTTGCGAATATTTGTTAATCGAACGACTGAGTACCTGCATAGTGACTTTATAAGTTAGTCTAGTAAAGTGTTTTCAAAGTTGGGAAAGCCCTTGTGGATGTCTAAGGAAGACAGATATAGTGCAAATAAAAGGTGATTATTTCAAAGGTATTTCAGAGAAATTGTTTATATTTATTCCACTGGTCTTATAGTAGTGGTATATTCTTTTGATGAAAGGAAGTTGCTGAAAAACGTTTTTCAATGTATGTGCAAATTTGACATATGGAATTACTTAAGTCATTTTTGTAGTCTTATACTATTATCCTTCTGGGCAGTTTTGTTTTTTATTTAATGCATTTATTTGAACAAAAATTAAGAGTTACAATAAGTAATACAGTTAACTTATAATAGCTTGGTTATATAATAATTGTTTACATTGTTGTGGTCCTTCACTCAGGGAGCGTGTCTCGTCCTGAAAAGGATGAGCGATCTCTTTAAGACAGCTCCTGAGGGGACCCGTTGAGCTTGCCGCCGTGCTTCCTCAAACCTTGAGGGAAGAGCAGCTACCGATCGTTGAATATGGCCTTGGGAATCGGGTAAGCCCAATAAAAATACTTTTTATTTTATTAAATTCTTATTTTATTTTTAACTTAATTTGCTGTAATTGATTTTGCTTATTGGCGTCCTACCACTTCGGACGCCAATCGAGACTGATCCTCGAATACGAATTTCATCACCCTTATAAAGAGAAACAAATCGAGATTTGTATCTCGAAAATACACAATTTCATACAAAAATCCCGATTTTGGTATCCTGAGTGAGATGCTCAGTGTTTATTTAAGATAAGAATTCAATTTCTTGAATTCTTACGAAACTATTTCGCAGATGTGGTTATGTATCTAGATTTGATTTTCTATTTGTTTAGTTTAATGGAATTTTTTAGATAGAGATAACGATCCCTGAATTTTGGATATGATGATGCCGTGGGGCAAATGTGAAACGATAAACGAATATTAGATTCGTTTATTGTGAATTTTAATTTTACTTTAGATTTGGGATTGAATTATGCCGTGGGGGCAAATGTTATGCGATAAACGAATATTTGATTCGTTTATTGCGAATTTTGGGTCATGTTTGGATTTTTTCGGGTTTTGATAGGATTTTGTGTTTTAGGTAATATAGCTGGGACTTGGATGTAGGAATGGAGGAAAAGGGTGGTAGGGCTTTTTAGAGCACTACAACATGTTATTTGTTAACATTTTCCAAATAGTTTGTTTTTATGTGCTTAGGATTTAATGAGTTTATATATTTGTAATTTTTATTTTTCCTAGAAAAGGTCAGAAACAAAACCAGGAACTCTGTTTATTTTAACTTAGCCTACTTAAAACTACTTAACATAACTTATTATAACTTAATCTAATCTTATTTACATTTTACAATATTTGATATTGCGATGAGAGTGACAATTTGATTATGAGTTAAGAATAATACTTACAATTTTGATGTATGTGGATGTGGGATTTCTTGTTTTAATTGAAGGTAGTAAGGGATAAGGTCAGGTATGTCATTGAAGTAGGGGGTTGTATGGGGTTATATGGGGTGTTGTGCTAGCACGGGCATGGGTTCACCAATATTCCACCGGGGGAGGGACAAATAACCGGGCACGCACGAGAAGGTCGAAGAACGTCAAAACAATAAAACGCTATCTCCGGTTGCACTCCGTTAAGTAGGTCCAATTTATTAACATCTGTAGCTTGGATTTTGGTGACAATTGTATTTCATTCAGTAGCTAATAAGATAGACAACAATTCAAATACACTATTGTTTATGTGACAAAGCGGAAGGTGATTGTCTTAATATCTGAAACACTCTCTGGTGATAATTGTATTTCATTCAGTAGCTAATAAAATAGACAACAATTCAAATACACTTGTACAGCGTCGAGGAGGGTTCCTCGGCGTGACAGCAAAATGTTGTTGGCGTTGTTGCCCAGCAAGTGCCTGTCGCATCGGACAGTAATTAAAAAACATTTTTTACACTACAATTTTACTTTTATTACACGACTTTTACTTGACATAGGAAAGGCACCGGTGCTGAAGGCACCGTAAAAACATGACATTCAACGTAAAGAAGAAACTATACTGTCTACCAAAACAGTACAACCAGCACCGCGTGAAAACAGTACCACGGAAAACGTCACATGAATAGACCATTTTGCTTTGTCTATTCGGCAATAGGTGGCGCTCCGTGTGGTATGTTTTTTTCCGACTGGTATACGCTGGTATGTATGTTGCGGAACTGCAACATCTTCCCGGGCCTCGACGATGGAGCCAGTAGGCCTCCTTAGTTGGCGTCACCACCTGGTGTCAGCGCCGTGGGAAGTAGCGGTTGGTATGGTGGTTGAGCTCAGAGACCTTAATGCTCGTATTGCTCATACACCGGTACGGCAAAACGGTAGGGTGGCAAAATTAATTATATTGTTATACTATATATGTATTCTATTAGTTGATTAAGTTATAGAATATACTTGGTTATGGGGCCGTAGTATTATTTATAGTATCAATGTGTGTGTGTGTGTGTGTGTGGGTCGTTGTTTATTGTTGATAATCTCCGACATGTTGTGGAGAAGTGCCTGGCAGGCGATATTTGCCGCATCAGCTGCGGCAGCGATGTGATTTGTGTTTAATGTTAAATGTTCGTTGGATCGTACATCCCTGGTGTCATCGATGAACTTCTTGGACGTAGTCCTCTCCTTGGATCGTGGATCCCTCTGTGTCATCGATGACCTTCTTTGACGTAGTCCTCTCTTTGGATCGTGAATCCATTTGTATGTAAAATTTCAATAAGTTGGACGTAGTCCCAAGTCGGATCGTAAATCCGTTTAAATGAATAAGAATATCTTGGACGTAGTCCCCTGTTGGATCGTGAATCCGTAAGTTTAGTTTATATAGTTTGGACGTAGTCCTATGTTGGATCGTGGATCCATGAATGGTCATTGAGCGATGTAGTCGTCAATATGTTGAAGGTGATGGGTTGTAATTCCACCATCTTCTAAGTATGTCCAGCCTGTGCCGCTGCCAGAAATGTTAGGTATCCCGCCAACCGCATAGAATCATCTGCGACTCGAATCCAAGTTGATTGCTCTGGCTGATGCTGTTGCAGTTGGGGATATGTCCCATCTACGCCGCTAAACCAATGCTCGGCGTTGGGCGAGTTTCTTGATGGGAACTGAACCCTCTGCCGGCAGCGTTACCTTTGGTCGTATTTGAAACTGGTTGAATGATGGTGCTGGACATGGTGGCTTTCTTCTTTGACTGGTGGCTGGACCATGTGTTCACTGTTCGCCGTCCGTTGGTTGGATTTCCCGAAGGGTGCCGGCATCTTTCCTATTCTTCTCCTTTTATATTCCCTAATCTTTGCACCGAAAGTCTATCTTAGACATCGACTCCGTTGGAGTGGTGCCCCCGTGGCAGCTATGTGCAATGGGCGGTGTTAAGAGGATGCCCCCAAAGCATTTCGTCCAGACGGCGAAAGGTGAAGAACCCCAGACACGTGACAACGATGTGCCTGAGTGGCGAGAGCGGCAAAATCAGGATGCTCGACCGATGAATCCTTGCGACGAGAAGCGGTGAACTCCAAATCCGCGACAGCTTTCTGATGTCATGCTTTTCCGAAGGGTGCCGGCATCTTTCCTTGTTCCTCGTTTTCTTGTCCCTTAGTCTTGTAACCGAAAGTTTATCTTAAACACCGACTCCGTTGGAGTGGTGCCCCGTGGCAGCTACGTGCAATGGGCGGTATTAAGAGGGTGCCCCCAGAGCATTTCGTCCAGGCGGCGAAAGCGAAGAACTCCAGACACTTAACTGCAATGTGCCTGGGTGGCGAGAAGCGACAATCCTGGATGCTTGAGCGATGAGTCCAGGTGACGAGAAGCTGTGCCCCAGGAACGGATGTAAATGAGATGGTAAATCGCAATTCCCGGTGGTCTTGGACTTATTCATCTGCAAGTTCGATGTTTGAGATGATACTTGCAGGTATAGGACCGGAAGTGTCTTCGTTGACGAACTTTGTCTCAGTACTGACCGTTTAGAGTGAAACGCTGAAGCTTAGTTTTCTACCGGAGGGAAGTTTCCAAAACTTTTTGTCTCCCTGATGTTGTCGCAGGTGACGCTTGCCTAAATCCTGTAGCGTGGATCGTGAAAAGTACCCGCAACATCGTTGAAGGAGGAGCCGAATGATGTCCTCAACCGAAATACTGAGACCGATAGACAACTTCTTCATTTACCCGCGGTGACCTCTGCAGAATGAAGAGAAATGCAACAACCTCGGATATTATAAGTGGACTGTATTTTGGCTTTGTAAAGTTGATTGTTATTTAACTTGTTGTTTAACTGTGTTAAGGCTGAAATGATGTTTGATGGCTCGTAAATCCATTTATGTCATCGATGACTTCTCGGACGTAGTCCTCTTTTGGATCGTGAATCCCTCATGTCATCGATGAATCCTTGACCGTAGTTCTAAATTGGATAGTAAATCCATACGCGTTCCACTCGAATGAAACGCAAAAAATGTTTATTCTATTTATATTGGAGGTTTATAATATTGGTAAAATAGGAAATATCTATTAATTCATTCTATTTACCGTCGAATGCAATAGAAAAATTATTAAAATAAATAAGCAGGTGTTAGTTTGTTTTGCAAACCAATACGGCTGGTATATGTCAGTCCGATTTGAAACTCTGGCAATAGATATGTGGTAAGCATATTCCACTTGACCACGGTATATTCGTTTTTCAGAATCACATTTGCCCGAGTTCCAATCCTTTTGAATACATTCAGCGTCCGGTGATGTAATACCCTGCTTCATGCTTCCCATTATTTTCGGTAGCATTCCTTTCTGCGTTCTACCTGATGTTGAAATATTTGTGTTGCAGAAACTGGACAATTAAAATCTGCAAAAAGGTTAAATGTTGAAATTGACTGAATACGTTCCTGTGGGTCGCTTTCCCAGAGGTCTTGGTCAGTTCTGTGAAGGAAGTTATTAGAAATATAACATCTTCAATAGTGCAACCATGTGACGTTTAATTACCTTCTAGGAATAGACATGAACCACCGCATTTTTTTTTAGGTACATTGAAAATGTGTTAAGACTCGTTGTGACAAAGCTCCGTGCTTACGAGTTTGGTCGAAATCCTTGAATGAAATCGAGAACATTTGACGTGAACACAAGAAGATACTACTTCGCAAATCTCCGATAATTATTATCAACGGTTTCGGGACTTCTGTATCTTCCAAATATGCGTACGATTATGTCAGGAACATGCACAATTGCATCCACAATATTGTTCCGAATCACTGCACAGCGCTGTTCATTAATTGAGAAGGTGATTGTTTCGCCAGGTTTGTCTCCTTGTCGTACCAGCAGGACGAAGTGAGCTTCTTGAGGTAGATAGCTCCAGCTTGTCTAGCTGGTAGTTTTACATTGTTCTTCATAGCCTGTAGAATAGTTGGAGAAATTCCTAGAATTCTATGACTCTGGGATAGTTGTTTTTCGGCGAACTCTCGTTGTTCAGGAACAACAGCTATTGTGGCACGTATCAATTCCTTCCGTTTGTTCAGGTTCATTTTTAATCGTTGTTGTCAGGTTCCAATTGAATAGCTTCGTATAAGCGTCTATGGCTTCATCGTACTTTCCGATATTGAGATATACATCTCCCATTCGGCCATATTCTTTGCCGTAATTTGGATTGTGGAACAATGCAGAGTTGCAGTCTTCAATCGCACGATCATTTTCTGTTACACGGATATATGCTGCAGCTCGATTACAGTAGAATGTTGGATTTTTTGGATCGAAAATAATGGCCGTAGTACCACTTCTTCATATTTGCATTCCTTCATCAGGCGGTTGCCTTTATTCTTAATCCGTTCGGCTGCCCCAAGTGATTGTAGATTGCGTTCGATAAACATTGATTGGCACTTCGCATAAATCTAACTTTGCGGCCTTGTTTGTAATTGCCGTTCTTGATTCCAAATAAATGTCGACACTCAGTTCATGTTAGAAACTAGAGTAATCCCGAATCACTGCACATCGAATCGTCGAGAATCCGTTGTATGGCAAACATTCACCGGCAAAGAAAATTTATGGCGTCCGCAGATGATACAATCAGCACTTCATTCCCAAGAACCCAGCAGCCAACGATCACGAACGTATTTGAAATTTTAATACGGCACTCAGGACACTTTTCCAACTTCGAAATTTGTTGATATAAGTTTTAACCGTTTGCTTGAACCACTGTATTGTTGTAAAATTCAATATAACAAGAACTCGTCTCTTTCGGTATAAATCGAGAGATTGGTCTAGCCTTAACTATCTAAGTCCAAATGGTGTATATGTATACATATATTATAGATATGCATATTTTCAGATTTAGGCATTAATATTTTTAGATTGGAATAATCTTTAAAAATGTAAATGGGTTATAAATTTGAGTCTAGTACAGCAAGCACAACAACAATTTATTGGTTTCCTAGTTGTTCTCTTTCTTGCTTCTGCATGCAGAGGAAGAATTTTGCGCATAAGTTATTAATTGACTGCGATAATCGCCTATGGCCTTTGACTAGTCGATGAATTGTTGTATCGAAACTGGAATTCCTGAGAGGATGCGTGCTGTTTCAATGCCAACTTCCAATATGAATCGCTGCTGTCACCCGTTATTCACACCACACAACACTTTTTTAAGTTAAGATCCATGGATCTCTTAATTAAACATATATTAAATTATAAATTGCATTGCCACCTACCTGTTTTACTGGAGCGCTGCTCACGTTGATCACATGTTGTTGATGTTTCCTTGTTGAGGATGTGAACGCAATCCCATGGACGTAATCCAGACTTCTTGCTCGGATGTTATACATCCGGCTCCGAAGGACCATATGTACAGCGTCGAGGAGGGTTCCTCGACGTGACAACAAAATGTTGTTGGCGTTGTTGCCCAGCAAGTGCCTGTCGCATCGGACAGTAATTAAAAAACATTTTTTACACTACAATTTTACTTTTATTACACGACTTTTACTTGACATAGGAAAGGCACCGGTGCTGAAGGCACCGTAAAAACATGACATTCAACGTAAAGAAGAAACTATACTGTCTACCAAAACAGTACAACCAGCACCGCGTGAAAACAGTACCACGGAAAACGTCACATGAATAGACCATTTTGCTTTGTCTATTCGGCAATAGGTGGCGCTCCGTGTGGTATGTTTTTTTCCGACTGGTATACGCTGGTATGTATGTTGCGGAACTGCAACAACACTATTGTTTATGTAACAAGCGGAAGGCGATTGTCTTAATGCCTGAAACACTCTCTGGTGACAATTGTATTTCATTCAGTAGCTAATAAGATAGACAACAATTCAAATACACTATTGTTTATGTGACAAAGCGGAAGGCGATTGTCTTAATGCCCGAAACGCTGTCTGTAGCGTTATCCTTACGTAATCTCGACGTTTTAAATTTAAATCTGGGTTCAAAACTGTGACAAAGAGAACGGTGCACGTGATGTTGCCCGGTGGTTGCACTAACTTGACTCGCTCTTCGTGCGCGCTCTAACGTGTATGAAACTCGACTCTTTGTGTTGTGGACGCAATGGTGGATGAATCTGGACTGACTTGTGAATGGAAAGAATCCATTCATCGTGTCGTGGCGGTTGAGTCATAGCAAAAATAGACTCGCTGCCACTTACGAGGAATTTCGAGTAGAATTGCTATGCTTGCATAGGAATTCAGTTTCAGCGAATCCTCGCCGTATAAGCTGAGTTGGATTCGTTGGTTGTGTGTACCGGAAAATTGGCTTTGGGGACGCGAGCAAGTGTGGGCATGAATTTTCGGGGGAAGTTGGAATTGCTTGGGTGCAAGCAAGGAATATCGTTTAGATAAGATATTAACCGAAGTAATTTCGGGGAAACGTATGCGGCTCGGTATTGTTGGTGGTGATGGTTAATGATCCCTTATGGGTTGGAATATGCGTTTCATTACAGCATATGAATTTCGGGGAAAATAAGATTGCTTGTTCGCGAGGAAAGAATATAACTTAAGTAGAGAGTTGACCGAACCAATTTTGGGAAAATGTATGTGGGGTGATGTAATTGAGGGAGATGATTGGTATTCCATTGTAGGTTGGAATATGCATTTTATTACAGCTTATGAATTTCCGGGGAAATTGAGATTGCTTGGTCGCAAGGAGGGAATGTGAATTCAGTACAGAATTGGCCGAAGTAGTTTTGGGAAAATGAATGCAGGGATGGTTTAGAATATATTCTGTTGAATTATATTCTGTTGCGGGTTTTTGGAGTGTGTTTATTGCAAGGTTAGGAATATATGCCATTGCGGATTTTGCATGGGGAGTTGGGTTGAGGTGACGCGCTGTTCGCGGTCACGGTTGGTTGGAATTGTGGGTTTGTTCTCCATGTGGTGTAGAGAACCCTCATCTTACTCCCCCCCCCCCCCCCGAGTGACGTAGTCACGAAATAAAGGTAGGGGCGGAAGGAGTGGGTCGGTGTGTCACGGGAGGCGCGTTAGTTACCTAGGGGCCTGTGAGTAGGGCGTTAGAATATACTCACAGCTAGGCCAGCTTGTCGTAAGAGGCGACTAAAGGCCGAGTGGTAGCCGGGGCCCCAGCGCCCTGTGCACCCGGTGAAATACCACCCCATCAAGCTTTAGGCTCCGTGAAATGGTCGGGAGAAACCCCTGGCCGTCTTTCGGAGCTTGGCTGATGGACCGGTTCGAGAAAAGTTTGGTTAGGTGGTAGTCGGTCCCAAGGTGAGATACCAGCCCGTCACGCTGTACATTCCGCGATATCGCCGAGAGAAATCTTCGACGGTGTTTCGGATATGTGGCTGATGGCCCGGACTGACACGGGGATAAGTCATGATGGTGCCTTTTGATATAAAGAATTCCGGAGGTAAACTAGTCTCCCAATCGGATCCCCCGGGGGGGGGGGGGGACTATGTCAGGGGGAACATCATGCAGATATCATGATAAATAATGGAACCTTAAGAGGTTCGTCATCGCATAACCGGGCTCGCTCTCGAGGCTCGGCTCACGCTCGACTGGTGACGGCATTTTGTAACATCAGGGGCATCGGTTTCGCCAATACCAATGTAAACGCCGTCCACCAATATTTGCAAACAACGAAACCTGATATCCTTGCCCTAACTGAGACCCAGGCCCATTCTTCGACTGATTCGACATATATTCGTTGCTCACGATACGACTTACATTCGAGATTCCGTTTTAAGAGCGGAGTCTGCGTCTTCGCGCGGTCCAATCTGGCTTGCCAGAGGATGGAGGCGTTGGAACCCAATAATATGGACATCTTATGGTTGAGGGTCGTGCTGAGGAATTCCGTTAAATTTCTTTGTTGTCTTTACCGCTCCCCGAATGACGATCGACCGGCGACGTTCTTCGAACATCGGTCACATACCGTCGACTGGATACAGATCAACCACCCAGCTTCTGAAATTGTTGTCCTTGGCGATTGTAGTGTGCACAATTCCGGCTGGTTGTTACATTCTAACAGAACCGACGAGGCTGGGAGGCTGGCGGAGATGTTTACCGTAAGCCACAACTTGATCCAACTCGTGGGTGAGCCGACGCGAGTGCGGATGCCCGAGGCGATTATGCGAACATCCTGGATCTGTTTTTGACATCCGAACCGAGTATTTATACCGTAGAGGTTTCTGCGCCACTGGGAAACTCAGATCACTGTTTGGTATCTGTCGCGCAAGCACTTGCATATCGAGCGAATAACCGACCTAGGCAGCTTCGCCATGTATGAAAGTATGGAGCTGCTAACTGGGACGATTTGGGAGATTTCTTCGCATCCTTCCCATGGTCCGAGGTGTGCTTCGGAAACTCCGATGTTAACGCATGCGCGGAGTCGGTATCAGAGATTATTCTTCTTGGGATGGAGATTCATATTCCACATTCCACCAAACGAAGTTCATCTGATAAACCTTGGTTTGACAAAAAATGCGGGCTGATTACAGCGGCAAAAAATAGAGCATTTAAGCAATGACGCTCCAATCCCACCGATGTTAGCAGAACGAATTTTGTTAGAATCAGAAACACGTGCAACCAGGCGATTGATACCGCGAAGAAGGCACACAACGACAGGGTGATCAATAAGCGCCTTCGGTGCCCAACTGGTTCGCGCTCCTTCTGGTCAATGGCAAAGGCTGTCAGCGGTAACTTCGCATCCTCCTCTTTCGCTCCGTTGGTGATAGACAGCGGCACGTTAGTCACGAATCCAAAGGATAAAGCTGTGTTCGCGAATTTATTTTCCGCGAATTCCGACCTCGATCCCGGCCTTTTGGAGCCACCTGTGAGCTCGCCGATACAGTCTTCCATGCGGGATGTGAGATTTCGTCCGCGCAGTATTCAACGCATTCTACGAGAACTGGATTGTAGGAAGGCAACCGACCCGGACGGAATAACAGCAATTGTCCTTAAGAACTGTGCTCCAGAACTATCGCCGGTTCTTGGCAGACTCTTCCGCTTATCTTATGCACGGAGGACCTTTCCTGCCTGCTGGAAAATCGCTCGAGTTCAGCCAATCCCAAAGAGGGGAAAAAAGTGTCTCCCACAAAATTACCGTCCGATAGCATTACTGTCTATTTTGTCTAGGGTAATGGAAAAAGTCATCAATACAGAGTTGGTTAAGTATTCCGTGGCAGGCGGTCCACGGGAGACCTTTTGACACTTATAACCGATATATGGACATCTGCGATTGAACGGCATGGTGAGTCAAGGGCGGTCGCATTGGATATCTCCAAGGCTTTGGACCGCGTGTGGCACGGGGCATTGCTGAGCAAACTTCGTTCATATGGACTTTCCCAACAGCTTTGCGACTGGACGAGGAGCTTCTTCGAGAATCGATCGATCCGGGTTGTAGTGGACGGCGAGTATTCGGATCTGTATCCTGTTAATTCGGGGGTGCCCCAAGGTTCTATTTTGGCTCCAACCTTGTTCTTAATTCACATAAATGATTTGTTGGAGACAACGGATAACAAAGTGTTCAGTTTTGCGGATGATAGTACGCTTGTTTCCTCCTTTTCGAGTGATCGGCCGATTGGTGCATCAACGTCGCACCAGCTGAGATGTAGACAGATTGACTCTCTGAATCAGGATCTGGATAAAGTCCTGCAGTGGGGAAAGACCAATCTTGTCGACTTCAACGCAACGAAGACCCAGTATACAACATTCACAAAGAAAACTGGATCATCGGTTCCACAGCTGATCATGAGTGGCCGGGCCCTCGAGGCTGGGGAAAGTTTGAAAATCCTCGGCGTCACGGTCCGTGGGAATGTATCATGGCACAAACACGTATCGGGTATCGCCAGATCAGCCTCAGGAAAACTAAGTTATCTTTTGAGAGCGAAGAAATATTTTACTCCGGCCCAACTTCTTCTCCTATATAAATCTCAAATTAGACCCGCTCTCGAATATTGCTCTCATGTTTGGAGCTCGGCTCCTAAACATACTCTCGACCTACTTGAGAGCGTACAAAGACGAGCGATACGCCTGATCGGGGACTCGGTGCTGACGTCGGGACTGCAGTCGCTATCACATCGAAGGCGCGTAGCCGACCTATGTCTGTTTTACAGATATTATCACGGGTGCTGTTCTTCGGAGATTCTTGGCATTGTTCCACGCAATTCGGTTTATATGCGCTCCACAAGATAATCCGACGGATCGCACCCGTTTGTGGTTCATCTCCCGACGGCGCGAACATCCCTGTATCAGAACTCGTTTCGTTACAGAGCGGGGAAGCTGTGGAACTGCCTTCCCACGCGAATGTCCCGGAGCGTTACAACGTGCAACTGTTCAAAAAGAACTGCAATAGTTATTTGATGGCATCTCGGGGCGCCCACTCGACGCCTCTCCCGAGAGAAGTCTAATAAAATAAAAAAATAAAAAAAAAAGTAAAAAAAAAGCAATCTTAATTTCCCCGGGAAATTCATATGCTGTAATAAAACGGATATTCAAACCTACAACGGAATATTAACGGAATGTTTGCGCAGTGAGCGATTTTTCCCTTAAACACTGTTAGCTGGGTTTTGGTTGGGTTGAGGCGTATTTTCCATGTGTTAAAGTATGCTGAGATGTGCGGGAGGAAGTTGTTAACCCAGTTTCTTACCGCTTTGACAAATCTACTGCTAGAGTAAATTAAAGTATAGTCAGCATAATTTATCATTACAATACTAGGTGGAGGTTGGGAAATATCGGGTGTGTATATAAGATATAAAAGTGGTTTGAGATTTGATCCTTGGGGAACTCCCGCGGTTATATTGCGAGTTTGTGAGAGGCAAGAGTTTGTTCTGACCATGAATCTCCTACCAGAAAGATAAGATGCTAGGAGCTTTGTGATGTTAGAATTCAGACCAGATAAGCAGTCACACGCTTTGGAAATATCGTCAGATATGCATACGGTAGAGCACTGGCTTTCCAGACCAGCTGTGACATCGTATGCGAGTTTAGTAGAGCATGGCAAGTGGAGTGTCGCTCACGAAAGCCAAACTGAGAATTAGGGATGAGAGCGTTATCATTTCCAAACGGGAGAAGGTGTGATCTTACATTGTAATATTTTGCTTAGGGTGTTTAATAAAGATATCGGACGATAGTTGGAGGTGTTATTGGAACTGTCGGACTTTTTAAGAGGGATTACTACCGCAAATTTCCAGTTCTTTGGGAAACGTGAAGCATTTATGATATGGTTAAGACGGACGAGAATGGGAAGTAGACTTGGCGGCCGAAGTCTTTTAAACGGAAGGTGTGGTTTTCCACCTAGACCGGTCGATTTTTTGTTTGGTCGTGATTTTATGAACTTGTCGTTAGAAATGTGCTGGTGTCTTGGATGTGATGCCTTGTTTGTGTCGTTAAACTCTCCTATGAATGGAGTATACAATGCGGGTAATCTGTGGGAGATGTATTCCTTTACAGTGTTTTTAAAATTAGGGACTGAGAGGGAATCATTTTGTTAATTTTTTGTTGGGTCGTGATTTCATCTGTGGTTAGAAATGTGGTGATGTCTGATGGATGTGACGGCTTGTTTGTGTCGTTAAATTCCCTATGAATGGAGTATACAATGCGGGAAATCTGTGGGAGATGTATTCCTTTACAGTGTTTTGAAAATTAGGGACTGAGAGGGAATCATTTCGTTAATGGATCTTTGAGAAGTGATCAGCGAGGCAATTGGCTGTGTCCATATCGGATTGGATAAGATTGTTGCTAAGAGGGTTGATAAAGTAATCGATTCGGGGTTTAAACTTCCGACCAGTTAGCCGGTTCATGTTTTTGAAGAGATCGCGGTTAGGTTTGATATTGTTAAGTGTAGAGGTATAGGTCTGATCCGCGAGCCTTTTTAAATGTTCATTTATTAGGGTGGTCAGGAGTTGGATTTGACTTTTAATAAATGGGCAGAATCTTATATGAAGTGTTCGGCGGAATTGTTTTTGGCTGCGCAGCAATTTAGTTAGGTTTCTGGGCAAAGGTTGCCCTTACTGATTATGAGGGATGGTGGTAGGTGTATTGCTAGTGAAGGCATTCTTGAGGGTCTGCTCAATTTTTAGGGCAGCTCGATCGATATCAGCAGGGATTAGGTTAGATGATTCGGGGATGTGCAAGTTAGAAAACTTGCGGCGACTTCTCTATTGACCTTTTTCTAGTTAGTCTTGGAGATGTTTGGCACAGGACTGCGTGAGTAGAGCAGTTCGAGGGAGGGGCTTTGATCGAGGTGTGAACGGAACCATGATCAGAGGGAAAAAAGAAGGATACTGTGTGGGGCCTTCTGGGCAGCTCACATTTGAATACTTACACCAACTAGGAAAGGCTGAAGATCAGCACCTCTGTGAAACCTACAGATAACAGATGGTCATATTTAGGCACACTTCTGCTATTTTTCACAGTAGTTTGCATTTGTTTAAAACGTACGACGCATGTCAGACTGCAAAGTTAATAGGCGTACAACTTTGCTTCTGCCGTTTTGCAATAGATGGCTGTAGCGGTAAGTGGTAGTTGAAATAAATAGATCATAGATCTCATACCGCTTAGGTATTTGTAAACATAACGCCATCGAAATATTAGTTGATTTGTGTCTGCATCATAAAGTTATTCTCGATTAAACATGTCAGCTTACGAGCCAAATTCTCGTCATTTGCGGGAGGTTTTAATTTTCTGCTTTAATATGAAGAAATCTGCGGCTGAGGCTCATCGAATGCTCTCAAATACCTATGGTGAGACCGCTATTAGTGAAAGAACGTGCCGAGAGCGGTTTCAACGCTTCAAGAATTCCGGGGAAAAAAAACGGCAGAAGCAAAGTTGTACACCTAATATAATTTTAATTTCATTATTTTTTGTAAAAATTTCATGTTTGTCAGCTTCATCAAGATTTTTCTACACTTGGTAAATGTCTTTTAGATGAATCATCTGTAGTAGGTTATTTAATATCCAATGTAAATACTTTGATGAAGTTCCTTAGCTTTGTTTTGATTATGTCGAATTACAAGTGTAATTTAACTTAACAATTTTACCCGTTTATACCTTTAGGATATAACATATGGATTATTATATATGTGTACATAAAATATCATGGTAATTAAACAGTCGCAGCAGAACAAACATAATTTTATATGGCAACATGGATGTTTGTGATTAAATATCTATCAAAAATGTCACAATTATTTTTCTGTCATCAAATTTCAAAAGATCGTATCAATAAGCGGAAGTTGACATAACTTGCACTATTTTATAAGTTTGCTGTAAGCTAATAAAAGGGGCGATAGCTAACTAAACTACCGTGTTTACATTTCAAACTGTTGCTTCGCGTCGTACCCGCTCTCGTGTCCGTATTGTCGACGAGTCCCGCAGAAGGGACTATTTCTGGGTTTGAAATAATATAGAAGTCCGTATCCTTGCAGAAAAACCAAGTAAGTACACTTTTGTGTGTAACGCCGCTATAGGATCACCATATTGCATGTACAGCTTTAACAGTGTGTTCAGACAGTCAACCTGACATTTTAGTAATAGTGTAATGCAAGGGGGGTTTTTTGTCGTTAAGAAATGGTAAGACTTCGTTTAATTATTGTACGAAGTTGCCATGTAGTGATATGTATATGATCGCCTTTAAGGGTAATTGGCTGGAAATATATAACCTTCGTAATCTGTGATGGTCTACGATAAAGCTTCCCTAATGGTTTGCTGTTTAAGTGCAACCCGCTGAAATTGGATGGTGATATCCCCGCAGTTGGTGAACCAATTTCTACAATAGGTTTTTGATTGATTTATTATCGAAATTGCTGGGGTATTTATGCTCCCAATCAACCACTCAATTATTCATACATTTATTAATCTACTCATACAATTTTGCTTAACAAGCAATACAATTTGCTTATCATGCTATTCTATTTTCTATCACCAGCTTGGCGCATAGTGTAGGAACAATGACACGATTTGACCCAATTAATTTGTGAATCACTCGCTAGTGGCAAGCTTGCCAGCGGGTGTCATATGATTCTTTCAAATCGTAACTGGAGCAATTCCTTTCTTTTACTCAATGAAAAGAATCGACCCTGAATTATTGTCCACAACGAATGCTGGTTACGTGACACTTGCTAATTGTTACAAGGGCAGTTGATTCATTTGATATTATTCTTCATGGTCATTTCATGGACATGTTGTTACACTACAATAGTTTCTTACTGTGGTATCCTATTCGTCTTTAGCATCGAAATCTGATCTTGACCGCCTTCAATTATCTATATCAAATACCTCGATCTTAAGGCGTCCTTCTCCAATCTGGCAGCATTCATAAATTGACCATTTCTTGGGACATCGACTGATCTTCATAATTTTGGGTGCAAACAACAAATGGCACATTTTATATGAATCATCATCATCATCGGCACTACAACCTGGAACCGGTCTTGGCCTTACTTAGCAAGTCCTGAGGCTTGTTAAATTTCCATAATGATCTGTTTTTTCCGGGCAAGGTCATTAGTCTTGCGCCAGAGGCTCCCCGACGGGGAATCGAACCCCGGTTTCCCGCGTGACAGGCGGGTATACTAACCAGTATACTATTGAAGAGCATTTTATATGAATAGTTGTATTTTATTTAACGACAAGGTAAAATTAGATTCAATAGAACTGTAAAATCGAGCATTTTTAGTTTTACTTATATTTTTCAAATATATAAAGAAAAAAAAGGCGAACCTATAATGCTGAATCAATGCCCTGGAATGTTATTTTTTTTTACTCGCCTGAGTCTATCAACTAAGCTCCAACAGATGGTCAAGTATTTCTCCCAAACATTTCACGAAACCTAAAAGCTAAATGGGGTAATATTTCCTCGGATTGCTGAGCATGGGGACCCAACCTACCACTTGTTTATGATCAGCATTTAATAAATGCAACTCCCATCTTGTACAAAACTTTCTTATACTTTGTTTTCGAAGTAAAATAAAATAAAAACGCAATAATGATCCTGTTGGAGACGGAGCAGCACACGATGGCAACACTGGCGCAGGCACCACTGAAATGCTGTCATGACAACAGCGAATAACAAATGTCAGCAAACAGCTGACATTTCAATAATATCAAAAATTCGAGCTGTCATTTGCAAACCTTTTTCTACTTTGTCGTGTGTAGCGTAAATAATAAACCAAACATTAATTAATAATCAATCAGTGTTTGTTTCTCACTCTTGTGGTTGTTATTAATGGTCGGTCCTTTGGTTAGCGACGTAACAGCTTTTCCTCGTGAGTCGAGCAACATCAGGAAACCCCAAAGTGTCCAAGAACTGAGGGACTACGATCGAAAGAAGAGTTGTTCGATCCAACCAATTGAAGTAATTCCTTTCAGTTTCAAACACATTCGGATTTGCCATTGTTTTCAGTCAACGGCAAAGACCACAAACAAATTTAGCGTTTACAGATCCCGACATAAGAAAAAACAGTAATTTCAGTTGTAGCTATGGCATCTATGGGCTCTTCATCCTGCCCTCGGTTTTTTTTATTGTAAGACACAAATAAGCTAAATTCCTCCGATCGATATGTAGAATCTCCTTCAAAACATGTGTTTATGAAACTGAAACGTGCTTTAAAAAAATTAGAATAATTTTCATATAAAAAGTATTTAACTTTGTAAATTAAATTTTTGTGTTGCTATCAATTTGGTGGCGGCCTTCGGTACCATTTGATGGCTTACAATCAATAGACTAATGTCTTCTTTAATGAAGGTAGTATAGCGTTTTGGATGATAGTGAAGAACGTGTGATTCGAACTGACGCTATGTTACGTGCGGCTTCCACCACCCCCATCATTTAATTGTTTTTAATATAATTTGATTTTAATATGGTTTGATGGTAAGGTGGTGGAAGAATTGCACGATCCACATGTGAGTGTTCGAACACGCCCCGATTCGAGTGTGGATCGTGGGCGAGTTCGAGTTCGATTTTCGGGGTGGATGTCGATGGAGAGTGAGAGAGAGAAACAGCAAAAGGAATTTTCGATTCCGTTTGTTTTTGTTTTTGGTTTTTGAGATTATACGGTATTGGTTACTGTTGAGTTGAAGAACCGCAGTAGAAAACGAAGAACTGCAACGCCCCGTTGTGAAGAAAAGATAAAAAAAGGTTGTGAAAAAACGTAATAAAAGCTTGCAATGTAATTTTAAGTTTTCCTTGTTTAAATAAAGAAAAACAAGCTCAAATACGGTGTTGAAATCAGTTGGTGTCCTTTTTCCTTGACCGAGTGTGTGCGCAACCTTTATGATATCGCAATTGGCCAACCCATGAAGGAGGATTCATATCCCATTTTGAGATAGGATCACTATCCGCAGTGTGTGCATTTTACCACCCAACCCGGTGGAGAGGGCCAACGAACAATTCGATAGCTAAAGCTGAAATAAACATACTGTAAAGGTGATCATCAGTATTCAAAGGAAGTTTAGGAGGCAATAGCAACGATGATACTGACAACATAAACGGCGCCTAGTCGAGAGTGGAAAAACATAACATAACGACAGGTAAGCGTTTATATATATATTTATAACAAATATTCTGTGGCAGGAATATACACCACAGCTATGACAGTTAGAATCACCATAAATTGAACCAAAGCGCAACCCATCAGCACACCGCCGTGTGTAGAATTCGGTTTTTAAGCTCAAGTATATTCAACTGATGTGAATTGTTATGTTATCGCTGTGGTATACGGCTCTGATGCATTTTCTTATTCGATTTTCGTTCGGTGTACTTCAATATTTGCACGTGTAATGGATATAGGTGAGTATGTTCCTTTGGCGGAACGACGATATCTCAACCTATAGTGGGTTGTGTGGTTCGTAGAACCGCCACAGTAGTATTATCAAATTTGCCGTTTACTATATATAAACTAACTGTACAATAATTATAGTGAAATATACTAATTTTAACTTCTTCGTTCTGAAATATACTAAAGTTGTTATATATGATTTCCCATTCCTATTATATATAATATATGATGAGTATAGTGGTTAGTATATCCGCCTGTCACCCGGGAGACCGGGGTTCGATTCCCCGTCGGGGAGCCTCTGGCGCAAGACTAATGACCTTGCCCCAAATCATTATGGAAAATTTAACAAGACTCAGTTCTTGCTAAATAAGGCCAAGACCGGTTCCCGGTTGTAGTGCCGATGATGATGATGATGAATATATGATGCGGACTTGCCTCCAATCGGAGAAATTTGATTTTAATCATTAAAAAGAACTACATGTGTCTATATATCTACCGCTCAAAACAAACGTTATATAAAAATATGATCTAACAACAAAACGTTTTCAATAGAGTATATTAAAAGCCACAAATATGACACTTGCAAATTAGCACACGTAAAGTGTAGTTTATCTGTGCTATAAAATACGCCCAAATAAAGGAAATTATGACTAAAATATATCACCTCCCACTGGAAATTGTAGTTATAAAACGCCACACGTACCTAAACAACATACAATTAAAATGGCAGTGGCTTTATTGAAAAGATTGTTATATATTATTTTACGCCTATTACTATTAAATATAATATAAGATGCGGAGTTACCTCCAATCGGAGAAATATCATTTTAATCATTAAACAGAACTACAGGTGCATGTATACAATATCTACCGCTCAAAACAAATGTTATATAAAAATATGATCTAACAACGAAGTGTTTTCAATAGAGTATATTAAAAGCCACAAATATGATACCCTTAAATTAGTACACGTAAAGTGTAGTTTATCTGCTATAAACCACACCCAACTACAGAAAATTATAACTAAGATATATCAGCGCCCACTGGAAATTGTAGTTATAAGACACCACACGTACATAAAAAACATACAATTAAAATGGCAGTCGATTTATTGAAAATATGATTTCGTGGCTTTAATGTTTAAATATGGTTCGGATGTCGTGGTCACCTCACGTGTATCGCAATGTCGAAGTTCAATTTTCGACCACATTTTCGAGCAGCTGAGGACATATATAGCCAACGTTGATTACTAAGTGGTCTAAAGTCGGCGGTTTATTGGATTAGCATCTCACATATCCGTACAAAAAATAATCAAGAAGTGTGATATGACAAGATCGTAAAAGTCCATTCCACCATATTATGCGTTCGCCAATAAATTGATTACGTCACCTATTATGTTGCACTGTCTTGTTTAAACCACGGATCTATAGAGCTCTCCATTGTGAGATTCCGGCTGATAAAGAGCAATCTTGTTTTCGTCCCATTCGCAAAACGTACGACCGATTCTTGCACGAGTTGAATCTTGTAAGCTTTTAAGCCAAGATCTTGGCGAAATCTGTCATAAGGTTGATGGACACGATGGGGTATCGACTCATTAGAGTTGTCCTCAACACTACGTTCCGAAGTAGAAATAACTTCTTCGGTGCATGCTCTACGATGTCTCTGTGGATGCGCATTGTCAATAAGAGTATGCGTGGTGTGAAAATGATTTATAGTTAATCGAATAACCTATTCAGACAGACGGTTACGTCGACAGTAAAATGAACTTAGCGCTCGATAAGTTTCGCCAATTGAACCATGATTCTCGAAATAAATTTGCAAAATACCCAAGCCTTGTTTCGTCATATGTGTATTCATGGTGAAATGGCAAAACGAACTGAACATTAATATGCTGTTAATTAAGCTGACTTTTCGCTGAATCCCGATTCGTTTACCGGGAGCGAAAGACGACGAACAAATAAAACGAAATGCAATGTTTCCTTTTATGAAACTCTTTAATTCAAATAGACACAACACAATGTTGGTAACAAACGAAATAATACAATTATTATTATAAACGAACGAAAACGAATAATATCTTCTATGATATAAACGAATGATAAAAGCTATTGCTACGACAAACGAAAAAAACGAAACTAATTACATAACAAAAATGACAAGCAAAAACTAAACAACAAAAATGGCAGCAACTCACACAAACAGTGCTGCCGAAACATGAAGGTATTTACAAAAACTATAAAGAATTAATACTAACAATTAATAACAAGAATCAATATAAACTATAATAATTAATAACAAAAAGTAATAATAATTGTTCAATGGCTTGAACTAACTAGTTCAAGCACGACGCGACACTTTTGTTAAAAACTCTGTTGCCAAATTAAAGGGGTATTCTGGTCTAGAATTTTGAAAAACTCGATTTTTTTTAAATATTTTCTTACAGTTTATACTTTTAAGAATAGGCTGTCCAAAGGAAATTTTAAAATTCCAATAATTGGCGAAGTTACAGCTGTTTAACTGACGCGGCAATTAGACCGGTCCTACCGGAACGTTCGAACAATAGATGGTACATACTCCCCAACTACCTGCGATCTCGAGGTCCCACTATACAAACCCTGTGTCTCGTAAAAATTACTTTGAAATGAATTATAATGGTATTCCGTGACGTATTTTTTTTTATTATGCCACTTGAAGCTACTATGCACTGACATTTTTAAACGCGTTTTTCTCGAAACCACTTTTTACAAGTCTATTAACGCGATATCTCAAGTTCTAATAAACCCATTGAGTTGAAATTCGGTACAAACCTTCTTCCTATAATGGTCTAAAGTACCCACTAAGCTTTAAAAAAATACTATTTTTAAAAAATTAATAACCGGAAAAAAAATAATGAGAAAAATCAAAATTTTTTTCAAACAGGCGCCATTTTGAGACTTCCACCTTCTTCGAGGTAGGGACAATTACAACATCTCCACTGATTAAGAATCCATTTTTTTTCAGATAATTAGAAGAGTCAAATTCATGTCAGCACGCTTTTGTTTCAACCCCCCACTTCATCACCCTGGAATTTTGGAAATTTTCGACTTTTTTTTTGTTATGTTATAAATAAATATTGGGCAAAAAACCGATATTAAAAATATTTTTCGGTTTTTTAACACTTTTCTAAAAAAAAAAACGTTCAAATTTGGCCCTCAACACCAGAATACCCCCTTAAAAATCAAACCTCTAAAAAAACCGAAACATTCTTTGCTTTTTACTTTTTAAGAAAATCTGATTTTCAGTAGTAGTTTTTCCAAGTTCACTATAACATATCATGACAATTCGATATTTTATTAAAACGTTTATCAAATTTTCTGTACAACAATACGAGGGTTGCCTCTTATGTTTCGGGATTTGGCAACCCTAGTGTTGCAATCGGGCAATTGATAGCTCTGTCGTGAAGTTGGACATTTTTGAGGTTATACGCACTCAAAACGTTTTGACATACGAGCGCTATTTGTGTTGTTTACAGTAACTTAAAAGATTCATCTCGGCCCAAAAATGGAATTAAATCGTCAACATTTTCGTGCGATTATTTTTTACAACTTTTGGCGTGGATTAACTCAGCAACAGTGCATGGATGAACTTAATTCAATTTTTGGCGATGAAGCTCCATCAAGGACCAGTGTTTATCGATGGTATGGTGAATTCAATCGTGGTCGTAGTTCACTCCAAGATGAATTTCGTGAAGGTCGTCCAAAATCAGTTTTTGTTCCGAAAACCATTGATGCTGTGCGTGAACTAATATTGAAAGATCGTCATGTGACCTATCGTGAGATTGAGACAACCTTAGGCGTTAGTGGGACCAGCATACATTCAATATTGCATAAACATTTGACTGTCAAAAAAATTTGTTCGCGTTGGATCCCACACAGTTTGTCAATCACCCAAAAAAGGGCTCGTGTCAATTGGTCGAAAGAAATGCTCAAAAAATACGGTCGCGGTGCTTCGAAACACGTCTATGACATCGTGACAGGTGATGAATCGTGGATTTACGCGTATGAGCCCGAAAGTAAACAGCAGTCGACTGTCTGGGTGTTTCAAGATGAGCCAAATCGAACAAAAGTTGTTCGTGCACGAAGCACTTCCAAGCATATGGTCGCCTGTTTTTTTCGGAAAAACTGGACATGTCGCAACCGTACCACTAGAACAACGCAGAACATTCAATTCTGAGTGGTACACAACCATTTGTTTGCCAGTTGTCTTCCAATAAATCAGGAAAACCAACCACCGAAGACGGATCACTCTTCACCACGACAATGCGAGCTCTCACACATCGGCTGCGACAACTGCATTTTTGAGCACCCAAAACATCGATTTGATGGGTCATCCGCCGTATAGTCCTGACTTGGCACCGAATGACTTCTTTTTATTCCCGTACGTAAAAAACAAACTGAGAGGTCAACGTTTTTCGACACCTGAAGAAGCGGTTGCTGCATTCAGAATGCATGTGTTGGAGATACCTCAATCAGAGTGGCAAAAGTGCTTCGACAATTGGTTCAAACGCATGCAAAAGTGGGGAATATTTTGAAAAACAATAAAGTGATTTTCGATGATCAATATTTGTTTTTGTTCTCTAATCCCGAAATATAAAAGGCAACCCTCGTACAACAGATGTTTAAACAAATGCCACGACCAGCAAAGACCTCCACGAACGTTCATCAATTTGTTTGTACAACAACACAACAGATGTTTAAAACAAAAGCCACGGCCAGCAAAGAGCTTCACGATACACGGGTCATACAAATTTGTGGCATGCAATGCAGTAGCACCTGTGAAATCTCGTTCCGTTCAATTAAATTTTGTGATGTCCTCTATTAACCGTCAATTTTTGAAATAACTTAAAACATACGACGTCCTTTAACATGAGTTTCGCAGCAACCGTTCACCAGGAAACCCAGTTGCCTCTCTCATTAAAAATTAGAGTTACTTAATGTAGCTGGCAGCAAGGTTGCGACGTAGGATATCCACACACAATTTGACGGGGTTTGTTGAATCTGTTGAATCGCAAAATCGCATTTATTTTCAAGTAGTAGGCCACGAAGCCTGTCAATTAGAAAACGCTTCCCAATAAAAAATCAGTTGAAGATGGATCGTGAGTGCGCCCTGTGAACTTTTTCAACGCGATTTCAATCTTTAGGTAGCCAATGTCTCCCAACCTTTTTTTCTTTATCCCTCCGCCGCCCTAGCTCCCATCGCAATGTGCATTTACTTTCAAGAGCCACCATTGACCACCACCGGTAAAGAAGAATTGTTAATTGAAACAGAAAATAAAGTGAAGTGAGGGCTTCTCGATAGTATAGTGGTTAGTATACCCGTCTGTCACCCAGGAGACCGGGGTTCGTTTCGCCGTCGGGGAGCCCCTGGCGCAAGACTAATGACCTTGCCCAGAAAAAATAAATCATTATGGAAAATTTAACAAGCCTCAGGACTTGCTAAATAAGGCCAAGACCGGTTCCCGGTTGTAGTGCCGATGATGATGATGAGTGCAAATATTAAACAATACACAGTGCAACTTTGACCTCTACACCCAAAGTAATCAAAAAACAATTAGTGCCGATACGTGGCGTACGAAGTGTTCCAGTTTGTGT
Source organism: Microdon myrmicae (assembly GCA_963931805.1). Taxonomy (NCBI): domain Eukaryota; kingdom Metazoa; phylum Arthropoda; class Insecta; order Diptera; family Syrphidae; genus Microdon; species Microdon myrmicae. Next base: position 35,786,786 of record OZ007501.1, on the reverse strand, counting down.
ATGTGGACAATATAATAAACAAACTCCTGAACGTGATTATCTATCTGTCACTCGCGCAATAAAAAAAAAACCAATAAAAAAGTGAGAACACGTGGTCCATAATATGGACGTAAATCAAATGGATGCCAAAATGGTGCTTCGGAGAAGGTCAAATACAGACGTACATCTAAAGGCTAAACGAACAAATGAAAACAAGGATACAGACACGTTGATTGTCAACAGCGACGACGAAGACAACACCCATGGTGCCCAGTACTCAGGGGCTGCAGTGTATGCGCTGTCAACGCTTCGGCCATGCGGCAGCGAATTGCAATATGCATTTCAGATGCGTCAAATGCCTAAATACGCATATCATTGGAGAATGCCAATTGGGCAAATAACAGCTCCCGGATAGAAATAATATATCCTGTGTCCTCTGTAACAACTCAGGTCACCCTGCTAACTTTAGAGGTTGCCCTAAGTACCAACAACTAAAATCAAAGTTGGAAGCCAGAAAGAAGCAAGTTGAAGAAGAGAAACGGATGAAAACTCGCTCTTACAACAACTTCGTGGCACCAAGTATGTTGTGGGTAAGTTTAGTCGGGGCGCCCGGAAGGGTGCAAGGTGCACTAAACTTCCACAATCTTCTCCCGAAAATTGTTCAGCAAAACTCAAAGTTTCGAAATACCGAGCGGACACAGAAACCAAACAAATAAACTTCGGAAATCGTTTGTAAATCTTTTATTACGTACATCAATATAGTTACACAGCGGTTAATTTAGTTCACCGTCACTTCGTTGAATGGAGAATGCAATAGTATATTGTTCTCAGATTTAAATTAGATAGCTGTTAAAATTGTACACAGAAGTCTTTACTACTCTTACACTCGGGAACACTTATAGCCACGATATTTCTTAACAACTGATACTTTATATAAACGCAAAATTATGTCGGGCCTTTTTACCGATTCACTGGACTGGGAGGGGCAACTCCGATCTTTTCATTGGCGTCGGCCAATGAGCGATCGGTTTGATTTTGGTGACAAGTTACTGTGGGGGACCGTACTGGTCAGGACAAACACCCATTCGTTGGAAACCAAGACAAAGAAGGTGCGAAGGGTGCGCAAAAGGAAATTCAAATATCCGGCTGATCAAATAGATGATCGCGAACGGAGGCCGGCTGTATTGTTCTGGTGAACAATGGAGGATAGATATTTTTGTTGACGTTAAGTCAACAGGAACTTCGCCAACGATGGCAAGGGACCAGGCTGGATGGCTGTATGTTTGATTTGGGCAAGCATCATAGGGCATGGCCATTAATGATTGTTTAAATAACAATCATGGGTCGTGTGAAACTCGATGATCGTTCGTCGCTTGGATGACCGATCATGAGGAATTTGCCTTGCGGATGTGCAAGCATACGACTTATCCAGGGTGGCCATGGACCAACGGATGGTTGGTAAAATAAACACAGTGAGGTTACTGTGTGTTTGGTTTGAGGAAAACCGATCGTGGGACAAGGCCGTTGATTGGATTGTTTAAACAATCCATTATGATCGTGTCCAACTCGATGATCGGCTATCTGTTTAGGCGATCATGGTTGGAAATTTGGCTCTTAGACGTGCAAGCAAGCAAGTTGCCCAGCATTCTTTCTTGTGGACCAACGGATTGTTGGAACAAGAACATGCTGAAATATTGGCGTGTGTTTACCAATCATGCTGGCAGACGAGCTGAGCCGATCGGGTTGGCATATGGTTCATGTATTATGAACGGAAAAATTTAATTGGTATGCATGCCTTTGGTGAGGTTTTACTTTCAGGTGAAATCTAATGAAAGGTAGCTTACGCTGCGGATTGCAGGTAAGTATAGTGGCTTGTGGAGTGAGGGGAAGGCAGATTGATCTAAGGAAGTGAGCGGTTCTTAGGGAATGCTTTAAAGAACCCCCACAGTGTCATACATCAGGCTACTGACCGTGTTTTGAATTTGATTTCTAAACTAGACTATACTCCACTGATGTGAATTATTTTTGTTATCGCTATGGTATACGGTTCTGATGTATTTTCATGTTCGACTTTTCGTTCGGTGCTCCTAACTATTTTGCCTGTGAATTGTGTGTGTGAATCTTTTAGAGTCGCCACAATACGCCCAAATGGCAGGTGGAGTAAAAAATACACCAATCTTAGAACAATCACGCAATATCATTAAAACGCCTGCTCCAGGGGCACAAACTTATAAAACAGCTATATTACTGTCCATACAAGGACAGTTTGCTGCGTTTGATAAACAATTCGAAATGAGCAAAAAAAAAAAAACCGACGGAACAAGTGGCTCGAACGGACATTATCTATTCGACCCTGTTTCCAGACGAACCCGCACTTTAATCATAACGTTCACTGCGGCTGAATTAACTCTAAAAATTATTGCTGTGAATGTTAATTCACTAATCCGCATGGAAAGAAGGGATAATCTCAGCGATCTGCTGGAAGCTGAACGCCGGGATGTGGTTTTGTCTAGCGAAACTAAGCTAAGCCAAAGGCACAAATTGGGCTACCCAAATTATAAAGTAATTAGACGAGATCGTCCAAATTCCATTCTGGGGGCGGGGTCGCTGGCTTAGTTAAAAATGGTCTACAACACAAAGTCCTCTACAGTAGAGATGTATACAAGTTCCAGGTACTAGAAGCCTGCGTTATAGATATTCCTTTGAAAAGTCAAAGGCATCTATATGTGACCTCTGCTTATGCTCCCGAAGCTCCACAGTGTATACAGTTTATAAATGAACTTGATAGCCTTTTTCGAAGTCTCAAGTTAGGCTCGGAAAATAATTATTTCTTTATGGCGGGAGATCTCAATTCCAAGCACAGTGCCTGGGGTAACCTTATCACAAACACAAGAGGCACTGTGTTGTTCGACTGGTGGCAAACAGACGCTATCGAACATAAACTACAATTGTACGTTACAAGTGCGCCGTCATATCCAAATTCCCTCTTGGATTTACTGTTGCTGGACGAGCGAATACAATTATTAGATGCGGACCTGTGGAATTTCCACCAAACGCCACTGCTTAGCTTTCCATTTAATAAGCTGAAGACCCATAAAAACAAGTATAATGGTCGTTCCATTTGAACGCCACTACTTGCCTTCCCATCAATCATTAAAAAACTGCTTCCTAGAGCACCAAACACCCTGGAAGACATTTACTTACCTTTCCATCGTTTGCGCAAATTATCACCTGACACACCTTGAATCTATAATTTTCGCTGATGCAATTCTATCAGCACCAAACAGGTATTTTTCCTACGGGCATGGTCGCATGAAATGCACCATGTTCCTTAAAAGCAATTCGGTTGCATCACCAGCAACCAACATGACACGAACCAGTTCGGTGCACATATCCCCGAACGAATTCCGTCGCACACATGCAGGAGATATTCCTTCTTTTCCTTTTTCCTACAAGCACATCGGTAGCTAAACCGATCGACAAGCAATAGCTTAACTCGCACCCGGCTGCAAAAGGGAATCGAGTTCTCATTATTGTTAATACACACGACAGTTCGACCCTCTGAAGACGCCAGCGACGTGTGACCGATCGGCATAGACGCCCTACGTAGTGCCGATTGAGTAAACATCCCATGTTCCTTGTCACGATAGCTTGCCCAGTGCAAACTCGTCGTTTAGGATATCCTTTTATGGAATCCTAATATCCACGGTTCGCATGCTCATGGACACACAGCATGAGCGTGCGAGGTAACTGCATCTGTGTGCGTGCACATCCTCACCGTGACCAATTTATGGAAGATCATCCCCTATTGGTCACCGAAACGATGGATGAAATTTGGTATTCTGTCGTTTCGGAGGGAATCTTCAGTCTTTAGTTAGATTCCGTGGAGGCAAGTCGTGCCTCCACGTAAACTGAAAACGAATACGGAGTCGAGTTTCATCCGCCGGAAGATACGTATCGCAACGCGTGCAAGCGAGTTAGTGGCCAATGGTTGCACAAAAGCGGTGTGTCTATCGTATTATTTTAACTTTAACATAAACGAAAAAAGCGTTGTTCCTGATGTATTATCTTTTAACTTTAATTAGAACGAACAAAAGTGTGGCGCCTATTGTATTATATTTTAACTTTAACATAAACGAACAAAGTGTTGTTCCTATTGTATTATATTTTAACTTTAACATAAACGAGCCCGGTGTGTATTTTAAGTTCTAACTGATAGTAATGAAATATATACGGATTTAGCAACTGTACGGAGTCGTGAACTAATTTTTCTACGTAACCACAGATCCCAAATAGAAACATAAAAGAAATAATTGGAGTCGTTTTATTTTGCTTGGGTATATCTAATTGGTTCGAGCGGTGACCAGCCATAGTGACCCATTTTCCGCGGCAGCAAGCCAAGATCAGAAAGCTAGGGTGGCTTAGTGAACCTGTGCACAAGTTGGACATAATAAGCCCACACCACAGACCTAACTACTCGGAATTGTCTTCGTACAATCGAGTGCGATAGCGATCATTACGGACTTGGTGCTGTAATACACGTCCCAAACGAACATTCACTACTTGAGCAGTCTCATTCTTTTAATTTCGGAAAAGCACACTAGTCGCGCTTTGATCGGATAATAAAAAAAGAATTACGCTCCAATGGCATAGATCCACCAACTGACAGAAATATTCATAATGACGAAATTGATCATTATCTTTCGACGATGAACAACATTGTTACTACAACAATGAATCGTTCTATGCCAAAAGTGTCTCACATGGAGAGCCATACAAACCGATACAGAAACGCAACGATCGACGAGCTGTATAGGCAAAAGAGTATTTTGTTCTGTAAGTTAAAACTGCTCTACAGACAGTTCAGCGATCCAAAAAGCCAGGAAATAAAAAAAATTAAGTCACTAATTAAAAATCTTCAAAAACTGATCCGTGATAACTGTAGATCAGTAATTAATGAAGACTGGAACAAGAGAATTCAAGCCATTAAAGCTAGTGGTCCGAATATGTTCCCTCAAATAAATAAAGTCTTTCGAAGGAAAGATTATAATGACATCCCATGTCTGCGAGTCCCGCGGACTCCCGAGAATTGTCAAACTCTGCTGAACGCAGAGTTCATAATTGTCGGGGATCCGCAAAAAAAGGCTAACTCAATTGATGCTTGTTTCGAAGCAGTGTATAGATTGAACGAATCGGCTCATTCTAACCTTGACCTGGAAAATAGGGCTCACTGTTGCGGATTGGCAGTTGAATGTACTGGGATGTACTGGAGAAATCTAGTACATTCGCAGTGTATACCAGTTGCGCGGCAGCTGTCGCGGATCAGCTGGCCGATTGTCACCAACAATGAGGTCAGCAGCGTCCCCTTTTGAATTGGCGGTTATTCGGCGTCATTTACCTAACCTCAGTCTGCAACCAACCTTCAACGGGCTCGTTACATCGGAGCAAGCATCGTCATCACGAGTAAAACGGAACAAGAAGTCATTCATTGTCGTTGTTGTTAACATAACTTAGAATGTTCAATAAACTAATTCAATCTCTTTAAAAGGTAAATTCTTCGAGTCGTTTTCTTCTTCCATCTGCCTTGTTCGTGCAAAGACCAACCGAATTAAAATACGCAATCACTGGCGTAATTGAATTGCATCACATTCAGGACAGTGGTTCGCGAGAATCACCATTATCACCCATCGGTGGACGCAGCCTTCCTCCTAACGGTTGTATCCCCTACATTTCCAAAAACACATTTCGCTACGCAATGAACTTAACAATTGGCGTCTCTTAAGTCGAAGTATCACTATCTTTACTGAAAATAATAGAGCGAATTCTCCACTTAGAAATCTAAACACTAGCATAATTGTACACAAGGATGAACTGACGGGCATTCTTAGATCGATTAAGAACAAAAAATCTTCTGGAATAGATAGTATTCCAAATATTGTTCTAAAGTATTGACCTCTTGAAGTAGTGAAGGTTTACACTATTTTGTCCAATGGCGCTCTAAATAATGCATATTATCCAACCCAATGGAAATCTGCAGTAGTCCATCCCATCCCCAAAAAGGGCAAGGACAGGAGCAATGCAGCCCATCTTCGCTCGATTAGTTTGCTTCCGAACTTCAGCAAGGTATTCGAGAAAATTATAAATAAAGCATTGACTAACTGGTGTGAGGAAAATGGTATTATTCCGAACAACCAGTTTGGTGTCCGATCGCAACATGACACAGTTCATGCTGCGACAAAACTTGTTTCCGACATACAGTGGAACAAAGCGAAGCGACAATGCACATGGGCCTTTGAAAAGGCTTTCGACACCGTATGGTTAGAGGGACTTGTATATAAGTTATCAAATCTATGTATGCACGAATATTTATTAACCATTATCTACGATATGATAATGGGTAAACAATTTGTGGTGAAATGTGGAGATATAATCTCTAACAAGACTTTCCACATCAAAAACGGCCTACAACAGGAGCAGTGAATTCTCACATTTTATTTAACATTTACAGTAGCGATCTAGTGGGTTCTCTCAACCATGCAATTGCGTATGCCGACGACATTGTGGTGTATAGATCTGGAGAAAAGATTGATGTCATCAACAGACTTCTGCAAAATGATTTCAACAAAATCAAACGTTTTTGCTATGACTGGAAATTAAAAATAAGTTTTCAAAAAACAGAGACTATCCTTTTCAGAACGCCCCTGTCCAGTGCATCAAGGGATACAAAACGGAATTGGAAAACATTTTCCATTGCAGGAAGTAAAAATCTCCCACTACAAGTAAAAACTGTAGTCAGATACCTTGGTCTCTGGCTTGATTAGTATCTTTACTTTGATAAGCATATAGCAGCTGTTCTTACAGCAGCTGCTCTTACAGCAGCTAAAACCGCATATGCAATGATACGAAATCTCTTCCGTAGTAGTCTTCTGGACCCCAAGGTGAAAATAATTTCATACTCAGCATTCATCCGACCAATATTAATGTATGGTGCCCGGTATGGTACAACATATTCCCATTTTACATGGAAAAGTTTCGGGTGTTCGAGAGGCAGTGTTGCGTTCCTGCGTCGGAAGGTATAGAACCCCAGAGTCGCAGTATAAGAATTACTATCCCAATAAAGTCCTGTATGATAAATCAGGACTAAATATATATATATCTTCATTATCAAGATTACCCGTGGTCACACAACTAGGGCAATGTGCAGTGAAAATGATCTCATATCGGGAGCATTCTGTCCCAATGATATGTATATGAAGAGTACTTTCCAGAATGGGTTCATTCCCCAGAAGCGTTCCCTTTCTTGGATAAAAAAGGACTTATCCAAGACAAACATGGAATCCCTATTATTTACCACACTTTCCGTGGTGGCGGGGATAAACGAATTCTCCACGATAACGATATCTCTAATATTCCAGATCGCCTGCGTTATAGTATGGTGATCGGTGAAAGAGATAAATCAATAAAAGATCGATCCCATCCCAATTGGTGGTGGATCTGTGGCGGTGCCGCCAAACCCCACGGTACACCTACCTAAAAATCCCCATTACCTCATCCCAAAATGCATAAGTTTTCGCCAATGCAATCGCATTAGGCAGCTGAAAATGCTTCACGCATTAAAGAGATCAAATCTATGATCTTTAAGTCCCTGTAAAGAAAACTTACCTTTCATGCATTCTCTTTGCATACCAATCCTCTGTGATTTCTTTATTGGTTTATCAGGAATTTCAAACAAATTTCGGCATCTACGTTGCCAGACAAATTCCCCTAGACGAATTCCGTAAACAAATGATTTGAATTACATACTTTGTAACCTTCACCAGGGATCATAAATATTGCGCCGTCTATTTTCCAACTTCGCCATGTGCACGATAAATTGCTTTACGTACACATTGGCCGGCGACCTTTTTCTCCCAGCATAAAATTCCCTGACTGGCACAATGTGCAAACCAAAGCAAATACACATTCCGCGTCTGTTGGCATCAATTGAATTCAAAGCATAAACAATGCAAATATAGAATCCGTTTCCCACAAACGGATTTCCCTGCATATACAAATGCAAGCAAGGGATTTGTTTCGTCCACCAACCAATTAGCACATTTCCACATCGCACCGTCGTTTCTTTGTTTAGCCGCACATGTTCCAACAGGTTTTATTTGCTTTACCGAAATCGTATCCTATGAATGCACTTTATGCACTTTCTTTGTTCTAGGTCCATTCTCACCCATTAAAGAATCATGCACACACACTGTGGCGACTCTAACAGATACACACACAATTCACAAGCAAAATAGTGAAGAGCACCGAACGAAAATTCGAACAAGAAAATACATCAGAGCCGTATACCATAGCGATAACAAAAATAATTCACATCAGTGGAGTATAGTCGAGTTTAAAAATCAAATTCTAAACACGGTCAGTAGCCTGATGGGTAACGCTTAGGTTCAATTTTTTAGGTGATTCAAACTGTCATTGCGTCAGTTCGAATCACACGTTCTTCTTCACTATTATTTCAAAACGCTATAACACTATTGCACTGAAAGAGTGCATGAACTACAGCGGCCGCACCCTTAAGAGAAAAGTTTTTCTCTCTCTCCCCTTGTTTTCTTAGCTCTAACCTAGGATGGAATTCATGAGTGAGTGAGTCTTATTCCATCCGTTGACCACGCTGGTCACATCACTCCCGCTCCCCTTACAGGGATGCGTCAATTCCAGAGTCGCGAGATTAAATCCCCAAGCTAGTAGATTGGTCCGAATCGTGTGAGTCGTCTGCGGGATTAATAGATTAAGTGACGAGTAAAGTGTGTAATATTATAATCAGTGAGTGGTCGTCATCAGTTTAAAGAAAATATGTAACGTTCCACTTAAAATTAACCTGACTAAAAATAATAAAAATAAGGATTCTGCAGTGTTTTATTGAGCCTTGTGTTCACTGGACGTGGCATTGTAAAGTCCTGTTGTGCTTTTCCTTTTGTGTCCGTCGGTACAATTAATTTATGATGGAGGCGGAAGTGAACCGAGTGCTCGTGCCCGGCACAATACTTCCTCCTCACAGATCAGTGATGAAGAAAGGACAGTGGGGGTTCTCTATAGTAGGTTGGAGAACCAACCCACAAGTTCAACCAAATTTCAACCTTATTTCGACCGCTTTCAGCGCGTTATATCAACCCTTATCCCACCGTTCAGTTAATTCACCTGAAAATCATGTTTTTTAAACGGACGCTTAGCTGAATTCATTATTCTATGCAGGTAATGCATAATTGAATTCAGCTACCTTTTTGCCATACGGCAACTCCAGTCCTCTAACCCATGAGATTTCCACCGGAAATCGCATCATGTCGGTTAGCAACGGCATAGTCTGGTCAAACGACGCGGTTGCATAATCATACAATCGCTGGGGAAATCATCAAAGTATTTAATTTAGTTCCCACGATCAGATTTCCCTAGCCGATTTGGCGTCCTATTCACTTTCCTCGGACACTCCATTCGCTGGGGATCAATGATCTCTTCTTACAGGTGAATAGGTACAAGATACATTTTCCTTTCCTTCTCAATTTTACCTTCCCACAGTTCAATGCACTCTGAGATCACCACATTCACCGAATTAGGTCAGTGGGCTATTCTCAGAGCTGCATTGATACATGCACACAAAAAACCAAATCCACCCCGGGTTCATTGCACATTGTGTTCCGGTTCTCTCATTCTCCCTTGTCCGTCGACTATCGAATTAACCGAACCGTTTATCTACCCCGATGGGCGGGGAACATGAGAGAGCGCAAAAGCAAAGATGATCTCGATTGGTTGATTGTGGTGCAAATCCAAAAATGCCATCTTCATCCCTAATTCGAGTCAGTCGCTATTCAAACACCACACACGTTGAATCGAGACTTAACCACCACAGGTTTCGGTCGCGTGAATTAAGTCATAGTTAATTCTTCGAGGAATTGGTGTAGTCGAGAATATTGATCGTCTTTAATGTTCAGTGAAAAAGGAATAAATGAAGTAAAATATATGAACAAACAATTAACTTTGTGAAATTAGTGTAGTCAAGGATATTGATAATCTTTAATGTTTCAAAATAAAAAAAAGAACAATAATAAAAAGAAAAGAAACATTATCAAGAACAGTAACTCCCCGTGTTTTAATTTCTCCTGTTTTCTCTGCGATCGGTGTTTTGCTCTCTCCACGTTGGGGATTAAGTGAATCAGTGCCCGTGCATCGGCACATCTACTTCATACCCCCACAGGACTATACGTCCCCAATCATAGTATGCCTCTCAGGCGCACCGATTTCTTTCCCCCTCTCCCCAATTTCCAATAATTTTTTTTTTTTTTATTTATTTTGATTTGTATTCTTTGTTTATGTTTGTCCGTTTTGTTTCCTTTTTTTTTTATTTAGCTTGTCAACCCCCTATATAATAAAAAAAAATTATAAATAATACATGATATAGAAAAAATTTAACAAATTTTAAAAAGCAAACATATCAATTATTGTGACATGTTATAAAATCAGCTATTGTACGCCGAAAGGCATAAGAAAAATAATAATGTATAATGTAGAGTGCCGGCAAAGAGCCAGTAAGTTCATGTAAGAATGATATGTGTAAAATAGAAGTTAACATTTAGTCTTAAGTAAAATATGTAATTGAATTGTTAAATAAATGTGGATATAAAACAAAACAAAAAAAGCATCGCAAATACCTTTTATGTGCGTTTATTATTAAAAAAAAAGAAATCAGACTATATCAAGAGCCAACATATATTTCCAAACCACTACAGTTCATTTTTCTCTTATTAAATCACCTGTGCAAATTTCATGGATCTTAAATACATGGCCGACTTCTAAATGTGAAGAACCTCTAAATACAAAAACATGATCGTTGTTCTTACTTTGACTGTCGTTTTTTATCTCTCCCTTTGTGCCCACTTTTCCCATTCCATTTTCAATCGATAGAACAGTAGTAAATATAACTGACGCAACTATTTAAAAGTGATAATATTACGGCTGGGGTCGTCACATTGTATCTGCATCTGTACCCGAACACAGTTGGTCCTATCATCTGTATCTAAGCACAGTTGTGAAAGTGTAATTCTAAGTAAAAATTAAAAGTAAATTCAAAGTGTTAATCGAAATATAATTTAAAGTGCTGTATATGCTGTGCAGTAATGCACCAGCCCATGACTATCTAATAAAGCGAAAAAGAAAGGCTATCGACTTTCTTCGCAACCCCCCTAAAAGAAATTCGACCGTCCCAACTTACTTGAGCCCTATCCCCGAAAATATGGCGTCCATTTCACCTGATCAAAGACTGCAGCAGGCCCTGGATCACATCAAGGCCCAGGAGAAGATCATCAACGACCTAACCAGAAAGATCGCCGAACTGGAAAACAACTTAAACCTTCCTGATTTATCAGATGAGTCTGACATGGAAGACCAACCTGCTCAGCTACCAGCACCAGCTGCCAAGGCAACACCAACAATATCAAATTTCAAAACAACCCATGAACCGAAAGCTCATACGAATGAAGGCACTTTCAAAGGAGGAGCTCCGAAGAACGAGAGGCCCCCGCCAATCAACATAAAAAAGGTCAACAACATCAAAAAAGTTATCCAGCTTCTGGAGAACGCTTTGGGGCACCGGAATTTTACCACCAGATCTAAGGGTGACAACGTTTCCGTATCACTATCTTCCTTAAAAGACCACGCTCTTGCCGAAAAAGTGCTTATTCTGAATAAGCTGGACTTCTTCACCTTCCTAAGGTCAGATCTCAAGCCGAAAACATTCATAATTCGCCACATCGACCCTGCTTGGACTAACGAAGAATTAAGCGCGGAATTGTCCAGATTAAGTCCCAACCTGAAAACGTCCAAAGTCGACTATTATCAAACCCCACACATGAGATCCAACAACATTTTCAACCTACGGATCATCCAACTGGCACCAGACGAAGACATTAATAACCTGAAAAAAATTAAATACCTCTTCACTCATAAAATTGGCATAGAGGTACCTCACAAGCAGGAGCTTCTCCACTGCAAGCGCTGTCAGCAGTCAGGTCATCTTTCATCTTCGTGTCATCTTCCACGAAGATGCGTAAAATGTGCGCAGGAGCATGAACCGAACCAATGCAAAGTCAAGCCACCGGGTGAGGAACCAGAACGTATACACACGGAAAATCCGGATGGCTCCATTTCTGTAAAGGAATTGTCAGTTGAATGCTGCAATTGTGGTGGACCGCATCCAGCAAACTTCACAAAATGCCCGCACAAGCTCCGTTTACTGAAGCAGAGAGTGCCTCCAACCAAAAACAACACTGGCCAACTTAAGCAACCAACAGCAGCAGTTACTACAACAACGAGATCGAAATCCTATGCGGAAATTACCAGAGGAAACAACGCACCCTCATCACAACCAGGAACAAACCTAGGACTCGACATCATGGGATACATCCGAGAGTTGCAAGCTCTCTTACCGACGCTAAATGGATTAAGTAACTTCGAAAAAAAAGGTCAGATACTTTCTCTTATAACCTCACATATATTATCACAAAATGTCTAAGTTAAGTGTAGTTGCCCTCAATGTAGATTCCATTTCGTCAAACATACGGAGGCATCACCTCCGACTGCTAGTGAAGGAGTTTTCTCCAGACGTCCTCCTTCTTTGTGAAACCTGGCTCAAACCCAACTCTCGCATTTCTATTCCAAATTACCAATTTGTTTCAACTCCTCGAATTGACGGTGCAAGAGGAGGTACCGGTATCCTTATTCATAAAAGATTCCAATTCAGTGAAGTAAAATTTAGAAACATCTCCTGTGTCGAATACACTGCTGTCAAACTGCTTTGTGACAACAACAAAGTCTTGGTTCTAGTAGCCATCTATTTACAACCCAAGAGGTACCCTAACTTCCCATCTTCAGACTTCGATGAAATATTCCGTCAATCCCACCCCCACTCATTCATCATCGGAGGCGACTGGAATGCCCGTCATACCGCCTTCAACGACACCGCTTGCAATAAATTTGGCAAACAATTGCTTGCTTTCCTACCTCTCCACCCCTACGTCTATATCGACTCCCCTACGGAACCTACTCATTGCTCCAGCTCTACTCAATCAACTATAGACTTCTTCTTAAAATCTGCGATCCTACGCTCTGTATCTCCCCCTACTGTGTCGCACTTCTTCCCCTCTGACCATGCCTCCATCCACTCGGTAATTGACCTTGGCCCCTTAAATCCGATTCAAACTCTCAACCCAGTCCATAATTTCTCCAGAACTAACTGGAGAAAGGTCAACAAATCCGTTGGCGATATGTTTCAAACGCTTCCCATCACAGATACGAATAACTTGGATCCTAACGAAATTGAAGAAGCAGCTTGTAAGATGGAAGGGATCTTACAGCAAGCCCTGTATTCTAATACCCCTTCAAGGATGCCACACTCCTTCGTAGGTAAACCACTTCCATATCTCACCCTCAAACTCATCTCATTAAAAAAAAAGCTCCGCCGAAAACTATTTCGAAGATTTTGTCCCCTCCTGAAAGTACAGGTTCAATTATTGTCTACCCTCATTAACCAGCAGTTAAATGCTTTCGTAGAGCAGAACTACATCTCCACTTTAAATAGTATCAGACCCGACCGTAATCTTTACAAAAACATCAATCGCCTTACAGGACGAAAAATACACACCTCAATAGACAGACTAATTGGTCCCAGAAATAATATACTGTACTCTGATTCTGAAATAGCAAACTATTTAGCGGAACACTTCTCCCAAGTGCATAGGCAAAATGATAGCCTAGGCAACTCCGAGTTTGAGGAAGTGGTCAACCGTTATACATCCCATGAACTAATCTCCTCATTCACTCCATTCATAACTGAATTTAATAATGACAATAGAGCATCTCAACCCACCGATACAAACTTCTTTTTGCAACCGCAGGAATTTAACCAAATGATATCTTCTCGTGGCAATAAAAACTCAACCGGCTTGGACAAAATTCCACATGTGCTTTTCAAAAACCTCAACCCTTCAAATCGACTATACATCATGACCCTGCTAAACCACATAATAAATGCTGGTCACATACCGGAGTCTTGGAAAACTGCCATAGTCATCCCCATTAAAAAATCAGGCGCATCCCTGATGGCGGCCAATTTTCGACCCATCTCACTACTTAATAATTTAAGCAAATTACTTGAATTAAAAATTCACCATTACCTACTCTCCTTCGCGGAAACTAACTCATTACTCCCTGATTTTCAATTCGGTTTTCGTGCACAGCACTCAACATGTCACGCTCTCCTCAAGTTTACTCACGACATCACTATGGCTCTTAACGACCAGTGCCCCACTGTGTGTATCTCCCTTGACATATCCAAGGCTTTCGACTGCGTGTGGACTGCGGGTCTTCTGTACAAATTACATTCCACGTATCGTCTCAACAATCACACTTCCAAGTTTCTCTACTCGTACCTATCAAATAGGAAATTCATGGTCAAGATAAATTCCACCCTTTCCCAGACGTACTCAATAACAGCAGGAGTCCCCCAAGGATCCATTCTGGGCCCCCTCTTATACTTACTATACACATCTGATATTCCTCAACCCCTCTCACCGAATACTCGAATCCTCAACTACGCAGACGATACCCTTGTCTACTCCAGCAGCAGGCTCGTATTATCTGCCAGAAACCGCGTAAATGAATTCCTCCAAATTCTTTCCTCCTACTTCCTTAAATGGAAGATCCGCCTAAACCCCAACAAAACTCAACTGGTTGTATTTAAAGGTAGAAACGTTCACTGTACCAATAACACGGTACGTAACCATTCAAAAATCCAACTCAACCTCTGCAACACCCTCATAAAACCATCTAAATCACTAAAATACTTGGGCATTACTTTCGAAAATAATCTCTCTTTCACGACTCACATAAACAATGTCATCTGCAAAGCGGGGATACAGCTGAACCTTTGTCGGAAAGTAATGTGGAAGGCAGATGGTCTCTCTCAACAAGTCAAACTTCTACTTTATAAACAGATCATCAGGCCCACACTTACTTACGCTTGTCCCATCTGGTTCCATATCTCTCCCTCTCAAATGGAAAAACTTCGTATCTTCGAAAGGAAGTGTTTCAGACTAATCACAGGGCTACGTCGACAGCGCGACTCCCACAAATATATCGGAAGCCTTACGCTATACCACTCCGTCGGCCTGGAGAGATTGGATAGAAGGTTCCTGGAATTGTCGATAAGATTCATTGAAAACCTGTCAGCCAATCCAAACCCTCTCATCAATTCCCTTAGCCTCCCCAGCCACAATGCATCAAATCCCTATCTTCATGCACTCCATTTAAAGGCTCTCTTCTACGCAGGAAGATTAGTAAATGATGCGAACGAAATCATCTACCATAACAGGGTAACCGATCTTAACCACTTCAAATACTCAAACATTCAACCCTTTTCTCGGGTTCTTTCCTTTAACGAGCAGTCGGTGGAGAGACCTCCCTCTGCCGCTCCCTTCCCTCCTTAGGGTATGTAAAGTATGGAATCTCAACTTAAGCTTAAGACTAGGCTAATTTGTTCTAAATGACTATATGTGAATTTATTTAACTACCTTAGATATAAGCTAGATTTAAATAGAGATAAGTAATTTTAAGAATATTTATTGTAAACATTGACAATCCATCCTGGTTTTCATGACCTTTCCAGGAGTCCTACTAATAAATTGTATCTTATAGATCTCCTTAGACGTAAGACCTCAAATTAAATATTACTTGGAAAAATGTCCTAGACATTGTAAGTAAATTTGTCACAACTTAGTTAAGTTAGCTGTAAACTTATGTAACTAAACTTTTAATGGTCAATAAAGACAGCGTTTTATAAAAAAAAAATAAAAAACGGCTGGGGAGTCCCCAATAGCGCAATAAATAAATATGATCGTTGATGATTATAACAGAAAAAAAATTTTTGTTTTAATATAGCCATAATTCTTCGTGGGACACTTTACAACAACCATTTCCGATAAGCCCGTAAAATTATTGGATCGCAGAATTTGCTGATTTTACTGTACTGTTAAAAAGGTATCGTAAACATAATTAAAGCGTCGTACACGCTGAATACTTCCTTAACCCCGGCTTTAGAGGCAGAGTAACAATTAAACTTCTAAGATATCTTTATAACAATGACTAACTTTGAATTTACGTCTTCTAATTTAGAAACATCACAACTCGGTGAGAATTCTCCTGTAAACAGTTTTATCTATATAATTTGTTGCAGAACGATAATTGCTGCAACATTCAATTAAGAATAAACAGGAAGTCCTCCGAGTAAGTCTCCAGCGCAACACAGAGTGAAAGTACATATCAAATTGTAAACGTATCCACAAAATTCCCCATGATAATGATAAGCACATGGAATTCAAACAGTTGACGTAAAATGTATAAACAAACATTATTCAAGGATACAAATAACTGTTCAGTTGATACGAATGAAGGAAATCTTGAACAGATTTGAGATATGTTATTGGACCTTCAGATATCGTTCAACTTATTCTCTGGGATACGTACATTTCACCTTGCATGGTTTGGTTTTTGACAGTTATGATCTAAAGAGTCTAGATTTGTTGTTTTTATAGATTTGGCTAAAAAAAGGTCATCGCAATTAGGTTATTAACTTATAATGTAGCAATTATCGCGAGCTTCAAGTCTATATGTATGTATATTATATGAATACAAAATGCAAGAGGGCCATATAGAGTCATACTTAGAAATCGATTAGTAGTAAAGCAGTTAAGAACGTGGTTTGACCTCACGTTACGAACCACAGCACGGACGTACCAGACCAGGTTTCAACTCGATACTTAAGCCGTGGATTGCAACCACAATGCTCTGGTATTTGGCTCTGATGATTTTTTTTTTCGTTTTGTTTTGTGCTGACTTCTTCATAATGGTTTCGTGTGCAGGTGTCTGTTTGAATCGTCATAGTTCTATTTGGTCTCCCATGTCAATGCGCATAGTAAATAGCAGTCTAGTCATCAGATCATAAGCAATGACAGTTCTGTTTCTGCAATATGTTGTGGTGGGTAGCACTATTCTCTACTCCGTTTTATTGGACCTGTATCCGAAGATTGGGACGTATTATAGCACAGCCTTCCAGTCGGTAAAATAGCAGATGCCGAGGCATGCAGCCGCACCAATGATGACTGTTCACGCTTATGTGTATATATATATATATATTGTGACGCATATAACAATCAGTACTAGAATATTCTCGAAAGTCCGAAACAAAGTACTGGAATATTCTAGAAAGTACTGGAAAACTGGAGACTATGAGCAATAAAAAATTCGAGGCTATGGAACGGACGGAAACGAAACACCAAATCAGAATGAGGAAAAATGGTATAAATACGTCGCACGCAGATCGAGAAGATAAGTAAGAAGTAAGCAGTCAAAGACGCGATCAACGGAAGCGATAAATCAAGAAATCGTCAAGTGTACGGTAAAAGTAACGGTTGTTATTAACGGACTAATAAAGTGTTAGATTAATTCAAAATCTATTTAACGACTCTTGTTTATTAAAAATAATGAATCCAACGAACCCTAAGCTCGCTACAATATATTGTTTCTGTTATTGTAGGTTTATTACTTCAGTTAAACGAATGGTGAACTACTGATAATAAATGCGTTTTCCTCGATTCAGTTTCAGAAAGTAACAAAAGGCAGTGTGCACATGTCATGAGATGCATAGAAACTGGTGAAGTAACCGTTGAGTTCGTTCAAATCGGATGACGCTTAAGTGGCGTCCCTTTTTTCACTGACTGGTAGTCAGCTGGCAGATGACAGTTAGCATATAGAATAGTCTTCCAGGCCATACTCGAGTGGCCGGGAGGTCAACTATTAATTAAGAGGTCGGGGAAGATAAGCGTCTCCAACTGCAGAGGCAACGATAGACTACTCCTTTGACCAGCTGTCGTCCTCGTATGTTCCAATATCGCTGCCTGAGATGATTGAGTGACAGTTGCGTTTCACCATGGAGTATTTTGTCATGGGCGTCCCGAGCGAGAAACAGCGGGAGGAACGATCCGAACGAGAGGATGACGGGGTGTTTTTCGTCAGGGTGTAGTAGCGAATGGTGCAGTCTCTATGCACAGGGCCGAGGGGGCCGCTCACTGGTGAGGAACTCAGGCCCGTTCATCCATAATAATAGCGTATGTCGGTGATCCACCGAGGTTCCATGGAATGCCATGTCGGTGGGATTCTGAATGCCGGCAATGTGGCCGGGAGGATTGTTTGAATTCCGGAGACCCGGTTGGCGGCATAGGCGTTGTTGGCTTGGGTGGGATGGGGACGTTTCCATGAAGTGGATGGGAGCTTACGGGGAGAGGGTGCCCGCCACGAGAGGAACTGAAGGGTTGCGTTTCGATGAGGTGGCAGATGGTCCGAAGAGGGGTGGTTGTTGGCCGGATGATGATTAGTTACGGGGCGGCGCCGCCCGCCAAGCAGGACATCGCACGTCTTGGTTTCTCTAAGTGGTTGAAGTGGAGTTTCCTTTTGCTTTGGTGATTTGCTTCAGTGCTTTCGAGTAGGTGAGTTTGTGGCGTTTCTAACAGATATACACACAATATGCAAACAAATAGTGAAGAGCACTGAAACGAAATTTGAATAAGCAAAAACATCAAAGCCGTATACCATAGCGATAACATAACAATTCTACATCAGTTGAGTGTACTTGAGTTTAGAAATCGAATCGTACACGCGTCAGTGGCCTGATGTGCTGAGCATTGGTTCAATTTTTCGTCATTCTAACTGCCATAGCGTCGGTTTGTATCACACGTTCTTCACTATCATCGCAAACACCATTCTTGGTGACCCCAGCGTGATCTGTATACACACAACAAAAAATCTCCCATAGGTAAACAGAACTTCACTACTCGATCACGACTTCCGCATAGAGCACCGGCACACTCGCCTATTCCGACGTCCTCTCCGTCGCTCGTTCCCCGCTCCGTCGTTTGCACACGAAGTTGATCGTAACAAGGTTACTAAGAAGGGAGTTGTGTGGGGTTTCTAACAGATACACACACAAATGCAAACACATAGTGAAGAACACTGAAACGAAATTTAAATAAGCAAAAACATCAAAGCCGTATACTATAGCGATAACATAACAATTCCACGTCAGTTGAGTGTACTTGAGTTTAGAAATTAAATTCGTACACGCGGCAGTGACCTAATGTGTTGAGCATTGGTTCAATTTTTAGTGATTTTAACTGCCATAGCGTCAGTTCGAATGACACGTTTTTCACTATCGTCGCAAACGCTATAAGTTCCTCGATGGGTCTTGATCGTCTCTCATCGTTACGATGATCCTGCGGACGCAGTGTGTTCGACGGTCGTGTCGCACAGGTGGTCGATGGTGGGTTGCTGCATGAACATCTTGTAGGATCCATGGAATTGATGCGGACGAAACCTTTTTTTCATCCAGTTAGAGGAGTTGCGATCTGCCGTCGCAAAGTCGACCAATTCATCTGGGTTGGAGTTGTACTTTCGCAACCCACGATCAATGGTCATGTGGTAGCTGGTGACAGATCTCGTCACACCGAAGCTGGATGACGTGATGGGTGCTGCGCCCGTTAGCACCCATCTCAAGTGAGTAGCTTACGCGATGAGTAGGGCCGCTAGCTTTTCCTTAATCCTACGAGGATGAGGGCGGGATAGAGGTCTGCTCCACTGATGAAGTCCACCTTGTCGCCGGAGGTATGTCCGGATCTGCAAGAACCGGATCCGCCACAAACGAGAGATCCCATGATCTTGTTTATGATGGTGGCATGTACAGTGATAGGCGCGGCAAGACGAAAGGTTTCAGTGTCCAACGTTGGGCGCCGAAGCGAGTGATTCCGATATGAGGGTGGCGCTAGAACACGGGTCCACCACAGCACGAAATTCAATGGAAGGTTGGAGTTCTGACGTGACGATGGTTGAGCGTTTGCGAGCAGTGCAGTTTGCTGCGGAGCGGTATAGTAGTAGTAGTAGTAGTTTTATTTCTTATATGGTTTGTACATTAAATTTTACAATACAATTGACAAATATTATCGACTACAATAATATATAAGAAAACTAGAAGGCATTCAGTGTTTTTATACGATTAACGTAACAAAACAGAATGCCTCTTTTCAATGGCGATCAAGTAAAATATCAATTTTTTAAGGTGGCGTGAGTATTGCCGATTCAGGAATAGTTGTGTAGTACATTCAAGAACCACAAAAGTTGCATAAACATTGAACATTAATTCAAAACGAGGTAAATTTAGGTACAATTTGTTAAGTGAGTTGAAGGTAAATGAAAGGATACAAAA
This sequence comes from Microdon myrmicae, assembly GCA_963931805.1. Classification (NCBI taxonomy): domain Eukaryota; kingdom Metazoa; phylum Arthropoda; class Insecta; order Diptera; family Syrphidae; genus Microdon; species Microdon myrmicae. The sequence goes on along the minus strand of OZ007501.1, from coordinate 35,766,457 downwards.
ATGATTAAACCAGAATACCAGAAATACAAGAATATAAAGCAGCATATGTGATATGTGTTGATCGTATGTGAGCGGATCCCTTCATTGGATTCGATTCGAGGGGCGGGTCCTGCACTCGCTCTTGGAGATAATGAGGTGTCCTATTGAGGATGGTTGTTCCGACATCCAGCAAGGTGTTATGTATTCGCTGGAATTGCCGGTACACCTTGCTGGAGTGGCAGTCGCGCAGCCGGTGTCGACCCAAACAGTTGAAGCACAGGCTCTTGTTGTCCGCAAAGGACTCCCGCCGGGCAGGTGTGAGCAAACGCCTTCGCAGGCGGAGGTGTAGCCTGAGACCCTGCAGAACGTGCATGGAGCCTGATGCCTCAGCGACTCCGGCGATGTTGTATGCATCGAGACACGCTGCTTGAAGTTAGATATAAGACTGGTAGCATTCTGATGGGCTCCTTATTGGTGATTGACTGCAGGGGTGGGCAGTTTTTTCCCACCTGCTTGGTTGAGAGCGTCGGTAGCTGCACTGAGGGCAACTCACTAGCGGCAATACGATTGGTAGTGACGTTGGTCGGGGTTGTTGTCGGAGCGCGGATATCGCCGAGAAGTCTGAGTCAAACTCGTATTGGGCATCGATGAGTGTTGCCTGCTCGTCGGGATACACTTCCTCGGCTTCGGATATGAAGTCTTCCGTGAAGTATTTCTGGTTTTGATGCTCAGGGGCTGCCATGTGCATGATTTCTTTGTGCCACCCGAGAATACCTGCTCATTTGAGGTGAAGGTCATGTTTGAGCTAGCTCCTGGTCAGCGATGGTTGTCTCTTGTCCTGGAGGTTGAGGAAAGCGCGGGACATCCTGTCTTGCACCGAGAATTGAGCGCCGGTATGCCCTCAATCTTTGCCATGAGCACTTGGAATTAATAGAAACGTCGTGAAAGTGCACCGAGTCTTTATCAACGACGCAACCGAGAAAAGGACCTTTTAGTTGCGAGCTAAGCTCACGTACGACAGATAGCGCGATGCGTCGTCAACACTGTAGCTGATTGCCCCTTTCACCCCTGCTGGGCATTCGTACTTTCACTATTTAATCCATAGGTCGAGGGACCAAAAATGTTTCTGCAATTTGTCGTGGTGGGTTTTATTGAATTTGTATCCGAAGAGTGGGACGTATTATAACCAGTTTTCCAGTCGGTAAAATAGTAGACGCCAAGGAATGAGGCCGCACCAAATGAATGAAGGAATAAAGACGCATCATATGTATAAAGATAGATAAACATGGATGATGACACTCTCATTTCGTTCAAAATAAAAATAATGTTTACAAGATATATGAAATAAAACGCGATGCGTTTCCAAGATAATTTTCTCTGATACAAATCACGCTTATGTATATATATATATATATATATATATATATATATATATATATATATATATATATATATTATTTCTGCATTGTCTCCAGTCACAGTTGAAGGTTTATTACGTCAGTTAAACTAATAGAGAACTAGTAGGGATAATCGCGTTTTCCTCGATACAGTTTCAGAAAGTAACAAAAGGCAGTGTGCACATGTCATGAGATGCATAGGAACTAGTGAAGTAACCGTTGAGGTCGTTCAAATCGGATGCCGCTTAAGTGACGTCCCTTTTTTCACTGACTGGTAGTCAGCTGGCGGGTGACAGCTGGCATATAGCAAGCAGATGTGAACGTACTAGATTCCTCCAGTACATTCATTCGTGAATCCGTAACAGTTCAGCCAACGTTAATGACAGTCAGTTTCAGTCCATATTTGCTGCACATTTCGCAGAGTGTGATATAAAAGAAGTTCATATATATAAAGATAGATAAACATCGATGATGACACCACCAAAATAAAAATAATGTTTACAAGATATATGAAATAAAACGCGATGCGTTTCCACGATAATTTTCTCTGATAAAAAACAAGAAAGTAAAACTTTTCACGAATATCATATATGTGGATTAAAATCCGCCATTTTCGTTAAATAAGAATCTCCATCGCTCACGCTGTAAATAAATACTGACTATTAGGCTTGAAAGTTTGAGTATTCGTATTACAAATAAACATATATCTGTTTCTTCGAAGCCAATATTTCTAGCGGTGCTGCCAATAAATATTTCTATAATGCTAAAAACTTACTTCCATATGCAATTGCATTTTTCAGACAACTTAAAGAGGCTGGAATATGCACAAAGTAAATCGATATAAAAAATTGTGAATATTAGCTTATTATTGTATTTGAGCGACAGTAAAACCTGTGGGAAGAAAGTTTAATCCAATTTCAAAAATAAACAAACAAAAATAAAACTAAAACTAAATTTTACGAATGCATGCATGTTTATGAGTTAAAAAATAAAGGCATAGAAAATAAATAAAATCGATTAAATGATATAGAAGCAAAATATAATAGAATGTCTTACGGGCTACTCGTCGGCGCATCATTTAACTTTGATAGATGGATCCAGTAGAGGGAGAATCACTTTGTTTACAGGAAGCACACCAACCACTTAAATCGATTTAAATTGATGTAGTATAACTTATCACGTTTTTAATATTTTAATTAACTTTAGACGCTGACACAATGCTGTTTATGAGGCGTAAAGAAAAAATAATTTCACTTAGTACCTAAAACGTAAATACGATGAAGCGATTAGAACAACAACTGAAAGCATAAAACATATTTCTCTAAAATTGTTTTTTTTTTTTGTTTTAAAGAATTTTTAAATAAATATAAGTAAATACGCTGTTGCTAACACGAATCACGATATTAAAAACATGTGAATTATTTATTTATAGGTGTCGGAAGCAGACGAATAATTTAGCACTGGGACGTAGAATTTTAAAACACGTATTAAGCTTAAGTTTAATTAAAATTGAGTTTAAAATTATTGAAAGTGTAAAGCATATGTCGGTGAATGAACAAATCACTCGATCTTATTTTCCGTCTGTAGTTTGGAGATAATATTCAGAAATCAATTTGTGTTACGATGGCAAGGTCTTCATAATGAGATGCAATGCATTAAATAAAAGTGATTTGGTGATTAAAAGGACGAATTTTACAAAATAATATTTATTTGCTTCTTAGCTGTATTTATTTATTTATGACGAAGGAGCTTTGCACAATGTGGATGTAGTTCTACTGATCGACAAGTAATATTAGATCAAAAATATTTAAATGTATATTTTATCATTAAGGGGTAACATCACTAAATAATTTTCGAAAATTTTTTAAAGTTATAAATGATGCTTTGAACCATGTAGAATAAGAGGAACTCAATTTTATACTTATACATTTTTTTTTCTTGCTTCAGGGTCATTTTTTCTGCGGCTTAGTATTCCGAAAAGATTGGCTGCTTTAATCTCAACCACACGAGTGTAGCCTACCCCCTGATATTTTTCTTCACTTACACACTAATATATATCGTTTGAATGAATTTCTTTTCACTCTGCAGGATTTTGAAAATAAATTAATGTCAAATTATTAATTCTCTTATAATCATAATTAATATCAAAACTTTTAACATATTTTTCTCGAAATATGATTTGTTAAATGGTTCCAACATAATTCAAAGAATTTACATCCAAACGAATTAAAATGTTTACCAATTCAATATTATATTCCACGTCGAAATACGTGTGGGATTTTCACTGATTAATTCTTTTAAATGGCACTGGTAGTGAAGTGTAAGCGAAAGCGAAAAAAAAAAAACGTTGATCGCACCAAAATACGTTTAACCTCTATGATTGTCGAAAATAATCTACGCATTAAAATAATCTACGCGCATATGTCAACATATTTCAGGAACTTGTGCACCAAAGGTATAAAAAAATGTTTTTTTAAAATCTGTCTTAAAAAGCCCACGAAATTTATGAATTACTCTTTTGCAGCTGCCATTTAACACAGTATACATGAATAGTTTCATAGTCAACGGAAAGACGAAATTCTCCATTATCGGATTTGAACCAATTAAAGTAAGATCATGGATACTTTGCGTGTGTTAAAAATGTTAATGATGACCTAAAATTTATCAGTCTATATCCTAAAAAACAAAACACAGTCATATAACTCCAACGATCATGATCCTGATGGCGGGAATATACAACAATTTCAAAATGTATCTAACATTTTGCATTTTATCACAATCGGGGGAATGCAAAATGATTAATTATTTTTAAAGTTCATCGATCGTTTTGTATTTTAGCATAAAAACGGAAGTGGAAATGTCAAGTAATTCTAACATATGTCATGGATGTATTGTCAATAATGAATATTTTGCAATTCAAGGTAATGGAAAGTGGTTCAATGAGTAAACATTGCATTGCCGACACGGAAGGGTGATGACTCTATAGCGTTTGGGATGATAGTGAAGAACGTTTGATTCGAGCTGACGCTATAACAGTTAGAATCACCAAAAATTGAACCAATGCGTAACACATCAGACTGCTGGCCATGTTTCGAATTCGATTTTTAAACTCAAGTACATTCAACTGATGTGGAATTGTTATGTTACCGCTATGGTATACGGCTCTGATGCGTTTTTCTTATTCGATTTTCGTTCGGTGTTCTTCACAATTTGCTTGTGCATTGTGTGTGTATCTGTTAGAAACGCCACAACTCCAAGGTAAGAACAAGGGGCATATATATATAAAATAGAGATCGGTTAGTTGTTGATAAGTTTCGAAAATCTTTGCATTAATTTTAGGGAGTCGATTACAAATTTTGAGATAATTCGGTTGAGTTGTTCTGGTAAGAAACTAGAGACTCTTAAGTAGGAGGTAGGTTCTATGTGGTAAATATATACGTCGTGACTGTATTGTTTTTTTTTTTTTTTACTTCTCCCGGGAAAGGCGAGCCTATAGGGCTGAGTCAGCGCCCTGAGATGTGATTTTTTTCTTGACTGGGTCCCTCAGCTAAGCTCCGAAAGATAGTCAAGAATTTCTCAACTATTTCACGTAGCCTATAGCTTAATGGGGTGGTGTTTCGCCAGGTGACTGGGCTTTGGGACCCCACATACCACTCAGTAATTGTGGCGAACTGCACAATAGCAAGAGTCGTCAGTTGACCCTAGGCTTGCACAATCAAACGCAAGACACAACTTCTTTACCAACTCAGCCATTGAGTCGTTTTATTCAACGATAGCGAGAAAACACGAGACGAAAAATCAAAACGAGAAACTAACGACCATATGTCTGGATTGTTTTATCCACAAAATAAACGGCACAAACCATAAATTAAAAGTCAACGAAACAAACGACTCAAGGCGATGGCGCACAAACAACACCAATTTTATTTGTTTTTAAGTAAAAAGAGTAACAATAGTAGACCGACGTCAGCCCATACTGTCTTCCCGACATGCTGCGATTCGAAACGAATGAACAAAATTACAATTTTTAATGTGACAGCTACAATAAACAGAAATGTCAAACTACATTAAGTCTGAGAGAGTCGTCAGATAAATAAAACGAATGTTAAGCTGCCGTTACTTGGGCGCAACAAATTATTGACTGAATTTAAAATTATGAAATAGAAAGGGGAACAAACGCATCGACTACTTTGAACTGCTGAAGTTCATCATCATCATCATCATCGGCACTACTACACACTTCCATAATAATTTATTATTACGGACAAGGTTATTAGTCTTGCTGCTTAAGTTCAATACATAATAATTGATTGCCGGGTGGGGTCCTAAAGCCCTGTTGCCCGGTGAAATACCACCCCATCAAGCTATAAGCTCCGTGAAATGGTCAGAAAAAATCCCTGGACATGTTTTGGAGCTTGGTTGTCGGATCGGTTCGAGAAAAGGTTGGTTTCGGTGATAGTCGGTCCCAATGTGAAATACCACCACGTCACGTTATACATTCCGTTATACCGTCCGCAGAAATCTTCGACTATGTTTCGGATGTTTGGCTGATGGCCCGGACACATACGGCGATAAGTCATGATGGTACCTTCTGAGATAAAGAATTCCGGAGGTAAACTAGTTTCCCATTCGGATCGCCGGGTGGTACTATCCCCCGGGGAACATCATGCAAATGTTCTGATAAATAACACCGAACTTTAAGAAATTCGTCATTGCGTAATCGGGTTCGTTCTCAAAAATCTGTCGACGTTCGACTCATAACGGCATTTTGTAACATCAGGGGCATCGGTTTCACCAATACGAATGTAAACGTCGTCCACCAATATTTTCCAACGGCGAAACCTGATATCCTTGCCCTAACTGAGACCCAGATCGATTCTGGGAACCACTGGAAACCAAGAGTGTGGTTAAATACCTTGGCATCTGGCTAGATCAATATCTCTATTTTAACAGATATGTAGAGGCTGTTTTGGCCAAAGTGAGGAAAACTTTTGCTATGACAAGGAGACTATTTCACAGTAGCCAACTTGACATCAAAGTAAAAGATATATGCTACATGACGGTAATCAGGCCAATGCTCATATATGGTTGTCCAGTATGGTTTAACATAGGTCCAAATCTGATGGAAAAGTTTCGGGTGTTCGACAGGAACAGTTGTGTCAGATTATATCGGACACCGGTGTTGTATATTTGTTTATCAACACTTACCGGCTTTGGGCTGTTAGAGGCCGTGCATGTTGGTGGCTGCCGGCTCTTCTGCCCGTAAGTGGTTTTATCGCGTTTGAAATAATAGTGAAGAAGATCGTGTAATTCGAACTGACGCTATGACAGTTTGAATCACGAAAAAAATTGAACCTAAGCGTTACCCATCAGGCTACTGACCGTGTTTAGAATTTGATTTTTAAATTCGAGTATACTCCACTGATGTGAATTATTGTTGTCATCGCTATGGTATACGGCTCTGATGTATTTTCTTGTTCGATCTTTCGTTCGGTGCTCTTCACTATTTTGCTTGTGAATTGTGTGTATATCTGTTAGAGTCGCCACAGTTTTAATTAAGAACACTTTTTTATTCTGGTTAATTTATTTTAATTACTTTAACTTTCAAGCGGTAACTTAATTTATTCCTATTAAACTCCAAGTTGAGATTCTAACCTTGAGTGGTGCACCCCTGTTGGTGTACTGATTCTAATTAAATTTTCTCCAAACGGAACTCCTTATTTCAATCAAAAACCTAAATAAAAAACTACATACCTCCCCACATACAGCTCTCCCCCAGACAGCCACCTGACGCGTCTCAGTCAAATGCCAAGCCAACAACGATGAGAACCACAACGTTGCATTTTTGCAAAAATCTTCACCCCAAGGCCATGAGCAAATTTCGATTCACGGTGACGCGAATCAGATTTTCCCATAGCGAATAGCATGCAGGTCAAATTACCTGGAAGGTGATGGGGTGTTGTGTGGTCAATATTTTATCTAGGTGATGAGACTGTTGGGTGTGGGAATTGCAGAATCGCATTTTTTGGTATGGCAATGGGAAATGCATGCATTTCAAGGTGATTGGGGATTTAGTTTAGCATAGGTGGAATATAGAAATGCAAGATTGCAATTCTAAGCATGGGAACTGGAAATGCGTTTAGCAACTGGTAGACATGGGATAAGGTTTCACAGCTACAGCTAAGGGATTCCATGGGTTGTAGCAAGAAATTATATTTGATGCTACACTGAGAGAATTCTTTCGGTTTTACGTTAATTAAATATGTTCCATATGCATGTAACACTATTGTTTTTTGCAGGATCTTGCGTGGAGCAAAATATTCATAATATTTATTAGTATATATATATATATATATATATATATATATATATATATATATATATATATATATATATATATATATATATATATATACATATATATATATATATATATATATATATATATGTATATATATATATATATATTGTTGTGGATGCTACGAATCCATCAGCGAAAAACCTATTTTGAAACTTTAATCTTATATGTTATCCATCCATAAGAAATATTTGCATAATTCACAAAATATCCCAAGTCCCATGCACAATGCGCACCATGCGAAAGGGAACAGGAGAATGTCGACAACGGTGACATCGGCATCGGGTCCAGCGATGGGGTCGGTTCAGGTGTCGTAGCTGAACTCGCTGCTGGCGATGAAAGTTCGAGCACGCAGAGTGGGGCGTCGGATGCCAGGGAGGAAGTGATTGACACAGACAGAAGGTTGGCAATTATGAGGGAATACCATAAAGGCTTGATGGGCGGCCACACAGGGCAAAAGGCAACCTACGCTAGCATAAAAAGAATGTGTGGCTGGAGGGGGATGCAGAAGGACATCGAGAATTTTGTCAGGAACTGTCCCCATTGCCAGACGGAAAAGGTTAACCGGGCACCGACCAGAAATCCTATGAAAATAGTTAGTTCAGCCGATAGGGCATGAGAGAAAATTATGATTGGCATCATAGGACCGTTCCAGGAGACGGACGGGGGCTACAAATTCGGATTAACAATCCAAGATGACTTGTCGAAGTTTATTAAGTTTATACCCTTGAAGAACAAGGAGATGCAAACAGTGGCACGAGCCCTGATGGAAGAGTGGATAATGAACTTCGGTATGCCTAAATTGATTCTCTCCGATAATGGCCTGGAGTTCTGCAATGAACTCCTTAAAGAGTTTTGTGACTTGTTGGGTATAGAACATATAACAACCAGTGTTGCTTACCCACAGGCTAACGGTAGCGTGGAGCGAGCCCATTGTCGGCTGCTTGAATACTTGAGATTCACAGGAAGGGAATTGGACCAGATAGAGGATTGGCATAAAAGAATGCCGTATGCTGGATTCTGTTACAACAGTACAATTCATAATGCGACGGGCTACACGCCCTATGAGATCGTTTTTGGGAGTGAGGCCAACCGCAATGAGGCGAAGCGCCGTGGACACCCATAACGAAAAAACGGTTTTCGACTATATCGACGAACTTAAGGCCAACCTCTTGGAGACACGAGAGAATGTTAAAGGAAACGTCGGAGAATGTAGGGAGAGATCCAAGTTGAGGTATGATAAGAAAATAGGAAGGCCAATCGAGTATAGAGTTGGTCAAAGGGTTTTGATAAAAAACGAAGTAAAAGGCAAACTCCGAAGTACATATAAGGGACCTTTTACTGTCCTCGAAGTTCATCAGAATCATTTGGTGATACAACTTCGGAATAAACAACAGAGATTCAATAAAACTAACATCAAACCCTACTTTGCAGGATCTCGTGCATCTGCACAGTAAAGGCGGGAAGCGTAGACGTGCGGAGCCTGCGGGAGCATTCGGGACTATACTTCAACTATATCGAGGACGGCAAGGAAATAAATACCAAACTAACGTTGTTTGCGCATCTCGATGTAAATGTTTTGGAACAGACAAGCTTCAACATTAGGAATATGATCAACTCAATATATCGAGTTTGTATAGAGTCTAAACCAGAATGAAAGCAATTTAAGTGTTCAGCAGAGCGCGAGATGGTCAAGGCGGACCACAGAATCGGGTTAATCTCGGGTATGGTGGGGAAACCCAAAAGAATAAGACGGGGCCTAGCTAACATAGTGGGGTCAGGGTTTAAATATCTGTTTGGCACTATGGACAACGAGGATGCCGAATATTACTCAACAGCAATCAAAAGTATTTCTGCAAATGAAAATAGAATAAAGAACAGCATGGAGGAAAATATAAAGGTAATGAGTCACTTAATTAAGCAGGTACTTGAAAGCGTAAAGAATGCAAAAGTCAGATTGAAAAAGATTAATGAGGTGATTGATGAGATCAACAGGATCCACACGGGAGAGGATAATCTCAATAAAACTATAATTTTGACTTCCTACTATGATGAAATATCGAACAAAATTAATTACAAAATCATGCACCTCGAACTTGAGATAGAACAAATAATCGACAGCCTTTTGTTCATTCAGTCGGGAATTTTACATCCTCGAATTATCGGACCACACGATCTACTTGACGAACTGAGGGAGTTTGAGCACGATAATATACTCGCAATAGAACCAAGTCTACAAAATTATCCTGAAATTTTAAGAATGTTAGAAATCAAAGCATTTTCCAAAGACCGAACTATTATATTCATAATCCAGGTTTCCACAGTTACTAGAGACACCTTTGATGTGTACGAAATAGTAACCCTCCCAAAAATCATAACAAATGGAGTCGTGGTTCTCAGTGTGAGTAATAATTACCTAATTATAAACAAAAATAGAGAAGATTACGTTCTAAAATCAAATCTGAACGACTGTAAAGCATTTAACGAGATACTTATCTGTCAACCTCAACTACTGCGCAGTACCCTAAGTGACTCCAATTGCGAAATAAACATCTTTATGAGAAATAGAGCCGAAAGTTGCAACGCGAAAGTTATTAACGCACAGGTCGAGGTATTTCATAGAATCAAGGATAATTCCTTTCTATATACAACTACTCAAGAAACGAGCTTTGAATGTAAATGCCAGAACGGGACAGAGACGGGAAAGCTTTTTGGTACGGGCATTGTCATGATTAACGGCCCTTGTAAATTGGAAACATACGATATGACAATGAACACGGTGGGAGTCGGCGCCGAGAAACACGTGCGAGACAAGCACTCATATGGCGATTTGGGGACTGCTGCGTCAACGCAAGGTTGCACGATAGTCAGCCAAGAAAGGAGGCAGGAGGCGAAAGAGAATTTGAATTATGAGCAGAACACGATCAGCCACTCACCGATGCGGATCCTCTCTTGTGTGTAGTCCCGAAAGATTAAATAAGTATATCGAAAGTATATGAAAAGAAAAGATTAAATAAATGTGTCGAAAGTATATGAAAAGTAAAGATTAAATAAGAGTATAAAATATCGAACTTAATATAGAACATTAAATAAGTGTATGAAATAGTAACTAAGTGTATAAAATAGTAACAATACAGAACCTTAACATAACTGTATAAAGTATCCAACTTTATATAGAAAATTAAATAAGTGTATAAAATAGTAAATGAAAAGTAAAGACTAAATAAATGTATAAAATAATATATGGAAAGTAAAGATTATATAAGTGTATAAAATATTGGACACAAAACAGAACATTTAAAATAAGTGCATAAAATATCGAACTAATATAGAACGTTAATATAAGTGTGTAAATATACCCTCAAGAACAATTAATAAAATTTCCAGCCGAGGTATCGGAACTCTAAGCCCGCTGTTTTGGAAAAATATATCCCTTGGGAAAAATTGTTATCGCTCTCTCTATAAACCACCGTATAACTGGTCCGAGGGTAACGCCGGAGGTTTTACCCACAAACCACATCTGGCCCAACGACCCAGCAGTGCCTAAAAAAAAAAGGTGTGCATAGCCGGCCCAGGCACAAGGTCCAGGCATAACAATATATATATATATATATATATATATATATATATATATATATATATATATATATATATATATATATATATATATATATATATATATATATTATATTTACCTACAGCAAAGTAGGGTACATGTTATATTATTGTATTATTGAGTTTCGGCGTGTAACACCGGAATTGGACTATAAAAAGTATTATTCAAATGAGACTTTATATAATGAAGCATACATAAATAGAGTGGATAATTTTATGATTAAATTAATCAGAGGACATATTGCGAGAGCAATAAGCTCGTCCAATGACCTAATTTTCTGGGCTTATTATCCAAGCACTCTGTATTATGAAAGCGGGTGTCGCAACAGTTTTGTTCCACCAGCGACGTTCCTTGATTTAGACATGAAAGGGCTTATACAGGATGGATCCCGAATTCCGCTGATCTATCATGTGAGTAGATCATCCGTAGACAGGCGGTTGTGCTACCACCGGGGAGTCTCCCACAGAGACCGGGAAGATAGTATTGGACAGCGTCAACAGTTCTGGTGGTTGAATGGCAAATAAAGACCTGGATACCAATGTCAGTAGAATAACAGTATCATCAGCCAGCTTACACAGACTTAGCTTCTCTAGAATTAGGGTAGTATAAGATTTAAGTTAAGTTCTTTTAAATAAAATTAATTAAAAATAAATTGAAGTAGGTTAAATTTTACGAAAAAACAAAAAAAAAAATCGACACTAAGTTTTCCAAATTTTTCTTTACACACAAATAGTCATAAGTACAGCCACAGACAAAGTTCTGTCGCCGAAAGGCAAATTATACAATAGTTAGTTATAATATAAAATAACTAAGCTAGAATTTAATATAATAATTTATAAACTAAGAATATAAAAAGGAAAGAAGAAATGTTGCAAAAATGAAAATGAAAATGCGGGTCTGTGGGAATGCATCCTGGCAGAAACACGTGTCAGGCATCGCCACGTCCGCCTCGGGAAAACTGAAGTTAACTTTTTAGAGTCAAGAAATATTTTACTCCGGCCCAACTTTTTCTTCTGTATAAATTCCAAATTATACCCACACTCATGTTTGGAGCTCTACTCCTAAGCATACCCTCGAACTACTCGAGAGCATACAGAGACGAGTCCTCGATCGGCGACACGGTGCTGATGTCGGTACTGCAGTCACTATTACATCGAAGGCGCGTTGCTGACTTCTGTCTGTTTTACAGATATTACCATGGATACTGATCTTCGGAGATTCATATGCGGTCCACGAGACAAGCCGACGGGTCGAAGCGCTTCGCGGTTCACCCCCGAAGGCGAAAACTTCTCTGCATCGGAACTCGTTCCGTTACAGAGCGGGAATGCTGTGGAATTCCCTCCCTGTGGGGTGTTCCCGGAGCGTTACAACCTGCAACTGTTAAAAAAAAACTGCACCAGTTATTTGGTGGCATCTCGAGGCGCCGACTCAGGGATATAGATTCGCCCCTCCCGAGAGAAGTGTAATAAAAAAAAAAAATGTTAAGCCACAGTACGTCTTCAATATATTGTACTGCAGACTCGATCGAGTTGGATACTGCCCATGAATGTTAATGCTCAATGTCACCGCAAGAAGATAGAGCCTGTGGCATTTCTAACAGATACACACATAATACACAAGCAAATAATGAAGGGTAACACCAAACGAAAATTGAATAAACCAAACCCTCAGAGCCGTATCCCATGGCAATAACATAGCAATTCTTTATCAGTTGAGTGTACTCGAGAGTAATGATCGAATTCGTACACGCGGCGGTGGACTGATATGTTGAGGCTTTGGTTCTATCTTTTAGCGATTCTAGCCGTCATAGCGTCGGTTCGAATCGCACGCTCTGCACTGTCATCGCAAAAGTTATAAGGCGATTAGAAACGAAAATGTTGATGCACATTAATCTTGAATGTCGGTAGATGTACTGGCTGAGTATTAGACTTTTATGTTGTTCGAAAAGTGGTTATCTCTGTGTACCGGTAAGCATTCCTGATTGTTGGTTGTCGTAGGTTAATATTTCGAGACGAGAAACACAATTTTCAAGTTTTCTTGACCAATTATTGTGCTAAACAAGGGAGGCAGGGTGCATGCGCCTGTATTTTGATGACAAATTACTCTCTTTCCCAGAAGCCATTGTTTTACAACGCCTCTTTAAATCATCCATGCCAAAAGCTGGGCTTAATACTCATTTTAAATATGAAATCCAAGTCAATTCCCCCATAAACATAGGAAGGTAGAGGATATATGTATATTGACAACGTTGTTAACCGCTTAATGGACACCTCCGTGACATATACGGGCAATATTTACCGTTTACCGTTTAAATGTGCCTTAAGGGGTTAAGAACGTGATTCCAACCCAAGCTATGAAAAGGTTAGAATAATGAGCATCAACTCATTAGCCCACGGCCGCTTACACACTCTGAATTGCTACGTAAATGACCTTAGAATACGGATTTGATGATTTCTTTTTGTGTTGTGTTTTTCATTACGATTTCATGTCCTGTTGGAAACAAAATCATCACCATCATCATCGGCACCACAACCGGGATCCGGTCTTGGCCTTATTTAGCAAGTCTAGATGCTTGTTAAATTTTCCGCAACAATTTATTTTTACGGGCAAGGTTATGAGCCTTGCGCCATTGGAAACACAATATCTGCACCAAAATGTTCACAACATTGGGATTTTCCGTTCTACAGCCACCCTCCTCGTACTACCATAATTACACCAAAGACGAAAAGCAACGAGTTTTAATGTTTGTCAAATAGTGGTCGAGGAAATATGTAATGCCTCCGATGTTTCCAATGATTTGCTCTCTAGTAATTGTGATCCTCGACTATCATCATCATCATCGGCACTACAACCGGGAACCGGTCTTGGCCTTATTTAGCAAGTCCTGAGGCTTGTTAAATTTTTCCTCGACTATATACTAGTCTTAATCGCATAGTTGTAAGTAAATTGAATTAATGTAATAACGCAGTCTTTGGTTGTCTCAACCTCGACCTTACATCAATAAATTTAGCAACTGTAAATGAATTTCAGTTTCTTCAGCGCTTTAATTGTAGTTTTGGATAGAAAAAAAAAAGGAAAAAGTGCGAAGGAGAAGAAGAATTCATCGACAACAGTGGAACACTTAAGAGTCAAAGACCTCAAACTGCTAAAAAATGTTCACTTTCATGGGATCAATGTATGAAGCAGGTATGAACTTTTTAATTAATATCGTAAGATGTTGTTACAATCTTCTCTAAAGAAACCCCATTGACAAACGAAATTGTCGTCAAACGCACAAAGCAACTTAAAAAAAAAGCAATAGCAACAACTCCATTTTCCACAGTCATCGATTAAATTATAAATTAAGAAATGATCAATTAATCGATGAAAACTTTTAAATGAATGTTAAGATTTCTTTAAAACAATAGAACTACATCTCATTTGCATCTAAGCAATCACCTAAGCAAACAAATCAACTGCTTTAATAAGATTTATGGGTGTCACGTCTCACTATAAAAAAATAAACATAAACAACACAAAGCACTGTCTTCATTTGTTAATAAATTATCAATACTTAATGAACTTCTTTGTTTGATCCTTGTCACAAATTCAAGGCGAGCCACGTAAAGTCGGTCGCGTTTTGCGCCAAAAGTAATTTCAATATAATTGCTAAATAGGTTACCCGGTTTCCAAAAGAAAAATTGTCTGCACAATATAATTAAAATTAATAAACAGCTAAATACTCCGGCACCTTACACAACAACGTTATTCCACGACTTTTGTCGGCTAGAGTTTTTAGCTAGTATCTTAGAGATGGGGTGTTAAATCTCTTCTTTTCTCTTATAACTAAAGAGAATTAAACGTATTAGAAATGGCAAAACTTCTTATGGTATCAACTTTTGCGTCGCAATAAACTAAGAGTTTATATTGATACTTTGCCACAAGTCTAACTTTCGGGTGTGTACATAAAGTCGAGATTTTTGTATCTAAGTCTTTAATTGAGACGATTAATACTTATTAAAATAATGACACGTGCGAATTATTACAACAAGAGGCTTATATCACTCCACAAAGACATAGAATTGGAATGCAAAATAAATCAATCGGTAAACAAAAACCATACGTTAACATTATATTGTAAACATTGTTATGGATAACCTTTCAAAAAGTTGGTGCTGATTTTATATCTATGACTCAGCCTATAAACTCGTGGATAGCACGCGCAACCTGGACTTAGAGAATTAGTGTACTAATTCTCTGTACCCACATTTCGGCTCTGACTGCGCTGTTCGTTTTTATCAAGAATGATTATGGGAAATAAGTCTTTATTAGCTTAACCTGCCATTTGGTTTATTTAGGTGTTTTTTACACAAGCTAACAATTGGTAAACAGGGTTGAGATAGAAAGTTTTTTTTTTAAATACTTTGTTTGATTCAATATACATGTCAACCCTTTCTGAGGTGAGGTGCAAAAGTCCTCACGAGTTCACGTTATATTATATACTGTGGGACGCTGAGTTGTGACGCCATGTAAAAGCACATGTAGAAAGCATGAACTTCATAAAAATCCACCCCAATGAGATATGATACAATAATGTAAACTCAAAAAGTTTTATGAATATTTCCCCGTTAAACCATAGGTTCTTTTATTTATTTATTATTATTATTTATATACGGTACTTTTTCTTTTTTGCTTAGCAACAAGTCGCAAGCTAGATAATCTTAAGCGTGGCTGTTGCTTGGTATATGTGTGGGGGTTCTCTATACTACATGGAGAACCAACCCACAATTTCCGCCTTATTTCGACCGCTTTCAGCGCGTCATATCAACTCCTATCCCACCGTTCAATTAATTCACCTGCAAAACATGTTTCCCAAAAGGACGCATAGCTAAACTCATTATCCTATGCAGATAATGCATAATTGAGTTTAGCTATCTTATCGCCATACGGCAACTCCATTTCGCTAACCCATGAGATTTCCACCGGAAATCGCATCATGTCGGTTAGCAACGGCATAGTCTGATCAAACGACGCGGTTGCATAATCATGCAATCGCTGGGGAAATTATTAAAGTATTTAATTTAGTTCCCATGGCCAGATTTCCCTAGCCAAGTCGGCGTCCTACTCACTTTCCCCAGACACTACATTCGCTGGGGATCAATGATCTCTTTTCACAGGTGAATAGCCACAAAACATTTTCCTATCCTTCCCGGGTTCAATGCACTCTGAGATCACCACAGTCATCGCACTAGGGCAGTAGGTCATCCTCAGAGACTGCATTGATACAAGTGCACAAGCTAAGCCAACCCCGAAGTTATTGCGCTCTCTATTTTGTTCTTTTCATCCTTCGCATCCCCAGTGACTGTCGAATGATGTGCAAGCATTATTCACCTCACTGAGACATGCAACTGAATAGATTCATGAGAGAGCGCGATGATGATTGGCTAATAGGCGTGCGAATGTAAAATCCATATTTTCATCCCTAATTGGGATCAGTCGCTTTGCATCCTCCACCGCTGACGGTCACGCCGCACCGAGTTTTAAATCATCCCTGGTCGCGTACACCCACGTTACTACAGTCAGTCGAGATTCAATCACAGGAAATTTCATCTTCGCGTAAAGTTTATATTTTGCCACGAAAAGTCCGTTTAATTATCCTCAAGAAAACAGTTAAATTTTATTAGTTTATTTGTGCATGTGGAATCATTGAATGTTAAATAAAGAAAACATTAACCAACAAAAGACCACCAGTGCTTTTATTTCCTTCATATTTACCTTTGGTGTTTGAGTTCTGGAGTTTCAACATTTTCCTCGGAGCAACTTTATGGGGATTCAAGTGAAACAGTGCCCGTATCTTGGCACACCTACTTGCACCCCACATATGAAGAGTATTTCTTTTTATACATTTATTGAATAATGTAAGACATTAACTGTACTATCAACATTTTTCAATATAGGCTCCTGTGTGATGTACACCCTTTTGCCATCCATTTGGAAGCTTTAATGTCCCTTATTCGCAGAAGCATTTAGGGCGAGTTGTTAGCCAATTGCGCACGTGCTTCTCGATTTCTCCATTTCTTTCGGTTTTTTTTCCTCCAAGTGATTCCTTCAATGATGCGAACAAAAAATAGTAGCAGGGAGACAAATCTGGGCTATAAGGAGCCTGTTCGAGGGTTTTCAGCCCATTTCTTCTAATATATCCCTTGTCAAGGACGCGATATGAGGCCTGGCGTTGTCATGATGAAGGATGACATCTCGAATAGACATACCTCGTCTTTTGTTTCGATATTATTTGTTATCCATAGCTGATACCCACTTCCGATGAGATTTCACCATGTGTTAAGCGGCGATCACTTTCAATAAGCTCTCGTACGGTGCGGATGTTGTCATCTGCACGACTTGTCCTTGGGCGTCGATCATGACTTTCGTTTTCGAAACGTTCTGGCCTACTTTTAAATTCTCTGGCCCACATATATACAAGATTCTGAGACAGTGTATCATCACTAAACTGTGCCTTCCATCGAGAAAAAATTTCCGCGGGTTTAACGCCTTCATTTGTTAAAAAGCTTACAATAATCAGTTGCGCAATAGACGTATATACCTCTTGCTCGCTCATGGTTGTACTGACAAAGTCGGGCGCGACTGCTATCCTATCCGATTCCCCTACTCTTCATAAACCAAACAACAGCCACGCACAAGATTATCTAGCTCGCAACTTGTTTCTAAGCAAAAAAGGAAAATTACGGTTTATATTTGATTCGTTTAGGCCGAGTTGTTAGCCAATTGCGCACGTGCCCCTCGATTTCTCCTTTTCTTTAATTTTTTTTTCCTCCAAGTGATTCTTTCAAGGGTGCGAACAAAAAATAGTAGTTGATGTAGAAATATGAGTGTAAGAAAGACATGCTGAGGTGATGTATATAATCTATAGCACTTATATAGCAAATATAAGAATATTAATAACCTATATGGGCAGCCTGAAATTTGAGACTGCACGAAGGACATAGGTGACAAATAGTTAGTCCAGCTAGAGTAACGGTTGCGACTGCAACTAGGGATGACAAGAATATACTTGTTATAAATATATTTTTATATGCTGTGGCGGTTCCGCCAAACCCCATTGTACACTCACCCAAAGAACCCCCCATATTCGCAACCCATATTTGCATCCCAATCACCAGCATACCTGAAACATTTCCTTTCTCAAGGACATTTAATGCATCCAACGCATTATCTGAAAATCCCTAAAGAGAATTCTCACAGCATTCACGCATTTCATGCGTTATTCAAATTTCCTGTAAAGAATTCTTCTCATCATACGGCATCATAAATCCCAAACCATTCGGCACCCTTGTCATCGTAAAATGCTATGCCGGGCAGCTTGTTTATACAGCTGTAATAAACCGACCCGCAATTCGTTTGCCCAATCGACAAACAATTACGGCATCCCAAGCATTATCATCGGAACCGAATCTTCTAGCATTTCCTAGTACAAACAAGAACTCCGTTCCTGCTGCGGTCTGAGAAGCCATAAACATAAAAAACCATTAGCACATTTTCCTAATGGCGACGCATCTATTAACGCATCCGCACCACTTATCCACGACTGTAATGAGTAATTCAGTACCATTTCTCCGATGAATTGCGGTCTATGATAGCCACAATGCACAGCGTAAACAATGTTCTATTCGATCCTTTTGTTCCTTTTTTCCCCGTTTTAGGTTTCGTTTAGCCTTTGCTAAATGCATCGATAAACACGGTGATGGATACGATCACACACGCACACCACCGCGTGCCAGAGATCGCCTTCCATTGATCACTGGTCAAAGGAAATTTCATTTCCTTTTCGCCACACCACCAAACTCACCCCAAACGAGGGTTGAATCACTGAGCCTTATTCCAACTACCGATCGCAACGGTAGGTTTTTTCTCCCGCTCCCCGTGGCGTGCGGGGATGCATAATCCAAAGTCGAGTGATTTTTATCCCCCGAGGTGCGTGCCGTTATTTTAGTGTTGTGCCAAAACCATCCACAAGTAATAACAAAGACCTTAAGTCAGCAATACGTGTACGTTTAAAGTTTAAGTTGTTTTCCCGGCTAATAATAACTAACATTACAAATTAAAAAAAAAACCTTTTATACAAATCCAAACAAGTGTTTAATTTTCCATGCTGGAGTTCCTGGGTGTGTTTTCTTCATTGTTGTTCCCTTGGTGATCGTGTTTTTGTATTCAGTGGTATTTGTGATGAGGTTGAGAAGTGAATCAGCACCGTACGCCGGCACCCCACAATACCACTTTGCATTGTCTTGTTTTACAACCCTAGAACTAATAAGAATTTGGATCTATTACCTTATGCTGGGACACAAGAAAAGTAAGACGGATCAATAGACCAATGCCAATGTACTGATCTTGAGCGGAGGCAATAGGAGAACAAAAAGAGAGACCTTTAGTGCAGATGGATTCCTAGGCAACCGCTATTTTACCGACAGGGAAGCTCTGCTGCAATACGTCCCACTCTGCGGATCCAAATTCAATAAAAGGGAGTAGAGAATATTGTTGTTTCCAACACAACACAAGAAAAAACACTTCAAAAGGAGGACGATCGATAACAAGGAAAAGACAAGTGGATTCTCTGTGGCGATAAAGTTAAGGTAAATCAACTAATAATGCCAAGGGAAATATTTTAGTTGTGTCGAAGAACAAAATAAAGAATACAAGCTGTGTAAGGCGCGACCTTGAGGAGATCAGATCAGAGGGCAAAGCGTGGGAGGAAAGTGCACAGGACAGGGAACGATGGCACAGCCGAGTCAATGAGGCCATGGAATTCCGGGTTCCTACATTCTAATAAAAAATAATAATAAATTTACTACCATTTATCCAAGAACAGGTATAACACCTGCTATGCGACACTGCCGGCACCTTCAAAGGCAATTGACACATAAATTAACGGAGCATTCGCCAAAGTGCTAAGATCGGCGAAAAGCCAGATATAGCGACGAAACCCAAAAGCAAATCGCAAAAAATTAAACGATAGGAACGGCTTGAACGTGGGGCGCTAAGTATTTAGTGTTAAGTAAAAATTGTATTTTTTTTTTAGAAAATAAATATGTACTTTAAACTAAAATTTAAAAAAAAAATTATCTTATTTCGGGAGTATTTCAGCATCCCAATGATATGTATGTGTACATGTATATGAAGAGTACTCTACAGAATGGATTTATTCCTCCAGAAGCGTTCCCCTTCTTGGATAGAAAAGGTCTTACCCAAGACCAAAAATGGATGATTCAACTCCCTGAGATACTCTTTTTTCTCGACCGGGTTCATCAGCCAAGCTCCGAATGATGAAACCCGACCGCTTCTTTAGTATTTTTTTTTTGCATGGGAAAAAATATATTATTAATAAAATGAAGTTTACCACATGTTTATATATGTATTAGGTATACAAATAAGTTTTCGCCGTTTGGCAAAAGATGGCCGCACCAGAAAATTATATAGAATTTGTCAGATGTCAATCGTAATATTGTGAGTTTGAACACGTGATAACACCATCACCTCAAAATATCTTTGTATGATGATGACTTTGTATCACCTTTACATAATATTTTATCGTGCAGAAATGTCTAGTTTTGTCCCAAATAAGCGTCATTTGTGGGAATTTTTAATTTGAAGAAATCTGCCGCCGAGGCGCAACGATTGCTTGTAGAAGCATGTGGTGAGGCTGCTTTGAGTGAGAGAAGTTGTCGTGAGTGGTTTCAAAAGTTTAAAAACTGAGTTTGGCGTGGAAGACAAAGAACAAAGTGGAAGGCCGAAAGTGTACGAAGACAAGGAATTGGAAGCAATATTGGAGGAAGATCCATCCCAAACGCAAAAAGAACTTGCACGTACATTAGATGTAACTCAACAAACAATTTTACACCGTTTATAATCATTAGTTTGGCGCAAGGCTAATAACCTTGCCGGAAAAACAAATTATTATGGACAATTTAACAAGTCTCGGATATGGACCGGATACCAGTGGAGAGACTTGCTAAATAAGGCCAAGACCGGATCCCGGTTGTAGTGCCGATGATGATGATGAAAATCATTAGGGATGATTGAAAAACAAGGAAATTGGGTTCCATACGAACTGAAGCCGAGATATATTGAACGCCGACTTTGCATACGTAACATGCTGCTTGCCAGGTAAAAAAACAAGTTGTTTGCATCGTGTAGTCACTGGGGATGAAAAATGGATCCTCTCCACTACGATAACCCAAAGAAGAGAAACTCATGGAGAGCATCTGGCCATGCTTCAACACCGAGAGCAAAACCGAATATCCATGGAAAACAACTCATGCTGTGTATTTGGTGGGATCAGGTTTGTGTCCTGTATTATGAATTGCTGAAACCATCACTGGAGTTTTCTACCGAAAACAATTAATGAGATTGAGCCAAGCACTCAAGGAAAAACGCGCCCATTACTACACCGGACATGACAAAATTATTCTTATCCATGATAATGCTCGTCCACATGTTGCGGTGACGGTGAAAAACAGTTTGGAAACACTTCATTGGAAAGTCATACCCCACCCACCGCATTCACCAGACCTTGGCCTGTCTGATTATCACTTATTTCGATCCATGGCACATGGTCTGTCCGATCAGCTCTTTACAACATATGAGTTACCAAAAAATGGGTCGATTCGTGGATATCTGTGGCGACTCTAACAGATACACACACAATTCACAAACTGTTGTCATAGCGTCAGTTTGATTCACACGTTCTTCTTCACTATTATTTCAAACGCTATAATTGGTGACCCCGACGTGATCTGTACACACAGCATACACTTTCCCATAGTAAACAGAACTTCACACACGATCACGACTTCCGCATAGAGCACAGCCTCCGACGTTTTCTCGTTCTCTCGTTCGTCCGTCGTTCGCATACGAATCTGATCGTAACGAAGTTACTGCGGAGGGAGTGGTGTGGCGACTCTAACAGATACACACACAATTCACAAGCAAAATAGTGAAGAGCACCGAACGAAAAATCGAATAAGAAAATTCATCAGAGCCGTATACCAAGCGATAACATAACAATTCACATCAGTGGAGTATAGTCGAATTTAAAAATCAAATTCTAAACACGGTCTGTAGCCTGATGGGTAACGCTTAGATACACGTTTTGGTGATTCAAACTGTCATAGCGTCAGTTCGAATCACACGTTCTTCTTCACTATTATTTCAAACGCTATATATCCTCAAAAGATGAAGAGTTCTTCCGACGTGGTATCCGAATGTTGCCAGAAAGATGGGAAAGAGTAGTGTCTAGTAAGGGACAATACTTAATAAAACGTAATGTACCGTTCTTTCACAATAAATGCCTACTTTTTTATAGAAAGCGGGGGAAACTTGTTTGTACAACTTAAAAAAAAAATTAAAAAACATAGCGGCACAAGGTCGTCGTCAAAAAACGTGTTTTTAAAACGTTGGCCCGGGGTTTGCAAAATATCTTGAAAAGTTCTGATCCTGCAAAAAAAAATACTCTCAGGAATTGCCGGAATGTCGTACCAAATTTTGAAAATATTGATTTTTGAAAAACGGCAAGCTTTGGATAAAAAATCGACATTTGTTTGTTAATAACTTTTATAATTTTCAATATGTGGCCAACCCGTGCGACATTCTTTGCGTAATCTAATTAGGAAGCTTTAGTTAAAGCTTGGATTCATCATAATCATCATCGGCACTACAACCGGGGTCCGGTCTTCGCCTTATTTAGCAAGTTTCGAAACTTGTTAAATTTTCCATAATAATTTATTTTTACGGGCAAGGTTATTAACCTTGCGCCGAAAGCTTGGATTCATCGGATAAAAATTGAGAGAGTGCAAGATAACTCTTGCAATTTGAAAAACATAGTTTTAAGATAGCCGCGTTTAAACTTTCACGTTCACATTTCTATGCTGTAAACTTGAAAATTTATATCAGAAAGTTGTTTACCGTTAGTCAGCAGTACGAGCATTGCATTTCAAGCGTATATACGAGGGTGACTTGAAGATTTTCCGACCTCAACGTGAAGATAGTAGCACTCGTCAATAAAAGCTAGTGAATGTATTTGTGCATCTTTTTACACTAAAATTTCAGCCATTTTGGACGCGTAGTTTTTATTTGACAGTCGTTTGAGTGAGTCGATGTGTGTTTTTGTGAAAAAGGACAAAATTGAGTATCGAGCTGTCATTCAATTTTGGTTTTTGAAAGGCAATACGCCTACGCAAATCAAAGATGGGTTGGACTCTGTGTATGCATATACTCTGCACCATCATTTACCACAGTGAAATTTTGAGCAGCTGAATTTATACGTGGCCGTGAGAGCTTGGGAGACGATGAACGTTCGGGACGTCCAAGAACTGCGATAACTGACAATAATATCGCTAAAGTTCACCAAATGGTGCTAGACGACCGCCGAATTAAAGTGACAGAGATAGCAGAGGCTATGAAAATGTCCAAAGAACGTGTTTGTCACAAATTCAATCAAGATATAGGCATGAGAAAGCTGTCCGTGCGTTTGCTCACGTTAGACCAGAAACGTGTTCGAATGAACACATTTCCAACCTTCTGTTGGCGCAGTTTAGGCGCAAAAAATTCGGAGTTTTGGCGCCGATTAATTACTGCCGATGAAACTTGGATACACCACTATACGCCCGAAACAAAAATACCGTCAAAACAGTGGACTGCGGGGGGAATCGGCTCAAAAAAATGCAAAAACTGTTTTTTCGACTGGGAAAGTGATGGCGACTGTTTTTTAAGATAGTCATGGAGTTACCTTAAACGATTATCTTTTAAAAGGAACCATTACAGTATACTACGCATCATTACTCGGACAAATGAATGTGGAAATTGCGGAAAAACGGCCACATTTGCAGAAAAAGAAAATCCTGCTTTACCAAGACAATGCACCGTCTCACACCTCAGTGGTTGCCATGGCGAAAATCCACGAATTACGGTTTGAACTGCTTGACCATCCGCCTTACTCACCAGAGCTAGACCCAAGTGACTTCTTTTTGTTCCCTAATCTAAAAATTGCGCTCGGAGGACAGAGATTTTCATCAAATGAGGTGTCAATCTGTGACGGTTCCGCCAAATCCCACGGTTCACCTTTCTGAAAAACCCCCATCCATACAACCCAGTCTGCATAAGCCTTCGCTAATGCAATCGCATTAGCATCTTAAATGCTCCACGCATTATATCGATCAAATCTATAATCCAAAAAGTCCCTGTGAAAGAAATATAAGTTCCTGTAAGAATTTCTTTCTACCAATTCAAGAATCCCGGACAGATTTCAATTTCCCATATCTGAAACATTTCCTTTTACAAGGACATTTGATGCTTTCAACGTGCTAGATAAAATTCCTAAAAATAGTTCCTCAATGTGCATATGGACCATAAATACACAACATTCGGCACCCATCGCTATCAATTGAAATGCAACGACGGACGGCTTGTTTTTACAGCTGCAGCAAGCCGACCAGCGATTCGTTGTTCAATAGACAAACAATCTGGAATTTCGTTCCCTGCTGCAACTAATTACCCGACATATACAAATGTAAGCAAAGGATTCGTTTTGGCCACCGACCTAAGATACGATATACAAGTCTCATTGTATAAAGTATTGTAATACATTAGCACCTATTTCGAATGGTTATTCGTATATTTACACAAGGGCATCATACATCAAAGAGTTTTATGATACCCTCGTCCCATCTTTTCTTTTGCCACATTTCTTCGCTGTATCGTCGTCTATTTACTTAGACGCGATACACTCCATAGACGATGATCTTTTCGATCCGTTTGTTTTTACCGCCTGTCGGCTTCGTTACCCATTGCCATCGAGCATGTGTAAACCACACAGATCTGAACGGGCGCACACATACCACCAAAAGAGACTACGTTTCTCTGGTGGTAGGTAAAAACGATATCCTTATTGGAGAGGATATTTACCACGACACCATAATCTCACCCCAAGATGCGAATCATCGCTGCATGCGATGATTATCCCAGAGTCAAATTCCATCCGCTGACCACGCTGGTCGCAGGATCTCCCGTTCCTCGTTTCGCGCTCGGGGACGTAAATATGTTAAGGCGAGTGGAGTAAACGGATTTTCATTTAAAGTGAATTTAACGCCTTATACGAGGGTTGCCTTTTATATTTCGGGATTAGAGAACAAAAACAAATATTGATCATCGAAAATCACTTTATTGTTTTTCAAAATATTCCCCATGAAGATCTATACACTTTTGCATGCGTTTGAACCAATTGTCGAAGCACTTTTGCCACTCTGATTGAGGT
This sequence comes from Microdon myrmicae, assembly GCA_963931805.1. Classification (NCBI taxonomy): domain Eukaryota; kingdom Metazoa; phylum Arthropoda; class Insecta; order Diptera; family Syrphidae; genus Microdon; species Microdon myrmicae. The sequence continues at coordinate 35,740,805 of OZ007501.1, read as the reverse complement.
ATCTCCAACACATGCATTCTGAATGCAGCAACCGCTTCTTCAGGTGTCGAAAAACGTTGACCTCTCAGTTTGTTTTTTACGTACGGGAATAAAAAGAAGTCATTCGGTGCCAAGTCAGGACTATACGGCGGATGACCCATCAAATCGATGTTTTGGGTGCTCAAAAATGCAGTTGTCGCAGCCGATGTGTAGGAGCTCGCATTGTCGTGGTGAAGAGTGATCCGTCTTCGGCGGTTGGTTTTCCTGATTTCTTGGAAGACAACTGGCAAACAAATGGTTGTGTACCACTCAGAATGGGCTGTTCTGCGTTGTTCTAGTGGTACGGTTGCGACATGTCTAGTTTTTCCGAAAAAACAGGCGACCATTTGCTTGGAAGTGCTTCGTGCGCGAACAACTTTTGTTGGATTTGGCTCATCTTGAAACACCCAGACAGTCGACTGCTGTTTACTTTCGGACTCATACGCGTAAATCCACGATTCATCACCTGTCACGATGTCATAGACGTGTTTCGAAGCACCGCGACCGTATTTTTTGAGCATCTCTTTCGACCAATTGACACGAGCCTTTTTTGGGCGATTGACAAATTGTGTGGGATCCAACGCGAACACATTTTTTTGACAGTCAAATGTTTATGCAATATTGAATGTATGCTGGTCCCACTAACGCCTAAGGTTGTCTCAATCTCACAATAGGTCACATGACGATCTTCCAATATCAGTTCGCGCACAGCATCAATGGTTTTCGGAACAACAACTGATTTTGGACGACCTTCACGAAATTCATCTTGGAGTGAACTACGACCACGATTGAATTCACCATACCATCGATAAACACTGGTCCTTGATGGAGCTTCATCGCCAAAAATTGAATTAAGTTCATCCATGCACTGTTGCTGAGTTAATCCACGCCGAAAGTTGTAAAAAATAATCGCACGAAAATGTTGACGATTTATTTCCATTTTAAAACATTAATAATAATAAACCTGTGCGTCAGTGGTTTATTTGTTCGGGTGATGACCATTTCTTGTGGACAGTTTACGGCGGCGCAATGGGCGACTGTAAGTGGATGTTGGCGGAGGAAGTGAACCAAGTACCCATGCTGGTACATACTTCCTCCCCACAAATCACGTTCGTGAACAGTTAGATCAAGACGCCGAGTACTATTTGGACGGGTTAGAGAGATGGCAGCATCGCTGGGAGAAGTGTGTAGAGTTACAAGGAGACTATGTAGAAAAATAAAAATAAATTTTAAGAAAAAACGTTTTGTATCTTTGTTAGGTTGGAAACTTTTCAGCCCACCCATGTAATTGCTTCATCTTCAAATTCTTTCAACGATCTAGAGGCCGAGCGCGCCGTGTTTGCAGCATCCGTCAACGACGATTCGGCTTGACTGGTTCTCGTTTCATTGTATTATATACAATAATTGTAACTAGTCAAGCCTATTCGCAACTGCAGGACCTCCATTATCTTCATGTTCTTTCGTATACGGAAAAATCTATCTATCCAATCCAGTTTTAAGTTCTGATTAATTTCATACGAGGGTGGGGTGACAAGTTACCGACCTGACCTACAGATGGTGCCAGCAGGTCTAATTTTTGGCTTGCATTCTATAGAACTATGTGCCATTCATCATCATCAACGGCACTACAACCGGGAACCGGTCTTGGCCTTATTTAGCAAGTCCTGGGGCTTGATAAATTTTCCATAATGATTTGTTTTTACCGGGCAAGGTCATTAGTCTTGCGCCAGAGGCTCCCCGACGAAATGTGCCATTACCTTGTATATAATTTTTCAGGTCGGTTGCTTTGCTAGTATACATTTAAGAGGTCAGGCCGGAAACTAGCCATACGCCGTGACTATGTTCAAAAAAATGGTTTAAATGAACTGATAAAATGTTGTGTATGGTATAAATCAATTTTTTTTTACATTTTTTACAATAAAAAAAAATGTATTGATTAAATATTACATTGAAATAACCCCATAATTTAGAGGGCTTGGATGGAGCCAGTAAGCCAGCGAAACTTGTAAAATAGGACATAATATTTGGTCCTAAGTAAAAGCTGTAATTTTATTGTAAATAAATGTGGATTTAAAACTAAAACCCTGCTCAAAACCCTAAAGGGTATTTGATACACGACTTTTGAAAGTCATCTCCGTTTCTAAAAACTTTTACATTACAAAATTGGGTGGCTTATGAAAGAGTCTGTGATTAGCAAGTCTAATATGCTTGCACAGCCGTATGTAGTAGCAGTACTCAAATTAATTGTAGGATAATTTACTTCTTCCGGGAATTCAGTGAGGTTATTAAACTAGTGGAATATGGACAGTCGTGACTAGTGTGGTTTCACAATGAGACACTTATATAAAATACGTGAAGATTTACAAAAGCAAAGAGGCAAAACACGTGAACAGAGAACAGTACAAGTGGCATACACAATTGGCAATTACTAACGTCATGAACAGATATCTGCTTTACGCTACAATTATTGTAAAAGGAAAACCCCATAAGCTACAAAATACGGGGAGTTACCAATTTTGTTAGAATGAAATGACCTCTGATTGTGTAAGCTAACAATTTTTTAATCGATCACCTAGAACACAAGGGTCCAACCATCAACCCATTCCAACCTATGTTATCATGAAAAAAAAAACGAAAAGCGATCAGAGTAAAATTTCGTTCGACATTTCTCGCTAACCTATAATTTAACCTTGGCACAGTCAACGATACAATTTTATTAAGAAGATTATAGTTCCGATGCATTCCAATTGAGTTGCAGTTGGCACAAGTAGCTGCAGCCTACGAGCAAGCAACCTATCCACGATATAATCTGTCGCCGGTTGAACAAAAATAGAATGGAATCTCATAAGATACAAAATCCAAGCAACAACAAAAAACAAAAGGTCCCCAGAAGTGCATCCGACTCGTCATCACTAGAGTTTCATAATTAAAAGTGTTTCACTTGTGGATGACCCTAGATAATTTTGCGCCCATTGACTAGCGACGGTTTTACAGATCTTTATACATTACACCTCACCACTTTTAGAATATCATTTTATTTATACACAAATCTGGTCTTGATGAAGCGGAAAGTATTTGCACAACTTGTCATTGTTCACTGCAATCGCAGCCAGTTGTGGAGAGATAAGATACGGGAGAAGCATTTTCAATATGCTCGATATACTTTGATGGTATCTGATACTTTACTTAACCACTTGAGAGCACTACAAGAAATGATTTGGTCTTCAAATTGATACTGAACGCAAAATACAAAGACCATGGTAGCAATCATCGGATACTAGCGAATTGCACATCATAAAGTTCGTTGAGAACACTTGAGTGTTACCACGTGCGTAATGTTCGTGACTCAAAAGCACAACGCGTCCACCGATAAAACGATTTAAAGGCGTTGTGATGAAATTACTTGAACTCAGATTCAGAATGATTAAAAAATCAATTGTTTCGAGGCTTTATCCAGAGAAGAGCACAAGTTGTGCAACGGATGTTTGGATAATCGGTATTGTATCTACGAAAGGAAGTAACATATATTTATAGCAAAAAATGTGTACAACTTACTCGCGATTGTTTTGGTAGAATCGCGAAACGTTTCTCTTTTAACTTCTATTGTACTGTTGCGTATACAAAATCTAGGTTTCTATTATTGAATACTTATGGTAAAGGGAAGGTATGAGATACTTATGCAAAAAACCTCACCTATTGAAAACAGAAAACCATACCATAGGTTATTGTAATTCATTCATACTTCACGCCCAGAATTACGTCAAGTCATCAACTGAACCCACAGTTGCACTTATGTTACAATTTTTTACCAACTCACCCCACTGACATAGATTCAGTGCTGTTGCCACGGCTTCACTACTTACTAATAATGGGTGGTCAGAGTAGTACTATATATTTTGTAAACATCGAATAGGGCTTGTGTTATCCCTAATTCCTACCAAAATCGACATTTGTGTTCAGTATTGTTTGGCAAATTACCATGGAAAGACACGGTTACAAAAATATTACAAAAATAATGAATGTGTTCAGGGACCGGAATGCGGATATGGACTGGCCACCAAGACCATGGATTTATTTCTCTGAAGTGATGTTAAATGAATAGTTTACTTGAATGATTTTAAAACGAACATTAGTCGTGTCATTTGTGAAATGAGTCCAAATTTATGTGGAAAAGTCGGCAAAATTCAGTGTTCCTGAATCGAATTTTTAAAAAATTGGGAGGTGATAATTTAAATGAAATCATCATCATCATCATCATCATCATCATCATCGGCACTACAACCGGGAACCGGTCTTGGCCTTATTTAACAAGTCCTGAGGCTTGTTAAATTTTCCATAATGATTTGTTTTTTTCCGGGAAAGGTCATTAGTCTTGCGCCAGAGGCTCCCCGACGGGGAATCGAACCCCGGTCTCCCGCGTGACAGGCGGGTATACTAACCACTATACTATTGAGGAGCATGAAATAAAATCACGTTTAAATAAAATCGGAAATTTAAAATAAAAAACCCAAAGTATCTTAGAAAGTTTTGTTTTTATTTCAAACATATATCAGCGTTTCCAATAGGGACTTGACCACCTTTTTTTTAAAATAAAACGCAAACCACTTGAGATATTTCAAAAACTTTATTATCGGCCTGAAGTACAATTAAAACATTTGTGAATGGAACTCGACTTCGTTCATATGGCCATCGCGGGCACATTTGCAGCGGTCGATGCAATTTTCGATGACTCGGCCACACATTTCTACCGAAACAGCCGCTAGTTCGCGTTCAATGTTGGCTCTGAGCTCTTCCAACATCGTCGGCTTGTTGGCATAGACCAATGACTTGACGAAGCGCCAAAGAAAATAGTCTAGAGGCGTTAAATCGCACGAACGAAGCGGCCGCGCGACTGCCCCATTTCTTGAGATAATACAGTCATCAAACTTACTCTTCAATGAATCGATTGTATCGTGTGCTGTGCGGCTTGTGGCACCGTCCTGTTGAAACCACATGTCGTCCAAGTCTATATCGTCCAATTCGGACCAAAAATAATCGGTAATCATGGCACAATAACGATGGCCGTTCACAGTAACGTGACGATCGTTATCTTCGACGAAAAAACATGGTCCAATAACGCCACCGGCATGCAAACCGCACCAAACAGTTATTTTTTGTGGATGAAGTGGTGATTCATGAAGCACATGTAGATTTTCACCCGACCAATAACGCATTTTTTGCTTATTGACGAACCCATTGAGCCAAAAATGAGCTTCGTCACTGAAGATGATTTTGCGATGAAATTCATCATCTTGGCGCATCGTTTCCAGAGCCCAATCGAAGAACGTACATCGCTCCAAATGCTCCATCGGCTTCAATTTTTGAGTCAGCCTGATCTTGTATGGGTGTAAACTAAGATCCTTACGCAAAATTTGCCATAAAGTGGTCTGCGCGATGCCCAACTCTTGAGAATGCCGTGGAATTGACTGATTTGGATCGTTTGCTACGGACGCCTGAACGGCAGCGATATTTTCGACACTTCGACCGACCCGTTGTCTCACTGGCACGGCAACATCACACAACGAATATGTAGACTCAAATGTTTGCACTAAACTTGTTATTGCCTGTCTATTAGGGCAAGAATTACGACCGAAAATTGGAGTTAACGCTCTTAAAGTTGCGGTCACCGACTCCAAATTTCGGTAGTAAATTTTTATAATTTGCAGACGTTGTTCGTTCCTGTACTTAACCATGATGAAAATGTTTACTGAATAAATTGACAGTGACAGTTTGATGATTAGTGAAAGCGTGCGTTCACAAATTAAATTCAAAGTTGTCAAGTCCCTATTGCAAAAACCCGTAATAAAAATATACCTGTTATTTGAGCACGCTATATTTACTGGTTAGTTCAATTCGTAAATCTTAAAAAGAAAAGAAAGGTGTTCACAGATATAAAAACTGTTCTTTTATCATTGATAGAAAAACAGCACTACAGGTCAAGTAGTGCCAAAATTTCTTAAAATTCTAGCTTTCATAGCTTTTCTTATAGCATTCGCGCCTAAAAAAAGATTTTAAAGTATCTTTAAACGACAAGACAAAATGCGGTAATAAATTGTCGATGTATGTAGGCTTGGAATGCATAGAAGTTGCAATGACGAGGAAACAGATTCGTAGACAAAATGTTCCACGTTCGTGTACTTCGACTCAAGAAGAATTTTCTCCTTACTTACGGGAACCTTAACAAAAATCTTTTGTGGCCACAATTCGGGAAAAACAGCCATTTTTATATTTACCTAGTATGCTTTAACTTAACTTAATTCAAAGTGTTTGGAGAATCTTCTGAATGTAGCCACCTCAGTGGCTGAGTTGGTAAGAAGATTGTGTTCTGCGTTTGATTGTGCATACATAAGTTTCTCTGACGGCTCTTGCTATTCTCGTAGTTCGGCCCAATTATTGACTAGAAGGTTGTGGTCCAATGGACGGCCGCGCGGTGAAATAGAGCCCTATTAAACTATAGGCTTCGTGAAATAGTTGGGAGAAATCCTGGAGCATTTTATGCAACTTGACTGAAGAATTCGGCAAAAAAAAATCCTCCGAAAGAGTTGATTCCTCACTATAAGTTCGACATCCTGAGAGAAGTACAATTTAAAAAAAAAAAATGTCTTCGCATGCCTCATATCTGATGTCATTTCTATGAAGCAATATAAAACGCGAATTTACTTGTTGCCTATTAGGCTGCTTGCTTCTAGCCCATCAATATCACGACTTCACCTCAATATGGGAGCTACGCAAAGAACCACCCACAATTCCAACCCCAACTCCCTTTGCCAACCTGCAGTTACCTGCAAGAATTCCCTTCCCAAGGACATTTAATGCGCCTCATCCAAAACTCCCTGTAAAGAATTCGCTAACATTCATGCATTTAACGCATCATCAAAATTCTCTGAAAAAATTTCTTTACATGCAAAGCAACATCATAAATTAGAAAACCTTATCGGCGCCCCTGTCAGCCAGCGTACCCTGTCACACACGTGCGCAGCACATTTTCTTGGTTTATACACAGTCTCGGCAGCCTTTTGTCTAATCGACAAAAGCAGTGTGTGCATCTAGCGTCTAGCGGCCAAGAACCAAATTCCCCAGCATATAAACATGCATATAAAGAATTCGACCCTTTCCGCCAGGAAAGATACAGTGCACAATCAACATTGTGTATCTAAATTCCTTTTAGCACCCAGTTTTCCTAATTGCATGCAGACTATTTATACAGCTGTATCCATCTCTTCAATGATGCCCTTTGTTCTTTCCTCATTTCTCAGTTTCGTTTTTCCCATGACCTCGTAGCATGAGTAAACAATGGATCAATTAGCACACTAGCTAAGATCGACCCAGAGAGATCCTCTCCAATTCACCGCCACAAAGAGAAACTTCACGTTTCTCTCGAGGAAGAAAAACACACCCTTAGCTGAAAGGGACTCACCACGAGTCACTCGGGGTTATTCCATGAGCACAAGAGTCGTTTTTCATCCACCACACCCCCGAAGTCGAGTTTGCACACAACGTGTCGGTATATTATATTAAAGTAAATCAACAAACGTTTAAATAAATCAAGGGAAAGAACGAGCAAATTGTTTTGTTGCAATTGTGTCATCGATAAATTTTATATTCCTTTAGTTACAGGTGATTCACCCAGATTTTTGTAAACAATTGTGTAATCAAATACGACATCAAAAGTATATAACAATAAACAATAGACTTCAAACAGTTTACGGTGTGTTCTTTTATTCAATTCGGTGGAACAAACTCGTGGGATATTAGTGAACCTGTTCCCGACTTTGTACCCCCACAAGCTCTATAAGCAAACTGCGCTTTCAAAAATATACTATCGCCTAAGCATTTAAACAACTAACTTTTACAATTCAACTAGCGCAAATGGTATTCCTTTATAGTTTTATATTTACTCGCCAATTCTCTAACACAGGACCCAACCTGTGGTCTCTATCTGTTTCGTGTATTATGAAACAATACGCGGGCGTGTGGGAACGGTACTGGTGTCGTTAGATGCACCAGTCCGCAGAAATCTTAGTCGCCATACAGTTGTTCAAAAAGGAAGGCACCCTGTGTTTTAGGTTTGTGCGTATTACGTAAACTAGTATCCTGTGAAGATTTCGAGACCAATGTACGGTGTTCAATTCAATTTATAAGACAAGCGCCAAACCCTAAATCCATTCTAAAATGGATCACATTGTTTAAAACAGCCAGGTCCTCAGTAAGAATATTGAATGGAGGTTGCCGGAAGTCGTTGCTACAATTCTACGTGCCCTCTCAGTCTTCAAGAAGATTCCAGACGCTCAACTCAGCATAAACTCCCTCAATCCAGCTAATTTACAATCATCTCTAACATTTTGGATTAGATCAACTCAACAGGCGTGTTTCTCATCAGAAATGCACAAGCTAACACAAGGCAAGACTTTGCCTCAATCACATGTTCTATCTCGTTTCACCGTACGCATCGATAAGACAAGACTTCTACGAGTTGGCGGACGTCTACAAAACTCTAAATTGGACTCAAACAGCAAAAATCCACCAATACTACCAAAAAATGCGTTTTATCTCAACTCATCATTACAGACGCGCGTGCATGGACAATGTATGGTGGAACTCAACTCACTCTTGCCTACGTCCGGAAAAGATGCTGGATCATTGGTGGACGAGTATGTAGGGGTTTCTCTATCCTATAGGAGAAACAGCCCACAATTCCAACCAATACCTACCCATAACCCTTGATAGGTATTTACCAGCAGGACATGTCAAAGGGACGCTTAGCTAAACTCATTTTTCTATGCAGATAATGCATAATTGAGTTTAGCTACAATTAACAACACACGGCAACACTATTGCGCTAACCATGGGATTTCCACCGGAAATTCCATTCGTATTGGTTAGCAACAACCAAGCCAAACCAAGCGACGCGGTTACGTCATAGTCCATAGGCTTGGGTATTATTGAACATTCCACAGAATGGAATTATATCCCCAGCCGATGCGGCGTCCTATTGAGTTTTCCCAGATCACCCATTCGCTTGGGACCAATGATCTCTTTTTGCTGGTGAATAACCTTAGCTATGTTTGTCCTCTCTCTCGTATTTCTGTCTTGCTATAGTGCGTTGACCTAAGATATTGTCACTGGGTCAGTAGACCAGCCGTATACACGGCATTGACGCACACACACCTAGCCAGATCCACCCTGGGTTATTGTGCTTTCCCTTTCGATTTCTCCATTCTGGCCACGCCCATCAACGTCGAACGAATACACAAGTACGTTTCGACCTGGATGAGTGTGGTGAGTTGGGGAACACACAAGAGAGCATGATTACCATTGGCAGATCATTGTGTAAAAAAGCAGAAATTACAATTTCCATCCCTAATTAGTTCAGTCGCTATTCACCAACTGAGAGCAAAAGGTCGCGTCGCGTCGAACACCAATAGTGAATAGTTTTTTTTGTTTTCCCTTTGATAATTGATGATCAATTACAATAAATTTCCGTAAAAAAAAAACGTATTTTCAATCGGAGCGAATAAACACGGTAACACGAATTGTTAAAAGAATATTAAATAAAGAAAAAAATATAAGTGACATCTAACAAACAAATTCAGTTAAGTGCTTTCATTCATTCTTCCCTTTGGTGGACAATTTTACCGTGGACAAGTGTTTGGGGGAAGTTAATGGAATACTTGCCGTACGTCGGCATCAACACTTTTACCCCCACAAGTACCTATTAAAACTCATCGTCGACAATGTCACACTTGTGTTCGCATTCGAGGCATTGGCTTACAACAGCTCTATAGCGTTTGCGACGATTGTGAAGACGGTACATGAGGACAAACAACGTAAAAAACCTCCGGATCATACAAATCCCACCTAATCAAGACATCAAGCAACTTAAACAAATTAAATATTTGTTTACGCAAAAAATCGCAATCGAAGAGCCACACAAACAAGAAATTCTTCATTGTAAGCGATGCCAAGACTCAGGACACTTGGCGATCTCATGCCACCAGCAAATACGTTGCGGCAGATGCGCAGATGATCACGAGCTCGATGAATGCAAGGTAAATCCACAAGGCCTGGAACCTGAAACATTACAAACCGTCAACGCTGATGGATCCATTACCACAAAGAAGATCATAGTAAAATGCTGTAACTGCGGCGGCCCTCATCCGGCAAATTTTTCCCAATGCCCTCAGAAGCTAAAACTTCTGGAAAGACGGAAATTAGCAACAACTATTAAATCAACAACAACGAAACCAAAAGTATTGCAGGAAACGAAGTCAACCCGACCCGGAATATCTTACGCGGATGCAGCAAGAGGAAACCTCAACACTACCACTCCCTCTAACAACAATACTAAAAATTTCAACTTGGACATCATGGGTTACATCCAAAGCTTACAAGCCATGCTACCTTCGCTGAGAAACATGTCAGAAACAGAAAAAAAGGTCAGATTCTTTCACTAATAACTTCCCATATTTTTTCCAGCTCTCTCTTTTCCACCATTATCTCCCTCAACACAGAATCCATTTACTCTGGCATACGTAAGCAACACCTCCGGTTGTTTGTTGAAAAGTTTTCCCCAGATATCCTATTCCTTTCAGAGACCTGACTCAAACCAAATTCCCGAGTTTCCATTCCCAATTATACTTTAGTTTCTAACCCCAGAACTAATGGATCTTATGGAGGTACCGGCCTCTTAATTCACAAAAAATTGCAATTCAGTGAAATTAGATTCACCGATGTATCCAGCATTGAATACACAGCAGTAAAACTTTTCTGTGAGAACAATAAAGTGCTCGTCTTGGCATCCATTTATATTCACCCTTCACGACAACCAGATTTCCCAGATACTGACATTTCGCAGATTATCCAACAGTCCGTTCCCGCTCCATTTGTAATCGGAGGAGACTGGAATGCTCGTCATACAGCACTCAATGATAATAAATGCAACAAATATGGTCGCCAATTGCTAGCCCTCCTCCAGTCTTATCCATATACTTACATTGACTCCCCATTACAGCCAACTCGTGTCTCTAGCTCAGCCCGGTCAACGATCGACTTCTTCCTCAAGTCCGACGATGTTTATTCAGCGGGTCCACCCACAGTCTCCTTTATATTTCCTTCTGATCATGGTTCCATTCACACCACGATCCAAATCCCCTCCCTCGACCCACTCTACTCGTCAAACCCTGTCCCAAACTTCACCAAAACAAATTGGAGAAAAGTCAATAGGGACATAGCGGTAAGTTTCTCTGACTTGTATATCCTTGAAGCATCTAACTTACTCCCTACTGAAATCGATCAAACATCTTTAAGAATAGAGCAAATTCTTAAGGATGCTCTCAGCAACAACACCCCGACAACCATTCCTCATAACTATTTAGGAAAGCCTTTGCCCAGCATCCTAACCAAATTATTGCGCCTTAAAAAGCAGCTCCGCCGTAAACTTCATACAAGATACTGCCCCTTTATTAAATGCCAAATCCAACTCCTATCCACTCTGATAAATGAGCAGTTGAAAAAGTCCGCAGATGAGAACTACATCTCCACACTTAGTAACATCAAACCAAATCGTGATCTTTTCAAGAACATCAACCAATTAACTGGTCGTAAATATAAACCCCGAATTGACCATCTCATTAACCCAATCAGCAATAATATTACCCAGTCCGATACGGACATAGCAAATTGCCTCGCAGAACACTTTGCAAAGATTCATGGGCAAAATAATTGTCTCTCAACTCATGGCTTCGAGAAGACAGTAAACGAACACATCTCAAACAGATTATTCCTATCTTTTACTTCTTTCATCGGTGAATGACCCCTTAGACACTACAAATTTTCTAACTGCAGACGAATTATCTGAGATCGTAAGATCAGGAAATAACAAAAAGTCAACTGGATTAGATGGAATCCCACGCCTTCTATTTAAAAGGCTACGCCCACCGAATCTACTTCCCATCCTCATTCTTCTTAATCATATAATTAATGCATCGCACTTCCCAGAGAACTGGAAAACTGCGGTAGTAATTCCTATTAAGAAGCCCGGTAGTAGTAATAGCCCTTGTAATTATCGTCCAATATCCCTATTAAGTACACTAAGTAAGATACTGGAACGCAAGATCTACCAAAATCTTCTCTCATTTGCCAATGAGAATGCCCTCATCCCTAACTGTCAGTTCGGATTTCGTAAGCGACATCCACTAAAACTTACACACGATGTTACAACTGGTCTCCAAAACCAAAGCCCTACTGTGTGTATATCTCTCGATATTTCTAAGGCGTTTGATTGCGTCTGGATCTCAGGGCTTCTGTGCAAACTGCACTCCATATTTAATCTAAACTCTCACACAACAAAGCTCTTAGCCTCTTATCTTTCTGACAGAAAATTCGTTGTGAGAATAAATTCTTCCGTCTCAGAAACCCGCAACATAACCGCGGGTGTTCCCCAAGGCTCTATTTTAGGGCCAATTTTATATCTGTTATATACCGCGGATATTCCTCAACCCATATCTCCTAATGCTGTGATGTTGAATTATGCTGATGATACATTAATTTACTCTAGCAGCAAATTTGTTAAGGCTGCAAGAAACCGCATTAACAACTTCCTCCCTAACCTATCAACATACTTTAATAAGTGGAAAATTCACCTTAACCCAAATAAAACGCAGCTCATAGTGTTCAAGGGCAAACACGAGCACTGTACAAACAACACTAGACGCTGCCACAAAAAAATTAAACTTAACCTAAACAACACTCTAATAAAATCCTCCAAAACCCTAAAACATCTGGGACTCACTTTTTCTAATGACTGGTCTTTTTCCTCCCACATCAAAAAGCAACAATTCAGCTTAATCTCTGTAGAAGAGTAATGTGGAAACCTAATAGTCTCTCTCACAAAGTCAAACTGCCCATTTACAAACAAATTATCAGGCCCACACTCACGTACGCGTGCCCATTGTGGTACCATATCACTCCCTCGCAAATGGAGAAATTACGAGTATTCGAAAGAAAATGCTTTAGGTATGTCTCTGGGTTACATCGTCGTCCTAACTCCTATAAGTACTATAGTAACGTCGAACTCTACAATACCGCTGGTATTGAGCGCCTCGATAGACGATTCCTCGAGCTATCTATCAAATTTATCGAAAACCTACAAAATAATCATCATCATCATCGGCACTATAACCGGGAACCGGTCTTGGCCTTATTTAGCAAGTCCTGAGCCTTGTTTAATTTTCCATAATGATTTGTTTTTTTCGGGCAAGGTCATTAGTCTCGCGCCAGAGGCTCCCCGACGGGGAATCAAACCCCGGTCTCCCGCGTGACAGGCGGGTATACTAACCAGTATACTATCGAGGAGCTACAAAATAATCCCAATCCCATAATAACCTCGCTCTTAGAGAACCCTCTAGATATCAGAACTAACTATCCCAACTGTCTCCACACCAGAGCTATCTTCGCCTCAGGCAGACTGGTAAATGATTCAAATGAGATCATATACCACAACACCGAAGTTACCCCTAACCAGTTCAAATACTGTAACATCCAACCATTTCCAACATCCTTTTCCAACGAACAACCGGAAAGAAATACTCTTCCCCAAGCCCATAACTGACCTCATTCCACATCCTTTAATTCATATCATACTGTAATCAGGCTAAATTAGGTTAAGTTATTTATATAATTAGGAGTAAGTTTAGATTAACCCTTATGTCAATGACCGGGTACCCGGGCACCCATTTTGATTTTTTAAAATGTCAATTTGAAAGTAAAAACAATTTTTTTTTTCATTGAAATTTCGTAATTATCATTCAGTAACGTTTGAATGGAGATAATCTAAGTCATGGTACCGAAATTCGTCTACTAGGCCGAGCAATCGTGAAATTGCGACGAAAGGATTACTGTCGGTAAAGTTGGTCATTGACATAAGGGTTAAGTAAAGTTGAAAAAAGCAAATTCCTGGTTTTCTGACCTTTTCCAGAAAGATAATACCACTAAATTTATAAACACGCATCTATCTTATATCTCATAAAATATTGTTTGGAAAATGTATATATTATTATAATAATTACATGTAAGCAATTGTTACGAAATTAATTTTAAGTCACTGTATTACTTAAATGTACAAATTCTAATTATGGTCAATAAATACAGTTTTGAAAAAAAAAAAAAAAAAAAAAAATGATCTCGAGAGCAGTTGATAGATGTACATGATCCCTGGAGGAAGTGCTGCAGGAGACCAATAAAGAAGATCTGTACGCCTTAAAATAAAACGGAGTTTTATTTCTGGACTGGTGAGTAGAGCTGTGGCTCTCGCCCCTTTCGTTTTTCTTCAGAGATTGTCGCTGATGCTGAAGATCACTTGCCCCACGGAAGCCAGCAGAAGCCGCTGGTGAATCGGTCGCTATGTAGTGCTCTAAAAAGCCATACCACCTTTTTCCCCATCCATACATCCTAATCCCAGAAATCCTACGCAAAAACATTAAATCCTATCAAAATCCTGAAAAACCAAAACAAAATCCAAAATTCGCAATAAACGAATCAAAATATTCGTTTATCGCTTTGCATTTGCCCCCACGGCATAATTTAATCAAAAAACCAAAACTAAAATCGAAATTCGCAATAAACGAATCAAATATTCGTTTATAGCTTTGCATTTGCCCCACGGCATAATCTCAATTCAAAATCCAGAAATACATTTCAATCTGGTAATTTCCCTAGAAAACTAAACAAACCAAATCCATGGCAAATCACACCAGATGTTCGAATTTGCCACAAGCAAACAATACCCAAATACCATTTCAAATCCTCATATGCAAATAGATTGATGAAGATTCAGAAAACTGAATCTTATCTGAAACAAACATTGAGCATCGCACGAAATGTATTGAAAATCGAGATTGTTGCACGAAAATGTGTATCTTTGGGATACAATTTTCGATTCCTTTTCCTTTATAAAGGAATAGTATAGTGATCTCCGGGCCTCCACCCAAACAACTATCATCAGCCCATAAGGAAGCCACCAAGCAAACCAAGCCAGCAACGAGTCCCCTGCCTGCCCAGCACAAAAATGTTAGACCACCACCAATCTACATAAAAAATGTGACCAGTATAAAGGGAATAATTCTGATAGTAGAAAATGCCCTAGGACACCGCAACTTCACCACAAACACTAAAGGCTCCTCTGTCTCCATTGCAACAACAACTTTGGTTGATCACGAGAAAACCGTTAGAAAACTTGCGGAACTACAACACCAATTTTTTACGTTCCAACACCATCAGCTCAAACCAACAACGTTCATCATTAGGCACATTGACCCAACTTGGACCAACGAAGAGCTACCGTCGGAGATCATCAAGATTTGCCCAGAGCTGAAAATCCACAGGCTGGACTATTTTCAAACTCCGTACATGCGGGAAAATAACTTAAGGAACCTACGGATTATCCAAATCGCTCCAAATGAAGACACCAACAAGCTCAAACAAATTAAGTACTTGTTTACCCACAAAATCAGCATCGAGGAGCCTCATAAACAAAGTATCCTTCATTGCAAGAGATGCCAAGGCTCAGGACACTTGGCGGTGGCTTGCCACCTAAATATACGATGCGGCAGATGTGCCGAAGAACATCAACCAGGAGACTGTAAGGTCAATCCACAAGGTATGGAACCAGAAAAAATCCAAACCACAAACCCCGATGGATCAATTACCACTAAGGAAATCGCTGTAACGTGCTGTAACTGCGGAGGTCCACATCCAGCCAATTTCTCCCAGTGTCCGCATAAATTGAGAATTCTCCAAAGAAGAACAAAACCAGCAACAATCAACAAATCCGCACCAACCAAATCCACATCGCAGAACACATTACCACAACCTACAAGGCCAGGAACATCATATGCGGATGTCATCAAGAACAATCAAAACACGCCGACGTCAAACAACCCCAACTCCATTGGCCTCAACCTGGACATCATGGGCTACATCAAGAGTCTACAAACTATGCTTCCTACATTGAAGCATATGTCGGATATCGAAAAAAAGATCAGATTCTTTCACTTATAACCTCCCATATTCTTTCCCTCAATGTCTGAACTAACTATAGTCGCCCTCAACGCAGAGTCTATATACTCCAACATCCGTAAGCAACACTTACGGTTGTTTGTTAAAACCTTCTCCCCAGACATCCTTCTCCTCTCAGAAACGTGGCTTAAGTCCAACTCCCGAGTATCCATCCCCAATTATACATTTATTTCCAACCCCAGAACTACTGGATCCCATGGAGGTACCGGCATCCTAATAAATAATAAATTTCAATTCACCGAAATCAGGTTCGCCAATGTTTTCAATATTGAATACACGGCAGTTAAACTTTTTTGTGAAAACAAAAAAGTAATCATAGTAACATCCGTTTACATCCACCCAACACGAGAACCAGACTTTCCTGACTCTGACATATCTCAAATAATCAGACAGTCTCTCCCCGCACCATTCATAATCGCTGGAGACTGGAACGCTCGACATACAGCATTCAACGACATAAAGAATAACAAATACGGCTGCCAACTTTTGCACCTCCTCTCATCTCACCCATATACGTATATCGACAGTCCACTGCAGCCAACTCGTGTCACCAACTCGACGCGGTCAACAATTGACTTCTTTCTCAAGTCGGCTGATGTCTACTCAACGAGCCCCCCCACAGTATCCTTCCTCTTTCCCTCTGATCATGGTTCCGTTCACACTTCGATCAAAGTTCCCTCCTTCGAACTTCTCTACTCACACAGTCCTGTCCCGAACTTCTCCAAGACTAACTGGAAAAAGGTCAATAGAGACGTCGCCGCAAGGTTTTCTAACTTGCAAATCCCCGAATCTTCTAACCTAATCCCTGCTGATATCGATCGAGCAGCCCTAAAAATTGAGCAGACACTCAAGGATGCCCTCACCAGCAATACACCCACCACCATCCCTCATAATCATCTAGGAAAACCTTTACCCAGCATCCTAATTAAATTGCTGCGTCTCAAAAAACAACTCCGCCGAAAACTTCATATAAGATTCTGTCCTTTTATTAAAAGTCAGATCCAACTCCTGACCACCTTAATAAATGAACATTTAAAAAAGTTCGCGGATCAGACTTATACCTCTACACTTAACAATATTAAACCCAATCGTGATCTCTTCAAAAACATCAACCGACTAACTGGTCGGAAGTTTAAACCGCGAATCGATCACCTTATCAGCCCACTCAGCAACAATCTTATCCAATCCGACACGGACATAGCCAATTGCCTCGCTGACCACTTCTCAAAGATCCATCAACAAAATGATTCCCTCTCAGTCCCTAATTTTCGAAATACTGTCAACGAATATATTTCACACAGATTACCCGCATCTTATACTCCTTTCATCGGAGAATTTAACGACACAAACAAGGCGTCACATCCTTCAGACACCACCACATTTTTAACCACAGATGAACTCATCAAGTTCATAAAATCACGACCCAACAAAAAATCTACCGGTATAGATGGAATGCCACACCTTCTATTTAAAAGACTTCACCCGCCAAATCTACTTCCCATTTTAGTCCTTCTTAACCATATCATAAATGCTTCACATTTCCCAGAGAACTGGAAAATTGCGGTAGTAATTCCCATTAAAAAGTCCGGCAGTTCCAATAACACCTCCAACTATCGTCCAATATCTTTATTGAACACCCTAAGCAAAATATTGGAATGTAAGATCTACCAAAACCTTCTTTCGTTTGCCAGTGATAACGCTCTCATTCCTAATTCTCAGTTTGGCTTTCGTGAGCGACACTCTACTTGCCATGCGTTACTAAAACTTACACACGATGTCACAACTGGTCTAGAAAACCAATGCCCTACCGTATGCATATCTCTCGATATCTCCAAAGCATTTGATTGTGTCTGGATCTCAGGACTTCTTTATAAGCTGCACTGCTTATTTGGTCTGAATTCCAATATCACAAAGCTCCTAGCATCTTATCTTTCTGGGAGGAAATTTATGGTCAGAATAAATTCTTCCCTCTCACAAACTCACAACATAACCGCAGGAGTTCCCCAAGGATCCATTCTTGGACCACTTTTATATCTTCTATACACATCCGATATCCCCCAACCTCCACCTAGTGTTGTAATGCTAAATTATGCTGATGATACTTTAATCTACTCTAGCAGTAGATTTGTCAAAGCGGCAAGAAACCGCGTTAACAACTTCCTCCCGCTCATCTCAGCATACTTTAACAAATGGAAAATTCGCCTCAACCCAACCAAAACCCAGCTAACAGTGTTTAAGGGCAAAAACGCTCACTGCACAAACAACACTAAACGTTGCCACAACAAAATTAAACTAAATCTTAATAACACCCTCATAAAACCTTCCAAAACACTAAAATATTTGGGAGTAACCCTTTCCAACAACTGGTCATTCTCAACCCACATCAAAAATTCTCTTCAAAAAGCCTCAATACAGCTTAACCTGTGCAGACGAGTGTTATGGAAACCTAAAGGCCTCTCTCTTAAGGTCAAACAGCTCATCTACAAACAGATAATCAGACCTACTCTTACATACGCCTGCCCATTATGGTACCACATCTCACCCTCCCAAATGGAGAAATTACGAGTGTTTGAACGAAAATGTTTCCGGTTTATCACTGGCTTACACCGCAAAACCAACTCATATAGATACCATTGTAACAACGACCTTTACAACACCGCAGGCATCGAACGACTGGATAGACGGATCCTAGAACTGTCGATAAATTTCATAGAAAACCTTCCTAACAATCCCAACCCGATAATAACGGACCTACCATCACCCTCCTCCAATACGGGAGCTCACTACCGTAATTGTCTCCAAATCAGGACCCTCTTCGCCGCAGGCAGACTGGTTAACGATCTAAACGAGATCGTGTACCACAACACCGAACTGGCACCCAATCATTTCAAATACAGCAACATCCAACCATTCTCCAAGATCCTTACCTTTAACACAGAACCGAATAGCTCTCCCCTCCATCAAGAACATACCTGATCCTATCCCTTACTACCCTCAATCACAACAAGAAATCCCACATCCATAACTAAAAATTGTAAATATTATTTTTAAGTCAAATGCGAATTGTCACTATCATTGCAATATCAAATATTGTAAATTGTATATAAGATTAGATTAAGTTAGATTAAATTATGTTAAGTAATTTAAAGTAGGCTAAGTTAAAATAAACAGAGTTCCTGGTTTTTTTCTGACCTTTTCCAGGAAAATCAAAATTACCAATATATATAATTCCCAGTAAATCTTAAGCACATATAAAAAGAATTGTTTGAAAAATGTTAACAAATAACATGTAAACACTTAATATGTAACAAATCTATTATAAGTTAGCTGTATTACTTATTGTAACTATTCATTTTTGGTCAAATAAATACAGTTTGAAAAAAAAAAATGATCTCCGGGCCGCAGTATCTAAATCCTCGTGCTGAAGAGCAGTAGTACTCTAATTTAAAATATACTTCTGCATCTGTATCCCACCGCTGCCACCATTTTGTAGTACGGTTCGATTCCGTGCTTCTCGATCAACGAGGAAGAGAAGCGAACGATTGTTGAATTCGGGTCCTGGGCATCGGCCAGGCCCAATAAAAATGCAGCTTTTTGAATCTGCAACTACTTTTATTATTTTCAATATTAAATTTAAATGATTGACGTCCTTAAACGTTGGACGCCAACCTAGAGACTGATCCTCGAATCTGAAATTCATCACCCTTATAAGTGAAACCAAATCGATATTTTGTATCTCGAAAATACACAATTTCCTACAAAAATCCCGATTTTGGAATCCTGAGTGAGATGCTCAGTGTTTATTTAAGATAAGAATTCAATTTCTTGAATTCTTACGAAACTATTTCGCATATGTCGATATGTATCTGGTTTTGGTTTTCTATTTGCTTAACTCAATGGAATTTTTCAGATAGAGATAACGATCTCTGATTTTGAGTTTTGATGATGCCGTGGGGCGAATATAGAACAATAAACGAATATTAGATTCGTTTATTGGGAATTTGATTTTAATTTAAGATTTTGGATTTAATTATGCCGTGGAAGCAGCTAATAAGCGATAAACGAATGTTTGATTCGTTTATTGCGAATCTTGGTTTATGTTTGGGTTTTTTCGGGTTTTGATCGGATTTTGAGTTTTGTAGTAAAATAGCTGGGATTTGGATGTAGAAATGGAGGAAAAAAGGTGGTAGGACTTTTCAGAGCACTACAGCTACTCTTCCCTCAGGCTTGAGGAACCACGGCGGCGACCGCAACGGGTCCCCTCAGGAGCGGTCAGTAGAGATCCCTCATCCTATTTAGGACCAGGAGACACTCTACCTGGGAGCGAGGCCAATAACTAATAACAATATCACCTAAAGGAATCAAGGGATAATACCTTTTGAAGATGGTAATGAATTTGCTAGGATGGTGAAAACGGAGAATATTGTCAGATACGTCAAGAGATTTCGATCCCAGCTCTTCAAAAATTTGAAAGTCATAATTTCATGATTTAGTTTCGATAGGATCTTGCTTAGTGCTACAGCGTCCATAGACCTGTTAAAGCAATTTCAGGACTTGATTTCGGTAGGATCTGTCTTGGTGCTACAGTGTCCATAGACCTGTTGAAACGATTTCAGGACTTGGTTTCGGTAGGATCTGTCAACAAGCGACCAAATGTTCACTATAAGACAACTGCTGGAAAAGAAGTGGGAATACGGAGAGACGGTTCACCAACTGTTCGTTGACTTTAAAAAAGCCTATGACTCAGTCGCAAGGCAAAGACTCCACCATATTGTAGTGGAGCTGGGAGTCCCACATATGCCGCCATCATTCAAATTTGCATGAACGAAAACAAAGGGCGAGTTAGAATAGAAAACCACCTCTCAGAACCATTTGAAATCTGGGACGGACTAAAACAGAGCGATGGCCTCTCACCATGTCTCTTTAACATTGTCCTCGAGTATGTCATCAGAAAGGTACAAGACAACAATAGTGAGAGTAATCAAGTCGCGAAGGTTAAGATGGGCGGGACACGTGGCGCGAATGGGCAACGATAGGACCGTGCGTAGAATTCTTGACGGTAGACCAACGGGAAAGAGACCGGTTTGACGCCCGCGACGGAGATGAGAGGACAATGTTAGGTTTGACCTTGAGGAGGTCGGATCGAATGGTCAAGCATGGAAGGAGAGTGCACGGGACAGGGAACGATGGCGGAGTCGAGTCGGTGAGGTCATGAACTTCCGGGTGCCTACAGGCCAATAAATAATAATAATAATAATAACGATTTTGTTAACGGATGATGTCTCTCGCTGGATAAAGGGAAGGAGAGTAAAATCAAATTTGTGGCCGTCACGTCGGGTGTATATTGAAGCATGCCGCCACTCATACCGGTGTCACTGTAAATTAAGTAGGTCTTAGGGGTCGTGGGGGAAGCGCGCAGCAGTATGTAATAGTATTTACAATTAGTGAATTCAAGACCAAATTGAAAACTTATCTAAATCAACTGACTTCGGCGGATTATGGTATTTTTTAACATATCTTCATGTTATTTGTGATAATAAATAAGCCTGATTCTATCCGAAGATGGAAGAATAGATGGCTGTGAAGATAGAAGGTCGAGATAGAGACAAATATTGCAATCCCGTTAATAAGTAAATATCACCCCTTTAATCTAATTGTTTGTTTGTTCTCTCAGTTAGTAATTCCAAGAATCCCAAGAACCTATTACGCATTCAGAAATTTACATTTAAAAAACTCCTAATCAGCTTGTATGCCTCTGTTAATATTTAAAGACAACAAAATCGGCATAAGATAACAAAATATTGATGTTACAGTATACATTTGTAGAGTAGAATGTATAAAATGTGGGCGATCGCTAATTTGACTAACTTCGCATTTAGAAAACTGGATTTTGCAACCTCATTCCATTGACTTTCTACAAGAACCAGATTTGCAATCGGCTAGAGTCTCATGCAAGACGCAACCACACAGATGATGGATGGATGCACTCATATCTTGTTGCTTTGGGCATACCACCTGCAAGCATTAAATTTGCCCAAACGAATTGTAATAAATTCTATTAAACACCGAAAGAAAATCTTATAACTTGATGGAAAAGTTGTCTGTGTGCCAGTGGAAAATAACAACACATTCTTAGTGTCACAATTAGTGTGACCCTTTAATCATATCTTATTGTTATAAATGAAACACATCCAATATATTTCTTACTGAAAATATATTATTTTTGTTTTCTTCTTTTTAACTTATGAGGTTCACCCATAACCTTAAGTCAAGTGCGAGATATACGTTCAACCATGTGTTTGTTATGCCACTGCAAATGAGTATAAATTCGCCTTATTTCAGACAATTCCATTTATTACACAATTTGATGCAAGGATGTTTCATAAGGAAGACATATATTTAGAACTTTATTAAGAAGAACTCAAAATACGTCTTTTGTCTCTAAAGTACAGAACACGTAAGCAATACCGACTCAAGGTGTTAAACTCCAAACAAACACATCTTTATGTGACTAGCATTTCGAATTAGATTCAATTCCACGGATTATCTCTCCCTGCCAGTCCCTTTAGAAAACTGCCTTTGACGAAGACAATAACAGTCGGATCTAGGGGGACATTCACCTCGCACCCCTTCCTGATGAATCTATGATTAAACGTAAAGCATTCGCAATGATTCTCTTCCCAACCCCGGTACCCACTATCAGCAACTGACAACCAACAACGCGTAGCGGTAACTAAGCAAGAGCCCACAATAGACCATGGCGCACCAACTGCCTCAAGGACGTCCGCATTTCGTAATCACATCTTCGTCGTCGACGATATTACGCGACAGTAATTCTTGTTTTTTTTTTTTATTTACATTTCACAATTGTAATTGTTTCTTTTTCAAAACCTTATCACCGACTTCCTTTTGACATGAACTGACCTATTTGTAAAATTCGAAAGCACTTGTCGCTCTATAAGCATTCCTATGAACAGTGGACAGTAATTGACCCATTAGAATAACACCTTGTTCCACCACAAAGGACTGATGGAGTCTCCGCGATAAGCACAATCGAGTAATGAGCTACCAATTATGTTCCCAGACAACTAAGAATTCAAGTAACACAATGCATGAGCTCGGCTGGAGCTATTCAGTTATCGATTTTACTTAGCCCTTCGGATTCACATGGCAGTGGGGCTTACATCATGGCCTGCAGGCACACATGGCCAGAGCATTCAAAACATAACCAACCGGTGGTGTTTTAATTGAATTCACAAAATAAATAAATAAGAGGACGCACAAAACTTTATAATTAATTGAATTGTACAGAAACTCACATCTTTTCCAGACAACTTGAGTCGCGGTAACAGCGCGAACTTGAAGCACACCACAGACTTCATTGACTTTACGATTAGGACTAAGGATTTCGGCTGCCGGGGGCCAGCAGCAGGAAATTGTTCTTTGCCAATTCCATCATTGTGACATTGGTTTCCCAAGTGCACGAAATTCCACCCTTCTGGGTGCGACAATGATGCGGTGCTGGTCCAAGGAACAACATTACAAAGGGCATTTATTCAATCATTGTCAGATAATCGTGTCGATACTACAATACACTTACAGGAATTTTATTTACGTTAAGGGGAATCAACCGCGATTAGTTTATTGGGAAACATTACACATAATAAATACTAGTCACTTATATAGGAAATGTTCTACAATATTTATTATCCTCACACAATACAACGTTACAATCATATGACAAGAGTAACCGAAATCATTAGTGTTGGCAAAGTTCGGCCCTAGCTTGGACGCCAACCGAATTGGGACATTATCTAAAAAGGGAAATCATAAAAGTTTTGCTTTGAGCTTTCGACATGCTTGCGTTTAGAAGCGTTCATCTGCACATTTTAAACAGAGATGCTGTTCATCTTTTATAGCGTGCAGGCGCACTACTTTGTACTAGTTACTAACCTTTTAAACTGCTGCTGTTCCTTGACTTAGTGGGAAACCTTTAAGACCATTTTCAGTCCTAAAGGTCAGAAGGGGTACGTCAAATTTATACGACAATAGAAATTCATTCGAAAAAAGTAATTCAGCAATCAGAAAAATAATAATTAAAAAAGTAATAAGATGAATAAGAGGAAATAATAAAATTACATTAATTTCTCTCAGAAAAACCGAATCTATAGCGTCGGATCAGCGCCCCGAGTAGCTGTCAGTTAATTGTTTGGTTCAACCATAACAACTAATAAAGAAATCCCACTCGCCAACGAACCTTCGAAACACACAGATCGTTCGCTCGTCCGCTTACATTCCAATTATCTTTCCCCAATACGCGTACAAGCAGGTATACCTGAACAATATAATACATCTCCCATAGTTTTATAGTTGATTTGTATTTTTATCATGTATATATCTTCTTTCTTACATTTAATAACTATTTTCTTAAAGTTTCAAAATTTAGTATTTTTATTACTTCATTATAGGTTTACAATTAATTAGTATTTTTACAATTTATTTATATTTTCATTTTTAATATTCAATAGCTTTTTACTATAGTTTTACAAATCATTAATTTGTTTGTTTCATAGACATATGTATTTCGTATGGCATGGCTTTTGTGCTGGTAATTTAAATCTTCCTGAGGGGATACTACCTCTTCTGGTCCCCGTATACCTAGCTTCTTCTGGTTTCCCTTAGTCTATTTCTTTTGTTTTTGGCGAAGACGGCCCCACTGTGCCGGGCGTAGCAGCGCTCAGCTGTCTCCCTACAACGCGCGATGGCACGCTTCACTCGGGAGACGAAGCCTGTGGCGTACTCGGTTGACGCATTCTGGAGAGCTGGGCACACAGCTCTTCGTATGATTGATACTCCGGGATCATATGCCCCCCCCCCCCCCCCCCCCCACGCGAGAAAAGTCAGTGATAACACGATTGCCACCCACCCGAGGAAGCTGGGTATATCCGCTAGGCAACTCAGGGTTCTCCTGCAGCCGTCGATAACTAGAGTCAGTTTCTCGGCCGTATTCGGGCCTTCCTGGCCCGAGAATATTGGGGCGGTTTTGGACACAAGGTCGTAGACCCCGTCATGGTCCGTGTAGGACATGGTTGAGGCTCTACTCTTCGCCCCCTGGCCGCGGACGACGCACCGGGCGCATCATCCGCATCCCCGGGAGTGCGCTTGAGACCGCGAGGAACGTTCGTGTCGGGGAAGGAGTGTCCTTCGTGTCCACGGGGTCACCGAGCGAATCGTGGAAAACCTCTGACTGTGTCGCGGTGGGGGAGGTGTGGAGGTTGAATTTTGATGCCAAACACGGGCACTAGATTCCCTCAATTCCCCAACACTCACCGTTTGTTTCGCCGCCAATTGTTCACCAAAGAAGAATGAATACAAACGCACAGGGTTGTTTTATGGTTAATGTTTTTTATGTTTACTAATTTTTATATCAGTACATACACATATCACTCTCTGGTGGTGGTTCTTAATACATATGGGTAATTCCACAGGATCACTTTCTGTATTATATTTTATGTTTGAATGTAACACTGGTGGACAGCAATTGAGTCTTGAATTGGAATTTTAATGTTAATAGTATGCTCACATATATTTTTTTTCTTTCAGAATTGTCTATTAATTGCAACAGTATGCTCACATAAATTTGTTCTATCAAAATTGTCTATTAATTGCCACAAACTTCACTTCGATGAAAATTGACTTTACCGCCTCGTACAACCGACTGTAAACTTGACTCACGACTTGCTCGTAAAACTCGTTCAGAATAAAACGCGTGTACGCACACCCCGGTGGTTAATGCTGGACTGGCTGGAATTAGGGATGAAAGTTGGGATTTCTTATTTGCACGGACGATTAGCCAATCATCATCGCGCTCTCTCATGAATCCATTAAGTTTCATGTCTCAGCGAGGTGAACAAATACTTGCGCATTCATCCGAAAGTCGCTGGGAATGCGCAAGTATGGGGATTGACTTGGCATGTGTACTTGTACATTTGTAGACTCTGAGGAGGACCCACTGACCTAATTCGGTGACTGTGGTGATCTCAGAGTGCAATGAACCCTGGGAAAATAAAAATGGGAAGGAGAGGAAAATGGCTTGTAGCTACTCACCAGCGAATAGAGTGTCTGGATGAAGTGAATAGGACGCCAAATCGGCTAGGGAATTCTGACCGTGGGAACTAAATTAAATCCTTTGATAATTTCCCCAGCGGTTGCGCGATCATGCAACCGCATCGTCTGGCCAGACTATGCCGTTGCTAACCGACATGAAATGCGATTTCCGGTGGAAATCTCATAGGTTAGCGAAATAGAGTTGCCGTATGGCAAAAAGGGTAGCTAAACTCAATTATGCATTGTCTGCATAGAATAATGAATTTAGCTATGCGTCCTTTGGGAAAACGTGGTTTTCAGGTGGAATAGCTTGTAGTGAGAATTGGAGTTGTGGTGACACGCTGTTACCGGTTGAAATGGGGCTGAAATAGTGGGTTGGTTCTCCATGTAGTATAGAGAACCCACACAGAGGAAGTGGCCCTCGCGTGCATAGGGATGTTGTGATTCGTAATCACAACTCCCTTACCTACCACCTATCCCGAATAACACCACAGGGACGCCGGTGGGGTCATGGAAGATCTCCGCCTGTGCCGGGGATTGGCTCTCCTCCCAGTTCTCCCTCCGCTGCTGCCTCGTCAACATCAGCAGGCCACCAATCAAACTCACCCCAGTGCCAAATTACACGGGACAGACCAAAAGCACTGTCAAAACGCAACAGGAAAACCAGACTGAAATATTCTGCCTGTATAGGCTCGGGAACCTTGTCGGTCTCCCGGCGAAAATCAACTCACAAATTCGGGTTGGAACAGACGACCCGGTCAGCAACAAAGAGAAAAACGGAAAACCCGGAACACCAGAGGGGGTGTGGTGCAAACAGACAACCTCCCGGCCACGGAGGAGGGACGTCCAGGACCACCGACCCTTGGGGTAAGACCAGGCGAGGGACACAGACAACAGACGAAGGACAATCAAAAATCCCCCACTCCCGAGCAACCAATCAATACTAACGAGATTCACAGACTAAAAAGAAAAGACGGCAAATAATATAGAAATAATCATGACACCCACTTGCGAGCTTGCTGCTAAGCGGTGATTCACGATTAGTTGGGTCAACTCGTATCATTGTTTTTACACTATGCGCTAAGCTGGTGATAGGAAATAAAACAGCACAGTAAGCAGAATTATATTGAGTGTGTGGGGGAGGTGTTCAAATGTCAGCAGGGACATGGGTTCACTACACTCCCACCGAATTAAAACTGCGGAAAGTTCACCAAAACTGCTAAGTGAAACGCTCGGAGTGGCTTAGTGATAATTGTCTTTTTATTTTTGAGCACGTACGACTGTGAATCTTCTTACTTCTATTTCCTTAATTATAAGTACACACTTTCAATTGACCGATTTGTTCTTACGTTTTCAAATTACTTTCGTTCGCGAACGCACGGGTCTACAGTCCCAGTTGAATGGATGGGGCGAATTGTCATTTAGTTTCACTACCGAATTTACTATTTATCGGGCCATATACAGGGTCGCGACGTTCCCTTGACAAAGGTTAAATCTTTGTTAATTAAATTGAGTTCGGTATTCCGACACGTTATATGCGCACTCCGGTGCTTTGAACTCGACTGGATAAAGAATGACTTCTACACACGGGGACGGCGTGCCCCCGTGGCCGCGGCGGTTACAGGGGAACCGATACGCGCATGGTGGTAGTTGGAGGACGATTGATGAAATCGAAAATCCATTGCGTTGTGGCAGTGGCGTCGTAAACTCATTGCTTCCTAAGAATTTAGTGGAAGGGTTGCTATGCCTGCATAGGAATTTAGTTCCAGCGAATCCTTGCCGTGTAAGCTAAGTTGGATTCGTTGATTGTGTATACCAGGAAATTGAAATTGCTTGGGTGCAAGCAAGGAATATCGTTTAGATAGAATTTTAACCGAAGTCATTTCGGGGAAATGTATGCGGCTTGGTATACTTGTTAATGTTCCGTTGTGGATTTGAATATGCATTTGTTACGGCATATAAATTTCGGGGAAATTAATATTGCTTGGTCGCAAAGAGGGAGTATGGATTAAGTAGAGAATTAACCGAAGCAATTTTGGGAAAATGTATGTGGGGTGATGTAATTGAGGGAAATGATTAGTATTCCGTTGTAAATTGGAATATGCATTTATTTCAGCTTGGGAAATGGGTTCTTGGTAAGTATGGGATGTATGCAAATGCAGATTTTGCACGGGGAGCTGGATTAAAGTGACGCGCTGTTAGCGGTCAAGATTGGTTGGCATTGTGGGTTGGTTCTCCATGTGGTATAGAGAACCCCCACAAGTGGATTATCAATTAAGACTGAAATAGTTTGTTAAGCAAAATTTGTATGAGTGAATTAAGAAATTTGTAAATAATTGAGTGATTGATTGGGAGACTTTTAATAATAAATCAATCAAATACCTAATCTGGAGTTTGATTCCCTAAATGCGGCGACTTCGCCATATACTTTTAGCGGGCTGCGCTTGATACAGCGCAAAATAGGGAAGTAGGGTTTTAGTAGGCTACTTCTGATAATCTTAATATGTTATTACAACCAATATTAATACTACATGGCGACTCAGCAGTTAAATATTACACCGTGATTGAGGTAGTCGAAGCGGCGGCATTATGTTCTGTTGTTGAAGAGGATCGGTGGGGGTTCTCTAATACCTACCTGAGGAACCGCCATATTCTCAACCCAACCCCAATCTCCAACCTGCAAACATTTACACCCCAAGGCCATGGTCATTCCATCCATCAACGCATCGGCAAATTTCCCTGAAAGCAACGGCGCGCAGCTTGTTTATTCAGCTGCAATGTACTCGACCCACGATCCTTTGTCCAATCGACAAACCATCGCCAGCATCTCACGATTAACCGCCAAAACCCAAATTCTTCGGCATACACAACATACAAACAAAAGAATACGGTTCTTCCCGCCGGCAGAGATACTATGAACAATTACCATAGTGTAAGTATCTAAAATCCCTTTTAGCACCTAATGCTTCTCTAATGATTTGCAGTGTATTTACCCAGCTGCACTCTCATCGCCTAGGATGTCCTTGGTTGATTTCCCCTCTGTTCTTCGTCCCTGGTGCGATTTCGTTTATCTTTAGCCACAGTGCACGAGTAAACAACGTGATCTTCACGATCATCACACACACACACCACCAGGATCTACCCAGCTAGATCCTCTCCCTGTTTTCTCACCATAGAGAGAACTTTTCTCTCTCCACCACGAAACTCACCGTGAGTCGGCTCTACACGAGCCAAGGGTGGAATAACGGTCGAGCAAAAATCACTGAGGAGTCGAGTTTCATCCCCCAAACTGGGCACACGAGTCGAGTCCTTAACGGTACGAAGTGCGCAGCAATGTTCCCTTTTTTTAACGAGCAGGAATTGGTCGCTCGCGAGTCCAGTGAATCCGTAAAACGGCGTAACACAATTTTGCGTTTATATAAAGTATAATTTCACGTATTCACCAGTTGTTAAGAAATATCTTGTCTATAAGTGTTCCCAAATGTAAGAGTAGTTAAGACTCCTGTGTAAAATTATAACAGCTAACTAAATTAACCCTGTGAAACAATATTTAATTTACAACAATATTCTATTAAATCACCATCCAACTAAGTGACAGTTAACTAAAATAAACCACGTGTAACGATATTTAATGTACAACAATATTCTATCGAATCACCATTCAACTAAGTGACAGTTAACTAAAATTACCCTTGTGTAATGATATTTAATGTACAACAATAAAAGATTTACAAACGATTCCTGGCGCTTATTTGCTTTGGTTCTATGTCCGCTCTGTATTTCGAAACTTTGGGTTTTGCGGAACAATTGTCGATGGAAGTAGTGGAATCTTAGTGAACCCGTTGCCGTGCTGGCATATAACTAAGAAAAATACCCCCACAGATCTTTTTATTGTATGAAGCAGCTACAGGTGATGAAGGCGTCTTTGTAACACTATAATTCTTAACCTGTGGTTGATGGGTAGTAGTCGCTTGTTGATGATTGTTATTAGTTGAATTGAATGTGGATGCTGAACTCGTTGTCTGACTAAATGGTTTATGAGTTGAGCTGTATTGGATTGTTGTAATGTAGAATCATTACATTGAACAGTGGTGTTACTAGGAGTCACAATTGGAGTTTGCAATTGGTGTTCTTAATTTACAATGCATTGCGATGATTTTGTGAATAGGACTGTTGCGATGATGTTGTTAAAAGGACTGTTGATTTTGTCCTTGATGTGGCAATCGCTGACCTGGTTGAATTTGTGGTTGCTGCATTTGATGTTGTTGTATCTGTAGTGGTGGTTGCGGACGTTGTTGTTGTCGAGGTGGAGATGAATGCGTTTGTTGACTAATAGCCGCCTGACAAGAGCTATAGAAGCGGTACCCTTCTTTGTATGTGAAGTCGCATTCGGTGCATATTGATGTATTTGTTGATGCGGTGACTGTGGTACAGATTTGTCATACTTGATTGCCCCAATTGGTTTATGAAATGACTGATTAATATTTGAATCTGGAAGAGATGATTCTGGTGAATGAGCATTTTCGCACTAGTTGTACCATGTATACTCGTATCATGTAGAAAATATACCGAACCCGTACTTTGGTCCAAGGTTGATGCTTCAATAGGAATTTCCTGATTCGGCAGAATATGATGGGGCTGCAATTGTTCTAATGATGTCATAAGTGGCTGCATAACAGCATCCACCTGCATCTGCACTGAACACTCTGATATATCATCTTCAATTTGTGGCACATGATATGCATGACATTCACTCTTGTTTTGGATGCTAGGAGGTTTATGTGTTCTCCGCCATCTTCTTTTATCACTCCACCGCATACTACAGCTGCATATGCTCTCTGAGAAGCGTGGCTGGCTCCATGTAGTTGCACCTGATCTTCATATTCTATCCATCGTGGTTGGATAACATCATGGGGACTAAATCCATTTTGAAGAGTTGCCCAAAGATCTTCGGTCACCTTAGGGGTTGGAGTGTCCCATGCTAACTCTTGAAGAAATAGCAGTTGTAAAATAAGTTTCGCCTTGATAATGCAAGGAGAGATCCACCCGAAGGGGTCAAACTTCTCCGACCCAGAGCAGTTGTTTTCGTTATTTGTTCTTAATTCACCTGATTGCTGAATTTTTCATTTTCTTTCAATTTCGTCAGTGCGTGGAATGTCAGATAGGTTTAGTCGTTCCCTTTGACCCAGTGTTGATTTGGCTGCGAGTAGTTAGCATTCTCATCTTTGTTCTTTATATTAAATGACGGCATGATTTCGGATGAACATATCTTGTTCATCCGAAATCCTCGATAGTATAGTGGTTAGTATACCCGCCTGTCACCCGGGAGGCCGGGGTTCGATTCCCCGTCGGGGAGCCTCTGGCGCAAGACTAATGACCTTGCCCAGAAAAAATAAATCATTATGGAAAATTTAACAAACCTCAGGACTTGCTAAATAAGGCCAAGACCGGTTCCCGGTTGTAGTGCCGATGATGATGATGATGACGATATCTTGTTGTTATTGCCTTGTTGGTGATGGTGCGTACTAGTATACCTTCCATTATAAGTTGTAAAGACGTCGAATTGAAATGGTAACTGCTTCTTTTCCTTAATACTCTCAGTAGTAGGTTTTGGTAATGTTGACTGTGGCATTTTTTGGTTACTATTAACATCTGTTGTAATAGACATGTTGTTCATGTACAAACCAATTTGTTGATATCCAGCTTCATTGAAACCGCATAATTCAATAGTATCCAATCGAGAATTGGACCACAACGCCTATATTGTTATTGTTGCTCTGTTCGTCGGTTACGTTGTTACGTTTATTGCTGTTGTAGCTAGATTTGTCTCTAGCTGAATAAAAATCGGGAGTCTTGTTATATAATTAATATCTGTTAATTATCATCATCATCATCATCGGCACTACAACCGACACCGGTCTTGGCCTTATTTAGCAACACCTGGGGCTTGTTAAATTTTCCATAATGATTTGTTTTTTTGGGGCAAGGTCATTAGTCTTGCGCCAGATGTTAATTATCACCCCCCCCCCCTTTTTATGCTGCTTTATGAGTTTAATTATATTGTAAATATTTAGGCTTAGAGTTTTAATTAGATTGAATATATTTCAATTTGTTTTGTACTTAACTTTGTGTTTACGATCTCCGTTGCTGACTGTTGATGTCCGAGTTAATGTCGTACCTCGCAAATAAGGAAAAAAAATTTTTTTTTTTGGTTTCAGCTAACTCGCTTCCACAACTAACTTTTATTTGCTTAGCACTTGATTCTAGAAGAGAGTATCTCATATGTACCTCTTGGATTATTTGCACGTTATAGACAAGGAATCTGAGAAGCATCCTTTTATATTATTTCATCTTTACAGAGGGAGATTATTTTTACATTCATGGGTGATAAGAAGCCGTAATTGTTGCTTTGTGATAATTCGGCATCGGCATGAGTCATGTTTCTTATGATAATAGTTGTATTGTGTTAATCGTGTCAGGATGAGTCATATTCCTTATTGTTATAGGCTTTCTCTCAGGGAGCGTGTCTCCTTTTCCTGAAAAGGGCGAGAGGTCTCTCAAGGCCGAGGGAAGACTGACGACCGATTGTTGAATTGGGTCCTGAGAATCGACCAGGCTCAATTAAAAAGACAAATATTTTAGGATTTAGTTTATTGGCGTTTATTTAGTATTTTGTTTATTTATCAGTAATTTAGTTTATTGGCGTCCTTGCACTTCGCACGCCAATCGAGACTGACCCTCGAATCTGAAATTTATCATGCTTATAAATGAAACCAAATTGAGATTTTGTATCTCGAAGAGATCGAATTCAAAGCAAAATCTCGATTTAGATACTTTGGCTGGAGCCAAGTGTTTGTTTTTTGAGATAAGAATTCGGTTAGACGAATTCTCGGACACATGCGCGTGAGTATGGAAATTGAACAACTGGTTCAATTTACCATATGTTTGCTTTTGTTTGATGATCATAGGAAATTGATGTACATGAATGATAAACGAATATTTGATTCGTTTACCAGGAATTTTGCTGGATTGGGATAATGTATTTCTGGATTAGTTGGATGATTATGGGGGTTGGATGTATGTGTGGGGGAAGGAGATTGTCGCGTCATGCTGAGATTTTCCCTATTTTATGAATACAAATTCAAATTTAACAACGAATCAAGTCCAGGCAAGGGATGACATTTATCTATCGTCACAAAGATACGCGTTACCCAGAATATCTTCATTCTTATTTTATCCATTGTGTTGTATTTCATGCAGGTCTCTTCTAGACACTCTGCATTATTGGCCCTTGCTTAATTACCTCATTAAAATGTCATTATTTTTGTACCGACTGTTTTCCACATGTTTTAACAGCATGCAAAACCGCGTGGATGCAAATGCTCCGCCTATTTTATCCTAATGTAAAATGTTTCATTCCCATTAAGTTCTATAAATATTGTACACATACATGTAAAAGAGGACTGGCTTCTTATAACGCTATAAAAACAATTTCTGGCTTTTGCTCTCTAAAAAATACTAGCATCTTATACAGTCCACATCTTTCGTTTTCGACCTAAAATAAAATATCTAGAAAATAACAATTTTCGTTCGTTTTTATTTCGTTTCGTTTATTTATATTAGCGCGATAAACGCATCGTGCCGACAGAGATGGTAGGGCTTTTCAGAGCACTACATTATGATAATTGTCTTAACTCCCGCTCCTTGTGTCCGTTGATGATGTCCTCTGATGACGAAGGTTTGGATAGGTGTCCAAAATTTTTGTTTGATTGTAGATGTCCGTTGTTGACGAACTTTGGTTAGATGTCCAAAAAATTGTTTTGTTGAAGATTCCGCTTGATTATATTCGGCTCCTTGATAGGCGTCCGCCTGATTATATCTAGCTCCTGGATAGGTGTCCGCCTGATGAATCAGTAATGTTGTAATCAGTAATTAGTTGTTGTGATGTCCTGTGCTGATTTGTTGTAATCAGTAATCAATTGTTGTAATATCCTAATCAAACTCTTATATGTACTACAATCACATGAAAGGAATTACTTGCTTCAAGACGAATTAATATTTAAATAAAAATTACACTGACGTCTGTTCAATGAATGTCAGAGAGAGACGGCGCCTTCTGAGGTTATTTTATTTTGTATAATATGTTTTTCTTTTTATTAACTTGTTGGGAACCAACAATGATTCTTACCGCCATATCATCGATTCGAATCACACGTTCTTCACTTTCGTCGCAAACGCCATAAGACCATAATTTACGTATATTTGTCTAAAACGGAAATTCAATTGTCACCTTTGGTTAGTTACTTCAAAAAGAGCCGCGAACGTGCTGACTTACTTCAAAAATCAACTTTAGACATTTGGATTAAAATACAGCAACCACCCATCCCGCACCGCGATAGAATATTTAAAAGAAAATTCCGCGGGAATCAACGGAAATATGTGATCTATTGTGGGAGGTGGTTTTAGTCGGTAAAAATCTGACATGCCTCGGGATCGGCCCAGAGGTATCTTTTGAAGATTTTTACCTTTCTACTGAAACCAAAAACAAAAAGCACAAAGCGTCTTCAGCCGAAGAACATTATTCTCCTACCTGATCGTATGTTTTCCGGCATTGCATCCCCCGAGCATTCAAAATCAATGTATACCGGTAACTCCTTTCTCTGGCTTCTCCCTCTTTCCTAACCGCACTGTTTTGACATTTGTTCGTGCGATTCACGTAAAAACCACTTACTACAACATTGTAATCATCTTACCTGTGATTTCTTAGATATCCTAACCGTTACCTTTCGTTAGGGTACAAATCAAGTCACTCAAAGCTATTAAATTTTTCACCAAAAGTTCAGGGTATTTAAATTTTCTTAAACAGTAAACCACCTTTCTTGCAAACGCAACAATCTTAATTGCACAATAAAATTAATTTTAATTAATTAAAAAAAAGTGTTTTCTAAGTTTAAGGTCACCTGAAGCTTTAAGAGAGTAAACTACCTCAAAGAACTACCGAAGAGAATTACAATTGACTTTCACTTTCGCCCGATTGTTATGTAAGTCACTGCAATTCATAAAAATTGCATCATTAGCAGCAGCGGTATTCGTGCATTCAGTAGCCGCTGATCGCACGGCAGCAAACAGTAAAGCCAAACGTGAGCTTACTTTAGCGATCAATCTAACATGATAAAAGTCCAGAGGGTATCTCTTTCTGTCAAACACAGACATCAAATCTCCATACTGGTTCTCCCTCAATCGGAACGAAGCTTAAACTTAAGTCTCTGTTTGAACGCCCAAGGTACAAAAGCATATGTAGGTGTGCTTTCGCGGGGTTTGCAGTTTTGCGTTGTCTTTACACGCTACAGCTAACGCTGTTGAAAAGCATTCGCGTTGCCGAACTTCGTCAGGATAAATTAAAAAACAACTCAGCTCTGTGCACCTGGAACTAAGAAATGCATAATCCTTGTGTAATTTTTGTCTTCCTCGTATTACTAGGGGTAGTGTTGGCCAACCCAACATTTTATAAGAGGAAGGATAACGACACATACGAAGCAGGTGTGACCCATTAGGAAATATTTGATTTGAAAAGTAGTGCCAATTCGTCGCAATAAAATTATTCGTTTCAGATCTGGTACCAGTTTCGTCGACCGTGATCCCTTTATCGGTGTACGACATCAGTTACGGTCTAGATGAGAAGCCTCGAGATGAGCTCTTGAAAAAGTTGCGAAAGAAGGTTAAACATATCGATGACGACGAGGATCCCAGCACACTTATTACACGTAAGTGAACATTATCCTACCAAGGACCTGTCGAAAACATGAATAACATGACATTAATATATATTGCAGTGAAAAAGAAATACTACGATCCAAATAAAACGAAGGTCAAGGACGCATAAGCATTCCATTAAATAATAGTTAGATGAGAAGTGGAACAGTATATTATGTTGTTTAATTGGCTGAGTATGTGTTGGTGTTTCTTTGAACCTAATGTAAGACCTGTTTTGAAATAAAGTGTGTGTTGATAGAAACGACTGTGGGTGTGATTTTTGGTTGGGTCACTCTTCTGGAAAATGTATATCAGTCGCCTCCTTGTTTGGCAACAATTAGTCATTCCACTGAAATCTCGCTGAGATCATCTTCATGAAATTTTCGATCGCAATTCAGGGAACAAGGAAGCTGTTTATACAGTGCGTTTAATAAACTTCGGAAATGTATCACTTATGTGTCGACTTTGAATTTATAATGCAGTACAGTTTGATTTAAAGAAATGAAATTCAAGGCCACAGTTAGTTAGAAATTCGCTCTGTATTTAAATTTGTTACGTTATTGAGTTGTGGGTTTAAAATCAGTCGACATAGGACTTGTTTTCAATTCAGATGTGAGCGCAACCGCCCTTTATTGTATACGCTTAAGGTCGTGCCTGCAGAAAAACAAAAAGAACACACAGGCAAATTACCATAAATATCACTGCCCCTAAATATTTGCAGCCCACCGCAAATTAGCCGAATAAATTTTATGTTGAAACGAAATCACTTCGCACGCCCGCTCTGAACCGAATAGATCTTGCCCTAGTTTGCCAAGATTGTAATATTATGTTTGAAGTCATTTGCATATTTAATTTTCATGCATAAGAAATCGAGCAAATAAAATAAAAGTAGCAATCAAAAGGAAAAGACACTGGTTTTATAATTCAACACATTATCACAGTTTTTTGCAATATTTACAACATGATAACTCTTTAAATTATTCGTGATGTTGTCAAAAAGTAACGATTTTTTTTTTAAATTTGCGCACTTTGTAAATAATATTAAAAATGTTTTGTTATCTTGTTAGTTCGCATGATTCTGACATATGTTGACATTTATAGTTACGAGTATTTTGAATATTTAGTTTTTTTTATTTTTTTTATTAGACTTCTCTCTGGTGAGGCGAACCTATAGCGCCGAGCGGTGGGGAGGGAGTTCCACAGCTTCCCCGCTCTATAATGGAACGAGTTCTGATGCAGGGATGTTCGCGCCGTCGGGAGATGAACCACAAACGGGTGCGATCCGTCGGATTGTCTTGTGGAGCGTATATAAGCCGAATTGCGTGGAACAATACCAGACAGAGGTCGGCTACGCGCCTTTGATGTGATAGCGACTGCAGTCCCGACGTCAGTGCCGAGTCCCCGATCAGGCGGATCGCTCGTCTCTGTATGCTCTCAAGTAGGTCGAGGGTATGTTTAGGAACCGAGCTCCAAACATGAGAGCAATATTCGAGCGCGGGTCTAACTTGGGATTTATATAGGAGAAAAAGTTGAGCCGGAGTAAAATATTTCTGGGCTCTAAAAAGATAGCTCAGTTTTCCTGAGGCTGCCCTGGCGATATTCGACACGTGAGTATGCCATGATACATTCCCACAGACCGTGATGCCGAGCAATTTTAAACTTTCCCCAACCTCGAGGGCTCCGCCATTCATCAACAGCTGTGGAACCGATGATCCACTTTTCTTTGTGAATGTTGTATATTGTGTCTTCCTTGCATTAAAGTCGATGAGATTGGCATTTCCCCATTGCAGGACCCTATCTAAATCCTGATTCAGAGAGTCAATCTGTCTACATCTCAGCTGATGTGACGCAGGTGCACCAATCGGCCGAACACTTGAAAAGGAGGGAACAAGCGTACTATCATCCGCAAAACTGAACACTTTGTTATCCGTTGTCTCCAACAAATCATTTATGTGAAGCAAGAACAAGGTTGGAGCCAAAATAGAACATTGGGGCACCCCCGAATTAACAGGATGCAGATCCAAACATTCGCCGCCCACAACAACCCGGATCGATCGATTCTCGAGGAAGCTCCTCGTCCAGTCGCAAAGCTGTTGGGAAAGTCCATATGAACGAAGTTTGCTCAGCAATGCCCAGTGACAAACGCGGTCAAAAGCCTAGGAGTTTATTTTTGAGAGTCATGTTTTGGGATTTTTTATTTTCGTTCTCGACAAAAGAAAGGTAGAGTGATCGGATCACGTAAAAGAAAGGTGAGTAATCGGGTCACCTTAGAAAATTCCTTCTACCATCGTGTTACAAAACAGGAGAGTTGTCTTGACCTTAAAGGTTATGTAATCAACAAGTTAAAGGGCATTTGGCTTACTGTCAGATAACATATCAAGATCGCGAATAGAATGAAGGATAAAGTTTGATTAAGTATTGTCTAACGGTGGGAACAGGACAGGGTGTACACCCCTGAAAAGGCAATTGATTGGCATTTGTGAATGTTAAATTCCAAGCGCGGGGGAGGGGGGGGGGGGTGGGAGCGAATATACAGGGTAAAGTCTCTGCTTTCAACCCGGCGAAGGCCATGACGATCCTTGTCCTGTTGCATAACAGCCTTTGCTTATATCTTCATTTTGATGCTTAATAACTACCTTATTATGGTTTTGCAATTAGTTAGTATAGTATTTGTTTGCAATCAATTATTATGGTATATATATTATAGTGTGGCGGTGCCGCCAAACCCCACGGTACACTTACCTAAAAACCCCCATAACCTCATCCCAAATCGCATAAGTTTTTGCTAATGCAATCGCATTAAGCACCTGAAAATGCTTCACGCATTAATTAGATCAAAGCTATAATCGTAAAGTCCCTGTAATGAAAACTTACCTTTTCATGCATCTCTTCGCATACAATTTTCCGTAAGATTTCTTCCTTTGCTTATCTGGAATTCCAAACCAATTCGGCGCCTTCGCTACCAGACAAATTCCTGTAAACAAAATGATTCGGTTTGCATACAATGTAACCGTCATGACAGGGACCATAAATATTGCGCCGTCTATTTTCCAACTTCGCCATGTGTACGATAAATTTCTTTACGTACACATTGGCCGGCGACCTTTTTTTCCCAGCAATCAAATTCTCTAACTCGCACCATGTGCAAACAGAAGAACGCTTTTCCTACATAGGTTTCCTGCGATACCATTAACATTTCATATCATTTGTGGTATCGGAAAGACAGTTTCTTCCTTTAATGAACGGCTGCTATTTATTTAGCTGACCCTCATTGCCGAATAATGCATAAGCAAACCCATTAGCATCCGACGAGATTGGACTTGTTTACACACATCTCTTGGATGCCCATTATGCCTCTTCTTTGTGTTCCACGTTCGTTCTAATGGTTTTGATCCTTGAAAAGAACCGACGTACACCCATACATGTGTGCCATGACGATCTCCTCTAATGAGATCCGGTTATCACTACAAGTGAAGTAAATGCATCCAAAAATTCTTTTGACAGCGACTTAATATCGCGGAGACTCATCCCAACCATCGCTCGCAATGGTAGGTTTTTCTCCCGCACTCCGCAAACCGCGGAGATGCGTAATATACCTCGGGGTTGTGTCGAAGTTTTTGCAACCTCCATGTCGAATATTTTATTTGCGACAGTCGTCGAAGATTGTGTTATTATTGATTTCATAAGTTAACTTTCACGCATTGCTGACGTAAAATTTTAGTATCAATAAGAAAATGAAACGGAACAATAATCTATAAATTCAAACAAGTTATTCCAATAGTAGCATTTTTCCTTGATTTCGAAATAAACTTAACTTAAACAAATCAGTGTGTTTCATTTGCACTATTTTTTCTGGTGATGACCATGTGTGCTTATCCTTTTTGGCTTTACTTCTGGTTGTGGACAAACGTGGCGGCGTTTCGTCCTTTTGTTCGTGGATGATTGCGGCGGGACTTTCTTATAGTAATTTGTGAGGACGAAGTAGAACCCTGTGCCGTACGCCGGCATCACGACTTCGCCCCCCACAATAGTATTTATTTATAAATTATACATTAGTTTAATTCATATGGGTCAGTAATTGTATTTTTGGATCCCTATTACCGACAGCGTGTTGATTGCAAAGTGTCGGTTAGGTGGGGTTTCCTTTCGGAGTGGTTGATGGAGTAGTTTTTTTTTTTTGGTCTTTTTCTTTTCTTTTCTTTTTGGCAGTTTTTCTGTCTGCTCTTTATTCGTGAACAAGAGATTAAAAAAAATGATGAACTGAAGAACCCGTCCATGGAGGACTTACAATAATTTCCTTTTGTAAAAGTATTGCTTGTGAAACTAGTTAAGTGTAAATTACCAGTATAAAATAAAGCGGAAAGTTGTCCATGAAGGGCGGTTGTACAGAAAGTTAATTTGTTTGGTGTTTTGCTGTCGAATTTCGTTTTGGTGTCTGGTCGCTGATGTCGAGAAGCTCCGTTGCCCTGGTCGTAACATGGAACTGGAGGGAATCCAGTACGAATAGAAGGGGAGAGTGTCGGTAAACCCGTTTAAAATTCACTAAATAGTTTCTAGCTGCAGCGGAGGCGGGATAACTGGTTCGGGCGGTACAGTTTGCTCCCGTATCATCTACCGCTGGCGCGGTACTTAACAACACCACTAAAGAAGCAAGAGCATTAGCTAGCGGAGACGAGACTTATAATTTGCAACAACGGGCAACGACTGGCGCTCCAAAGCAGGAAGACAGTGCCCCCTTTTTCCTGACTGTGATCCATCAGTGGAGGATATTGAAGTTTGGTTCTGAGTCCATGCGGATAAGAACATCAGACAACTGCGGAGTTCCTGAGAGGAGGTGCAATATATTGATATATGTGTTTGCCACATAAGGCATTATTAAGATTGGCGCTGCGGACAACATTTATATCCACGACCAACTGCTGTGAGTACTTTTTGGTTACCAATCTCAGAATGAGGATATAACATTCCCCTCTATAAATGTAATTACCAACATATAATTGGAATAGTATATGTAAAATCCAATGTTTTGTAACACATAGCAACTTAACATTGTTGAGTCGGCATTTCACCTATCTGATGAACAATAACAAATATATATAATCATGGTACAAAACATAGAACATTTGGTAGATATATATATATATATATGCACAAATATAAGGAGATACTAAAGCAAACTGTTGCAACTATAGCCAACTGTATAAAACTGTAACAGAACTGACCCTGCGGACAGGATCTACTTTATAATTTTACTACAACTATAGTAAAGCTGACCCTGCGGACGGATATATACTCGTATATATATATTGTGACGAATTTACGAACATGAAGCACGCCATCTAGTGCGAGAT
Organism: Microdon myrmicae; assembly: GCA_963931805.1. NCBI lineage: Eukaryota > Metazoa > Arthropoda > Insecta > Diptera > Syrphidae > Microdon > Microdon myrmicae. The sequence continues at coordinate 35,699,463 of OZ007501.1, read as the reverse complement.
AGACGACATGGAGAAGCAGGCAAACTGACAGCAGAATAATAAGTGCCAGTGAAGAGTCAAGAAGAAGAGAACTGACAGCGAACACGAGGATCGATGTCAAGGGAAGTGTAAATAACACGTGTAGAATAATAAGTAAAAATAAAGTAAATCCATTAAACCCGAAAGAACGAGCTTTTGCAGTTTGATTTAAATTATTTCGCGATCCAGAGATCGGACCTAGGGAGCCGCTAAACGTAACCCCGAAAATCCGTAACAATATATATATATATATTGTAGCGAGCTCAGGGTTCGCTGGATTAATTATTTTAAAATAAATAAGAGCCGTTAAATAGATTTTGAATTAATATAACACTTTATTAGTCCGTTAATCACAACCGTTACTTTTACCGTACACAACGATTTCTTGACTTATCGCTTCCGTACTTATCGCGTATTTTACTTCTTACTTATCGCCTGCTTCTCACTCGAGACTTACTACTTTCTACTTGTCCCCATGAGCTGTGTGCGAGGTATTTATACCAGTTCCCCACATTCTGATTCGGTATTTCGTTTCCGTCCGTTCCATAATCTTGAATGTTCTATTATCCATAGTCTCCAGTTTTCCAGTACTTTGTTCTGGACTTTCCCGAATATTCCAGTACTGACTGTCATATGCGTCACAATATATATATATATATATATATATATATATATATATATATATATATATATATATATATATATATATATATATATATATATATATATATATATATATATATATATATATATATATATATATATATATATATATATATATATATATATATTGTTATGCCTTCAGTAGGCTGCACACCATGTAATAATTTGCACCAACTAAGTCCGCAGGCCAGATACGGTTTGTGGGTAGAGCCTCTGGCTTTTCCGTTGGACTAGGGAGCGGATGCTGGAGCCAATGGAGATGTTACCGTGTGGAGTCACCTTTTTTTTTTCAAAGACGCTTACTTTCACCTTAACCTTAACTTTATTAATTACAATTATCGATTATGTCAATTAACAATATTTAATTGATATCCTTTGTTCACAATATTCAATAAATTCTTAACTCATAATATTTAATTAAATACAATCTTATTATTATTACAATATCTAATTAATTCTTAGCTAGCGATATTTAGTTAATTCTAAATTCGTAACATCTGGTTAATTATAATCTTATTATTATTACAATATCTAATTAATTCTTAGCTAGCGATATTTAGTTAATTCTAAATTCATAATATTTGTTAATTACAATCGTATTATTATATTTTTCTTTATTTACAGTATCTAATTAATTCTTAGCTAGCGATATTTAGTTAATTCTAAATTCATAATATTTGATTAATTACAATCGTATTATTATATTTTCTTTATTTACAATATCTAATTAATTCTTAGCTAGCGATATTTAGTTAATTCTAAATTCATAATATTTGATTAATTACAATCGTATTATTATATTTTTCTTTATTTACAGTATCTAATTAATTCTTAGCTAGCGATATTTAGTTAATTCTAAATTCATAATATTTGATTAATTACAATCGTATTATTATATTTTCTTTATTTACTAACTTTTGCACAATATTATTTTACCTGTTTGCGCTTTGTAAACTAAAGGTCTTTAACAAATCAATTCACTATCTGTTACTAAATTTACTTTTGTTATTAACTTTTGCACAATATTATTTTACCTGTTTGCGCTTTGTAAACTAAAGGTCTTTAACAAATCAATTCACTGTCTGTTACTAAGTTTACTTTTGTTATTAACTTTTGCACAATATTATTTTACCTGTTTGCGCTTTGTAAACTAAAGGTCTTTAACAAATCAATTCACTGTCTGTTACTAAGTTTACTTTTGTTATTAACTTTTGCACAATATTATTTTACCTGTTTGCGCTTTGTAAACTAAAGGTCTTTAACAAATCAATTCACTGTCTGTTACTAAATTTACTTTTGTTATTAACTTTTGCACAATATTATTTTACCTGTTTGCGCTTTGTAAACTAAAGGTCTTTAACAAATCAATTCACTGTCTGTTACTAAGTTTACTTTTGTTATTAACTTTTGCACAATATTATTTTACCTGTTTGCGCTTTGTAAACTAAAGGTCTTTAACAAATCAATTCACTGTCTGTTACTAAATTTACTTTTGTAATTAACTATTTGCACAATATTATTTTACCTGTTTGCGCTTTGTAAACTAAAGGTCTTTAACAAATCAATTCACTGTCTGTTACTAAGTTTACTTTTGTTATTAACTTTTGCACGATATTATTTTACCTGTTTGCGCTTTGTAAACTAAAGGTCTTTAACAAATCAATTCACTGTCTGTTACTAAATTTACTTTTGTTATTAACTTTTGCACAATATTATTTTACCTGTTTGCGCTTTGTAAACTAAAGGTCTTTAACAAATCAATTCACTGTCTGTTACTAAGTTTACTTTTGTTATTAACTTTTGCACAATATTATTTTACCTGTTTGCGCTTTGTAAACTTAAGGTCTTTAACAAATCAATTCACTGTCTGTTACTAAATTTACTTTTGTTATTAACTTTTCTTTGGACGGTAGGACGAGACCTTTTTGGACGGTAGGACGACCATGCTTCTTTAAGACTTTCTGCCGAACTCCCTTCGTTTTCCATTCTTACTTGCCTCGCCGGCTGCCCGTGATCGCATTCCTTTTTGTCGATCATGCAAAACGTTTGTTAGGGGCTCCCATGGGGTTCGTATTTCCGTACAGACTACATTGTATCTTATGGATTATACCATGGGACAATCTGCAGATCAAGCGAATATATCCCATGGGTCATATGACTGTGGGACTTGGGTTATTTTGTGGATTAGGCAAAATTGTTTCTTTTGATCATATCATATTATGGGACTTGGATTATTTTGTGAATTAAGCAAAATTGTTTCTTTTGATCATATCATATTATGGGACTTGGATTATTTTGTGAATTAAGCAAAATTGTTTCTTTTGATCATATCATATTATGGGACTTGGATTATTTTGTGAATTAAGCAAAATTGTTTCTTTTGATCATATCATATTATGGGACTTGGATTATTTTGTGAATTAAGCAAAATTGTTTCTTTTGATCATATCATATTATGGGACTTGGATTATTTTGTGAATTAAGCAAAATTGTTTCTTTTGATCATATCATATTATGGGACTTGGATTATTTTGTGAATTAAGCAAAATTGTTTCTTTTGATCATATCATATTATGGGACTTGGATTATTTTGTGAATTAAGCAAAATTGTTTCTTTTAGTGGTTTCTATGGGGTTTGTATTTCAGGGTAGGTTATTTGTAGATTTAAGCAAGTATTTCTTATGGATGGATATAGGGTTAGGATTCCTGATAGGTTTTTCTCCTATGGATTCGCAGCATCCATAACACGTCCCCCTTTCAGACACATCTAAGGGTACCTTACCCTTAGATTGGACTTAGGTGTTTTCAACTCAAAAACCTCCGCCAACTTGTGTGGCTCTGGTGTTCTTGCCACTTCCAACCTCACGTCTGGGTCAACTCGGTTCCTTCTGTTAAAGCATCTGTTAAAAAGGGTTATAGTTGTTCTTACAGGTCCACAGCTACATTTCCTGATGACACAGGCAATCCCCACTAGACTGAGGACTCCAGTTACAGACATCAGAATCCCTTGTGTTCGTTCTGGTATCTTTTGCAGAGCCCTTGACCAGAAGGTCTGCTGATTCTGTATTTCCAGGGATAGGTCTTGCAGCTCATGAATGCTTTTTGCTGAAATTTTGGACATTGGTTCCCTTTCGATTGCTATTTCGCGCAGCTTAGCGTTAGCGCAACAATTTTCCAAATCGCCATACGAGTGCCTATCTCTTACCGATTTTTCGGTGCCAACTCCCAACGTGTTTATAGTCATGTCATATGTTTCCAGCCTGCAGTACCCATTAATTGTAATAACTCCTGTACCCAGGAGCTTTCCTACTTCTGTCCCATTCCGGCATTTACATTCAAAACTGGTTTCCGTTGTTATTGTATACAGGAAAGAGTCATCCTTAATTTTGTGGAATATTTCAACATGCGAGTTTATGACTTTGGCATTGCATCTTTCGGCTCTGTTTCTCATGAAGATGTTTATTTCGCAGTTTGAGTCACTTAAGGTACTGCGCAGAAGTTGCGGTTTACAAACGTATATTTTATTGAAAAGCTTACAATCATCCAGTCTTGACCTCAACACGTAGTCCTCTCTATTCTTGTTTATAATTAGATATTCGTTACTCAATCCCAGCACCACGATTCCATTGGCCACAATCTTTGGGAGAGCGATTATCTCATATATATCAAAAGTTTCTTTTGTAACTGTCGGAATATGAATAACGAAAATGATAGTGCGACCCTTGGTGAAAGCTTTAATTTCGATCAATTTTAAGATTTCGGGGTAATTTTCTAAATTTGGTTCTATGGCTAGTAAGCTATTGTGTTCGAATTCCTTTAATTCCTTAAGTATGTCGATTGGTTCTATAATTCTTGGGTGTATAATTCCGGACTGAATGAACAACAGGCTATCAATTATTTGTTCTATTTCTAGTTCGAGTCGCATGATCTTGTGATTAATTTTGCTGGATATTTCGTCGTAGTAAGAGGTCAAGATTATAGTTCTGTTTAGATTATCCTCTCTTATATTGACCCTGTTAATTTCGTCAATGACTTCGTTAACCTTTTTCAATGTAATGTTTGCGTTCTTTACGCTTTCAAGTACCTGTTTATTTAAGTGACTCATTATCTTTATGTTCTCTTCCATGCCGTTCTTGATTCTGTGCTCGTTTTCCAAAACACTGTGAATCGCTGTCGAATAGTATTCAGCATCCTCATTATCCATTGTACCAAACAAAACCTTAAAGCCCGAACCTATCACATTTGCCAGCCCCCTTTTTGTTCTTTTCGATTTTCCCACTATACCAGAGATTATATTGATTCTATGGTCTGCCTTAGTTACTTCTTGTTCTGCTAAAATTTGGAATTGTCTACATTCTGTTTTGGTTTGTATGCAAAGTTTGTCTATTGAGTTAATCATATTTCTAATATTTAAACTTGTTTGCTCTAGAATAGTTATGTCTAAGTGTGCAACCAGCGTCAATTTGCTGTTCATCTCTTTTCCATCTCCGATATAGTTGAAATACAGTCCCGAATGTTCCCGCAGGCTCCGCACGTTCACGTTTCCCGCATTTATTGTGCAGATGCACGAGATCCTGCAAAGTAAGGTTTGACGTTAGCTTTATTGAATCTCTGTTGTTTGTTCCGAAGTTGTATCACCAAATGATTTTGATGAACTTCGAGGACAGTAAAAGGTCCCTTATATGTACTTCGGAGTTTGCCTTTCACTTCATTTTTTATTAAGACCCTTTGACCAACTCTATACTCGATTGGCCTTCCTATTTTCTTGTCATACCTCAACTTGGATCTCTTCCTACATTCTCGGACATTTCCTTTAACATTCTCTCGTGTCTCGAAGAGGTTGGCCCTAAGCTCGTCGATATAGTCGAAAACCGTTTTTTCGTCATGGGTGTCCACAGCGCTAGGTCGGTTGGCCTCGTTACCAAAAACTATCTCATAGGGCGTGTAGCCCGTCGCATTATGAACTGTACTGTTGTAACAAAATCCAGCATACGGCATTCGTTTGTGCCAATCCTCTATCTGGTCCAATTCCCTTCCTGTGGATCTCAAGTATTCCAGCAGTCGACAATGGGCTCGCTCCACGCTACCGTTAGCCTGTGGGTAAGCAACACTGGTTGTTATATGTTCCATTCCCAACAGGTCACAAAACTCCTTAAAGAGTTCATTGCAGAACTCTAGGCCATTATCGGAGAGAATCAATTTAGGCATACCGAAGTTCATTATCCACTCTTCCATCAGGGCTCGCGCCACTGTTTGCATTTCCTTGTTCTTCAAGGGTATGAACTTAATAAACTTCGACAAGTCATCCTGGATTGTTAATCCGAATTTGTAGCCCTCGTCCGTCTCCTGGAACGGTCCTATGATGTCAATCATAATTTTCTCTAATGCCCTATCGGCTGAACTAACTATTTTCATAGGATTTCTGGTCGGTGCCCGGTTAACTTTTTCCGTCTGGCAATGGGGACAGTTCCTGACAAAATTCTCGATGTCCTTCTGCATCCCCCTCCATCCATACCTTCTTTTTATCCTAGCGTAGGTTGCCCTTTGCCCTGTGTGGCCGCCCATCAAGCCTTCATGGTATTCCCTCATAATTGCCAACCTTCTGTCTGTGTCAATCACTTCTTCCCTGCCGCCCGACGCTCCACTCTTCGTGCTCGAACTTTCATCGTCAGCAGCGAGCCCAGCTACGACACCTGAACCGATCTCATCGCCGGGCCCGATGCCGATGTCACCGTTGTCGACATTCTCCTGTTCCCCTTCGACAATCCTAACATTCCGGCTGAGTTCGTCGGCAACCACGTTTTCCTTACCTTTCTTATAGGTTATAACGTAGTCGAATTCCTCAAGCTTGAGGCGCCATCTCACAAGCCGACTGCCAGGATCCTTAACGTGGAACAGCCATGTCAATGGTCTGTGATCTGTCTGAATGACGAACTTAGTCCCATAAATATATGGACGAAACTGTTTCGTAGCCCAAACGATAGCCAAGCATTCCTTCTCTGTCGTGCTATAATTGGTCTCGGCCTTATTAAGCGTCCTACTGGCGAAATGTATTGGTAGATCCTTACCGTTATGCTCCTGACTTAAGACAGCACCTATGCCGCCATTAGACGCGTCGGTAGTCACTATGAAGGTCTTCCGGAAATCCGGATACTGCAAGATGGGATGGCTTGTGATAATTCGTTTCAATGCGTTAAAGGACTGTTGCTGCTCTGTATCCCATTTAAACTCCACGTCCTTCTTTAAAAGTTTATTCAGTGGCCCGGCCACCTGACTGAAGTTCTTTATAAACTTTCTATAATATCCTATCATTCCTAGGAATGATTTTACACCTTTGGGGTTCCTGGGTTCCTCCATCCGCAGGATGCTCTCGATCTTCCCTGGATCCGGTCTAACACCCCTGTCCGTAATGACATGCCCCAAGTAGGAGACCTCCTTCCGCAGAAATTCACATTTATCGGGCTGCAGTTTGAGATTCGCCCTCCTAAGTTGCTCGAACACCTCGATGAGCTTCTTATTGTGTTCCGACAGGCTTTGTCCATAGACGACGATGTCGTCCAAATAGACGAAGCATTTGATTCCCTGCAATCCAGCCAAGGCGGTGTTCATCAGCCTCTGAAAGCAGGCAGGAGCGTTTTTCAATCCAAATGGCATTCTGGTATATTCGAAGTGACCATAAGGTGTGCTGAAGGCCGTCTTCTCGATGTCCTCCTCATCCATTGGAATTTTATGAAATCCGGACGTTAAGTCCAAAGTGGAAAAGTATTTAGCTTTTCCTAATTGATCGAGGATTTCGCCTATGTTAGGCAAGGGGTAGTTGTCCGCAATCGTTATCTCGTTTAACTTACGGTAGTCGATAACCATACGCCACTTCCTTTTGCCGCTCGCATCGGCCTTTTTCGGCACCACCCACAACGGGGAGCTCCATGGTGAGCTACTGTCACGCACGATCCCCTCGTCCTTAAACTTCTTAATTTGCTCGCGGACCTCTTCTTCGTGGACCTTGGGGTACCTATAAGTTTTTGTAAAGATGGGCTCTGAGAAGTCCCTCGTTCTAATCTTATGCTTAATGATGGGAGTTGTTGACAACTTTTCACCCTCGACGCTAAATATGTCACTGAATTCCTGAACAATTTCCAGGAGGCTCTCTTTTTCCTCCTTATTTAAGTGATCGGTTCGCACGTTCCCTGAAACCTTCTTGGCTCTGTTTCCTCCGACGTTAAAGTCACTCAGATTTGAACCCCTGACGGATACTCCCTTCAAGTCAAATGGCTCATCTGTAGTGTTCAAAACTGAAACCAGACAATGGCCATTCCTATTCCTGGTGATGCAACTGGGGACAACAATATCTTCGGTAATTTCCTGTCTAGGTATTATTATTTCTTCGTCTAAGTTTCCTTGGACTTGGACTTTCCTAAAAACCTCGGATCTGGCCATGACAGACCGTAATTCATTGAGATACCTTAGCGGTATCTCACCAAAATGTCCCGCTATTACATCATTCTTATAGTCGATCGTGAAACCGCCCTCTCGTAGGAAATGGTTTCCGATCAATCCGTCATAATCTCCCAAAAGGGTGTTTGCGACCACGTGGAACTCCATCATATCCGTCCTGATGCTGCCATTATTTTGGCCGAATTCAACTCTCTGCTTAACCACTCCTAATGTGGCACACATTCTGCCACCTATCCCACTAAATCTCAAAACCCTTCCGACATCCACCTCATCCTTGTAGACACAATTTGCTTTGATGAGTGATATTTCAGCCCCCGTATCTATCATGAACCTCCTTACGTCCCCGTTGATCACACCCAAAATGTGGGGACTCTCCGATTTATCCGAGACTCTGACCTGCATGAGTGCCCCATACTTCATGCAGCCTATTGAAAATTTCTTTCCTTGAAGTCCACCTTACTCGGGCCCGAAGGTGGTTTCTCATTCTGCCTAAAGGGGTTCCCACCGAATTTATTACTCCGCCCAAAGGAGTTCCCAGCGGGTCGACCGTCCTGTTTTCTCGGAAGTCTACAATTCCTTGCGATGTGACCCAACCTGCCACAATTATAACATTTAATCTGCTGGAAGTTAACCTTTGCCAAATTTTTCGAGGTATAATCCTTCTGCGTATTTGATCTGAACAGGTTAATGCGCTGTTCTTCTTCACAAGCGAACCTGCTTGCCTCCGCAAGACTTCTGGGTCTCTGCGTCACAACATACATCGATAATCGCTCCTGGAGACCATTCACAAAGATTGAAAGGCTCTCATTCTGAATATATTCGATTTGGCCTTCCCGGTGTTCGCGTTTTACGCCGGAGAGCTTGCTCTGGAGGAGTCGTCTCTGCAAAGTCTCAACTCGCTGCAAATAGTGCACCACAGACTCGTCCCTACTCTGTCGGATCGAAATCAACTCCCTGTGCAGCTGTAGTGCGCTGTGAGGTTCCCTAAACACCGTTATTAGTTCCCTTTTTAATGCCTGCCAGTCGGTGATCTCTTTGTTCATCAGAATCGTTGTGGCATTGCCACGAACTTTGGTTTTGATATACTTGAAGAGTACATCTTTCTGCGCATCAGATGCCAGTTCGATGGCATCATCGCATGAATCGATAAAAGTGAAAACTTCATCGCTGGTACCATTGAAGGTAGGGATGAAAGAGGTCAACACGTTGATGGCAACCTCCGTCATGTTGCAAGTGGAATCACCCCCGACCCGCGAATCGCCACAATTGTTACCGTCGTCCGAGTCAGAATCCCCACCTGCACCGGTATCGCTATCGTTAGCTAAGGGTTTGTTCAGGGCACCTATTGAAGCACGCAAATTCGAGAACATGAGGGGTTCTCTCTCTCTCTCGTCCCCGGGCCTCGTCCTTCGTCTCTCTCAATTAAAGAAAAGGTTTCCTTTTTCCTTTCTCATAGGACAACAATTCAACAACAACAAACAAAAATCGATAGTGCGCAAATTCTAAAATCCATAGGACAATAAAATAAAATAACCACTTACAGAAACAATCCTAAGAACAGCTCCATGTGTCCGCCGCAGTTGAAGTGCTGTATCCCACCGCTGCCACCAAAAAGTATAGGTATGTTATGCCTTCAGTAGGCTGCACACCATGTAATAATTTGCACCAACTAAGTCCGCAGGCCAGATACGGTTTGTGGGTAGAGCCTCTGGCTTTTCCGTTGGACTAGGGAGCGGATGCTGGAGCCAATGGAGATGTTACCGTGTGGAGTCACCTTTTTTTTTTCAAAGACGCTTACTTTCACCTTAACCTTAACTTTATTAATTACAATTATCGATTATGTCAATTAACAATATTTAATTGATATCCTTTGTTCACAATATTCAATAAATTCTTAACTCATAATATTTAATTAAATACAATCTTATTATTATTACAATATCTAATTAATTCTTAGCTAGCGATATTTAGTTAATTCTAAATTCGTAACATCTGGTTAATTATAATCTTATTATTATTACAATATCTAATTAATTCTTAGCTAGCGATATTTAGTTAATTCTAAATTCATAATATTTGATTAATTACAATCGTATTATTATATTTTTCTTTATTTACAGTATCTAATTAATTCTTAGCTAGCGATATTTAGTTAATTCTAAATTCATAATATTTGATTAATTACAATCGTATTATTATATTTTCTTTATTTACAATATCTAATTAATTCTTAGCTAGCGATATTTAGTTAATTCTAAATTCATAATATTTGATTAATTACAATCGTATTATTATATTTTTCTTTATTTACAGTATCTAATTAATTCTTAGCTAGCGATATTTAGTTAATTCTAAATTCATAATATTTGATTAATTACAATCGTATTATTATATTTTCTTTATTTACTAACTTTTGCACAATATTATTTTACCTGTTTGCGCTTTGTAAACTAAAGGTCTTTAACAAATCAATTCACTATCTGTTACTAAATTTACTTTTGTTATTAACTTTTGCACAATATTATTTTACCTGTTTGCGCTTTGTAAACTAAAGGTCTTTAACAAATCAATTCACTGTCTGTTACTAAATTTACTTTTGTTATTAAGTTTTGCACAATATTATTTTACCTGTTTGCGCTTTGTAAACTAAAGGTCTTTAACAAATCAATTCACTATCTGTTACTAAATTTACTTTTGTTATTAACTTTTGCACAATATTATTTTACCTGTTTGCGCTTTGTAAACTAAAGGTCTTTAACAAATCAATTCACTGTCTGTTACTAAATTTACTTTTGTTATTAACTTTTGCACAATATTATTTTACCTGTTTGCGCTTTGTAAACTAAAGGTCTTTAACAAATCAATTCACTGTCTGTTACTAAGTTTACTTTTGTTATTAACTTTTGCACAATATTATTTTACCTGTTTGCGCTTTGTAAACTAAAGGTCTTTAACAAATCAATTCACTGTCTGTTACTAAGTTTACTTTTGTTATTAACTTTTGCACAATATTATTTTACCTGTTTGCGCTTTGTAAACTAAAGGTCTTTAACAAATCAATTCACTGTCTGTTACTAAATTTACTTTTGTTATTAACTTTTGCACAATATTATTTTACCTGTTTGCGCTTTGTAAACTTAAGGTCTTTAACAAATCAATTCACTGTCTGTTACTAAATTTACTTTTGTTATTAACTTTTGCACAATATTATTTTACCTGTTTGCGCTTTGTAAACTAAAGGTCTTTAACAAATCAATTCACTGTCTGTTACTAAATTTACTTTTGTTATTAACTTTTGCACAATATTATTTTACCTGTTTGCGCTTTGTAAACTTAAGGTCTTTAACAAATCAATTCACTGTCTGTTACTAAATTTACTTTTGTTATTAACTTTTGCACAATATTATTTTACCTGTTTGCGCTTTGTAAACTTAAGGTCTTTAACAAATCAATTCACTGTCTGTTACTAAATTTACTTTTGTTATTAACTTTTCTTTGGACGGTAGGACGAGACCTTTTTGGACGGTAGGACGACCATGCTTCTTTAAGACTTTCTGCCGAACTCCCTTCGTTTTCCATTCTTACTTGCCTCGCCGGCTGCCCGTGATCGCATTCCTTTTTGTCGATCATGCAAAACGTTTGTTAGGGGCTCCCATGGGGTTCGTATTTCCGTACAGACTACATTGTATCTTATGGATTATACCATGGGACAATCTGCAGATCAAGCGAATATATCCCATGGGTCATATGACTGTGGGACTTGGGTTATTTTGTGGATTAGGCAAAATTGTTTCTTTTGATCATATCATATTATGGGACTTGGATTATTTTGTGAATTAAGCAAAATTGTTTCTTTTGATCATATCATATTATGGGACTTGGATTATTTTGTGAATTAAGCAAAATTGTTTCTTTTGATCATATCATATTATGGGACTTGGATTATTTTGTGAATTAAGCAAAATTGTTTCTTTTAGTGGTTTCTATGGGGTTTGTATTTCAGGGTAGGTTATTTGTAGATTTAAGCAAGTATTTCTTATGGATGGATATAGGGTTAGGATTCCTGATAGGTTTTTCTCCTATGGATTCGCAGCATCCATAACAATATATATATATATATATATATATATATATATATATATAATAATTATAAAATTACACCAAACTGGCGCTGCGGACAGGATAGCGCGCAAACCATATAAATTTAAATAAGAAATTATAACAGTCCCTGTTCAATCCAAGTTGGCATGCAGTCTCCACGTGACACCCCTGGATAGCTACTTTGTCACCCGCCAGGAGTGAACCGGTGGGTAAGAAGTTTGGGTGCGCCGGCGTACGGCGCGAGATTCTTTTCCTTCCTCCACCATAAGTTCGTTTTCACTGTCTCTGTCGCTAACGTGGCTGTATTTTTCTCTATATTGGCTCTGAAACTCTTTCAATCGTATCAATTACGGAAACCCCGCCGGTTCTTTTTCATATTTATTTATTACTTTATTGATTTATTTAAAGCCTCAAATACAATACGAACTTAAACTAAACAATACTTCTTTTTTTGTCTTACAAAAATAATTTCACTCCAAATATCAAAAAGGTTCACTATAAATGATTGGGAGAGCACTGTGTTTACTTTAATATAATGGTTTTAAATGGCACGGTAACTTTACTAATTTTCCCGGACGCTCGCCCACCGACAGTTGTTGAGTTCAGACTCGACTCCATTTGCGTACCGTTCTACGTGGAGGACACGAACTGCCTCCGCGGAATCTGTTTACAGATTAAAGAATGACTTAGCAACGAACGAATACCAAATTTCATTCATCGCTTTAGTGACCAATAGGGGATGATTCTCCACACCTTGGTCGCGGTAAATGGCGCGGAACACACACACGATGACCCTTTTTGGTCGCTTGTGATGTGTGTCCCTGTGTCTGCGAACCGAGGATCATTCGATTCCCTAGGGGGAAATCAAACACAGAGACAACCGAAAGAGTTGCAGCTGTGCAATACTTGGTACAAGGGAATATTTGATGTTTATACGATCGGCGACTGTGCGCCGCATCTACGCCGATCGCACATCCTTCGTTTGGTGATTGGGGCAGCATTTCCGCTGGCGCTATCCTGATTTACCCTTTTTGAGCGGCCAGGCATGATTTATTAATTTGCTTGTCGATCGGTTTAGTAACCGACATGCTCGCACCGAAAAGGAAAAGAAAGAATATCTCCTGCATGTGTGCGGCGGCTCACAACACTCCACCTGTCATGCTCTCTTAAAACTAACGCACGATGTGACAACTAATCTTCAAAACCAAAGCCCGACGGCCTGTATCTCCCTCGACATATCTAAAGCATTCGACTGTCTTTGGTTCTCAGGACTGTTTTACAAGCTGCGCTACATATTTGGATTAAACACCCACACCACCAAACTTCCCTCTTCCTATCTCTCTGGTAGAAAATTCATGATCAAAATAAATTCTTCTCTCTCCCAATCGTATAATATAACCGCAGGGGTTCCGCAGGGTTAAATTCTTGGACCACTATTATACCTCCTCTATACTTCAGACATACCGCAGCCTCAATTACCCAATACCGTAATGTTGAATTACGCTGATGACACCATAGTCTACTCCAGCAGCAAGTGTGTAAAAGAGGCAAGAAATCGTATTAATAACTTTCTCCCAAATCTATCAATATACTTCAATAAAAGGAAAATTCGTCTAAATCCTGATAAAATCCAACTTATTGTGTTTAAGGGTAAAAATGAGCACTGCACAAACAACACAAGGCACACCCACAACAAAATTGAACTCAAACTAAATAACACCCAGATAAAACCTTCCCAAACTTTAAAATATCTGGGAATAACCTTTTCCAATGACCTTTCATTCTCTACCCACATTAAAAATACTTTCCGTAAAGCCACAATACAACTGAATCTCTGTAGAAGAGTGATGTGGAAACCCAACGGTCTCTCCCACAAAGTCAATTGCTGATCTATAAACAAATAATCAGACCCATACTCACATATGCGTGTTCACTGTGGTATTATATAACACCAGTCCAAATGCAGAAGCTACGCACTTTCGAAAGGAAATGCACTGGCCTCAACCGACAACCCAACTCTTACAAGTATTACAATAACAGCTTGCTATACAATGCCTCCAATATTGACCATCTCGATAGACGCTTCCTAGAGCTGTCTATCAAATTTATTGAAAACCTCCTAAATAATCCCAACCCCATAATAACTTCACTACTACCAACACCTCTAGATAACAGGGCTCACTACCAGAACTCTCTTCACCTCTAGAAGATTGGTTAATGACTCCAACGAAGTAGTGTACCATAACACCGAGCTGGCACCCAATCAGTTTAAATACTGTAACATACAACCATTCTCCTACATTCTACGTTTTAACGAACAACCGGAAAGTGATACCCCACCCGAGACCACTAACTAACCATACCCCACGCCAACCTACCTCCTTAACCATCAATCCCCATATTCCCCAACTCACATTTCATATTCCAATGAAGCGTTGTACACTGGGGCCAATATAAACAGAGTAGAGCTAATAAACTTGCCCTGTAAAAATAAATTATTATGGAAAATTTAACAAGCCTCGAGACTTGCTAAAGAAGGCCAATACCGGATCCCGGCTGTAGTGCCGATGATGATGATGATGATGATGATAATGATGTGGAGGCTGCGCTGCCTAGGGTAAAGAAAACTTATGCTATGACAAGAAGACTGTTTCATAGTAGTCAACTTAACAGCAGAGGTAAAGTTATATTCTACATGGCTCTCATCAGACCGATGATCATATATGGATATCTAGTGTGGTTTAACCTAGCTTAATCGAAAAGATTCGGATTTTTGAGAGACAATACCTCAGGACGTGCCTTAACTTACTTTGGACTCCTGATTCCGAGTATAAAAAAATACTATCTTAATGAAGCGTTGTACATTGGGCCAATATAAACAGAATGGATAACTTTATGATCAAGTTGATCTGAGAGCATCTTGCGAGATCAATGTGCCCGCCGAACCATTTAATTGTTGGTGCATATTATCCAAACAATATGTATTATGGGCGGGCCCGTTGCAATGGCTTTATTCCACCAGAAGCATTCCTCAGTCTTGACCTGAACGACCTGTGGCGGTTCCGCCAAATCCCACGGTACGCTTTCCTTAAAAACCCCCATACCACCCATCTTACTATATAATTTCGCTAATGCAATCGCATTCGGCACACAAAAACGCTGCACGCATTTAAGAGATCAAACCCATGATCTTAAATTCCCTGTTAAGAAAGCTTACCTTCATGCATCTTTTCGCATACAATTTTCTGTAAGAATTCTTCATGACCATTTTAGGAATTCCATAACTCCCATTGTTTCCCGCCAATGCATTTGCATTTGCCCCAGAAAACATTTCCTTTTTCCAAGGACATGTAATGCTTTCAAGCATTATCTGAAGTTCCTAAAATTGTTCCTTAATGTGCATATGCATCATAAATGCCAAACATTCGGCACCCTTTGTCTGAGTTAAAATACTATGTCGGTCAGCTTGTTTTTACAGCTGCAACACTAGCGATTCAATAGACAAACAATCATGCATTTCTTTCGTCGCCACCACGAATTGCTTGGCATACCTAAATGCAAGCAAGGGATACGTTTCGGCAATTAACCCAAGATACGATATACAATTTCCATTGTATAAATTATCGTATCCCATTAACACCTTTTTACCAACGTCCGTTATAGCGACGTTGCATAAACATGACCCTCATCCCGGAGCGAATCATTTGGTCGCCTTTTCCTTTGTTCTCGACGACTGCCTTTCTCGTTGTTCCACTGCTTTCGAACACGTGCAACAACATCGGATCTGAACGTCCACACACACGCAACCATGATCTCAACTACGAGATCCGGTTTTCTTGTTCCCACAAGAGAGACTCTACGTTACACTCGTGGTAGATAAAACATATCCTTGGCAAGAATACATTCACACCATTAAGAGAAAAGTTTTTCTCTCTGTTCCTTTTTCCTTCAGTTTCCCTTTTTTGCAAAATCATCTCTGCATGAGATGATGACCGTGGAGTCCTTTTCCATCTGCCGACGACAATAGTCGTGCGGACTTCCGCGGTCTGGAGCGCTGCAGACACGCGGATATATATATTTCCGAGTCGTGGTAGTGTTGAGTACGTTGGCCAGAAAGTGTCACAGCCACCGAATATTCCTCATCGCGGATCAGTTCATTTCAATTAACTTTGCCTTAGTGTTAACCGTGCGTGTGTAATTAAAATTATTGTCCTTCAGTGTTTGTTTAAAATTAATAAAAAAATAAAAAAAAACCTTTCACTAATAATAGTGACCAATGTTTCCTTTTGTCTTTCCTGTGTTGATGTCGCGGAGTTTCGCTTTGTGTTTCCCTCTCGGTGCGCCTGTTTTCCCCTCGGTGATATTTTGCTGCTTGTACTTTTGTCCTGCCGTTGTGTCCGGTGTACTGTTTACAGAGGAATTATGATGGAGGAGGAAGTGAACCGAGGGTCCGTGTTAGGCACATCACTTCCTCCCCACAGACCTCATTTAGAATGAATTCGCTATACCGTTGATTTATCACGTGCGTCGGTCTGTCATAGATAAACGAATATGCTATAATCGAGAGGTTGGGCACACAGATGAAGACGCCGGTAGTTCAGTGGGGCAGTAGCACAGAAAGACCGAAAAGACACGACTAAGCAACACCAGAGATTTTGGTGGTTGAGTGGCAATTAAAAACCTGTCTCCATATAAAACTGGCAAAAAATAAATTGTTAGTTTAGTATTTAAGTTATAAGGCAAAAACAATAACAAAAACAATTTTTTTCTGTTCTTCATTTTCTTTGTATCTAATTAAGTTCTCTAAAATACATGTAAACAAAACAATCATAATGTGGACCGATCCAGAGTCATGCCGGGTTATTACCGACTAAAACCACCTCCCACCAGGCACATATTCCCGTTGATCTCCGCGCAACTTTCTTTTAGATATTCCATCGCGAGGCGGATTGGGGGCGTAGTTTACCCGTTACTCCGCTCGTCGCGTCGCAATTGCTGCACAATGTCACAGAGAATATCATTTGTTACGGACCATGTATGTCATGTATTCTATTGCATGTATTATGTCTCTCCAAAATCGTTCCTCGAATCTCACGCACTCTGTGGGTACGTGTTCCGCATTTTCTATTTTGCCTTCCCAATACAAGCAGTATTGGTGATTAACAGCTCATCTATAAACAGATAATCAGACCCACTCTTACATACGCCTGCCCTTTATGGTACCACATCTCACCGTCCCAAATGGAGAAATTACGAGTTTTTGAACGAAAATGTTTCCGATTTATCACTGGCCTACACCGCAAAACCAACTCATAGAGATACCATAGTAACAACGATCTTTACAACACCGCAGTCATCGAACTACTGGATAGTCGATAAATTTCATAGAAAACCTTCCTAACAATTCCAACCCGATAATAACAGACCTACCATCACCCTCCTCCAATACGAGAACTCACTACCGTAATTGTCTCCAAATCAGGACCCTCTTCACCTCAGGCAGGCTGGCTAACGATCTAAACGAGATCGTGTACCATAACACCGAACTGGCAACCAATCATTTCAAATACAGCAACATCCAACCATTCTCCAAGGTTCTCACTTTTAACACAGAACCGAATGGCACCCCCCTCCTTCAAGAATATACTTGACCATGTCCCTTACTACGCTCAATCAAAACAAGATATCCCACCTCCGCATAAATAAAAATTGTGAATATTATTTTTAAGTCATCAAATTTTCACTATCATTGCAATATCAAATATTGTAAATTGTATATAAGGTTAGATTAAGCTAGATTAAGTTATGTTAAGTTATATTAAGTAGGCTAAGTTAAAATAAACAGAGTTCCTGGTTTTTCTTCTGACCTTTTCCAGGAAAAACAAAATTACCAATATATATAAATCCCGTTAAATCTTAAGCACATGTAAAGAAGAACTGTTTGTAAAATGTTAACAAATAACATGTAAACACTTATTATGTAACCAATCTATTAATCCAATCTATTACTTAACAGGTTAATTGAAAAGTCCCCTGCCCGGCACATAGATGGCGGCACAAGGATTAAATCCATATGATTTTTAGTTAGCCCTAACTTTCAAAAGACGAGTGTATAAATTTGACAGATGTCGGATCATTAGTTTGTGAACTATAGTATTTTGAGCTTTGAGCTTCAAAATAGGCCTCAGTTTCGGCGATCACCTCTTCATTCGACGAAAATTTCTTCCCAGCGAGCATTCTTTGAGATCTGAGAACAGGAAATAGTCGCTGGGGGGCAGATCTGGAGAATACGGTGGATGCGGAAGCAATTCGAAGCCCAATTCATGGATTTTTGCCATCGTTTTCACTGACTTGTGACACGGTGCATTGTCTTGGTGAAGCAGCACTTTCTTTTTCTTCAAATGCGGTCGTTTTTCGGCGATTTCGTCCTTCAAACGGTCCAATAACGCTGTGTAATAGTCGCTGTTGATGGTCCTTCCTTTTTCAAGATAGTCAATGAAAATTATTCCGCGCTCATCCCAAAATACAGACGCCATAACCTTGCCAGCCGACTGTTGCGTTTTTCCACGCTTTGGGGCGGGTTCATCGTCTGCAGTCCACCCGGATGACTGTCGATTGGACTTCGGAGTGAAATGATGGAGCCATGTTTCATCCATTGTCACATATCGATGCAAAAACCCGGGTTTATTACGCTTGATCATCCCCAAACACTGCTCCGAATCATCAACTCGTCGTTGTTTTTGGTCAAAAGTGAACTCGCGCGGCACCCACTTTGCACAGAGTTTTCTCATACCCAAATATTCGTGAATGATATGATGTACACGTTCAGTTGATATCTTTAGAGTGCCTGCTTTTTCATTCAATTTCAATTTACGGTCATTCAAAATCATTTTGTGGATTTTTCTAATGTTTTCGTCGGTAACAACCTCTTTTGGGCGTCCACTGCGTTCACCGTCTTCGGTGCTCATTTCACCACGTCTAAACTTAGCATACCAATCCTTGATGGTAGATTTTCCTGGGGCGGCGTCTGGAAACTCGTCATCAAGCCAAGTTTTTGCTTTAACTGTATTTTTTCCCTTCAAAAAGCAATATTTTATCAACACGCGAAATTCCTTTTTATCCACTTTTTTCACAATAACAGAAGTTGCTTCACTCAAAATACTATAATTCACAAACTAATGATCCGACATCTGTCAAATTTATACACGCGTCTTTTGAAGGTTGGGGCTAACTAAAAATCATATGGATTTAATTCTAGTGCCGCCATCTATGTGTCAGGCCGGGGTAACTAAAATTACCCTTGTGTAATGATATTTAATGTACAACAATAAAAGATTTACAAACGATTCATCATCATCATCATCGGCACTACAACCTGGAACCGGTCTTGGCCTTATTTACCAAGTCCTGAGGCTTGTTAAATTTTCCATAATGATTTGTTTTTTCCGGGCAAGGTCATTAGTCTTGCGCCAGAGGCTCCCCGACGGGGAATCGAATCCCGGTCTCCCGCGTGACAGGCGGGTATACTAACCAGTATACTATTAAGGAGCGAGGAACGATTCCTGACGCTTATTTGCTTTGGTTCTATGTCCGCTCTGTATTTCGAAACTTTGGGTTTTGCGGAACAATTGTCGATGGAAGTAGTGGAATCTTAGTGAACCCGCTCCCGTGCTGGCATATAACTAAGAAAAATACCCCCACAGATCTTTTTATTATATGAAGCAGCTACAGGTGATGAAGGCGTCTTTGTAACACTATAATTCTGAACCTGTGGTTGATGGGTAGTAGTCGCTTGTTGATGATTGTTATTAGTTGAATTGAATGTGGATGCTGAACTCGTTGTCTGACTAAATGGTTTATGAGTTGAGCTGTATTGGATTGTTGTAATGTAGAATCATTACATTGAACAGTGGTGTTATTAGGAGTACCAATCCTTGGTGGTAGATTTTCCTGGGGCGGCGTCTGGAAACTCGTCATCAAGCCAAGTTTTTGCTTTAACTGTATTTTTGCCCTTCAAAAAGCAGTATTTTATCAACACGCGAAATTCCTTTTTATCCACTTTTTTCACAATAACAGAAGTTGCTTCACTCAAAATACTATAATTCACAAACTAATGATCCGGCATCTGTCAAATTTATACACGCGTCTTTTGAAGGTTAGGGCTAACTAAAAATCATATGGATTTAATTCTAGTGCCGCCATCTATGTTTCGGGCCGGGGACCTTTCAATTGACCTGTTATTGTAACTCTTAATTCTTGGTCAAATAAATGCAGTAAATAAAAAAAAAGTGATCTCGACAGGTAGTATCTCAAGAACTAGTATCCCCGGAGGTAGTACCCCAGGCGAACAATTCTGTAATATATTAAAAGCAGTTGTTTTAAATAGTGCGTTAATTTTAAAAAGTTCTGTTGCTCCAACCCAGGCGTGGACCCGAAGACGGGAACGTCTTGCTGGTATACCAACAAAACGTTCTTAGAGCTTCGCCGTTTAGGAGCATCACCTTTCCCTGGGTTGCTCGGCGTAGGGGAGTTATTTCCGAAGCGGCGTCTCACGAACGATCGGTCGTTACTTTTTCCGGTTAACTCCGGAAGCACGGTCACGACCGCAACGGGCGAACTTGGAGGATCTATAAAGAGATCCTGTTCGTAAAGAACAAAAACAATATCCTCCTAAGTAACGCTACAACTTCCTCATTTAATATAAACCGTTGCCGCTGAGCGATTAAAAAAAAAGTCACTCGGGGCCAGATCTGATGAATATGGTGGATGGTCTATCAATTCAAACTTCAATTCCTCAATTTTAGTCGTTGAAACTGCGCACGTATGCCCTCGTGCATTACCCTAGAGAAAGAGGACTCTTTTTTTTCTTCAAATGAGGACGACTTCCTTTTATTTTATCTTTTAGCTGACCTAATAATGACCCATAATACTATCCAGTTATCGTCTGTCCATTTTCCAAATGAAAATTAGAAATCCACTGTTTTGACTGTTTTTTCATCTCGGGAATGTAGTGGTGTATCCATGTTTCATTTAGATTTACTAATCTGCGCAGAAACTCATCTGAGTTGCGACGCATGAGCTCCAAAAGAACCTTAGAAGACACCAGGCGGTAGCGTTTATTCTCAGCTGAGAGCAAATGCGGCACCCATCTCGCAGATATTGTTTTTCGTCCCTAATTTATAAGATATCTACAAGGTATTTTTATATTGTATTTGATAGATACCTTGTGAGAAATGATGCTTACTAAAAACAAACCATTGCGAGCATCATCTGTTAGATTTTCTAACGACTTATTGACCTGCCCTCGTTCGAAGAAGATATACCATTACTTCTTTCTCTTGGGCCACGAACCTTCACAGTGAAATTCATAATTTCAGCGTAAGACAGTTTCATTAAGGTACTAGTACACATTACAAAAGCGTTTTTTAGTATAAATTTGCTGATTTTTTCTGCAAAACCTGCATTATTTATCGTGATACAATTTTTTTTTACCAAAATATTTGAGAATTAAACAATTAAAAAAAAAGAAGTTTTTCTTTTAATTTCGATAATTTTTACATATAATAGATGTCGTTGAAGATGAGTCCTCGAAAAAGCATGACGGACAGTTAATCTCAGGATTGGCAAGCCTGAAAAAAGAAGAATTTTTTTTTCTTAAAGAGGAAGGTTATTCACATTGGAATCTAACACAAAAAAATCGATAAAAATTAAAAATTGCCATCATTGGAGCTAGGTGTCCCGCCCACCGGAGTTTACCGAGCTTGATTTTTCTTACAACATTAGCTTCAAGGTAGATCGGGTACAACTCATGGTTGTAGCGTGTCCGGAATCGTCCTCCCTCACATACGGGGCCAACAATTCTCCTTAAGACCTTTCTCTCGAACGCGGTTAAGAGTTCAGAATGCCTTTTAATGAGCACCCAGGTCTCGGATCCATACATAAGTACTGGTAAGACCATGGTCTTGTAGAGTAGTAGCTTGGATGTTCTGGATAAATTTCGGGATTTAAGGAGCCTTGATAGACCACAGTAGGCTTTGTTGCATTTGATCAGCCGTTCGCGTATTTCTTCTTCCATATTGTTATCGGCTGATGCTATTGACCCGAGGTAGTTAAAGGATTGCACTATTTCAAATTCGTGCTCCACTACCCTGATAGTTTGAAAAAGTTAGGTCTTCTCTTCGTAGAAGTTGCCACCGTGTAGTTAGTTTTCTCCTCATTAAAGTCCAGTCTCAGTTTTTGCGCCGCCTGCTCGATCTGGGTGAAGGAATCCTGTATAGCTGATTCGGTTCTACCGATGATGTCGATGTCGTCTGCGTAGGCAAGTATCTGGCTGGACTTGGGGACAATAGTCACGGATAGCTTTCTCCAACGCCAGGTTGAAGAGGAGGCAGGCCAGGTCGTCCCCTTGTCGGAGTCCATTCAAGATGGTTTGGACAGCAATACCGCCATTTTTACTTGACTAGTTACGTTGGTCATGGTCAATGTACAAAGTCGTATCAATTTGCTTGGAATGCCGAATTCTCTCATGGCATTATATAGTTTTACCCTGGCTATGCTGTCGTAGGCGGCCTTAAAGTCTATAAACAGGTGATATAATGGAATCTTAAATTCCAGACATTTTTCCATCGCCTGCCTAAGGGTGAATATCTGATCGAACGCTGATTTGCCTGGGATGAAGCCACATTGATATTGACCAATGATGGCTTTATCGTACGGGGCTATCCAATCTTGTAGGATAGTGGAGAGTATCTTATACCCCTATAGTTGCTGCAAACGGCGATATTTCCCTTCTTATGTATGGGGGAAATTATGCCACGACGCCAATATTCCGCCATCTTTTCTTGGTCTCATACGTGGACCACGATCTCATGACTTGCGTGAAGTAACCCTATCCCTGCTTGTTTGATCGGCTCAGCTCGTATGCCTTCAGCTCCGGTGACTTTATTTGATTTGAGTTGTCTTATGGCTTTTAATGTTTCATCAATGCTTGGTGGCGGCAGCATTTGGTCTTGATCTTACATTGGTGGAGCCTTCAATTCTTCTGTGAGCTGACCGTTTAGCAATTCATTGAAGTGCACTTCCCCTCGCTCCAGAATGCCTTCGGGATCGGTGATTAGATTACCCTCTTTATCCTTGCAGTAAGTGCAGCGTCGTGTGTGCCGTGACATACTGCAGATTATTTGGTAGAAATTCCGCGCCTGATGCGGTCCCCGCTCTCTACTTTTCTCTACTTCACAGACAAGTTTTTTTTCCCAGGTACTTTTCTTTTGTCTGTGAAGTCTTTTTTCAAATCTTCTGAGCGTACCCGCGTCCCGTGAGACTGCTGCATTGCCCGGTATGAAGCATTCTTGCGTTCAGTCGTTAGTTTGCACTCATCATCAAACCAGTCGTTCCGATCTTTACGACTACTGCCTAAGATGGAGTTGGCAGTACTAATGACAGTATTCTTAAGGCGTGTCCATTTATCTTCTACGTCCGCCATTCTGGCCCCAGAACTTACTCTCCCTCTGTCGAGCTCGTCGAGGGCGAGTCAACGCATGACCAAAGGTGTTGCTGGTGTTCTCATTGCGTAAGGCACCCGTGTTGATTCGAACCTGATCCGCGGATGCAATACGTCTCCGCACTCGGAAAACTATACCAACAAGATAGTAATCCGATTCGATGTTATCACCTCGGTACGTTCGTACCGTCATCACGCTCGAGGAGTGGCGGCGATCTATCAATACGTGGTCAATTTGGTTGGGAGTGGCTCCATCAGTGTATATCTTTACGCGGAAACCTGGTACTTGCAACGACCAAATTTTTCGATGCTGCCAGTTCGATAATTAGTAGTCCTGTGTAGTGCCTGAAAACCGGCTCCCGATCTGTTTTTGCATTCAAATCACCAAGACCGATTTTCACATCGTATCTTGGGCAGGCATTGAGGGCCCGTTCGACATTCTCGTAGTATTCTTGTTTTTCGTCGTCAGGGGACTCCTCTGTAGGTTCATGAACGTTTATGATACTTATGTTGTTAAACTTGCCTCGCACGCGAAGAGTGCATAGCCTGTCGTTTATTGCATTAAAGCCGATGATGGCAGGCTTTAGTTTTTGTCTGACTAGAAAGCCTACCCCGAGCACATGGTGTTTTGCATGACAGCTCGTTTCTTTGAATAGTCCCACTCAACGTCCATCTTCTTTCTTGTAATGCCGTTATGTCAGCCTTACATTCGGTCAGGGCATCGGGTAGCTGCTGAGAAGCTCGGGCTCTGTATAGTGAGCGGACGTTCCATGAAAAAATTCTTAAATCGTTTAACCATTTTCGTTTCCGTGGTCGTCGTCGTGTATCCGGTCCATATCCGAGGCTTGTTAAATTTTCCATAATAATTTGTTTTTATGGGCATGGTTATAAGCCTTGCGCTAACCTTTCTCAGGATGTCGCTGCATGCATTGGTTCACTACTTGGCGGCTGGCCAAAGTAGCTATCCAGGGGTGTCACGTGGCGGCTGCATGTCAACTTCGATTGAACAGGGACAAGGATCGTCCTGGCCTTCGCCGGGTTGAAAGCAATCAGTAACGTTGCCCTGTACGTTGGTGCCCCCCCCCCCCCCCCACTGCAACAACAAAAAAATTCATAGCTCAGAAAAAAAAGTTAAAAAAAAAGCCTGTCTTGATTATTTAACATATTGAGGTGGATTCCGATAAAAAAATATGTTAATATAGAAAGCCCATCAATAATTTTTAAAATCGGTCCAGTCAATCCCGATATTTACTGTCGGCCATGCTTTTTCGACGATTCATCTTCAACGACATCTTTTATATGTAAAAATTATCGAAATTAAAAAAAAAAATTTTAATTGTTACGTAAAAATTATCGAATTAAAAGAAAAACCATAGTTTTTCAATTCTTTAATTGTCAAATATTTTGGTACAAAATTTGTATCATGATTATAAAATTTTGTAAAATGTATACCTAATAACCCCTTTGTAATATGTACTAGTACTTTAAATCAAACTTGTCAGTGTTTCCGAAACCACCATATAAACCAAGATGTTTGTTGATTTCGCCCTTTTAACGGTTTGAATCATTGGTAATGTTGATAGGTGTAGACTCTAGACAATTGTGCTATCTTACATTGTTATTGTTTCCAGCAAAGTGCGTTATAAAACAATCGTATGCAAGAATGGATGACGATTTCGACGATGCTTTGGCTTCCATAGATATCCCATCTGCCCCGAAGGTCGCGAAGATCGCAGAAAATTCAAATAATGGCCCAAATCCAGTTCAATCAGTCGATAAATCCAAATTGAATGCACCCACCAGTTCACACTGCATCCAGGTAAATGTAAAACAAAAGGGAAACCCTGTTCTTAAGAATATTATTAATTGCCCTTGTGAGTTTCGAGACGTCGTCCCAGACTATGTTGTAGGAAAATCGTCGTGCATTTTGTACCTGTCACTGAGATACCATATCCTTAATCCTGAGTACATCTGCCAGAGATTGCAAGACTTAGGAAAGAGTTTTACCCTGCGAGTATTGCTTGTGCAAGTAGATGTGCCTGTAAGTATCCCGGCATTATATCAAATTGATTTGAAGGCAATCCTTTCTACCTCTTCGTAGGAGCCTCACAATGCATTGAAAAGTTTGACAAGAATAAGTCTGCTGGCAGATCTAACTCTCATGTTAGCTTGGAATGCAGAAGAAGCTGCTAAGATAATTGAGAATTACAAACTCTTCGAACATCAACCACCCGATTTGATAATGGCTCGAGGGGAATCCGATGCCCACCAGAAGGTCTGCCACAATATTGGGTGAAGTCCCTTGGTCATTTAATTTGGTTCTCGTTTTATAGTTAGTAAACACACTCACCAGTATAAAGACAGTCAACAAAACGGATGCTGTCTCGCTGTTGCAGAACTTTGGGAATTTGGAAAACATCGCCAAAGCCAGTATGGAAAGATTATCCTTAGTCACAGGTATGGGTCCGAGGAAAGCGAAAATTTTGCACGATAGGCTCCGTGAACCGTTTATGAGGAAATAAAAATAAATTGTTTGCTTTATACTTGTCACATTTATTAGTCAACAAATTTCCAAATCTTAATATTACCATCGTCACTGCAGGATAACAACTGTCCCGCTACTGTAGGATTCCATGTAACGCAATTCACATCCTGAAGATGCGCCTTGTCTACCGAGGTGACCAAAGAAAAGGTTGGTTCGTTTTTAGACGACCCGTCCTCCTTGAATATGCGAATTGCATCGTCGCCACCAGCTGTAGCAATAAGGCCTGTTTGGTGACACCACGATATGTCGTATATAACCCGAGTGTGAACCCCGGAAATTGTGCAAACACACTTCCATACAGTCTCGTTGTCTGGCGTTGCTATGCCCTCTTCATTTCCCGGCGGATAAGACTGCCAAATTTTCACCGTTTTATCGTCGGAACATGATGCTAGACGTTTGCCACTTTCGTCGAACGCTATACTCCAGACAGTGGACGTATGCGATTCAAGTGTGGCACAGCACTCCCAGTCATTGTCGAAAGTATCTTCCTTATACATCTTTATGGTGTTGTCGTAGCTAGCCGAAGCCAAGATCTCCTCATGTGGATGCCAAACAACCTTTTTAACATCCTGTGAATGACTGTTCAGCACCGCAGCACATTCGAACTCATCATCGCCGGTAACCTCCCAAATCCAAACCGATTTGTCTCGGCTACATGTCGCAAGTAGGCTACCAGATCTCGACCAACTAACACTCTTCACCTCATTTTCGTGTCCCTCTAAAGTAGCATTACATTCGAATTCACCTAAAAATTATCGTCTACAGGTATTCTTGTTATATGATTGATTAGGTGAAACTTACCGGTCGATTTGTTCCAGATTGCGATGGTCGCATCGAAACTGGCTGATGCGAGCAACTGTCCACAAGGTGACCAAGCAATTTCCCGGACTGTCCTCCGGTGGCCATCGGAGAGAATTGTTTTCATTGCCCATTTGTTGCCGCTTAGAGCCCATATCCGAATTGTTTTGTCTTCTCCACAAGAAGCGAATACATTACCTTTGTTGTGCCAACTAACACACCAAACTCGACCCTTGTGCCCCTGTAAAACGTGTTCTTCTATAAGTGTGCCCATTATCCTTTCACATACAAAATGTAAAAAAGTGTATAAAACTATGAAGCGAAACGGTCCTTATGGTCACCGAAAAATGCTCAACTACAGCAGAATTGGCCTGATAACACCGTTGACATCCGTACTGCGATGGTAGCACTTCAGCTGATCGTGACAATGACAGTATAATTATGCAGACTTCATTTTTAATTGACATTTAGATGGTTCTTATAAATTGTCATGTTCCATTCTATTTCCTACGAAGCCTTTTTTCTGTTCTTTATTTCATATTACTATGATTATTATTGTTTTCGTAACCCTTCCTTTTTTAGTATTTCCATTTTATTGAATGCTATCAGTATCTCTGTTCCACATCGGAAACAGCAAAAATAAGTCGAAGGACCACTAATCGAATTTTTTATATAAATAAATCGCAAACATTCTCGGCGTGAAGGTAAAGTTTTTTCTGCGGAGCCCACGTATCTTAACCACCGGCTCAAATCATCAGAAGAAGAAAGAAACAAAACACCTACTTCGATTTTATGCTATGATTAACAATTTATTATTTCTAGTTGCGAAAGTGGAGTTGATTTAATTTTATTTTTAATTAAACAGAATGAGGTAATTTCGTAACTGAACTCCAAATATATTGTTGCGAGCTAAGGGTTCGCTGGTTTAATTGTTTTTAATAAATAAGAGCCCTTAAATCGATTTTGAATTAATGTAACACTTTATTAGTGTGT
Source organism: Microdon myrmicae (assembly GCA_963931805.1). NCBI lineage: Eukaryota > Metazoa > Arthropoda > Insecta > Diptera > Syrphidae > Microdon > Microdon myrmicae. The sequence goes on along the minus strand of OZ007501.1, from coordinate 35,671,390 downwards.
TAATAACAACCGTTACTTTTATCGTACACTTAACGATTTCTTGACTTATCGCGTCTTCGAGTGCTTACTTCTTACGTCTTACTTGTCTTCCTGATCTGCGACGTATTTATACCGTTTTTCCTCATTCTGATTCGACGTTTCGTTTCTGTCAGTTCCACAGCCTCGAATTTTCTACTGTTCATAGTCTCCAGTTTTCCAGTACTTTCTAGAATATTCTAGTACTTTGTTTCGGACTTTCTAGGATATTCTAATACTGATTGTCATATGCATCACACTACCCTCCGCCTAGATTAATTCGTCCGGAACTAAGTTCGCTGGTCTTCTGGGTTAGCAAAAAGTCGGCAGTCGGTCACGATGTACCACTTTCATCTTGGCGTTCGGTCTTCGCTGAATACTATAGACAAGGTCGTTAATTCTTGTGAGAATCTTATACGGTCCGCCCCAATGTTGCTGCAACTTCGGAGACCTTCCCTTTTGCCGATGAGGGTTATAAAGCTATACGTTATCGTCTGCATTAAATCCGGATGCGTTGGCTCGAACGTCGTACCTGGTTTTCATCCTGTCACTTGAAACCCTGATATGCTTTCCAACCAAATGATGAATCTCATCGAGCCGATTTCGGCTACGTAGTCTTCGGTCTTATCTATGGCGTCTGGAGGTATTCCGAATCGCAGATCGGCTGGTAATCGTAACTCTCGTCCAAATATAATTCTTGCTGGAGATCTATAACTCATGAGAATGGTTTGTACATATTTGTCCCAATCTCGTTGGTGATCACTTACGACTTTCGATAAGTGCTCTTTTATTGTTCGGTTGAACCTTCGACTATTCCGTCTGACTGCGGATGTAGGGGTGTGTTCCTGGTTTTCTTTACGCCCAGTGTCACACAGATGCCTTGAAATATCTGTGATTCGAAGTTTCGCCTTGATCGGAATGAAGCTCACAGGGAACTCCATATCTACTGATCAAATTATTGATAAGCTGCTCGATGATGGTTGTTGCTTCTTGGTTTGGAATTTGAAGGACTTCTACCCACTTGCTGAAGTAATCCATTATAACCAACATGTATTTGTTGTTGTCGTTTGTTTTTGGGAAGGGTCCTGAGATATCAATCGCGATTCGCTCGAAAGGCGCACCCACGTTGTAATGCTTCATAGCGCTCCTTGGTTTCGCTGTTGGCCCTTTGGTCGCAGTGCAAGTTGTGCACTTCCTACACCAAGAATCGACGTCATCTCTCATGTGAAGCCAGTAGAATCGAGATCGTAATTTTGAAAGTGTCTTATTAACTCCCAGATGTCCACCGGAGGCCCCGTCGTGCATTTCTGTTGGTACATCCTTTACTTTTGATGGTGGGACTAGAATCTACATTCGATGGGATTTTCCGTCCGCGGCTTCCCACTTACGCTTAAGAATTCCATCTTCCACCAGCAAAGAATTCCATTGTACCCAAATTGCCTTAAATGTTCCACTCTTGTCGGAAATATTGTTCCAAGTTGGCCGCTCGTTCTTTTCTTTGTGTTCCAGGATTAGCGACATATCTTCATCCTGAAGTTGAGCTGCGCGTATAGTATCACTCGTCCACCCATCTAGTACTTCTACTTGTACATTTCGCAGGTCGTACGCCTCTTCTTTCTCTTCCGCTCTATGACAATGTTTACAATCTGGCTTACATGGTCTTCTTGATAAAGTATCAGCGTTATTATACATCTTTCCTTGCTGACTTGAGCTTATCATTGATACGGGTGCACATTCTGCGGTTAACTCTCCTTTTCTTCTTGCGACCGGCTGCTCGGACGCATTTAATACTCTGACAGGTACAATGTGCTTCTTCACCTCAGGTTGGTCCGTTGATAGTCTCCTCTTATGATAAGCGCATGAACAACAATTCTCACTCGATGTTTCATTCATTCGTCGACGTATCCTATAGTCAACAGAGATATGGCCGACTCCGCCGCATGTCCAGCACTTCATAACAGGTCTCGGGGTTCTCCGTTGTACATGCCCGATTCTTTAGAAAGAACATTCCTGGAGCGACATTTCTCGGATTCTATATGTACTCCTGGTAGCCAGTTTAGCAGATTCATATGCCAATGTGAACGCCAGTATTTCATTAGTCGTCTTCTTTCCCGCCAAACGAACGGTCTGTTGTAAGTCCCGATCTTGGAGTGCATTTATAATCATCCATTGCTACCTCGTTCAGAAATTCCTTAGTCATATTTGAATAAGACAAGTTTGCCAATCGCTCAATATCTGCCTGGAACTGTTGAAGATTTTCTCCAGGTTTCTGCGTTCTGCTCCGCAGTTGCATGCGGTAGACCTGCTACATGTGGTTGTCTCCATACCTAGCTTCAAGGCTATCTCTTACCGCTTGGAAATCTGTTTGCTTCTTTGCTGGTATGGTTTGTAGCAATTCTGCAGCCGCCCCGCGGAGTGACACGATTAGTGATGTTGACTTTTGCTCATCCGACCACTTATTATAGTTGGCCGCGGCGTCAAACTGACGTATAAATACGGCGAAGGGTCCCGTTCCATCGAAGGTTGGAGTTATAAATGACTCGGGCTCCTTGATCCTCAATAAATAACAGTCTAGAGTTAGCAGTGAATTGAAATGTTAATTTAATTTGCGAAAAGAAAATTTGTCGATTGACACGGAATACACATGATAAAATTGGATCAAAAATTCAAGGCACGTTTTTCTATATCTTTTACTTGCTCTTGCGTTTGAATCAGGCAGTTGGTTGACAGATGGGATCAGTGCCAACTTCAAGTCCAAGAACTGTGTGAAGTTCGCACAGGCTGACGGTTGTGTTGGGCAGGACCAGCTGTCAATTGATCAATTCTCAACACGCCTCCTTGATCAATTTACGGCGGAGCGTCTCAAAAACTCTCCTGTTCAGTGGCTTGGTTAGAATGTCTGCAATCTGCCTGCTGCTCTCGACGTGTCGCAGTGTCACGGTCTTGTCGACGTGTTGTTGGATGTACTTTCGTGGTATCTCAATATGCTTCTTTCCCTTGCTTGTCTTTCCCTCGTGTGCATTCTGCAGCATGTGTATGGCTGACATGTTGTCGACGTGCAAGGTGATTGCCTGGTCGGTTTTCAGGATACCCAGTTCAAGCGCGATTCGCTTGATCCAGCACACATCGTCGATTACTGACACTGCTGCTCGGTACTCGGCTTCTGCGGTTGAGGTCGCTACCAGACGCTGTTTTTGTGAGTACCAGATCACTGGTCCTCCCCTCATCACTAACACTCCGCTTGCCGACTGTCCTGTCTCCGAGTCTCCTCCATAGTCTGAGTCGGTGTAGGCCATGAGTGTCTGGTCTCCTCCAAAATGAATTCCGGCTGTGGTTGTCCCTCTCAGGTACTGGAACACACGTTTCACCATCGCCTGATGGCTCCTCATTGGCTTCTTGCAAAATCGACTCAGGTAATTCACGCCGGAGATGATGTCTGGCCTGGTGATTGTAGCTCGATAGTTGTTGTTTGCCGGAAGTGGCTCATCGTTCTTGAAGTCTGTCTTCTTGGTGATCATTCCTTGCTCAATTCGTGTGGACGCTGGGTTGCATTGTTCGAGTTTCATTTTCTTCAGTATTTTCTCCGTGTAGCTGGGCTGGTTCACGAAAATACCTTCTTGACCAATCTTGATTTCCATGCCCAGGTATGTCAACTTGTCCTTTACTTTCTTGCTGTATGTGATCTCAAATGCCTTGCTTATCTCATTCAGAAGCTTGTATATCTGATCTTCATCTTTTCCAGCTACCAATCCCCGAAGAGTGAGAGCATAATGCTCCTGTCCTTGTTGTAGTAGATACACGGGTCGTCGTCTGTACTTGTCAGGCCTATCTACCTTTCAAGGTGTGCAGTGACCCTCTCGTTCCATATCCTTGGAGCTTGTTTGAACCCATAGAGACTCTTGTCCAACTTGCAGATTTTCCTTGATCCGTCGTCGAACTCTTCAGGCTGGTTCATGTAGACATTCCGTTCCAGGTTCCCGTACAGGAATGCCGTTTTAACATCGAATGACACCAGCTTCATTTTCTCTGACGCGGCGTGACTTTGAAGCAGGCGAATGAATGCATGGCGTGCTACTGGACTGAAGGTTTCTTCATAATCCACTCCCTCTTTCTGTTCAAATCCTCTCGCCATGAGTCTGGCTTTGAGTCGCCCGTCTGCCTTCTCTCGAAGTACCCAACGTCAAATGATCGGCTTCACTCCTTCGGGACAGTCCACCAGCCTCCAGGTTTTCATTTTCATGAGAGAATCGTACTCCTCCTGTATCGCTCGTCTCCACTTCTCATCCTTGAGTGCTTCGCTCACCGGGATATCTGCTGTTTCACCGATCATGGCTGCTCTTGTGCTGTTGCCTCGGTTTGACATGTTGGCAACGTAGTCCTTGTACCTTGGCGGTGGTTGCAGGTTCCGACGATCTCGCAAGGTTCTTCCTTCTGGCTGCTCTGCTGGCGGCGTTGTCTCTTGTTCGTTGTCGCTTGGCTCTTCGGTACTTTCGTAGGTCTCTTCTGCGTGTTCATATTCTGTCTCGCTGTTACTTTCATCTTTCTTTTCGAGATTGTCCTCGGGTGCTCGTGCCTGAGGTTCAGTGCCTTGTCTCAGTATCATTTTCTCCTCGTCGAAGATTACGTTATCGGAGCTGATGATGTCTTTCCTATCTTTCAGATAAACCCTGTAGCAGGGTGAATCGATATCATACCCAACCAAGATTCCTTTTTCTGACTTTTTTGTCAATTTCGCCTTTCTTCTGCCCTTGTTTCAGTACATAACATTCGTATCCAAATGGTGGCAGCTTTTCAATCTTTATTGTTCTTCCGAACCAGAGTTCCGCTGGGCTTTTCCCTGGCACATTGCTGGTTCCAGTCTGGTTGATCGTGAAGATCACATGGTTCATTGCTTCGGCCCACAGTCTTTCGTCCAAGTTCTCGGTATGTATTACTGTCCTGACTGCCTCTACAATTGTCCTCATTTCTCTCTCAACCCTTCCGTTTTGTTCTGGCGTGTGCACATTCGTAAATGTGTGAAGTATACCCAGCTTGTCCAACATCTGTTTGGTTTTGGCATTTTTCAGTTCCGTGCCGTTGTCAGATCTCAAACACTTGACTCTCCTCCCAAGCTGATTTTCCACGAGTCTCAAGTAGCTCTCTATCTTCTCAGGTGCTTCTCCTTTCGTCTTCGTGAAATAGCAGCTCCGGTAGTGGGTGAAGTCGTCCTTGAGCATAAGCCAGTACTTGGCTCCTCCTAACGACGGAATGTTCATTTCTCCAGTGTCGATGTGTACAAGATCTAGCGGTTGCTGGGCTGTCTTTGGGTCGATTCGGTGTGGGGCTCGATGATTCTTGCCGTGTGAGCATCCCTTGCACACACAGTGCTTCCAGTCATCAATGTGTTTGATTCCCTTGCGTTTCAGCATGTCCCTCACATACTTTACATTTTGATGGGCGAGTCTCTCGTGCCAAGTTTTGATTGACATTGTCATCAGACTTGTATCTTCTTCTGACCTGAGCATCATTTTGTAGAGGTTTCCCTTGCGCTTGGCAATTGCCACAACTTTCCTGCCATCCTTACTGTACAACGTTGACTGCTTTCCATTTGCCTTCTGAAAGTGTCCCTTGTCCAGCATCTGACTTACTGAGAAGAGATTGAAGTTGAGTTTTGGAACGTAAATAACATCGTCAAGTACCACTGGATACCATTTCCGACCGTCAAAAGCCCCCATCTCGATGTTCCCGACTGCAACGCCATTCAATCTGGTTGAGTCTCCGATCACTATTGAGATTGGTTCGTCCAGCTCGACCAGCTGTGCAAACCATTCTCTATGAGACAGCATGTGCTGACTGGCTCCGCAGTCTTGATACCATGAAGTTGCCCTGTCCTTCGAGATGTCACTGTCCACTGTTGAAAAGGCTGTGGTCAGAACGCCCTTGGTGGCCTTCCGCTTATAGACCTGCTTGACTCTTCCTTGGAAGTGCATTCTTTGGCGAAGTGTCCTTTCTGTTTGCATATGTTGCACGAGTACTTCTTTTTGCAGTAGGCAATGTACTTCTCGCACGGTTTGCCTATGCCCTGCTTCATCATGTGACCTTTTCCTCCACACTTGTAGCATACGAGCGTTGTCTTGTCCTGGTTGCCCTTTGACGACTGCCTTGGCTTCTCACGTCTTGCCAGGAGGGCGTTGTTGGCGTTTCCCTCTGGGTTTGTCGTCTCCTCCAGTCGCTCGTCCTCAAGTCTCAGACGTTCAATGAGAGTTTCCACATTCTTGGTTGCTCCGGTCACATTGTCCCAAGAAGTCCTGAAGTGCGCTAGTTTTGGCGGTAGCACACTCATGATCCTTGTCATGATCCAACTTTCTCTCATGGGATCATTTTCGGTTGACACTTCTTCAGCCAGATCCAAGATCTCCAAGCAATTTTCTACTGCTGACTTGCATATTCAAAGGTAAAGAATTTGATTCGGGACATTTCTAAAGTTACATCAGTCTTTGTGCCGTATAAGCTGGTTAATTTGTCTGTCATATCTTTGGCAGTCTTGCAGTTGGCAATTTTGTTTGCGATCGTGCTGCTTACATTTAGGCCTATCAGCGTTTGAGCTTCGACATCCTTCTTGATCCACGCTGAGATGGTTTCAGATGACGCAGCGCCTGTCGGTCTGAGCTTGTCTCCTGTTACGATTTCGTACAGGTCCTTATTCTTCAGTGCTAGGTTCAGTTTGAATCGCCATGAGATGAAGTTGACGTTGCCCTGGCTGTCTTCGCTTAGCATTTCCAACTCGGATTTGACGGAGTCCATTTTGTTGAGAGGCTGTAATTCGACTGACTTGACTTACTTATGTGTTACTCACGGTTAATTTGCTATGCGATGGCTGCTCCGATGTTTGACGATTTGTGGATCACGTTGTCCTTGCCAGTTCACCAGCTCTGGGCGGCTTTGGTCAATTTTGCTTTTACTTTCCTTGATGATGACCGACGAAACCCTTTTTCTGCTGTCCTGGGCCCATAACCTATTGGAGTTATAAATGACTTGGGCTCGTTGATCCTCAATAAATAACAGTCTAGAGTTAGCAGTGAATTGAAATGTTAATTTAATTTGCGAAAAGAAAATTTGTCGATTGACACGGAATACACATGATAAAATTGGATCAACAATTCAAGGCACGTTTTTCTATATCTTTTACTTGCTCTTGCGTTTGAATCAGGCAGTTGATTGACAGATGGGATCAGTGCCAACTTCAAGTCCAAGAACTGTGCGAAGTTCGCACAGGCTGACGGTTGTGTTGGGCAGGACCAGCTGTCAATTGATCAATTCTCAACATGTACCCTTGTATCTTTGTCGTCATGTTGATTGCTAGGCGATGTCATATTTCTCTCAATACACTCAAGTCTCTTTTCGATTCGCATTATTTCATCGGTGACTTTTGGATCCAGATTTTCTACTTCGTTTCGAATTTTTGACTGAATTTCTTCCTTAAAGTGTTGAAAATTACAATTCACCCACTCCGTTTGGGTATCCACTTTTGCATTCAGATCTGTAGCTTGTGTGTCGAATTTTGAATTTTGGGCATCCAACTTTGCGTTAACATCTGCAGGTTGCGCGTCCAATTTAGTGTTAATGTCTGTAATGACTCGCTGTTTCTTCTTCATCCGGACAGTCTGGCCCAATCGTAAAAACATATGTGTCGAGATCGATACCCCCTTCCTTCATTGCTGCTTGCAGACGCTGTCGAAGAATTTGCTTCTGTCCTCTGCTATCGAGATTCCGGTCCTCAAGTTCCTTCTTCAACTCAGGAACGCAAAGATCCTCCAAATGTCGATCTGACATCGTCACAATACACTTTCACAGACTTATTTACTTCACTAATAATTAATCCCACTTCTGACACCAATTGTAGCGAGCTTAGGGTTCGCTGGATTAATTATTTTTAATAAGTAAGAGCCTTTAAATCGGGTTTGAATTAATCTAACACATTATTAGTCCGTTAATAACAACCGCTACTTTTACCGTAGACTTAACGATTTCTTGACTTATCGCGTCTTTAAGTACTTACTTCTTACGTCTTACTTGTCTTCCTGATCTGCGCGCGACGTATTCATACAGTTTTTCCTCATTCTGATTCGGCGTTTCGTTTCCGTCCGCTCCATAGTCTCGAATGTTCTACTGTTCATAGTCTCCAGTTTTCCAGTACTTTCTAGAATATGCTAGTACTCTGTTTCGGACTTTCTAGAATATTCTAGTACTGATTGTCTTATGCGTCACAATATATATATATCGACGGACTAAACTGCGATCTCGACGAGCTGCGCACACTTCCACTCTCAAAAGGTAACACTTGTTTCTCAATTATCTATTTCAAGCAAAACAGCCGTTACGCTATGACCTTGTTTATCGGCGACATGCGATCTCTCTATGATTACTCTCCATCTCATATCCCTCTCATTGACATAAATTCAAGCAGCCCTTTGTATTGGATGTTGTTTGTGGAAGCTATGTGAACGTTTTGGATCATAATTTCTTGATTCGCTCCGCACGTTCCTCCGGTCTCCGCCTTAGTTGACATTGCAAGTACTATGTCGGCGGCAGTTGGCTAATCGAAGGCGTGCCCTAAGGTCTTCTGCAGATTACCGGCTTTCGTATTCGAATTGTACGTGATCACGTAATTGAAATTGAAATTTACGTGATACGCTTATGTTTGGGCGGATCATGTTGCATTTTGCAACAATCTCTATATAAATCTACCAGTAGGACGAGTAAACGTTTTTGCATCTATTTAGTGGGTCATCCAAAGAGTACCTGCATCCAAACGTGATGTCTAGATGGTAATGGTGTATAATGTTTATATGGGTTGCTTTTTCAAATATGGCATGCGGTTAAAAGTACTAACTTCCGTTAAAGCAAAATGATGTCAGTTAAAAAAAAAAACGTAAACACTTTATAAATTGCCGCCACTTAACGCACATTCTGAATGACCCTACACATACATGTTGGTGGGTGGGAGCGAACGTACAGGACAAAGTCACTCATTTCTTTCAACCCGGCGAAGGTCAGTACGATCCTTGTCCCTGTTCAATCCAAGTTGACATGCAGTTTACACTTGACAGCTTGTGGCTTTCCCGAAAACGCCACGGCCTACTTGCCCAATTACCCCCAAGCTTCTTGTGCTAAAGCCCTCAAATTCCATTGTTTCCCGCTAATGCAATTGCATTAGCACCCGTAAAAGCTTCACGCATTAGGGCTATCTAATGCATAACCTTAAAGCTCCTATAAAAAGAATTTCCCCCACAAGGGCATTTTCCATGCATCAACGCATCGGCAAAATTTGCCAAAAAAAATTCTTTATCGACCAAGCGTCATATTCCTTAAAAGTCAAACATTGTTCTTGAAAAGGAACAATTCGGTTCACATATAATGTAACCGCATAATCAGGGAATATTAACCTTGAGTCGGCTATTCCCAGCCTCACATGTGTACAACAATGTTCTTACATACACATTGGCTGGCGATTCCCTTGCCCAACGATCAAAGCAGCGTCGGGCAGCTTGTTTGTTCAGCTGGAATATACCCGACAACGATCTCTTGTTTAACGAATAAACAACCATCAATTTCGCGCTTTGTCAAAAACATCCATGTCCTGATATCAGCTGAGTCAAGTGGTAGTTCAGCTCGCCATGTATACAACATTCATAAAGAAAAGTGGATTATCGGTTCCACAGCTGATAGTGAATGGCCAGCCCCTCGAATTTGGGGAAAGCTGAAAATTGCTCGGCGTCACGGTCTGTGGAAATGTATCGTGGCATATACACGCGCCAGGTCCGCCTAAGGAAAACTGAGTTATATTTTTAGAGCCAAGAAATATTTTACTCTGGCCCAACTTCTTCTCCTGTATAAATCCCAAATTAGACCCGTGCTAGAATGTTGCTCTCATGTTTGGAACTCTGCTCGTAAGCATACCCCCGACCTACTTGAGAGTATAGAGAGACGAGCGGTCCACCTGATCGGACACACGGCCCTGACGTTGGGACTACAGTCGCTGTTACATCGAAGGCGCGTAGTTGACCTCTGTCTGTTTTACAGATATTATCACGTTATATCATCATATATATCATCATATATATATATATATATATATATATATATATATATATATATATATATATATATATATATATATATATATATATATATATATATATATATATATATATTTATAGAAAGAGAGGGGGAGAGAGAGATGTTTATATATATATACATCTCTCAGGAAAAGCGAACCTATAGGGCCGACACCCATCAAATCCGAAAGTCAGCGGTGTGGACGTAGTCACCTTTAATTAAAAAATTTAAGTAAATAGCGGTCTGTCTTAAAGTGTAGGTATAAAGTAAAAGTCGTTATAAACAGAACAAATAAATGGCACTATTAAAGTTCCGGAAGCTAATGTTTTTTTGGACACTCCCCTTTGGACTTGTGAGCTCATACCTTTGATTTTGACACAAACCATCAACATTGGTCATCGCTCTTCCCTCTAGGTGGCGGAAGCACGATGGGTGACCGCAACAAGCGTAAGGGAGGAATCTGTAAAGAGACCTTGTTATTTTAAGGATAAGGATATATCCTCTCACATATTGCTACAGGGTGGTAGGGCGTTGGGATTCCACTGGGGCTTTTGTCGCCTATATTCTAACGTCGCTAAATCAGATGAAGTAAGTTTATAATCACATCACGAGCGTTTTTGCATGCTTAATATTATATATGTATTCTTGTTCTTGATATTACAGAGTCCCTCCAAGCTTTCCTGAATATTTTCAGCGCGTTTAAGCGAGAAATTCTGTTTGAATAAACACTTTGCTCAATATTTTTTATTTAGTAACAATCAGCGATCGGTCTTGAGGCAAACTAAAAGTTTTGGTGGCTGATGACAAACTGGTTGACAGATGGCGCTCAAACTCAGGTTCAAAATATATGACAGTTGTTGATTTTTTTTTTTTTTTAAAGAAATCATGAACGTTTGAATAATTGAATCTTCGTTATAATTTGATAAAAAGTATGGTAATGTGAGTTTTGAATCTCTGGATATTCGTCCATCGCGTGTTTAGTGTTGTTAGGGATGACACTGAATTAGCTTTGGTTTATTACTTTATGCTGCAGACTGGTAGCAAATATCAGCGCCACCCATTATATATATATATATATACATCCTGCGAAAGGTTGGCGCAAGGCTAATAACATTTCCCGGAAAAACAAATTATTATAGACAATTTAACAACTCTCGAATAAGGACCGGACACCGGTGGAGAGGCTTGCTAAATAAGGCAAAGACCGGATCCCGGTTGTAGTGCCGATGATATATATATATATATATATATATACATATATATATATATATATATATATATATATATATATATACATATATATATGATTATTTATTGGCCTGAAGAAACCCGGAAGTTCATGACCTTACCGACTCGACTCCGCCATCGTTCCCGATTAATCGTGGGAGGGAATTTGAATTTCGACTTAGATTGTGGGTATAAATAGTGAGTTCCGTTTTAGGCAAGAATCAATTAAAAATGCACTGATCCATTGGAGCAGTCGTTAAACAGAGTAACAGATTGCAGCCCTTGCATTGGTACAGCGGGACTGTTACTCTGTATCAAATAATAAACATTTATTGAGTAGTTTTGATCTGGAAAAGTGTTCCAGGGAAGAGTCACCAAAAGTAAATGATTAAAGCTTAAAATTGGTTATAGAAAAAAGTTGGTATTATTTCAACCACCGCCAAAGGACAGGAGGAATCCAGTGGGATCCAAGTCAAGTAAGGGTTAAGTAGATATCCTCACTATTTGGCGCAGCCAGCATACATATTGCCGGTGTCAAATCAATCATGTATGTTGATACCTTTTATGGTACTACATATATATATACAGTGCTGGAAAAAATAATAGAAACAAAGGTTTAGATAACGATCAACAATCAGTAACTGCGTACAAGTTGGTTTTCCTTCGACACCATTGGTGGAGGCAATTTAATGATTTGAGGGTGCTTTTCAGCATCTGGTGTTGGTCCAATTTTTTTATAAAGGACAAAATGTGTGCTAACGATTATGTAGAAATCTTAAAGACCGTTATGCTACCATTTTCTGAAGAGGACATGCCTATTAAATGGGAGATTATGCAGGATAATGACCCAAGCACACCTCAAAATTGGCTAAAGAATGGTTTCTTCGAAACAAAGTCGATGTTATGGAGTGGCCATCGCAGTCCCCTGATCCTAACCCAATAGAACATCTATGGGGCATTCTTAAGCACAACATCGGAGACCGCAAAGCCAAAAAATAAGGAAGAACTTTGGTCCAAAATAAAAGATGAATGATACTCCATACCACCCGCGACTTGTACCAAGCTAGTCAATTCCATGGGACGAAGATGCGAAGCAGTCATTAAAAACAAAGGTGCAACAACTAAGTATTAAAAGGATATGAAACACTTATAGCGTTTGCGATGATAGTGAAGAAACTGTGATTCGAACTGACGCTATGACAGTTAGAATCACAAAAAATTGAACCAATGCGTAACACATCAGGCTACTGGCCATGTGATTTCTAAACTCAAGTACATTCGACTAATGCGGATGTGTTATGTTATCGCTATGGTATACGGCTCTGATGCTTTGCTCATTCGAATTTCCTTTCAGTGTTCTTCACCATTTGCTTGCATATTGTGTGTGTATCTATTAGCAACGCCGCACACTTCTACTGTAAATTAAATCTTCACAAAACACAAGCAAAAGACTAATTTGCTTCTATTATTTTTTTCCAGTCAAAGCCAAGCAAAACCGGAATCAATATTTTTTTTCACTATTTCTCGCTTTTTTTTTATTAAAAATTTGTATTTCTTTTATGTATTGCAGTGCACCAAATCTATTAGTTTATTTTTAATTCTTATTTTTCCCCAAATGCATTTTTTCTTAACGATTAATGTCGAAGAACAAGCTTGTTTCTATTATTTTTTCCACCACTGTATATATCTGGCTAGAAAAGCATTTTAAAATGTGAAATTAATTAATGTGGGTTTTCGCTTACATAGAGTTAACTACGAATCTATACACACAGAGAGCTACTTTTTTTTTTACCTCTAGTCACATTTAAAAAATAGAATCACTTGGACCATTGAGTAGACTACAGACGCTGCTCGTCCGGAACTCATGTCAATTAATTCAACTAATGACCTGATTTTAAGCATTTGGTAAACACCTCCTCTTATCCCGAGAAAGGTTGGTGCAAGGCGAATAACCTTGCCCGGAAAAACAAATTATTATGGACAATTTAACAAGTCTCGGATATGGACCGGATGGAGGGACTTGCTAAATAAGGCCAAGCCGGATCCCGGTGGTAGTGCCGGTGATGATGATGAAACACCTCCTTACACTGCAGTTTACTATACTATATATAGGAACCCGGAAGTTCATGACCTCACCGACTCAGCTGCGCCATTGTTCCATGTCCTGTGGACTCTCCTTTCACACTTGACCATCTGATCCGATTTCATAAAGGTCAAACTTAACATTGTCTTCCCGTCTCCGGCGCGGCCGCCCTACCGATCTCTTTCCCATTGGTCTACCGTCAAGGATTCTACGCACGGTCCTATCGTTGCCCATTCCCGCCACATGTACAGCCCATCTTAGTCTTCGCGGCCTGATGACTCTTACACTGCTGTTCAATATTCTCAATTCAAATAAATGACCTACTAATGGAAAAACCCGATCTACTCTAACTCACATTCGAAAACATCGAATTTATTATAATTTTATGTATTCGTGGTAGAATACTGTGACGTATATGACAATCAATACTAGAATATTCGAGAAAGTCCGAAACAAAGTACTAGAATATTCTATAAAGTACTGGAAAACTGGAGACTATGAACAATAGAACATTCAAGGCTATGGAACGGACGGAAACGAAACTCCGAATCAGAATGTGAGGAAACGGTATAAATACGGCGCACACAGATCATGGAAACAAGTAAAAAGTAAGAAGTAAGCAGTCAAAGACGCTATAAGTACTACAGCGATAAGACAAGAAATCGTTAAGTGTACGGTAAAAGTAACGGTTGTTATTAACGGACTAATAAAGTGCTACATTAATTCAAAAATCAATTTAACGGCTCTTATTTATTAAAAATAATTAATCCAGCGAACCCTAAGCTCGCTACAATACGTACTAGCTTCGATGAGCCCAAGATGTTGTAGCTATTGTTTAGCTTCTACGCCTTTTGCTAAGTACTTAAATCTCGAAACCATTTCAGAATCTTGTCAGAAGTAAATTCTCATACCTTACCACCTTGAATGCTATAGATAAAATTCGGACTTTCAATTAATAAAAAGTATTCATAAATTAGTGATAATAAGATAAAAAAAGTTAAAATATATGCAAACTTTCAGACTCACCCTCTTGGGTGACCATCAAAGAACATCGCAATCATCTGTGTGGCTGTCAAACTCACAAAAAAAGTTGTTTACGCGACATTGGTTTTTATATTAATTAGTAAAAGTGAAATGAATTGAACTATCTCGGCAAAATACCAGAAGGGACCATGAACGGCGTTATAGCATTCAACAACTCCAGTGATGTGGTTTACAGACGGTTTAACAATGACCTCATACAAAAAATTCGCGAGATTGCCGAGAAACAAGGACTCATCACGGATGCAGACACTCCCATCGATTCCAACATTATCCTTCAGATCTTCTCTCCACTAGTTAATTCACAAAGGATAATGTTCTGTCAGTTCGATAACACGTACAGCAGTATACAATGTGAGAACGACATGAATTTCACATTCGGCGACTTCCTGGGATTCTCTTTTATTAAAATCGGCCAAGTTCCTATCGAGGTTATGCGCAGGAACTGTGATGTCGCGATTTCAATAGCGCGCCGTCTTTACGGGCCAAATCTTTTCGCAGCAGACAAAGTTCAAGAAGAATTGCTTGGGGAATTGATTGATTCCTATGAAAGTCTGTCCCAAACTGACCAAGGAATGCATTTGGAAGCTATACCACAGCTAGCTATCAATTCTGAGATTAAGGCTTCTATACGACGGACACTGGAGGTAGCAGCTGAGAAGTTGAAGGAGGTGGGGTCCAATCGATCACATGCTATTTTGTTTGTCCACAATAAGTTCGTGGATTCGTTTTCATCCCGAACGGCCCAAGCTTTGAGTGCATCGGATATTTTATTCCTATCACTACTTGGAAGGACATTGCTGAGGAACAAAAAAACCAAACAACTAAACCGGTCTGTGGCTGTATTCTTGGAAGGCGACTATGCCAGTCCTGTGTCTGGCTGCATCCCGTGCATAGCTCACTGCTCGGAGTTGGAGAAGGGAGTGATTGTTATATTCGTTGTGGAGTATTGTAACCTTCAACTCGCCAGTAGCATTTACGACGCGTTCTTTGTAATGCAGAAGATTTTAAATGTCCAAGTGCAGGGCGATACCGATGCGGTTAAGTCGTCATTCGATAACCTAGAGATTTATGTAAAACAGACTTTGGACGCGCTGCGCAAGGCAAAGTTGCGTGGTGATGAAATTGAGTCTATCCACAAGAGGTTCGCCTTGAAGTGGGAAAACGTGAGGAGAATGTATGGCGAATACTTGAAGAATTATGACAAGGAAATCTCTGTGCGTATTGAATCGAACATTCCACCGTTTTTGGAGGATCTTAGATCCTTATTCACGTGTACGTGCTGTGATAACAGTCAGATTGCATTGGAGCAAATTCCGGATGTTGCATCGTTTGTCGAAGGCAAGCTCTTGGAATTCTCTGAGTTTCTGAGCGTTAAGGCCAAACGCAACCTTACCATCGAATCGTACTTGGAAGAGTTTCCGGGATTGGTACATTTTATATACATCAACAGGACTAAGGGTACAATGATTGCGCCCGATCTGACGAATGACGGGAAAATGGAGTCTGTGATAAGGTGCATTTGGTCGATGGTGGAGTTTGCTCGGCCTTACATACAGAAAGGCCATACGACTGTCATGTGGAAGGATAAGACTTTCAGTTACTCATATTTCCTCTGGTTTGAGGATCAAAATTCGGTTGCCATGAAGCCGGTTGATCTACAGAGCCACTTCTACAATCAATCTGCAATCAAACCACAACATGGACCAGGACTCTTAGCGTCCAACTTTTATCAGCAGTTCACGGACATCGCATTTCCAAAAACATCATCGGGAAAGATCAAGTGCTACGAGATCTTCTGCATGCATCTGGGTCTAGTAACGAGTACTTGTGCCATTGAGCATTGTCGCCGACTAGTGGCGACAATAACGGATATTGTCGGTGAAGGCGGAGGATCAGATATTGGTTAGGTAGCTAAGGCGATACAGCCAAATGGCTTCTGTTTTCTAGTCTCAAATGGGTGTTGGAATAAATGTCGTCAAATGAAAGTCAATTTGTGGTTTGCTTAAATTAATTGGAACTGTTTATCTTTAATTTAAACACTAACACATGATTCTTGGCTTCTTTTATCCTCCACCAGCGTCCTAGTCGGTGTTCTTGTCCAACACATGCGATCAGTGTCGAACCGTCGTGGGAAAATAACAAATTGTTGACGAAACCTGTGACTGGAATTTCAAGGATTTCTGTAACACTGCGACCGTTTTCACTCATTTGCCAGAGTTTTATAGAACCATCACAGGATCCTGGAGTAGAAAAATTGCTATAAACAAGAATTTAGGGAGGAATTGATGTATACTCACCTGTTGCTATCAAGTCAGTGTTGGGTACCACAGCCAGTGCGGATATCCAATTCGGTTCGTTATTTGATTGGTTCCCATGTGCTGCGGGAAGAGTAACTAGTGGCTTCTTCTTTAATGCACTCCACACACAGAGGGACCTAGAAATAATGTCATAAGTTGGATTTGTGGACAGTTCTATATATTTATTAGTGTTTTTTTTAATGTTGGGACTGCGTTTTCTTACAGACTATTCGCAAAGAGCCTTAAATTCGAAAGGGGTCCTTTTAAGTACTCTTATGTGAACCAAACGTTGGTGGTTAAGTGGGAGTCCTTATGGTTGTTGGAAATCTACGCAAATTAATTAATCACAGTTGATCGTTTGCTATTAGTCAGTATTTCAATGTAAGGCTCTTGATCGTATTGACGACGGACTGACACTAACCGTTACTTTGGGTGCACAATACCTTCGGAATAGACACATAGTATGGGTCTTTTCCGTCTGGAAAGGTAGACACTTTGCTTCCACAACTAAGGCAGAGTGTCATGTATTTGAAAGAGCAGAATCCTTTTACTTTGGTCAAGAAAACCAACCTGTATTATGATAGAGCCGAGGATACCTGGACTGTTGCCAAGCACAATTAAAGCGAACTGTACTTTATCATAGATTTTAAATTTAGGATGTCAAAAAGGATTCCAGAAGAACTCGTGCTCATCGATAGTGAACGCTTTCAGTGAACTTGGAAGCAGGAGAAAAACTGGCCATCATTATGTCGCACAATGTTCTCACTTCAAAGGGGTCATCATCATCATCATCGGCACTACAACCGGGAATCGGTCTTGGCCTTATTTAGCAAGTCCTGAGGCTTGTTAAATTTTCCATAATGATTTGTTTTTTCCGGGCAAGGTCATTAGTCTTGCGCCAGAGGCTCCCCGAGGGGGAATCGAAACCCGGTCTCCCGGGTGACAGGCGGGTATACTAACCACTATACTATCGAGGAGCCAAATCAAAGCAGAACCGGATTCTACTCTGATGATCAATGTACAAGAAGAGAGCCGAGAGGGACCGTACGTAGACAGATTCATACGCATTATCAGCAGCGGGAAGGCGTGAATGAAAATATTATCAGTGGATGTTTACGGACCGATGAAATCGATCCAAGTGTTTATTTTCCAGATCACTGGAATCATCAATAGCCCAAAAAAATTGGAGCGGACTGTTGATCAAAAGAGTTCGTCTTCAGGAACAACTGAACATATTATAGGACAGGCCTGCGGCCTCTTGAACAGATTACACATATATAAAAGTAGTGAAGAACATAGCACCACATGAGAACCGAAACCAATCAGCAGATGCTGCTAGAGGAGATAAACTCAAGCATACGGGCGCCACATGTGCTTATGAAAACGATCGGCAGCAGCAACAATCAGTTCACATGAAGCCAGAGAATATGTCCGACATAAGCTGTATCGCGTCACATTACGATGGGAAACACGCATAACATACGAGTACAATATAATTCAAAGAATGGACGCGTCGACAGTAAACGGCGTTGGTATTAGTGTTCTATGAGGATGGTGTCTAGTTCTGGTTGAAATTTCGTTGTTTTTTTTGTGTGCTTGTGCCCTTAAGGAGCATCCGAGAACAAGACCAGAGGGGAGCATCGATCTCCAGGAGTTACAGTCCCAGGCAGTGATCAGAATCATGTGTAAAATAAGATGCAAAAGTGCAACCTAAGCCACTGTGATGAACCAATGTGAGATGAAAGACTTGATGTGTAATGTCGAATCGTTGCAAGGCGCCACCAACAATTTTCTGCGAGTTTAAGTGAAATAATATCGTGCAAATGTTAATTTATTGTGTGGACTTCTGTGAATCGTCGTCGTAAGTGTTTCGTAAAGACAATCGGTCATATAAAATAATTTGATTATTTTAAATCGACTGAATGTCATTTCGGAGGATTTTTTGACGTGACAACGTCTTATAAATCGGTATACCTTGAGAGGCATTCGGAAAAAAGTTTGTAGCGTTACGATAACGATAACCGATAACGCACGAGCCGTAGTGGGCGAGAGCGCGACTCTCTTAATTGCTCCTAAGTCAAATGCAGAGAGACAACGGGAATACAGACAGCGCCTTGCACTGTCGAGAACAGCTGTACAGGTTGAAAGTGCAAAGACAAAAAATAAACAGAGACAACGCGAATACAGGCAGCGCCTTGCAGCATTAAATAGATCGGATATAGCTAAGAGAAAATTGTCTGTTCATAGTGGTTTCGCAGCGGCAAGTTCAAACAACGTTCAAGAACTACAGGTTGTAAACCTACAACAGCATTCAGCAGCAGAACCCGTGTATTTTACAATACAACCAGTTATATCGGCGCAAGAGGTATGGGACATGAAATGGAACAAATCGATATCAAGATTTAAATTGATGCTTCTTGACAATGACTTTGGATATGCTTGCTCTGTTTACGATAGACTTTGGTTTGAACGCGATTTAAAACCGATCACAGTGCAACAGATGGACGTAATTTCGGACTGGCACACAAAAGAAAATCGACAACTGTCTCCTGACGAATACACAGTAGTTTCCACTACTTGTAAAATTTCGTTAAGCGAAACAAAATTAATGCCTACACTTGGAGGCATTCGGAAAAAAACACTTTACTTTTGATTTAATAACTTGTATATTAAATGTTACATATTTAGGATACATTGTCACGAATATAATGTCCAAGCGCCTTGCGCCCAGACAACCATTTTTTTTACACTAACGCGCGCACAAAAGGGGATTTTGAAGTACCCTTAAATGTCAGAGCACAGTGCGAGCGGATGGAGAGGAAGTGGATATGGAAAGGAGGTGTCGATATATATTGGTCATCAGGCAGAACATTCCACATTCGTGTGGTTCGGCTAAAGAATGACTCTCTATGTTTATTTGTGCGTCTGAAGTTCACTTTCAACGTGAACTGATGCGCATTCACAGATTGACGGGGCGGAACACATTCAGCAAGTTCAATTGAGTAACGACCGTGGTAATACCTATAGAAAAGAAATAGGCATGATACGTTGCGCCTCTGTTCTAACGACGGAATTGATCGACTTACGACTGAGTCCCCAATAAGTGTCATTACTCGTTTTTGCATCCTGTCGACCACGTGTAGTGCAGTTTTGGATGCGCCTGACCAAATACGGGAGTTGAACTCCATTTTTGGACGAATATACACCTTATAAATATACGCCGGGTTGGATAGAGTGAAGTATCTTTGGCATCTCTTAAGGAACCACATACATTTGGCTGCATTTTTCGCAGCTTCAAATATGTGGCTGCTCCAATCAAGAGTCGAATTAATTCGAGTGCAGAGGATTGATAGTTCCTTGGCTTCGCCGATGCGAGTGCCGTTCATAGACAATATATTTACTTTGGGGCTCGCCTCTGACGACAAAAGGCAGCACTGAGATTTTAAGACATTAAATTCTACTCGATTAGATAATTCCCACTGATATATCTGGTTGACGTCTGAATTCAATGTATCAGCCATAAATTGCTGATTGGTAATGACGTTCGTAAAGTTTGGACGGGAGTGTTCATATGAGTATGAGAAACTCAACGTGCTATCATCAGCAAACGAGTGAGTTGGGTTGTGAGTAATTGACAAGAGATCATTTACAAAGATCAGGAACAGAGCGGATGAGAGTACCGAACCCTGGGGGACACCTGCATTAATTTGATGGAAGACAGATTTGACGCCACCAAGAACCACCTGAATTGAACGGCCAGAAAGATAGTCTCTTATCCATTGGATCAGGGAATTGTCCACTCCATGGGAATGCAATTGTGACAAAAGGGCTGGATGCCAAACTCTGTCGAAAGTATTCGACATATCCAGTGCAACAACCTTGCTTTCGCCGAAGTAGTGGCCGGAATGGTTCCACTTTTCGGTAAGGTACGCCATCAAATCTCCTGTGGACCGATTGCTACGAAATCCATATTGACGGTCATGGAGGAGGTCATTTGATTCGATATATTTCGAAAGTGATTCCATTACTTTGGAGAGAATAGAAGTTAGTGCTATAATAAGAAGAAAGGGATGAATTGTCACCCTTTTTGGGAATTGGCTGAATGTTCGCTGAGTTGCATCCATTTGGGAAACGGCCAGTAGAATAAGACAAATGGAATAGGAACATCTCTTCAAGAGAATTGGGTGAATGCCATCCGGACCAGTGGATTTGTTTGCGTTTAGCTCCTTGAGTGCGCGTTCGGAAGTGAATCTGTGGGGGTTCTTTACACTACACGGAGAACCAATGCACAATTCCAACCAATTTTGGCCGCTAACAGCGCGTCACCTTTACCCAACTCCCCATGCAAAACCCACAAAGCATACATTCCCAAATTTGCAATAGCATACATTCCAAACTCTGCAATAAAACACACTACAAAACCCGCACCAGAATACAATTCAATAGAATACATTCTAAATCATCTCCTTCATCTACAACCAACCGCATTTAATTTCCCCCGAAACCCATTTCGGTTCCTATTCTACCTAAACGATGTAAAACCACATCAATTCCCTACAACCAAACCGCATGCATTTTCCTCAAAAACCACATCGGTTCATTTCCTCCTTAAACTATATTTCTCGCTTGCAACCAAGCAGCAGTTAATTTTCCCCGAAAATTATTCTGGTTCCCATTCCACCTAAACCATGTAGAATCACACCAATTCCCCCTTACTGGCAAGCCACCAGCATGATGCGTCGCCCTTCCACGAAACGATCAAGACCCGTGACCATACTTGGCTATGCCCCCGAAACCAATTTTCTGGTACACACAACCAAAGAACCCAATCCAGCCCGTACGGCAGAAATTCCCGGAAACAAACTCCCTATGCAGACATAGCAACCCTTCTTCGTGTTCCTAGTAAGTGGCAGTGAGCTTCCTTCGCCATGAGTCAACTGCCACGACACCCTGAATGGATTCTCGATTTCATCACAATCAGTCGCTTCGCAACCGCAGCCGCGCGCACACGCACCAGGGGCAGTCGCTCTTCGGCAACCGCGACGTGCGCACGTAAGTGCTCGCGCAGGAGTTAGCCTCCCATCCCCCCGCGTCCGTATTGAGCCAGTCGCTCTACAACCACCACCGGCGTCGTGCCACACTAAGTCGCTAATCACCCACCATACGGTGCACGCCTAACCAAGTCCCCTTGCGACCGCCGCCCGAAAGGCAGTTAAAGCGCGAGTTAAAACGTGCGTTACCTTCCGCAACCGTTCCCACCCTACCCACATAGTTATGTGCCGGGCAAGCTTGTGTACCGAGTGCCACCGGAGTTTATACGTACAATAGGACAACCAACGCCCTGTCGGCGGAATAACTTGATGGGGATCCAAGTGAAACGGTGTCATACGCTGACACAAACACTTCGAACCCCCACAAATCTGGCTCATGTGTGCTGCTTATACTCAAGTTGAGGCGGAATTGATGTGGTATCAGGCAGTTTTGTGTTTTGTTTCATATCTTTCTTGTCGCAGCGTCGTTTGCGGAATTGTGGATTTTAGGAGATTGTACTGGGCAAGACAATAACGCCCGTTCGTTGAGAGCAGAGTCCGGCTTTGGGAGTACAGTCTACTAATTTAAAATCCAATCCAAGACTGAGACGTCGCTGGAGAAAGCGTCGTCCGCAATTTTCAGTTCTTTTCCTTTCAGCAACAGCCACCGTCCCTATTAAATCGATCAACTTCGATAGACAAATTGCCGGTAACTGAGTTGGGTTTTGGGAGAAACAGGAGTGGCGAAGGCATTATTTGATGCATAAATAATGTTTTAGGCCGCCTAACCAGTGTTACGTCTTTGAAAAATCTACTTTTTTTTGTTGTTTCGATAATCTCTATCTTCAAGAATAACATTAAAATTTCAAGGGTGGATCTCAAACAGTTTTCGAAAGAAAGCCTTATAGAGAGCAACTGGCAGATGGCGGGAGGGAGACGGGTAGCACATATGTCGCTGAAAATCCTTAACTTTCATACAGAAAACTACGGCACATAGATAATTTATACACAAATATATCCTCAAGATTCCTCAACATTCGACGTCATACTTTTCCTTTGTACAATTTCCTAAAATCGCTTTTTTGGGCCACACTAGCTGTGCCTCTATGTAATCTATCTATTACATGCAAAATATTGTTAATCAAAAAACGCCTGAATCCACAAACTTCCTGCGTGGTCACACAGATGAAGTGAAGAATATGCAACGAAGTGAAGAATATGAATCGAACGATATTACAATCACAACAAAAGTTAAAACTTTATGGGAATGATCGGGTGATTAAATCAAAGGCAGATATGAATATTCTCAGTATAACGTTAAGTGAAAGTATCAGGTGGCGCGAATATCACCAAGTTGTCTCAGAGACAGAGATAACTTCGACCCAAATTTTATCACAGGCTCTTCCCTGTACGGCAGCTTCCTCTATATAAGTCCCTATCAACTGACTTTGAAGTTGTTCTGATGACTCGGAGCCTTTTAAGGTGAGGTGCTTACAACTCTCAGGGTTCATGAGTGTGCATTATACATGCATAGAAATTCCAATTGAAAAAACTTACCCATCGTCCCCGGATGACACGAAGTTCTCATCATTAACAAATTTTACAGATTCTATACATCCACGATGACCGTTGTATATCAATTGCGATTCTTCAGTGATCTTCCATATTCGAATGCTACAGTCGATACCGCCCGAGGTGATGGCACGTTCTCTACTCAGCGCATCAATCCCCGTAATCGGAGCTTGATGTCCAAACCTGCAAATGAAACATCACTAAATGTATCTATGAATATCCCGTCACTTACAGGCTCTCCACATAACACATTTCATCCAGTGACCAGATCTTCACCGAACGATCTCTACTACCCGAGTACAAGTCATGTGAGTCTCTCCTAAACACCAGTGACGTTACAACATCTCGATGTCCGTGAAATGTCTTCAAGTGCTTCATTTGTGTAGGGCACAGAATTTGGATGTTGTTGCCGCCCTCAGCAAGTGCTAAGAATTTCATGTCAGTCGAGAGACACATAGCAATAACATGTGATCTTCTTTTATTGGCATTGGAATCCTCTTTGTGCTCCTCCACATCGTATATTCCAATGTATTTTGTCGCGTCTAGATCCCACTTGATAACATACTTCGTTTTCGCACCTGTGATAAGAAATTTCCCATCGGTGGACAATGCCACGCTGGTCACAGGAAGATTCTGTTTTTTATGTTTCAACATTTTAGACAACTCGTAGCCGGTTACTCCGCTCGCAATCAGTCGCCTTAGTTTGCCAACACTGTCAAGGTATTCGTCCTGCAGACGGTTCGTCACATGTTCGTCGATATTTTTATCGTCAGCCCGCCTCTGCTCTTCTTTTTCGATCTCATCCAGGTATTTTTTCGCCAGCCGTAGTCTTTTGTCCTGAGGGGTTTCCAGAATTTCTCCATCACTATCGTAGGCTGCTGTATGGTTTGAATCGGCTATTTCTTCCGCATCGCTATCGAGGTTCTCATCACTTTCAATTTCCTCATCCTCTGCTTTCAATGTTGGTTTCAACTTCTTTGGCGCTTTTTGAGATGTGTGCACGCTGTTCTGAAAAAGACATATTAAACCGTATTACTCGTTTTCATTAGCAGTTTACGATTGATATAATTACTTTTCGTTTCTTTGTGGATTTAGGTTTATTTTTAAGAAAGAACGACGACATTCCGAACGTAAACTAAAACAACCAATGAGCCACAGTTGGCTTTAACGTCGCGCACGTGAGAATGAATATTTTGACACTTTCAAGTTGACATTCAGTTCAACCTAACTGACAGTACATTTGGTAATGTCAACAGGTATTGTGGTGAAATTCATTTTACTGCAGTGTGTTTTCTTGTGCCAGTTGCAGGTGTCGTTGAATTTTATTTTACGTGTAGTGTGTTTTTAAAAACGTTTTTTGCGCGATAAAATTGAGCGGAATACTAGTTTCTCGCTTTAGTATTTAATATTGTAACAAAATTAATGTATTCCGTATATTTTGTTTTATTTTTTTTATTTTATCTTATTTTATTATCACGTTGAAGTATCACAGAGAATGAAAAGTAATTATTTTAAAACGGTTTATTCTACTTGGTTTTCTAGGACTGCGTTTACATTTAGGGTTGCTTGAACGGCCGCGCACGTCGCAGAAGAGTGTTGAACAGAATCGAACGAATGAAATATGAAATGTTTCTGGTCGAGTTGTTTGATTCAAGTGAATATTTTACATTAATATTGTGTACCATGTTTGATTAATGTTTTTCCAGCGCTATGATTTATTTATTCGCAGCGTTTAAAATTAGAGTTTAATACAGAGAATTTCATATTATTAGACATTTGTGTAAGTGGAACAAATATCAATTCACGAAAATTTCACCGTGGGCATCCTTCACGGGGTGAGTACATTTAAAAACACTGTATATACATATGTGATATTAATAGTTGAATGAAATTTGCAACTTAGAATTTTATATTAGATATTAAAAATAAGAATGTTTCAGTGAATCTTTTTGTTTGTACAATTTTAATTGAATGTTAAAACTGATTTGGATAATATATTTAAATCTACTTAATTATGAATTATAGCTGCGCACATTGCTAAATTGCCTAGTATATTTTGGTAAGGCTCCATTTTGTAGGTATCAGAAAAGTGCTGGACAAGGATTAGTGAATAAATCAGGTATTAACAGAGAAATGAATGGTATATATATATATATATATATATATATATATATATATATATATATATATATATATATATGTATATATATATGGTGGCGCAAAATTAATCATCCATTTTGTTTTTGAATTACTTTTTTACTAAATAAAAAAATGATTTTGAGTGATGGAAATCTTATTTGGACCTTTACAATTTTTTCTGTTAAGTTAAGAGATAACTGCAGCTGCCTAGTTCACAAATGTCAAATATGATTGACATGCGACGCCACTTGCAAAAATTATAACATCTTCAGATAGGGTGATTAATTTTGCGCCAGACATTATATATATATATATATATATATATATATATATATATATATATATATATATATATATATATATATATATATTACATGCATACATGCGTGCAGAACTCCCACATATATGCGCATATGGTAGTAATATTGCCCCACGCCACATATATTGTACTATGCACTCCATAATTCCTATGGTGTATGCTATACGCAAAATTCTGCAATATTGTTCCCAACACATCTAATATTGCATGCATACGTTTTAATAACTTTACACCAAACGAATTATTTCGGTGTAGCATCAAAAATAATCTCCTGCTGCAAGCTGGGGCGGAGCTGCAGCTAGAGTAGGCGTAAGGTTGCCGCCTCAGGGTGAATGGTGACAGAATTGCAACGTTGCAGTTCCCATCGTCGTTGGTATGGCCTTCGACTGGGGCTAGCATCAGATGGCTGTCTCAAGGTGAGCGGTTCATTGTGGGAAGGAATTTGAATTTCGACTTAGATTTTGGGTATAAATAGGAAGTCTCGTTGCAGGCAAGAATCAATTAAAAGTGCACTGATCCATTGGAGCAGGTTGCAGCGCTTGCATTGATAGAGCGGGCCTGTTACTCTGAATCAAATAATAAACATTTATTGAGTAGTTTCGACTGGGAAAGGCGTTCCGGAGAAGAGTTCCCAAAAGTAAATTAATAAAGCTTAAAATTTGTTAAAGAAAAAGTCTTGGTATTATTTCAACCATCGCCACTAAAGGAAGGACAGGAGGGATCCAGTGGGACCCGGAACGGAAAGGGCGGACTGCCCCCAACCAGTCAAGTAAGGGTTAAGTAGATAACCTCACTATTTAGCTCAGCCGGCATATATATTGCCGGTGCCAAATCAATAATTTATGTTGATATCTTTTATGGTATTACATATACAGTTGTGGTGAACTAATTAAGAACGATACTAGAAATTTTGTTTACAATAATTTTTTTATTAAAATTCTTTGCTATAAACAGTTTTTAAAAGGTTTTTTATATATGTATTTTAGTATATTAATTGAAATATAAATAATATTCACAAAAAAAAAAAAAAAACCAACAAAAAATAAAATTATATTCAAAAGGTTTTGTAAAACAAAATTAGCTGGCGATCTAATTAAGAACGATTGATTTTTAGTCCAAATTTGATGTCTTAGCTTAGTATTTTGTAGGAAAAGCTTTCTTTTTAATCACTGCCTTACACCACCTGGGCATTGAAGCTATAAAGACCTAACATTTATTCGTTGTTATGTTTTCCCAAGCTGCTTTAGCAATCTCATACAATTCATTTAAGTTACTTATTTTATGCCTGTTTACTTCTCTTTTTAATTCGATCCAGAGGTTTTCTATTGGGTTTAGGTCCGGGCTACATGAAGGCCAATCGATGACATCCACGGAATTATTAGAAAAATATGCTCTCGCGGTATGCTTGGGGTCATTGTCCTGCATAAATTTCCATGTCACAGGCACTTCTCCATCTGCATAGGGCAGCATTACATCTTCCAGGACATTAATGTTGCTTTGGGCGTTCATTATACCTTCTATGCGTTCTAATGGACCGGGTCCTTTGTATGACATACAACCCCATAGCATGATACTTTCTCCTCGAAGTTTGAAGGTGACAGTGGTGTATTTAGGGTTGAATGCTTAATTTTTTGGTCGTCGAATATATTGCTTTCCATCGGAACCGACTCTGTTGATTTTTGTTTCATCACTCCACAATATTTTTTTTCCACCGTGAGATGTTCCCTGGCAAAAGCTAACCTAGTTTTTTGGTTTTTTAAAGATAGTAATGGTTTTTTTCTAGCCGATCTTCCAAAAAGCTGGCTCTCAATCAATCGCTCTCTGATAGAGCGTGCTGAAAGTGCATTTGGGTCCTCGCCTTCTTTTGAACTCATAAATGGATTTTTTTTTGCAACTTGAACAATTAGCCTATCCTGGGCTTCAGTCGTTTTACGAGATCTTCTCCACCTTGCTACGAGTTCTGTGGTTTTATGTTTTTCTACATATTTTATAGCATTAAATACCATTGTTTTAGAGAAATTAAGCTTTTTTGAAATTTCTTTATACGACAACCTTTCATTATTTCGAAGATTTATTATCGCTTCTCTCATGTTTTTTTGTACAGCTTTTTTTCTTTCCCATATCTCCTTCAAATGTCTTAAAACAAAGCAAGAACTTATAATTCTGTTTAGTTTCAAACAAATTATAATATTTACCAACAAATATTTACGTTTAAAACGAAATTATACAAAAAGAAACAAATCGTTCTTAATTATATCGCCAATTGAAAGAGGATAAATTTGACTTAAGAACCAATTTAAACCAATGTACACGTGCAATAACTTTGGTAATTGCTGTTTTACATGGGAATAGAGATGAAGGAAGGAATAGCGGTACTTTTCATGATGGTTGTCATCTCTCATAATTGATGCAACGGTGTTATCAGGATGTGCTAAAATCGTTCTCAATTAGTTCGCCACAACTGTATATATACGAATGATATACTATATATATATATATATATATATATATATATATATATATATATATATATATATATATATATATATATATATATATATATATATATATATATATATATATATATATATATATATATATATATATATATATATATATATATATATATATATATATATATATATATATATATATATATACTAAACAAATTATATATATATGTATTTATAAAAACTAGTATGGAGGAAAGGCCGAAACGAGAAAGGACAAATGTGCCCATCATCATGTCTCTGGCTTCTGGGTGTCTTGCGACAAGCAGAATCATTCACATCCATGAGAATGTTAAGCTCAGTCTCGGGATATCTAAAAAAGGGGAAGGTATCGGCGGATACTTCTTACAGGGTTATTGGATGGGTTCTCTAATTACTTGATTGAAGCGATGCTAGTGTTTGGTAGAACCTACTTTGATTCTATGAAAATTCGGAAAAATTCGTCGCCTTGTTGTCGATGGATCAACAGCTCCAGATGCCTCGAATTCCTCTTTTGAACTGTCCCGATTCTCTCCCGGAACAATGGCTTCTAGGGTAGTATTTATCTTACGGTACAGCCTATCGACCTTTCCCAATGTATCGCAGGGGTGTCTGGCTTAACGAAGCTTTTACTCGTTCGTGGTTACCGACGAACTCCTGTCATAAGTCTTCGATCAAATGTAGCATTTTGTCCCTATATGCGGTTCGCTTCCTGGTGGATCCATCTTTGCCAACATTGAACTTGATTTTTTGTAGCTCGTCTGCTACTGCCTTTTGCTTTGTGATGATGCGGAATACCCGATCTCCTCCATGGACGGGTTTCTGCTATATAGTACTGTGGGGGTTGAAGTTGGTGTGCCGGTCATGGGCACAGTTTCACTAACTCCCCAACGATACTGCTCTGACGAAAATAGTTCACCCAGGAAGACAGGAGCAATTGAAAACACACTGGTGTAGTTTTTTTGTTTGATTTATTCTATAATTTTCGTTTAAACTAGGGTTTTCTCTATTTTATACACTTGTGATTTTTTGTTAAAGAATTCTGTTTATTACTAATGGCTCTATCAAGTGCACACGCTATGGCGATTGAGTAACGACTGTGATGCACGCTCAATGTAGCGTCCGCGCGCGTGTGTACACTGCTGAGGTGGGATAGTGACTTTATGACCGGTGGCGAATTAAATTAAAAACTAGCGCAGCGCGTCCGACACGAATGATGAATGAATAGCGACTGGTGTGAATTAGGGTTGAAATACGTATTTCCATTCCACACACGGGGCAACCAAAAGAGACCACGCCTCTGCTCTCTGAACCTCACGCCCGTCAAAGTGTGAGTAACTTTTGTTAATAGGGTAATTGACGGACATGAAGAATAAGAGAACAGAAAACATGATATGCTGTGATCTCGTGGTAGCTTTGGTTGTGTGTGTTGGTATCAGATACAGCTACTGACACGACCTACTGACCCAGTGGTGCGGCTATGGTGTAGTCGGAGCACATTGAACCGTGGAAAGAAATACGAATGAGAGAGAAACCTAGCGGATGTTACTCCCCTGCAAAGAGAGATCATTGATCCCAAGCGAATGGGTGATCTGAGGGAAAGTCGATAGGACGCCGCTGATGTTTGGGAAATAATCCGCGTGAGAACCAGACTCTAAGACGCTGAAATAACCCCAGCTATTTTGCTATGATGCAACAGCGTCGTTCGTTTAGACTTGTTGTTGCTAACCGACATTATGAGATTACCGATGGGAAACCCATGGTTAGCAAGAATGGAGTTGCCGCATGACAAAAATATAGCTAAACTCAATTATGCATTACCTGCAAAGGATAATGAGTTTCGCTATACGTCCGTTTGACATGTTTTACAGGGGAATACATATGAAGGAAATGGGTAGGTATGATGCGCTGAAAGCGGTCAAAATTAGGTGGAAATTTTGGTTGAGATTGTGGGTTGGTTCTCATGTAGAATAGAGAAACCCCCACAGTACTGCAGACATTGCTGCTTTCTGCAGATGATGGTACAAGTGTTCTAGCCCTGGTAACGCAAATATGGAATGTGCTTATAACATTCTCAAATCTTAACAGTTAGGAATGAAATCATACCACACCCGGCCGGTCTTGGGTGCGGTAGTAAACACAGATAACATCGTTGGTGTCTGATAATCTGCTTGGCGCGTATGTATTTCTGCTGCCTTGTGCGGCCGGTGTTTTTTTTTTTTTTTTTGGTTTCGGTAGGTGGAAATCTTCAAAAGATACCTCTGGACCGACTAAAATCCACTCCCGCCAGCCACATATTCCCGTTGATCACCGCAGAACTTTCTTTTAGATATTCCATCGCGGGGCGGACGAAGTGTACCTGTTACTCCGCTTGTCGCGTCGCAGCTGCTGCATCATTTCACAGAGAATACCATTTGTTACGGACCATGTCTCTTTTAACTTTGCAGGTATTCTAGGTATATTCTAGGCGTATTAATTTGGATGCTCGGTAGATTGCGAAGGCGACCAGTAAAAATCAGAGCAGATTTGTGGGGAACGATGTAGATGTGCCAACGTATAACACTGGGTTGACTATCGCCCACCGACGGAAGGGCTCACTGGACACAAAAGTGGAATTTTTTCTGTTGCGCGTTGATCCAATCACCCTTAGTCTCCGTTTGACTTTCTAGATGTTAAATATCCTTTCACAAGGGGACTCAGCAAAATATAACACGTATTCTTTGTGCAGCGGATCCTGATGGGATCTGTCCTTCACGCTTGATTAATTTTCGCCTCCTTAATACCAAGCCGGGTTCGATGCGTTGATGATGCACCTTTTACTTACTTGTTAAGCTGGTGAGGTGATACACTTATCGCACACCAAATGATCCTTACGGACGCGCTCAGTTGTCCTAATTCTTAATGCCACCGTCCACAAGCAGAAAAATAAAACACTGTTCGTTAGCTTGGTGTATTCCCGACACAGTTTATTGGGTTGTATTCGATTCTACGTGAGTACATTTAACAAAAGGTTTATCTAGGATCACGTATTTAACAGTAAAGGGTTCTATGTGAGTACATTTAACAAACGGTTTATTTAGGATCACGTATTTAACAGCAAGGGGTTCTACGTGAGTACATTTAACAAAGGGTTTATCTAGGATCACGTATTTAACAGCAAGCGGTATCTCTCGCACTGGTGCGGCGACCACACTCGAAACGGGGTGTGCGTACCTCGCAACGTATCAAACTCGATTGTGTATGCCTTGGCGGATGGATATCGACTTTTGCGTTGTGGCCCCGGTGGCGGTTGAATCTCGACTGACTAATGAAATGGAAAAATTTTCATAAACTCACTGCCACTTCCGAGGAATTTCGAGAAGAGTTGCTATGCTCGCATAAGAATTCAGTTCCAGCGAATCCTCGCCGTACAAGCTGAGTTGGATTCGGTGGTTGTATATACCGGAAATTGAAATTGCTTGGGTGCAAGCAAGGAATATCGTTTAGATAAGATATTAACCGAATTAATTTCGGGGAAATGTATGCGGCTTGATATAGTTGGTGGCGATGGTTAATGTTCCGTTATGGATTTGAATAGGCGTTTTATTACAGCATATGAATTTCGGGGAAATTGCTTGATCGCAAGGAAAGAATATAACTTAAGTAGAGAATTGACCGAAGCAATTTTGGGAAAATGAATGCAGGGATGATTAGAATATATTCTGTTGAATTGTATTCTGTTGGTAGTTTTGGGATGTGTTTTATTGCAAGGTTTGGGATGTATGCTATTGCGGATTTTGTATGGTGAGTTGGGTTGATGTGACACGCTGCTAGCGGTCACGGTTGGTTGGAATTGTGGGTTGGTTCTCCATGTGGTGTAGAGAACCCCCACAGATTCAGGGGTAACTCTTTTAAATCCTTCGTTGATACATACTTGAAACGTATCTTTTTGGTATTTTTTTTACAGTATGAGTGATTTGGTAAATGCATGTCACCATTCCAGATCTTTCCCGGGATAGCTGTTAAACAGGGAGTATATACTGGTTAAAATTTAAAAAAAAATACACATGCATGGATAAACACCAAAAATTGTTCTTTATCCGAATAACACAAATTTAATCATTTAAGTCTGAATTTATTTCCACTGCTTTTGCTCCTCTCCTTCCGCACAGATTTTTTAATATGTAGAGACATTTCGAAATTCCACGCACATTTAAAAAACCTGAAATTCTAAAAGTTGTAGACCTGGAGAGCAGTAATGCTATAGGTTGTTTCTGTACCTAACATATTCGTAGTCCGCTAGAAAGCACCTATGTTTTAGTTTAGACTCAAGGTGCTCAGTTTAAGCTTCTGCGCATTAGTTTAACCACTGTCACAGTCAATGAGTGTATCACACAAAAATTTGATGCTTGTTGTATTATTTAAAAATATTATGAAACTAATATTTCATATACATCGAAAAACATTTTTATTCCAGTCATAAATATAAGCGAACAACAATTAATAAAAAAAAGTTATAGTTATGAAAATAATGATATCAATTTTTTGGTATACTTGTAGATAGTTATTTAGGAATTTGTTCTTTTTTAGGCATATATACATATAGTTACTTATTTTAACAATAAAATATCATTCAATAATTTAAATGCGCTTAACATTAATATTACACATAACAGTTAACTTAGATGAGATATAGGTTTTCTTATCCCTAATCACAGATATTTTCTAAATGTATAGTATACATAAATAAATACAATTAGGGCTTATTCTTCTAGCACCCCAGGTACAGCTCAATTACAAAGCGGAAGCTAACGTGAAGGTATGTGAGTTTAGATTATTTTAGTACAGTTTCACATCCTGTGCATATTTCTACAAAAAGTTGTGTCTCATACGCACTAGCTGAGTGTCTTTGCCTGTGGTAAACCAGGTTTAAATTGTTATAAATTATTCGAGTCATTTTAGCCGAGCTTGACAAATATCAAATATACATGAAACTATTCTATAAACATGAATAATTTTATCATTTACTTATGTTTAGCAGAAGTGTGAGAGGACTTAAAAATAAAAGAACGTTGGTACACCACATTAACACGTTTATTTAAAATTAAAATTAAAATTCACTCTCCTTAAACACAACTCAATTTTAGTCTGACCTGAAAAATTGCATTCGGATGTATAATTCTAGGAAATCATATTTTGAAATCCGTTTTCCTGATAGGTTTTAGGGTTTCTGACAAATATGGTTCCTGATAAATGTTTTAACAACTATTTGGTATTACAATAAAAAGTTTAACACTCGTGTTACACCCTTTATAATCTAAAATCATTGTTTTTAGAATCCATTTAATTCGGATTTACAAGTCTTTCTCCAAAAAGGTTGAAGATGATCGGTTCGTTAAAAATTAGATTATATTTTGACGATTAGTGACTATAGTACATAAAATCAGCCTAATACCAAGAGGCTAATAACCTTGCCCGTAAAAATTAATTATTATGGAAAATTTAACAAGGCTAAATAAGGCCAAGACCGGATTCCGGTTGTAGTGCCGATGATGATGATGATGATAACTAATTTTTTTTACACTAACGCGCGCACAAAAGGGGTTGTCAATGATATTGGATTTGGGACAAAAAGGCCAAAAACCTTTATTCTAATATATTTGTTTTGAAAGCTGCTCAAATGAATGCCTCGCTGTAGCAAAATCTAGGTATCTGCAAATTCAAATGTCAATTCAGAGACCAAAATCGAGTAAGATTTCTCGAAAGTGTTAAAAATGTTATATCTGAATGTTAATGTTACTTGGTCACCAACGCGTAGGAGGGGTTTATAGCTTATATTTGTGAGTACTACAGTAAATCTATGAACGAATATCAAACCAAACAAGCTAATGCAAAAAAATTCCAGCTGTCTGTTGCAAAGACCGGGTTGGTATTGCCAATTAGTTTTCACGTAGTGAAATTTTTAGGCGCAACGGTTTTGGCTACATACCTACTTATAGTTGTGCCATCGTTAGATTTCCAATTTTATGTGTTTTTCTATAAAATCATTTTTATAGTTCTAGCCGTTTTTAAAAGTTGATCCTTATTATGCTTTTACAAAATAGATCAGGACTAGAGGTCCCCTTGTGAACCTTAAGACACTTTGACAGACTTTACTGACTTAACTTAAAATACGAGCAATGTCGTAAAGGAACAGCAAATAACTTTGTGTAAAAATTGCGCAATTGAATCTGAAGGTACGACACACCAGTCGTCACGAGTCGTCTTTGTGGTGCTTAATTGGGGTAAAATGAGAAAACAAAAAAGACAATTGAGCGGAGGGGAATTCGGAGACAATGAGAAGTACAGAATGCATGGTGAGAGCTTTTTTATTTTAACAAATCATGAAACAAAAAGTATTGGAGATATCATTTTAATCCTTTTCCTTTACATGGAGGCACATTTATAGCTTATTTTTTAATTACTCCTTTGAAAATAATATCTTGAGGGTGGCCTCTGTTCTGGACAATATATATGGATGGACGAAATCGGAAGTTTCGGTCCAATTTGTCCATCAAGCCTGTGCCTATGTCGGCAGTAGCAGCCCACATATTATTTTTCAGCTCACCCAATTCCTGCACACCAATGATATATTCATTCCCATAAAAACTTAACGTTGGATGCTAAATACGGTGGTGCTGCCTACTGAAGATCGCCCTTAAAGATGTGAGACATTTGGAGAAGCGCTTTTGAAGAGAGTCATTGACGTTCGTGCCGTGAGACCCGTGCCATCATCTTTTTGGAAAACATTCCCCTAAAAACTAAACGCTGGATGCTAAATACTGTGAGCGTGCTGCCTACTGAAGATCGCCCTTAAAGATGTGAGACATTTGGAGAAGCGCCTTTGAAGAGAGTCATTGACGTTCGTGCCGTGAGACCCGTGCCATCATCTTGTTGGAAAACATTACCCTAAAAACTAAACGCTGGATGCTAAATATAGTGAGCGTGCTGCCTACTGAAGATCGCCCTTAAAGATGTGAGACATTTGAAGAAGTGCATTTGAAGAGGGTCATTGACGTTCGTGCCCTGAGACCCGTGCCATCATCTTGTTGGAACCATAATCTCTTACATCTATTTCTTCAAGCTTTGAAGGAAGTTCCGGTACATTCTGTCTAGCACGTCTGTGCCTTTGTCGACAGTAGCAGCCCGATTATTTTTCAGCTCGCCCGATTAGTATACACCAATGATTTAAAACATTCCCATAAAAACTAAACGCTGGATGCTAAATACGGTGAGCGTGCTGGCTACTGTAGATCGCCCCTTAATAAAGTGAGTGGTTTTGAGAACTGCTTTTGCATGAGAGTCATAGACGGCTTGTTAGAACCGTTTTTGTTTTGTTTATCCAAGTTTAGGAAGAAAAAATTTCATGTGGACATAACAATCAGAAGTGACTGCAATTGTCATATCGTTCTCTTCAAAAAACCATGATCCAATAATGGCAATTGTGGATGATGCACACCAAACGATCACACGTTTTGCATGACGTTCTTAGGGGTTCATATCACTTCAATATCACATATTTTGTTTATTCACGCATCTTGACAGATATAATGTCCCTCTACCTGATCATGTGTTTCCTCGTCGTTGTAATGTCTAGGCATTTAAACCAATATAAATCGATACCTTCTTGCCTTATCTACTTCCTCTCCATCCGTTCGCACTGTGTTTTGACATTTAAGGGCATTTCAAAATCCCCCTTTGTACGCGAGTTAGTGTAAAAAAAAGAGTAAAGGGGTGTCAGGAGGCAGGCTTCGACTTGCCTTTTTTCGTGAAGCAAACTCGTAAGGGTTAAGTTTTTGCACCATTGCCAGTTTTCATGAATTTAATTTCAGGTTTTCATGGAGAATTCGTGTTCGTGTGCGATCCTTATTCTCGCGACGTTTTCTAGTGCCCTGACGGTTCTTGAAGATCCTAGTTTCTTTTTCCACACAATATCAGGATCCATAAATGAGTCCACCAATTGATGAATTTATTTTCTATCAGGAACATATCCTGTAGGTGCGATATTAAATTGTTTCCTGAATGCACGCTGGATTGCAAAGATCGAGCGGGCGATGGAAGAGTAAGTCGCCACGGCGAACGAGCTCTTCTCTTGTCCACTGAATAGTTTTTTACTAAACTAACCATGAAAACGTTACCATGTGTCCTTTCGAATACCCCTAACTCCATTGTCCAAGAATTAATGGCTGATGTGCAGTGCGTGTTTCATATAAGGAAGTTCTTGCGCTCCATCTTGTATTACCTTCATAGTTCTCCTGTGACCAGTAGCCCCACAGACTTTCGTAAAGATCTTAGGCTCGGATTAGGGATCATGAAAAGGGGAGGATATTCTACTTTTACATGATTCTACATGATTAACAGGGAAGGTTTCTCTTAGATGATGGAGAAGTAAAAACTGAACTCGCGTAAGACTGATTAGCTCTGAATGGGATAACAAAATAATATAACGCCTATTGACGTCTGATAATCATACCCAAAGGGCACGATAGAAGGCATTAACTATGGCACCGGTAGTACTAGATGTCCAGCACTCAGAAGAGCGGTACAGGAATTTGAGGAAGTCAAAGATGTCTAAGTCAATCCCAATAAACCTGAGTATAAGCGCGGCCCCCACAAGACCCTGAAACGGCACTAGGATGCAAAGCTGATGAGTTGCTGGTGAGCGAGCCTAATAGAAGTCTTCCCAATGCATAGCGATAGAGACAAGACGCTGCAAGGCAGCAATTTGACTAATTGGAAAAGCCGGAACCGACGTTCATACTGGATTTGTTTGAGCAAACAAGATGTACACTACGTTAGCTGCTGTGGCGCTTTGACCCTAAAAATAAGAGAATTTGAAAACGTAATGAATGATCTTGCTCAAGTACCAAGGGAAAAGCACCCAATTGTCATAGCTGAAGAGTTTAAAGCATGATATTGGTAAACAGACGAATTCGATGCACTTTTGTGGTCCTAGACCTGGTCTTGGTAAATAGAGTTATTAAAGCCACGTTTAACAACGCACAAATTGACTACATTTTCGCCAGGATTTCCTTCTCAAGGCACTAGAGGATGTGAGATATCTTTACATACAGCGACCAATTTGCAATCATGTTCCAATGTTAGGTTAGACCTCGAGGAGGCCGGATCAGATGGTCGAACGTGGAAGGAGAGCGCACGGGACAGGGAACAATGGCGGAGTCGAGTTGGTGAGGTCATGAAGTTTCGGGTTCCTACAGGCCAATAAATAGTAGTAGTAGTAGTTTCAAATAATAATGAGGCACAACCTGACCTATAGAAATGCAAATGCATCGTGCGGGCACCTTGTAACGGAGAATCTGCAAGTGTTACAAAGTTCTCCCGAAGAGCAAGGAACCCAATTAGAGGAAAATCTGATTGATGTGTGAGTTTCCTCTAAGAATGATACAAAAATTATCGCATACTACACAATACTGTTGGAAGAGACAATATTTAAGCCTTGGAGCCTATAGTTCAAAATGCATGGGAAAGTATTATCGCGTATTGCGACGATAGTGAAGAACGTGTGATTCGAACTGACGCTATGACAGTTAGAATCACTAAAAATGTAACCAATGCTCAATACATCAGGCCACTGCC
Organism: Microdon myrmicae; assembly: GCA_963931805.1. Classification (NCBI taxonomy): domain Eukaryota; kingdom Metazoa; phylum Arthropoda; class Insecta; order Diptera; family Syrphidae; genus Microdon; species Microdon myrmicae. The sequence continues at coordinate 35,633,462 of OZ007501.1, read as the reverse complement.
GCGCGTACGAATTCGATTTCTAAACTCAAGTACACTCAAGTGATGTGGAATTGTTATGTTATCACTATGGTATACGGCTTTGATACGTTTCGTTATTCGATTTTCGTTCGGTGTTCTTCACTATTTGTTGTGTATCATGTGTGTATCTGTTAGAAACGCCACAGTATAACAGAAGAGAAGAAGGCCCGAGTATGAAATCTTTCACAATCAATTTGGGAGGCTGGAGTGCAATTGAAGAAAAACCATAAAGGAGAATAAGATCTAGGATTTCAAGAAATTTATGAAGGAAGTTCAAACCAAAGTTTGGGGTGGTGCCTGAAATTTGGTCATTCGTCGTCTCGTGGGTTCATCATTATCGGCTTTACAACCGGGTTCCGGTCTTGGCCTTATTTAGCAAGTCCCGAGGCGTGTTACATTTTCCATAATAATTTGTTTTTCCGGGTAAGGTTATTAGCCTTGCGTCTCGTGGCTTAACAATATACAACACTCGAAAGCCCCGAACTGTTGAGCATCATTGTGACCGACCTATTCCCGAACGACCTATTCCCAAAGCTTGATGACGGGTCAAGAAGATATGGTTTAGTCAGTTACGGTTCAGGAAATGAAATGAAGCGGCGGAGGGATCAAAGTCTCGAAGTCTTTAGGACTGGGTAGCATACCAAACGGAGTAGCCAATCCAAGCCTAAAATATTCAATACTATGTACATCACGTGCTAAGAGAAGAAGTTTTGCCAAGAAACTGGAAGGAACAGAGGTAATAAACTACCACAAGAAGCGTCATCACACCATCTCATTTGTTTGCTGAACATATCTGCGAAGGTAATGGAGACCGTCATCCTGTAAAGATTGGAGCAATATACGGGGCGAAGAGGAGAACTCTCAGCAGCGCCTCATGGTGTCAGATGACAAAGGAATACGGGGGATGCAATCACCCAAGAGAGCAGAATTGGCAATGGAGCGCTGGGGGGATCCGCATAATGTGGTCACACGATGCAGCACAATTATCACGCTAGATGGGTTTAACTCAGCTGGGTGGAACTAGAGTATATGTGCGCTGCATAATTTAGTAGTGCCAGGTGTCCTCCTTAAGGTCACGGTCTCATGCTTCACAGATAGATTCTAAATAATAAGGCAGCCCCCCCCCCGAGTCTCCAGTGTTTGCAAAGCCAGACTCACGACTATCCAAGGTCGGGACCTTAGCCAATGGTAACAAAAATCGAAAAGAACGAAGAGGGACTTACGAAATGATACCGAAGATTAAAAAGTGGATGAATAAGTCACGACGCGCTACACTTTCACATGATAAGACAATATCTACACACGTTCAAGTATAACTAGCGCTTCCACCACCCGTTCTAAAAGAGGTGTTCAGAAAAGGCGGAATACATCCAAATGCAGTTGATTTCAGATTTCCGTATGCTCGCAGAGCATAAGAGTGCTAACGTTAACCTCAAACAACAGATGAGAATTCATCAGCTCATGACTCGACAACATCGTTCAGACCTTTCGCAGACTTTAAGAATTGGAGACGGAATGCATCGATCCTGCTTTGGGAAGAAATATCGAAAGACATTCCTTGAGGGAACAAATAGGAACATTTAGCAAAGAGGGATTTAGTACGAGAGCATCGTTTGATGTACGTGAGAACGCACTGAACCAGGCCTGCAAGTGAATTACTCTTCTGAAGGAAAACCCAAATCAAAAACAAAAAAAAAAGTTTGGTAATCTACAAAAAAAAAAAAAAATTGTGGAGGGAAAGCCGAGTTAAATGAGACTAGGACAAGTATATCTTTCATCGTGTCTCTGGTGCAGGTAGCATGAATGTTAGGCTCAGTCTCGGGATATCTGAGAAATGTATATATGCGGATATATTCATGGGACCAAATTCTGATAATCAGTGTCATCGTCTATATGTATTTGGATCGTTTTGTGACGTAGTGATTTGAACCCACGCTATAAAGAGATTAGAATCAAGGCACTAACACAGTGAGCCACGGCCGCGTGCAAATGAAGATATCTTAACTTTTTATATATGCCGTGTCATTGCTACGGCTTTGATTCTTTTTTTTAATTACATTTTCGTGCCGTATCCTTCAATATGGTTGCGTGTACATCATGTTTGAGAACATGTAATTTTTTTTTATTATTATGTAATACTTTTCTTTTCTTTAGAAGAGGCGAACCTAAAGCGCCGCGTGGGCGCCCCGAGATGGCACTAAATAACTGTTGTAGTTCTTTTTGAACACTTGCAGCTTGTAACGCCAGGGAAACACTCGCGCGGGGAGGGAATCCCTCAGCTTTTGCGCTCTGTAATGGAATCAGTTCTCATGCAGAGATGTTCGCGCGGTCGGGAGATGAACCGCAAATTGGTGCCAACCGTTGGATTGTCTTGTGGGCGCACATAAAGCGAATTGCCCGGAACAATACCACGAATCTCTGAAAAGCAGTACCCGTGATAATTTCTGTAAAACAGACAGAGACCAGGTACGCGCCTCCGATGTGATATCGACTGTAGTCCCGACGTTAGCGCTGTGTCCCCGACCAGGCTCTCAAATAGGTTAAGGGTATGCTTAGGAGCGGAGCTCGAAACATGAGAGCAGTATTCGAGCGGGGGTCTAATTTGCGATATTAAGAGAAGAGCTTTTTTTATACGCTAACGCGGCCACAAAAGTGCATTTTGGAGTACCCTTAATATCAGAGCACAGTGCGAGTGTGGGGAGAGGAAGTGAATAGGGAAAGGAGGTATCGATATGTAAAGGTCTTAAATGCCTGGACATTACAACGATGAGGAAACATATTTATTTGTGCGCCTGAAGTTGACTTTCAACGTGAACTGATGCGCACTCTCAGATTGACGGTTATCGGGGTAAAATGTCTGAAGCACATTGAGCAAGTTCAGTTGAATAACGACCGTGATAATACCTATAGAAAGCAGACAGCCGTGATACGTTGCACCTATATTCCAACGACGGAGTTGATAGACTTACAGCTGGGTCGCCAATTAGTTTCACTGCTCGTTTTTGCATCCTTCGAGTACGTGTAGTAGTGTAGACCAGGTTCGATAGAATGAAGTATCTTTTGCATCTCTTATGGAACCCCATACATATTGGCCATACTTTCCGCAGCTTCAAATATGTGGTCATTCCAATTAAGAGCCGAATTAATTCGAGCGCTGAGGATTGGTAGTTCCATGGCTTCGTCGATGCAAGTGCCGTTTATCGACAGTATATTTACTTTGGGGTTCGCCTTCGATAACTAGAGACAGCACTGAGTTTTTAAGGCAATGAATTCTACTCGATTAGCTAATTCCCATTGATATATATTGTTGAGGTCGAAATTTAATGTACCAAGCATATCCTGCTGATTGGCAATGACGTTCGAAGAGTTTGGTCGGGAATGTTCGTATGAGTATGAGGAACTTAATGTGCTATCATCTGCAAACGAGTGAATTGGGTTTTGGGTAATGGACAAGAGATCATTCCTAAAGATGGGTAAGAGATTGGGTGAGGGTACAGAACCTTGGGGAACACCAGCATTAATTTGATGTGAGGCAGATTTGACACCATCAAGAACCACTTGAATTGAACGGACGGAAAGATAGTCTCTTATCCATTGGATCAGGGACCTGTCCGCTCTATATGAATGAAATTTTGATCATAGGGCTGGATGTCAAACTCTGTCGAAGGTTTTTGAAGTATCCAATGCGACTACCTTGCTTTCACCGAGGTAGTGGATGGAATGGCTCCACTTTTCGGTAAGATACGCCATCAAATCTCCTGTCGACCGGTTGCTATGAAAGCCATATTGGCGGTCATTGAGCAGGTCTAGATTCTAGATATCTCGAAAGTTGACTGTTAATCAGTGATTACATTCGTTTTTAGAGAGTAGAAGTTAGTGCTATAGGTCGATAAAAAGAGATTGACGACTTGTCGCCCCTTTTGGGAAATGGCTGAATGTTCGCTGACTTCCATCTATGTGGGATACGGCCAGTAGAATAAAACAAATGGAAGAGTTTCCGCAGTAGTTTAGAGAGTGAAGAGGAACATCTCTTCAAAAGAATTGGGGGAATGCTATCCGGACCAGCGGATTCGTTTGAGTTTAGCTCTTTGAGTGCGCGGGCAACAGTACGCGTTCGAAAGTGAATCTAGCTGGTGTGCTCAAGTTGAGGCGGAACTAATGTGGTATCAGGCAGCGTTGAGTTGGCTGCAAAATGTGCAGCAAGTAGGATCGCCTTCTCTGTCTGTTATCGACTATAAGCGAAGTAATGGATGAGAAGACCGAGTTTTGGATCTTTTTCACGAATCCCCAGAAGCTTCAGGCATCTAAATTGCATGTTGCAATTCGATGCCACATGGCCGAAACGTGGACACCGCATGCATTGCAATACGCGTTCGGACTTCTTTATTTTCTCGCAATTTATTGTTTGATAATAGATGACTCTAATAGGGCTGAGATTTGTCTTCTCTAATGCACTGGTGACTGGTTTTTAATCGACTATTAGAAAAGTAATGGATGAGGAGACCGAGTTTTGGATGTTTTTCATGAATCCCCAGAAATTTCTACTACCTGTGGGAGAGTATAGTCTTTTTTGTTTCACTCTCTGGTCATGCAAGAATTTGGTGCATTGAGTATGCTCATTGCAGTCATTTCAAGCTCTCCTGAATCTATTCCAGTTTTCCTCTTTAGTCTGAATAGCTTCTCTGCACCCGGGATTGAACCACACATATTTCTTGGGTTTGATACTGTTGCTCTGTGTGGAAGGAAGGTTCGCATGCTAAGCAGAATCGTGTCTGTCAATGTGTCCGCTATATAGTCAACATCGCTATTGAAAAAAAAATAACGATCGATTTAACTCCCAAAAAACTCGTTCAGACCTTTCCAGTTGGTTTTCTCATAGAACCATGTGGGGGTTCTCTATACTACATGGAGAACCAACCCACTATTTCAGCCCTATTTCGACCGTTTTCAGCGCGTCATTTCAATCCCTATTCCCCCGTTCAGCTATTTCACCTGTGAAAGATAGATCCTAAAAAGAATTCATTAAACTAAGCAGTTAATGTACAATGGAATTCAGCCCTTTCTTGCGATACGGCAACACTAGCATTAACCCAATGAGATTTCCACCGGGAATCTCAATGTCATATTGGTTAACAACAACCAAGCCTGACCAAAAGACCAAAAGTTTGGTTCTCACTATAATATTTCCCTAGCCGATTTAGCGTCACTTTGACTTCCCCCAGACACTCTATTCGCTTGGGATCAATGATCTCTTTTGTCAGGTGAATAGCTGCAAACAATTTCCATTCCATTTCATTTCGTCTTATCAGAGTACATTGCACTCTGAGATCACCACGATATCCGATCTAGGTCACCAGGTCACCATGTCACCATTGATTTTGCTTCAATGCATGGGAAGTAGAATCACCCCCGAGATCATTTCGCCTCTCGTTTCGTTTCTCGCATTCTCTCTTGTCCATCGACACATCGAATTAACTAAAAGGGTTTATTCACCTCGATGGGCGGAGAGAATGAGAGAGCACCATGGAGTATGATCTCGATTGATTGACCGCGTGGTAAAATGACAATTTCCATCCCTAATTGGAATCAGTCGCTATTCAATCTCCATCGGTGTCTGTCACGCCGCACCGAGTCGAATCTCAATCACTGCCGAGCTTGGGTGCGTACACACGCGATTTTGTTTATGTACGAGGCAGACGAGTTGTTAGTAAAGTCAATTTTCAATGCAAGTGTAATTGTGGAGATTTCGTAGTCGATTCTGAAAGTACTTGAAGGAGTACATCACCAATGGATCGTGTGAATTTAATCGGAGTTTAACAAAATATCGCTGTCAAATCTGAGTGGGGATTCTCCTTGTCCATTACTTATAATAATTAATTCTACGTTAATTCTTTCATAAACGTGACTGACATATGGTGTCGAGTTAGTATGTAATAAATATAAATGATATAGTAAGGAAGTCGTTACTGTGAGCTTATTTTATAAACAATGTTAAATATGAAAGTGATCGTGTGAAATACTGTATATTAAGAACACCAGCAGAGTGTTCTATGTGTATGTGTTGATATTCAAAATAAGCAAAAATAAAAAAAAAAAAAATTAAAATAGCAAACAACTCCAGCGTCTTTATTTTTCATTCCTCTTTGGTGAATAATTTTCTGCGGAACATCGTTGGGGATTTCAGTGAATCCGTGCCGTACGTCGGCATCTATACTTTTACCCCCACAACCATACTGTTCTTTTGGGAATTTTCTCGTTAGGTTTGTTGTTGGTTAGAGCTAACTTAGCTGACACGACAGAGTGGTAGGAAGTGCCCAAGGGCGAAGAAACTTCAATTGTGTATTTGTACGGGTGAGAGGTCAGAATTAGGTCTAGTGTGTTGGCGGAATGAATCTTTATCTGGTACCCGTGTTGGGTCATTGACAAGTTGAGTTAAATTACCAGAATCAGCAAAGATCTGGACATACTGAACTGGAGGTGTTGTGTGTCCGGAGTGTCGAAGCCACCGAGAGTTATGCACCATGAAATCAGCCGCAATAACGATTTCAGTGTGCGGATATATGCTCAAAATACTATCGAGAGAATCAGATATAGCATTAAATTCGTTAAAGGATGCGTTTCTATCCAAGTTTGGGCTTCTATAAGGAAAGCTGTAATGTATGATATGCCTACGAACGTGAGGTTTTAGCTACGAGAAATTAAATTTCGGATTGGAGCAGAGTCCATATTGTGGCAGATCCTGATAAGCAATATCACTCCGTATGTATGTGGCTAGAGCACGATGTGGAACGAATAAAGGCACTAAGTGATAACCGGGTAAAGTAAAATCAGAAATATCTGTATCACTGGTCTCGCTAAGTACAAGGATTGCTGGTTTCTGGTTAGAGTCGTGGAAGACACACATGTTAAGTGTGTCAGTGACATCATAGACAAAGATGATGTACATGAGGTCATTGATACACTCAAATCAAAAAAAAACTATCCAATTTTAAACTCGAATAACCCCCAGAACGACATTGCAATTAATTGCATATTTCAGAGCAATTGACAAATCGCAGAAAAACAATCATTTGCATATTCCGGAACGATTAAAAAATCACGGGAAAGCAGTTAATTGTATATTTCGGCACGATTAATAAATCGCAAAAAAAAATAATTGCACAAAATTAATCGGGTCAGTTCGCAATTGCGGATATTGAGCTGTGGCGCAAATCGATGAAGAAATATCGGCTGACGCCGCAGTACAGAGCAATTGCGAATTGAAGTTAAAATGCGGAAATGAGGTCACTGCAAAATGTAATTTCATTATTCGTCATCGGGAGGTGTTGACCCCGAGGTGTCGAGAAGAGGTGAAACCAAGTTAGGAGGCGGTCGGTTGTTGGTCAAGAAGTCCGGTGGACCTTGAATGAAGTGAATGGGCCGAGAGAGTCCAATAGGTAAAATTGTTTTACGGAGTGTTGAAAGTTAATACAGTTCGGGATCATTTAAATTTCAAAAGTAAGAAAATCGCTAAAGAAGAGTGAAATTAAAGCGTGGAATTAATAAGTAGTAAAACAGATAGACAAATAACGTGTATACTAGATCTATACATGAAGAAGATTGTAAAATTAAAACATGAAATTAATAAGTAGCAAAACAGTATGACAAATAAAGTGTACACTAGATCTATGTTTGGAGAAGATTGTGAAATTAAAGCGTGAAGTTAATAAGTAGTATTAAGAACGTACTCAAGGTGAAAACCACTATTGTTAAATAATTAAGAATAGAGCTAAGAAACGAGAAAGAAAAACAAAAAGAAACAAATAAAAGTGGATGAAAGTCAAAGAAAGACTCGGAGTTTTAATTTCATAAATTTTGGTGTAAAAAGAAGATTTGATCGCCTTTCCTTTGGTGTCGTGATTCTGGTGACGGTGAGTACGTAAAAACATAACTCACACGAGAAATTGTATCTTAGACCGCGAAAGTTACAAAAATCGACGTGAAATTCCCGTTCCATTGGAAGGGTCTGACATAGAAAACCAACACCGCCTCAGAAAAGGATGCAGGTCGGAACCAGCGATAGATGAGCGAAAGCAACCACTACAGGTGTTATGCCCTTGTAGTGGGTGCCCCACTAGATCCGTGCTGAAATCCAGGTCACATCCTTTCCATGACGAATAGTACGCCACTCAAACCCCAAAAACTCTCCAAAGATTATAGATCAATCGATTATCCATGCCTGAGGGACGTAACAGAGGTGCGAAAAAGTGGAAAAACAGACGCAAGGAAAGTAAAGAGTATGAGAATTGCTCGCACTGTACACTTCCGCGCAATTTTCACACTACGGCGCGAATCCCTTAGATATCACTGCATTACACTCGGACGGGTGAGTGGTGATCCTTTCGGTTACTTCGGATCTCACAGAAGACTTGATGCGCGAACTGATAGTGCAATTGGGTATCTTGTGTTTACTTAAAATATTCTTAACAGTGTAGTGCTCCTGAATCCCTACCATCCTCCCATCTCCCAATATACATATCCTATCCATTATCCCATTTTCCCATACAATATACATATCCCTCATCATCTCGTTGATCTAAACGATTTCCAAAAATCGTCATCTTATCTGCATAGCAGACACCACACACCCAATATCCCATCCCCCAATATACCTATCCTATCCATCATCCCGCTTTCCCATACAATATACATATCCCATCCCCCAATATACATATCCCATCCCCCAATATACATATCCCATCCATCATCCCATTTTCCTAAACGATTTCCCAAAATCGTCATCCTACACACACAGCAGCGGCAATAGCGGTTTTCTAATATAACGATCCCAGAATCGTCACCAAGCAAATATAGCAAATACTCAAGGTGACGATTCTGAAATCAAATCGAGCAACCAGCAGCTGCTAAGAAGAATAAATTCTTGTCTCACAAGCCATAAACCCAAATCGAGCAACCGTAGCAGTGCTCGATTGTGATTGGCCAAAAGACACTCATGCTTTGCCGGCTTTCAGGTACCTAGAGAGGAAGATGACCCTTTTTCCCCAGGTTCGACTTCGTTCATCGAAGAAAGTTAACGAAAAGAAACGAAAAAGAGAGAATTTTGTACTTTTGCAAACAGTCGAGTGTCATACGTTGCGGAGTGAGGATGAACATAAAGAAGTTTAAAGAATCTAGTAATCAGGAGTGAAGTAATATCCTCCGAGCGATACGGTCAATAATTGATATATTTCAACGAAAAATCTCCTCCGCGTTTTCGTTTCTAATAATGTTCTATTCAAATTAATTATTGTATTGCAATATGATTAAAGCAATCACACATTAACACATGTGTCGCCATTGTTTTTATTGAGTGGATGTGTCTGCTAAAGTCAGTCTATTATCAAATTCGGACAATTTTGAAGTGAACCGGAAGATTGTGAGTGTAGTGTGTACTGTAACTATTATTTAATTCTAATCTCATTGGAGAATATAACACATGAACCGAGTGACTTTCATTTGGAATACACCCTACGCTATTCCCGCGGTCGAGACGAGGAAGCACGGCGGTAGGTGGAGAGACGTTCAAGAGACGTTTTAACAACGGATTGCACAATTGATCCGATGGTGCGGATCACGAGGCAGAAGCGCATGTGCTGACTCGTCGGCGGTTAGATTTCGACTCAACATTTTCCTCTTCGTGGAAAAGGGTTAGAGAATCCACTGCTGTTTCTGTCAGTATGACAAAATATAGTACTCATACTATGAAACCTGTATAAGAATTTTTTAAAAAAGGAATGTGATCGCTTTTTATATATTCAATTGGTGCCACGTTTTTCTTGGAGTCAAGTAGGAACGTTGTGATAATATGGTTGTATAATATGATTAGGTGCCATACTGTTATATGAGCTCTAATTATGGGTGACTCTGACAAATATTTGAAGTATTGGAAAGGAGATGATTTTCGAAAGAGGGAGTGTAAGGGATTTCTTTAAGAAATTTTGAAGTAAATTAAATCTAGGTTATGCAAATAGGAATAACGTCTCTATAATGGTACTAAGTTAGTGGTACATCATTAGGCCAACCTATGTGTGTTGCTGTGCTATTTTCCAATTCCAATTAAATTTTCTGTCAGTAACATGAAGAGGTGGTGTATAGTGTAAACAGGTTTTTCTGAGTTAAAATGCGTGACTTATTTAGCCAGTTTCAATATAAACGACGAGTAAGCGTTGTACTATAAGTTTCGTTCGGATACTATTATCTTCGTACCATAATAAGTATTAAGAACACGGCATGTAGGACGATTCCGGAGACGCTACAACCATGAGTTGTACGCAATCTACCTTGAAGCTAGTATTGTAAGATAAATCAAGCTCGGTAGACTCCGGTGGGCGGGACACCTAGCTCGAATGAGCGAAGAGGAGCCTGCCCGGAAAGTCCTTTGTGGCAGGATGTACGGAAGGAGACAGCGCGGCAGACCTTCTCTGCGATGGAGGGATGGCGTAGACCAGGAAGCCCAGAGCCTGGGAGTGCCAAACTGGGTGACATCGGCTCGAAATCGGGACCGGTGGAGAGATTTGTTAAATAAGGCCAAGACCGGATCCCGGTTGTAGTGCCGATGATGATGATGATGATGTAGGTACTTCATAAGTTGTTGTGATGACTGAGAGGTTTAATGTCGCGGCTTTAGAACAAAGTGTAAACTTCTTTCATTTTAGTTGTCAGTCTGGTGTACAATTGTCCCCAAATGTGGCTCAGTCTATATAATAGATTATTTGATCAGGGCCGTTGCATTTAACAATAAACTTATTAGATACTTTTGTAAAAAATGGCAACTTACAGAATTTGGCTTTAACTGCAAGATATTGTAAGTCTTTATTAGAATGCAACTAAGTTTTGTTCTGAAAAGACCCACCGTCCTACAATTTGGAATGCACGCATTAGTGTTTTATAATTATTGTCTATTATCAAGTTTGACATCCAACTACATTCTAATATTATATTTGTTTGTAAATTCCAGTTAATTATTGAATGCTGTCGGTTGGTATTGGATTTCCAATTTATAGGTTTCAAGGAGGGTGTAGACTTGCTTACTTTGTTGTGAACTCTTTGATTAGAAAATGAACTTTTTAATGTCGTATATCTTATTTTGAGTTTTTCAAAATACAGATCTTATGTATTTCTCTAAATTTTTTGAAGACTAAATTCCACCACAAATTGTAAAGAAATGTTAAGGTTGAATGATTGAGAAAAAGCTACACTACATCACATTGACTCTATTATACTTATATTGACGGAGGTTTTTGTACATTCGTTTACAAACAAAGCTAAACAATGAAATACAGGTATTCTAACGTTTTTGAAATATCTTTCTGCAGACTGTAGAAAAAGAAACCATTTTAATGGGAACGTAGATTCTCGGTAGAATTTAACTGTCCGACGTTGCACGTTTTCTTGACATGATTTTCCAATCGCTACCCCGATATGTTCCTGGATGTGATTCAGAATCCTGGACACTATTTCCAGAGAATAACTGAATGAAACTTGAATGTTTAACTGGAGAGAAGATAAAATTACTCATGACCCTCAACGGGCTAAATTTCTCCCCAAACGTAACACTGTTGTTCATCTTAACATTATTTACATGGTTTATATTGTTGAAACTGTTCGAGGAGCCGAGATCTGTCTTGCCTGTGCAACTGCAGGATCTTTTTATTTCATTTTTCTGACGGTTTTCTGTAAAACCTTCGGAATTGGGATTGTTTTTACGAAGCTTTGGTATGTTTCGAGGTGATAAAGGATTTTTATCGTTCTGTATTACAAATACACCTGATGAGTGTTTACCATCACTACTTATTGTACGTGGGCGACTTTGTTCAATACCACCATTCGAAGGACTTAAACTGATCGTCGTATCGCTTGAAGCTTGAATAAGTCGACTTTTTGGTATATCGTAATCACTGAAAGATGAATCTGTTAACATTTGTTGTGTTAGTTTATACTTGTCATTAAGTGAGTCGTTATCTGATGAGAATTTCTCTGGATATGGTTCTTCTGGAGCTATACAACCTCGTTGTGAGGCCAGAAAAACTTCATCGTAATCCATGTCTTCGGGACTTGAAAGGTAATTTCGGTTCTGGTAACTAAATTGATCATCACGTTCATCCTCGGATGACTGTGCATGTCTTAAGGAGTCTTCATCCTTCTCAGCACCACTTGACGCTTCTACTATGTTCCAAATGTCTCGATCGGTCTCAGCTTTTGACGAGCCAGCATCTGTTAGTGTTTGCTGTACTCCAGTAAGTGTACTAGCGATGGAAGAACCGCTGCGGGGACTCATCTGAACAGAGATGTTGCTTTTCAGATCCTGTTGCTGCTGCCTCAGCCAAACTGGTGAATCTGAATAACAAAATGTAAACTCTACCTGAACTGCTGTTTACTAAATTAAGTTTATTTCATACCAATGTATATTTTGGTCTGCAAAGAGGACCGTTTGTTAACAACTGAATGCAATCTATGCTGACTCGCTAGGGAAAATCGGTGCGTGGCGTCAATTTGCATATCAGTTTCTACACCAACGATTTTTAATATTAAAGCCTTTAGAGCGGCTCTGAAATCTTTCAGATGGTAAGCATACAATACTGGGTTGACGGCGGAGTTTAGATGTGACAGGATGATGCAGAAGAAAGTCAGCTTGGGATGGACGTAGCAGTCGGGACAGAAGGCTTTTATACAATTAATCGTGTATAAGGGTATCCAGCAGATCATGAAAAACAACACAATAATTGACAGATTCTGTGTGGCTTTAACGTCCCGCTTTCTGGCTGCTCCCAATACACGAAGCATGGTTCCACCGTGATATGTGCGGTTAGATGAGGGTTTAATTGGAGCGTTGGATGATCTTCTACTGCTTTCACCTAATGGGTTCATTGTGACTATTTGTCGTACCTAAAATGATATATATGTGATATAGTGGTTTTCTGGAATGGGGGAGTACAGAAACATACCTGCTTGATGATTACCCTGTAAATGTGAGCATAGAATGCTAACAGCAGTAATGCAGGTGTGATAATTGTGGCCACGTACAAGAAGACTAGATAGTTGTAGTCCATAACTTTAACGAAGAGACATGCTTCATTGTATCCAACATCAGCATGCCAACCGAAAAGCGGTAGGAAGCCAACGATAGTTCCTGCAAGCCAGCACATTGAAATTATTCCTGCAATAAGAACAGATTGAAAAATATTTCCTGTGTAAAAAAGTCTGTTGTATGTTTTAGGCTGTAGCTTTGATTGTTAGGTATTCCATTATCTTCAAAAGCCATTTGTGCCAAATCATCAGAAATTTAACGTTGTTTACTTTACTCAATCTTTTTTAAAATATAGAGTTCAATCATATTAGCGTGTTTTTAATTTACATGAGAAGCAATGACGCGTTACCTTCACTACAGACCACTACCTTAAGAGATTAAGGCACATCACCTAATGTCTTACAGTCTCTGATTGAGTTGTTGACTTGTGGGGGTTTTTAAAGCTCACCTGAAAAACCCCCTATATTCGCAACCCATATTTGCACCTCAATCTCCCCACATCAAAAACATTTCCTTTCTCTAGGATAATTAATGCTTTCAACGTATTACTTAGAAATTCCTGAAAAGAATTTCTCCCACAAGGGCATTCTCATAGGCATCTTAGCCTTAGCAACCAAGAACCGAATCCTATATTGATGTTAATATTCACACTGGAATTCGACCCTTGAGTTGCCATCGATGCCATTTACAATCGATGTAGATGTTATACACAACCGTCATTCTGTAACCATCTAAATTGCTTTACAATGACTTGCAACTATTGATTCAATAGCAATAGCAAGCACTTCTCGCAGAAATGCTCCTTTGTTTGAATCTCCAAACAATCACCAGCTTCGCGCTTAGCCGCCGGATTCGAATTCAATAGCATAAACAAATGCAAATAAATAATCCGTTCTTACAACGACTAAAGATACGATATACAAATTGTATGATGTATTCCAAACCTATTAGCACTTAATGAGTGGCAGCGTATTTACTTAGCCGAACCCTCATTACAGAAGGATGCCCTAGGTCGCTTCTCCCTTTGTTCTTTTTCTTTTGTTTTAGGTTTCGTTTATCCTTTGCCGAAATGCACCGATAAACACTATGATCTACACGATCACATATACACATACATTACCAAGTCCTTCTCCCTCGTTTTCATCACGAGAGAAACACTTTCTCCCTCGAGGAAACTCACCCCATTAGCAAATGTATATCGCTGAGTTGTTTTCCATCACCCGACCGAGTCGGTCGGGTCTCCGTATTCCGCTCCCCGCAGCGCGCCAGGGAGACGCATTAATCCAAGAGTCGTAGTCGGGTTGCGTTCAGAGCTTAAAGCTTTAGTCGTTTTATTAGTGCAAATGTCGCGAATTAAAGAAGATATATCAACAAAACGGCTAGGTGCTCAACAGAAAATAAATCTTCGTTCATTTCGCGAGTGTGTGTAAAGAGCATACCTGCTCTATCCCATTAACTTCATTTATAAATTGGTAAGAAAGAAACTATAACATCATAAAACAATAAGTTCATTGTAAGTATTCAAAGTTCAAGTGTACGCTTAATGTTTGATCTGTTTTATAAACCGCATTAATTAAAAACAAAAACACGAACGCAAATAAGTTAAATAAAATAGAATTCCTACCATAAACCAAACCTGTGCGTTTCATTTACTTTTCTCCTGGTGAACGGTTCGTTGCGGTGTTTTGTTTCTCAGGTGGACTATCTTCGTCCCATCATTTAGTGAGGATGGGGATAGAAGTGATTCGGTGCCGTACGCCGGCACACATACCTCTTCCCCACAGACTATATCTTTAGCAATTTCTTATGCAAATATTGCAAGAACAAGAACGGTAATTTTCTTAAAATTTATTTTTATTTTTCTACATAGTCTCCTTGTAACTCTACACACTTCTCCCAGCGATGCTCCCATCTCTCTAACCCGTCCGTGGGGGTTCTGTATACTACATGGAGAACCAACCCACAATTTCAACCACAATTTCCGCTTTATTTCGACCGCTTTCAGCGCGTCATATCAACCCCTATCCCACCGTTCAGTTAATTCACCTGCAAAACATGTTTCCCGAAAGGAGGCAAAGCTAAACTCGTTATCCTATGCAGATAATGCATAATTGAGTTTAGCTATCTTTTCGTCATACGGCAGTTCCATTTCGCTAACCCATGAGATTTCCACCGGAAATCGCATCATGTCGGTTAGCAACGGCATAGTCTAATCAAATGACACGGTTGCATAATCATGCAAACGCTGGGGAAATTATCAAAGTATTTAATTTAGTTCCCGCGATCAGATTTCCCTAGCCAATTCGCCAGACACTCCATTCGCAGGGGATCAATGATCTCTTTTCGCAGGTGAATAGCACCAGCTACATTTTCCTCTCCTGCACAATTCTGTCTTCCTATAGTTCAATGCACTCTGAGATCACCATATTCACCGAATTAGGTCAATGGGTTATCCTCAGAACTGCATTGATACATGCACACAAAAACCAAACCCACCCCGAGATGTTTGCATACGGTGTTTCTGTTCTCTCATCCTCCCTTGTTCGTCGACTATCCAATTAACCGAAGTGTTCACCACACCTCGACGGCCGAGAACATGAGAGAGCAAAAACGTAAAACGTAAACGACGATCTCGATTGGTTGTCCGGTGTGCAAATCAAAAATCCCATCTTCATCCCTAATTCAAGATAGTCGCTTGTCATTTCTCATCGCAGTCGGTTACGCCGCCGCTCGGAGGAAAATTTAATTTCGCCGATTTTTAATTGAGTTGCTAATCATCACCCAAACGGAGCATACGTCTCCTGCGTCGATGTACAATCGACACAAGACAGTGTCGAGAAAGAAGTGTTTCATCTTGTATAAAATTTATAAAATTCAATTTAAGAATATTAATAATAAGTTTCAAGCAAAAAAGGAAAAACAAAATTACAAACCATCTCTCTGGATAATGTGCAAAAAAATAAAGAAAATAAAAACAGTGTTTTCTATTTTTTCTGGTGAACATTTCTTTCGGTGGAACAATTGTTGGGGGAGTCAAGCGAACTTAGTGCCCGTGTCCGATACAATACTTCTCTACCCCCATACGTCTAAATAGTACTCGGCGCTTTTCTCTTCAAAATAACTGTTCACGAAGGTGATTGCCTCCTCATTTGACGAAAATCTCTGTCCTCCGAGCGCAATTTTTAGATTAGGGGGCAAAGAGAAGTCGCTTGGGTCCAGACCTGGTGAGTAAGGAGAATGGTCAAGCAGTTCAAACCGTAATTCGTGGATTTTCGCCATGGCAACCGCTGAGGTGTGAAACGGCGCGTTGTCATGGTGAAAGAGGATTTTCTTTTTCTGCAAATATGGCCGTTTTTCCGCAATTTCTGCCTTCAGTTGGTCAAGTAATGATGCGTAGTATGCTCCTGTAATGGTTTTTCCGTGTTGAAGATAATCGATTAAGATAACTCCATGACTATCCCAAAAAAATAGTCGCCATCACTTTCCCAGCTGAAAAGACAGTTTTTGCTTTTTTTAGAGCCGATTCCACCTTTGCAGTCCACTGTATTGAATGTATTTTTGTTTCGAGCGTATAATGGTGTATCCAAGTTTTATCGACAGTAATTAATCGACGTCACAACTCGGATCTATTGCGCCTAAGCTGCGCCAACAGAGCGTTAGAAATGTTCATTCGAATACGTTTTTCGTCTAACGTGGACAAACGCGGCACCCAACGCGCGGACAGCTTTCTCATGCCTAAATCTTGATTAAATAAGTGACAAACACGTTATTTGGACATTTTCATAGACTCTGCTATCTATCTGACTTTAATTCGGCGGTCGTATAGCACCATTTGGTGAACTTTAGCGATGTTATCGTCAGTTGTACCTTTTTTGGACGTCCCGAACGTTCATCGTCTCCCGAGCTCTCACGGCCACGTTTAAATTCAAATGCCAAAAATTTCAGTGTGGTAAATGATGGCACAGAGTCCCCATACACATAGTCCAACTCATCTTGGATTTGCGTAGGCGTATTGCCTTTCAAAATTAAAAATGTAATGACAGCTCGATACTCAATTTTGTCCATTTTCAAAAAACACTCACATCGAATCACTCAAACGACTGTCAATATTTTAATAATAAAAAAAAAAAAAAATTGTAATAATAATATATACATATAGATGTAAACGAGGGGTCCCTCATATGACTTATTTCATATATATATATATATATATATATATATATATATATATATATATATATAAGAAACAAAGAAAAAAGATGTACGCCGAAAGGCATATATAAAAATCAAGTTGTAATGTGTAATTTACAGAGCTCGCATAGAGCCAATAAGTTAATTTAAGGATTGTGATTGTAGTAAAAACTAACAAAAAACAAACGACTGTCAAATAAAAATTACGCATCCAAAACGGCTGAAATTTTGGCAAGTAACTGTCAAAAGATGCACAACTACATTCACTAGCTTTTATTAACGAGTGCTGCTATCTTCACATTGAGGTCGGAAACTTTTCAGTCCACCCTCGTACTCACTACGAATTCATATACTTATAACACCAATCTGCCAAGGATAGAAATCTTATTACATAACCTAAAGGCATTTTGGTGAAATTGGTTTCGTGAGATGTTAGGCAGCTATCTCAAGAATATGACAAACATACGTTTTGCGTTACTACTACCAAGCATAGGGAAAATTAGTTGATCTGTTTCGAAACCATAAACCATAAACTCTTACGATGAAATTATGCTCCGATTGATTTAAAAATATATGGCTGAGTCGCAATAAACCATTATTAATTACAGAAGATAAAAAGAGACAGTTTATGTCCTTTATATGAGAAAGACCATGCGATGTAAAAAAACCATTGCTAGAAAACTGGAAAACATGCATTCTATGGTTCATTGATAAGGAAAATCATAAAAGGATGTTTGGCAATTATTCCAGTGCAATGCTCTTTAACGGCGCATAAAAGATATTTTCTAGTACTCGAGTGCTGCCTTCTGAGTAAGGCCTTGGTCGTAAAAGGCGAGAGGCAGGTGGGGTTCCACCGCCTGGTGAGGAATCACCCCATCAAGCTATAGACTCCGTAAATGGTTACAAAACACTCCGACTCCCTTTCAACGTTTAGCTGATGGACCCAGTCGAAAAAAGCTTGACTAGGCGGTAGGTAAGTCTCAAGGTGAGGTACCGCTTCGTTACGATGTACATTCCGCGATGTGGTCGGGAGACTATATTTCAGACATTGGCTGATGGCCCGGAATATCGTTAACAGTAGGTTTATTAAGCCTGGGGGTTTTCCATTGGTTCCCCTAGAGGCTGGTATTGGGGGATTCCCGCCTTGAGCACAGGATTCGCTGATCCGAGTTCTCTGCCCGTCGTGCCGAAGAATATGTGGTGGTGTTGTTGTTGCGTCGACACGGACGCTGATTCAACGGGAACACCACTACTGCTATGCTGAAACTTCACGTAAAGAACAAACTCCACAAATAAAACACTCGATTTAATCATCATCATCATCGGCACTACAACCGGGATTTAATAGTCACATAAAAAACAGCTTTTTATTTTCGGTAGTCTTAATTTTTAATTACACAGGTGAACTTCTATTGTTTTCGTTCTTCGCTTGCCTGAAGGGTTACCTTTATCTTTCACAATTAGTGCTATTGTAGCTTATCTTTTGCCACTGTTCTTTTCTTTAACTTGTTTTAATTACAAATGGTTTACTGTTCTTTTCTTTAACTTGTTTTAATTACAAATGGAGTTACTTGGGCGAGGCCCTAATTGTTCGAATAAATGTAAGTGGAGCGGGGGCTACCGTGAAATTAATCGACGTTCAAGCTGAACTAGATTTGTGCAACTATCGTTCAGAAATTCACTAGGTAGGTGCAAACACAACACTCCGCGATACTGCCGAATTAAAACCTGAAGTGTCTTGTAGGGAAACGTATCTACACTGCGACGCTAATCGATCAAAACTTGAAGTAACTTGATGGAAATATATCTACTGGTGACACTGACTCAGTAAAATACTCCAACGCGTGTGGCACCGAACGTTGACGGAATCTGACCCCTCTGATTGAATGACATACTGAAGCGCAACTGCTGTTGCGCTTCTCAACCCACCAGATGCAACGGTGGTGGATTTCCACCGATGTGGGAGGACCAAATCGGATCTTCTTGGTGGCGACCAATGAACGATCGATTTGGGGTTTAATGGAAGAATTTTCTCATGTGACCGTACAGGTCTGGTACAACGCCCATTTGCTGGAAGTGCGGATAGTGATCGACCCTGCAGCTGTTCAAACAAAAGAACAAGGGATAGAGGCTGCAGGCATCGTTGATGTAAATGATAGTGGCGATCGCCGGATGACGAAATAGGTTTCTGTGTATTATGTAAATAGAAACGCTATTTCGGGGGTCATACGTTGCGATGCGCATTTTTAACCAATGCGACATGGGAACATCGGTTGCTCACATGATCGGTCAAAATCATGCCGTTGCAGGCAATCGATTTTTCTGTGACGATAAGTAAACAGCAGATTTGTTCGCCATGGCAAGAGCTAGGGTGGAGATTGTTTGCGTTAGCAAAACGGTACGTGGGACTCGATCGTTGGTATGATTGTTTGAATAACAATCATGATCGTGTCCGGTTCGATGATCGGTTGTCGCTTAGGCGATCGATCGTCGGAAATCGAAGCAAGTAACACTCGATGTGTATTTTTGGACCAACAGATTGTTGGAACAAGAACACACAGACAGATTGCGTGTGTTTAATGATCATCGTTGCTGACAAGCTGGGCCGATCGGGTTCCTATATGGTTCATGTAAGGTGAACCGAAATGGTTTGTCGTATGCGTTGATTGAGGCCATGGCAAGAATAATGATCTTGCCGTGGTCTTATTTTTCAGATCAAACTGATGGAGGTGAGCTTTGAACAGCTTGTGGGTGGCTAACCTTTTAGCCTGGTCTCGGTAGGGTGTCCGTCCGACACTGGTTTACCGAGACGTCCCTACTGCTTGCTCGATCGCCGTGTTTCGGCGCTCAATATAAACAACCACTGTTTCCTTAAGTCTATTTTCTTTATTGTTTCTTTGACAAAATTCCGTGGTTCTATACAAATTAAAATAAACACACTTTACAGCCCTGTCGTTAATACAGAAGGAATAAAAAGAACAGCGTACAGCCAAAATGAACAAGGTGATATCAAATTAACACTGCAATAAAAATGGAGTTATTAACTTAGTTACACTATATGTCGCTTAATTAGTTTGTTAGTTCTAGTATGTACAATTGTTGAACTTAACAGTGTATTATTGGCTTAGTTACAAAAATGTCGCTTAATTAGTTTTTATTTCTAGTATGAACAATTGTGTAATTAACACTGTATTAGAAATGAAGTTATTAACTTAGTTACAAAAATGTCACTTAATTAGTTTTTATTTCTAGTATGAACAATTGTTGTAATTAACACTGTATTAGAAATGAAGATATTAACTTAGTTACAAAAATGTCGCTTAATTAGTTTTTATTTCTAGTATGAAGAATTGTTGCACTTAACACTGTATTACTAGCTTAGTTACTTAACACTGTATTACTAGCTTAGTTACAAAAATGTCGCTTAATTAGTTTTTATTTCTAGCATGAAAAATTGTTGTAATTAACACTGTATTAGAAATGAAGTTACTAACTTAGTTACAAAAATGTCGCTTAATTAGTTTTTATTTGTAGTATGAACAATTGTTGCACTTAACACTGTATTACTAGCTTAGTTACAAAAATGTCGCTTAATTAGTTTTTATTTCTAGTATGAACAATTATTGTAATTAACACATTATTAGAAATGAAGTTATTAACTTAGTTACAAAAATGTCGCTTAATTAGTTTTTATTTCTAGCATGAACAATTGTTGTAATTAACGCATTATTAGAAATTAAGTTATTAACTTAGTTACAAAAATGTCGCTTAATTAGTTTTTATTTTTAGTATGAACAATTGTTGTAATTAACACTGTATTATTGGCTTAGTTACAAAAATGTCGCTTAATTAGTTTTTATTTCTAGCATGAACAATTGTTGTAATTACCACATTATTAGAAATGAAGTTATTAACTTAGTTACAAAAATGTCACTTAATTAGTTTTTATTTCTAGTATGAACAATTGTTGTAATTAACACTGTATTAGAAATGAAGTTATTAACTTAGTTACAAAAATGTCACTTAATTAGTTTTTATTTCTAGTATGAACAATTGTTGTAATTAACACATTATTAGAAATGAAGTTATTAACTTAGTTACAAAAATGTCGCTTAATTAGTTTTTATTTCTAGCATGAACAATTGTTGTAATTAACACATTATTAGAAATTAAGTTATTAACTTAGTTACAAAAATGTCGCTTAATTAGTTTTTATTTCTAGTATGAACAATTGTTGTAATTAACACTGTATTATTGGCTTAGTTACAAAAATGTCGCTTAATTCGTTTTTATTTCTAGCATGAACAATTGTTGTAATTACCACATTATTAGAAATGAAGTTATTAACTTAGTTACAAAAATGTCACTTAATTAGTTTTTATTTCTAGTATGAACAATTGTTGTAATTAACACTGTATTAGAAATGAAGTTATTAACTTAGTTACAAAAATGTCGCTTAATTAGTTTTTATTTCAAGTATGAACAATTATTGTAATTAACACATTATTAGAAATGAAGTTATTAACTTAGTTACAAAAATGTCGCTTAATTAGTTTTTATTTCTAGTATGAACAATTGTTGTATTTAACACATTAATAGAAATGAAGTTATTAACTTAGTTACAAAAAAGTCGCTTAATTAGTTTTTATTTCTAGCATGAACAATTGTTGTAATTAACACATTAATAGAAATGAAGTTATTAACTTAGTTACAAAAATGTCGCTTAATTAGTTTTTATTTCTAGTATGAACAATTGTTGTAATTAACACTGTATTAGAAATGAAGTTATTAACTTAGTTACAAAAATGTCGCTTAATTAGTTTTTATTTCAAGTATGAACAATTATTGTAATTAACACATTATTAGAAATGAAGTTATTAACTTAGTTACAAAAATGTCGCTTAATTAGTTTTTATTTCTAGTATGAACAATTGTTGTAATTAACACATTAATAGAAATGAAGTTATTAACTTAGTTACAAAAATGTCGCTTAATTAGTTTTTATTTCAAGTATGAACAATTATTGTAATTAACACATTATTAGAAATGAAGTTATTAACTTAGTTACAAAAATGTCGCTTAATTAGTTTTTATTTCTAGTATGAACAATTGTTGTAATTAACACATTAATAGAAATGAAGTTATTAACTTAGTTACAAAAAAGTCACTTAATTAGTTTTTATTTCTAGTATGAACAATTGTTGTAATTACCACATTATTAGAAATGAAGTTATTAACTTAGTTACAAAAATGTCGCTTAATTAGTTTTATTTTTATTAAGTACAATCGTGAAGTTAACTCTGTGAAAATGAACTTATTAGCTTAATTACAATCGTGAAGTTAATTCAATTATGATCGATCGGAAAGTTACATTGCATGAAACGTGAACTTATCAGCTTACTTATAAAAATGTCACTTAATTACCTTACTTCGCTTAGGAACAATCGGAAGGCTACATTCGTTTGTGCACAATCGGAAAGTTACACTGTGTGAACTGATCTTGTTAGTTTCATTGAGGAGTATAAAAATGTCGCGTAATTACAGTACTTTGATTATGTAGAACCGGTGAGTTATAATTCTTTCAATTCTGTACAATCGTAAGGTTATACTGCACGAAACAACGTATACTCGTTATATCCAAAACGCTACTGTGTAATCGCTCTCGAAGCGACAGGATACCAAAAATCTATCTATCGCCTCGATGACCATATTTGGTCATTTTCCTTTTTACTTTTTCCCTACCATCGAAGGGTTGAACACACACCATGATCCCCTGTTGGTGCTCATCGCTTGTGTCGCCCAGCATGCGAACCATAGACATTGCGTATACAAGAAAAATAACACATTCGCAGCTGGGGCGAGTTGTTCTGAACGGATCATTGTATTTGGACGATCAGCGCCTACGTGTAGCATGATTGCTGATCGTGCGCATGTTGGATGTTGGCATTAATAAAGTCGAACCGGCGTACGTGTATTTACACTGGCGAGTTCTTTATTGCCTGCTTGCTGTCAGATGCGAGTTTCCCAGTGTGTGGCTCGAGTTAGCGGCCGATGTGGGCATTTCGTGTACGAATCGAGAGAAATATAAACATCTCTTGTTGCATTGTCGCCGCTTCTTATGACCATTTCCTTGGTAGGAAGTAATGCAATGTTGGTTGGTTGCCAGATGTGCGACCAATTTGCCCTTCCTATGGCCATGCTTGTGTTTCTGATGGTGTTTAAACAGCGCAGTTAAGTATTGCAGCTGGTGGTTAGTCGTATGGGCAGGTAAGTCATACTTTTCAGGTTTAAAAATGCCCATGTTATACTTTTAGATATTTTAAACATTTCTATTTTGGGGAATGCCTGTTATTGCTGATACACTTTTCGTATCAGCAGACATTACGGTTATTATAAAAAAGGGGGTTACCTGGTGGTAGGTAAGCAGGTAAGTAGTGGCGTTCGCAAGAACCACCACAAGCTCATATACGGGTAAGCTGCGTATGATCAGTACTGATATTTGCGGTTGTGAATGGGGAGTTGGGTTAGGACGATGGGTGGTTCTTCGGGCGCCTTGAAGAACCCCCACAGATACTACCGGTTCCGTGTAGTGCGGTATATTTTCCAATTCACTTAGGTTTTTAAATTTTTGCGAACCGTTCTCACTACTGGTTTTGCGAAATGATTCGCAATGCCTGAAAATAAAGAATTAAAATCATGAAGTTTGAGTTACCCCTTCTCACGGCTGGGTGGAAGCAACCGAATGTTCCCGAAATCCCTAACAAGAAAGACTATTCGTTTATATTCTTACGGTTGTTTCTTATCGAGTAAAGTTTATTACATCTTACATGACCATATATACAAAAAATGCATATCCTCACTTTACAATCATGGCCTATGCTACCCTTGCAGTCACAAATCGTCAGTATAGTTTCATACTTTCACCTCAATAGTTTTATTGCGGTGAGCACCTGATCGGTCGGCCTAAAATCTGTGTCCTTAGTTTGGTGATTCCTTATAGCAAATCTTAGGAAGCGCGTCTTTTTGTCTTTAAAAGGACGAAGCTCTCCTCGTTAGACCGCTCTCTTGTTGCTTGTTGCGGTCGTCGTCGTGTTTCCGGGGTCTTCGGGAAGAGAGACGACCGATTATTGGATAGGGGCCTGAGACGGTTGATTCAAACACTATTTTTGCTTTGTATATTTTTATATATATATTTTTTTTTATTTTTATTTGATATTAAAAAGTGCCCTGTTAAATTTATTAATTCATTGGCGTCCTTGCTCCTCGGTTGCCAATTGAGACTGATCCTCGAAACTAAGATCCATCGCCCTTTTATACAAATTTTTATTGAGATTTGTATGTGGGAAACTGGAAAACGAATGGGAAATCTATTTTTAAGACATAAACATCTGATTATAATACATAGGGAGATAAGGATTTGTATTGTAGGAATTTGGATCTATTTATAGAGAGATAGAAATTGTGTGTATGCGAACCAAATAAACATTTTGATTATTTGACACGTGTTTGATTTGTTTGGGTTATGGATACTTTGTGTGCAGGCGTGATAAATGGATATGCAATGCACATGAAGATATGCGTTGCGGTGTTTGGGTTATAAGGGATTTTTGCGAATTGATAATTGAACGGTTGGTTCAATCCGACTAACATTGGATTGAATGTTAGTTTGGGGATTTAAATGTGTGGTAACGAATGAATTGTTTAACGTATCGCTCATTCCTTTAATTCTCGGTTTTTAATTTAGATTTGCGGATAAGGGTTATTTTTGTGTATATTTGGGCAGGGAAATAGTAGGGCTTTGCAAAGCACTACATCATGATCGTAGATATCTGCAGGTTCACTCGAAGATATGGGAGTGAGGCCTTGGTCGGTGTTATTCCATGAGTACTTAATTGACTCTTGTTGTGCCAGGGTATAACATGCCCCACGAAGAACAATATATGATATGAATATGTGCTACCTGACGGGGATGATGGCATGAATGCTTAATATTTGAGTCATGCTCGTCGATTTTTACACCCTCCCTGCGTTGAACTAGCTGAGTTAGTTCAAACTAAAGTTGTCTTCTCTACTTTTTGGCATTTGATCCCTTCTTGACTCTCTGCGTGTGCACTTCAGGGAGTTTCCACCTTTTACCGGATCTGGATCGTCTTCGTGAATGTTCTTGTTTGGGCATAAGGTCGCCGGCCTTGGATAGTGGTACTAGTCTGTGGATGAGCTGCCGAAATACGTCATTGGTGGTCGTCTAAATTTCGGCCACTCTTGCAACCCTGTCTTTTTCAGTAATGACGTTCTTATCTCTGTTCAAATTCCGTTTGTTGCATAACCCTTAATACCTTCCATTTTGTCTCGCCTTATTCTAGGTTCGTGGGGATGTCTGTGCCCAGTACACAGTGTGCTTTTGGTTTTGCCGCTGCATCTGATCGATTTCTTGTGTCTAAAGCAGTGTCGCAAATACGGTATTACTTTTTCGTATATCTCGGATGGTGGACAGTTCTGTATTTCACTACTGTTTTAGTTTCCTATGATATTAACAGACACTCGGGGGTACTCTATTGTGTGTTTGTCTTTTCGGCCATCTAATTTGGATAGAAATTGCCGCCCGGACGAAAATCATATCTTCTGTCTACATTACTAGACAGAAACGTTTTATGGGTGGTGTGTAAGGGATAATAAGGCGACGGTGTTAGATTCTTCTGTGATGTTAAATTGGCAGAAGATCGCCCGCCATCGAGACTGATCTTTTATTATCCCACCGTTGTGTCCCATTACAGGCTATTAGACATCTGGTTTGCAGATGTGCAAGCCGGCCAATAGCCCAGCCAGTGTTTTGGGAGATAATGTGCATTGAAACAGTGTCTGGATACACATTGTTCCGATCATCAGAACATCCTATCGTGGTGATATGTGTGTTGTTTAAAATAACACAAGGCCATTTGCAGGAAACCTACCATGGCTACGCTGCATTAGAAGACAGTAAGATCGGCCGATGGATCTATGGCCAAAAAGGTAAACACGTCCTGTCGAATCTAGGGAAAAGCTCCTCAGCTATTACGGGTATTTATGTCAGTTGTCCTGGGGGACAACCGAATTGTTTTCAAGTTTTTAGGGTGGTGATGAATGCTGTGGCGAGGTTATGTAATTTTGCCAAGGATTCGAATTAGGGGTAGCTAAGGAGTTTATCGGTTTTTATGGGGGTTAAGAATGATGCGAGGTTCTTCGGGCCCTGAAAAGCCCCACAGCCTTATTTAACAAGTCGGAGGCTTGTTAAATTTTCCGTAATAATTTGTTTTTCGTCGCAATGTTATTAGCCTTCTCTAACTGATTCGTTATTGTAAGTTCTGCTTATTGTGGATCGGCCTATGGTAGACTTTCTCCTTAAAAAAGCCCCAATAGAAAAAGAAAGCCGATGGGTTGACGTTACACGTAGGTGTTATATTATGTTATTTTATATTACGGACGTATGTAAAGACATGCCAGCCCTGTGAGACCTATCCCACTGAGACCATATGTTACGACAAAATTATGTAACACTGGAAGAAAATAGTTAATCATTGTCACATTCCTCTCCGAGTTTACAGTAGCTGTGCGAGCCCTTCCTTCGAGAAATTATCTTTCGATCAGTCTATTACTATTACTATTTATTGGCCTATAGGAACCCGGAAGTTCATGATGTCACTGATTCGGCTGCGCTATCGCTCCTTTTACTGTGCACTCACCTTTCACACTTGACCATCAAACCTTACATTGTTCTCCCATCTCCGTCGCGGCCGTCCTACCGGTCTCTTCCTGTTGGTCTTCCGTCAAGAATTCTATACACGAACCTATTGTTGCCCATTCGCGCCATGTGTCCGGCCCATCTTAATCTTCGCGACCTGATTACTCTCGCTATTGTAGGTTTGCGGTAAAGTTCTTCCAATTCGTGGTTATGGAGTTTCCTCCATTGTCCTGCCTCTTCATCACATTTACCGCCAAAGATATTCATTAAAACTTTATTCTCAAATACGCGGAATTCGTTTTCTTCCCGTTTTGTGAGAGCCCATGTTTCGCATCCGTATAGAACAATTGGCATGATAATGTTTCTATAAACACAGATAATGTTTCTATAAAGCAGTTTGGATTTCAGTAGTTTACTGACTGCGTGCCAACTAGCGTTGCTAGAATGCAGTCTTTTAAACTTTTTACGTTTTTCAAATATCTCGGTCCTGACGTTTATGTGTGTCTCCTGAGGTCCACCTGCTCGCACCGTAATCATATATTTTGTTTTATCTTCATTTATTTCTAGGCCCACCTCTTCTGCCGCTTGCATGATGATTTCACAGTTTTTACTTACAATTTCTAGATTAACGCCCAAAACGGCGATGTCATGCAATCTCTTGCGTGACTCTGTTCACGGATGATCCGGCCATGTTGTAGTCTTGTACCCTTCTGATGACATACTTGAACACAAGGTTAAAAATACATGGTGAGAGGCCATCCCCCTGTTTTATTCCGTCGCGGATTTCAAATGGTTCTGAGAGGTGGTTTTCTATTCTAACCTGCCCTTTATTTTCGTTCATGCAGATTTGAATGAGGGCGGCATATTTTTTCGAGACACCCAGCTCAACTAGAATATGGTAGAGTCTTTGCCTTGCGACTGAGTCGTAGGCTTTTTTGAAGTAAATGAACAGTTGGTGAACCGTCTCTCCGTATTCGCACTTCTTTTCCAGAAGTTGCCTTATTGTGAACTTTTGGTCGCTTGTTGACCGGTTCCTACGGAATCCGCACTAGTAGTCTCCCAGTATTTCTTCTGCGTACGGTGTGATTATCGCCAGTATGACATTTGTTAGTATTTTATATGTATGTGCTTGGTGATATTCCTCTGTAGTTGTTGCAGTCAGATCTCTCGTTTTTTTTTTTTTTTTTTTTTTTTTTGAAAATGGGGACGACTATTGAAATTTTCTATTCTTCCGGAGTGACTTTCTTATCCCATATTGTTTTAATCAGTTGGTGGATCTTTCGAGCGATTGCCTCTTCTCTATACTTCATAAGCTCTGCCAGTATGCCACTCTTGTTGCAGCCTTCTCGGTTTTCAATTGAGTATTGCGTCTACAACTTCGTTGAAAGAGGACTCTGGGATCTGGGGCTCCACTGTATGTACATCTGGTGCGTTTATTTGTGTTTGATGGATTCGCACGTTGCGCAGGTTATCAAAGTACTGCTTCCATCTTCCGAAGATATTGTTTGTTTCTGTACCCAGACATCCGTTTGCGTCTCGAATTAATTTGGCTCTCCCACGGTAGCCATTTCTAATTGAATTTATGCCGGCATACATACCTCTGATGTTCTTTGCTCTGGCATTTTCTGGGATTTTTTCGAACCGAGTCTTCTGCTATTCGCGTTTTTTGCATTTGAAAAGTTTCGTTTGTTTTCATAATTTCTTAATCTCTCTGTCCGTGGTTTATATAATGCCGATAGGTCTTCTCAAACATATCCACTTGCGTTTTAATTATTTAATTGAATACTCGGTGTTCTTGTAACGTAATGCTTCCATGAAAACCACCACAGCGATTGTTGCAGATTCGCACGGGATGTAACCAGCGAATTCGCAATTGAATGCAACCAGCTGACAGACAAATAAAATTCTTTGGTTGTCGAGGAAATTGTAAATACCTTTTTCTTCTTTCGTTAGCGCTTAGCGTATACATATCTAATCTATAGAAATCTTAGGAATCACAAGAAATAAAATCACTATTTCTTCTATAAACTAGAATCAACATTGTTTCAATTCTCTGGCGGATACAATTTGGGATTAGAAATCAAGGTAATCCTTTCAGTTAAACGTTTAATAGCTATTGTTGCAGCAAACGACAAATAGTGTCGCTGAACACCACATTGTTCCTGAAGTTCCTTCCGCGGGCCCACCGAGCATACATTGGGTGGTGGACAGTTTTGTATTATACAAATACAAAACGTTTATTGGTCTTTCAAGCCGGATGCAGACTGTGGATACAATCCACTGCTGCCAGGTTCGCGGCGTATTAAAGAGTTGCCCCAAGTGCAGCTACATTACTGCCGCCAGGTTGTGGTGCATCAACGAGCTGCCCTCAGTGCAGCTACATTTCTACCACACCGCCACCAAGTTCGCGGCGCAATCAAGGATTCAGACTGTGGATCCAGTTCACTGCTGTGGATAAGACCGCCGCCAAGTTCGCGGCACAAGAAGAGTCAGTTGTAGACCAACCCTCTGCCAAGTTCGCGGCATAAATATCACCACCCATTTGCAGTAAGTTACAGGAAATCCGTCAGCAAACAATATGCCGGCGTCATCGATCAACGCTAAATCGAAAACGGCAAATGCCGCATTGGCCGAACGTCGAAGCCTGGCCAGAGTGGAAGCGGATACTGAACGCCAAGACGACGCTCCCTGCCCAGCCGAGGAGCAGGGCAATGACCAGGATCGCGGGAGCCATGCCGAAGTCGTGACGGAACAGCGCATGGCGGCCCAGTTCGCCGCGCATGAGAAGATGTCGTGCGCCTTCTGGAATCTAGAGAGGAGAGGGCCACTAACACTGGCCACGGTGGAGACGCGCGAGCGTAGCCTACATGTAGGATGAGAAGGAATACGGAAGCGGCACGAGGTCATCATTAGCTCGGCAACTCCAGGGACGACCATCGGTCATCGATACTTTGCAGAAGCGTTCATCTGGACGAGGCCGCCAAGTTCGCCGAGGCAAGACAAGCCCTCACCGTCGAACGTCCGACCACGTCCACGGTGCGACCGACACCTTCAGTCGGCCACATGTACGGAAACTTCCCCCCGGGCAGATGCCCACACTTTCCGGTAAATATTCGGAATGGTGACCCTTTAAGGATCTGTTCCTGGCGGTGCTGGCAGACCACCCGGAACCCGTGGATGTGGAGAGACTGTACTATTTGAAGTCCAGCCTCCGGGACGAGGCCGCCAGAGCCATTCAAAACATTCCCGTGACGGAGGAAAACTACAACCGAGCTTGGAACAAGCTGGTGGACCATTATGACAACACTCGCGCCTTGGTCCACTCTGCCCTGACTAGACTCCTCAACGTAGCTGCCATAGCTAAAGACTCAGCCGCAGGCCTGCGCACACTCCGCGAAACCACCAACGATGCGATTGAAAGCCTGGATGCCCCTGCCCGCCCCGTATCCGCCTGGGATGATATCTTGGTCTACTTGACCACCCAGCGCGTGGACCCCCGAACAAGCCGTGACTTGCAGACCACACAGGGCAGCACCACGGAACCACCTACATACAAGCAGCTGGACGCGTTTTTGAAAACAAGGATTGAGGCACTGGAGTTCGTGGAGCTGCCTCGAAGCAACATCGAGCACTCTCATCGGGCTAAGAGCGATCACCAAACCAACACCCAAAGGCCGCGTCTCTCGGGTCACACCGTTTCTCCTCCGGTTCAGAGCCCCCGGTTCACCTGTCCATTTTGCAGCTCATCACATTACTTAGGCCCCCGCGAAGGATTTAAGGCCCTCAATCTGGACCAGCGAAAGTCCCATGTCAATCAACGAAAGCTGTGTTTCAACTGCCCAGGTGGACATTTGAGCCGCAATTGTCCCTCCACTAGTCGGTGGCGACATTGCCAAGGACGCCACCATACCTTGCTCCACGCCAGTACGGCAACATCATCGGCACATCCAAACGTGGACACTACTCCGAATCCCCTAAAATGCCAGACTCCTGGAGTGTCGTCGCACACCCTAACCATTCATCACCCGCGAGAGACCCTCCTTGCTACTGCACGCGTCATCATCAAATCAGGGGACCAACGCCGGGTGGAGGCCCGTGCCCTGATAGACCCCTGCTCCGAGGTAACGTTTATATCCGAACCTCTCGCTCAGCGTCTGTGCCTCCGCCGCCGGGCATCGTTCATCCCAGTTCACGGAGTCGGGGTCTGCCGCTGCCACCCCGCTTAAGCCCAGTCGTCCATCACGATACTGCCTCGTCACGACGGCGCTCGGGGATGGACGACTAACGCTCTTATTCTGCCCGACCTGTCGGATTACGTGCCACCCTCTTGAATTCTGCCTGGCGACCTCGCCATCGCGGCAGGTCTGGATCTTGCGGACCCGGACATCTCCTCTAAGGAAAATGTGGACGTGATCATCGGCGCCGATGTGTACCCAGCCATCATCAAGGTGGGACTTAGAAAGTACGACCACGCGGACATCATCGCCCAGGACATTCATTTGGGGTGGATACTGACGGGTGCAGCTTCGCCCGGCCCAGGCACCTCCAACAGCAAACAACTCTTGACCAGTCACATGACCGGGTCCTCGTGGGTTGCGAATTTACAACTCCAAGCCTGAGGAACTGGTCGACCATACGACTGGTAATTGCAGCTCCCATCAGATGACCAAGAGTAGGCATCGTCGACGTCGACACCGGAGTGTTGCTGCACGCCAGGAGACCATATGCTCCAGAAGTTCCATCCCCCGGCGCACCGAGCATACATTGGGTGGTGGACAGTTTTGTATTATACAAATACAAAACAGCGATTGAATATCAACGACGGGACTAACCATGGGCTCATACAATATCCATCCCAGCGGATTCATTCCTATAGGGAGCAAAACAAATTGAATACGACACTCTGTATACGCACACTGTACGAAATTTCGTGAATAACCGCTAAACCACTGAGATTTTACTTCGTTGGCTATTGATATATTTTAATAGCAGACAAATATAAGCAGACCAATAGAAGTTGACGAAAGCTCCTGCCACACTAGATATACTGTTCATTGCTTAAGAGGAAGGAAGGAAGGATTAAAAAGAGAGAGTGGTGCTAATCTTGAACCCATGTACAGACATTTTCCCACAAGTGAAGAAAAGCATGTCAAACCAACAAACAGAGACCCATCGAGATGAGTCTCAATCGTAGTTGAAGATATAAATGAAGTATTTCTATTATTAATCCTTGTATTATTATTATTAACACTTGTATTTTTTCTTTATTAAATTTGTTAAATCTTTCTTTTACTATTTTACACCAACCCTCAAAACCGGCTCTCTTGATTTTACTCTCTCTCGACTGTAACAGCGTGTACCATCGGCTCTTTGTTGTTTTTCGGCCACAGTTATCCCAATAAGAAAACTGGGTCATACCACGTAACCGTTATCGTATGACCCAATCAACGGCGATGATCGATCTCGAGTTTATCCCAGATATCATTGCCGGTGTAATAACTGGGCGTTTGTATACGCGAGTTCTATGTTTAATGTCTTAATTCTATGTTTTATGTTAAGTGTTAAAAAAGCTACGTAACCAAGCTCCCCTCTCACAAGGGCGCGTGTCATTCTTGGAAGAGAAATGACACACCGAAGATTGATCCAGTGGGATCGCATCGGGTGGTACAGTTTTGGAAGCCTTGTTATTGGTGTTGCTGCTGTTGGTGGCCGGTTGTTTAAAAAAAAGATTTAAATGATAATAAGAAAAAAAAGAACGTTGCAAATAAAACTTATTTTCTCTCCTTTCTCTTCCTGGTGACTTGGTCCTAACAGAAAAGGGACCATAGGGAAGGAAACGGGGCATAGACGAGCACCATTTAGCTGATCACCTTGCACTGCGTAGGGCCTGTCCATCATGGAGCTTTAGACGGGTATTGAATTACCTCCGTCTTTTTCCACCTTTGACCTTGTGAATAACGGCGGAAATTCCTAGCCACCCACAGGACTCGCCTAACACCTCCTTTACTATAGTGAAGTGGTTTCCTTTCACCGTATTCCAGGTGCGACTGGCGTGGGCAATTGGCGGGTCTTTCCCCATTTCGTCTCGAGATAGCACGACTCTAAGTGTTTCTTTGCTCGCTTCCGTGGCCAGAATAAGGGGGTGTGGTATGGTTTGGGTTGGCCCATTTTGCGGCGAAACCAGCATCTCCTTTTTGGTCTCAAATGCGTGCTGGTATTTGTTTGACCACGTAAAATTCGAAAATATGATATGCGAGTTGGCACTGGTGCACGTCAGGGAGTCGCCTTAAGATGTCTAAATTCATCTCACGACTTACCACCCGCGAACAGAGGCTAAATGTGTTGGAGGTGTCGGTGCTTCGAAGGTTGATTCTCGGATGCGGGATCACTCGATTCTAAATAAGAGGTGAGTCCCCTTGACATGATAACTCGCAACCCCAGAGGATTACGGAATCTTCCCTGGTTGGTGGCAACTCCACTGCCCAATTACCTTTCGTGGGTGCCCTGGTTTGCCCCTATAGTTTGCGTTTATGGTTTTGCACCTATAGGTTTGGGCCTATAGTTTGGTGCCTATAATTGTAGGCCCGGTTTAAAAAAATTCCATTTAGGCCCATTTAATGGCTCCTCTCAACGGAAGTCTTTAGTAAAAGACGAAAATCCGTAACTGAAGAGAAGCGTGAGTTTGACCGGTCAGCTCAAAAAGATTTTGACCTCCGAAGGGTTTGTTTGTAAGTGTTCTATCGAAGCTTTCCCTCCTTTAACTCCGTTTGGGCCGTCGGGGTGCGGCCTTGTTGGAATAACGGGCCCAGGATTGTTTCGCAGCCCTCTCCTGTGTGGGTAGGGTCTTCTGGTGAATACCGGCCGCGATCTGGACCTTCCCAGGTCCAATGGTACGGTTCCTCGTTCGGCTGCCTTATGCTCACCCCTTTCCGTCTTATTATTTGCAAAGTCAACGGAGAAACTTTCGGGATTTATGGTTGTTTGGGGAAACTCCAAACAACCATCCGGTCCATTGACCGTGCAATTTTTCGACAGGGAGTCGTTACCCAACAACCCATCTTCCAATAACCTCAGCAATGCGCCTATTACTTGGAAGCTGCAGGGAATTTCTTGACGCAACTTGAAATTCCCATGACAGCATTCCCCCAACTCGCCAAAAAGCGTCGTGGATTTTTGCACATCTATAACATGTGCCGGATGGAGTGCCTTCAGCTTTAAGAGGCTGATCGGTGTCCACGATTAGGCGCGTCGTGTGTCTACAGCCAATGTCCAAAGTTGAGAGTTTACTGCCGTTGAGAGTTTACGGCGGTTGGGTTGGGGATTCCGACTTTTCGTCGACACACTAACGCCGTGTGTGTGTCGACTGCAAAACTAGCACTGCCTATCGCTGTTTTGTGAGTTCTCGCTCTGCCTTGGAGCCTCTGTAGACTGCCTGCTAGTAGAGCTCTAGCTGCCTCGACCTGCCCTGGGCTGACGGTGTTGGGGTCGGTGCTTCTGACTCCTTGAGCCGTAGCTGGCTTCCGAGTTGTTGAGTCCGTAGTTTGCTTCCGACTCGTGAAGCTCGTAGTTGGCTTCAAACTTGTTGAGTCCGTGTGTGCGTCTTTGCTCTGCTTTTCAGCCTTAGTAGGCAGAGCTGGAGCGACTTTCGCCTTCCGTTGGCAAACGATGTTGTGCCAGGGGCACCCTAATCGCGTTTACTCTGATCTGCTTTTGAGTCTTCGAGGACTCGGAACTAGTAGAGCTAGAGCAGGCGGCTTACATTGGGCCGACGGTATTGGGGCTGGGGTTTCCGTCGTTTGCCGCCTTAGTCGGCCGTGCCTCCGCGGCCCTTAGGCTTCTTCTTTTTGATCTCCTGCCAACCATGATTGATCGTGCAGGTCTGTGGGTTCTGGCGTCGACGTTCAGTCGTGGTCATTTGGGAGCGTGTTAGGGTGGGTGTTGCGCGGGAATCTTTCGTTTTCCCCATCTCATCGTGCATCTGCACTTTTCCCACATGTGGCCTTTATGGCCACAGAATTCGCAGCAACATTGGATGCTAAAGACCCACTGGTTCGATGTTGCTGGTTTCTTAGGAGCAGGGGGTTGGTGCGG
Source organism: Microdon myrmicae (assembly GCA_963931805.1). NCBI lineage: Eukaryota > Metazoa > Arthropoda > Insecta > Diptera > Syrphidae > Microdon > Microdon myrmicae. The sequence continues at coordinate 35,598,378 of OZ007501.1, read as the reverse complement.
TGCTGGGTGTGTTTTCCTGTGGGACTCCTTCTGCTGGTGTGGTAGCCTATTCTGAGGCGGAGGTCCGGGATTGCATTGTGGCGGCATGTTATGTCGTGCCCATACTGCCTGCAATCCCGGAAGACGGGAGTGTTCCACTTTTTCAGGCACTCGTCATATAGGTGCCTCCCTTTATTGCAAAAGCTGTAAGCCATATGGGCAACTAAAGGGTGCACCGACCGAGTATCTTGGATCTGGCTAGGCTGCGTGTGGTGGGATTGGTCATCGCCAGCCTGTTGTGCGAATGGGGGCACCCACCCTGTAGTTGGGGCAGGGTTGCAGCCGTTACATTTTGGGCTTGCTGTGTGTAGCATGCCTTTCCTTTTGGTGCATAATTTCTCTGGTGAACAATTTTGATGGCGTAAGAGTCGGGGATTAAAGTGAATATTTGTCGTACGACGACATCCAAACTTCTACCCCCACAGGACCATCACCAAATGGCAGCAAATAGTGCCGGAAGTGGCCCTCTCTAACAACGCTTAAGCTTAAGATAACGGACTTCGCCCTCCTTTCTATTTGCATGGCGAAAGCGGCCATAGTAACGCTCCGACGCCTCCCCACAACGCGGAAAACGAAGCCTCTTATATCCTCCGCAGGGAGTTGTCGCATTACGGAGATCTGTGCACACAACTCTTTGTAGGACACTTGCGGCTGGAAAGCATTCCTCAGGGGCTGCTCCAGCTCCAGGAACGTCCCGAGTGGCGCCTCATTTATCAGACGGTATGCTTCACCGCCTAACCTCGTGGGCAACCACCTAAGGAAGCTCTCTTCCTCCTCCTTCGCCAAACAGAAAAGTGTCTTTTTGCAACTATCTATGCACATCTGGAGTCCACTGGCCGCGTTTGGATCCTTTTGCCCAGAGAACACCCGGATCGTCTTTGAGACGAGATCAAAGATCACCTAACATTATCCGTGAAGGAACTGGCGGTTGGATCGGGTCCCAACTATTAGGTGTGCCCGGTGTACTTGGAGAGGTCTCCTGGTTTCTTAGCGTACCCAGGGGAGACCAAGAAGGTAGGGCTTCAGACGAATTTACTAAGTTTAATATTTTAAATTTAAAAAATGAAAGTTTAATATTTTAAATTGTTTAAATGTTTTATATGTTATATGTGTAATCAAAAATGTAAATTGTTTAGTCGTCGGGATAAAGGAGGTGAGGGAGTTACTACGTAACATAGCAATTAAAAACTCGTAGCTAACTTTAAAAATATTACAAGCAGAGACAACCAAAATTATTATCCTGACATCCAATTTGATGTCAAATATGAGGCACTCCTAGTGTAATTTAAAGTTTTTGTGACTATACGCATCTCTTCTCATAAATTGAAACTCTTCCACTTGAGCGCTTTCATAGTAACATGAATTCCTGCCTTTAAATTGTACCTCTGTTGAGTAAAACTCGATGAATGGGGTCTGATCCTTTCGTAGTCTTGATCCTTTTTTGTCGGACATAAAGAAATTGTTTGGCTTATCATTTTGTAAGCGCGTGCTTAAGGTGGTGTATGAGAAGAAGTTAAAGTTACTATTGTGCATTACCTGTCTTGCATGGGAATTAGTGTAAATATCAATCCAGCACGGTCAGAAGTTATATTCGCTTAACTCACGTTACTATTGTTAACCAATAAGTATCTGTTTCTTTAAATTTCATGCATTTTAAAGTCCTGTGAGCGCAAAAAAAAACGAGAAAACTGATGTTTATGTGTGTATTTGTTGTCTCACCGAACGACACAAAAGCGAGCATGTTACCCACACTCTATATTTTTTAACTGCATTTTTTACTTTAAGTCTGCAAATGTAATGGATTCCAATGTGTTACAGATATTCAAAATCGTCTCACGGATGGTTATTTTCCAGAAGCAAGGTTGATGAATAAAGTAATCTTCATACGACTGAAAAGAATAATTTTTGTTGATGATCATAATTGTCTCAAAACATACATATTTAAACTGCGTATGAAACTCATTTCCGGCCTATAGGTCGTCAATTAGTGTGGTTGAATTGGATTATTGATTGATGGCCTCAACTTTGATCATCAATGTGCGTTATATACAATTCCGAGTGTGTTCCTATAATTAAAAAGCGACTGCCGCTGATCAAATAATCTTTGCACTCTGCTGTGGAATTCATTCATTACGTTTCGTTTCTGCTGGTATTGCAGTATTGAGGTTTATCTAATCTCCGTTTTGGTTTTATCCGCACAAGTCTCTAATAAATGAAATTGGAGCCATTCGCTTTAAGTTTGCGACTAAAGACGCCTTTAGCCCCATTGCCGGCCTTGCGTACACGATAGTGCGGTTGATGCTAACTTAATTAATTTCTCGGTCATACTGTCAGCAGTTTCGAATAAATTAAAAGCGATTTGTGTTTGCGCTGGCCAACGGTGAGAGAGCATTTGCGACAGTATGTGACTCTTAACACTTAAACTCATCAGTCATTCGAATAGCTGGCACGCGAATTCATCAGCCACACCCTCTTGCAAATATATGTGAGGGGAATAATACCTGACGTTCCACTCAATTGACAGTAACAATGACTGGACCATGGTTTACCCTTTTACCAACAGTTTTCTGTGGAAGAGTGGAGTAAGGATTTGATCGAGAGCCATCTCGATTCATCATGTGGGTGGAACTTGATACGCCTTAAATAGGAGTTAGGTGCAAGTGGTAGAGTCATTCAATTTAAATGAATTCATGCAAACTAAATGAGGATCAAATTACGTGCCTTTATCTTCTTGGACCTCAGATAGAGGTGAGGTCCTTTGTTGATAATCTGATACTTTCCGGGAGTTTAACCCTCTGTACCGGTCGGCAGTCAAGCGAAACAGATGTGACGAATTTTATACCCGTGTGTTTAGCATATGTTTCCTTTTTATTGACTGTGATAGATAGAAACAGACGAATTTGTCAGGCTTTGAATGTAGTATTGCCACATGGAATCAAAGGGTGGGTATTCGTTTTGATAAATGGAATCAAAGGGTAGGAATTTGTTTTGGTAAATGGGCAAGGAGAGGAGGCTCAAGCGCTATACGTTTTTGGTAAATAAATTGATTGAGATGTGGACAGTGTAAAATGACTGTGAACAAAATTTAGGATATTGTTCTTGAGAATTGATAAAATGACCTGTGAAGGACATATGACACTCTTTATAGGCTTATGTCTTCTAGAAGATTGTTACAAAGCATACATTGAAAAATTGTACCCTTTTATTGAAGCAAGAACCTATATTTATGTACAATCCGTCAATGCAGAGTTTTTACCGTCTATCTAAAGGGATCGAAATTTGTTACCGGATTCTTCAAGTAAACATTCCAAGAGTAGTTCTTATATATCTCAAATATTTCGTGGAATAACCTTGCATTTCCTGCTTGGTTAGACTTTTACCGGCAAAACGATTGTTCAAAATTTTACTTTTTTATTTATTTATTTATTATTAACAAATAATTCAAAATTACATATTAATAAATTAACATAATGATCCTAGCAGCTGAGACTATTGGCTTTTTACTTTTTTAATTATCAATCAACAAAACAAAAATTGTTTGGTTAGACTTTTACCGACAAAACAGTTGTTCTAAATTTTACTTTTAATTATCAACTAGCAAACAAAAAAAATTAATTGGTTAGATACTTACTGACAAAAAATAGTTATTCAAAATTTTCCTCTTAACTATTAAAAAAAAAAAGAAAATGAATATGGATATTAAATATACACTAGGGATTTCATGTAAAAGGGCGATACTTAGATATTTATTTAGAGAAGACGAAATCCATCGTTTCCTTGGTAGAAATTCAAACATGTGCTCGTTGGAGAAGTAAAAGGGTCCTTAGTGAAAAAAATTCCTCGTCAGTCTTTCGATTTCCCGATCAGTTGTCAGTCATAGCGTGTGATACAGAAATTTTAATCAAGAGGAAACACGGTATATCTCATAACTTTGGTTTGATAAAGGCGAATATATCCTGAGAAAGGTTGGCACAGAACTAATAACCTTGCCCGTAAAAACAAATTATTATTGCAAATTTAACAAGCATCGAAAACGAAAATGGCCAAACGATTTAAGAATTTTCGCATGGAATGTCCGCTCACTATACAGAGCTCGAGCTGCATAGTAGCTAGCCGATGCCCTGTCCGAATATAAGACTGACATAACACCATTAAAAAAAATAAGATGGACGGGGAGAGGTGTTATTCAAAGAAACGAGTATGACATTTATTAAAGTTGGCATACAAAACACCATGTGCTCGGGGTAGGCTGTGGGGGTTCTTTAAAGTCTTCTCCAAGAACCACCCACTTCCTCAACTTAACCTGTCTTTTCCCCCACCCACAAGACACCATACCTACCTGCAATTTTGGGCAGCGTAAGCTCCCAGCAGCATTTTTCATACCTGAAAGGAAATCTCTCCGACGGCATACATAATTCCGAACTTTTCTGGTTCTCTATAGATAGTTTAGTATTTAAGTTAGATATAAGGTAAAAACAATAACAAAAACAAAGTTTTTTCTTTTCTTCATTTTCTTTGTATCCAATTAATTTCCCTAAAAATGCATGTAAACAAAATAACCATAATGCCGAAACACAAATTTTCATGCTTTAAGCATGTAACTTAGAGAGTCCGCAAGGGACCAGTAAGTTAAGAAATAAGATAACATAAGCTAGAGTTTAATCATTTTTGTCTAGCAAGTAAGTAAATTATAATAATAGTGTTACATTTCATTACCGAGCTCTATATCTATACATCACCCGAGTGATGCATCATTCACCATCCATCTAATATCAATAAGATTTCCTCTCAATAAAATCCAATAATCAAAGAATTCTGCGTGCAACGCATATTCGCTTCTCCAGCCGTAGAAGTAAAGACTTCCCCAAATCAAAAACATATTCTGCAAGCAATGCAACATTAAATTCATTCAGAAGCAAAGTCTTCAAAATGAGTCATATCGCAGAATAAACGAGAATTATCCATTAAATCGTTTCACCGTGGATTCCGCTGCGTTGACAAAAACAGACGGACACCTGTTCACCGTCGACGCGGCCTCATACGAGGGTTGCCTTTTATATTTCGGGATTAGAGAACAAAAACAAATATTGATCATCGAAAATCACTTTATTGTTTTTCAAAATATTCCCCATGAAGATCTATACACTTTTGCATGCGTTTGAACCAATTGTCGAAGCACTTTTGCCACTCTGATTGAGGTATCTCCAACACATGCATTCTGAATGCAGCAACCGCTTCTTCAGGTGTCGAAAAACGTTGACCTCTCAGTTTGTTTTTTACGTACGGGAATAAAAAGAAGTCCTTCGGTGCCAAGTCAGGACTATACGGCGGATGACCCATCAAATCGATGTTTTGGGTGCTCAAAAATGCAGTTGTCGCAGCCGATGTGTGAGAGCTCGCATTGTCGTGGTGAAGAGTGATCCGTCTTCGGCGGTTGGTTTTCCTGATTTCTTGGAAGACAACTGGCAAACAAATGGTTGTGTACCACTCAGAATTGACTGTTCTGCGTTGTTCTAGTGGTACGGTTGCGACATGTCCAGTTTTTCCGAAAAACAGGCGACCATTTGCTTGGAAGTGCTTCGTGCGCGAACAACTTTTGTTGGATTTGGCTCATCTTGAAACACCCAGACAGTCGACTGCTGTTTACTTGCGGGCTCATACGCGTAAATCCACGATTCATCACCTGTCACGATGTCATAGACGTGTTTCCAAGCACTGCGACCGTATTTTTTGAGCATTTCTTTCGACCAATTGACACGAGCCTTTTTTTGGGCGATTGACAAATTGTGTGGGATCCAACGCGAACACATTTTTTTGACAGTCAAATGTTTATGGAATGTTGAATGTATGCTGGTCCCACTAACGCCTAAGGTTGTCTCAATCTCACGATAGGTCACATGACGATCTTCCAATATCAGTTCGCGCACAGCATCAATGGTTTTCGAAACAACAACTGATTTTGGACGACCTTCACGAAATTCATCTTGGAGTGAACTACGACCACGATTGAATTCACCATACCATCGATAAACACTGGTCCTTGATGGAGCTTCATCGCCAAAAATTGAATTAAGTTCATCCATGCACTGTTGCTGAGTTAATCCACGCCGAAAGTTGTAAAAAATAATCGCACGAAAATGTTGACGATTTAATTCCATTTTTGGGCCGAGATGAATCTTTTAAGTTACTGTAAACAACACAAATAGCGCTCGTATGTCAAAACGTTCTGAGTGCGTATAACCTCAAAAATGTCCAACTTTACGACAGAGCTGTCAATTGCCGGATTGCAACACTAGGGTTGCCAAATCCCGAAACATAAGAGGCAACCCTCGTATTCCGACCGACAGGCACACCACACTAGGAGCCCACACTCTACATTAACCAGCACCCCAACTGTTCAGCTACCGATAGACGTTGGTGTTGAAAGAAACGGAACTCTAGTAGTGGATACCGGCGCTGGAAGGAATCCAAGTGACAAGCAAGTCCATAACAAGGGCAAATGCTTCAAGTTAAATTCTAAAAGGAGGGACCAAAAGTCAAGCGGCATGTGCCCTAGCTCCTCACAAAACAAAAAATTGTGGAAAAAACCCACAATAATCAAAAACAAACAAACCCAAGATAAAGGCAAAACCTTTACATTAAAACAGAGAAACACAAAAAGGACATATATGTTAACCATACTCCAGGGTTATCTAGTTTCGTTTCTCACCTATTACCCAGCCTAACATATTTGCTATCTCCAGCAGGTATCATTTCAAATCAAATCCATTCACAAATACACAATATGGTCAGGTACACGAATAGATGCACAATATTATATAATACATTTCTAATAATCAAATAATTTCATTCATTATTACCACTAGTGTGTAAATTAATAAATAAACAGGGTTGAACAAACAATCGCTATACAAAAAAAAAAACCTACAAACACTATTAGAATTAGCAAAATAATTCCTATTACAATCAAACTAATCATACAAACAAACAAAAAATACAATTGTTAATAATTATTTAATAAGAAAACAATTATATATATATACCAAGGAAAATCATCAATTCATATATATCATTCATTAATTACGTATATATACTTTACACAATTATTAATAATAGACTATAAGGAAATACAAAGAAAATTTCAAAGTAGAATTAATTACATATAACCTAAAAAAAAACCAACCAAATTTTTACATATGATTAGTATAGTTATCAATAATGACACATATACAAAGAAAATTTTAAATTATAAATTGTAAATAATTAATTAATTACATATATACATACAGATTATGAAGAAAAACAAAAAATGTTGATAAGTAATATCTATTACACAAAAATTATAGCGAAGGAAATTGTTAGATAATAAACCCTTTATAAAATGAAATTGCGTTTTTGTTTACTTTGAAGCAAAAACGTATTTTCGTTCGCAGGCGTACATCATCAACGATCTATGGCCACATCGCCGCGGCCCCTGATGATCGTGCATTGTTTGATCAGGTGTTCGCTGATCATTGTCTGCATTCCAGGCATGGAACTTACCTATACGGCATATGAAAATTCTTACATGCTCGATCACGATTGGCCGCGACCAAGTTGATCGTTTCGCTCCTCCTCTATCGAGGCAATTCACCACCATTGAATCTGATGGATGTGAGTTGCATCGGGTAGTCAGATTTCGTCATCTTAAGAGTGCACACGGACTATACGCCCCTATTGAGGTTCTTTAATATACGGAGTCGAGTCCAAACGGAATATCTTTTTGTCTTGTGCGCGATCCTGTGTCGAGCTTGTGTTGAAGTCCGTCCTTGCGCGAGTCGCTTAATATAACCGCGTAACTCTTGTTTGTCAAAGGGAACACTAAATTAAGTGAAACGAAAATTATATTTAACAAGTTTGCTGTTTGTTGGAAGGAATACTAAGTGGTGTGAAACGAAAATTAAATTTAATCGAGTCTATTGTGTTAAATGGAACACGTAGTTAAGTGAAATGAAAATTATATTTAACAAGTTTACTGTTTAAACAGGAACACAATTGTACACCAATCCATCGGACTTACACCAATAAAAATAACATTTTACAACCGACCAATTATACTTGTGTTTCGTTTTCCTATTCGTTTGTCTTCTCTCGGTGGTCGATCACTTTCGTCAGCTTTTACGTAGGTGGTGTTTATATTGAATCCGCGTCCGTGTTGACGCCCGAGTATAAGCCCCTACAAGGCTTTCTAGTCAGCCAAAAACTGAAGCCAGGCATCATCGACTTTAATGCAATAAACGAAAGGCGTGTGCGGCAAGAGGAATCCCCTGACGACGAAAAAGAAGAATACTACGAGAACATCGAACTGGCCCTCAATGCCTGCCCAAGATACGACGCGAAAATCGTTCTTGGTGATTTGAATGCGAAAATAGATGGGGAGCCGATTTTCAGGCACTACGCAGGTTCCCATAGTTTGCATGAGAACACTAATGACAATGGACTACGAGTCATTGAACTGGCAGCATCAAAAAACTTGGTCGTTGCAAGTACCAGGTTTCCGCGTAAAGATATCCACAAAGCCACCTGGGTATCACCTGATGAAGCCACTCGCAACCAAATTGACCAGGTGTTGATAGAACGCCGCCACTTCTCGAGCCCGATGACAGTACGAACGTACTGAGGTGCCAACGTCGACTCGGAACACTATCTTGTTGGTACGGTTTTCCGGGCGCGGATTTCCTTACGGAGACGTATGGCATCCGCGGATCAGGTTCAGATCAACACGGCTGCCTTACGCCATGAGAATACCAGTAACACTTTGGTCACACGAGTTCTGGTTTTTTCTACTCGCTGAAAAGCTAGAGTCACGACGGCTAGGGAATAACGATCAAATATTCCTTTACACACCCAAAATTATTAAAAAACAAAACTCTGAGTCACTCTTTGTTCTTCATTCACTTTTATTGTTTCCTTTACTTATATAACCTTTATTAATTATTTGTCCTTCTGTTGCAACAATTAACATCTATTTCCTTTTCGTTAGTCTATACACAATTTTCTTCAAGTACAGGCTTTGTTTTCACTTGATTCGTCCTTCAGTTAACATTAATTAGCTTTTACTTCACCTTCTCTAATCAATCAAATCACAATTCATTTCAAACAAAGTTCTGGTATTCGACGTAATTCATTCTTATATTACACCAACTAATATTTACTGTTTATTCTTTATTCCATTTACAATTTACTCCAAATAAAGTTCTGGTATCCCACTTAATTCATTCTTATGTTACAACAACTAATATTTACTGCTTATTCTTTATTCTATTCACAATTTACTCCTCGACTCTCTTGTAACTTTCGCTTCCTTCTAAGTTCACTACCAAATTTCCCTTTCACAACTAAAATCAGACTGCCTCCTAACTTGTTCCTACCTCTTCTCGTCACTTCGGGGTCAACACCTCCCGAAGACGATAATGCAATTCCGATTTGTATTGACCCAATATCCAATTTGCAATTCCGATTTCCAATTGCGTTGAAATGCGGCGTCAGCCGATATACCTCCATCGGTTTGCGTTGCACAGTTCAACATCCGCAATTGCAAATTGACCTAATAAATTTTTGTATGGAATTACTTGCTTTTTACGCTATATTGATTCTGACAAAATTCGGGTCAATGCATTGCATTATCGCTGGGGGTTATCCGAGTTCAGAATCGGTTGGCGTTTTTTGGTTTAAGTGCATTAATGAGCTCATGTACAGCATCTTTATCTATATCGTCACTGATACACTTAACACGCGCTAAGACTCGCCCTCGATAGTGCTCGACGGAGGGAGAGTAAGTCCTGGGGCCAGAATGCAGAGCGTAGAAGAGAAATGGACACGCCTTAAGAATACTGTCATTAGTACAGCCAACTCCATCTTAGGCAGTGGTCGTAGAGATCGGAGCAACTGATTTGATGATGAGTGCAAACTAGCGACTGAACGTAAGAATGCTGCATACCGGGCCATGCAGCTGTCTCATAGGACGCGGGAGCGCGAGGAGAAATATAAAGAGGTCAGAAGATCTGAAAAAAGGTTTCACAGACAAAAGAAAAGTGCCTGAGAAAAAAACCTTGTCTGTGAAACAGAGGAAAGTAGAGAGCGAGGTCCGCACCAGACGCGGAAGTTCTACCACATAATCTGCAGTATGACGTGATACACACCACGCTGCACTTACAGCAAGGATAAAGAGGGTAATCTAATCACCGTCCTGAAGGCATTCTGGAGCGATGGGTAGTGCACTTCAATGAATTGCTAAATGGTTAGCTCACAGAAGAATTTGAGGCTCCACCAATGTAAAATCAAGAGCCAATGTTGCCGCCACGTTGAAGAAACAATAAAAGTCATAAGACATACTAGCTGAGCTGATCAAACAAGGAGGGACAGCGTTCCATCACACAATTAATGAGATCGTGGTCTACGTATGGGAGTAAGAGGAGATGCCGGAAGATTGGCGCCGTGGTAGAATTTGCCCTATACATAAGAAGGGAGATATCACACTGTGCAGCCACTATAGGGGTATAACATTGCTGAGTACCACCTATAAGATACTCCCCTCTATCCTACAAGATCGGATAGCCCTATCCGCTAAAGTCATTGTGGCGGTTTCATGTAACGCCACTGCTCCGCTTTACATATAGCATAGTAACCCTCAATATAAAAGCATAACCAGGGTAACGGGCATTGCCCAAATTCATCAGGCATACCACAATGCACCAAGAAACAATCAAAAGCCTGGTTTTGCGCGGCGTAGTATCTTTGGGAACAACATCAAAATTTCCATCTCACCAGACGAATTGCTTGACTGTGCGTTGCATAACATCGATGCTAAATAGAGATTGCCCAACATGCGACGCGCACCAAGGAAATTCAATCGGCGCCAGCAGCCAACGATCTTACCAACCATTGGTTCCCATTAACATGCACCACCCTCTCACCAAGAGCAAACGGTCGCATCATAACACAACCAATGCAATATGAAATGCGTTTAACGCTAATTTCTTCGCTTAATATGGATCGCGCACGTGCAGACTGAGTTCTCGGGTTTGTCCTACAGCGAGCTTCTCGGTGGCTAAACCATACCACAGGCAATGTATAAACCATGCCTATCTGCCACGGGAGAACCAGCACCGGCGAAAATACACACACTCTGCCGTGGTATGCCTCTAGCCAATCCAAGAAGGCTAGTCTCATTCAAATAAATAAATAAATAAATGAATTACAAAACATTTTTACCCCAAAAAACTATATAAGTCAAATATTTTGACAATACTACCATCCCCATCAATTGAATCATACGAACTCGTAATAACTGCAATCGATCGAAATAAGTACTTCTTAAGATGATAGCATAGTCTTTGGCGATTTGCATTCCAATGAGTGTTATCAGAGGACCAATCCTTTTATATCTCATACCATAGTAGTTCCAAGGAATGTATCTTTACGATTAACCCCGCCAACTCCAGCTTCTGTCAAGTCAGCAATGTCACAAATCATATGAGCAGGCAACTTGACCTGGTCTTCATAATTTACCCCATTAATTCTTAACTTGCACTCAGCCCTCACACCCTTTCAACAATCGTCACCCCCCCTATTATCTTGTCCCTTTATCATGCCACCTCAGTCGACTCCTTTCCACTTCGAAACTATTTTCCTTATAACTTCCTCAAAGCCTATTTCCGCCTTATAATTGAGTGTCTTAGCAAAATCACATTTTGCTTTGTCCATCTAGCGGCACCGTTCTCTATAATAAAATGTTAAATTCCATTTCCCTATACATTCCTTATTGCCAACATATAATATAGGTTTTATCGCCTCCATGGTATAACCACAAATTCCGTGCTATTGGAAATAAGAGGAATAAACTGTGGAACATCTTTCTTAGAACGCGTTCTCCCCATGAGTACTCCAACTATCTCGGTTCCTTTTTTCATTTCATGGAACTTTACAGTTCCCCCTAATGCAATTATAATTAGATATTAAAACGTAAACCAATTTAATTCACAGCCTCAAAACTTGTTTCCAACTTATTAATTCCAATTACAAATTTGATGAATATCCCACCTCTCTTTTCTATAACTCAATTATTTCAACCTACCCACGAATTATCGCCAATATTTTCGCTTTATTCATTAAACCATCCTTATGAGACGACTCTTTTGAGCCTGATCCTTCCTTCAAAGACCTGTCAGATTTCTCCCTCGCCCCTTCCATTTATCAACTTATCCAACAACATCAAGTTGAAGGTAAATTAATCCATCTTAAACATGAGTTCAGCCCCGACCTAGTTGGTCTCCCTGTTGTCTTCTTAAAAAACTGCTCCTCCATTCTCAATGATCTATAATCTATCTCCTTCACAAAGCGAATTCGCAAACATTTGTTAATCATCTTTTGTCACCTTTGCACATAAAAACGGACATAAATCCGATGTTACTAACTATCGTCTCATTGCTAAACTATCCCATATTCCAAAGCTGTTGGAAAACATTTTATATGAAGCGTTATGTTTCCACTGCAAATCTCTCATTTCACCCAACCAGCATGGTCTCCTATGTGGTATGTCTACCACCACCAATTTAATAGAATTCTCACTCACACCCTCTGCGCCTTTGGGAACGGCGAGGAAGTCGATGTTATCCCAACGGATTTCAGTAAGGTTTTCGATAAAATTTCCCACAAACTCATACCTTTAAGTTATCTTCACCTGGCTTCGAACCTACTGATTAAGTCGAATTCTTCGTACCTAAATACCGAATCTACTGAGGAAGATTTAGGGGTAATCTTTCTAATTCTTTTCTTCCCCAGGGTAGTCATCTTGGTCTGCTCCTATCTATACTAACTAAAAATGACACAGTATCAAGCACTTCTGCCTCTCCAGATCTCTTCACGTAAACGACCACAATCTTTACAAAACGGCGAACTCTCCGCTCGCTTCTTCACTTCTTTCGAGAGATTTCGTTAGCTATTTGGTTTGGTGTCAAATAAACTGCCTTGGACATCGACAAATGCCATTCAATCAGCTTCTCATGGAATCTGCGTCCTTATTTCATACTTAATCAGTCGACAGCTTCTGTACAATCTGAGCATCTTATGTCATAACGAGCTGAAGTTCCTTTGACATAATCCTTAAGATCACCTTCTGCTTTCAGTTTTGTGAAACGCTTGTCGAAAGAATTTTCTAACCCTTACGTTACTCGATCGCTCTACGTAACCTTTTTTCCCCTTTGCTACAATATTCTGGCTAGATCTGGCCCCGCACTTTTCCATCCCGTTTAATACCAACCCGTCTTAGCTTGCAGAAACCTTGTCTCTTCTACTTCACATCCCATTACAACTCTAACGAATCCATCTCGCGAATGTTACGGAGTGCCAACTCTTACCCCGGTTCCTTTGACATTAACCTTACCCCTTCTGCTCTCAAACTCCGTCCCCTTACTATTCAAGGTGTTGATTAATGAGGTCTTTAGAAGCAAACGTTTTACCATTCAAGGCGTTTTGCAAGGATTAAGTCAGATGGCTAGGTTTCTGGCATGCACGGCCAATACGAAATTAAAGTCCGGAGTCACTTATAATTTGTTGCAGATTTCACCTGCAAATAATTAAAAATATGTGTAAATAAGAACGATGTACTCACTTAGATGTGGTGCAGTTTTTTCCTGAACGGGTAGCACGTGGTTTACCGGCTAAGTAGTCCGGTAGTTACTTTTTAATCGTTGATTAGTTACTTTTTAATCGCCCACGTCAGCGCACTCACATGACTGACCCCCGATGGGGTGAAATATGACACCAGGGTGAAGCTTGCTTCCAACTAACTGCTTCTGGTGTTCGATAACAGGGTACTCGTTAAATGTTCTTGTTTGTTCGGATTTCAACTCGAAAATCTACACGGGGAACCAATACGAAAACTTGTTCGTAATTTTTTTAACACCAAACACACTCTATTTGCAGAATGCTTGCACCCATGAGTTCCTGAACTCCTGAGTACAGATAAAAACAAACAGAAAAATCGACACGTTTAAACGACTAGCATTTTTTATTTATCTTCCTTGTCTCTTTTGTTTTTTTCTTTTATTGAACTTCAAACCCGACAAAGCACGACAAATTTTAAAATACAACGCCAAGCGAGACTAAAATTTAAAAGAGACTGTTCAAATCCAATTTTCAATAAGTCGCACATCGAGTTTAAAATAAGAGAGAGCAAATCGCTGATTCATGTCCTTTTTATATGAACACTACAAATTTGCCCCCACGCGTTTATTGATTCATTGGAATTTCGTTCCGGTTCTTTCGCTGACCTGCACCATCTTCCAGTTAATTGTCAGGTATATAGGGGTAGGAAAGCGGTAAATTTGCTGGGAAAGGGTCGATGTGCAGAGTTGTGTGTAAAAATATTCAAAAGGCCCTCGTTTAGAGAATTTTGTAATTCGTTTTAATTTATGATTTACGAAAATGCGAGATAGGGGACGAAAAGGGTGGAAAATGTTAGTATGTTATATATAAAGACAAATTTTGACCATGGGAATAGTTTTGTTGGGATAGGATTGTATTGTAAGGGATGGTGAAAATGTGATTTGAAACTGTGCTATTGAAGTGTAGGACAATGTTGTTTTAAGATATGATATGAATTTGTGTATTGATTTAGATGGAAAGGGGAGTGGTAATTAACATTGTTAATTATGTAACACACTTTTTTTAAACAACCAATTAGAATGGAAATGAAACAAACTTGGTGGATTACTCTTCAAATTGCGCATATCTTTACACATTGGATGGACATAATGTACTTTTAGTGTTACTTTCTGAAAGCAAACTATCTCTTCGAATGTTACTCGGCAATTTAAAGCAAACTCCCACTGTTCATCAGAGCGTTAACTTTCCTCCTTTTTTCCAAATTACAACTGCGTCCTTAATTTCAAAACTCCGTATTTTATTCTTCTCGATTAGTTGGGAACAACATCCTTAAATGCTGTTTAAATTTTATTCGGTTTAATTCGCTCTATCTCTTAAAACATATCACATGAAAGGAATAAGTACTTTGGTAATGTGATTAAAGGTCATCTATTGCCAAAAATGATACTTTAGCATTAGTTCAATATATAGTTACCTTTCCTTGTCGCTACATATCAACACCACCACCAGCACTTGTCATTCACTTCCTCCATTAATTTAACAGCCGAACACTTCAAAGAATGTCGAATACTCTGTCTTTCGGCAGATATAGTTAAAACACAATGATAAAATCGGTAGTTTTCACTTACAAGAATAATCTAATCAAATTTTGTTCATTTGTCTTAATCAAATTACCCCATAAAAGGGATGGAAACATTAATTGCCTCTGCGTTGGTTACAATAAGGAATTGGATACGTCATTAAAATGATTGAATGACCTATCGGTCAGATAAGCTTACCCAACAAATGCGACACTAAACGAAAGAAAGCAGCAGTTATTTCCCAAATAACGCAATAAGGAATGAAGCGTTAAAAGACATGTACATAAGGTCGGTGCCCTGTGCGATTGTCATAGCGCATAAAAGCACAATACAACTTCCTATATTTCCTGGTGTATAAAAGTGTCTATCAATGTGTTTCTATTATTCCAGTTTTAATATCGCACTACGGTAATCGCTGGAAGCTTTTATGCAAAGAATAAAATGCGTCAGTTATCAATTTACACCCACGATTCTCTGGGGTAGTCATTGTTTATGTACACGATTGTTCGACACCTACATACACACTCAATGCAATGTGTTTAATAAAAGCACGAGTATGGCTTCATGGCGATATTTCATTCGAGGACGTGTGGATGAAAAAACAATTTTGATGGAACGTCACCGCTACAACAATTCCAGAAACTCAATAGCTTTTTCCTTGTCAAGAGCTGAAATGAGCAATCGACTTCGCTTCTTATAAATTTGATATTATTCACATAACTTTGGTCTATTTGTCCTTAGGTAAAATGTCCTTGGTAATCAAAATCACGAAATACGACGCGTGAAGTGCTAGTAGATGGATGTTTTTGCAATTTTAAGACCCAAATAGCGTTCACAAAAAAGTGTCACGAAGGAGGACGCGAAATAGAAAGGTCTTCCTTCTCAACGGATAAATAATGTAGTGCGTTTTATATTTCCATATGAATATGATGGATATGAGTATTAACCTCCTTGCCTCAAAGTGCTTTTCATGTACGCTGAAGGTCATATTATTTGCTCAGACTATTATTGGTTTTTTATTTATATACTGCTCTCGAACTATCGTTGTATACTTCTCTCTTGCCGCCTTAATGGCTGAGTTAGTAAGAGGGTTATGTCTGTGGTTTGATTGTGCAAGCGTGGGTTCAACTGACGACTCTTGCTATTGTGGAGTTACGAACAATTACTGACGGTAGGGAAGGTCCCAAAGCCCAGCAGCCCGGTGTATACCACTCCATTTAGCTAAAGGCTTTGTGAAATGGTTGGGAGAAATCTGTGACCATCTTTCGGAGCTTGGCTGATGGACCAGGTTGAGAAAAAATATCATTTCAGGGCGCTAACGCTGCGCCATAGGTTCGCCTTTCCTGGTAGAACTAAAATAAAAAAAAGAAAGGCTATGTAGTGCTTTGAACCATCTCCTTCCTTACATACACACATACATCAAAGTCCCATAATCCTTAACTAAAATTCAAAAAACAATCATCTAAATTGAAAATTCGCGATAAACGAATCAAATGTTCGTTTATCGCCCTTGCACCCAACTCCCCATAATCATCCAACGAATCCAGAAATACATTACCCCAATCCAGCAAAATTCCTGGTAAACGAATCAAATATTCGTTTATGATCCATATACATCAATTTCCTATGAACCTCAAAAGCAAACATATGGTAAATTGAACCAATCAATTTCCATACTCACGCTCATGTGTCCGAGAATTCGCTTAATCGAATTCTTATCTCAAAAAACAAACACTTGGCTTCAGCCAAAGTATCTAAATCGAGATTTTGCTTTGAATTCGATCTCTTCGAGATAAAAAATCTCGATTTGGTTTCATTTATAAGGGTGATGAATTGCATATTCGAGGATCAGGTTGGGATCAGTTATACATCAGTCATACATACAGGAGACATACAACAGTGAGAGCTGATAGAAGATACAACATAGGTTGCGATACAGTCATCATAGCATTGATACAAGTCATTTTCAGTCTAAATTTTATACAATACAGTCGTGTTAATTAAATTTGAATTTAAAAAAAAAAAAAAGTAGAAATTTAAAATTTAAATAATTAAAAAAAAAAAAAAAATTGTTTTGCCTGTGAAACTTTGTGAGTGTGTACGTGAAACAGAACGTCAAGAGCGGTTTGAACATTTTATAATTTAATTTATATTTTTTAATTTATATTTTATTATTTGTTTTAATTTTATTCACTTAGTAACTATTCTTAAATAATCTTTTAATTCCCCAATATAGGTTGATTAGGTTTGTTTGTTTCTTTTCTTGGTTTTTGTTTGTGCCCCTCTCCCCCTTTTTTTCTTTTCCTTGCTTTCCACGCGTTTCTTGTCTCTTTTTCGTGCTCTTGCAGTGTCGCTTATCTGTTTACATGTATACATACTCGCCATAAATGGACACCTGGTCTTCTCGTGGTGTAGGCCATCACTCCGATCAGGGCATGGTGGCTCTCATAAAGAGATTAAAGGAGGATCTCGAGGCTCTCAAGGCTGATAGCGCTGTCCTGAAAAGTAGATTATCGCGACTAGATGCCACCCCACCTGCATCCCCGTCCAGAACCAGTTCGGAAGCTTCTGATTCGGAATCAGAGCTCGGGCCGGAGTTAGAGAATGTCACTGACAATTCTGATGACTCAATGGACGACGGTGACTCGCATACCCCACCCCAAACTCATCTGGGGCCCCAAAGCGGAAAACACCACTTCCAACAATAAGCTGCGATGGAGGACCCTCAAATAAGCGTGTCGCCACCGGCTACCCGCCACCGGCTACCCACCAACACCACCCCCACCATCATCATCAGCTGTCCCCAAAGCGTTGTCAAACCCCGCGATGACTCAAAATTATTTAAAAATCGTACCTTGCTCGCCGAGGAACAACGCTGGTAGTTAACTCAAAACCAGGGGCCGCTTGTGTTCCCAACACTGTTCACCCAGAGGCCGGGGTCCGTCCAGCTGTTTCTAAGAAGAAATAGTAACCCGGGTTCTTTGCACGCGACCTTAATTTAAAAAATTTCGACGGTGACATGAACCGACTAGGGATTTCCAACTTCAAGGCAAAGACCTTAAGCCCATCCCTAAACAAAATCATAACCTACGATAGGGAAACCTACCGCAAGGTTAACCACAACCCCAAGGCCAAGGAGGTGAATTATTACACATTCACACCGGCGAATGAAAAGTCGTGGACCATTCTTCTGAAACGAGTTGCTTCTTGTTGGGAAAAGAACGACACCGTAATTGCCCTCGAGGCAACCTTTCCTAACGTCAACTTCACGGACGTCAAAAAATTCTGTCCCCCACAACGATTTGTGAAAATCAGACCGGAAAAATACAGCAAGGTGAACATATGGGAGCTTCACCTTGCCCCAGGGACCGACGCGACGGAGCAATCTTCAATGCTCGAGAAACTACTTAGTTTCTCCCGCTTGATTGAAGATATCGACCCCGATATGAAAAACTAACAACCGAGGCTGAGAGGGAGGCACTCCTTTTCACTGCATATGCAAGACATACCCTCCACAATGGATTCCAAAATTAAAGTGATCCTTATAAATGTCAACTCCCTTGTTTCGCTTTCCAAGCGTATGATAGTGTCTGACTTCATAAAGGATAACCGGGCGGACGTGGTAGTTGTAACCGAAACTAGGTTGCATCCATGTCACCGTCCCGTATTCCCAAACTTCTCCATGATCGAAGAGATCGAACCCTCCCTGGCGATCCCACCATCAACGGAGGTGGCACTTGTGTGGGGAGGAAGTATGTACCAGCATGGGCACTTAGTTCACTTGCTCCTCCAGTTATACTGCTTTCGACGATGCACTCGAACATGGCAGTCGCTGACCACTACTATTATTATTTATTGGCCTGTAGGAACCCGGAAGTTCATGACCTCACCGACTCGGCTTCGCCATCCTTCCCTGTCCTGGGCACTCTCCTTCCACGCTTCACCATTCGATCCGATCTCCTCAAGGTCAAACCTAACATTGTCCTCCCATCTCCGTCGCGGCCGTCCTACCGGTCTCTTTCCCGTTGGTCTACCGTCAAGAATTCTATGCACGGTCCTATCGTTCCCCATTCGCGCCACGTGCCCGGCCCATCTTAATCTTCGCGACTTGATCACTCTCACTATTGTAGGTTTGCGGTATAGCTCTTCCAATTCGTGGTTGTGGAATTTCCTCCATTGCCCTGCCTCCTCGTCATATTTACCTCCAAAGATGCCTCTCAAAACTTTATTCTCGAATAGACGGAATTTGTTTTCTTCCCGTTTTGTGAGAGCCCATGTTTCGCATCCATATAGAACAATTGGCATGATTATGGTTCTATAGACACGGAGCTTTATGTTACGTGATAGCAGTCTGGATTTCAGCAGTTTACTGACTGCGTGCCAACTCGCGTTGCCGGAATGCAGTCTCTTGTTAATTTCCTTCGACATTTCGTTACTGGGCGTCAGTATCGTTCCCAGATATTTAAATTCTTTAACTTTTTCAAAGATCTTACCTCTGACGTTTATATGTGTTCTCTGAGACCCACCTGCTCTCGCCGTAATCATGTATTTTGTTTTGTCTTCATTTATTTCTAGGCCCACCTCTTCTGCCGCTTGCATGATGATTTCACAGTTTTTACTAACAGTCTCTAGATTATCGCACAGAACGGCGATGTCATCCGCATATGCGAGCACTTGTGTGACCCCGTTCAGGGATGATCCGGCCATGTTGTCGTCTTGTACCTTTCTGATGACATACTCGAGCACAAGGTTAAAGAGACACGGTGATAGCCCACCTCCCTGCTTTAGTCCGTCCCGGATTTCAAATGGTTCTGAGAGGTGGTTTTCTATTCTAACTCGCCCTTTGTTTTCGTTCATGCAAATTTGAATGAGCGCGGCATATTTTTTTGGGACTCCCAGCTCAACTAGAATATGGTAGAGTCTCTGCCTTGCGACTGAGTCGTAGGCTTTTTTGAAGTCAACGAACAGTTGGTGAACCGTCTCTCCGTATTCCCACTTCTTTTCCAGCAGTTGTCTTATTGTGAACATTTGGTCGCTTGTTGACCGGTTCCTACGGAATCCACATTGGTAGTCTCCCAGTATCTCTTCTGCGTAAGGTGTGATTCTCGCCAGAATGACATTTGTTAATATTTTGTATGCGGTTGGGAGCAATGACATTCCTCTGTAGTTTTCACAGTCAGATCTGTCGCCTTTTTTGAAAATGGGGATGACTATTGAGGTTTTCCATTCTTCCGGAGTGACCACGCACAGAAAAAACCCGAGATTATTTTGCACTATAATCGGTACAATGTACCAAATGGCCGGCAGATACACGACACACCGACGGACGAATAGGTGGCCCTTGGCAATGTTCTTCAATGTCCTCGATGTAAGCGCACTCGCGGCGTTCGTCATTTATAAAGAGAACAACTCCATGCTGCCGAAAAAGACGAACGCCCTCCAATCAAGCGAACAACTTGCCCTGCCAAGTATTCATGAACGCTCGAAAAATGTTCAAGTCATGAGGCATTACTCAACAAAACTTGCAATCGAGTCCCTCATGGGCAAGGTTCAGCCGCTCGTGCCGACGACCCAGACAGCATGTCCGCCCCTGGATAGTACAGGAAGAAAAAAGATCACTGGTTGTTGCCACATTTGTTTATCGCAGGCTCTGAAAAAGCGGCGAAAAACAAGATAGGCGTGTCGGCAATGTGAAATTCCGGTTTGCGACGAACACGCAACTACGTTGGTTGAATGTAATGCATGTCACAGAAGTCCTTCTGAATAAATTTGTTTGTTAATTTAAATGCATTTTTATTGTTTTTCATTAATTATTAGTTATTTAAATAGTTAATTATCAATAATTAATTATTAATTAACTATTTAACATTTAATTTTGCATCATTCTTCATCATTCTCAATGCTTTTTAAATTGGGTACCCGGTCGTGGCTCAGAATACAATTTTTTAAAATGTCAATTTGAAAGTAAAAAAAAAATTTTTTTTATTGAAATTTCGTAATTATCATTCAGAAACGTTTGAATGGAGATGATCTAAGACATGGGACCGAAATTCGTCTACTAGGCCGAGCAATCGTGAAATTGCGACGAAATGGGTACCCGGGTACCCGGTCATTGACATACGGGTTAACATGTCTCTTTAAAAAGTGTTGAATGAACTATGGCCTTCAAACAATACGTTCACTTGAAGAGGACATTTTATCTCTCTCAACGCAGGAAAGCGAACCAAAAGAAACTTGTTCGAGCCTAATTTACAACCCGATCTATATCCCACCTCAACCGTTCACAATCTCCAACTTACATCCTATTACCAGAATGACAGAGCCCTTCGCTCCAAGACTAAAACGGGATTTGAAAAAACTCACTCCCATCCTTTTGATATTCACTGGAGCAGCCCTAATTCCAAATATTAGCAATCAGGAACTATTCCCGTTACCCTTCGTTGTTTACCGCGTTGGGGTTAGTAATCGACCTAGTGATGATTCCTCATGTCGTGGTGTTCTCCTAGCCATCCAATGCGACTTGAACTCAAAGCTTATCGCCTCATCTTCTACACCCAAGGTTGTTCTTATATCTGTGCAAATAAAGCTACCCCAAAAAGCACTGTAAGTCGTTTGTTGCTCTATCCCGCTTTCCCACCCCATTGAACCGTACGATCTATCGACTACATAATAGAAATATGCGAATCTCAGAAGGATATCATTGTTCTTGGCGTCTTTAACCTTCCACATATTCAATCGATCTTATCTGAAGATCAATCTTACTACATCACCCCCCTCCACTATTGCCAAGGACTCAAGACTCTGCCAAGTAAGCAACATCTTAAGCCACATGTACAGGCAACTAGACCTATTTTTGACGTCTGATCCATCTTAATCCTGTGTCTCAACCTGGTCTTTAATCCTTTCAACCATTGACAACCACCGCCACCCCTTACCATCCTTCTTTCATAAATCGCCGCTGCAGGCCACCCTGCCTTGTCGTCAGTATCAATATGATTTCCGCAAAACGAACTTCGCCTTATTGATGACTATCTTAGCAGATTCTCATTCGGTTTTCATAAACACCTAGGTGTAGCAGAAGCTATTTCAAATATCTACAAAGAAATCTTCAAATCAATTTTCCTCTATTTTCCTTATTCTAGACATAAAACTTCAACATCTTCACTTCATTGGTATAACGCAAAGCTTCGGTCATTACGAAATCAAAGAAATAAATTAAGGGCTACTTTACTTCGTAGTCGCTGTATCTACGACTACTCCCATTATCTAGGGTCCTATCTCCACTTTACGGAACCTTATAACTTCCTATATCAAAATTACCTAATAAAAATACAAGCCAACTTGCTAAACGACCCAACGGATTTCTTCCAGTTTGTTAATATAAAAGTAAATCTGATGGTTATCCCATCTCCAGTTTCTTTAATTCGGAAACCTCATCGGATCCAAATGGCATTACAAACTTCAGTGCCTCCTTCAAGCAATCCTTCACTGACGAATCTTTTGTTCCTGACTCCTCCTATTTCAATTAGTCACTTAATTTCTCCCGTGGTCCATTTGCATCTCATCTTATTGATACACCCTCAATTGAAAGGGCGCTAACCCAATTTAAAGATGAATTCGCTCCCGCCCCAGACGGTCGCCTCGCTATTTCCTTTAAAAAATGTGTCTCCGTTCTTTTATGCCCCCTTCCGTTAATCTTCAATCTGTCGCTTTTCAAGATATGGAAACATTTGTTTATCCCTCCTATACATAAAGAGGGACCCAAAGGCGATGTCTTGAACTATCGTCCTGTCGCCAAACTCTCCTACATTCCGAAACGTTTTGAAAGTATTGTGTATTAAGCGATATCCTTCTTCTGCAAAGGTCATATTTCTAAACAGGCAACACGGCTTTCTTGCTGGTAAGTCTACCACCACCAATCTAGTTGAATTTACTTCCCGCACACTCCAAGCTGTAGAGAAGGGCAACGAAGTCGACGTTATCACAATCGACTTCAATAAGGTTTTCGACAAAATTTCGCACAAGCTCACTCTTTTTTAATTATCCTCCGGCGTTGAACCCACATTAACTAAGTGGATTTCTTCATATCTAAGTAATCGGCTCTACAGTGTTAGTTTCAGATTCGGTCTATCAAGACTCTCGCCACCTGTGGTGTCCCTCAGGGCAGCCACTTACGCCCACTCCTCTTTATATTCATCATAAACAACATAGATATGATTGTCAAGCATTCTAGCATCTCTTTGTATGCTTTGACCATATTAAATTCCTTAATACAATCCATTCCCTGGACATGATTCTTCCGTTCTCCAAATCGACCTCGACAAGCTAACAAATGGGGGACTTGCCCCATTAAATGAAATTATCTTCTATCTCCTGCCCAACTTTTGTCCACCGAGTTAAGTTTATAACTAAATGTTTGCCACTTATTTATTATATTTTAGTTTTAAGTTAGTTGCTAAGTTTATTTATCGTTTGCATTAAGCTAACTATATGAGGATTCTGCTCTAATCAAATTAAATAATATACTATTCGAATTGGAATCGAAACAGCATATGTACAGATTACATTATGGCGAAAACAAAGCCACCGAGTACACATTCGCTTCGTTGGTTTCATTTATTTGAAATCAAACGCAACAATTTATTGAGTTCGTTTGTCCCACCTCAATCGAATTCATTTCTCAGTTTTTTTTTTTTTTTTTTTTTTTTTTTTCATTTTTTGCTTCTATTTTCTGTTTAGTTTACGACATTACACTTCTATAAGAAATTTCCACAACGACCATCAACAAAGATCTTCGATATACAACTTCAAAGATGACCTTCGTTTTCTATGATTTGTGACCGTCTCTGATTTTATTCTTAACGAAAACACGACCGTCTTTTGCGACGATTTTTAAATGAGTTTATTTTTGTTTTATAGAAACACAACTGTCTTTTTCGGCGGCCTGTGAACGACTTGCTTTTTTTTTATTAACAAAAAATAATTTATCGGTATCTTTTTCATATTAACTTTCAAACTTCACACTTAAGTTGGATCACTTTAAACCGTTCGTGCGAATTGGAATTTTCGGAACCTCAATCGTTTATATTTTTTCTATTTAGAAAAACAAAATAATATATATTTTTGGGTCGTAAAATTCACAGAGGAATTTATTGTTTATTATTATTATTGTTTATGTAAATTGTAAAAAAAAATCTTTTTTTTATTCATATTTTTTATGATAAATTAGTACTTTTTTGTCAACAAGGCTATTGAAAACTGTACTATTACATTTTGAAGTTTTAAAAAACGAAAAAAAGTTCATATGGATTGGGTACAGTCATGAGGGCGAAGAAAGAAACTTTTCCTCAATTTCTTTTCAAATGGCTGAATATATCTATTTAAAAATGTTTGCCTAATTTTATTATCATTAACAACTTTATATATTTATAAAAAAAAATATATATATAATTATAAAAGTTATTAAAAATTATTCCAAAATAGTTACTTGTCGTGGATATGATAAGTCGAGTTCTTATCTCTTAATATCAAAAAACGAAAGAGGGTTCGTTAGTGGACTACTCTACGAGTATCTCAGGGGTTAATGATGGATTTTGAAAGGTATTACATTTTGGATTTTTTTTAGAGAAATCTAAATACGAAATCATGATTTTGGTTTAAAAAATCGACAAATTTTCTTTGTGAACCAAGTTCTAATAATTGAAAAAAAGAATTTTTCGCCTATCCCCGAGTAGAGGCTCTAAATTTTGTAAAATTGTAGTGTGGCGGTTCCCTTGAACGCCACAAACCATCTTCCCATTACCTAGGTAAAAACCCCCATATAGGGCATACAAAATGAATAAAAAACAAGTATTGTGGCAGCTCCATTGAACGCCACTACTTACCTTACGGCTATGATAAAGAAATAGTTTCCTAAAACACATAAAAGCGTGTACTTACCTTCCATAGCCGTACCTATAATATCAGAAATACCTTGAAGCATTAATTCTAGCTGACATAAAATTTCATCAGCAACAACTGTTAATTTCCCTAAAAGCACTTTGATCGCACCATCACGCAACCAACATGAACCGAACCAATACATTGTACATGTCTCGGTTCGATTCCCATCAAGTAATAGGCATCCACCACATTAAAGGCAATTTGGTTGCATCACCTAGCAACCAACATTGCTCGAACTATATCAACGACATATACTTTTAAGTGCTAGCTGCACGCATGCAGAGGATATTTTATCTTTCTCTTTGCATACATACCCACATCGACCGGACATCCGACCGACAAATACATGAGGGTATCTGGCTGATTGCCCAAGCAAGTCGAGTTCTAAAAATGGAAAATTACCATCGAGAATTCGACTACGTGGAGATGCCGCCAACATGTGCACGATCAGCATAAATGCTTTACGCAGTCGCTGATGGTGTATGCAACAAAATCTCTATGTCGAGATAATGGCACCAGCTGCAACCATGTCAGCTTATGTTCCCTTTAGGATATTATTGTATCCACTGTCCGCTTGCTCATGCACAGCATGAGGGTGCGATCTGTGTGTGTGCACATCCTTTCGATGATCATCTTTGAATATCATCCCTTTCATGGTCACTGAGGCGATGTATGGAATTTTGGTGTTCTGTCGCTACGGTGGCAATAATTAATCGCGATACGGATTCCGTGGAGGCAAGTCGTGCCTCCACGTTAAACAAATTATACACGAGTCGAGAACAGGAATCCATTAGAGCCAGATCGATGAAAGGGGTCCTCTTGTGTGTAAAGTCGAAGTCTATCGGTTATCGCAGAAGTTTCAATACAATTGTAGTTAGTTTCTATGATGGCATAAGCAAGGATGCGGGTTGCATAAAAAAAACCGCCGATGAATCCTTCCCTAACATAGTCTACCAAGGAAGGAGAAAATAAAACACCGGATCTTCTTTTCATTCACTTCGTTATTTTTTCATCAATTGATATCAGCCTCTACACTTTCTGTTGTATTTAATAAGTTAGCGAATATCACAGCACTGTGATACAATTAGTTCGATTTTCTTTTAAGATACAACAAACCAGCCAGCAAAGCGGTTTTCTTTTGCACGAAATTAATTTGGAACTTTAGCGGTTTTCTTTTACACGAAATCAATTTAGGATTGGAATTAAAACGCACACGAAAGAAAAGACACATGTGTAAAGAGACAACTTTCGGACAAACTCTCCGCGGGGATTTGTAAAACGAAGGTGCACCCCCTTCAAAGAATAAAATCTGACTGACTTTTTCTAAAAGACATTGATCCAGCCTCAATGCCTGTGATGGGTTTCCACGCACACCATCGCAGGAGAAACATCTCTTCTGTCAAGCATTGACCAATGGGAGCCGATCAACGTCCCATTGGAAAGTTCATGCATAAGATCGTTTCTATTGGAACGAATGTCTTCCTATTGGAAGGGAGGACAAACGAACTCGCATTGAAAAACGAA
This sequence comes from Microdon myrmicae, assembly GCA_963931805.1. Classification (NCBI taxonomy): domain Eukaryota; kingdom Metazoa; phylum Arthropoda; class Insecta; order Diptera; family Syrphidae; genus Microdon; species Microdon myrmicae. The sequence goes on along the minus strand of OZ007501.1, from coordinate 35,571,646 downwards.
TTGAAGGGAGATATGCAGCTGTTCACACATTGGCATTGGTAGCCCTAACATTTCTACGAGGGTTGCCTCTTATGTTTCGGGATTTGGCAACCGTAGTGTTGCAATCCGGCAATTGACAGCTCTGTCGTAAAATTGGACATTTTTGTGGTTATACGCACTCAGAACGTTTTGACATACGAGCGCTATTTGTGTTGTTTACAGTAACTTGAAAGATTCATCTCGGCCCAAAAATGGAATTAAATCGTCAACATTTTCGTGCGATTATTTTTTACAACTTTCGGCGTGGATTAACTCAGCAACAGTGCATGGATGAACTTAATTCAATTTTTGGCGATGAAGCTCCATCAAGGACCAGTGTTTATCGATGGTATGGTGAATTCAATCATGGTCGTAGTTCACTCCAAGATGAATTTCGTGAAGGTCGTCCAAAATCAGTTGTTGTTCCGAAAACCATTGATGCTGTGCGCGAACTGATATTGGAAGATCGTCATGTGACCTGTCGTGAGATTGAGACAACCTTAGGCATTAGTGGGACCAGCATACATTCAATATTGCATAAACATTTGACTGTCAAAAAAATTTGTTCGTGTTGGATCCCACACAATTTGTCAATCGCCCAAAAAAAGGCTCGTGTCAATAGGTCGAAAGAAATGCTCAAAAAATACGGTCGCGGTGCTTCGAAACACGTCTATGACATCGTGACAGGTGATGAATCGTGGATTTACGCGTATGAGCCCGAAAGTAAACAGCAGTCGACTGTCTGGGTGTTTCAAGATGAGCCAAATCCAACAAAAGTTGTTCGCGCACGAAGCACTTCCAAGCATATGGTCGCCTGTTTTTTCGGAAAAACTGGACATGTCGCAACCGTACCACTAGAACAACGCAGAACAGTCAATTCTGAGTGGTACACAACCATTTGTTTGCCAGTTGTCTCTCAAGAAATCAGGAAAACCAACCGCCGAAGACGGAACACTCTTCACCACGACAATGCGAGCTCTCACACATCGGCTGCGACAACTGCATTTTTGAGCACCCAAAACATCGATTTGATGGGTCATCCGCCGTATAGTCCTGACTTGGCACCGAATGACTTCTTTTTATTCCCGTACGTAAAAAACAAACTGAGAGGTCAACTTTTTTCGACACTTGAAGAAGCGGTTGCTGCATTCAGAATGCATGTGTTGGAGATACCTCAATCAGAGTGGCAAAAGTGCTTCGACAATTGGAAAATATAACAGGCAACCCTCGTATCATAACAATAGAGGGTATATTGGATACCGAAATGGGATCCAATGCATAGGCGCTAAAAATGCGGCTTCGTTTGAACAAGCCAATGAAAATACATTAGGATTGCCTATGCAGTGGTGATCCGAGATAATTGGATGCAGCTGCATAGGTAACGATTTGCATGATGTGATCGGGGGATCGGTGATTGCTTGAGAAAAGCAAACACAGAAGGATTTCTGTGAGCATGATTGCCATGAATGTCGATAAGGGGACTGTGGAAGTTTTCTTAATGGTTGGCAATGGGCATGGGTGCCGATCAGGGGACACGAATATGTTTTGGTTGCGACGGCAAGGTAGTAATCTTTGCCGTGGGTTTATAATCTTGCCGAAAATTCAACTTTCAGATAAGCTGTATTTGCTGATAATGGTGGGGATCGAGCGATGCGTGGCTCTTCGGGCCCTGAAAAGCCCCACACAATCATTTTAGAGCAAACAAATTTCTGTTCGGTGTAAATTTAATATTAACATTGTCAAACCAACAAGTTAACTTTCATAATTATTTCCCGTTTACTGTGTAAATATAAACCCTAAATATCGAATTAACTAACGAATAATAAATGAGAAAGAAAGAAGTCATACGGAGTTCCATTTCGTCGACTGGAAAAGAAGCAACTGGGTATAGCGGTGGACCTGTACCCCTGAGGCACCTTACCAAAGATTGGTACAATCATCACCACAGTAGAAATTTCGGTTCATTGATTTTTGAGATATCATACACATCGACGTTGGAAATGCTGTTTTGAGATATACGGGTTTAGAGTTTTCAATAAAGATAGGAGCCATCTCATTAAATTTTCTTCGAATTGACTCCAAATTTCACGAGAACATTTCTAAGATATTGTGCTTTCATGAAAAATAAAAAAATAAAAAAACAATTGTTCGAGAATGATGATTATACATAAATAACATTCATAATTTTACTTGTCTTCCCCAAAGTATTATGTACTAGTATTATTAGTATTATGATAAAATTGTTTTCAATAATTTATTAGTTCATATTGGATAAGATAAGATCCTAATGACGGTCTGCGAACGACCCCGTTTTCATATTTAACGAAAGCACTATCGTCCTTCTGAACTTTCTATTTTATGTAAACATGGCTGCCTTTTTCGACGAAATGGGAAGGATTCTCGTTTTCTTTTTTATTTTTTCATTAAAAAAGGGCGGTTTTTATTGGCGGTTTAATTCAGATAGTCTTTTATCTGTGACTGTGAAAGTCGATGGGTGATTTTGAATTTATTTTACCCTTAATTTACACCTCATTAGAATCAGGACTATCTACGATTCTAACCAAACATTTTTTACAATGTATGGGTCGCAGTACTGTAGCGTTCTACGAACGCACAATTTCACCCAGGGAAGGTTCTTACCCTTCAAGGAACATACTTATCTTATCATTACACGTGCCCACAGACACGTGTCCCAAAGCTCCTAATCATACCTGTAACAAGGGTCATAGGAAGCTGCAAAATGCGAACCCGATATAAAAAGAAGCAAGGAACTGAACGTCCCAAAGCTTTCAATATCAAGCAACAAGTCGATTGTAGTAAAAAGTAAAAGCTTCAAGCATCCATTCATCTTATACCCTAAAGATCGAAATGCGCCGTACTCCAGCACTGCACAATCGAAAATCCTGAACATCTACACGATGTTACAAGGATTTGTTATCGCCAGCAAATTAGCCCACCAACGGACGCATGTGCGGGTAGCTGCGATAAAGACCACCCAAATCCGTCAAGCAAACAAAGGCAGCGACAACCTATCCGCTACCAAATTGCAGGCAACCGTAATTATCTCGACGAGATAATTCGAAAAATGTATGAGGCTAAAAACCTACAAAGGATCTATTCCGATCCAACGGTCCCTCTCGATTTTCACACCCTTTAGAAAGGTCTAATGGATTGTTAGTTTTAACCGAAAGAAGTTAAACAAAACCATGGGCCGTACGTCCATTAAAATTGCACGATATCCGTCGGCCGCGCGCCAGATGTGATATGCAAATAGAGGCGGCACACAATCGACAACCGTCGATCTGAATTTCGATCACCACCACGGATAGTGATAATGATGTTTAAGGATTTATGCAATGAATGACTTCTCCTTTCGGGAATATAAGAAATTTCCCCTGGGATAAATTGGCATGCCGCTAACAGAGGTAATGACGATTCTGTTAGTGGGCAGAATGGGAAATTGTCTCTGGGGAAGAGACAGATACGACCGGTATCTAGATGCTTGTGGGTAAGATAGAGTTAGTCAGATTTTGATCGCAACGCGACGAGGAGGATAGTCGAGAGTAACACAATCGAGGACGTGTTAATTTGTAACTCAAAACGTACGTTAATAGAGCGAGTTGTGTTTATAGTGTCGTTGAGAGTGCATGCGCGGCGAATACCAGGAACAACACAATCAGTGTTGAGTTTCTCATTACGGAGTTGGTAACCTACTGTAAAATCTACAAACCGTGACAATAAAAAAAATAAAATAAAACAACAGGTTAAGAACAAACATCCTGAGTTTAATTGGTGACCGTGTTCACTCTAGTTTCCTTTGATTTTGTTTTACTTCGGACAGTGCTTGGCGGAAAAGGTAAAACAACCACCAAGCAGTCACAACCATTACGCCAAAATTAAACAACCTAACATCCGCCAAAGTACCTCCTTTGTTTACCCAAGAATTGGGATAAATGCCTGCAATGCGATTTCTGACTGATCGCCAGTACTTGTTTATTACTTGAGATACCAAAGATATATTTATATATGTCACTGGCGTCGTTTCCTCGTATTTACTTATTTTATGGGAGCCGTCATGGAGGTCTTTGCTGTAAGTATTTGAACTCTATGATTTCATTGCCTGTATATGCATTTCAGCTTTTATAGGCTTACCCACAAATAGTTTGGTGTGTTGATTAAGTACAATATATTCAACATAGGAAAATTGTCATTAAAAGATTCCGAGTATTTGTGGAGGTCAGCTTCAATGGACAAGTATTCGAAAGTGGTAGCTCTTGCCTGTAATACTGGTGAAATATACTAAAAACTCTCATAATTGAACAGTCCAGTCATAAAGTAATGCGGATCTACATACTATCCGCTTCGTTGCCTTGATTCATATCAGATTTCTTTTACTTGAGCAGAGGCAGCACCTCACGGCTGAAAATTAACGTAGCACACTCTCTATGCCTTTACTTAATAAATAGAGAAATTTCATACCAGTGTTTTTTTATAAAACTTCCTGAGGAATTGGTGGTGAAGTTCTTCTGTTTTAATCAATTGGAGAAAAAGAAATCAATTCGTTTTTCGTTAGATGCTATGGCTCGTTGAAAAGTGACATTCACAGAATCGATTCATTTGTCAGAGTATACAATATGGAAGTTAACAAAGAGAAAATTCGGGAAAGTTTACAATTTTCCTCTAATAAAGGCAAAAGCTGCAAGTCAGGCGGTTGAAATTATGAATGGCGTTTATGGTTCCTATACTGTCATAGTCAGTTACGCGCAATTTGGGTTTTATCAATTATTAATTTAATTATAGCTCCTCAATAGTATACTGGTTAGTATACCCGCCTGTCACGCGGGAGACCGGGGTTCGATTCCCCGTCGGGGAGCCTCTGGCGCAAGACTAATGATCTTGCCCGGAAAAAACAAATCATTATGGAAAATTTAACAAGCCTCAGGACTTGCTAAATAAGGCCAAGACTTGTTCCAGGTTGTAGTGCCGATGGTAATGATGAATTTAATTATAATTAATTTACAAAAAAAAAAAAAGAAAATCACTTAAGACTCTTGTCCTATTTTCAGTAATTTTTCTTAATTACCTTACTGGCCCCTCACAAGCAGTATAAATTGTATAATGCCCTTTCGTTTTGTTTTGATTTTCTACGTACAATATTTTCTCAATTAACATATAATATGTTATCCATAAATATACATGAGGCCTTCCTCTTCTACATCTCTAATATATATATATATATATATATATATATATATATATATATATATATATATATATATATATATATATATATATATATATATATATATATATATATATATATTTATATATATATATATATATATATATGTAATATTTTTGTTACAAATGTTATGATGTTGATGAGTGTGGCAACTAATTATTAAGTGCGTGCCCCGCACTTCCGCTGTGGAGGTATAGTGGGAAAGGATTAGATTGATTACCTAATTCTGGGGGAGGACTGCTTCCGTGTCTTAATGTTGTTGCGGCAGACGCCCTTAATGAGGCTCCTCAATGGCGTTTCCCCAGTAAAATATTAGAGTATGCATCTTCCATTAACCACACGAGATTCCGCTGAGTACCGCAAATAGTCGCTGACCACATTAATTATTTAAGATCCGGTTGCATATCAAGAACAATATGATTAATAATTATATACATCTCACTCGGGTTCACAACCAATGTTCGAGGATTAAGATTATATCAGAAGCTTTTTGATAGATAATGCAAGTTTCACTTCTTCCGAGGTTTTTTCTTTATTACTTTTTTTTTCTTTTTTTTTTTTACATTCAAGTTTTCTTCAACACCGATCAAAAAAACGGGGACAACTTGCTGCCTTTTTTTCCTCCTGGTAACTGTGCACAAAAAACAAACGTTTCTTCTACTTTTTCCGTTGTCAAAAAAAAAAAACGTCAACAACGGAATTCCGAACCGTATTCAAGAAGAACATTAACCCTCCGTCTCTCTCGCTCTCCATTCACGTCCACTTCGAAAAATAGATTCGAACTCGAAGAACTGCACGATCCACACCCGAATCGGGGCGTGTTCAAAAACTCACTTCTGGATCGTGCAATTTTTCCACCACCTTACCATCGTACTATTTTAAAACAAAATTGTATTAAATGCAAATTATCAAATGATGGTGGTGGCCGACGTACGTAACATATATATATATATATATATATATATATATATATATATATATATATATATATATATATATATATATATATATATATATATATTAGGGGTACAACTTTGCTTCCGCCGTTTTGCAATAGATGGCTGTAGCGGTAAGTGGTAGTTGAAATAAATATACCATAGATGTCATACAATAAGCTTAGGTATTTGTAAACATAATGCCATCGAAATATTAGTCGATTTGTGTCTGCATCATAAAGTTATTCTCGATTAAATATGTCAGCTTACGAGCCAAATTCTCGTCATTTGCGGGAGGTTTTAAGTTTCTATTATTAGTGAAAGAACGTGCCGAGAGCAGTTTCAACGCTTCAAGAAGGCGATATTTTTTTTACAATAAAGCCTCAAATTTCGGAAAAAAACGGCGGACGCAAAGTTGTACACCTAATAGTTCTGTTTTTTTTTCTTTATTTGTTAATATAATGGTGGCTTGTATTTTACATTAAAATAAATTATCACTAGATTTAAATGGAAGGACTTGTATTAGTATTTACAATAAAGCCTCGAATTTCGGAAAAAAACGGCGGAAGCAAAGTTGTACACCTAATATATATGTATATATATGTATGTATATGTATATATATTGTTTTTGTTTTTTGTTTTTTTATACATACACATTTTTTTCCCCGAACATTAGCATTTTAGAACAAAACAAAGCATCATTGGGTTTAAAACAAAACCGAAAACTAAAACTACATCTAGGGAAAGGAACTAAGAGCGTTGCACCTGAGAGGCATATTACATTTAGGGATGTAAAGTCCTTTTACAGTTTGGATGAGATCGGTCTCTTTTAGGTTTACCTCTTTCACTGATCACCATACTGAAACGCAGGCGATCTGTAACATTAGAGATATCACTATCATGGAGAATTCGTTTATCCCGGGCACCACGGAAAGCGTGGTAAATAATAGGGACTTCTTGTTTGTTTTGGATGATACCTTTTCTCCAGATATATATTATTGGGATAGTATGCTCCCGTACTATCAGGGTGGTGGAGCACGAATTGGAAGTGTGGCGGTTCCGCCAGATCCCACGGCTCGCCTTCCTGAAAAAACCCCCATAACCACAACCCGGGTCTGCACCAGCTTTCGCTAATGCAATTCGCATTAGCATCTTAAATGCTTCACGCATCAAACAGACCCAATTATTATAACCCTAAAGTCCCTATAAAGAAAACTTACCTTTTCATTGCATCCCTTTGCATACAATTTTCTGTAAGAATTCTTCTTGACCTTTTTAGGAATTCCATAACTCCCATTGTTTCCCGCCAATGCATTTGCATCTGCCCCAGAAAACATTTCCTTTTCCAAGGACATGTAATGCTTTCAAGCATTAGCTGAAATTCCTAAAATTGATCCTTAATGTGCATATGCACCATAAATAGCAAACATTCGATACCCTTTGTCTGAGTTGAAATACTATGTGGTCAGCTTGTTTTTACAGCTGCAACACTAGCGATTCAATAGACAAACAATCATGCATTTCTTTCGTCGCCACCACTAATTGCTTGGCATACCTAAATCCAAGCAAGGGATACGTATCGGCAATTAACCCAAGATACGATATACAATTTCCATGGTATAAAGTATCGTATTCCATTAACACCTTTTTTCCAACGTCCGTCATAGCGACGTTGCATAAACATGACCCTCATAAAGAGCGAACCATTTGGTCGCCTTTTCTTTTTTCCTATTGTCTTTGCCGCCTGCCTGTTTCGTCGTTCCACTGCACGTGCGAATAGCATCGATCCGCATGATCACCACACATACTACCATGACCTTTATCACAAGATCTGGTTTCCTATACCACCAAGAGAGACTTTACGTGTCTCTGGTGTGAGGTAAAAACGATATCCTTATCGGAGAGGATATCGGTTGAGTCGTCTTCCATCCTTCAGTGCGCGCACATTAAGTTCTTGGATTCTTATTATTCCCCGTAGGGTGTGCACCGGAATCTGCACACCTGCGGGACGTGTTCCTTACGCCGTCGAGAATCTGATTCAATGTAAAGGACGTCCGAACAATCTATAACAAAAAGTATTCGGTGTCGAATCAATCGAATAAAAATAAATATTGTGCATCAAACCGCTTCGCAAGTTCAAACCTTAAATCATCTAAATTTATCAACTGTGTTAAACGTTAATCCCTGTTCATTTTGTCGCAATATTATAATAAATTAACTTAAAAAAACAATAAAAACAACCACCACCAACATTCTAGTGTGTTTCAGTGTATTTTAATGTGTTCCTTCCTCTCGGACTTACAGCGTTTGTCCTTCTTTTAGCTTTCATTCCTGTTTGGTCGGCGAGCAATTCTTAGTGAACTTCATGTGATGATGGGGAATGAAGTGAACCGTGTGCCCATGGCAGGCATAATACTTCTCTATCTCCACAGAAGTAGTGCAATCCTTTAACTAGCTTGGGTCAATAGTATGAGCCGGTAACAATATGGAAGAAGACATACGCGAACGGCTGATCAAATCTAACAAAGCCTACTATGGTCTATCAAGGCTCTTTAAATCCCGAAATTTCTCCAGAACATCCAAGCTACTACTGTATAAGACCATGGTCTTACCAGTACTCATGTATGGTAAGACCATTGTTTCGAGACCTGGGTGATCAATAAAAGGCACTCTGAACTCTTAGCCGCGTTCGAGAGGAAGGTCTAAGAAGAATTGTTGGTCCCGTATGTGAGAGAGCACGATTTCGGAGACGCTACAACCATGAGTTGTACACAATCTACCTTGGAGCTAATGTTGTAAGAAAAATCAAGCTCGGTAGACTCCGGTGGGCAGGACACCTATCTCGAATGAGCGAAGATGTATGGAAGGGGACAGCGCGGCAGACCTTGTCTGCAATGGAGTGATGGCGTAGTACAGGCCGCCCAGAGCGTGGGAGTGCCAAACTGAATGACATCGGCTCGAAATCGAGGTCGGTGGAGAGATTTGTTAAATAAGGCCAACGCCGGTTCCCGGCTGTAGTGCCGTTGATGATGATGATGCTCGCGAAATAAAATAATTTTTATTGCACATAGCCCTTGCATTGTGATCACGGATAATTTTGATTAGGAAGTTATCTATCGTGTTTAGTCCTTATTTGACGTACAGGACTTCATAGTGGTATAACTTCTTATGTTGCGACTCTGGTGTTCTATACATTCTAAGGCAGTAACCCAAACACAGCCTCTCGAACACCCGAATTTTCTCCATGTAGAACGGGGATAATTTATACTATACCGGGCAGCCATACACCAATACTGGTCAGATGAATGGAGAGTATGAGATTATTTTGACTTTGGAGACTAGAAGACTGCTACGGAAGAGACTTCTTGTGAGAGCATATTCGTTTTTAGCTGCGGTAAAGTTAGCTGTTATGTTCTTATCAAAGTAAAGATTCTGATCAAGCCAGATATCAAGGTATCTAACTACAGTTTTAACTTGTTGGGGAAGATCATTACTTCCTATAATGGACATTTTTTTCCAATTCTGTTTTGTATCCCTTGATGCCATGGTCAAGGGAGTTCTGAAAAGGAAAATGACAGTAGATAGAGAACCTACTAGATCACTAGTGTAAATGTTAAACACACCCATTCCGGCTCACTTCCTACTTAAACCATTTTCCTCGCTTGTAACCAAGCAGCATTTACTTTACCCGAAAACCACTTCGGCTCCCATCCTACCTAAACCATTTGAAATAATACCAATTTTCCTTACTGGCAAGTCACCAGCACGATGCGTTGCATTTCCACGAAATAACCATTGCAACGATTAAGACCCATGTTCCTTTGTCTAACCGACAACCCATGCCTATACTTGGTTATGCGTCCGAAACCGATTTTTCCGTATACACAGTAATTTTTTTTTTTTTTCATTTTTTACAACATTTTTTATTTTTCTTTTTATATTCTTAATTTCTAAATTAAAGGCTAGACAAAAAATGCTTAAATTCTAGCTTAATTATCTTATATAATAACTTACTGGTCCTTCGCAGACGCTCTAAGCTAAACATTACTGAACATTTGTATAATTTGCCTTTCGGCGACAGAACTTTGTGGCAGTACTGATATTTAGCTGAAATACAAAGAAAAATTTGAAAAACTTTGTCAATTTTTTGTTTTGTTTTTTTTTTCTTAAAATTTAACTTACTTAACTTACCTACTTTTTTTTTTTTTTTTTTTTTTTTTTTTTCTTTTCTTTTTTTTTTTTTTATTTTTATGTACAAGCACTTAACCTAACTTAACTTAAATCTTATACTACCCTAATTCTAGAAAAGCTAAGCCTATGTAAGCTAGCTGATGATAGTATGATTTTTTACCGACTTTGGTACCCAGGTCTTTATATGCCATTCAACCACCAGAACTGTTGACGCTGTCTAATACTATCGTCCCGGTCTCTGTGGGAGATAGCCCTACTGAAGCACAGGAGCTCTTCTTCGGTGCGCGCTACTTCCCGGTCGTAGCACAATCGCCCGTCTACAGATGATCTACTTACATGATAGATCAGCGGAATTCCGGATCTATCCTGTATAAGCCCTTTCATATCCAAGTCAAGGAACGCCTCTGGTGGAACCAAGCCGTTGCGACGCACACTCTCATAGTACAAGGTGTTTGGATAATAAGCCCCGAAAATTAGGTCATTGGACGAGCTTATTGCTCTCGCAATATGTCCTCTGATTAATTTAATCATAAAATTATCCACCCTATTTATGTACGCTTCATTATATAAAGTCTCATTTGAGTAATACTTTTTATAGTCCGATTCCGGTGTCCGATATAATCTGAGAAAACTTCTGAGACACTTTCTTTCGAACACCCGAATCTTTTCTATCAAATTTGGACCTATGTTGAACCATACTGGGCAACCATATATGAGCATTGGCCTGATTAGCGTCATGGAGCATATGACTTTTACCCTGCTGTCAAGTTGGCTACTATGAAATAGCCTCCTTGTCATAGCAAAAGTTTTCCTCGCTTTGAGCAAAGCAGCCTCTACATGTCTGTTGAAATACAGATATTGGTCTAGCCAGATGCCCAGGTATTTAACTAAACTCTTGGTTTCCAGTTTATCTCCATGCGGTCCCACGATAACTAGCTTTCGCCAGTTTTTCCTTGTGTCGTACGTGGCTTTATATAATGGAGTTCTAAATAGGATGGCTTCACATTTCTGGAAGTTGATCTTAAGTTTCCAGTCATCGCAATAGCGCTGCACTTTGTTGAAGTCTCGCTGTATTAACCTATTTATGATCGCAACTTTCGGAGCTGTTCTGTAAATTATGAGATCGTCTGCGTACGCAATAGCCTGCGGAAGTGCATCTAATAAGTCGCTAATGTAAATGTTAAAAAGAATCGGAGAGAGTACCGCGCCCTGTTGCAAGCCATTCTTGATATTATACGTTTTATTAGAGGTCACATTACCACTTTTGACCACGAACCTCCTGTCCTTTGACATATCGTAAAGTACATATAGTAAAGGCTTATGTATGCCATATCTGACCAGTTTGTAATACAACCCTTCGATCCAGACGGTATCAAAGGCTTTTTCCAAGTCGATCAGACAGGCACCTGTGCATTGGTTTCTACATTTATTCCATTGTATGTCGGAGACCAGTTTAGCTGCGGCATGTGTGGTTTCATGACCCGCCCTAAAGCCAAACTGGTTATTTGGAATAATGCTATTGTCGTCTACCCATTTTAGCAGAGCTTTGTTAATGATTTTTTCAAATACTTTACTGATGCTTGGGAGTAAACTTATCGAACGCATGTTCATTGGGTTTGTACAGTCTTTGCCCTTTTTTGGGATGGGCTGAATGATAGCCGTTTTCCAACGCGCGGGATAATATGCATTATTCAACGCGTTGTTAAATAGGACCGTGTATATATCTATTGCCTTTGGGGGCAGGTGCTTGAGTACGATGTTAGGTACTCCATCTATTCCCACTGACGTTTTGCTTCTTAATGAGTCGAAGATACTCTGGATTCCTTCCCTTGTTATTAAAAGGCTATTAGCCACTACACCATTGGCATTAATGTCAATTGACAGATTATCGTCACTGAATTCCGTAAAACCAGGATTCTCCGATTGCCAATGTGAAATTTCATTCCGGAGGTGCAGGTGATTCAGTCGAATTCTGTCCTCCAGGTCATGGTTTCGGTGAATGCTTTCATTCACCTTGTACATTTCCTGAAAGACAGCTCCCACAGCGTTCGCCTTCTCCAAAGGATCTTCGATCACGAAGAGCTCACTATTGAGGATAGCGTTCTCTGTATCTATGCCAATGTTGGTTAGCAGCCGCTTGTTTACCTCGGTACGTGGAATTTGGAGACACTGAATCTCGTTTTGATTATTTCTCCTGAATATTTTATTTATTTGTGGGAACATATTCGGGTTATTAGTTTTTATAGCTCGAATTCTGTTGTTCCAATACAAATTTGTTGCTAATCTATAATTAGCTTTAAGTAATTGTTGGAGGTTTTTTAATTGAGATTTCAGTGATATTATCTCCTGGTCTTGTCTGTCTGTAAACTGTCTGTGTAATTGTTTTAATTTCGATAGCAGTCTGCTCTTTTTCTTGTGGAGTGCGTTTATTGTTGCGTTTCTGTACATGTTAATGTGATCTGTAACTGTTGTTTTGGGAATTGTTTTGTCCATTGTCCGTTTTACGGTTTCGTCCATTTGTTGAATGTATTTGTCGATTTCGTCATTTGTCAGGTTTCTGTTTACTGGCAGATTCAAGTCATTCGAACAAAGTTCTCTTGTTAATGATCTGGTGAACCGCGGCCATCGCATTGCCCTGTAGTTATAGGGTTGCGGAATCACGAATTCCTCCAGATCTGCGAGCTCGTTCGGAAGCTCTATTACTGCCGTGAATGCACAGTGGTCGCTGTCGTATTCAATTGTCCGTAAACAGTTTGTGTTTCGTCTGTTGGTGTTGAGTAATCTCAGTCGTGAGTCGATTAGCAAGATATCTAAGAACGATCTACCTCTGGGGAATGATGGATATTTCGTAGCTAGCAGGTCAGTTCTATATTCAATATGATACTGATCTAACCAACCAGCCAACTGATTTCCTCTGGCATTAGATATATAATTTCCCCAATTTCTATGCTTGGCGTTCATATCTCCCCCTAGGATAAAGTAATTTTTGTCCAGGTGCAATTGTAAGCATCGAAAGAGTGTCTCGAGCTCAGCTATAAATAGGTTTTGTTGGTGCTCCTCAGGTGCGTAGACCGCAATCGCATACAAACCCCTTCCTTGCTGAAGGGGTATGCGGACGATACAGGCTTCCAGCACCCGGAACCTGCGCACTTCTCCACTATATATTACTTTATGATTGATCCCTTTTCTAATAAAGATTGCGACACCCCCCCCTTGAGAGGAGTTAGGTCGATCTCTTCGTATAATATCGTAGTTTTTATGTCCTATCTTATGTCTCTGGTTTAACTTTGTTTCCCCCGCCAGAAGTACATCAGGTTGTTCCTCTTGCAACAGGTTAAAAAGATTGGCTCTTCTCTCAGTTCTTATTAGTGAATTTACATTCACGACAAGAGCTTTTATTGATGTTTGGGTTAGAGGGTTTATATCGACTTGTTATTTCGACTGGGCAAATGCGAGTAGATCTCGTTTATTTGGCTTTGTAGCTGTGTCATCTGTCTCTGCAGATTGAGCAGGATTGCGAACACGTCCGCTTGCGGTGTTGTTTCAGTCCGTGTGGGAGTATTTGTGGCTACCTGTGATGTAGCCTGATTTGGTGTTCTCCCACCCGAAGCAACTTGTGCGTACGACCGCTGCGATGTTACGGGCATTGTTGTAGTACGAGCTGGCTCTGTGTTTTTTTGCCGGGTCACATTTCTTGCCATTATTTCTCGGAATTTAGGACATCCTCGATAGTTAGCGGGGTGTCCCTCATTCCGACACACTGCGCACTTTAGAAGGGCTTTGTCTTCTACCCTTTCTTTTCCCAGAGGGCATTCTTCTGCCTTATGGTCCTTTCCGCATTTTACGCAACGGCGCTGCATTTCACAGTTAGCCGCCGAGTGACCAAACCTTTGGCAACGTACACATTGCAGGATGTCTCTGCCTTTTTTTAATTTGTCCCATGTGACCATTTGATGATCCAAGACTGAAATTTTTCTTAGACCACCAATCTTACTGTTGGGTGTTAATTGCACCAAAAAGAAGGGTAGCTTGCGGTTTTCCCTTCTTGCCTTGGGTGTGGTGAATGGTTTTACCGCGGTAAACTCGAGCTCTTCGTGCTTCAGGTTTTGAAGCATTTCGAGCAGAGCCTCCGGTTCCATTTCAGGGTCGACACCCTTTAATAGAACCGTTACGCCCTTCGTTTGTTTCGGCGTGAACGAGTAAAATTCCGCGTTGGCTCTTTTTAAGACCTCTTTAATTTTGTCGTGGTCTGCCACCGTATATGTTTGAATGGCGTGCCTGTTACCCGTCAGTCTTTTAACTGCAAAATTGTTACCTATGGCTAGCTTACAAAGACTTACCAATTCCTTACAGTCAACATCTATGGTGTTGATTGGTGGCATCTTTATTTTTCCGCTGTTATTGTTGCTTTGCTGCTGCTGTGTTGCTTGCTGGTTCGTTGATCGCTTTTGTGTTGATTGTTGCTGTTGCTGTTGCTGTTGATGGTGCTGATGTTGAAGTTGATGTTGCTGTTGATGGTGAAATTGTTGCTGTTGGCCGACTTTTGGCTTTAGCTTTTGTAGTTGTTGCTGGTTTTGTTCTTGTTCGAGCGCCGCTATTTTTTTCTTTCGGCGTCTCTCTTGTAATCGGGCTCTTGCCATCGCCAGTTTCGCCTCCAATTCACTTATCTCTTCCTCTTCATCCTCAGACTCTGAGGATGCAAGAGAAGCGAATGAATTATTTGCCCCATATATGTTAAAATTGGAGGGGAAGGGAAGCTCACTGTCGTCCGCCAATTGTTGATCTCCTTTATCCATCGTCAATTTCGCGGTTTTGCTTCGCGTCACAATGGAGTTTTTCGGGGCGCCTTTTCGTTTGTGCGTTGTCGTGTTTTTATCGTCCTCCGTGTTCATTCTGGTTCTTTCCAGTTTGTTTTCATTAAAAAAAACAAAATCGACCTTTGAACCACGGCGACTTGATTTCTCCTGCAAGCTGAGTTGAACTCGCCTACCGCCTGCTAAGAGTCAGTAAGCTTGCACTCGCGCCAAACGACGATTTAAAGATTGCTTTCTTAACAAGCAATATATTGTTTGTTTTAATTTTCGCGTTTGCGACCGAAGTGTTATCTTTTTATTGTTTTTGTTTTTATTGTCTCGAACACTTTTTGCACCTCACTCAACTGTTTTTATATGCACTTATTTTGATTTTATTTAATGCATTTATACCGGTACACCTGGTAAATACAGATTGCTTAACGAGCAATATATTTTAATTTTTGTTTTTTGCGCTTGCGACCGAGGTGATATATTATGTTTCTTATAGTTGATTATTATTCTATTTTTCGCACTTCACTGCAATATGCACATTTGCTTTTAGGTTTTATTTTAATTTATGTGTTTTTAATTCACTTAGTATTTACAATTAAGTTTTTACGTTTATTATTTGTTTTGTTTGGTTTCTGAATTTCATTGTTTTGACTATCTTCACTGTTTTAATTTGGTCACCACATGTCTATTGAATTTAGACTTTTGGCGTGAACTCGAGTATATTTATTGTCTGTCGCGCTTGTTACATTAATATTTAGTTTACTGGTGTGTCCTTGTTGTCTTTTGTTTGTGAATTCTTAGGAATTGTATTTGTTGTCAAAAATTGCTTTTGACATACTTTTACTTTTTAAATATGTAGTCACTTGACTTTTTAACTGGCGCACTGTTAAACTGGTGTTCTCTGTAAGAGAGTTCGCGGGTGACTCCCGTATACACAGTAACAGAGTAATCTAATTCAGCCCGTACGGCAGAAATTCCCTGAAACAAAATTTTCTAGGTCGGCATAGCAACCCTTCCCCATGTTCCTAGTAAGTGGCAGTGTTACGTCTCCAGCGCCGTGCTTCCTCTTTATCGAGGGAAGAGCGTGGAGGTTTTAATATATGCGTCTGAACTCTGTTCTTTCCTCAAAACTCAAACTCATTGGCTTCGAACTCGAACTTATAACTTTATTTAAAAACTTCAAACGCAAAACTTAAACGTATTACTTCGATTTAAAACTCCTCTTTCAATACTCAATTAAAACTTTTCTTTCAATACTCAATTAAAACTAACTAACTCACTCTAAACTCAAACTCAACTCCAAGTCAACTGCAAGTCAACTGACTGATACAATTCAATTCTCCCTCATCTTATAGAACATTGTGTTCTAATTTACTGTAACTTATAATATGAACAAAATTAATTTTATCAAAGTATTCCTTTTACTTTCTGTGACTTTTAAATTTTGAATAAACTTTGAACGAAAATCAAAGAGCCATGTTTCAAATGAAAAAGGTGCATGTTATGAAAAGGGGCATGTTATTAACCCTTATGTCAATGACCAACTTTACCGCCAGTAATCATTTCATCGCAATTTCACGATTGCTCGGCCTAGTAGACGAATTTCGGTCCCATGTCTTAGATCATCTCCATTCAAACGTTTCTGAATGATAATTACGAAATTTCAATGAAAAAAATTTTTTTTTTTACTTTCAAATTGACATTTTAAAAAATCGGAATGGGTACCCGGGTACCCGGTCATTGACATAAGGGTTAAATGTGCTGTAACTGGCTTGATATATAATATTGTGTATGTTTATTTATGATATGTATTAAATGAGAATGTTAGATACGTAAGGAGAAAGTTTTAAGGATGTGTTAGATAAGTAATGAGATTCAGTGTTAAAGCTAATAAGGGTAGTATTCTGGAATACTACAGCAGTGAGTTTACTTAGCAATAACTCCACTGCCACGACACCCTGAATGGATTATTGCATTCATTTAATCACAACCACCGCTGCGTGCACACACGCCCCAGCGTCGTTCCTCCGCCACTGCGGTCGGCCACGCCGCGTTGCGCACCGGGGAGTCTCTCGCCAACCATTGGAGCGCGCACACGCCACATCGGGCGTTCGAGTAAAGTCGGTATATAATCGCTAGTCGCGCACCGTCAAGCGGGCGAGGGTTGACGCACGTGTTTTTACTTCAAGTCGAGGACGCTTACACTCGTGAACCGAACTTCGGAACAAACTCGGAAAACACAAGCGTTGATTTAGGTGCGACAGTGGCGGAGAAAATTATTAATACGGCTTAGTGTCGCACGCTTGGAAATATACTTTCCTCTTAAGGTGGACTATACCGTCAAAGCCCACCGAACCCGCGAGCTACACGCGGACTGTGAAACTTGGTATCGAAATCGAAGCAGTCATCCAAACCAAGTAGAACTTTAACAAACTAGCAGGTGTGATTTTAAGTTATCCGGAGTTAAGTGCGAACTAATCCGCCCGTTTGTAAAACACAAGCGGAAACTGTTTTGGAAATAGAACTAGAGCGGACTTAATATTTTATTTCGTTATTTGATTATTGCAATGTATTACCGCGGGTGTTAGATCTTAACTTAGACATATATGTAAGTTGAAGAATGTGAATGGGAATATATGAGAAATTAACGAATAAAAAAACCGAAAAAGAACGTATAGAAGAACATCGCTGGGAAAAGTGTGTAGAGTTACAAGGAGACTATGTAGAAATTTAAAAATAAATTTTAAGAAAAAATGATTTGTATCTTTGTTAGGTCGGAATATTTTCTGCCCACCTTCGTATATCTAAATTCTACGAGGAATATGTATATATTTGACTAATGAGGAGGAAACCCCTAGGTGGGTATACGATAATAAAAAAGCGAGCGGGCGGAACTTTTGTCTTGATCTGTATTTCTTTGGTTGTTCTGCTTACTAATTTCTGAAATTATAGTTCGTTGTATGGTGCTCCCATTCAGATCAATCAGTAAACAAACAAAAAACCGAATTCGTTAATCAACTTAGGGTTTTTTGTAAAAACGTATTCCTAGTGTACATAGTAAAGTTGAACACTTATCACGAACTTTTATCTAAATTTACAGTTCAACCACTAAACCTGTGCAAGTTTTGGTCATTTTCTAATCTCTAATCTGTTCGAGTGCGTCAAAAAGTCTAATCAAAATTACCCTCAACATATACATATATTAATGCGTCTGAGACTATAAGAAAAATTAGTAAAACAGAAGAAAGAAAAAAAGGACACTAGAAATGAAAATAATTATACCAAACATAATCATAAAGTATATAATTAAAAAAGTTCCACATTGCCATACATTCAAGGTCTTACAAACGATGTTCTATCGGAAACAATTGACACACTCTGATTCTGAGTGTCAACTGGCCATAGTTAAACTATGGAAACATTTGTTTTCGTAACATTTTCATATTTCAGTATTGCCAAAGACCAAGGACATATAAATGACAGTTTATTAAAAATTCATAAATTGGATCAAATAACAATGACAATATGAGTAAATATGAACTTACCAATAGCTGTTTTAGTTCGTACATTCCTGGAATAGGCCATAGGATACAATATTGCCCAATATCGGTCAATGGAAACAGCTACCAAACAAAATATCGATATCGTACATAGGACCACGAGGAGTGAAACAGTAAACAGGCAGGCATGTAAATTACGTGGAAGTCCCACGGAGGCAAAAATCGCAAAAGGCACACCCAGTGAGCCGACCAAGAAGTCTGCCATAGCCAACGATACTATGTAGTAGTTTGTTCTTCGACGCAACTTCCGGTCCCGATGGAAAACGATGATTACCATTAAATTTCCGATAACTGCCACGATGGCAACGAGTATTTCGAATACTGCGTAGGGGATGTTGAACTCGGTGGAAACCTCCTCATCGGTGTCAGTTGTTTCAGTTGGATTGCGAGTAGGTTGGTAAGGGCGGATTGGTAGATTCAATATACTATCAGTGTGATTCCTGTGGTATTCGAAGTCAGTGTAGGAGAAAAATCGGAATTCGGTCATTGCGATACGCTCTGCTAATCAAAAGATTCGTTTTCAGGTTGACCGGACCGTGTTGTTCGTAACTGGTATTAATGTAATATTATGTTTGATGGCTTTAGGTGATGGCTGTTGTTCTTTTGCCCTCGACAAATTAGTTTGGCTTTCTGTTTTTGCGTTATTACGTATTTCTGTAAGCATAAGAATGCCAGGGGTGAGTTCACTTGTCCGAATATAAAAAGAATTTCTTCATGTGTAATTCTTTGCAGGATAATTAACGAGGAACTTTGTCATAGGACGCAATTCGAGATTAGAGTAGATTATCTGTTTAACGATAATAACTTTGGCAGGCATTATAGGAAGTTTGTTGAACTCGACGTTGCAACGCATAAATAAGTTTTCAAGCGAAGGTTAACCTTGAGAGCTGTCCGCAAGTTGGTTGATTCTTACAGTTTCTGAACTGCCAATGTTTTAAATCTGAAAGAAAAGAAAAAGGATGTACAATTTAATTTGGTTTTGCTGTGGAACTACATTAAAATTTGATATTTAAAACTTAACTCATGCACCAGTACCTAGTGAAATTCAATGCCACCACGATATTCTAGTATAGGGTGGGCCATATAAACCTGATGTGCTAATGCGTCCAGGGCAGACGTGATCTTTGATGTTCTCCCATTTTAAAACGCCGGTACCAGTTGATAACCTTTGTACTACGCAGTTTTGTCAAAATTCACCGCTAAAATTCCGAATGGGGTTCCGCACTTTATTCTGCTTTTCGAGCAACATTAAATACAAATTGTTTGACCCGTGTTTTCGAAACTAAAAAAACACTGAGTCCACACATACTGTCAACTATCAAAACTAAACGAAGTTTGAAAACTCACGTTGCCTTCTGATCGCATCTTATAGTCTGTAAATGTAGACGAACAGAAATACCTTCTAACCAAATAATTTGTACGGGCAATAACTCCGGATAATAAGATCATTGAAGGGACACATGACCTTTGATGTTTTTGGTTAATAAGTTTGGTGATTGACAATCGGTCTGTTATTTTCGTTTGTTTTGTTTTGGTTTTTAAAAGAAGCATACAAAACGACTGTTTGGAACCTATAAATATTGGGACACAATGAGCCCGGAAAAAGAGGCAGAAGATTGGAAAAGAAGTGACGATTCACATCGATCTTCAATAATTGTAGATTATAGCCACGAGGAATTACGTGACTAAATAAATATAGAGAACATAGAGAAATATAAATATAATAAAATTATTTGAACCATATGACTGTGGAACACTATGCCTAATTAAGTGTTTCCTCGTCGTTGTACTACTCATACAAGAACAATATTCATCGATGTAATTCGTTATCCTCTCACTGCTGTTGAGCCCACACTGTGCTTTAAAATAGAAGAGTATCTCACGGTCGCCTTTTTGGCAAAAAAAAAGGAACAACGCGTTTTGCATTTGTGTAATTCGGCTGAAGAACGATTGCCCATATTTGCCTATTCGTTTAACTTTACACTCGAGTTTACAAGGGAGTTCTTTGACAGGTGGACACCATTTTTGAGCTCATTTGAACAAAGCCAATGGAAATATCGATAAAAAGCGGACAGGCGGTGCCGATCCACGTGTAGTCACCTTATCGCAGATTTTTAATCATTTGCAAACATTCAAAATAAATCCGACAAGCTACAATAATACGCACCGTTGACGTCAAAACACAACTTGCCAAGACCACCAACACTCGTAAGAATTTTTCAACATTCGAGCGTTTTTTATATACTAGAGAGCCGTCTTTTGCGAAACCCTGGGGTTTCTTTTTTTAAACACATTATATATTTATCGGTTTTTAAAAAACAAAATTCTCTTTTTTTTTTTACTGAGTTCAACATTTTAGGAACGCCTGTATACTTCTAAGCTTTCATCTTAATTTTTTTATTTTTATGTTTAAATCCGTTTCTTTTAAAAATCCCTTATTCGATTGCCTTGATTTTAATTTGTAGCCGTCACGTGTGAAAACAATTGAAACCGAACATCAGGGTTTGCTATTAAAAATTGTTGAGGTAAGTGTTTCGGGAGTGTAAAACATAATATTTAAAAACTATAAGTGTGTCACCACGTTTCTTTTTTAAAGAGCTCAACCTTATTATTATTATTATTTATTGGCCTGTAAGAAGCCGGAAGTTCATGACCTCACCGACAAGACTCCGCCTTCGTTCCCTGTCCTGTGCACTCTCCTTCCACGCTTGAATATTCGATCCGATCTCCTCAAGGTCAAACCTAACATTGTCTTCTCATCTCCTTCGCCAGCGTCCTGCCGGTCTCTTTCCCGTTGGTCTACCGTCAAGAATTCTACACACGGTCCTATCGTTGCCCATTCGCGCCACGTGTCCGGCCCATCTTAATCTTCGCGACTTGATTACTCTCATTATTGTAGGTTTGCGATATAGCTCTTCCAATTCGTGGTTATGGAGTTTCCTCCATTGTCCTGCCTCCCCGCCATATTTACCACCAAAGATTCCTCGCCAAACTTTATTCTGGAATACGCGGAATTTGTTTTCTTCCCGTTTTCTGAGAGCCCATGTTTCGCATCCATATAGAAGAATCGGCATGATTATGGTTTTATAAACAAGGAGATTTAGTATATGTGCTAGCAGTTTGGATTTCAGCAGTTTACTGACTGCGTGCCAACTAGCGTTGCCGGCATGCAGTCTTTGGTTACTTTCCTTCGGCATTTCCTTACTGGCCGTCAGTATCGTTCCCAGATATTTAAATTCTTTAACTTTTCGAAATATCTTACCTCTGACGTTTATATGGGTTCCCTGAGGTCCACCTGCTCTCGCCGCAATCATGTATTTTTTTTTGTCTTCATCTCTTTCTAGGCCCACCTCTTTTGCCGCTTGCATGATGATTTCAGAGTTTTTACTAACAGTTTCTAGATTATCGCCCTGAACGGCGATGTCATCCGCATATGCGAGCAGTTGTGTGATCCCCTTCAGGTATGATCCGGCCATGTTGTCGTCTTGTACCTTTCTAATGACATGCTCGAGCACAAGATTAAAAAGGCACGGCGATGGACCATCTCCCTGTTTTAGTCCGTCCCGGATTTCAAATGGTTCTGAGAGGTGGTTTTCTATTCTAACCTGCCCTTTGTTTTCGTTCATGCAAATTTGAATGAGGGCGGCATATTTTTTCGGGACTCCCAGCTCAACTACAATATGGTAGAGTCTTTGCCTTGCGACCGAGTCGTAGGCTTTTTTGAAGTAAACGAACAGTTGGTGGACCGTCTCTTCGTATTCCCACTTCTTTTCCAGTAGTTGCCTTATTGTGAACATTTGGTGGCTTGTTGACCGGTTCTTACGGAATCTTCTCTGGTAGTCTTCCAGTATCTCTTCTGCGTACGGTGTGATTCTCGCCAGAATGACATTTGTTAATATTTTGTATGCGGTTGGGAGCAATAATATTCCTCTGTAGTTTTCGCAGTCAGAACTGTCGCCTTTTTTGAAAATGGGAACGACTATTGAGGTTTTCCATTCTTCTGGAGTGATTTCCTTATCCCATATTGTTTGGATGAGCTGGTGGATCTTTCGAGTGGTTGCCCCTCCTCCATGCTTCACAAGCTCTACCGGTATGCAGTCGACTCCGGGAGCTTTGTTGTTTTTCAATCGACTTATTGCGTCTACAACTTCGTTGAGAGACGGCTCTGGGATCCGAGGCTCGGCTGTATGTGCGCTTGGTGCGTTTATTTGTGGTTGATGGGTGCGTACATTGAGCAGGTTTTCAAAGTATTGCTTCGATATTGTCACGATATTGTTTGTTTCTGTGACCAGACAACCGATTGCGTCTCGAATTATTTTGACTCTCCCTCGGTAGCCATTTCCAATTGAATTTATGCCGGCATACATACCTCTGATGTTCTTTGCTCTAGAATTTTCTACGATTTTTTCGATCCGAGTCTTCTCCCATTCGCGTTTTTTGCGTTTGAAGAGTCTCATTGTCTCTCCCCGTATCGTCGGGTATCTTTCTGCGTTGACTTCATCATATCTTTCTAAATGGATTGCTCTGAGGCGTTTTCGTTCTTCGATCTTCGCCCTACACTCATCGTCAAACCAAGGTTTGGACTTAATTGTTTTCTTAAATCCTAATATCTTTTGGGCTGTTAGTTTGATTGTTTCTTTGATCGATGTCCATTTAGTGTCCACCCTATTAGCTTCCTCTTCCTAACTGCCCCCATTCTCTAGAATGCTAAATCTATTCGTTAGTTCGTCTTGATATTCAGCCCTTTTGCCCGTCTTTCAGCTTATCAGTGTCGAACTTTTTGCTCGTCTCCCATGACTGGCCACGTGGGATTGCTGCGAGGCGACTCCTGTTTTTGCCCATAACTAGAAGATGATCGGAGTCGCAATCTGCTCGTCTATCTGATCTTACGTCAAGGATATTCGAGTGGTGTCTTTTGTCTATGAGGAAGTTGTCTATTTGGTTACGCGTTACGTCTTCGGGTGATATCCATGTGGCTTTATGGATTTGCTTGTGCTTGAACATCGTGCTTTTCGCTAACAGATCTTTTGACGCTGCAAACGTGATAATTCGAATTCCATTATCATTTGGCTCAAAGTTATTCTATTTTTAATAAACTTAAATTAAATTTGAAGACTTCTAAATTAAACTTCAATTTGTTTCTACATGCTACAACAGAGGCGTTCGCTTTAGCCCTTCCACTTGAATCGACAGTTGCTTTTCTTAAAAATTTAATTTGCACACTAACTGAAGGAACATGCGAAAATTTCAATAAGAATAACCCCTAACCCCATTCCCTATATATTTAGTTGCCTCACTCTTCTCACCAATGTGTCACTCAAAAGTCACATCGAACACTTACTACAGTTAAAATTATACTTTAGCGACATCCACGATAAGTAATGCCGATCCAAGGCAAACACTTGTGAAAAGAGACAGTATTCACATACTCTTTCTTACTTGTTTTATAATTGTTGATACAAAGTATGCGACAGACGATGGCCCAACTCTGTCACAGAATAAAGATTTTTGCTGTTCGAAGAAAATTTTATGTACAGAATAGATAGAAATATACTTCTCTCAGGATTGGCGAATGTATAGTGCTGTGTGAACGGCCTAAAACGCTATTAGATAAATAATTTTTTTTGTAAGTGTTTTTGAGTGCTAAGGAGCAACTGTTATCGGACGGCGGTGCCACTGTTTTCCTCTTGTCTAGCAAAACGAATTGTTCCATAGACGAATTGGGAGTGGATGGGATTATCGAACTGTTTTGCGGGACGCAAACAAACCAAATTCCTCGGAGTAATATCACGGATTTCCGAGGTAGAACAGGCAGAAATCCACCATGCGATTTGGATGTAACAGCTGATGTAGCGTTGCTGTTAGAGTTGTGTGGGGGTTCTTTGAGGCGCCCGAAGAACCACCCATCGGCCTAACCCAACTCCCCCTTTCCTACCTGCAATTCCATTACCTATCACCAGCAGCTTACCTACTGTGTGTGCAACAAGCGTTGAACACACCTTCCACTAACACCGGGTTCTTGTTGTGTTGTGGGCTGGCGTCAGGAACAATTCGGTCACCTCACGTGCACGTTGATTACGTGGTTGGGTAATCTCCAGACTTGTTTATCCACCGTAATGGCGTCAATCACAATGATTTCTGAAACTAAGGTGAATTCAATATAAAGAAACCAAACCGAATACCTGTAAATTGCTGCCGCACTCCTGACGAGAATACTGTTGCAAACTAAAGAATTATCCGCCACACAACAATAAAACAATTCGTGTGGATTGGCACCCAAAGATAGGTCTAAGTTTAATTGATGATTCAGATTTTTACAGATGAATTTTCCAATGATTTAGATTTTACAGATAAAAACACTGTGTCGATTCAATGAAGGTTTAACGAAGAAGTGTCAGCAAAAGTTTGTTTATGTCGTTTCCTTGACAACCAAATTCGATTATGCCAGCTAGTTGCTGACATTTGTTATATTGTCGCCAAGGGCAGCATTCCATTGCGACATCGCTGGTTGCATTCAGTGAATCCGCAACACCTACAGATGAGCAGTCAAGCTCCCCTACAACAATACTTACCTGAAAACATGGGCCCGCAGTAAAATGCACCTAGATTGATTGCCGTTTGCTATTTTGCAGTCGCATTGGCATCTACAGACTTTCACCCAGGGGCATGCTTGGATCCAACCATCATTTCCTGAAATCTAATTCGGTTTTCTTATCATGTAACCGATATTTTCATATACTTGCATGACATGTTCACCCTCGTCCTATCGGCGGATCCATCGGTCGATCGTTCGATCGACAATATACAGCACAGCCCACCGCGGGCTAGCTACAAGAGAATTCAAGTGTTGTTTAATGTAAACACACACTCGACCCATCGACCGATGAGATGTTACCAATTTTAATCAAAGAGATGCTACATGCGATGGCAAAGTAGTAAACAAACATTGCCCCCATGTCCTTAGGTTTTCAACAACTGCAACCAATTTCCCATTATCGGCCATCAACCGATTAGGGATTAGGCATGAACATGATTGTTACTTAAACAATCATATTAATGGCCATGCCCCACGATGCTTGCCTAACCAAACAATAGCCACCCTAGCCTTTGCCATAGGCGAACAAATCTTCGGTTTGCTTATCGTCACAGAAAAATCTATTGCCTGCAACGGCATGATTTTGGGCGATGATGTAAACAGGCGACGTTCCCACGTTGCATTGGTTAAACCAAACAAATGCGCATCTAACGTATGACCCTCGAAATAGTGTTCTGTTTACATAGGACACAGCAACCTATTTCGTTTCCCCGGCGACCATCATGACGATTTACGACAACAATGCCTGCAGCCTCTTATGCTTGTCCCTTTGTTTGAACAGGTGCAAGATCGTTCGTTGCCGGTATTGCAAGTGAAAGGGCACCGCACTTGACCGTACGGTCATATGGGAAACCCTCCCATTAAACGCCAATTCGATCGCTCATTGGCTATCACTAGGAGTCAGTTTTTAGCTACCGAGCCAGAGGCACGTAACATGAACGCAGTTTGTAAAAGTCGCGTTTTTAATCAGTCGATCAAAAGAGTTGGAATGCACTTCGAGGAAGTCGGTGTACCAAATTAATTGGATAAGTGTCGTGGAAAAGTTAGTCTGTTGGCATGTAAATTAACTATAGTTGGCCTTACGGTCTATTTAAATTTAAATTAGTGTGGACAAAAAAAGGAAAACAAAAATAACAGGAATGTGTAAATAAAATTTAAAGACACTGTGGGGCTTTTCAGGGCCCGAGGAGCCACGCATCGCTCGATCTCCACCATTACCTTAAAGTTGAAATTTCGGCAAGATTATACAATCTTGCTAAGGCATTAACCGCCAACCAATTCGCTGGAATCAATTCGGTTATCCCTACGGATAACCGACATAAATACATCTTAGGCAGCTTACTTTTTTGGGGCTGTTCCAAACCCTCTTTGAGCGGTCATCCCTGAAAGCATAATTCATGGCAAGATTATCATCTTGCCATCATATCGATAGAGCATCAATCGATTTTCATCGGTATGATCTATGACCTATCTTTTCCAAGGAGGAGATGTTCAAATTTACATTGGCCTTGCAGGCGCGCATATTTACTGGGTTATCAGCATGACCGATTCTATGATCCGTTGCCGTTTCTTGGAACGATCACCAGCATCGGTCATGACCATCAATATTTACTTACCCAATGAATAGCCACGATTCACACAATGGCTAGCGAAGCCGTTTTCGTTTATTTAATGTAGACACCTAAGTGGATGCTCTTGTCTGATGGCACCAAAACGGGAGTAATTACCCTAAAACAACATGTATCAGATTGTATCTGGCCGTTGTGTGTTGTTTTAAACAATCGGCAACGGTTGTATCCTGTGTTCGTTTACAGAATCCAACGAGCATCCATGTCTGTTGGGATTGTTTATCTTCATCGAGACTTTCTATTATCGGCCGCCAACCATCCGCGGACCTAGAGAACAGCATGTCAATCCACTAAATGTTGATTTATGGTTTCTGCTATGTGCGAGCAGATCTTCGGTGCGTTTTCACACCAAAAGGGTCTGCCGTCGGCGAGCGTTACACAAATCAATTGTGTACACAGCTGCCGATCTAGGCAATGTCGGCGAACTCAAACGGTTCATATCCCACCGTCCGATCATGGAATTAGCGTTTCTGTTGACATAAGATCGCAGAGACCTTTTCCTTCAGCTAATGATCATTACGAAGGGATACAATAACAACGCCCGCATCCACCTATGTTCGTCCGTTGCTGGTCTTCTGTAGCGGATACACATACATGGAAAATTCACCCCATGTTATCTAACCCAACCACGATTGACTGCCTCGGGTTGATCGTGTAGATCCTCCCCTTTTGAGGCTATTTGTCACCAGTTCATTCTTATGTTGACGAAGGGTTTCGAGTCAGATATTATACGCCAAGGCATACGCTCGCGCAGGAGTCGGAGTCAGGTTTGAATCACGAAACCTATAATCACGGAGTCGTTGAAATTATACTGATAACTTCCTTTTCGGGTTTGTGCATTTTTAAATTAGCCATTCCGTTTTTCTTGGCACTCGGAACTATAGAGTATACAAACGTGGAGTTTTCTCCAGTACAGCTGGAAGTGAGAATAGTTATAATACTTAAGATCTGGTGAAATAAAAGGACAAAAAAATACCATTGACAGAAATGAATAATTGATATTGTTTTAAACCTTTATAAGAACCGTAAAAGGTGCGTGACGATCAAATAAATTACAATTTACGTGAATCAGTGTGTGTTTGTTTATTCTGATGTTCGCTCCGTTTGGGAAGTGATTTTCGAGACAACCCTTTTGACCGGAGTTCCTCAATTTTAAGTAGCGGTGTTGCTGAACCCCATGCCCATGAAGGCGTATTAGCAATACACAACCTACAACACCATCGAGATTATTGAATGGTATTACGTTGAAATTAAGTGCGTTACGTTGTTGTGCTCTTGTTTTAGCAACTTGATTATGCGTGTAAAGTTTCAATAAAGATTAACTCTAACCAAGAAGTACCAGAGTGTTTTATATATTTAACTTATCACGGGTGAACAATTCCTTTTGTATTTGGTGGAACAATTTCGTGAACCTAGTTTCCGTGTCGACATACCAACATACATAACGCAGAGTTGTCTTTTGGATTAGGTGGATTGTTCGTCATTGAAAGGTATCGAGTATGTCAAGGGTGTGTTAAGGAGCAGAAAATTTGCCAATTGAAGTGGTGTGCGATCCTAGTCTGGGACTTGTGGAGGAGAACAAGTTGTATCGTAAAATAGCTTTTAGCTCTGCAAATATAAGTCAGTTTCCTGGAGGTTGGTATGAGGATGTTGGACACGTGTATATGTCAAGTTACTTTCCCACTGATCGTGACAAACACCAAATTCATTCTTCTCTTAGATTTAATGACCTTCTCAGTACCTGGCTGACTTTCAAACAGACAACTTGTCTCACAGTTTTGCTCGTGCTATTTATCTTAATCAACCGTTATTTTCACAATAATTTTCACAATTTAATTATCATTATCTTGTTTTCTTTGCCTCGTTTTCCGCATACAAAAATTTGAACAAGTGTTAAAACCGTTAAGTTATGGCCCCTGGGCCACGTGTGTTAAACAAAATTAAGCGCAAACGGCTGCGTTACGACCCCGTTATTGGAGGCCAAACTCCTCCCGATAAACTTTCAAAAGTGAACAATAAAGTTCTAGAAAATTCTAAAATGTGTTCAAACACTAACTTTTTTCAACCACTTCAAAGTCTGATGGAAGACTCTCCTGAAATGGATCCGACCAATGACGAACAGTGCGCAGAACCTCCTAAAGAAACCGTTCCGCCAATTGTGGTATTAAAAACAACTAGTGCTCAAGTGCGTGATATTTTGAGCAACATTAAGATAGACAAATACTTAATCAAAAACATTTCGCTTGGGCAAAAAATATGTGCCCCAACAATGGACATATATAATAAAATCAGAACCGAACTCTTACGGTTAAAATGTGAGTTTTTCACCCACTCACGTAAGGAAAATCGTCCATTAAAGGTAGTGTTATCCGGACTAGATTTAATTACCAACGATGTAGTGAAAAATGAACTAATTGCACTCGGGATAAAGTGCCTAGATGTTAAAACCATCACATTAAATCCGTCAACAAAAGCCCTGTACAAACACTACTTGTACATCGTCTATACTCAACGCGGTACTGTTAAATTAAACGAACTAAAACGGAACTACTCAACCTTGTTCAAAACCATCGTTCGCTGGGACTTTAAAAAACATAATCCAGGTAAGGTCACACAATGTCACAATTGCCAGCTTTACGGTCACGGCTCGATGCATTGTCATATAAATAGCTTCTGTACAATATGTTCGGGAAACCATAAAACATCCGACTGCAAAACGAATGAGGTCATCAAGTGTGCAAATTGTAGTGGGCCACATAAATACACCGATCCAGAATGCATAAGCCGAAAGCAGTACATAGACATTCGCCGCAAATTATCCCCACGCGGACGTGGTACAGGAAATACAACGTTCCTACAGCCTCCGAGTGACAAACAGCAGCCAGTGCCCGACCGATTATCCATTGATAATTTTCCTCCACTACCCCGATCTGTGCGTCAACCTTCACTTCCTTCATCCACCTGGGCTTCTGGCCTCCATCAAACCCAGCAACCTTCCAACAGTGATACGACACACACGAAGAAAAATCCGTCAGAAACTTTAACTAATGATAACCTGTTCTCATTTAGCGAGATAAACTCTCTTCTTAATGAAGTTGTAACCAAGCTTAGTGCTTGTCAAACCAAAGCTGACCAATTTAACGTCATTACTTCATTAGCTATTAAGTACATATACTCGGAAAAAACATGTTAAGAAACTCTCTTAACATCATAACTTGGAATGCGAGAAGCATCAAAAACAAAAAGCATGAATTTTTTAGTTTCTTGATAAATTTTAATATTGACATTGCACTTGTTTCAGAAACCTGGCTCAAACAAGACATTTCTTTCTCACATCAAAATTACACATGTTATCGCCTACACAGGGTACATGCTAGTGGTGGAGGTGTCGCCATTGTTGTGAAAAAATGTATAGAACATTCCTTGCGTCCTTCATTGCGCCTTAAGTTAATTGAGGAAATTAGTATAGATGTAACATTAAGTGACAACTCCAAGGTGAGTCTTTTTGCGGTCTATTTATCTGGAGGAAATAGAAACCTAGAGAAATCTACTTACTTTAGGCGGGATCTGCAAAAATTGTATAGAGTCAACACTCGAAACAAGGTAATTATTGGTGGTGATCTAAACTGCAGACATCAGTCGTGGAATTGTCTTAGGGCAAACTGCTGGGGTAACATTTTACTAGATGTTACTGAATCCAGCCCAAGTTTTTCCATACTTTATCCACTTCTCCCCACCTATATCAAAGTGAGTGCTAACAAGAACCCCTCAACTCTTGATCTATATATCACTAATATTCCAAATTACTGCACAGTGCCATTAACTCTAAATGCGTTAAGTTCAGACCACCTTCCGATCAGCCTCACAGTGAATCATACAGTAGCTGTAAATCGTACCAGTTTATACCACAACTATTCCGCCGCCAACTGAAATTGTTATAAATCGTATATAAACACGAACTTGGTTCTAGGTGATACCAGCCTAAATTCTATAACCTGCAGCGAGCACATTGATATCCTATGTAACAATTTTGTTTCTGTTATCAATAGAGCGGCCGATCTTGCGATACCTAAATGTTCCACTGCTCCAGTTGATAAGGCACCGCCTCCTGAAAATATCTTACATCTGATTAGGCTACGAAACTCTGAAAGAAGAAAATGGCTGCGTTATAGAATCGATTGTTTTCTAGTTAATGTTAAAGTCTTAAATAATATCATTAAAAACGAAATCTCAACATATAGGAACAAGTGTTGGAATAAACACCTTTCTTCTCTTGACAAAGCAAGCAAACTGTTCTGGAAAATATCAAAAATTATGAAAAAGAGAGGGTCAAGTATTCCTCCGTTTAAAGTTCACGACAAGTTGTTTATTTCTTCAGTGGAGAAACCGAACCTACTTGCTAACACGTTTACTAAGAACCACTCCATATCTATGCATCTAAGCGACGCGTATACTGAAGCTGAAGTTGCTAACACTATCCATGTACTTTCTCAAACACCAGCTGAAAGTACTTACGCAACTAATATCAGCAAAGTTAAAGAATTGATAAAAAAAATCGAAATCAAAAAAGGCTGCGGGTCTCGATAATATTAACAACAAATTAATCAAAGCACTTCCACCTGCAGCAAGTAACTATTTAACGTTCATTTTCAACGCTTGTCTTAAGAATTGTTATTTTCCGGACTGTTGGAAAACAGCAAAAGTAATACCTATCCCGAAACCCGGCAAACCGAAGAACAGCCCCGAAAGTTACAGACCTATTAGTCTACTTAGCTGTCTAAGTAAGCTCTTAGAAAAAATCATTAAGGAAAGGATTGATCGTTTTGTGGAAGACAATAACATCTTACCAAACTTTCAGTTCGGTTTCCGTAGTGGTCACAGCACAATCCACCAAGTCTTGCGCATTAAAAACCACATAGCTGGTAAATTCATCGACAAGGAGTCAACGGGACTGGTTCTTCTAGAGATCGAAAAAGCTTTTGATACGGTATGGCACGATGCCTTGATTTATAAGCTACTAAAACTTAAGCTGCCAATACCGCTTTTCAAAATTATCCAGAGCTTTCTTCGTTCGAGAAAATATGTTGTGAGTTTAGGAACCGACATATCCTCTACTCACCAAATCCACCATGGTGTACCCCAAGGCTCGGTCCTTGGTCCCATATTATTTACATTGTTTGTCGTAGATTTACCATGTCTAGGTGAAAACATTCAGGTAGCTATGTTTGCCGATGATACGGCCATTTTCTCTTCGGGTGCCTTATTCACTAATGTCTACAACTCTTTGCAAGCAGCTCTTGACAAGCTAGCAGTATATTACAGCAAATGGAAAATAAAAATAAATGGTAATAAAACACAAGCTGTCTGGTTTTCGAGATGTAGGAAACACTGCTACCTACCAAATGGCACTAAACTCAGTATGTGTGCAGTTGATATTGATTGGTCCGAAGACTGTAGATATCTAGGTATTATTCTAGATAAAAAACTTATCTTTCAAAAACACGTCACTACCACAATTGACAAAATAAACAAAGTCGTAAGAGTTATGTATCCATTAGTGTGTAGAAAGTCAAAGCTTAGCATCGAAAATAAAATTATAATATATAAAACCATTTTTCAAGCGATACTCCTGTACGGGGCCCCTGTGTGGTGTAATTGTGCTCGCACACACAAAATAAAATTGCAAAGGTGTCAAAATAAAATATTGAAAATGTTGCTGAATTTGCCATGGCATTATTCGACACATGAACTACATGAAAACGCTGACGTTAAACCGGTAGAGTTCCTTATTGACAAAATCAATCGGAACTTCTTCGTCAATTGTTCTTTTTCTGACAATGTTCTCGTTTCCCGTCTTGCGTTATCCTAAATCACTACATATGTACTCTGTCTATGAAAATTATATCGAGGTCATTACTATATAAAATAACCGGAAGCTCGTGCAATATTAGTCTTAAGAATCAAATAAGGGTTTTTTATTGTAGTTTTCCCTTAATTTATTATTTGTTATTCATTAAAATTGTGCTATTGTCGTTATATAGATTTAAGATTATAGTTGTAAAGGAATTGCTATCCTAAATCTCTTAACTACTAGTTGTAAAATATACCATAAATGTAATTATCTATCAAATAAAAATTGAATTGAATTGAATAATGACCTTCTCGTTCAACATAAGCTGTGGCACTGGGGGCCCATATTTTGGTTCAATCGACGTATACAGCATTGAAATCAACGGGATCCCCATTGTAATGTTCTGTTCATCAATTTCAACCTGTAGTGCTCTACAAAACCCTACTCCCCCCCCCCTTATATATATATATATATATATATATATATATATATATATATATATATTACTCTCTAAACAATATCTCCATACCCACCCACCCAATATCATGCATTCATATCCCCAAACTAACATTCAATCCAATGATAGACAAATTGAACCATATGTTCAATTATTCAATTCCCGGAAATCCCTTAAAATTCAAACATCAAAAGGCATACCTTCTAATGCATTGTATGGCCATTATGCTAAAACAAATACGCCATAAATGAGCCAAATGTTCGTTTATCATGCACATTCAAGTACTAAACAGCAAACACCACAATGCATATTTTCATACGCAACAAACTCATGTTAAACGAACCAAATTTGGTCCCAAATCTATTCCAATAAAACCCGATAAGGTTACGGTCGAGTGGTATCGTCTGTTTTAATCTACACAATTCTATCGCGTCATCTGTTGAAAACGTAATAATATTAAGTACAACAATAAAACGAAACAGAGACTGAAAAACTAGGAAAATGGGAAATATTGTATAATGCAGAATAATTTCGAATGAAATCTTTTAGGAAAGTATAATAAAATCTATTAATTTAGGAAATTATGTTTTTATATATCAACGACGAGAGTAAAACAAAGAACCCGCAAATTTTAAAGGATGCGTTCGTTACAAATATTTACAGATATTGGAAAACTAATTTTAAACAAACATTTATTTACACTTCACAACTTGTAGATATTACCGAAACCTACAGAAAATCTTCTCATCTTGGCTACCACTCCCGTATTCATAATTGGACATTTTATACCATGCCACAAGCTTGAATCCGTTTTCAATAATATCAATTGCGTCTTCCTCATGAAATGCATACCAGAATATTTTACAGGAAAACTCCTCATGTCCCGAAGTTCTGTGAACGTAGCATACTAAGCGACTTTCACCCCCATCGTTTATTGAATTTCGAGACATCACCCATCCAATTACGGAGCGTAGACCTCTTCCTAATTTCAAATTGACTTTCACCAGTAAAGACGAATCCCTACAACTGCTCGGTCATGTAAATTGTTGCTTTTTGGATAACTTACGTTGGCCCTTTTTGTAACCCAACACGAAGTAACACGCTACAATTTATAACTAGGGCAATGTAAAAGTATCTGTTTTCGCAAGCATCATCAAGGGTTGCTTCTCAAGTTCAATTTTCATTATTGAGAAGGCAGGTCTTGTTAAAAAAATCTTTAGCGGGCATTAACACTGTGATATTGAAATTATTTTGGGAAGATGAATGCGTCAGTATCAGGTTATCATATCTGC
Source organism: Microdon myrmicae (assembly GCA_963931805.1). Lineage (NCBI taxonomy): Eukaryota > Metazoa > Arthropoda > Insecta > Diptera > Syrphidae > Microdon > Microdon myrmicae. The sequence continues at coordinate 35,537,072 of OZ007501.1, read as the reverse complement.
TTCACGACATATTTTTTATCGAGATTTTTACGAATAAATAATCTTTTAATACGAATTATATACAACCGGTCGTAGCTCAATTGTGCGCACCAGTACGGTGCGGTTGGTACTACAAATAATATTAATTTTTTAAACAAGAATCTAATGTTGTGGGGATGAATAGAAGAATGGTACACAATTTATTCCGCTAATACACTTCCTTACCGACCTGTGAATTTTCTATTATTAAACACGTTTTTGAAAAATAACCTTTTATGTTATTAATGTACAATACATTGCTATTCCATTCCCAATGCTTTTATACACAACACAATCTTTCTATGCCACCTGTATGCAAGTATCAAATCGAATCTTTCGTATCAGATTCACAACACGGTCCTTAAACAATTCCTGCTTTTATGCGTTCCTATGTAGGATTGAAATTTACAAACTTGTATCCCCAATATGGCAACTTCCCAATGGAGAAAGTAGTTTCTCTCTAACGCTCCATTCTTTCATAACTCCCATAACTTGTAAACATTTCTAGCGAACCACTAATTGTGATTAAATAACTCGTAGAGTGGCTGCCACAGGAATGGGAAATAACAGTTTTCAAATAACAGAGACTGAAAAGAGTTTGTGGGATTATAAGGGTCATTGATAGAAGAATTTATAGGAATTTTGTGGGGTTATTGCATTATCGACAAGGACTCTATAACTTTATTACTGCGATACACAATTTCTTTCTATTAAGCCCCAATTAACAATTTTAAACATCAGGTGCTGTCTACAAAGTGGCTACTTAGCTAAATTATTCGCCGAAAAGTTTTCATTGGCTGATCAGGGAGTATATTTTGAATTATTAAAGTCTGTTAGAACAATCAACGGTTTTTTTATCTTGTCCAAAATAACACATAAATTGTATAGTAGAAAACACTTACTTAAGGATGAAAAGTTATATCTAATTACCTTAGCATGTAGAGCGTTACATCTGATCAACTAAAACCCGAAAGTCAATGATTTCAAGAACATTAGAAGTGGTGTTTGAAGTTTTATTTCAACAAACGTGCTGTTTTAACAGCTGAACTATTACGTTCAAATGGACGGCCAATGGCGATTGTTTAACTAGTAGGGCAATATACTTTATCATAAAGGTACAACTCTTTGACAAAACGTATATGAACATTTTGCGACATTTTCACCTTCATCTTTACTTGGTGGCATTGATTTACTGTTTTGGACTGTTTATTAGGGTGCTCGGTTTTCCCAGTCTACATATGTCAAGATTATTTATTACCGCAGCATCGAAATTCCTCGAATCGCTGACCTACCAGATATAACCACTTAGTATCTGCACTTTATCCTAATTTCGAAACCTTTCTATTCTATTTTCTTTTTCGCCTTATGTCTTTTGATAATATAGGCTATCGTAGAACGTGCACATTATATATGTATGCCTCTATCAATCAAAATGAAGTTTCTAAAAATATTGTAGTTAAATATAGAACATTTTCATTGATAGAAAAAGGAATAACGAAAGAGAAACGATCCTTATAGTTACATCGACACCTCCTTTCCTTATCCACGTCCTCTCCATCCGCTCGCACTATGCTCTGACATTTAAGGGTATTTCAAAATCGAACGAGCGTTTGTGTAAAAAAAAAGAAGTTTTATCAACAGAATTATAAGTTAGCTGTAGTAGTTAATATAAAAATTGATTATTGGTCAAATAAAAACAGTATATTTAAAAAAAAAGAAAGCCTTACAATCCTCGGCATATCTTCGGCCAGCAGCGTACGCATTTGTGGTTGTGGGTGCATCCACACCTTATCTGTAGGAACGAAGTGCGAAAAGGCACATACGGCGATCCCCTTGAAAAGAGAACTCTCCTGGAAGAAAGAGGATTCCAGAGTGTAGTGCTCCATGAAGCCCTACCATTTTCCTCCCACATTTCCTTTTCCGCCACATCCATAACGGATACTAATCGAATTCCCATCCAATATCACATATTCATATCCCCACATCTATGCTGAATTCAACGTCAAGCAAATTGAAGCAAACGTTCAATTATCGAACATGAATTCAATTCCGAAAATCCAAACAACACAATGCATATTTTCGCATACATTGTATGTACAATCAAACACGTGCCCACCAAACCTGTGGGGGTTCTCTATACCACATGGAGAACCAACCCACAATGCCAACCAATTTTGACCGCTAACAGCGCGTCACCTCAACCCAACTCCCCATCCCAAACCTGCAATACACATATTCGCAACCATGCAAAACCTGCAAGTGCACCCATCCCAATATGCAACAGCATCCGCCCCCAATCCGCAATTGCTTACATTCCCCAATTTACCAGGAACCCATTTCCAAAACTGAAATAAACGCATATTCCAATTTACAACGGAATATTAATCATCATCCTTAATTACATCACCTCACATATAATGTTTCCCAAAATTGCTTCGGTCAATTCTCTACTTTATCCATATTCCCTCTTTGCGACCAAGCAATCTTAATTTCCCAGAAATTCATATGCCGTAACTAACGCATATTCAAATCCACAACGGAACATTAACCACCAACACCAAATATACCAAGTCGCATACATTTCCCCGAAATAACTTCGGTTAAAATTCTATCTAAACGATATCCCTTGCTTGCACCCAAGCAATTGCAATTTTCCGGTATATACAATCCAACTTAGCTTATACGGCAAGGATTCGCTATGCAAGCATAGCAATTCAACTCGAGATTAGAATACCTTTTTTCCTTCATCAGTCAGTCGTCCTTCAACTACCGCCACGATCACGTCGAGGCTCCCCCGTAACCGCCGTGGCCACGTGGGGGCACGCCGCCCCCGTGTGTAGAAGTCAGTCGTTATCTAACCGCCACCGGGGCCGCAGCACAAAGGTCGAGTCGCAACCACCAAAGTGCGCGCACGCACATAAGTCGCTTCACACCCACCACCGGTGACGGCCGCACCGCGCCGAGTAGTTAATTAACCGCGAGGGTGCACACACTGGCCATTTCACCACTTCGCGAGTGCAAAAGTTCTGCCCTTTAGTCACGCATTTATTTTCCACACGAATTCTCTGCTCATCGCGTGCTATTTAGTGTTTAATAATAACACATAAGCCGCGTCGCGTATATACCCCAAAATTAACAAATAAGCGTAGTGCCGCTACCGCTGTTGAACACTTTAGCAAACCCTTAGTGTAAGAACTTAATCTGATAGCGTAATTTAAATACTAGCGCAGTGCCTACTAGTTAACCCATGAACAGAAAGACTTACCACCCAAAAAATTGTCAATACCAACCACCTTCAAGTGTTATTCTCTTTCAATAAATAAAAGAAATAAAGACTAATTACATCAGAGCCAGTGCGTTTCGATTTTGTCTGTTCGTGGTAAAGGACCCGACGGTTGGGGATGATAGTGAACTAGTGCCACACGCTGGCGCATACCTCCTGCCCCCACAAACCCACGTCCATTTGATCCGCCGACACACAATTCCGGCAATCGAAATATCACAATGCATACACATTGTAACCAGATGTTTTATGACATGCACAAATAGACCCAAATTCCCATGCATATTCTTATCCATTTCCAATGGACTTTGACCGCATTTAAAGTGCAATATAAACTCTTGTTTGCATTGGGCAGACACACTAATGGATAACAAAAAACCTCAAAAAGGATCTGCGATAAGGAGCGATGTGTCCAAGACCTCGGGGAAGAATAAAAGTAGATTAGAAAGTAGTCAGTTGGTAGCGCGAGAAGAAAGTAGTCAGTTGGTAGAGCGAAGGAAGTGATGATCTAAGAATAAAGAGTACACTAATATAATTAGTCTGTGTTTTACTACGGCGACAGCTGTGAACAGAGTTCCTTGCAAAGTTGTGGTCCGCAGTGTTAAATGACATTATAGAATGGAAAATAGTGCGTTTCCAGTGTGTTGTAATTTGCTTGTTCTCGGGTTTTGAAAAACTCTCTTCGTGTGTGTGCTTTAACACTTGCGCCCGTAGTGGTATTATCCTGCGCTTCACCTGTACATGGAGGGCGCATCCCATAATGGCTACCTGGAAAAACCAAGGACGCGGCCGTGTATCCACGTATCCATAGTGGGACCAGGACTCAACAAGAAACAACAAGCATCCATACAGGATCCATCGTTCGCTTTTCTTCCTCGTTGATCGAGTAGCACGGAGGCGAACCGTACTACAAGTGGATGAGAAAGTAAGTAGAATGAAAGAACACCCGGCTGAGTTTCTTTCCTACGGGAGAGATTTTCTTCAGTCGACAACAAACAGCCACGTAGGCAATATCGTTTAAAGGGTGGTGAAATCGCACAGAAATATTGTCGTTTGCTGCCGGGAATCCTCTGTGTTCAACTTTCTAAAGCTAAAAGAGATTTGAAATTTAATTTAACAGTAGGGAGAACAAAAGATGTGGATTTTGTTTATTATTTGTTCGGCGGTATCACATATTACAAAGCCTTCAAAGGCCTACGAGTATGAGAAATCAACAGCCATGCGAATGGCGCTACCAAAACAAGCCAAATCAGAAAAAACCACGACAAAGTCGATCAAAAATTACGGTCATGATCACTGTTTTCTTCAATTATCGTGGTGTGATGCACTATTAATTCGTTCCGAAAAGTCAAACAGTGAATAAGGAATACTTCTTGCATGTTATGAAGCGTTCGGCAGGGAGTGTGTGGGGCTTTTCAGGGCCCGAAGAGCCATACATCGCTCGATCCCCACTATTCCAAGCGATGCGACTTACCTCGAAGTCGAACCTTCAGCAAGGTTACGTAACCTTGCTACGGCATTAACCGCCAGCCAGATTGCTGGAATTAATTCAGTTACCCCAAAGGATAACTGACATAAATATCTTTTAGGCAGCTTACCTTTCTTTGGGGGTTTTCTCCAAACCCTTTTTTCTCTCCACCACCATACCTGAAAACATTAAATCCACGGCAAAGATTATCACCTAGCCGTGGCATCTAAAACTTTACCCTCGGGCATGCATTGCACCCAGTGCATCTCGTTCCCATTGCCTTATGCCATGGAAACAAAATCAACACGGAGTTCCTTGATTACTCGTTTTTTTTTTTGTTTGTCCATGGCACCCCTAGCATGCGGCTACCAGGTCTCATCAGTTTGCCACAGCCGACAAGGTTTTGGCTGATGCAAAGCAAACATTCCCTAATTACCAGCAATAGCTGGTTTCCTATTATCGGTCTCCACCGATCAGGGACCGCAAACAAGCAACGAATTGGATGCGGCCATCAAGTGTTTACTTTTAACATCTGGCAATGGCTGCACCCTATATTCGTTGCAATACCAAAACATAGCATTTGCACCACAGATTGTTTATGGTATACCAATTCCCTATCAACGGCCGCCAACCGTCGGCGGACCTGGAAAATTTCACATCCATCAACCCAAATGTTGATTTATGGCCTCTCCTAGGGTGACCAGATCTTCGGTTCGTGTTGCTTTTACCCCAGATGGTTCGGTTGCCGGCAAGTATTACACAATCAATTGTGTACACAACCGCAGGCCATGCATTGCTTGTATACGCAGGAGATGCAGTTGCGACGCTCGCATCCATCCTCGATCACCGGACGATCGTATGCGATGCATACACATACATGCGAAATGTATGCCATATTCCCCGGTCCAATCAGGATTGACTGCCTCGAGTTGATCGTGCAGCTCCTCCCCTTTTACGGTTTTCTTTGCGATGTCTTTCTGTCGGCAGCGAATGAAAGTCAGTCAGATATAATACGGAGAAGTGTAAGCACGCACAGGGAGTAGGATTCCCATTATTCTTTTAATCCCCTTGAGGAGTTCAGTCGGGAGTCGCGAATGTTAGTCAGTACAAAAGTAAAGACTCATAGTTTGAATCCGAGGTTATTTTAATGTGTGTCCAACAAAGTAATGACCAAAAGTTTAAATCCGTGGTTAATTTAATGTATATCCAACAAATTAATGACTAATAGTGAAATCGTGGAACATGTTTGTTCATCAAAAGTTAACTTTGTAAACCCTAGTAATTTGAAATCCACGGTTTATGTACATGCAACGTCACCAACACTGTTAAGTTAATAAATTTAAATCCGTGATACATGTAATGACAAGAGTGTTTGTAATCATAACAATTTCAATAAACAGGATAATAAAACTTCAATCACAAGTAGGACAATTTTTGTGTCAATTTAAATTCGTCGTTGGTATTTGTGATTCGTCTTTTCGTCGGTGGTGTTTTTATTAACTAGCATCCTTGTTGATGTCATATCAAAAACTCCCACAAGTGTTCGTCAAAAAAGGCCGGATTTGTAGAAAGACAAATCTTGGATTTTGCACCGCGATTATGATAACTATCTCACAAAGCTACCATTGTGAGGGATTTTGTGACCAAGATCTCAACGAATATGATCGGACAAGCACCACTTTCACCAAATGCGCTCCCCTGTGACTTCTTGCTGTTTCCCAAACTCAAATTGCCACTTCGAGAAACACGTTTCGAGTCGATTGAAACCATAAAAGAAATATCAAAGAAGGAGCTAATATCGATCTCGGCCGCGGCCTACAAAATGTGTATGGATGATCGGATTAATCGTCGGCGTCAGTGCATTGCCACGAAAGGGGCCTACTTTAAAGACGATAAAATAAATGTTGATGATTAAATCAAACTCCGGGTAGACATTTGACAGAATGTATTTAATCAGTCCGCACTTATTTTTTCGAATATTTTCTTCATTGTGGTATTCAACGTTTCTTGAAATTTATTTTCTCAAAAACCCATAATCGCACACATAGCCCATCTACATCACTTAGTATACCAAATTACTCCAAACCCAAAATTACAATTATATTCTGAGAAATATTCTCAGAATGAAATTATCTAGGCGCTGCAATTACAAATTGAAAAGAGGAATACTAAGAAGCATAGGAGTCGAATGGTGGTTACCAATTGTCACACGTAGGCGTTCAAAAACGAAAACTGAAATGAAGAATAATCAAACTGGGTTTAATGAAATCAATCGTGGTGTTAGTCTTCATCTATCAAACAGAGAAGACGTAAGCAGCTAAAGATATGGTGAACTATAAATGCGTGTTCGAAAATATTCCATGATAAATGAAGGCGGGGAGGTTTGTATTGATTACAACGTACATACAAGAAGATGGCACCATAGTGAATAAAAAAAAACACGAAAAATAAATTTTCTATGTGGGTTCGAAACACGCTCTTAACTACCATTGCCAAATGACATAGTTTATTCAAAATTTATTCAAGAACAAAAACTACAACTATCCCAAAAATAATAAAGTAATTAAGGATGGAATTAAATCAAAACAGAGGAAAAACGGTAAAAGGTAGAACGAATGAAATTATTGAAAAATACAGTTAATATTAAAATAATTAATAAATAAATGAACAAATTTTTGATGACGCTAAGGCGGATTCTAATTCCCCTCATAAAATATCAACTTGTTCGTAAAAATCTTCTGATGCTTGAATGGCAAATTGCGTATAAAGTAATACTACTAAATACCAGTCCGAACATTCTTCAAATTATGTAGACACGTGTGTAACTAAAGTTATAACCAAGTCTACCAACAATTGCAACCAAATTACAAGGTCGAATAATTACATACTGACCTTACCCATAGCACGAAATACAAACTAGTCCTGAAACTCATTTCTAGCTCACAAATGAAGCAAACAAACCCTCGCGTATGTTAATTAGTTATACAAACAATTACTTGAATAAAAAGAATTGCGTGTCAAGGGGCATAAATTAAAAGGAGGAGTAAATATGTGAAGTACTTAAAAGGAGCCACTATCCACGCTCCAATAAAAGTGACTAACGAGGTGTTAGTTTGCACCTTACTTATGCGGACGATGAGGAGATATTACAAAAACAAATAATTATATTCGATTCCTTTACAATTATCCACTAGGATTTATTTGTTATAAACATCGTCGTGTTCACCTTGAGAGCATTTAAAAACTCACGGAATGCATCACAAATATTGTGAAGGCTGACAAGTTAGCAGCCGGTTTCGTTACAGTTAAATATTTGCATTGCCGGGGGTGGTGCCCACGTTTACAATTTTTATATAGAGAGCAAACGAGGACTTTCTTGGAATTTATATCAGACAAAGATATTAACATAAAAACAAAAACATTAAGGCACACAGACGAGAAATTAGAAATAATGTACTGCTTCATTCTGCAGTCGGTGGACTGACAAGAAATGACGAAATTAGCACATGTAACGAATATTTGTTCGAGGAAAAAGTATTTGGCGTTTTTGATAGAATTTTCCTATTCAAAAGTAGGTTAATTTATCCGTTTACCTTTTTCGCTATCTGTCAAAAAGAAAAATAATTGCCAAATGCAACAAACCATATCGAAGTCCTGACACTTTAAAATGAACCAAACAGAAAAACGTCACTGTTTCATGAATTTAGTACAAGTTTTGATTAAAAGCAACTTTTGCTATTCAATGTTATATTAAGATTATCTGTTTACGCTGTTATATATATTTTTAACAATTACAATTTAAATGTTTTATATTGAAATATTTTATTTGTATTTTCACTCACCTTCCACTGTTTGACTAACATGATGCGCGACATTAAAAAATGCAAGGAATGTCGAACCATGAAGTCTTCCCCAAACCTACGTATGCCCATGGTAATAACCGACATTGCAAAGAGGCCCTTCGACAAAGTATATTTAGATATAGTCGGGCCTCTTGACCGAACTCCAGAAGGCAATAACTATATACTTACTTTTCAAGACGATCTGTGTAAGTATATAGATTGCTATGCCTTACCCAATGCGGAGGCATGCAGAAACGATGGCCACGGTCTTCTCTGACCAAATAGTTGATCGGTATGGTGCTCCGAAGCAACTGGTCACCGATCAGGGAAGCAACTTTATAAGCAGCTTCTTTAAAAGCGTGTGCAAGCTGCTCCGTATCAACAAACTTCAAACCTCTGCGTACCATACACAATCGAATGGCGCTCTGGAAAGAGACCATCGTCAACTCGTAGAATATCTACGCAGTATTGTGGATGGAAATTCCCAGTCATAGGATCAATAGCTGAGGATGGCAACATTCGTGTATAACATCAGCATGCATGAAGGTACTAAGCTTACGCCTATGCATTGTCTCTTTGGTTTCACCCCGGAGGTACCAACTAATATCAAACAACCTCCGGAACCGGTGTACAACCATGAGAGCTACCATAAGCTATTAAAGTACAAACTCCAACATACGTACGAAATAGCAAGGCGTAACCTGTTGATTTCCAAGAGAAAATTCAAAGGGTACCATGACCGTACAGTACGCCCTTTCACGTTTCACGTGGGCGATAAGTTCCTGATATGGAATGCGCACAAACAGGCGAAGTTAGCTCCCATATAGATGGGTCCCTACAATGTAGTGGCAATACAAGGCCTGGTAAACGTGGTCATAAAGATATGAAAGAAAAATGTGGTGGTGCACAAAAACAGGTTACAGCCCTATTTCGAATAGAGAATAAAACCTGGCTATATTGAGTCCCGAATTTAAGGAGCGAAACCTGAAATAGCCTTTCATTGCCAAATTAAAATGGCAACCACCAGAACTGGTCATACCTTATGAAGCACATGTGTTTGTAGGATATGGAGATCTTAAAAATAAATAAAAACCATTGTAAATAAAGTTTAAAGAAGAAACTATATAAAAATCTTAACAATAAATAAAAAAACATTATAAATATAGTTTAAACTAGAAACTAAATAAAAATCTTTATAATCAATAAAAAGCATTGTAAATTTAGTTTAAAGCAGAAACTATATAAAAATCTTAATAATAAATGAAAAACATTGTAAATATAGTTTAAACTAGAAACTATAAAAAAATCTTAATAATAAATAAAAAGTATTGTAAATATAGTTTAAACTAGAAACTATATAAAAATCTTAATAATAAATAAAAAACATTGTAAATATAGTTTAAACTAGAAACTATTATATATAAAAATCTTAATAATAAATAAAAAACATTGTGAATATAGTTTAAGCTACAAACTATATAAAAATGTTAATAACAAATAAAAAGTATTGTAAATATAGTTTAAACTAGAAACTATATAAAAATCTTAATAATAAAGAAAAAACATTGTGAATATAGTTTAAACTACAAACTATATAAAAATGTTAATAATAAATAAAAAGTATTGTAAATATAGTTTAAACTAGAAACTATATAAAAATCTTAATAATAAATAAAAAATATTGTAAATATAGTTTAAACTATATAAAAATTTTTATAATCAATAAAAAGCATTGTAAATATAGTTTAAAGTAGAAACTATATAAAAATCTTAATAATAAATAAAAAATATTGTAAATATAGTTTAAACTAGAAACTATATAAAACTCTTAATAATAAATAAAAAACGTTGTAAATATAGTTTAAACTAGAAACCATTATATATAAAAATCTTAATAATAAATAAAAAACATTGTAAATATAGTTTAAACTAGAAACTATAACAAAATCTTAAAAATAAATAAAAAGTATTGTAAATATAGTTTAAACTAGAAACTATATAAAAATCTTAATAATAAATAAAAAAACATTGTGAATATAGTTTAAACTAGAAACTATAAAATTCTTAATAATAAATAAAAAGTATTGTAAATAATAAATAAAAAAACATTGTAAATATAGTTTAAACAAGAAACTATATAAAAATCTTAATAATAAATAAAAAATATTGTAAATATAGTTTAAACTATATAAAAATTTTTATAATCAATAAAAAGCATTGTAAATATAGTTTAAACTAGAAACTATATAAAAATCCTAATAATAAATAAAAAATATTGTAAATATAGTTTAAACTAGAAACTATATAAAAGTCTTAATAATAAATAAAAAACGTTGTAAATATAGTTTAAACTAGAAACCATTATATATAAAAATCTTAATAATAAATAAAAAACATTGTAAATATAGTTTAAACTAGAAACTATATAAAAATCTTAATAATAAATAGAAAAACATTGTGAATATAGTTTAAACTAGAAACTATAAAAATCTTAATAATAAATAAAGAGTATTGTAAATAATAAATAAAAAAACATTGTAAATATAGTTTAAAATCTTAATAATAAATAAAAAACATTGTAAATATAGTTTAAACTAGAAACTATATAAAAATCTTTATAATCAATAAAAAGCATTGTAAATATAGTTCAAACTAGAAACTATATAAAAATCTTTATAATCAACAAAAAGCATTGTAAATATAGTTCAAACTAGAAACTATATAAAAATCGTTATGATCAATAAAAAGCATGGAGATAACATTGGCTTCAACATTAAAAACGTTTCGGTTAAGGAGTTACGTCGTGTATATGTTGCTGGTGATTCCAAGAATTGCCCACCGAGGGGTGCTGCAGATTTCACAGCCCAGGTGATCGTCCCTAATCATGCTGGACTATATACCGGTTCTTGATTGTCACACCGCTCATCATCATCATCGGCACTACAACCGGGAACCGGTCTTGGCCTTATTTAGCAAGTCCTGAGGCTTGTTCAATTATCCATAATGACTTGTTTTTTCCGCGCAAGGTCATTAGTCTTATACTGCATGTAAATTTGCTGAAATTAAAGAGAAATGCGATCGTCGTAGCGACAAAACTACAGAAACTGATCCAAAATCGCCCCCCCCCCCCCCCGCCCCCTGTAAGTCCTTAAAACTCTTACCAATCCACATCCTTATCCACAAAATCAAGCATCACATTCCTATCAATAGCGTATTCCCACCACACAATAGACAAATTTTAATAAATGGTTCATCCCTAGAAATACACAGTCCCTATCCCAATAACTCAATATTTTGTTGGCCACATGTCCGTTGCACTAGCATTCCCACGCTTTATCGCAAATTATTCAAATGCCTACCTGAATAAGCATTTACCAAGTCTGTACGATTGTCCCAAAATATTATTTACACGTAGAAACAACAACACTTCCTCAATCCAAAAGTTTGCTTCGTGGATTCACCGTTTTCATCGACCCTTTGTACTGGGGTAAGGATAATTGCGACCCTTACAGCTAGTGCAGAGGTTTGGTCAACGGTTAATTTGAAACGAATGAAATCAAAAAGGATAATGGATTGGTGAGATCGACAAAAAAGGTCGAATCCAGGCAGAGAGACAAAAAATTGAAAGTCGATGAGGCAAGGAGTCGATTTTAGTTAGGCAGTACGGAAAAGAAGGTGATTCCGTGATGGTCTGCCTTAGTTGTTCGGGAAAATTATTAATAGTATTTCAAGAAAAAAAAAAAAATAAATCTGTACAATTAAATACATGCACTGTGGAAAAAATAAATATGAAAAATAAAATATATGAACTGTGGAATAAATAAATATGTAAAATTAAATATATGAACTGTGGAATAAATAAATCTAAAAACAAAAAATATATAAATTGCTCTATATTAACATCGAAAGAGTGATACTTTGGCGGATGTTGTCGATTCGGTCGTAAGTGTTCCGCCGAACACTGTCCGTACACAAGGAAGCACACTGAGCGGACACGGCACAAATCAAAACTCAGAAGGTTTTGGTGTATAAATCTACTTTTATTGTAGCTCTTGTTTATATTTAGGTTATTTGCTTACAAGCAGATATTACAAGTTCACTGTTTACATTTGAATAAAGTTAGTGCCGTAGATATTGCAAGTTTACCGTTTCAGTTTGACAAAGTTAGTGCACGCACGACCGTCTTAATCACCACGGAATCAAAACTCGATAAGTTACGGTTTGAGCACACGAAGATTTTCTTAATCGACACTACTAGTTTTCCTACGACGCGAACTCACACGACTCTCAACTCGCGCTACTCGGATTTATTCTGTTTCTCGACTATAGTACACCTCCACAATGTGAATTTTTATGTTATCGCTTGGTATACGGCTCTGATGTATTTTCTTATTCGATTTTTCGTTCAGTGCTCTTCACTATTTTTGCTTGTGAATTGTGAATTGTGTGTGTATCTGTTAGAGTCGCCACCCCACCCCATTCCCAGTAACTTCGTTACGATCAGCTTCGTTGCGAACGACGAGCGAACGAGAGAATATCGTAGCAAGCGAGTGTGCCTTAGTGCTCTATGCAGAAGTCATGATTGTGTGTGTGAAGTTCTTTTACTACGGGGAGTGTGTGCTGCGTGTACGGATCACGTCGTAGTCACCAATTATAGCGTTTGAAATAATAGTGAAGAAGAACGCGTGATTCGAACTGACGCTATGGCACTTTGAATCACCAAACATTTTTACCTAAGCGTTACCCACCAGGCTACTGGCCGATTTTAGAATTTGATTTTTTTTTAAACTCGACTATACTCCACTGGTGTGAATTGTTATGTTATCGCTAAGGTATACGGCTCTGATGTATTTTCTTATTCGATTTTTCGTTCGGTGCTCTTCGCTATTTTGCTTGTGAATTGTGTGTTTATCTGTTAGAGTCGCCACACGACTCCCTCCGCAGTAACTTCGTTACGATCAGCTTCGTATGCGAACGACGGACGAGCGAGAGAACGTCGGAAGCTGGGCTCTATGCGGAAGTCGTGACTGTGTGTGAAGTTCTGTTTACTATAGGAAAGTGTATGCTGTGTGTACAGATCACGTCGTAGTCACCAATTATAGCGTTTGAAATAATAGTGAAGAAGAACGTGTGATTCGAACTGAGGCTATGACAGTTTGAATCACCCCAAAAATTGAACCTAAGCGTTACCCATCAGGCTACTGGCCGATTTTAGAATTTGATTTTTTTTAAACTCGACTATACTCCACTGGTGTGAATTGTTATGTTATCGCTAAGGTATACGGCTCTGATGTATTTTCTTATTCGATTTTTCGTTCGGTGCTCTTCACTATTTTGCTTGTGAATTGTGTGTGTATGTGTTAGAGTCACCACAATACCATACCAGACCAATTGAACGATTGTTTCTATCAAAGCCACAAATATAAATACAAAAGGAAAACAACCTAATCCAAGTTTCGATCGAGCCAACACGCGTGAAAAAGAAAAAGCAATCCACGTAAGCCAAACAGAGGAAGGTGAGTGAAGATACGAATAAAATATTTCAATATAAAACATTTAAATTGTAATTGGTAAAAATATATATAACAGCGCTTGTTTCGATTTTGACAACACTAAAAACAAACAATAGCAACAACCAGCATCAAACATCATTATAGTTTATGAATGGTCAACACCTCCTGAAACGAATACGATACCTCAATTTCCAACAGAAATAATTAGTAACATAAATTAATTATCCACCATAATAGCATACGCTAGTCAAATGAACCTGCAGATCCGCATGCCGCACACTCTTAGCCGATGTTTAGCGTGAATAAAGGCTAAAACATTAATGAAGTGTAATCAGATATTCGATTCAATCCTCACATCTACACACAGCATGAAAATTTAATTTAAGCTTTAGGACATTCTGATGGAATGAAATTCATCGCCAGCGAAGCCCAAAAACAAGCTAATAGAACAGGAGCAAATCAAGTCACATTTCGGCATGTTTAACATCTACTTTGAGAGAGTACATCTATTTAATGTGCTTAAATGATCCATTACTTTGATTTAAGAAATTAAAGTGAATACATTATGAAAAACTGATTATTATATGTTGAGTACTGTGAAGGACTTAAACTTCAAAAACAACAAGCTGACATTATTAACTTTTGAAGTACCTTATTTTGTGAACCTGAATATGTTGCCTTGTGAAATATTCATGATCCACCGTACCTCTTCTGTGCACAGGATGCTAGATACTATCTATTTGATTTGTCGATGGCTTAAACAATATTAAGTATCGTAACCACTGTGTAATCATTATTTTCTGCATTCCTGAAATGATATACTGAACGATTACGTAGAAGTGGTGATAGTTACTCCGTTGGCCATAAATTCCTGTCACCTCCCCAAGTTCCATTAATTTTCAACACCCTACTGGTAGTCCATTATCATACGACTGTCTGCGTTGGTCAGGACCATAAATTTGTATGATGAAAGAAATTTTTCGTTGAAATACCCTTTAAAAGGAATAAAGGCGTTAATTCCTGCCTTTAGAAAACATGCAGGAGGAGTGTAACTATGAGAAGCAGGATTTGAAGCGTATTTAACTTACGATGATAATGATTGCATTTCTTGAATGCGGACTGTTTCTTACGACATTTCTTTCTTAAAGTGAACTTAAAGTAGGAGATGCTTAGAAAGTAAATGAGAGGGTGTTATAAAGAGCCCACAAGTTGAAAACTGTAGAGTATTAGCAGATGGGATTTGTTTGCAGATTAAGTTAATAATGTTAAGAAATAGTCTTAAATAATTTTTAAAAAACGCAATGACTTACTAATAAATTCAATGAAACTCATGTACGGTCACAGCTAGGGCCTGGTTCAGCTGAATGTACGGACCGCATGCATACCACAACCTTCATACTAACTTGATTGGCTATTGAAAGTATAAGTATTTTAAATCATCCTTCCGTACTGCAATTATATTTAAATTGTTAGCTTCTCTCTCGTTCGCCAAACGGGTGTCACTTAATAACAAAATAAATTGTGGTTGAGTTGCCAAATTCACCTCGATATTTCGGTCTCATGGTCTTTTCAGACTTCACGAAACTCGAAGAGCACAACATGGGTAAAAAAAATGTACAAGAGATAGTCGGCCCCCAAGATGATTTAAAATTCTGTGCGGTAGGTATAAAAAATAGCACACAGATTAATTGGGTAAATGCTTAAATATTGCGGTTAAAATTAGGATAAATGGCGGTATCAATTCAACTGACATTTAAAAACGCATTTTCATCCACGACCCCTTAATTAACCTTGTTAATTGTTCATCGTTCCTTAATTTACGGAACCATTATTCTGTTTATTTCAGAATAATTTATCATTAGAGAAACAGAACAAAGAGCAGTGGTAATTTCACCTAAAATAACGGTATGAAATGAATATAGCACTCTTGCACGAGTTAATACTGCTCTCGTTGTCCAAAGAAAAAATACAATATTTTTTTATTGCTTCCGCCGACTCGCTTCCACAACTTAATTTTATTTTAACTTTACTTAACACTAGGATACAACATTACTTGAATTTGACATTCGTTCGTTAAACGTTAAAGTAGAATGTAGAATGTATAGAATCTGTGCGGCAGATTCTCATATGGTATATGCTGATAGGAAGAAATAACGTCCTTGTAATTTTTACATGACAATGAAGGTTTACATTTTATGTGATAAGAGTGCATGGTTTACCAGATATGATATAATAAGTCACCTACTTCATGGTGTGTTAACTGATGTATGAGTAGTATTCCTTACGAGGGTTGCCTTTTATATTTCGGGATCAGAGAACAAAAACAAATATTGACCATCGAAAATCACCTTATTATTTCAAAATATTCCCCATGAAGATCTATACACTTTTGCATGCGTTTGAACCAATTGTCGAAGCACTTTTGCCACTCTGATTGAGGTATCTCCAACACATGCATTCTGAATGCAGCAACCGCTTCTTCAGGTGTCGAAAAACGTTGACCTCTCAGTTTGTTTTTTACGTACGGGAATAAAAAGAAGTCATTCGGTGCCAAGTCAGGACTATACGGCGGATGACCCATCAAATCGATGTTTTGGGTGCTCAAAAATGCAGTTGTCGCAGCCGATGTGTGAGAGCTCGCATTGTCGTGGTGAAGAGTGATCCGTCATCGGCGGTTGGTTTTCCTGATTTCTTGGAAGACAACTGGCAAACAAATGGTTGTGTACCACTCAGAATTGACTGTTCTGCGTTGTTCTCGTGGTACGGTTGCGACATGTCCAGTTTTTCCGAAAAAACAGGCGACCATTTGCTTGGAAGTGCTTCGTGCGCGAACAACTTTTGTTGGATTTGGCTCATCTTGAAACACCCAGACAGTCGACTGCTGTTTACTTTCGGGCTCATACGCGTAAATCCACGATTCATCACCTGTCACGATGTCATATACGTGTTTCGAAGCACCGCGACCGTATTTTTGGGCATTTCTTTCGACCAATTGACACGGGCCTTGTTTTGGGCGATTGACAAATTGTATGGGATCCAACGGGAACAAATTTTTTTTTACAGTCAAGTGTTTATGCAATATTGAATGTATGCTGGTCCCACTAACGCCTAAGGTTGTCTCAATCTCACGATAGGTTACATGACGATCTTCCAATATCAGTTCGCGCACAGCATCAATGGTTTTCGGAACAACAACTGATTTTGGACGACCTTCACGAAATTCATCTTGGAGTGAACTACGACCACGATTGAATTCACCATACCATCGATAAACACTGGTCCTTGATGGAGCTTCATCGCCAAAAATTGAATTAAGTTCATCCATGCACTGTTGCTGAGTTAATCCACGCCGAAAGTTGTAAAAAATAATCGCACGAAAATGTTGACGATTTAATTCCATTTTTGGGCCGAGATGAATCTTTTAAGTTACTGTAAACAACACAAATAGCGCTCGTATGTCAAAACGTTCTGAGTGCGTATAACCTCAAAAATGTCCAACTTTACGACAGAGCTGTCAATTGCCGGATTGCAACACTAGGGTTGCCAAATCCCGAAACATAAGAGGCAACCCTCGTATGATATGATGAGTCATGTATGTTAACTCACGCAATTCTAAGGTTGCTGCATGTACCATTGAGTGCAAGTTGTGCAACTTAAAATTTGTTTTTAATCCTACGTGGAATGTAGTCCCTTTTTGGTCTTGTGTCAATAAAAAAAAAGGTGTTCATGACCCTGAGGCAAGTTACTCAAATCCTCGGTAACTTGTGCGTATGGAGGTCTACGAAAATGCTCTATGTAAAGTGTTGGACATGCTAACCTAACCTCGTACGAACTGGTCCCTGAAAGGAATTCCATCCACTTGTACCTAAGAAGGCTAAGAAACTCATAGATGTTTGTTTGTTTGTTTGCAGACGCATTTATTCACAAAGTCTTTTTTATATTTTACAATTTTAGTCTAAATGCTAAACCTATCTTAATAATTTTACTACATAATGTAATTTACTGGCTCTTCACAGGCACTCTAAATTATACAATATTATATGCTTAATTTATGCCTTTCAGCTTACATTTTCTTTTATTTATTCTTAATATAATACACATACATTATAAAAAAAATAAACTATTATCTTAGAGGTCTACTCTTCTTCTTTTCGAGGCATTACGACAAAAAAAAATAAAGATTTTTTTTTTTATTTTTTTTTTTTTTTTTTTTTTTTTTTTTTTTTTTTTTTTGTTTGAGGATGCAAAAATTTTAAAAACAAAATAATAAGTGCTTAATGAAAACAAAAAAGATAAAATAACAGAAGTTAACGGGAAGGTGGGCAAAGGAAAAGGAAGGGAGGAAGCTGCGCCAGAGCTGAATATTATATCTGAGGACGTGAAGTTCTTTCTTCGTTTTGGAGCCACCACCAGTTGGGGTTGGTTCGGTCTTTTATTGATTTATTTCTTTCACTGATCACCATACTGAATCGAAGTCGGTCTGGCCTATTAGAGATATCGCTATTGTGGACAATTCGTTTATCCCTAGCACCACGGAAAGCGTGGTATATAATAGGTATTCCACCCTCATCTTGGATTAGACCTTTTCCGTCCAAGAAGAGGAACGCCTCTGGGGGAATGAACCCGTTCTGGAGGGTACTCTCCAGATACATGTCGTTCGGATAATATGCTCCCGCGATAAGATTATTTACACTGCACATTGCCCTTGCAATGTGGCCACGAATAATTTTTATAATGAAGTTGTCTATCCTAGTTAGTCCTGATTTATCATACAGGGTTTTATTAGGGTAAAATTTCTGGTATCGTGACTCTGGTGTTCTATTAAGTCCGAGGCAGGAACGCAAACACTGTCTCTCGAACACGCGAATCTTTTCCATGTAGAAAGGGGATATATTGTACCATATTGGGCAGCCATACACCAACACTGGTCGGATGAATACCGAATATGAAATTATTTTAACTTTTGGATTGAGAATGCTGCTTCGGAATAGACTTTTTGTGGCAACAAATGCGTTTCTTGCTGCAGAGAGAGTGACTGCTATATGCTTGTCAAAGTATAAATACTGATCAAGCCAAATACCGAGATATCTGACTACAGTTTTCACTTGTATTGGGAGATTATTATTCCCTACGATAGAGAAGTTTTTCCAATTGTACTTTTTATCCTGAGAGGCCCTCGAGAGAGGTGTCCTGAAAAGGATAGTCTCGGTTTTGTGGAAATTAATTTTTAGTTTCCAGTCATTACAAAAACGTTTTATTTTATTGAAGTCTTCCTGGAGAAGTCTATTGATGACATCTATTTTCTCTCCTGTTCTGTATACCACAATGTCGTCTGCGTATGCAATGGCATTGTTAAGCTTACCCATTAAATCACTGGTGTAAATATTAAACAGAATGGGAGAATTCACCGCCCCTTGTTGTAAACCGTTTGTAATTTTGAAGGTCTTGCTTGAGAATATATCTCCGCATTTTACCACAAATTGCTTGTCCGTTATCATTTCGTAAATGATGTACAATAGATAATGAGGCATTCTCAGGTTTTCTAACTTATGAAGAAGTCCTTCTAACCACACGGTGTCGAAAGCCTTTTCAAAGTCAACTAAGCAGGCACCTGCGGCGCTTTGTCTTGTTCCATTGTATGTCGGAAACAAGCTTTGACGCGGCATGCACCGTACTATGTCCCGCTTTAAAGCCAAACTGGTTGTTGGGGATGATTTCATTTTCATCACACCAGTTCATCAGTGCTTTGTTTATGATCTTCTCGAAAACCTTGCTGATATTTGGCAGCAAGCTAATCGCGCGAAGGTTGGTTGGATTCGTCCTGTCTTTGCCCTTTTTAGGGATGGGGTGGACTATTGCAGTTTTCCAGTGGGTTGGATAGTATGCCTTATTTAAGGCGTTGTTGAATAGCGTAGTGTAGATTTTTACTGCTTCAGGAGGCAAATGTTTTAAAACTACATTTGGGATGCTATCTATCCCAGAAGACATTTTGCTTTTGATTGACTTAAGGATGTTCGTAAGTTCATCCTTACTCACAAACATATTCATATTCTGATTACTCCTGGGAGAGTCCGCTCTGTTATTTTCACTGAATGTGGTACGATAAAACTACGGTTTTGGTTCCTCCAGGTACTAAGTTGATTTCTCAGTGAGCTGTAGGTCTGGAATGCGTTGTTTTCGAGGATCGTATTGGAGTGAGTGGATTCGTTCACTCTGTATACTGCTTCGAAACATGCACCAATTAAGTTCACTTTGTCTTGCGGGTCTTCGACTAATATTACTTCTTCGTTGGAGTTGATATGCTCCAGATTGAGTACTGAGTTCAGCATTGCTTGACAATTCTCAGGAGTCCGTGGGACTCGCAAATATGGAATGTCATTGTGATCTTTCTTTCGAAAAGTTTTATTGATTTGTGAGAACATATTCGATCCGCTAGCTTGAATGGCTTGTATTTTGTTCTTCCACTCTTCATTTATTCTTGAACGGTAATTGTCACGGATCAATTTTTGGAGATTTTTGATTAGGGACTTAAGTGTTTTTATTTCCTGACTATTTGGGTCGCTGAACTGTCTATAAAGTCTTTTCAGCTTTGAGAGCATAATGCTCTTTTGCTTATATAAAGCGTCAATTGCTGATGTCCTGTACTTATTAGTATAACCGTCGGTATGGGGAACTTTAGGTATGGAACGATTCATTGCTTTGGTAATAATATCGTCCAATGTTGTTAAGTAATGATCGATTTCGTCGTTATGGAGGTTTCTAATAGTCGGTGGGTCTATGGCACTGTTACGAAGTTCTTTTTTTATTAATCGATCAAAGCGTGACCAGTGAGCTTTTCGAAAATTGAAAGAGTGGATCTGGTCGAACTGCTCTAGTGAATATTGTTCATTTGGGACTTCAATTATGGCTCCAAATCCGTAGTGATCGCTATCGTAATCGATTGTGCGAAGACAGTTTCGCGTAGTTAGATCTGTGCCTGGCAAGTTTATTCGATCGTCTATCATAAGTAAATCCAGAAATGAATTTCCTTTAGGATAAAACGATGTACTTGGGGCGTACAGTTCTAATCTGCGCTCGATAGCATTCATTTGCCACCAATCATATAAAGCATTGCCTCTTGTGTTCGTGGTTAAGTTACCCCAAGCACTATGCTTGGCGTTAAAATCACCCGCTATTAGGAAATAGTTGTTTTCCGAGTCTAATTTCAGGTGTCGAAATAGCATATCAATTTCATTGATAAATTGCTTACACTGGGTAGCTTGAGGGGCATAAATGGAGACCACATACAGGTGCTTTTGACTTCTCAACGGAATATCTATTATGCAGGCTTCCAGCACCTGAAATTTGTGTACTTCTGTACTATAAATACCTTATGATAAAGACCTTTTTTAATTAAAACTGCAACCCCACCCCCTTGAGTAGAATGTGGCCTGTCACGTCTGATTATCTTATAGTTTTTATAGACAATTTTGTGCCTTTGGTTTAGCTTAGTTTCACTAGCCAAAAGTACATCAGGGGATTCGACTTCAAGCATGTTGCCTAGATTATCTCTTCTGTCTATGTGCATTCGCCGTGCAACGCCGGCCGAACTGTGAAAAACACAGTTTATTCACGAATTCACGCACACACGCACTCGATATTCTTTGTTTTAAAACTGCTCACCGTCTTACGATGTTTGTCGCTTGACGAACGACGAGCGACTGAACTCATAGATGTTCAATGATAGAAGATGCTAGTACCATGGACGAACGGGCAGTGCTGTTATACGCAAAAACTGCAACCCAAAATTACATTGGAGCCCATTCTCCTGCAATGGAGGAATTCACTAAACGTGAAGACTCTTGTTTTACTTCATTTTTGATCAATAAGGAATCGTTTGTAAATATTCACCCGAAACTGCAGAGCAACAAAAGAATGTGACTGTTACTTCTGTGTTGTGCCGTGGTGTGAGTGGACTGTAATGCTGGTTTATTGTGTCACTGCGTCGTGTTATGAGGAGTTAGTGGATTTATTTACACGTTAAAATGAAGCTCAAAATTATTGTCGGGTAATTCACTTCTTATAATTACAAGAATTTGTACTGATCCTATCTTCATTTGTTAGTTGTCCCTTGCAATGACGGTGTTCGATTCTTCGACGCAAATCCCGGTTGTTGAACGATGACGATGTCCGGTTTCGTGAGGGTTGTTGTTAGCAGTGGTGACCTTCTTGAACGTTGTTCCGCAAGCGTAGTGGTTAGTTGTTTGTCCAGTTGATCGCGTTAAAATCCACAAATAAACTGTGTCATCCCGTGCTTGAAGCAAGGACTTTGTTGATAATACAACTTCTTGATGTAGAATCGATACTCACCACTTGAATCGATAAGTCATATCCTGATTCTAAGCGTACGTAGTCCTTGAATCATCCAGTGTGCGGCTCCTCTGGATGAGCATATCTGCGGCAGTGATTGTGCGAAAGCGAGCACTCACGACACCAACAAACTTGGGATATTTCTATATTTTCCTTCTTCGGCCGCGAATATCCGGTTCAACACTGATTGGTTACTTTTCAACTTCCTCCAACTTTCCTTCTTCCTTCTTGCACTTTGTTAATAACAAAATAACAAAATAAATATAAGTTGAACTTTTCACGAAAATTAAAAGACTTCAGGTGGACCTCAGAGAACACATATAAACGTCAGAGGTAAGATATATCAAAAAGTTAAAGAATTTAAATATCTGGGAACGACACTGACGGCGAGTAACGAAATGTCGAAGGAAATTAATAGAAGACTGCACTCCGGCAACGCTAGTTGGCACGCAGTCAGTAAACTGCTGAAATCCAGACTGCTATCACGTAACATAAAGCTCCGTGTCTATAGAACCATAATCATGCCAATTGTTCTATATGGATGCGAAACATGGGCTCTCACAAAACGGGAAGAAAACAAATTCCGCGTATTCGAGAATTAAGTTTTGAGGGGTATCTTTGGAGGTAAATATGACGAGGAGGCAGGACAATGGAGGAAACTCCATAACCACGAACTGGAAGAGCTATATCGCAAACCTACAATAGTGAGAGTAATCAAGTCGCGAAGATTAAGATGGGCCGGACACGTGGCGCGAATGGGCAACGATAGGACCGTGTGTAGAATTCTTGACGGTAGACCAACAGGAAAGAGACCAGTAGGACGGCCGCGACGGAGATGGGAGGACAATGTTAGGTTTGACCTTGAGGAGGTCGGATCGAATGCTCAAGCCTGGAAGGAGAGTGCCCAGGACAGGGAACGATGGCGAAGCCGAGTCGTTGAGGTCATGAACTTCCGGGTTCCTACAGGCCAATAAATAAAATATAAAATATTTACTTTTACAACTTAAAACTGTTTTTCTTTTGTATAACTTTCCTCTTTCTTCTACCACTCCACCAAGCCTAAGTCATCGCACCACTCACAACGGTCCCTCAAAAATCCACGCACTCCGCTAACCTTCTCTCTTTCGTTATCCCTCGTCCGTTTCACCGTTTCAACGAAGGTCTCCCTCCGACGGCGGCCAACTCCGAAACCAACCGAAAATACCACCGCCGAAGAGAACCTGGGCTTACACACCCGCTGCATTAAACTCAAAGCACCACTCAACCACATTCGATCGGCTTTCAAAACAAGCCTAATCGAAGTATAATTTAATTTCCTCCGATCACCGTTGCATTGTGTGTTTCTTATTACACATCAATCGTTTAAATTTTCTATTGTTAATGCAGTCGAGTGTGCGCCTTGCCAACACAGGGGCGACGGCCGAGTTAGTCACGTAACAGGCACTTACCAGGTGTACCGGTTTGAAATCAGCGTTTTTTTGTTTTTAATTCTTTTTTGGGAATGTAAAAAACATTTTATTCGAAGTATTGGCCATTGCTTTCTACACATTTCGACCACCTTTCTGGCAATTTGTGGATACCACGCCAATAAAACCGGTCGTTTTTTGAGGAAAACCATTCGGAGACCCAATTTTCGACTTCTTCGTAGGAATTGAAATGCTGCTCAGCCAATGCGTGTCCCATCGATGAAAACAAATGGTAGTCGGAGGGAGCCAAGTCTCGTGAATACGGCGGGTGGGATAACATTTCCAAGCCGAGAGCTTTTATTGTTTCTTTGACGGCTTTTGCTGTATGACTCGGTGCATTATCATGCAACAAAATTACATTTCCGTATCTTGTGGCTCATTCTGGTCGTTTTTCGACCAATACATGGTTCAAATTGATCATTTGTTGTTCGACCAGTACATGGTTCAAATTGATCATTTGTTGTCGGTAGCGTTGCGCATCAACGGTTTCCCCAGGTTTTAGAAGTTCATGATACACCACCACCTTCTGGTCGCCCCAAACACAGAGCATTGTCTTTTTTTCCGAACCGATCAGGCTTTGCAGACGATGTCGACACTTCTTCGTTTAGGATTTTTAAAATAAATCCATTTTTCATCACCAGTCACTATTCGATGCAATACTGAATTTCTTTCGTGTCGTAGAAACAACGTTTCACATGTGGCGTTTCGTTTTCCATCTGCCTGTCATTCAATTCATGTGGCATCCAGTTTCCACACTTTAGCATCTTTCCCATAACTTTTAAACGATCAGAAATTGTTTGCTGTGCAACATTTAACATTTTTGTCATTTGTTTTTGACTTAAAGTGTCATCTTGATCCAATATTGCTTACAATTCGGCGTCTTCAAACATTTTTGGTGGTCTTCTACGTTCTTCATTTCGCACATCAATGTTATATTCTAACGCCGTGCTTCCTCGTCACGACGAAGGGAAGAGCGTGGAATTTATTTTAAACAACTTCTTAATATTGAAATAAAACTAAACGGTTCTTTTTATACCGAACACAAGACGTCCGCACAGACTGTGTTTATTTTATATTTTTCATTTTTTAATTTCAAACAGAAAACACACCCCTCCTTGTTGGAAGTCTAATTATTATTTTCTTTTAAAACATTCTTTAACACAACCTTTCTTGTTGGAAGTACGATTATATCTCCTTAAATTCTTTAATACAACCTTCCTTGTTGGAAGTATGATTATTACTCCTTGTTATTTCTGATTTCGTATGAACGATATCAATCAGTTGCCCCTAGTTACCTAATGGGGGTGATTCATTATTTTTCGTTAACTGAAACTATTGCAAACTATCGCAGTTGCTTAGGTATTTTTTGGGATAACGGTAATTGTATGAACTGTTGTTATGCAATGCATAGCTTGGAATTTGGTATGTGTATGTTATGTTATGATATGGAAATTTGAGAATTAGGCATGATGACTGTATTTCTAATGTATAATTGAATTGATTAGTATGTAAATGTAGGAACAATGGGAATTGAATTGATATGCAAATGTGTTTGAAGAAAAAGGATATTAAGGGATATAGTTATTATATAAATTGTATTAAGGTATATTATGGGATTTGGTTAAATGGGTAAGTAAGGATTGAGGTAAGGATTTAGGGAAGACGGTAGGGCTGCGAGCATTACATCAAAATCATTATCTCTGAACCGCTCAAACCATCTTTTGCATGTTGCTTCCGATAGAGCAAGATCACCATAAGCCTCGACAAGCATTCGATGCGACACTGCAGCACTTTTCTTAAATAAAAACAAAAAATCATCATTTTCTGGTACAAAATTCGACATTTTTAACAGGATTAAAAAAAATGATGTTGTTTGTACAATGACTTGATGCATACTAAATATATTTGACAGATGTTATAGCAACCAAATAAAAAAAAATAGAAGGCCTCGTTCACAACAAACCCTATCGATACATTTGTATCTTGACGCTCACTTCACACCGGTACACCTGGTATATTCGTAGGCGTTAATTTATCAGCACAAAAGAAAGTGCCTAAGCTAGATTTACATGCTATCATAATACTACATCGTTATCTTAACTTGAAACAAAGAGAGACATAATTATACTACATCGATATCTCAACATGAATCACCGGATGTGGTTTTAAACATAGAGATTATTGTTATTATTATTATTATTTATTACAATGGAAGTAAATTACATGGTAACTTAAAACTAATAGCACTAGCGACTAAGGCTTTCGGCTAGTGTGGAAAATTACGTATCATTGGGATCAGTAAGCGTGATAGGTAACTCGGGCAATACCAACTCAGCAGAATCACCAGCAGCAATGGTTAATTTCAGTATTTCAGTTGTAGTTACAACAATTGTATCTACTAAACAATAAGAAATAATAAAAGGTCGCAGTAGAAAATAAAAAGAAAAGTTGATTTTTTCTTTCGGTTCACATAAATAACGTTACTCCCGTATCTTTTGTTTACTGAAGACACTTAAGCCCGCTCTCTTTTTCATTTTTGGTAGAGAAGAACTTGCCATTTAATTCCTTTACTATTTTTAGCCTTATATAAGTTGCTACACCATGGCTAGCTCCACAAACCATTATACTGATGTGGAGAAATAGCGGACCATGTACGATTTCTTAATGAACGAATAAATGTACAAGCCTATACAATTTCATTTATATAATTGAAGATCTTTACTTATGGTTTTACTTAGTGGTATTGACTAATCTATGAACGTGAGATGCAGGACCATTTTGTCCTATACTTAGCTGACCACATAGTCTGAAATGTCCAACAGATATTGTTGCAAAACACATATTTGTTGAAAACAACGATCATTGAAAACGGTAGTCCATAATTATCTTTTATACATGAAGAGATAGTACAAACAGAGAAAAGTTAACAAAAATAAACGAAGTGAATGTCCACAAGAAAGGTATCATAATTTCCGATCGACGCTAAACTCCCTATTGACGATAAAATCAGAAGAATTGAGAATTGTCCGTCTTTCAGCCAATCTTCAATTCTATAAATCCTTGAAATAAAACCATATGTTGATCGAAATCCTCCAGTAAATCTGAAGAATGTCCTTGCATTGCATACGCTTTCAAAACTGTTATGTAATACAAACCTACTTTTGAAATCCCTTCATTTTTAACACATTCACCCATTCGCCATGTTTATCCATTCTATCCTCCCAATTCCAAACAGAAACTGCTTGCATAACCTCACTGCCATGTAAATGTGTCCTTCCGTTTCAGGGACAAGGTCACAAGAGAGATGCCTCTGCTTCAGATGAGATTATAAACGATGATACAATATCACGTCCTTTGGGGTTCGTTTTTACGACCCGATCAAATAAGCACTCCTTTTGATGCGACATGGGCACGTTTTAAAAAGGATTTTAAAATAAGATTTATTTATTTACTGACGAAAATTACGGGCAATTGGGGTGCATTTGAAGAATGGCGAATTGAATTCGTTGTAAACGAAATATATTAATTCCGAAACGTACAGGGATGCTGCTTGACCTTCGTACATTGTTCAATTTTCATCTCACTTTATATTGAACGCTTTGCTTGCGTTGAAAACATAATTACAATAATAGGGTAGGTAGGGAATGCGGATCTCGAAGTACTGGGAGCACTGTAGAGAAAAACTAGACTGTGAGTGGTAAAGGGAAGGAACTATGTACCGGACTAAACTTCCCCAATTTTTTATTTATTAGCTTCTGTGACCTCGTAGAACTTTGATATTAGTTAACCTTGTATAGCTTTAGATGTTAGTTGACACTATATCCTTTTTTGTGTAATTTGTTTGAGGGAGAAATTGTGTTTGTGGCACGTGACCATATTTCGGTATAAGTTTTTACAAAGGTAGTAAATTTCATCACTAAAGGAACAGTCGCAAGTTTATTTCATCCATTTCGCCAACTTTTACAAGTAAGACTAAAATTGCTTTGGCAAAAAGGATATATATATATATATATTGAAGCCGTACCACCAAAGTGCTCAGCTTGTTTTCTCCGAGATATTTTCCTCAATGTTCATTCAGTATGGGAGCACAGAACGAATTAGTTTTGTTTTAACCTTATGTGGGATTGTTCTTCGACTTGTTATTTAAATTGCAACAATTATCTGATTTTGACCTGTAGTTATGATGGCATCTTTTTTTTTAAATAATAATTTACATTTTTTTATAATAATTAAGATAAAAAACATTTTTTATCAGGGCACATAAAGATTAGAAAAATAAAATTTTACGTCATATCAGCACTGCGGATTTTTCTATTATTGTTATTTTTATAAACTGTGTTTGCCTGCTTTAATTTTTTTACATAAAAAGTGGTGGGTTAGTTGTCAATGAGACGTTAGGCGCCTGGAAATATTTTCTAAATGTGAAGCAAAACCCGATATTGGTTTTGTTTTCAAACCTTTATTTCATCAGATGAGGTAAGAATACCGTGCAATTTGTAAGCACTAATATCATGGACAATATATATTATTTTTCAATTCATGTTTGACTTATATTACACATCAATAAATACTGTACAACTTTGTTGAACGGAAGTATGAGTTTTTTTTGAAAAACTTGCTATGTTGTTATTATTGTAGTGCTCCAGAAAGCCCTACCATTAATATCCCCACTACATACATATCCCATCATCCTAATTTGATTCAATTAAATCACATAAATCTAAACGATTCCAAAACCAATATCGAGCAACCATTCCAGCTGTTCGAAAAAACAAACATCGCAATAAATCTGTTTCAGGGTTCAAGTATAAAAAGGAAAACGAGCATGTTTTCATGGTTCTTTTTCTTTTTGTCAGTCGATCATGGTCATCATTTTTGTTTTTTCCAATCAATCCTCTGTCCGATCACACCGATGATCATTGAAAGTAAAACTATTAAATAAACAGTTGTAAGCTGTAAATCTCAATAGCAGTTTTAATCTTCCATATACTACGCTCTTCCCTCAATCTATGAGGAAGCACGGCGTAAGTTATGTAATGTAATGTTATGTTAACATTATGTAACAAACCTGTGAGTAGGGCGTTAGAATATACTCACAGCTAGGCCGGCTTGCTGCAAGAGGCTGTGGCGGTTCCACGAACCACATAAATCACCTTAGGCTGAGATATCTTCGTTCCACCAAGGAACATATTCATCTATGACTAAACTTCACGTGCCCACAGACACGTGCCCCAAAAGTTCACCTTTTCACCTGACCAAAGGTGACATCCATACCGGCATGAACAGCTCCACGTATCCACAGACACCTGGGCCCCAAGTCCCGAACAATTTCCCGACGCCTGCACGGCGATCGAAAGACACGACCCGGTATAGAAATTCTGTATCGATCCATTAGCTGGATAAACACAAGTTGTTGGCACAGCTGCGCTAGGTGGCGACAAACATCAAATCCCCGATGATAAGCAAATTGCCGTAAAACAATCCGTTGGCTGAACCTTTGGCTCTACCGCAATGCATGTCGCCAAACAAAGTCATTGCGGAGAAACAGCAATAAACTAAAACGCTGTTCCATTACAATTATCGTAACCGACGATAATTACCACGATCCCAGAATCGCCAAGAATAATAAAGCACACACCCAAATATATACAAAATCGATTCAACAGAAGGTGTGAACATGCTGGAGATCCTAGGAAGATCTCCGGCCACACAGGCAGCAACATCCGCGTCTGTGTGTGTGGGTGCAACCGCACATCTGGCCTGCGACGAAACAGGAAACCGCAGGACCAAAAAAAAAAAAGATTATCCCTAGTGGAAAGATTCTCGATTAAGGGAGAATCGGAAAAGAAAAAGAGAACTATCGGGCGAGTCGGATTATCCCCGAAGGGAAAATATAATTGAGCCGAGTGATAATCTTGCAGCGCAAAGGTCCGTGAAAGGAATAAAAAAATCGATCGAGGGTGTCGCAACTTAAGGCCGAGTGGTAGGTGGAGTCCCAACGCCCCCGGTGAAATACCACCCCATCAAGCCTTAGGCTCCGTGAAATGGTCGGGAGAAATCCCTGGCAATCTTTCGGAGCTTGGCTGAAGGACCGGTTCGAGAAAAGGTTGGTTTAGGTGGTAGTTGGTCCCAAGCTGAGATACCACCCCGTCACGCTGTACATACCGCGATATCGTCGAGAGAAATCTTTGACGGTGTTTCGGATGTGTGGCTGATGGCCCGGACTGCCACGGAGATAAGTCACGATGGTGCCTTCTGATATAAAGAATTATGAAGGTAAACTAGTCTCTCATTCGGATCTCCGGAGGGGGCTATGTCAGAGGGAACATCATGCAGATATCACGATAAATAACGGAACTTTGAGAGGTTCGTCATCGCATAACCGGGCTTGCTCTCGAGGCTCTGCCCACGCTCGACTGGCAACGGCATTTTGTAACATCAGGGGCGTCGATTTCACCAATACGAATGTTTAGCGGTTGAAGTTGGTGTGTTCCGCCGAACACTGTTTACCGCAGAAAAACACAACGAATCAGAGCGAATGCTGTGCTCTGCCAGCACTGTCCACGAAAACAACAAAAGACACCGGAGCAAATGCCGTCACTAATTAAACACCGAGATGGTAGTTTTGTTAACTCAGTTTTTTATTTTATCATTACTTTATCTTCTAGGACACAATATTCCTTTAAACCTGTTATTATAATAGTTCGGCTAATATCTCACAGAAAACACACAAAACTTCCGACACACCTCGAACCGTATTTCTACTTTAAGATTCTATTTTATTCTGATTTATCGCACATAGGCTTTCACGATCGCTTTCCGCACAAAAGGTAGCAACGTATATCAACGAGGGTACTTATCCGGCGCGCGTTGAAAAATCGAATATATGATTTGATGTTGCCGTCGGTGGCAGTTTAGCCAAATACTTTAATTACTCGCGGAACTTAGTGTACGTTGAACTTTTCAACTTCTGTACGGCGCGGACTGACTTCGTCTCAGGGATTCTGTAACTGTACCCTTTTCGTCTCGTTGACGATTCAAAACTCTCTGCCCGAAGGATTGTCTGTATATCACCGATTCCCCTCTTGCAACCTATCGGATACTGTTTTCCCAGTATCTGTGTTTTTTTTTTTTTTTTTGTATCTGCAGTTGTGCAGACACATTTTACTGTAAGGAGAAAATTCTCACTCATACATAAGGAAGCTTCACCGTCGTTGTTGACGGTGGATTCTATTCCCACGCTGCTTGTTTAGGTCAACCATCTGGTGTTGACGATCGCCTGGACGTCTAGTCCGCTGGTATCTATTGGATTTGAGATCCAAGAGAATTTTTCACATGGTGTGAAAAACAAACATTCCGCTGATGCATTTATGCTTGGCGGACAGTGGCAACGGCGCAATGCTGTGCCGTATTTATTTATTGCAGCTGGCCTTCGTAAAACTCCAAACAAGGTATTGTTTGGAGTTACGTGGTGCTTGGTTTTTCGCGCCATCTGGGTTTTTACGAGGCTAAGGAATGCGCTCCTTTGTTCGCGGTGAACATTTGGGTGATCTGATGTTTAGATCAACCGCACCGCGTCCGTTGGTCGGTTAATTGTTTTAATTGTAAATCCCTGCATCTCGTGCAGATGTTCAGGGTTGCCGACTTGAGGTGCTGGCATTCACTTCGCTTGCGATTGCACACGTCGAAGGATGCATGAATGTTTCTCCTTGTTTCAGGTCGTAGGTTTGGAGCGTTTAGCTCGGTATTAGAGGCTTTGGGGACGTTAAGTTCCTTGCCTTCTGGTGTCGACTCAACGTTGGGTTACTGGCGGCCCCCGCTGGGCTTGGGATGGCGTCTGTGGACGTGATGTTGTCCAGGTAGGTGCGTTACCTCAAGTTGGTCTGGACTTTTTCCTGTGGGGAATTTGTACGTTCGCCACAAATGTAAACGCCGTCCATCAATATTTACAAACAGCGAATCCTGATGTCCTTGTCCTATCTGAGACCAAGGTCGATTCGTCAACAGATTCGACATATTTTTGCTGCTCAGGATACGACTTACATTCGAGATTTCGTTTTATGGTCAGAGTCTGTGTCTTCGCGCGGTCCAATCTGGCTTGCCAGAGGATGGAGGCGCTTCAGCCCAATAACATGGACATCATATGGTTGAGGGTCGTGCTGCGGAATTCTGTTAAATTTCTTTGTTGTCTTTACCGCTCCCGGAATGACGATCGGCCAGCGATATTTTTCGAACATCTTTCACATACCGCCGACTGGATACAGATCAACCATCCAGCTTTTGAAATTGTTGTCCTTGGCGATTATAATGTGCACAATTCCGACTGGTTGGTACATTCTAACAGAACCAACGGGGCTGGGAGGCTGACGGAGATGTTTGCTGTTAGCCATAGCTTGACTCAACTCCCGGAGGAACCAACGCGAGTGCCGGATGCTCTGGATCTGTTTTTGACATCCGAACCGAGTATTTATACCATAGAGGTTTCTGCACCACTGGGAAACTCAGCTCATAGCTTGGTATCTGTCGCCCAAGCACTTGCATTTCAAGCGAAAAACCAGCCTAGGAAGCTTCGCCATTTATGGAAGTATGGTGCTGCTAACTGGGACGATTTGCGAGATTTCTTCGCATCCTTTCCATGGTCGGAGGTGTGCTTCGGAGACTTCGATGTTAACGCTTGCGCGGAGTCGGTAACAGAGATTGTTCTTCTCGGGATGAAGATCTACATTCCACATTCCATGAAATGACGTTCATCTGATAAACCGTGGTTTGACAAAAAATGCCGGCAGATTACAGCGGCAAAAAACAGAGCTTTTAAGCAATGGCGCTCTAATCCCACCGATGTTAACCGAACGAATTTTGCTAGAATCAGAAACGCGTGCAACCAGGCGATTGATACCGCGAAGAAAGCTCACAACGACAGAGTGACCAATAAACTACTGGAGTGCCCGACTGGTTGGCGCTCCTTCTGGTCAATGGCAAGAGCTGTCAGCAGTAACTTCGCTTCCTCCTCTTTCCCTCTGTTGTTGACAGACAGCGGGACGTTAGTCACAAATTCAAAGGATAAAGCTGATGTGTTCGCGAATTTATTTTACGCGAATTCAAACCTCGATCCCGGTCTTTTGGAGCCACCCGTGATTGCGCCGGTATGGTCTTACACGCGGGGTGTTAGATTTCGCCCGCGCACTATTTAACGCATTCTACGTGAACTGGACTGTAGGAAGGCAACCGGCCCGGACGGAATACAAGCAATAGTCCTTAAGAACTGCGCTTCAGAACTATCGCCGGTTCTTGTCAGATTCTTCCCCTTATCTTATGCACGGAGGACCTTTCTTGGCTGGTGGAAAATCGCTCGAGTTCAGCCAATCCCAAAGACGGGGAAAAGGTGTCTTCCACAAAATTACCGTCCGATAGCATTACTGTCTATGTTATCTAAGGTGATGGAAAAAGTCATCAATACTGAGTTAATTAAGTATTTGGACTGTAACGGACTTCCGAATGATCGTCAATACGGATTCCGTGGCAGGCGGTCCACGGGAGAACTTTTGACACATATAACCGATATACGGACATCAGCGATTGTTTGGATATCTTAAAGGTTTTTGACCATGTGGCGTATCTACCAACGCCACTGCTACCTTTTCAATCTACCTCAAAATCTTCCCTCCTAAAGCTCCATTAATTTCATAATTTTACCATGCAAGCGCAATAACTTCCCCAAGCATTCTCCTACCGATTGCATTACCTTTCGGTTATGCAAATAGCATCCAACATCAAGCATCTGCCCATCAAGGACATTCACGCAATTAACGCGTTATATAAATTTCCCTAGAAGAAATTCGGTACGCCAGTACCGCATACATCAATGCATCTCAGCATTGTTCTAAAAGGAAAACATTTCGGTTGCCATACTAGTTAACCGAAGTGGATTATAAAAACAATCAGCAGAACCCCTGTCTGCCTGCATTTACTGTCCCACACGTGCGCAACAGATTTTCATGTTGCACCAGTACTCACGGCGGCTTTTATGCAATCTTCAAAGCACCGGCGCAATTCGCGCCTAGCTGCCAAGAGCCGAATTCAATGCCAGTGTAAATACTCACACTGGAATTCGACCCATGACTCCCTAGGATTGCAATACACAATTAACATGGTTGTAAACACAACCATCATTGTGTAATTATCCCAAATGTATCCTAATCCCTAACGTAGTATTTGGACAACTGCAAATACTTATCCCGAAGATGCTTTTTCAGGAATTTTCATTCCCACGGTTCGACCACCCATGAGCTCGCATCACGAGCCAACAAGGTGATCCGCGCGCAAAGTAGTTCAGGATAAAAGTGTTGTAAAGGAGTCGAGTCTCCTGGAGTCCATTATTACCGTGAACAACAAACTAGGCTGCGGCATTCTTTGCACAAGTCTCCTAACTCCAAAATTATATTTCATTAGTGATAAGAAAGTCTACAACTGTGTTCATGATCGAAACAATTTATTTTCTGTAATAGTGCAGTTCCTAATTTACATAAAACAAATTAAGGACCGGTAATAAAGTTAATCTCAGAGAGAGCTTGTGTGTTTTACTTCTTGTGGACGGTCCGTCGCGGAGTTTTGTTTCCTTGGAGGACAGTGTTCGGCGGAACTATCGTTAGGAAATCTTGGTGGACCTTGCCAAGGCCGGCATATAACCAAAGAGAAACCCTACAATTGGTGACCATTCGACGCGAGTAAACACAATTTTCTGATTCGGAGTCAGATCAAAACCGTGTCCTAAAAAATTTTAAAGGAACAGTGACTATTCGGTGCCGCGACTGTGACAGTGACAATCTTCCCGAACCGAGTGCTTCCGGAAACGCAGTGGCAGTAAGCAATTGTGGCGGCAATTGCCGAAGATCAATATAACATTCACCGGAAACAGGAACAACAGGAGCAACTACCCAACACTACACCAGCACCAGGAGCATCCGATCAATAACACCAGGGATTTAAGCAGGTATCCTTTCTTTCTGTTTTTAAATTATTCCCTTGGTAAAACAACTGTATTTTAACGTACATTTCCTTTTTGTCAAAGTTTTATTATGTGTTTAACTGATTGTTTTGGAGATATTAAATAAAGTTTATAATAATTCTAAATTAAGTGAGACAAAAAAAGAAGAAAAAAATCAATAACATTGTAGCTGTAAAACGTTTGTTTCCTTTTTTACTTTCGTGGCTGATTGGCAAAGATACTTATATGTGTAATTAGATTAAACGATGCCTGGCAAGGATTTCAAATTTTAATACAGATATCTTGGGTAGGAAAATGTATTATTAGCCTGGAGTTGACGAAATGTTGTCTGCAGTTATTTAAATAAATAAGCAACAAAACATCAGCCTATACAAATAAAATTAAGACAATTTGTGCCTTTTTTATTATTAACAACACGAATAAAATAACTCAAAACGAAATAATAGAGTATCTGAAATAAATGCTAAGTGAAAAACAAAACAACAAAGTAAACACGAAATTATTTACCAACATCTTCATTAATTGTACTTCCGATTTAATATTTTCCTTTTTTCGACCAGTTGCTAATTGAGAACAATTCATAAAAATCATTCTTCCATTTGATCGCCTTATTATGATTATTTTTACTTGAACGCAACTGCCTACTTTGACTCCATTAGCATTACTTAGAAGCATTTAATAATATTCCATGTCAGTTTTTGTTTTTTGTTATAACTTTATATTTTAAACATAATTTTTTTTGT
This sequence comes from Microdon myrmicae, assembly GCA_963931805.1. Lineage (NCBI taxonomy): Eukaryota > Metazoa > Arthropoda > Insecta > Diptera > Syrphidae > Microdon > Microdon myrmicae. Next base: position 35,501,385 of record OZ007501.1, on the reverse strand, counting down.
CATCATTTTATTGTATCCTTAAAATTTTTGCAAACAAGTATATGTATCTAATTTCTTCACATGATATTGACAACAAAATTAAATTTGTTTAAATAAAAGCCTGTGTTACAAATTAGAAAAGAAGAAATATATTTATATCCTTAAACAGCACGAGATAAAGGCAAAATAAAATAAATTTTGTAAGCCCCTTCAGGGTATTAAGTAGCGCACAACCTTTCTCAGCACGCACACGACTCAGCTCAACTTCTCGCAACTTCTTTTCGACACTTTTCAACCCCTTCGACTTATTTTTAGCCTCATCCGCCTCTTTTCAACACCACTCGACTGCAACCGACTCCACCAACTCTTTCAAGCTCGACTCCATTCAGCCGTCCGGACCACTTCACTCCGTGGTTTCTTTTCAGTCAGGCCGGATTGGACTAGCGCGAATACTCCGCCGTCCCAGTTTAGCTTCCAATTGGCCCCGAAAACTGTACTGCACCACCCCGGACGTTAGTCTAAATTGTTCCTAGTGTCACAGCCTTTGTTTCAGTTTAGGCAAGGTAGTAAATCCTTTACCTACCCAACTCCATCGACTCCCGTGACATCATTGTTCACGCACGCGCACCCTACCTTCAATTTCCTGCCCACTCCCCACCAAGCAATTAAATTCCTTCGCTTCTCTTCCTCTTATTCCGTTGCTAAACACCCACTCTTTCCAAATAGAAAAAATGGCCCACTCTACTAGGTCTAAGGCAGCTCAGCAAGAGCAGACCCAGCCGTGCTCGGATGATCAAGCGTTCGTAGACGCTTCCAGCATCGAGCACACCTCGCATTCCCATAGCATACACTTGCCTCCTTTCGACGAGAAGGACCCAGAGCTATGGTTCGCCGTAGCCGAACGCTTCTTCAGGGTTGCCGACATGCACGATGAGGAAGTCCGCGCAGTAGAATTGTTGCGAGTGCTAAACCACACGCAACGGACGCATGTTGCTCACATAATTGGGTCAACAGAACCAAATCCCTACAGCAACATGCAAGAGACGCTCATAAATGCCCTGGACGAGCCCAGGAGCATCAGACAGCAGCGTTTGGCGAGCGAAACAAATGTTACTGGAATGAGACCGTCCAATTTTCTGACACATTTACGCTCAATAGCTGGAACCAAGATTTCGGACGACATAATTAGGCCTCATTTCCTGAGGTGCCTCCCGCAATATGCCCGCGCGGCATTAATAGTACAACCCAACCAGAGTTTGGGTCATTTGGCGAAACTAGCCGACACAATTATGGAAAGCTCAGACCCACAGTCTGAACCCCCAGCATACCAGGTCACGGCGATTAACCGACACGCCGTTTCACCTACACGGCATCAATCCTTATCACTAACAGCACCCCGGACTTCTCTAGTAACGCCTTTTACACAAGCCGCACCAAGAGAGGTAACACAAGCTACGATTTCCTCCCGTGAGGAATTTCAGCCGCGCACCCAGCAAACAAGGCTCTCGAGATTCGAGCGAGACCTGAACCAACTGCGGGCCCAAATGCGAAATGTCGAGCGCGCAATCCAAAACCGTTCTAATAACCAACGGCCACAAACGAGGAACCCCCAATGGCAGTTTAACACGCCCAGAGGAGCACCAATCACAAACGAAAACGCACCAGACAACAGGCAAAATACACCTAGTGGCGCTCTGACACAGGCCCGGTGCATATACCACAGACGTTTCGGTGCAAACGCCAGAAATTGTAGGCAACCTTGCAGCTGGACGCGGCCAGCCCCCGCGCAGAACCTCGTTCGAGTGCGAACGGCCGGCACCCCTATTATAAGTCGCTTAACAATCAGGGACTCTAGATCGAATATTAATTTCACCGTCGACACTGGCGCCGACATTTCCGTCATTCCTAGATCTTTCGCCCCGCGCAACCGAGTGCCGGGCCACCTACAGTTGTTCGCTGCGAACAACTCCCCCATAGCCACTTACGGGCGGAAAAATTTTAAACTCGATCTGGGTCTCCCACGCCCTATCTCCTGGCACTTCGTGATAGCCGATGTCAGCGAGCCCCTAATAGGATCTGACCTATTAGGAAAACACAACCTGTTGGTAGACACTGCCAACAAGAGGTTAGTTAGTCACAACGTCTCAAACCGTCTCTCCCCGCAAGCAGCTATAGGGGCGAACGACCCACCCGAGGACTCTACAGACCCAATCCCCGCGCTGTTGGAAGAATTTCGCAATTCAACAGTTCCCCTCTCCAACCAGCAACAACACAGATCCGGCGTGTTTCACCACATAGAAACACGCGGCCCACCGGTGAGCCAGCGCCCACGTCGCCTGGCCCCCGAAAAATTGCGAGCAGCCCGCGCCGAATTCGAATATATGCTCGAGCGAGGCATCTGTCAACCCTCGGTCAGCCCATGGGCAAGTCCACTTCACCTCGTCAAAAAACGCAACGGTGAATGGCGACCATGCGGTGATTATAGACAGCTGAACGCAGTAACAGTTCCCGACAGGTACCCAATAGCCCATCTTTACGACTATTCGTACAAGTTGCGCGGTTGTACAGTTTTCTCAACTCTTGACCTCACCAGGGCATACCACCAGATTCCGGTGGCACCTGAAGACGTACCCAAAACCGCCGTAATTACCCCCTTCGGACTCTTCGAATTCAAGGTGATGACGTTTGGCCTCAGGAATGCAGCTCAGACATTCCAGAGGTATATCGATTCGGCACTACGAGGCCTGGATTGCTGTTACGCGTATATTGACGATATACTAATAGCATCTCGGAACCTTGCGGAGCATCACCAACACCTCAGACAGGTCCTTGAACGCCTCAGACAATTTGGCCTCGTAATAAACCCAGAAAAATGCCAATTCGCCAAAGAGCAAGTTACCTACCTGGGTTACCATATCAACAGCCAAGGCATCCGCCCGCTTCCAGACAGAGTGGAAGCACTAACCCAATTTCCCCGTCCCTCCAACGTTCGCGAGCTGCGCCGTTTCCTGGGTATGCTAAACTTTTACCGACCCACACTACGAAACGCCGCACACATTCAGGCCCCTTTAAATGAGTACTTAAAGGGGGCAAAGAAGAACGACAAGCGCCCAATCGCCTGGACGGAAGCTGCAGACAACGCATTCCGTCAATCCAAGGCACAGCTGGCAAATGCTACCCTACTCCGTTACCCCGCAGAGGGCGCACCATTGGCCATCCAATGCGACGCGTCAGACACGGCCATGGGAGCAGTATTGGAGCAAGAATGCAACGGAAACTGGGAATCGCTCGGTTTCTTCTCAAGGAAACTTAATACGGCCGAGCGGAAATATAGCACGTACGACCGGGAGTTACTCGCTATGTACAGCGCCGTAAAGTATTTCCGACACATGGTAGAAGGTCGCCCCCTAGTAATCAGAACGGATCACAAGCCACTGATCTACGCATTCCGGAAGAGGTCCGGGAATGCATCCCCACGCCAGGAACGGCAGCTCGACCTGATAGGTCAATACACCACTGAGATCAAACACATCTCAGGGGAACAGAATGTTATCGCGGACGCCTTATCCCGCATCGATACCATTCAGCTACGCGCCGCCATCGCCGACGCCGACCTAGCTCAAGCACAGCAGAATGACAACCAGCTCGAGTCTCTTCTCAAAGCAGAGACAGCACTTCAGCTGCGCAAGTTCCCACTCGAGCAATCCGCAGACGAGATATGGTGTGATATCTCCACGGGAACAGTCAGGCCCTATATTCCCGGAGAGCTGCGAAGGAGCGTATTCGAGACCTTTCACGGTCCTGCTCACCCCAGCGGACGTGCAACCGCTGCAGCCATTCGACGTAAGTTCGTATGGCCTCGTATGAATAAAGACCTCACGAGTTGGGCTCGTGCCTGCCTTAAATGCCAGCGCTGCAAAATTAGCCGACACAACGTGTTGGAGCCAGCGCAATTCAAACTCCCCGAGGCTCGATTTACACACGTCCACATAGATATTGTGGGCCCCTTAACACCCTCGAGAGGATTCTCCTACATCCTCACCATGATTGACCGTTTTACTCGGTGGCCAGAAGCAACGCCACTACGGGTAGTCACCGCCGAGAGTGTCGCCAGAGCGTTTTACTCGACTTGGGTCACACGTTTTGGCGTACCAGCAACGTTAACATCAGACCGAGGTCCACAGTTCGAGGCCACGATCTTCAAGCAGCTTACTGACTTATTGGGCTGTCAAAGAAGTCGTACGACCGCATACCACCCTTCATCCAACGGGATGATAGAGCGTTGGCACAGGTCGCTAAAAGCCTCCCTAATGTGTCATAACGACACGCAATGGTTCGACGCCCTCCCCACTGTCCTTCTAGGATTGAGGACAAGTATCAAGGAGGATCTGGGCGCATCCGCTGCAGAACTGACCTACGGCACCAACCTAGTGTTGCCAGGCGAACTATTTGTGGACAATGAAGCTCCACACGACCAACTACAAAGCGTAGGCTACCTCCGCGACCTGATGCGGAAGATCAGGGCAAAACCCGTAGCCCGACATGGCACCAAAAGAGTGTTTATCCACCCTGAGTTGCATAGCTGCACGCACGTCTTCGTCAGGGTGGACAAAGTTAAGAAACCACTCGATCCCCCCTACGAAGGGCCATATAAGATTCTAAAACGAATCAGCGATCGAGTGTACGAAGTGGAGATCCAAGGCAGATCAACCACTGTCAGCGTAGAAAGACTGAAACCGTGTTTCTCGGAGGCTAACCTCCCAAAGGCCACCACAAACCCCGATGCTACAGAGGAGCTACCCTCACCTTCTACGGCAGGAATACCGAACAGAAATAGCGGCCCCCTCACGCGAAGCCGCACCCGAGCGCCACCACAAGGCGCATGTACGGCCAACCTCACTTAACTACAGCCTTCTGAGTACTACTTCGCCCTACCAACAATATCGTGACTATGTCACTGGGGGGGGAGTACTGTGGCGTATCTACCAACGCCACTGCTACCTTTTCAATCTACCTCAAAATCTTCCCTCCTAAAGCTCCATTAATTTCATAATTTTACCATGCAAGCGCAATAACTTCCCCAAGCATTCTCCTACCGATTGCATTACCTTTCGGTTATGCAAATAGCATCCAACATCAAGCATCTGCCCATCAAGGACATTCACGCAATTAACGCGTTATATAAATTTCCCTAGAAGAAATTCGGTACGCCAGTACCGCATACATCAATGCATCTCAGCATTGTTCTAAAAGGAAAACATTTCGGTTGCCATACTAGTTAACCGAAGTGGATTATAAAAACAATCAGCAGAACCCCTGTCTGCCTGCATTTACTGTCCCACACGTGCGCAACAGATTTTCATGTTGCACCAGTACTCACGGCGGCTTTTATGCAATCTTCAAAGCACCGGCGCAATTCGCGCCTAGCTGCCAAGAGCCGAATTCAATGCCAGTGTAAATACTCACACTGGAATTCGACCCATGACTCCCTAGGATTGCAATACACAATTAACATGGTTGTAAACACAACCATCATTGTGTAATTATCCCAAATGTATCCTAATCCCTAACGTAGTATTTGGACAACTGCAAATACTTATCCCGAAGATGCTTTTTCAGGAATTTTCATTCCCACGGTTCGACCACCCATGAGCTCGCATCACGAGCCAACAAGGTGATCCGCGCGCAAAGTAGTTCAGGATAAAAGTGTTGTAAAGGAGTCGAGTCTCCTGGAGTCCATTATTACCGTGAACAACAAACTAGGCTGCGGCATTCTTTGCACAAGTCTCCTAACTCCAAAATTATATTTCATTAGTGATAAGAAAGTCTACAACTGTGTTCATGATCGAAACAATTTATTTTCTGTAATAGTGCAGTTCCTAATTTACATAAAACAAATTAAGGACCGGTAATAAAGTTAATCTCAGAGAGAGCTTGTGTGTTTTACTTCTTGTGGACGGTCCGTCGCGGAGTTTTGTTTCCTTGGAGGACAGTGTTCGGCGGAACTATCGTTAGGAAATCTTGGTGGACCTTGCCAAGGCCGGCATATAACCAAAGAGAAACCCTACAATTGGTGACCATTCGACGCGAGTAAACACAATTTTCTGATTCGGAGTCAGATCAAAACCGTGTCCTAAAAAATTTTAAAGGAACAGTGACTATTCGGTGCCGCGACTGTGACAGTGACAATCTTCCCGAACCGAGTGCTTCCGGAAACGCAGTGGCAGTAAGCAATTGTGGCGGCAATTGCCGAAGATCAATATAACATTCACCGGAAACAGGAACAACAGGAGCAACTACCCAACACTACACCAGCACCAGGAGCATCCGATCAATAACACCAGGGATTTAAGCAGGTATCCTTTCTTTCTGTTTTTAAATTATTCCCTTGGTAAAACAACTGTATTTTAACGTACATTTCCTTTTTGTCAAAGTTTTATTATGTGTTTAACTGATTGTTTTGGAGATATTAAATAAAGTTTATAATAATTCTAAATTAAGTGAGACAAAAAAAGAAGAAAAAAATCAATAACATTGTAGCTGTAAAACGTTTGTTTCCTTTTTTACTTTCGTGGCTGATTGGCAAAGATACTTATATGTGTAATTAGATTAAACGATGCCTGGCAAGGATTTCAAATTTTAATACAGATATCTTGGGTAGGAAAATGTATTATTAGCCTGGAGTTGACGAAATGTTGTCTGCAGTTATTTAAATAAATAAGCAACAAAACATCAGCCTATACAAATAAAATTAAGACAATTTGTGCCTTTTTTATTATTAACAACACGAATAAAATAACTCAAAACGAAATAATAGAGTATCTGAAATAAATGCTAAGTGAAAAACAAAACAACAAAGTAAACACGAAATTATTTACCAACATCTTCATTAATTGTACTTCCGATTTAATATTTTCCTTTTTTCGACCAGTTGCTAATTGAGAACAATTCATAAAAATCATTCTTCCATTTGATCGCCTTATTATGATTATTTTTACTTGAACGCAACTGCCTACTTTGACTCCATTAGCATTACTTAGAAGCATTTAATAATATTCCATGTCAGTTTTTGTTTTTTGTTATAACTTTATATTTTAAACATAATTTTTTTTGTCATCATTTTATTGTATCCTTAAAATTTTTGCAAACAAGTATATGTATCTAATTTCTTCACATGATATTGACAACAAAATTAAATTTGTTTAAATAAAAGCCTGTGTTACAAATTAGAAAAGAAGAAATATATTTATATCCTTAGACAGCACGAGATAAAGGCAAAATAAAATAAATTTTGTAAGCCCCTTCAGGGTATTAAGTAGCGCACAACCTTTCTCAGCACGCACACGACTCAGCTCAACTTCTCGCAACTTCTTTTCGACACTTTTCAACCCCTTCGACTTATTTTTAGCCTCATCCGCCTCTTTTCAACACCACTCGACTGCAACCGACTCCACCAACTCTTTCAAGCTCGACTCCATTCAGCCGTCCGGACCACTTCACTCCGTGGTTTCTTTTCAGTCAGGCCGGATTGGACTAGCGCGAATACTCCGCCGTCCCAGTTTAGCTTCCAATTGGCCCCGAAAACTGTACTGCACCACCCCGGACGTTAGTCTAAATTGTTCCTAGTGTCACAGCCTTTGTTTCAGTTTAGGCAAGGTAGTAAATCCTTTACCTACCCAACTCCATCGACTCCCGTGACATCATTGTTCACGCACGCGCACCCTACCTTCAATTTCCTGCCCACTCCCCACCAAGCAATTAAATTCCTTCGCTTCTCTTCCTCTTATTCCGTTGCTAAACACCCACTCTTTCCAAATAGAAAAAATGGCCCACTCTACTAGGTCTAAGGCAGCTCAGCAAGAGCAGACCCAGCCGTGCTCGGATGATCAAGCGTTCGTAGACGCTTCCAGCATCGAGCACACCTCGCATTCCCATAGCATACACTTGCCTCCTTTCGACGAGAAGGACCCAGAGCTATGGTTCGCCGTAGCCGAACGCTTCTTCACGGTTGCCGACATGCACGATGAGGAAGTCCGCGCAGTAGAATTGTTGCGAGTGCTAAACCACACGCAACGGACGCATGTTGCTCACATAATTGGGTCAACAGAACCAAATCCCTACAGCAACATGCAAGAGACGCTCATAAATGCCCTGGACGAGCCCAGGAGCATCAGACAGCAGCGTTTGGCGAGCGAAACAAATGTTACTGGAATGAGACCGTCCAATTTTCTGACACATTTACGCTCAATAGCTGGAACCAAGATTTCGGACGACATAATTAGGCCTCATTTCCTGAGGTGCCTCCCGCAATATGCCCGCGCGGCATTAATAGTACAACCCAACCAGAGTTTGGGTCATTTGGCGAAACTAGCCGACACAATTATGGAAAGCTCAGACCCACAGTCTGAACCCCCAGCATACCAGGTCACGGCGATTAACCGACACGCCGTTTCACCTACACGGCATCAATCCTTATCACTAACAGCACCCCGGACTTCTCTAGTAACGCCTTTTACACAAGCCGCACCAAGAGAGGTAACACAAGCTACGATTTCCTCCCGTGAGGAATTTCAGCCGCGCACCCAGCAAACAAGGCTCTCGAGATTCGAGCGAGACCTGAACCAACTGCGGGCCCAAATGCGAAATGTCGAGCGCGCAATCCAAAACCGTTCTAATAACCAACGGCCACAAACGAGGAACCCCCAATGGCAGTTTAACACGCCCAGAGGAGCACCAATCACAAACGAAAACGCACCAGACAACAGGCAAAATACACCTAGTGGCGCTCTGACACAGGCCCGGTGCATATACCACAGACGTTTCGGTGCAAACGCCAGAAATTGTAGGCAACCTTGCAGCTGGACGCGGCCAGCCCCCGCGCAGAACCTCGTTCGAGTGCGAACGGCCGGCACCCCTATTATAAGTCGCTTAACAATCAGGGACTCTAGATCGAATATTAATTTCACCGTCGACACTGGCGCCGACATTTCCGTCATTCCTAGATCTTTCGCCCCGCGCAACCGAGTGCCGGGCCACCTACAGTTGTTCGCTGCGAACAACTCCCCCATAGCCACTTACGGGCGGAAAAATTTTAAACTCGATCTGGGTCTCCCACGCCCTATCTCCTGGCACTTCGTGATAGCCGATGTCAGCGAGCCCCTAATAGGATCTGACCTATTAGGAAAACACAACCTGTTGGTAGACACTGCCAACAAGAGGTTAGTTAGTCACAACGTCTCAAACCGTCTCTCCCCGCAAGCAGCTATAGGGGCGAACGACCCACCCGAGGACTCTACAGACCCAATCCCCGCGCTGTTGGAAGAATTTCGCAATTCAACAGTTCCCCTCTCCAACCAGCAACAACACAGATCCGGCGTGTTTCACCACATAGAAACACGCGGCCCACCGGTGAGCCAGCGCCCACGTCGCCTGGCCCCCGAAAAATTGCGAGCAGCCCGCGCCGAATTCGAATATATGCTCGAGCGAGGCATCTGTCAACCCTCGGTCAGCCCATGGGCAAGTCCACTTCACCTCGTCAAAAAACGCAACGGTGAATGGCGACCATGCGGTGATTATAGACAGCTGAACGCAGTAACAGTTCCCGACAGGTACCCAATAGCCCATCTTTACGACTATTCGTACAAGTTGCGCGGTTGTACAGTTTTCTCAACTCTTGACCTCACCAGGGCATACCACCAGATTCCGGTGGCACCTGAAGACGTACCCAAAACCGCCGTAATTACCCCCTTCGGACTCTTCGAATTCAAGGTGATGACGTTTGGCCTCAGGAATGCAGCTCAGACATTCCAGAGGTATATCGATTCGGCACTACGAGGCCTGGATTGCTGTTACGCGTATATTGACGATATACTAATAGCATCTCGGAACCTTGCGGAGCATCACCAACACCTCAGACAGGTCCTTGAACGCCTCAGACAATTTGGCCTCGTAATAAACCCAGAAAAATGCCAATTCGCCAAAGAGCAAGTTACCTACCTGGGTTACCATATCAACAGCCAAGGCATCCGCCCGCTTCCAGACAGAGTGGAAGCACTAACCCAATTTCCCCGTCCCTCCAACGTTCGCGAGCTGCGCCGTTTCCTGGGTATGCTAAACTTTTACCGACCCACACTACGAAACGCCGCACACATTCAGGCCCCTTTAAATGAGTACTTAAAGGGGGCAAAGAAGAACGACAAGCGCCCAATCGCCTGGACGGAAGCTGCAGACAACGCATTCCGTCAATCCAAGGCACAGCTGGCAAATGCTACCCTACTCCGTTACCCCGCAGAGGGCGCACCATTGGCCATCCAATGCGACGCGTCAGACACGGCCATGGGAGCAGTATTGGAGCAAGAATGCAACGGAAACTGGGAATCGCTCGGTTTCTTCTCAAGGAAACTTAATACGGCCGAGCGGAAATATAGCACGTACGACCGGGAGTTACTCGCTATGTACAGCGCCGTAAAGTATTTCCGACACATGGTAGAAGGTCGCCCCCTAGTAATCAGAACGGATCACAAGCCACTGATCTACGCATTCCGGAAGAGGTCCGGGAATGCATCCCCACGCCAGGAACGGCAGCTCGACCTGATAGGTCAATACACCACTGAGATCAAACACATCTCAGGGGAACAGAATGTTATCGCGGACGCCTTATCCCGCATCGATACCATTCAGCTACGCGCCGCCATCGCCGACGCCGACCTAGCTCAAGCACAGCAGAATGACAACCAGCTCGAGTCTCTTCTCAAAGCAGAGACAGCACTTCAGCTGCGCAAGTTCCCACTCGAGCAATCCGCAGACGAGATATGGTGTGATATCTCCACGGGAACAGTCAGGCCCTATATTCCCGGAGAGCTGCGAAGGAGCGTATTCGAGACCTTTCACGGTCCTGCTCACCCCAGCGGACGTGCAACCGCTGCAGCCATTCGACGTAAGTTCGTATGGCCTCGTATGAATAAAGACCTCACGAGTTGGGCTCGTGCCTGCCTTAAATGCCAGCGCTGCAAAATTAGCCGACACAACGTGTTGGAGCCAGCGCAATTCAAACTCCCCGAGGCTCGATTTACACACGTCCACATAGATATTGTGGGCCCCTTAACACCCTCGAGAGGATTCTCCTACATCCTCACCATGATTGACCGTTTTACTCGGTGGCCAGAAGCAACGCCACTACGGGTAGTCACCGCCGAGAGTGTCGCCAGAGCGTTTTACTCGACTTGGGTCACACGTTTTGGCGTACCAGCAACGTTAACATCAGACCGAGGTCCACAGTTCGAGGCCACGATCTTCAAGCAGCTTACTGACTTATTGGGCTGTCAAAGAAGTCGTACGACCGCATACCACCCTTCATCCAACGGGATGATAGAGCGTTGGCACAGGTCGCTAAAAGCCTCCCTAATGTGTCATAACGACACGCAATGGTTCGACGCCCTCCCCACTGTCCTTCTAGGATTGAGGACAAGTATCAAGGAGGATCTGGGCGCATCCGCTGCAGAACTGACCTACGGCACCAACCTAGTGTTGCCAGGCGAACTATTTGTGGACAATGAAGCTCCACACGACCAACTACAAAGCGTAGGCTACCTCCGCGACCTGATGCGGAAGATCAGGGCAAAACCCGTAGCCCGACATGGCACCAAAAGAGTGTTTATCCACCCTGAGTTGCATAGCTGCACGCACGTCTTCGTCAGGGTGGACAAAGTTAAGAAACCACTCGATCCCCCCTACGAAGGGCCATATAAGATTCTAAAACGAATCAGCGATCGAGTGTACGAAGTGGAGATCCAAGGCAGATCAACCACTGTCAGCGTAGAAAGACTGAAACCGTGTTTCTCGGAGGCTAACCTCCCAAAGGCCACCACAAACCCCGATGCTACAGAGGAGCTACCCTCACCTTCTACGGCAGGAATACCAAACAGAAATAGCGGCCCCCTCACGCGAAGCCGCACCCGAGCGCCACCACAAGGCGCATGTACGGCCAACCTCACTTAACTACAGCCTTCTGAGTACTACTTCGCCCTACCAACAATATCGTGACTATGTCACTGGGGGGGGAGTACTGTGGCGTATCTACCAACGCCACTGCTACCTTTTCAATCTACCTCAAAATCTTCCCCCCTAAAGCTCCATTAATTTCATAATTTTACCATGCAAGCGCAATAACTTCCCCAAGCATTCTCCTACCGATTGCATTACCTTTCGGTTATGCAAATAGCATCCAACATCAAGCATCTGCCCATCAAGGACATTCACGCAATTAACGCGTTATATAAATTTCCCTAGAAGAAATTCGGTACGCCAGTACCGCATACATCAATGCATCTCAGCATTGTTCTAAAAGGAAAACATTTCGGTTGCCATACTAGTTAACCGAAGTGGATTATAAAAACAATCAGCAGAACCCCTGTCTGCCTGCATTTACTGTCCCACACGTGCGCAACAGATTTTCATGTTGCACCAGTACTCACGGCGGCTTTTATGCAATCTTCAAAGCACCGGCGCAATTCGCGCCTAGCTGCCAAGAGCCGAATTCAATGCCAGTGTAAATACTCACACTGGAATTCGACCCATGACTCCCTAGGATTGCAATACACAATTAACATGGTTGTAAACACAACCATCATTGTGTAATTATCCCAAATGTATCCTAATCCCTAACGTAGTATTTGGACAACTGCAAATACTTATCCCGAAGATGCTTTTTCAGGAATTTTCATTCCCACGGTTCGACCACCCATGAGCTCGCATCACGAGCCAACAAGGTGATCCGCGCGCAAAGTAGTTCAGGATAAAAGTGTTGTAAAGGAGTCGAGTCTCCTGGAGTCCATTATTACCGTGAACAACAAACTAGGCTGCGGCATTCTTTGCACAAGTCTCCTAACTCCAAAATTATATTTCATTAGTGATAAGAAAGTCTACAACTGTGTTCATGATCGAAACAATTTATTTTCTGTAATAGTGCAGTTCCTAATTTACATAAAACAAATTAAGGACCGGTAATAAAGTTAATCTCAGAGAGAGCTTGTGTGTTTTACTTCTTGTGGACGGTCCGTCGCGGAGTTTTGTTTCCTTGGAGGACAGTGTTCGGCGGAACTATCGTTAGGAAATCTTGGTGGACCTTGCCAAGGCCGGCATATAACCAAAGAGAAACCCTACAACCACGTCTGGCATGGGCCATTGCTGACCAAACTTCGTTAATATGGACTTTCCCAGCAGCTTTGCCACTGGACGAAGAGCTTCCTAGAAAATCGATCGAACCGCGTTGTTGTGGACGGCGAGTGTTCGGATCTTTATCCTGTTAATTCGGGGTGCCCCAAGGTTCTATTTTGGCTCCAACCTTGTTTTTGCTTAACATAAATGATTTGTTGGAGACAACGGATAACAAAGTGTTTAGTTTTGCGGATGATAGTACGCTTGTTTCCTCCTTTTCAAGTGTCCGCCTCATTGATACATCTACGTCGCACCAGCTGAGATGTAGACAGATTGACTCTCTGAATCAGGATCTCGATAAGGTGTCGCGGTGGGGAAGGGCCAATCTCGTCGACTTCAATGCAGCGAAGACACAATATACAACATTCACAAAGAAAAGTGGATCATCGGTTCCACAGCTGCTCATGAATGGCCAGCCCCTCGAATCTGGGGAAAGCTTGAAGTTGCTCAGCATCACGGTCTGTGTTAATATATCGGGGCATAAAGACGTGTCTGAGCTATCTTTTAAGAGCCAAGAAATATTTTACTCCAACCCAACTTGTTCTCCAGTATAAATCAAAAATTAGTATCCGCACTCGAATATTGCTCTCATGTTTGGAACTCTGCTTCTAAACATACCCTCGACATACTTGAGAGCATATAGAAACGAGCGATCGGGTTGATCGGGGACTCGGTGCTGACGTCGGGACTACAGCCGCTATGACATCGAAGGCGCGTAGCCGACCTCTGTCTGTTTTACAGATATTATCACGAGAACTGTTCTTCGGAGATTCGTGGTATTGTTCCAAGCAATTCGGCTTATATGCGCTCCATAAGAGAATCCGACAGTCGCACCAGTTTGCGGTTCATCTCCTGACAGCGCGAACTTCCCTGCATCAGAACTCGTTCCGTTAGAGCGGGGAAGCTGTGGAACTCCCTTCCCACGTGAGTGTTCTCGGAGCGTTACAACCTACAATGCTTATTTGGTGGCATCTCGGGGCGCCCACTCGGTGGTATAGGTTCGCCTCACCTGAGAGAAGTGTAATTTAAAAAAAAGTACGTCCTAGACGCAGACGGGTATATAACTTAAAATTGGGCTTGCAGGAAGAAGTATGACAGGAAATTCGTGTTAGTGATGTGATGAAGTCACATTTTAATTGACAATTAATTTGTGAACGCACCCTTTCACTATTCATCGAACTGTCACTGTGAATTTATTTAGTAAACTCAACATTTTCATCATGGTTGAGTGCACGAACGAACAACGTCTGCAAATTATAAAAATTTACCACCGATAAAAAGTTGTCAAGTCCCTATTGGAGAACCCATTACAATTGATTAATTGATTTCATGAGTAGTATTAGATATGAAATCTATTAGCAATATTTTTTTTTCTGTCAGTTAATTACGACATATGAAATACGAGCTAACCACGAAATTGATTTGAAAATTACTTAAGTGGATTATTTCATGGTGATGGTCCATGTATAAAAGCTGTGAATCTCCTTAATATGGAGTTCCTGTTATCACGTATAACCATCAATAGCAGATGTCCTACATTGATTGATGAACAATAGAAAAACTAGGACTAGGGCTTCGCACAGTTATACAAATTATCCGATCCAATGGTTCACGTCAAATTGTACACTTAGCTTTTTGAATCCCTAAAATATTCTTAAAGTAAATATCCTTTTTCGTATCCTTTAGTAGTGTGTGACATCGAATATTTCTTTCACATAAGCAAATGGATTCTTAATAAGATACGCTTTTCAAAAACCAACAGCGGCAGATATTATTTTCTCTGGCATGAGGACTAATACCCTTATCAGTATCGAGAGTGGAGAATTTCTTTAGACTTCAATATTTATTTCTTCGGAATTTGTGCGTACGTGCTTGAAAGAATAAATGAAATAGATTCCCATATACTCGCGTAGGAAGGGTGGAATAAATCCAATGCAATGTAGAATAAGTAATTAATTTAAATGAAAAAGCGAGGCTGTACAAAAGACTTTGATTTAGTAGACTTCTGGAAATGTCTAAAATATTGTGTGGAAGGAAAAAAATGTACTAATTTAACTCGACCTGTGGAGTCTAATCGTCGGTTCGAATGTTAATAACCTCGCACAGTCGGAATTGCTTTAGATTTCTTTCTTATTGTAGCGAGCTTAGGATTCGCTGGATTAATTATTTTGAATAAATAAGAGCCGTTAAATTGATTTTGAATTAATATAACACTTTATTAGTCCGTTCATCACAACCGTTACTTTTACCGTACACAACGATTTCTTGACTTATCGCTTCCGTACTTATCGCGTATTTTCCTTCTTACTTATCGCTTGCTTCACTTTCTACTTCTTACTCTCTACTTCCGCACTGTGTGCGACGTATTTATACCGTTCCCTCATTCTGATTCGGCGTTTCGTTTCAGTCCGTTCCATAGTCTTGACTGTTCTACTGTTCCTAGTCTCCAGTTTTCCAGTACTGTCTACAATATTCAAGTACTTTGTTTCGGACTTTCCCGAATATTCTAGTCCTCATTGTCATATGCGTTACATTATTTTAGAAGCCGCGTATTTATTGCTTTTTATAATTGTGTTTTTAGTGAAATTAACTTACATTGAGTTTGCCTTTTACTAACGTAGTCCTCTAATCCGACCTCATGCATTTTTGTTTTCGTTAGTTTGATGTTGGTGTTGCCGCTCTTTGATTTTGCCACAGGGAATGCTTTAGTAAACTTCACTGTTTGGCTTGTTACTAACTTCCAAATTAAGGATATTGAGTACATTTATATGAAAGCCGAGGTGAAAATTTACTTGTTTCAACGCATCTTATGCATTAAAAAACAAATTACCTTTACAGAACCGCTTGGTGTCAGTTGATCCATGAACGAGGCAGAACGTGCCTCAAGTCGGGTATCCAGTTGTTAATATTCTAATAAATTTCCAAATAAAGATCTTTCCACACCCCTGGGTCCTATATGGTAGTGTTAAAGCAGTGTCCAATAAAAGTACATACTTGAGTACATTCTACAATTTCTCATCTGTTGTGCCTTTGTTGTGCCGTTTAAACATTTGTTTTTTCCTTAAAATAGAGCCTAAAACTGGATTTTGAGGTAATCATAAATATCCAACTCATTGCAAGCGGAGGAGCAGAAAGAGGATGGAGAAAGTAAGAAAAGAACGTTTTATCTCGAATGATTTGCATCATACATGGAACGGACAAGTCTCTCTGAAAGCATTTAATGGGATATTTATTATAAGTTCATAAGACGCATATCGGTTGCATACGCCCATCTATCGGAGATTTCAGCAAACGCTCGGAGGCGATATTAGTTTGTGGGGCCAGGGCGTTCGAAAATACTCAACGCTTGGCCGGCAAGTCGTAAAAGGCGACTAAAGGTCGAGTGGTGAGTGGCGTGCCAACGTCCTGCCGCCCGGTGAAATACCACCCCATCTAGCTATAGGCTCCGTGAAATGCTGGTAGAAAGTTCTTGGCCATATTTCGGCCCTTGGCTGATGGACCGGTCCGAAAGGAAAATTTGGTTTCGATGGTAAATCGGTCCCAAGGAGAGATACTACTTCCTCACGTTGTACACTCCGCGATATCGTCGGGAGAAATTTTCGGTTATATTCCGGAAGTTTGACTGATGACCCGAACTGAAATGGAGACAAGTCATTATGGAACTGTGGCGTTTCTAAACAGAGACACACACAATACAGAAGCAACTAGTGTTCACAGAAAAGAAGTACAGAAGCAACTAGTATACACAGAAAAGAAGAAGTCGAGAAATGCGTCCTCTCGACAAGAACGGCACCTAGACTTTATGGGACAATTTAGCACCCCGATCGAGTACTTTTGGTGCCCAACATGTAATTGCCGACGCCGTCTCATGAATCGACGCAATTCAACTTCGTGCTGCTATCAATAATGCTGACCTAGTACAGGCACAACGAAAAGATCGTCAACTTGAGTCCCTCCTGAAAGCGAAGACATAGCTAGATTTGCGTAAACTCCCTTTCAAAGACTTCAAAGACGAAATCTGATCCGATGTTTCGACAGGGGTATCTCGCCCTTACATCCCAGAGAAACTTCGAAGGAGTATTTGCGAAACGGACCACAACCCGGTTAATCCAGGTGGATACGAAACCGCCACAACCGTCCAACGTAAATTCGTCTGGCTACATATGGTCAAAGACGTTATCAAATGGTGATGCAATTGCCTGCAATGCCAACGCTACAAGGTCGATCGACACAATGTCCTGCAGCTAGCACAGTTTAAACTCCTCGAGGTACGTTTTGCCTGTGTTTACAATGACATACTGGGACCACTATTATCCTCGAGAGGATATACGTACCTCCTCACGATGATCGACCGTTTTATATTGTGGCCAGAATTAACGCCGCTACGAACAGTAACCGTAGAGAGTGTGCCAAAAGCATTCTACTCGATTCGAGTAGCACGTTTCGATGTCCTAGCTACCCTCATGGCAGACCGAGGACCATAGTTTGAAGCAGCAATCTTCAAACAGCTGACCGACGTACTCGGGTGCCACAAAAGTCACACGACCGCTTATCACCCCGAATCTAATGGAATGATAGAGCGATGGGACCGGTCCATCAGAGCCTTGTTGATGTGTCACAATGACAGCCAATAAAGAGGATCTGGGAGCATCCGCATCAGATTTAACTTACGGAACCAATCTGCGCCTCCCAAGGTTAGGGAAACGACTGTCAACAGATTAGGGAAACGACTGTCAACAGACACGGCTCCAAAGGATTTTAGTTCAGCCAGGAATGGACAGGTGCAGGCACATCTTCATCAAGGTGGACAAAGTAAGGAAATCTTCAGAGCACCCATACGAAGGACTGTACAAGGTGCCGAAACGAATTAACGACTGGGTATTCTGCGTCGACATCGACGGAAAACTGAACACCGTCAATATCGAAAGACTAAAGCCGTGTTACCTCGAACCAATACCCAAGATGGTACCGAGAGTGGCACACCAACAACCTACCAATCCAAGGACAACAGTCGAAAACTGCCCGGTGTGTCATTTTCCAGCTTCTATTTCGATACGAGCAAGGGGAAGCACCGAACAAGTAACGAACCACCGCACAAAGGTTTCATCACTCGGTTTCACCGAATCAACAGAAATCCTCCACGGATCCATGATACGCCTGAGAGGACGCCACAAGGATTCTCAATATGCGGCATTCGCCAATCCACCACACAGGAACCGCAACTTACACCAACCTGAAACAAAGAACTAGAATGACTTCTTTCGGTCCTTTACCACCCAAACACCGACCTAATTGGAAAGGCCGACGCATACCAAACTACTAGGCTCCCCCGCAAAATTAAACAACCTAAAAGGTATTCCTGACTGAGTCGCCCGAGGGGGGGGGGGGGGGGGGGGCTACTGTGACGGTGCTGCGAATCTCACAAATCGCTGTGTGGTTAAATGCTTTTTCGGCGAACTAAAGGACACATACATACTGGCGTGCTTAGCCCGACGTATACACAGACAGGTCGACGCATTCCTCTACAAATTGCTCATACCTGCACGGTTATTCGACATTACACTAGAAAAGAATTTGTTTGGCAACCAATTAGCTGGGTAAACACAAGCGGTCTAGACGCCACAGATATCGACAGCCATTAAAGAAATCCCATGGGATAACAACACGGCCAAGAAATAAACAATATTTATGATCTTCTCTTGAGCCAACTGCAATTTGGTTTTCCCTTATCGAAAGGACCATTATGGGAACAGAAGATAAACAATAGATGTATAACACTTTTTGATATACACTTTTATTTTCTCTATATAATTGTCAATATATATATTTTTGCTGAGGGTACTCACGTGGAAATCCTTTGTAGTCTCTAGCTGCAGCATATGGAGTTCGTGGAGACGATGTAGAGCGGCTCCCTGTTGCTCTCCTTGTGCGGCCTTCGTCTATGGAAGGTATCCTGGAGAAACTTGCTGCTTACCGGACACTACCTCGGTTTTGAATTAAAAACACATTTGGTAACTTGTTGGTTCTCTATTTTTCATTTAACTTCTGTTTTTATTTTATAGTTCAATTCTTGTAATGTAACACAAGTATTTAGTTAATTTAACACTTAGTTTTCTTTTTTCTTTTACACGACTTCCATTTTACTTCGACGACAACCACAGACTCACCACGACTGACACCAATCAAAAACTAAAACTTAACTCAAACTCACTCTCTGACCCAACAAACAGGTACTTTTTTACGATCATCCATTCTCGATCGCACCCCCTCTCATTTTCCCATTTCCACGCCCATTGAGGTGAGTAAACTCTTGCGAATTTTCCCGATGGTCAATGAACTTGGAGAATGAGAAAACGCAACGAAGAGTATGACGATTACAGGGTTGCTTGGCTTTCGCTTGCACGAAAGCGAAACCAATTAGGTGACGGCATGACCCCGTTTCATGTTTGGATTGCTCTCAGAGTGAATTCTGTAACAGATGAATAACACTGTTTCTGCAAGGAGATACAAACCTTGTAAAGGTATAGCCATAGATAACGACTTTCAGCCGACGAAATCACCAAGGGCATAAACCTCATGCGGGTAAAACACACAAAGGAATACCGAAGAATTGTCAGAAGCCTAACGATACTCGGAGTATCTTCGGCCACACGGACAGCAACGTACGCGTCTGTGTGCGGGTACATCCACACAGTATCTCTACGAATGAACTGGGAGCGTAGAATAACATAGGATGCGATCTCCGGGAAAGGAGACATGCCCTGGAATAGACAGGGTTCCAGGTGATGGTGAATTTAAGAGAAAGGGGAGAACAGCCGGGTGAGTTTTCTTCCTACGGGACATTTTTTAGCCAGTCAAGTTAGAATGTTCGAGTCGGAAAGATCCTCCAGAAGAAAACGGGTTCCAGCGTGTCGGTGCGAGTTTTTCTTAAAAAGAAGTAAAATAAATTTTTTTTGGTGTGGATGATGAATGTATGATGTATGAATGTGTACTGAGTACGGAGGAACACCCCGGCTTTGTTCCACCAGAGGCGTTCCTTGATTTGGACATGAAAGGGCTTATACAGGATAGATCCGGAATTCCCCTGATCTACCATGTCCGTAGAGGGGCGATTGTGCTACGACCGGGAAGTAACGCGCACCGAAGAAGAGCTCTTGCGCTTCAATAGGGCTATCTCCCACAGAGACCGGGACGATAGTATTAGACAGCGTCAACAGTTCTGGTGGTTGAATGGCATATAAGTACCTGGATACCAATGCCCGTATAGAATCACATTATCATCAGCCAGCTTACATAGACTTAGCATTTCTAGAATTAGGGTAGTATAAGATTTAAGTTAAGTTAAGTTAAGTGCTTTTAAATAAAATTAAAAAAAAAAAAAAATTAGTAAGTTAAATTTTAAGAAAAAAAAAAAAACAAAAAGAAAATCGACACGATGTTTTTGAAATTTTTCTTTGTTTTTCAAATAATTATAAGTACTGCCACAAAGTTCTGTCGCCGAAAGGCAAATTATACAATTGTTAAGTAATGTTTAGCTTAGAGCGTCTGCGAAAGACCGGTAAGTTATAATATAAGATAAATAAGCTAGAATTTAAGCATTTTTTGTCTAGCATATAATTTAGAAACTAAGAATATAAAAAGATAATAAAAAATGTTTTAAAAATGAAAATGAAAAACTACTGTCAAATAAAAGCTACTCGTCCAAAATGACTGCAATGTTGGTGAGTAACTGTCAGATGATGCATAACTACATTCACTAGCTTTTATTGACGAGTGTTGCTATCACCCTCGTACTCTATCTAGGAACCTTTTTAATTATTCTAATCTTCACCGTTGGTGGCAAAAGTAGAAGTAAATTTCCTTGACCTTAGGCATAGGCAAATCCTTTTTAATTCTTTTATTCTTCACCGTGGTGGGGTGTAGCAACAGTAGAAGTGAATTCACTTGACTTTAGGCATAGGCAAATTATTGCGGATTCGCAATTGAATGCAGCGGGGAGAGTCTAGTACGTTTATCGACTAGTATCATCATCATCGGCACTACAACCGGGAACCGGTCTTGGCCTTATTTAGAAAGTCCTGAGGCTTGTTAAATTTTCCATAATGATTTGTTTTTTTCGGGGCAAGGTCATTAGTCTTGCGCCAGAGGCTCCCCGACAGGGAATCGAACCCCGGTCTCCCACGTGACAGGCGGGTATACTAACCACTATACTATCGAGGAGCCTATCGACTAGTATACTCCCCAACAAAAAACCATGAGAACTGTCAACAAACATTGACAGTGCAGATTCAGCGTCGACCTATCATTGATTTATAATGTCACTAATGTTTTTCTTTCTTCACGTGTGTTCTTTTCTCTTGATCCTATCGTAATCCGAATACATCAGTTGCATCTTGCTGAATTATTAATTCTGGGAAGTACACCCACGTTTAGTTTAAATTCAGTGTCCATGAACGTAACTTAGATGAACAATAAACGACTCTGTTAACCCAACAATAAAGTTCGTATTACTGGTTTGTCTACAGCTCGTGCTGTGGTTCAGGTTGCTTGGGGTTGCGTCGATCCTAACGTTTCGTTTTAGTGTGCCGTGGCTTCGTCGTTACGTGGTTACGTGGACACAGAGGTGATGCTGGATCGAGCATCCAGGTGCACAATTACCAAGCGTGCGAGACAACTAGTTAAGCAGCTGCGGAACCTCTGTAGTGGACCTCAACAGCAGCGGCTACGGACTGCTCGCCTTTTTTATGCAAATTGGCAACAACCCTCTGAGAACGGGTTATCTGTGTATTTATTTGTTTGCATTTAATAACGGCACTTACATTTCCAGAGAACGCGCACGACAAGCATTCTCAGTTATTCAGGTTAACCAGCTGCGGACAACAGACGATCTGACGCGGAGTGCGGTCAGATAAATCCAGACATCAATCCGCTGTTCGCCGGAGCTACATCGAATCATTACAGGCCATTCGCTCGCCACCAATCCCCAAATACAAATCCTTCCTGGTCAATTTTGCAGTCTATAGGGAAATTTTCCTTCTCTTGTTCAGAGGGCTGTTGTAGCTCTCCTATTTTCTGCCCATGCGGTTGGGCCGCTGTTAGGCAGTCTGTACTGTTCGTTGATGAGTTGCATGTCGGCGACATATTTTTAACCGTGTAGTAAAGAAGATGTTAAGCGGTTGTAGTGCTCTGAAAAGCCCTACCATCTCTTTCCTCGACACAATTCGCCATAATCCCTACAATTAAACTTAAATTCAAACAAATCCATGATACAAATTTACAAATCCATTCTCTCCATACAACAAAATTCCTGATAAACGAATCAAATGTTCGTTTATCGCCCATAACACCAATTCCACATAATCCCCAAATTAAAACAAACGCATGGTAAGTGGAACCAGATGTTCGATCACGATATCCTAATCTCAGTGCATATCATCATATGCCGCGCATATCCCAAATTCCCAGGAATTCGCTTAACCCAATTCCTATACGACTTCCTAGTACTCGATTCCAGCCGAAGTACTTTTCGAGATTTTTCTTACATTTCGCTGCATCCGCGATGTAAAATTTCGATAAGATTTTGTAGGGAAACTTTTTATATATATTTATATATATATATATATATATATATATATATATATATATATATATATATATATATTATATATATATATATCTCTATATATATCTATATATATACATATATATATATATATATATATATATATATATATATATATATATATATATATATATATATATATATACCAGATGTACCGGTGTGAAGTGCGGGTCAAGATACAAACATATCGATAGGGAACGTTTGTTCCGAACGAGCCCATATATTTTTTGATTTGGTTGCTATGACATCTGTCAAACATATGTAGTATGCATGAAGTCATTGTACAAACAACATAATTTTTTTAATCCTGTTAAAAATGTCGAATTTTGTACCAGAAAATGATGATTTGCCGAAAGCATTAATTTTTTGTTTTCATTTGAAGTAAAGTGCTGCTGAGTCGCATCGAATGCTTGTCGAGGCTTATGATAATCATGCTCTATCGGAAGCAACATGCAAAAGATGGTTAAAGCGGTTCAGTGATAATGATTTGTTTACTTTTTTTACTTAAGAAAAAAAACCGTTCACTTTATGGCGTTATACCTGGTATATATATATATTTATATATATATATATATATATATATATATATATATATATATATCGTTTTTTTTAATTTTTATTTTCTTTCGTGCCATTTTTTTTCTGTTTTTTCTTAAAATTTAACTTCATTCAATTTTTTTACAATCTATTTATTTACTTAATTTAAGTCGAGTTTTAAATCGTATCTACCCTAATTCTAGAAAAGCTATGTCTGTCTCAGCTGGCTGATAATGGAGTGATTCTACTGACATTGGTAATCAGGTTTCTAATTGCCATTCAACCACCAGAACTGTTGACGCTGTCAAACAATACATCCCGGTCTCTTTGGGAGATAGCCCTACTGAAGAGCAAGAGCTCTTCTTCGGTGCGCGTTACTTCCCGGTCGTAGCACAATCGCCCGTCTATGGATGATCTACTTACATGATAGAGGAATTCCGGATCTATCCTATATAAGCCCTTTCATGTCCAAGTCAAGGAACGCCTCTGGTGGAACAAAGCCGTTGGGACGCACGCTCTCATAGTACAGAGTGTTTGGATAATAGGCACCGAAAATTAGGCCATTGGACGAGCTTATTGCTCTCGCAATATGTCATCTGATTAATCATAATATTATTCACCCTATTTTTGTATGCTTCATTATATAAAGTCTCATTTGAGTAATACTTTTTGTAGTCCGATTTCGGTGTTCGATATAATCTGAGATAACTTCTGAGACACTTCCTGTCGAACATCCGAATCTTTTCCATCAGATTTGGACCTATGTTAAACCATACTGGGCAACCATATATGAGCATTGGCCTGATTAGCGTCATGTAGCATATGACTTTTACCTACTGCTACTGTGAAATAGCCTCCTTGTCATAGCAAAAGCTTTCCTCGCTTTGAGCAAAACAGCCTCTACATGTCTGTTGGAATATAGGTATTGATCTAGCCAGATGCCGAGGTATTTAACTACATTATTGGTTTCCAGTTTATCTCCATGCGGTCCCACGATAACTAACTTCCGCCAGTTTTTTCTTGTATGGTTCGTGGCTTTATATAATGGAGTTCTAAATAGGATGGCTTCACATTTCTGGAAGTTGATCTTAAGTTTCTAGTCGTCCCAACAGCGCTGCACTTTGTTGAAGTCGGGCTGTAAAAAACTATTTATGATCTCAACTTTCGGAGCTGTTCTGTAAATTATGAGATCGTCTGCGTACGCAATAGCCTGCGGAAGTTCATCTAACAAGTCGCTAATATAAATGTTAAAAAAAAATCGGAGAGAGTACCGCTCCCTGTTGTAAGCCATTCTTGATATTATACGTTTTATTAGAGGTCACATTACCGCTTTTGACCACGAGCCTCCTGTCTTTAATAAATCGTAAAGTACATATAGTAAAGGCTTATGTATGCAATGTCTGACCAATTTGTATTATAACCCTAACATTTCATATAGTATATAGAGTAAAGGTTTATACATGCCATGTCTGACCAGTTTGTAATATAACCCTTCGATCCAGATGCTATCAAAGGCTTTTTCCAAGTCGATCATACAGGCACCTGTGCATTGGTTCTTACGTTTATTCCACTGTATGTCGGAGACCACTTTAGCTGCAGCATTTGTGGTTTCGTGCGGTTTCTTCAAGGCACCGAAGAACCACCCATCGCTGTAACCCCACCTTACCTGCAATTACCATAGTCAACTTACCTGCAATCGAGCAGCGTTAAGCTACCCTTTCAAATCTACCCTGAAAATTAAACCCTCAGCAACAGCATGTTTTCATTTTGTGGTTCCATTGTGGTTCATTTTACATTTTACATGGATCAATTAGGAATATGAGCGGTTCGTCTGGGCGGCAAATTGTCCATCAACACACTCCTATCATCCTGCGTCTCCTTGTTCCAACAACCCGTTGGTCCAAAAATACTACTTGCTTGCTTGCACATGTGCAAGCCAGCTTTCTAATAAGAATACCCTACGATCTATTTTCCAATTAAAGAATAAACAAACCCTTATCCTAGCCCTGGCCATGGCGAGCAATCTCCTGTTGACCTACCATCGCAGAAGAACTCATTTCCGCCGCCTGTAATATACCCTAGTACTGCTCCAACATGGCTTTAGCCTTCAAGTGCGCATGTTTATTTGCATACTGGCATGACCGATTATACGATCCGTTGCCGCGTTGAGGAACGATCGGCGCCTCCGGTCATGCCTAGGATACGTTGTCCAAACAACGAGCAGCCACGATAACTCGCTGGCTATTGAAACGGAATGCTACTGTTAATCAATGTAAACACAAGAAGATATTTTCGCCTGACGGCAACATCTCTTGTATTAATGTATCCAAAAATAAATATGCACCCGTGCATCGTAACCTCGATCATCTCTTCGAAGTCTGTTGATATAATACCAATAGAATAGGAGACCAATTCCTATGATTTATGACGGCATGTTCCACCAGCCTCACTACCCGACCTTTTGTTTGATCAGCTGAGCATCCGAATTTTCTTTGTGCACCCTTCGCAACCGCTTTGTCGTTGCTTCCAACGAATGGGTATGCCATCCTGACTTGTACGGTCCCAGAGGGGTTTCCACGATTGGAATATCCAATTCGATCGATTGGTCATCACCAAGGAGAGGATCGAATTGGCTCCTCCCAGATGGATAGAAATCCATCTTCATCACGATGCGTGGATGTTGACGACGAATTCGTCGTGGAGTCAGATTTTATTCGCCAAGGAGTCAGTAGCAAAATTCTACGTCCGGGGAACGCGGTCGAGGACAACGCCAGTGGAGT
Source organism: Microdon myrmicae (assembly GCA_963931805.1). Lineage (NCBI taxonomy): Eukaryota > Metazoa > Arthropoda > Insecta > Diptera > Syrphidae > Microdon > Microdon myrmicae. The sequence continues at coordinate 35,475,252 of OZ007501.1, read as the reverse complement.
TAGGATCTGCGTTCGAAAACCGTTTGCTTCTCTGTTTAGTTGGGTGTTATAAATTAAATCATTCAAGATAGCCAATAGAAGTTAAATATACTCAGAAGAATGTGATGTGCGAGAAATCAATTCGAGAATATTCGTTCGGTTATTTATGGTGGTTATAAAGACAAAGCAAAATCGAGTGAAGGATTAGTAAAAAGATAAGACCTTGCATCTTGATTTTAAATGATTAACAAAGTAATAAACAATGTTGGTGAGTCTAATACCATAAGCTGTCGTGAGTGTTAACAGGAACAATAAAGAAACAAATTATGTTAAACGATACCAGAGTGATTGTTTTTCTTTACTTGGATACTCCGTGTGTTTTATTTTCCTTTCTGCAAGTGCACAGTGTGTCACAGACCTTTGACTTTCGTGAACACTTTCAGCGTACAATCAGTGGTGTTTTTGCAGAACCCGCGTCCATGTCGACGCACAGGCGAAAACCTAACCCACAATTTCATGACCCGCCTTAAAGCCAAACTGGTTATTCGAAATAATGTTGTTGTCATCTACCCATTTTAGCAGAGCTTTCTTAATGGTCTCTTCGAATACTTTACTGATGTTTGGGAGTAAGCTTATCGAACGCATGCTCATTGGGTTTGTACATTCTTTGCCCTTTTTTGCGATGGGCTGTATAATTGCCGTTTTCCAACGCGCGGGATAATATGCATTATTCAACGTGTTGTTAAACAGGACCGTGTATATATCTATTGCCATTGGGGGCAGGTTCTTGAGTACGATGTTAGGTACTCTATCTACTTTTTGCTTCTTAATCAGTCGAAGATACTCTGGATTCCTTCCCTCGTAATTAAAAGGCTATTAACCCCACCATTGGCATTTATGTCAATTGACAGTGTTCTGCGTCGAGAATCCTCACCGAGACAGCAAAAGAACCGATGTAGCGTGTGTAGCAGCAAAGGAAAAACACAAGAATTTAAGTAAGGTCAACTTTATTGAAAACAAAAGGACCAAGTACCTTCCTTCATCAATTTGCCACATTAACGGCCAGTTTTAGTAATTTAAAAACAACAACGGCACACAAAATAAAGTGCCGAATGCACTAGAACAAACCAAAAACCCAGCACCGTATCCTCCTCCGCACCGCAACAGCACTTCGAACTCTTCTTGATTGAAAACACCGGTTGATCATTCCAAACAACAGGTTTCTCCACCTTGTCTTATTGAACCGTTGTTGAGGTCAATAACCAGAGTCTGTCTCTTCCGAAAACGCTGAAGAGCAGATGCTGTTGTTTTCCTTGGAGTTGCAGATGACGATACGATGATCGTTGGTGTACTTTATCGTCATCAGGTTGTTGGATTAGATTTTGTTATTGGTGTTTTTGTTGGTATTGATGTTGATGTTGATGAACATCGGACTCATAATCAGGTTTGGTATCGCATTCATTTCCAGTTATTTGTAAATGAATGGACGTGAACTCATTTTCTTTTCTTTCTAAATGTGGAGTTCTACCAGATATAACTGGTGATATTGGAGTTGTTGGCCAGTGGTATGCAGTAACGCTATTAGATGATGGTACGCCTCTGAAGAATCTTTTCTTGTTACAGGCTGCAACCGAGTTGGTTAGATATTGGATCTAACCATACAATATTTAAATTGATTGTTGTTTGCTCATGTTGCTGTACTGCAACAGACAGATTATCGTCACTGAATTAGATAAAAACGGGATTCTCCGATTGCCAAAGTGAAATTTCATTTCAGAGGTGCGGATGATTCAGTAGAGCTTTGTCCTCCAAGTCGTGATTTCGGTGAATTCTTTCATTCACCGTGTATAATTCCTGAAAGACAGGTCCCACAGTGTTCACGTTTTCTAAGGGATCTTCTATTACGAATAGCTCATTACTGAGGATAGCGTTCTTTGTATCTATGCCAATGTTGATTAGCAGCTGCTTGTTTATATCAGTAGGTGGAATTGGGAGACACTGAATCTCCTTTTGATTATTTCTCGTGAATATTTAATTTATTTGTGGGAACATATTCGGGTTATTATTTTTTTTTTGTAGGACGAATTCTGTTGTTCCAATGCAAATTTGTTGCTAATCTATAGTTAGCCTTAGATAATTGTTGGAGGTGTTTTCATCGGGATGTCAGTGATATTGTCTCCTGGTCTTGTTTGTCTGTAAACTGTCTGTGTAATTGTTTTAGTTTTGTTAGCAGTCTGTTCTTTTTCTTGTGGAGTGCGTTTATTGTTGTGTTTCTGTAGATGCTTATGTGATCTGCAACTGTTGTTTTGGGAATTGTTTTGTCCATTGATCGTTTTACGGTTTCGTCCATTTGTTGAATGTTTTTGTCGATTTCGTCATTTGTCAGGTTTGTGTTTATTGCCAGATTAAAGGCATTCGAACGAAGTTCTCTTGCTAATGATCTGGTGAACCCCGGCCATCGCATGGCCCCGTAGTTGTAGAGTAGCCGAAGTACTCTTCGAGATTTTGCTTACGTTTCGATGCAGCCGCGATGTAAAATCTCGATAAGAGTTTCTATAAAAGGGAAACTTTTCATATATATATATATATATATATATATATATATATATATATATATATATATATATATATATGTATATATATTGTTCTGGATGCTGTGAATCCATCACAAAAAATAGCTTATTCTGAAATCCAAACCCTATGGGAGTCACTAAGTGCATTTTGCATAGTTGACATAAAAGATAACGCAATTACGGGCAGCCAGCGAGGCAAGCGAGGTGTAGAGTAGGTAGGAATTGATAATGGACAATTAATCGAAAGTTAAAGTGATTGAGTTAAAAAAAAAGTTAGGAACAATTAATTGAAAGTTAATGTTATTAATTAAAAGTTAAAGTTATAAACCATTAATTAAAAGTTAACGCTCTTAATTAAAAATTAAAATTAGTTAATGTTATAAACAATTGATTAAAAGTTAAAGTTACTTATTGAAAGTTAACGTTATAAACGACCAATAAAATTGTAAAATTAGTATTGGAATTTTGTAAAGATAAAAGTTAATAACAAAAAGTTTGAAATATATTAATTTGTATTAAGTGCAAAATGTATAGTGTTAAGTAAAGTTAAGAACAACTTATAAAAGTAGTATTTGGATAAAGTAAATTTTGTAAAGTAAGGTAATTAGATTGTAAATTAGTAAGATGCTCAAATTGTAAAGGTGTAAAATTAATATTTGGATAAGGTAAATTTGTACAGCAAAGTAATTGTTATTTAATAAAAGGCTCAAATTGTAAAGTTATAAAATTAGTATTTGTATAAAGTAAATTAAATAATATAAAGTTAAAATTTGTATTAAGCGCAAAATGCATAGTGTTAAGTAAGATCGAAAATAAATTGTAGAATTAGTATTGGAATTTTGTAAAGATAAAAGGTAACAACAAAAAAAGTTTTAAATCTATTATTATTGAGATAACTAAGTTAGAATAAGTATCGAAATAAAAAGAAAATTACGCAACCGAAGAAGAGACTGTTGAATAAAAAAATAGCTTTCTTCCCTTCGCTCCAGTCTCCTGGTCTGGCGGAAATACCGAAGGTTCTCCCCACGAACCATATCTGGCCTAAGGACCCACTTTGTGCACAGTGTATAGCCGTAATCAGGCATAACAATATATATATATATATATATATATATATATATATATATATATATATATATATATATATATATATATATATATATATATCATCATCATCGGCACTACAACAGGGAACCGGTCTTGGCCTTATTTAGCAAGTCCTGAGGCTTGCTAAAATTTCCATAATGATTTTTTTTTTTCTGGGCAAGGTCATTAGTCTTGCGCCAGAGGCTCCCCGACGGGGAATCGAACCCCGGTCTCCCGGGTGACAGGCGGGTATACTAACCACTATACTATCGAGGAGCCCATATATATATATATATATATATATATATATATATATATATATATGGCGCAAGACTAATGACCTTGCCCGGAAAAACAAATTATCATGGAAAATTAAACAAGCCTCAGGACTTGCTAAATAAGGCCAAGACCGGTTTCCGGTTGTAGTGCCGATGATGATGATATATATATATATATATATATATATATATATATATATATATATATATATATATATATACGTATATATATATTAATCTTGCACTTTCAGTGGCGTACCTTAACATACCTTTTAAAATATTTCACTACAGTTTGCAATTATTCAACATCATTTTAATGAGCTTACAAGTAGCATGTTTATTTATATTACATTTACCCTCACATGTCGACTTACGTTGTCAGGTTTAAGGCGACAGATATTATCAGACATTCGCTTCTTATGAAATTTTATCTCTCCTATCGTAAGACCAAATATTTTACCTTTAATGACAAAAGGATTTGCTTGGTTACTTACGCGATTCTACAGGGACGTGATGTATTTGCTTTGTTACTCTCACAAAAATTATGCATTCAGTTGCTTTTGCCCACGATGCTCTGTTATGTTTATTCCATGGGGTGAGGGAACGACATAAATTCGGAGCGCTTGGTAGAAAACCACTAAAAGTGGACTTGATCTTCAGGTTGTACTAGAAAACCATCAGGGGTCGAAATTATCTGCCGCTCTCTTTAATTCTACCGTATAGCTTCTTAAATGGGTAAGAAACATTTCCCGACTATAAAACACGAAGAGTTACGAGACGGATTGTCTATGGTGTGGGAGTCACACGAACGTGAGCAGAAAAAATTAGTGGTACCTCGTACCGTGATTTCAAACGATGTAGCCGCAAGGTAACACCGTATGTTAAAGTAAACAAGGGCTGGTTGCCATTTCAAAGGTACTTCTATGAATTTGGTGGGCCATAATTTTAAACATAGTTATTTCCCAGTCGACCTGTCAAACGAATTTCAGTGACAAAGCTGCGGAACTACATTGAAGGGCAAACAATTTTCGAAGGAAATCGACTTCGTTTCTGAATACATGAAAAAAAAAAATTGATAAGTGTGACTAAAATATAAATAGATTCAATCTTAACTACAAAAATTAGAAACTAAATAAATAATAATTAAGAATTACGTAATGAAAGTTAAGTAATTAATAGGAAATGAGTTAATATATAGTTCACATATTTACATAAAAATGGGACAGTTTATAACCAATAGTAGTGGTCGTTACAAACTGTTGGATAAGAACATTATTGAACAAAAAAAAAATAGTAATAATAACGCTTTAATTAAATATTTTGTTAACACCGGTTTGGCTGCTGATTCCGTTGAATTATGTTGTGTGCGCTGCTGGTGCATTAGCTCAGCCCATTGAAGTTAGCCCTTTTCGAAGTTATAAGCCTTTTAGTTAGAATAAGTACAATAACAGCAGTGATGTGTTTGATGGTAGGCAGAGTATTATCGATCGTCAAGGAGGTAGGTATCCTAACATCGATACACATACTTAATGAAGTGATCGGGAAAAATAATCGAATATCTTTCGAAGTCTGGCTGCTAGACGAGTCTGTGGCGGTTCCCTAGAACGCCACCTATCATCTTTCCAGTTCCCCATGTAAAACTCCCACCTAGGGAATATAGAAACCTAGAAAGCATTTACTTACCTTTGTATGGTTAGTACCGTAATACCTGAAATTCGGTAAATCTACAACTTCCGCTGATGTAAAATACACCAGCAACAACGAACATTTCACCACAAGGGCTTAGTTGCACGAAACGCACCATGTTCCTTAAAGGCAATTTGTTTGCACCAAGAGCAACCAACATTGCCCAAACAGTATCACAGAAATACCTCCTAATGTGTCTGCCACATATCACAGGAGATATTTCTTTCTTTTGTTGTCGCCTATGCCCACATCGATCGGTCACCCGATCGACAAGCGAATTCATTGGCACCAGTGAAATGCCCCTGAAATACAACTCAGTACAACATTACGTAGCCGACATAAACCCTAGACGTTGTCCATGCACACAAGAGGAAAGAATTTTTCTCACACACGTGCATGGCAAGTCATATCAGGGGACGCCAGCAACGCGGTCCTATCAGCATTAATGTTCCACACAGTGCTGATCGGATAAACATTTCCTTTTATGGAAATGTAATGTCCACGGTCCGCCTACTCATGCACAGTGTGAGCATGCAAGATGACCGCATCTGTGAGTGTGCGCGTCCTCTTCGATGATCATCCTGAAAAATCATCCCTTATATGGTCATCGGGGCGATGAGCGAAAGTTTCGGTGTTCTGTCGCTTCGAACTATATAATCAATCGCGATATTGATTCCGTGAAGGCAGGTTGTGCCTTCACGTTAAGTAATATACATCTCTTGTGGGGCGTCCCAAGAGATACGGACATTCTGATGCTGATATTCGAGTTGATCGGTCGTGTTCGGAATTTTAAACAGTAAATCTATTGCACATAATTGAATATAACTTCAGCGGTGGCACATAAGCGAATATAACTTCATCTATCGCACACAATCGAATGTAACTTTACCACTGTTCATAATCTGAGTGTAACTTAATCAATTGTTTATTCACGTTAAGTTATTGAAGTGACATTTTTGTAACGCTTAATTAATCTGAGTGTAACTTAATCAATTGTTTATTCACGTTAAGCTATTGAAGTGACATTTTTGTAACGCTTAATTCATCTGAGTGTAACTTAATCAATTGTATATATTTACGTTAAGTTATTGAAGTGACATTTTTGTAATGCTTAATTAATCTGAGTTTAACTTAATCAATTGTATATATTCACGTTAAGTTATTGAAGTGACTTTTTTGTAACGCTTAATTAATCTGAGTGTAACTTAATCAATTATATATATTTACGTTAAGTTATTGAAGTGACATTTTTGTAATGCTTAATTAATCTGAGTTTAACTTAATCAATTGTATATATTCACGTTAAGTTATTGAAGTGACTTTTTTGTAACGCTTAATTAATCTGAGTGTAACTTAATCAATTATATATATTTACGTTAAGTTATTGAAGTGACATTTTTGTAATGCTTAATTAATCTGAGTTTAACTTAATCAATTGTATATATTCACGTTAAGTTATTGAAGTGACTTTTTTGTAACGCTTAATTAATCTGAGTGTAACTTAATCAATTATATATATTCACGTTAAGCTATTGAAGTGACATTTTTTAGTAACGCTTAGTTAATCTGAGTGTAACTTAATCAAAAAAGTGACTTTTTTGTAACGCTTAATTAATCTGAGTGTAACTTCAGCAATTGTATATATTCACGATAAGTTATTGAAGTGACCTTTTTTTATGAAACTCTTAATTTTGTAGTAACTTTAAAACCTTGAATTGCGTTCGTTTTAATTTTTATGGAGTTTTTGGCTTGTGTTAAAATAAAAGGACAATATAGAAACAGTTTCGGTTGAATGGTGACTTTTACTACCTTCATGGAGGACGCTGTAATTGAGAGAGTAGCGCAGTTCACCGGCGGTGAACTAGGATCAAGGACAGTAGCGCCGTTCACGGACTGTGAACAGATAGGTAGGGGGTAGTTTCGTGAAGAGTACAAAGCACGGTAATACGAAAAACCCCCACAAGTCAAACAAGTTAATATAAATTGTGGGTTAGTTCTTCAAAGAATTTTTTGCGATAATTTTCACTCAAAGAATGCACATCAGAATACAATAAAAAATAACCTTAAGGCAACAGATAAATATAGAAAATCATTCTTCAGCTGAACGACATGAGCATCTGCCCCATTGTTAGTTTGGTTGTCATTACATCCCTCAGGCAACTATGGTTCTTCTTCTTAGAATATCTTATCTCTCTTCCATCCCCACTATATTTTGATATTTAAGGGTGCCACAAAAACCCTTTGTACCTTGGATATCCCATCAGTCATAGACTCATAGAAGGAGGGGCAGAAACTAGATAATTTTGTCACAAGCATATCAGCCTGAAATTTACTTAAAGGATATTATTGCTCCGGAATTCGTTGGTACATTTGGTAAAAATTAAAAACTGTTTTAATATACATTCATAATATTATTTATGAAAACTTTGGCAGTATATATATATATATATATACATATATATATATATATATATATATATATATATATATATATATATATATATATATATGTATATATATATTTATATATATATATATATATATATATATATATATATATATATTTATATATATATATATATATCATCATCATCATCGGCACTACAACCGGGAACTGGTCTTGGCCTTATTTAGCAAGTTCTGAGGCTTGTTTAATTTTCCACGATAATTTGATTTTCCGGGCAAGGTCTTGCGCCAGAGGCTCCCCGACGGGGAATCGAACCCCGGTCTCCTGCGTGACAGACGGGGATACTAACCACTATACTATCGAGGAGCATATATATATATATATATATATATATATATATATATATATATATATATATATATATATATATATATATATATATATATATATTATATATTTGTTTGTTGCCTATACTTATAAATTAAATTTAAAAGATTTAACTTAAGGGGACATTCCGGTTTGTCGGGTCAAAAAATAGGTTATTTTCATGATTTTTTTTAAGAGAAATTCTTAAAGATATAACAACAATTTTTTTTTTACACATTTTATTCATCTTTCGACTGCGTTTGTAACTTTTGTCGAGTCACTCCGGAACCGACCCCCCCCCCCTCTAGGTGTTCAAAGTTAGCCATCTGTTCTGCTCGTGTAAGTGTAGTGCTCCAAAAAGTCCTACCACCTTTGCCCCCATTTCTACATCCAAATCCCAGCAATAATACCCCAAAATCGAGATTGTTGTACGAAAATGTGTATTTTCGGGATGCAATTTTCGATTTGTTTTCCTTTATAAAGGAATAGTTAAGTGTTCTCCGGGCCGCAGTATAATATCGTCCATTCTCCCTGGAGGAAGTACCCCAGGAGAAAGGTCGCAGTAAAAGATCACTATTTGTCCCGATAGGACATACTACAGAAAGGCCAGTATTTTGTTTTTCCTGGAGGAAGTACCACAGGAGAACAAGTTGATAACAATTAATAAAAGTATATATTAAACACGTGCGTTTTCTGAGTTTTGACTGTTCCAACACAAGAAACTGGTGAGTGAAGTTGTGGTACCTCCACAAGGAAAAAAAAAAGCTATCCTTACAGAGTATCACCTGCTCCCACGGAAACCTGCGGAGACGAGGACCGCGAAACACAAAAACGCGAAAGTGAAAAACACGTGTATTTAATATATCTCGTACGCCAATTGCCGTACTGAAACTTAAGCAGTCTACGTGGTGGGATATGTTGTTATCATGAAGTATTCTTTTCTCCTTAGTTCAATGTAAAACATGGCACAAGGGTGGGCTAAAAAGTTTCCGGATACACCATTATACGCCCGAAACAAAAATACAGTCATAACAGTGGACTGCAAAGGGGGAACCGGCTCCAAAAAAAAAAAAAGAAAAAAAATCGACTCACTCAATCGACAGCCAAATAAAAACTACCCTACCAAAATGGCGAGTAACTGTCAAAAGATGCACAACTACATTTGTGGCGGTTCCGAAAACCCCACTGCCCACTTGCCCAATTACCCCCAAGCTTCCTGTGCTGAAGCCCCTCAAATTTCATTGTTTCCTAATTGCTAATTGCTGCTAATTGCATTAGCACCCGTAAAAAGAATTTCACCTACAAGGGCATTTTTCCAGGCATCAACGCATCGGCAAACATTTTCCCAACAAAGAATTCTTAGCATTCACAATCCAATGCATCACTAGTATTCGCAGGAAAACTATTTCGGCACCATTGTTTGCCAAGCAATTTTGTCCTCATGTGCACCTCAATCTTCCCACATGCACATATCTAGCAGACCCTTTGTCCAAGGGACAAAAGCAAATACACACATCTAGCGTCTAGTGTCATAAACTGAATTTTTTCGCATGTATAAAATCCAACCCAGGATTTGTTTTCCTACTAATAAACAATCACCAATTTCGTGCTTTGCTAACAAACGAATTACCCTACATTTACAAACGCAGACAAGGCATTCGTTTCGTCCATCGACCCAAGATACGATATACAATTTGCATTGTATAGAGTACCCCAATCCATTAGCACTTTTTTTAATGACTATGCGTCTATTTACGCAAGGGCATCACTCATCCAAGACTTTTATGATGCCCTCGTCCCATCTTTCCTTTTAGCACCATTTCCTCGATACTTTGTCGTCTATTTTTTTAGCCGCAATGCACATCATAAACAAAGATCTTCACGATCCTTTTGTTCTTTTTCCCTCGTTGTAGGTTTTGTTTATCCTTTGCTGAAATGCATTGATAAACACGGTGATGTGTACGATCACACACGTACGCCACTGCGTGCCAGAGATCGCCTTTCAATTGGTCACCGGCAGTAAGGAAAGATGGCATTTCCTTTGGTTGCCACACCCTAAAGAGAACATTTTCTCTTTCTCCTCCATATCTCACCCTTAACTGAGGATTGAGGACAAGTTAAAATTCAATAGGGGAGTCGCAATTACCGACGCCGGTACAGTGGGTTTATCGCAACGGTTGCGTTGCGCGGATCCTGAATCTCGAATGTTCTCCCTGGTTGATCTATTAGCACGTGTGCTCAAAACGGAATTGAGAAAAGAGGAAGGAACAAAGGGGCATCATAGGATCATTGTGTAGCTGCTTAATAGCCTGCAACGCAGTACAATGGTGCTATAAGGGATTTCGGTATACAATGGAAATTGTGTCCCGTATCTTAGCTGGCGGCAAGGCTCGGATTATATTTGCACGTTTGCAGGTAACGCTGGCTAACAGGGGCGCCGATCAGGTTTTCGAATTTACGATGCCTGTATGATGCATATCATTATTTTCAGGAATTTAGGACGATGCGTTAAATGTCTTTGGTAAGGCAATGTTTGCCAGTGTGTTGTGTCCTTCGATCGCCGTGCAGGCGTAGGATGATTGGTCGGACTTGTGACCCACGTGTCTGTGGGCACGTGGGGTTGTTGCCTCCCAGATGTATGTTGCCTTCGTTTCAGGTGTGGTGGAGGACTTTTGAGGACTCGTGTCTATGGGCACGTGTAATTTACCTATAGGTGAGTGTGTTCCTTGGTGGAACGACGACATCTCGACCAATAGTGTATCGTGTGGTTCGTAGAACCGCCACAGGTTCCCTAGGAGCCGTTTTTCCCCCCCCAATTGCACCTCCGCGGTCATGAGCCTTAAGCTGAGCAAAATTAAATTAGAGTAAATGTCAGACACTTAAGTTAATCAACATACTGTGTATCAGATAAGTAAGCCAAAACTTCATGTCGAAACTTTCCTCGGCTAGTGTTCATCGCCAGAGTGTAAAGTCCGGAAGTGAATAGTTAAAACCTATGTTCTAATTCTAATACCATTCAAATCAAATGTTCAAAAGAATAATACACAATAAATAATAAACGATAAAAACAAAGTGAACCAGTGTGTTTTATTTCTCTCGACCGACGTCTGTGTGTCTTGCTATCATTTTGGGATATTTCTCTTTATGGTGAACAGTTTCCTGCGGCGGAACAATCGTTAAATAATGACAGCGAAAGTTTCACCCACGATGGGAGAGGGAGTGAACCTGCGCCGTACGCCGGCACCTAAACTTCCTCCCCACACATTCAATTTTATTGGCTAGTGCTGCTATCTTCACGTTGAGGTCGGAAACTTTTCATGCCACCCATGTATGTGATATGGACTAAATGAGACGTCAGACTATAGTACAGCGCTATAGGATTGGACCCATGACTTTCGGCTTGATCATATCCTTCGCTTGATTTAAACTTTTATTCTTTTATTTGCATTGAATTCACTTATTGTGTTTATGTTATCTATGCTGAAGTAATATATTGTGTTTATTTTGTACCTGAAATGAAGTTCGTTTAAAAACTTCGCTTGTGCATGATCGAATTCACAGAATTCACGGGTCAGCAGCTTTTATAATGCTGCTCCTGATTGTATCTTCGGCCACCTGCAGATGTTTCGGTTGCTGGGACTAGGCTCCATCCCCCATAATCCATCCACCAAGGGTAGTTCGCGGATAGAACTTCAAGAGCGTCATCTAAATAAACATCGTGGTTCGAGTTTGAATGGTTCGTTCTGGAGTTCACGTTGGGTTCGTTTTTAGCAAAAAGTGCGCCTTAAGATGACGACGAGAGTAAGTGCGCGACGTTTTGTTTCAGTTTACTGTACATGAGCAATCGAGTTGTGCACATGAGTTGAAATTTCAGAGTCTCAAACAGTGTTAATTAGTACCGATCAGTTTGTGGGTACCATTCGCAATCAATCTGTTCTTAATGGAATTGTGACTCTAAGTGACGTTTTGAAGTTCGTGTCGAATTGTTACTCTAAGTGGCGGTTATTCTATTTATATGTACTGTGAATGATGGAAATTGTGGCAAAATCTTAACAGACTTTAGAGCTCGTGCGCTAATCCAGCAGGTCATCCTAGACCGCGACCAAGGCACCGTCTTGTGGCCCTCCGGTAACTGATGCGCATAACCAACCTTTTACAGGTGTTCTTCTTCTTCTTTGTTGACAGTTTCAGTTTGTTTTCCGTCCATCGTGTTTAGATATTCACGTAGATTAAGACCTGATAGAGTTCATGGCCAACAGTCATTATTCATAGGCAACTTCGATGGAAGCATAAGAGGATACGGTGGTAGTATTCTGTTTCCTCATCAACAGCCAATATTAGTCCGCACCAGGCAATATGATCAACTTCTATCCCATTGCCAAACACTGTGACCTTGTAAGGTAGGATCTTGAGAGGGTCGCCTTGTAGGGATTCGTCCGTCACTAAGCAGGATAATGCAAACATCTGACGTAAAATGGGAAGCGTATTTTTAAACTTTATAGAGTTCAATGCAATGTTGTGTTGCGTTTAATTTGTTAGAATGGTGCTATCGGAGGTAGAAGGCCCTAAAGGAGAGATATCCGCTTGACTATATGGCAGCGCACGAATGCCATCGGTTTCTGCCATAAAGTTGGAATGTATTCGTAGGGCAGTGCACGACTGCTATAAATAACTGCCAAAAAGAAAAAAAAAATAATGAAACCCAAGTTTGATTGTAGTCACCTTGTATATCTTTATTTTTTTTAAATTGGTTCTTAAATACTACAGGGTCGCGCAAAATTAATCATCCAATTTTGTTTTAAATTAGTTTTTTACTGAATTAAAAAAAATTATTCTGAGTGATGGAAATCTTTATTTAGACCTTTACAATTTTTTTCTAGTCCACAAATGTCAAATATGATGTCTAGCTCACAAATGTCAAATATGATTGACGTACGACGCCATTTGCTAAGATTATGACATCTCCCGATAGGGTGATTAATTTTGCGCCACCCTGTATTTCTCCCATCAAGATATCCGATGCATATCGATACCAAGTAATGCCATATAATAACATGCCATCATTATTCGCCCGTCCGATCATGACTTGAAAACTATGTTCCTAATTTTAAACACTCATTGCACGTTGCATGGCATGCATGGAATATCATTATGATTCCTATTTCGGAGTAACTTATTTATCTGAGGAAACATATTCTCATTTTGAGTTTATAGCTGTTGTGTAGTTTTGAAGAATCAGCTGTTGGAGGTTACGGATCAAGGGTTTGAGTGTCCATATTTCGGGGTTTTGGCGGTCGGTGAACTACCGATAGAGGAGTTTCAGTCTATGTAGGGGAGAAGTCTTCTCTCTATACAGAGGTTCGATAGCTGCATTTCTGTATTGACTTGTGTAACCTTGAGACTGACATATTTCGGGAATAGATAGCGCTATAGACTTCTTAACAATGTCATCCATTGTAAGGAGATAATGATCTATCTTTTCATTCTTTACATTTCTCTTGATAGGTGGAACCATCTAACTTGAGTGGACTTCCCTTTTGATAACGCGTTCGAAATGTGATCAATGTGCTTTATGAAAGTTGGAGCAATAAAGCTGATCGCATTCGGTCGAGCAGAGTTTGTCCACGTGGTATGTGAATTTTGGCTGCGGGTTCGTAGTGGTCACTATCGTATTTGAGAGTTCGAAGACAATTTCGAAAACTAGTATCAGGTGTATGCATCACGTTATTAAAAAACATACGTAATTTTCTAGGGAAATTATTTTTTTTTGTTCAAAATATTGTTCATCAGCTTCTACACGTTTCGCCTATCTTTCAGGTAATTTATGAATCATCATCATCATCGGCACTCTAACCGGAAACCGGTCTTGGCCTTATTTTAGCAAGTCCTGAGGCTTGTTAAATTTTCCACAATGATTTGTTTTTTTCCGGGCAAGGTCATTAGTCTTGCGCCAGGGGCTCCCTGACGGCGAAATAGCATGCCAGAAAAAACTGCTTGTCTTTCGTGGAAAACCATTCGTCGAGTCATTTTCCCGCTTCTTCGCAATCTCTGAAGTTCTGCTCTGTGAGCGCGTGCCCAATTGATGCGAACAGGTGATAGTCAGATGACGCCAAATCTGAGGAGCACGGCGGGTGCAGACGGATGTCCCATCCAAGCGATTTCAAGGTGTCTTTCACTACTTTTGCTGTGTGAGACGGCGCGTTATCGTGTAACGAAATCACTTTGCCATATTGGCTGGCCCTTTCCGGTCGTCTTTCGATTAATGTGTAGTTTCAATTAAACATTTCTTGGCGATAGCGTTGTGTATTAACGGTTTCGTCGGCCTTCAAGAGTTCATAATACACAATACCGCTCTGGCCCCACAGGCACAGAGTATGGTCTTCTTGCCTAAGTGACTTGGCCTTGGTGAAAACCACAATTTTTCCACTTCGGGGTTTCAAAATAAAGCCATTTTTCGTCACCCATGACAATTCGATGCAAAAATTATTTCCTTTCGTGACGTTGAAGCAGTATTTCACAAGCGGCTTTGCGATTTTCTATTTGACGCTCATTTAAATCGCGTGCGACTCATTTACCGAGTGTATTGATCCTTCCCATTGCCCGTAAACGTCTGCTGATCGATTCTTGTGACACACGCAATGCTTCTAGTAATTGCTGTTGAGTTTGAGTTGGTTCATCCAATAAGTCCTGCGATTGCTCGTCTTCACATTATTGCGGTCTACCAGAGCGCTCACTGTCTTTCGCCTTGAAATCACCACTTTTAAGTCCCTCTCTAGTCTCACATGTTCTAATTGATGGAGAAAAGCTATGCGTACCGCAAATGGTCTTTTGCAGGCACAATACTTGACATGATTACTGAACGATAAAACAAAAACGCTAGTTTTTGGCGGACTCAACTTATGTGAGTTTGTAGTTAAATCTCAGACAAGCAAAATGACGTATGTGTCAAATTAATACGCTGCGTACTTTTTGCTGGCATACACCTGGTATTTGTATTTAGGAGTGTATTAGTAGAAGATCTAAGAAGGAGACCCCTCATGGGAAAGAAGGGGTGCCTGCAGCGTAAATTTCTAACTTATTTTCGATGGTATTAGCTTGTCGCCATTCGAACAAAGCATTACCTCTCGTGTAGGAGGTTAAGTTTCGACAAGTACCATGTTTAGCATTGATATCGTTTGCTAAAAGAAAATAGTTGCTTTCCGATTTTAGTCTAAGACGATGGAAAAGCATATTTAATT
Organism: Microdon myrmicae; assembly: GCA_963931805.1. NCBI lineage: Eukaryota > Metazoa > Arthropoda > Insecta > Diptera > Syrphidae > Microdon > Microdon myrmicae. The sequence goes on along the minus strand of OZ007501.1, from coordinate 35,459,639 downwards.
CGTTGATGAATTATGTGTCCTGAAGAGCTTGTGGAGCATATAGTGGCATCACACATTAATGCTTCTGACTTTGAAGACGAATATCTACTTCGCAAGCTTTCAACATATGAAAGTTGTGCACTTTTTTGCTGTATAAGACCCTATGTCGAAAATTTGTTTTAGTTAAGAGCGCAACACCGTCTCCTTGTGTGGATTGGGGTCTATTTCTTCTTATCATATTGTAGTTTTTGTAGCCCACTTTATTCTTCTGCTTTAGCTTGGTTCGCTAACCAGAAGGATACCAGGGTGTTCGACCTCGAACAATTTCCCCAAATTGTCCCTTCTCTCAATTCTAATAAGTGAATTAACATTCAGAGCAATAATGTTTAGTATTGATTCAGCTAAGGAGAATTTAATGAATGTGGCCTCTGATTTGGAAACAGCGATGAATATAGAAAATCTGATCGAGCTGTTTCTTTGTTAAATCTCTTTTCGCAGTCCGCGAATATGTTGAGGAGGGTCATTGTTAGTTCACCACCAAGGGGTTGGTTCGGGTTGGCGAACTACCAATCTTCCGGTGGATAAAAATCCATCGCCCAACACACCAGTTGTCCGCTGATATAACCAGTGGTTTACACTCGTGGCTTTCCGTTTCAAGTGTGTTTGCTGGGGATCCCCATGCATCCGGCATAACTCATGATACAATTTTGCTGTCGCATCTCTTAAGTTAATATAAATATTTATGATCTAACACTGTTTCACCAACTTAGTCTGGTGCACGATGCTGTCATGTATTTGTCTACTGCGACCCTCGTCAAGCCGTTTCATCATCATCATCATCATCATCGGCACTACAACCGGGAGCCGGTCTTGGCCTTATTCAGCAAGTCCTGATACTTGTTAAATTTTCCATAATGATTTGTTTTTTCCGGGCAAGGTCATTAGTCTTGCGCCAGAGGCTCCCTGACGGGGAATCGAACCCCGGTCTCCCGCGTGACAGGCGGGTATACTAATCACTATACTATCGAGGAGCCGTTTCATAGTCATGCAATTATTTAGATTCAAACTTTCGTTTTTTGTTTAGCGTTTTTGTTTTATAGTTCAGTGATCATGTCGAGTTTTGAAGCTAAAAAAGAACATGTGCGGCACGCATAGCTTTTTTTATATAATCAAAAGAAAAAGGCTGTTGAAAGTTATCGTTTGCTGGTAGAAGCATATGGAGAACACGCTCCATCAATTAGAATATGTGAGACATGGTTTCGACAATTTAAAAGTGGTGATTTCAATGTGAAAGACAGTGAGCACTCTGGTATATCACAAAAATGTGAAGACGAGCAATTGCAGGAGTTATTGGATGATGACCCAACTCAAACTCAACAGCAATAAGCAGATGCATGTGTCACAAAAAACAATCATCAGACGCTTACGAGCAATGGGGAAGATGAATACTAGGTATATGCATAGGTTTTCCGGTTTAGTTAAGAGGTGGCGCCAGCGAAAAGTATGGAGCACTAGTGAAAGAGACCTTAATATCGCTTGAGTGGGACATCCTTCTGCACACGCCGTACTCCGCAGACTTGGCGCCATCCGACTATCACCTCTTTGCATCAATGGGGAACACTTCAGCGATTTCGACGAAGTTGGAAAATGGCTCGACGAATTTTTTGTCGCGAAAGGCAAGCAGTTTTTCTGGGATGCTATTCATAAATTGCCTGGAAGATAGGCGAAATGTGTAGAAGCGATGGCCAATATTTTGTATAAAAAAAAATTTATTCTCTAGAAAATTACTTGTTATTTACCAAAGAAACGGAAAAAATGTATGCATACACCTAGTACATACGCCATCTGTGTACATCAGTATACTTAATCCCTATAAAATTTACATAATTTCCTTCTTACTTTATCTCCAGCTTCGTAGTTAAGGGACCTACTCTGGACCAGCTTAGTAGAAACAAGCAATATAGATAACGCTTCCCCTTTTCAGATTTTCCAACTCCGAACCTAACATATTCGTGTATAGGGTCAATTCGTGTATAGGGACAAGACGTAGTGCAGTTCTCCATCTTGGAAAAAGATCCGGCTACCTTCAAATAACTTTAACATGCCCATCTGCATTGCTCTTTGCAAACACACAGAAAAAAATCATGATCAATTTAAACAGAAATTTACAACGGCATCTTGTCAAAATGTCGTGCTTTTTGCTTACAAAGGATTCCACTTGAAGAGTAATTTCAAAACTCTAATAGTCATTAGCTCCATTATCTCCGATAAACCCATTTGTGCGGGAAAGATAATCAAAACTTTACTTACCTCCTAGGCAATTAGGGACGCTTGGTAAACTCAATTCCCTGAACATTCTTTGTTTGTCTTTTTTAATTAGATTGGCGTTATAATACCTGGTTTCTACAGTTTCTGCACTTAATTGGACTATGGAAGCGGATATAATCGACGTCAATGTTCGCGATTTGAAAGGCTCATCCTTAATTTCAACATTTTTTCATAACAATTAACAAGTTTTAATGAAATGTAATTAGTCCCGTATGCTCCTTCTAGGCTACAAAGAATACTTTTTCCTATAGATAAACTGTCTTAAGAGGAGATGCTGTATGGGTTGTATTGAGAACTTTCGCCAATAGCTGAAAGTACGTGCAACCTTAAGTTTAATGGACTATCGAGCTATTTGTCTGTTATTGAAAACACAGCAACATTAGCAATTCTGGCGTTATAATTTCTCGCGTATCCACCTCTGCACTCTCCATTTACGTGCTTACTAACTCCCACTTTTGAACCATATCCAGCTGATTTATCTTTCTTTTTCTTCATATTTACTTAATGTGAACATGAAACTGATATCTGGTTTTGGTCTGCGGGATTCTTCATTTGATTCATTTACAATATTTGAACTCAAGAAGATTTTTGCGTAGGATGCCCATTCCACTAAGCGGATGTTAATAGAACCAAATTCCCGCAGCGTTGTTCATAAGTAATTATTGAATTATACTTAGGGTAGAATAATGTAAGTGAACGTATCAGCATATAATATTTATAATTATAACTAGTTGACTCGGTCAACTCCGTACCGCCTAACAATCCATGAATGTCGTGTTAACTTTTAAATAAATTTAATTAAGGATTTTACTAAAGTAATAAAATAAATACAAAAAATGTATTATGTTCTATAGCTTATTAGGATAATATATATAAAGAAAATAAAAATTCAATAAAAGTACAAAAATCAAGTATGTCAATGGTACGAGTATGTCAGCAAACCATTTGCCTTATTTAAGCTATGAATTTTGGTGCATGGGTTGCACTCCGTTGATTCTCTTCAGTGAAGCACCTTTTTATTTATGACATTTTTCATTTATCAGGCACAAGAACAACTAAAGCGGATGGTTTGCCGACACGTGAATGACAAAAACATGTATTTTCTAGATTCGGACGACAAACACTCAAGGATTAGCCTTGTGATTTGTTAATTGTCAAGGCGAATGCAAGACGAACCGGAAATTGAATTCGTTTAAACTCAAATGGTATATCGGTTAAGACCATCGGAATTCTCGGAATGATAACTTCCTCACCTGTGAATTCTCGTTTGAGTACCGTCCCGTGAATTTGTGGCGGTTCCGCCAAACCCCACGGTTCGCTTACCTGAAAAACCCCCATAACTCCCGCCCAATCTCATAACTTCACTAATGCAATCGCATTAGCATCTCAAATGCTTCACGCACTAAATAGATCAAATCTTTAACCAAAAAGTCCCTGTAAAAGAAAACTTACCTTTCATGCATCCCTTCGCATACAATTCCCCGTAAGATTTCTTTCTTAACTTATCAGGAATCCCAAACCAATTCGGCACCTTCGGTCCTAGGCAAATTCCCCTGGACGAATTCCTAATAACAAAGGATTTGGATTACATACAATGTAACCTTCACCAGCGACCATAAACATTGCATTGTCTATTTTTCAGCCTCGCCATGTGTATGATAATTTTCTTAACGTACACATTGGCCGGGGACCTTTTTCTCCCAAGAATAAAATACCCAAGCAGCTGCATTCAATTGGCGCAATCGACGCTGAAGCTAATTTACCTAACTCGCACCAAGTGCAATCAAAAGAACGCTGTTCCTCCATAGGCTTCCTGGCGATATCATAAACAATCCATATCGTTTGTGGTATCATAAACGCATTTTTCATTTAATGAGTAGCTGCTATTAACCCAGCTGGCCCTCATTACCGAACGATGCATTAGGTCGTTTCTTCCTTTGTCCCTGCCGCCTGCCTGCTTCGTTGTTCCATCACCTTCGCCGGTGTGTTGAACATTATGACCTGCTCGATCACCCATGCACACATACTACCATGATCTCAATTACGAGATCTGGTTTTCTGTCCCACAAAGAGAGACTTTACGTGTCTCTTGTGGTAAGTAACACATATCCTTAGCAAGAGGATCTTCACCACCACCGAGTCGAGGGGGAATCAACAGCCAGATTCCAACCCTCGATTGAGTCGTATTACATCCGCCGACCATCCCGGTCGTTGCCGCTCCCGCTCTCCGTCGCACGGCGGAGAAACGTCGAATAAGTCGCTACAGCTGCGATATGACAAAATTAACAAAGTGAGTTTGTTATCAATAAGTTTGCTGTGAGTTTTCATTTCCCTTTTTTTGGAGCGGTTTTGGTCAATTTGTCCCTCAAACAAAATTAATAAGTGAAAAACAGTTTTTATTAAGAGAATTATCCTTCACAATTTTAATAACGAAAGTGAAATAAACTAAAAATTAATTAAGAACAACTTGTGTTTTAACTGCTATCTGGTGGACGGTATTTCTTTTTCCTGTTGTGGACGTTGGATTGTGGAGTTTCGTTTGTGTTTTTCTTTCGGTCTACAGTGGACAATTTTGGTGCTGCGATATTCGGTGGAACATTAGGATGGGGATAGGAGTGAACCGAGTGTCCGTGTTTGGCACAATACTCCTAATCCCTACAAATCACATTGATCGTCAGTTTTCTTATCATCAAACGCGCGCCATTGCATAGTTTTGGTTTCGATTTCGAAGCATGCTGACTACTGAGTCAACCTTCAGTTGTAAATTGTGCGATGGGAAGCCAGGCATATCCAAAGAGTTTTAAAATTCAGTTGGCCAGTTGATGGCTTCGCCTTCGTTTGTTACACAGTCAATAGATTTGAATGAATGTAGAGTACTAACGATTCGATTCTGAATTACTGAGTTTAAGTTATCCACCTCTTTGTTCTTAGCCGCCAAAATTGCTCGCTCACTCAACCATTTGTTATAGTTGTGGAAAGCAATGACGTAGTCGGCAGGAACACGGCCATTACATATAGTCAGCAATTGCTTGGAGAACGCTTCAGCAGATGGATCGTTCAGCAATGCAACTCTTGTGTTTGCTGCCAGCTGAATTTTCGCCACAGATGTGGTGATTTAAGGTAAGCGTTTCTTTCATCGACAGCAGTTGATCTTAGAATGAGTGGCAGTGTTTGGCGGAAATCGGCAGACAGTAACATCATTGCGCCTCCAAAACATCTCGAGTCATTGCGCAGATCTTTCAATGTTCGGTCAAATGTTTCCAATGAGCGTTTGTGCGCCATTGTGTATTTGTCCCAGATGATGGTTTTAGATGTTACTAAAACTTTGGACATTGCGGAGTGTTTCGCAATGTTACATCTCGGTCGTTCAGTAGTTTGAATGTTTAACGGCAATTTTAACGCTGAATGAGCCGTATGTCATCCTTCTAACAATGTGGCCGCTATTCCAGAAGAATCAACGGCTACTGCAATGTCGGATCTCGCACGAACAGTGACCAAAATCTATGACATGAGCAATATCTTCCCAGTTCCCCGGGGGCATTCAGGAAAAATAAGCCACCATTTCCATCATCAATTGCCTTCATTAATGTAAAATACACATCCATCTGCTGGGGTACATTCGTTTGAACTGATTGATCTAATTCATGTCGATCATATTCACGTTCACGTTCCATTTCTCGATTAAATGCGTCATTCATTCCAAGATCTGGCGCTGGCATTCCTAACCTGACAACCAACTGCCGCATATGAGGTAATACATGCTTTCGATCAGGAGCAAAGCATGTTTATGCACCTCCTTATTCACTTCAAGATCGGGATTTCTTGAACTGACACGAATTGGAAGTAAAATGTCTTCTGACATGTTATCCTTGTATTTGTTCCACAGGTCACGTGGATTCGATGGGAAGCATCTCGAAATGATGACAGCAAATAATGTGCGTATCCAACTTGGAGAAGCAAAAATAATTGTTTCAGCCATTGTCGTGTCCCAATGAGTACCCTTTTCAAGCAAATTGGGCTCTTGACATGCAGTACGATATCCCTGTTCTTCGATAATGTTTGCACCAATGAAGTCATTTGAAAACCCTTATTGTGTTTTTGTGTGTTCGCCACAAAATGTCTTGATTCCAGTGTTTCGCCACGAAGCAATAAATGCAATGACTCAGGTGGCGGAGACAACAATGGCAATTTCTCTTTGCCATTAAGGCAGCATAAGTCAGGCGTTTCTCCAACAAACTTCAATGTGCCACAATGCCCTTAAACAACGTCCATTGGACCTATGCGAACGAAAGGATGCAACCTGTAATCAATTGTGCAATCGTATAGAAACGCTGCTCGATTCAAATCAACATTTGTAGCATTTCTTCTTGCGCGTCGAAGATTATCTCGTTCTTGATCTGTGCGATAAGCTCGACGATTTCTCACTGCCAACCGAACCGAGAAGCACGAAGTCGGGCCATATAAACGTGGCGCTCTTCTCGTGCGATTTCTCATTCGCAATGTTCCGAAGCCTAATTGCATTACGTCTTTGTTGGGAAAGTCTTCTGGGTCGCGCCATTGTTAATATTAAGTCTCACACAATAAGATTTATTAGTAACTTTTGCGCAAAACAAACAAATCGGCCAGTATCCTTTATATGTTTTTTTCAAAACAAATCACAGACAATATGATATCAAAAAAATTATCACTTTCGCGACTTACTGATAGGAAGTGGCACTGGCATGTTTGCATAAGCAAATTTCATAAGGTCACATAGATATCCTCCGACGTCGTAACGCGTCACCAAATATACCACCTCCTCATAGGCAAAAGACACCACTCGAACATCCTTGAAGTAAGATCATATAGAGGTGCAGATTGCGACTCAGATCATCTTCTAGTGATGGGCAAACTAAGGAGTCGGGTTGCAGCAAATCCACACGGACAGTCACCGGAGACGAGCAAAAAGTTCGAAATTGATAAACGAAAGGACTTGCGCAAAAGGGGTGAAAATCAAGACGAACTAACGAATAGATTTAGCATCCTAGAGAATGGGAGTAGTGAGGAAGAGGAAACCAATAATGTGGACACTAAATGGGCATCTATCAGAGACATAATCAAACAAACAGTCCAACAGGTATTAGGATTTAAGAAAAGAATTAGGTCCAAACCTTGGTTTGACGATGAGTGTCGGGCGAAGATTGAACAACGTAAACGCCTCAGAGTGATCCACCTAGAAAGATATGATGAAGTCAACATAGGAAGATACGAGCCAATCCGGAAAGAGACAACGAAATAAACGGAAGAAACGCAAATAGAGGTACGTATCCTGGCATAAACTCAATTAGAAATGGCTATCGAGGGAGAGCCAATGTAATTCGAGACGCAAACGGCTGCCTGGTTATAGAAACAACCAATATAGTGACAAGATGGAAGCAGCACTTTGAAAACCTGCACAACGTGCGCACCCACCAACCACAAATAAACCAGACGTACATATGTGGGGGTTTCTCTATCCTATATGAGAAACAGCCCACAATTCCAATCACAATACCTACCCATTTTCTTGATAAGTTATTTACCTGTAAAACATGTCAAAGGGACGCATAGCTAAACTCATTATTCTATGCAGATAATGCATAATTGAGTTTAGCTACAATCTTCGCCATACGGCAACACTATTGCGCTAACCATGGGATTTCCACCGGAAATTCCATTCGTATTGGTTAGCAACAACCAAGTCAAACCAAGCGACGCGGTTGCATCATTGTCCATAGGCTTGGGTATTTATCGAACATTCCACAGAGTTTCCCCGATGGTATTATATACCCAGCCGACGCGGCGTCCTATTGACTTTTCCCACATCACCCATTCGCTTGGGATCAATGATCTCTTTTTGCTGGTGAATAACCTTAGCTAGGTTTTCCTCTCTCTCGTATTTCTGTCTTGCTATAGTGCGATGACCTAAGAGATCATCACTAGGTCAGTAGACCAGCCGCATACACGGCACTGACGCACACACACTAAGCCAGATCAACCCTGGGTTATTGTGCTTTCCCTTTCGATTTCTCCATTCTGGCTACGCCCATCGACGTCGAACGAATACACAAATACGTTTCGACGTCGGTGAGTGTGGTGAGTTGGGGAACACACAAGAGAGCATGATTACCATTGCCGGATCAATGTGTAAAAGGCAGAAATCACAATTTCCACCCTAATTCAGATCAGTCACTATTGAATCATTGCCACGGTTAGTCACGCCGCCGCTCGCGCTAGAGTCATTATCCAACCATCAAAGTGTTCGCGCATGCCGCTATATAGCGCAACCTTTTCAAGTAGGACAAGTTCGAAATAAGGTATTGACTGGTAAATATCGCTCTCACGTGGATATTTCGAGAGTTTACTAAATAATTGTTTTGCTTCTTGATTCATAGTTAATGTCGAAAGTACTTGCGTAAAGTTGGTGAAAGAATTGATAAAAATCTGTGATTTTATGTGTTGCTCGAATTTGATGTGCATTCAAAACTAACGTTTCCTATTAAATTGTGTATTATCATTAAAGTAGACCACAATTAAAACATAATAAAGAACATTATCTATAAAGGAACCTCCAGTGAGTTTCATTTGTTTACTCTTTGCTCGTGGGTTAAAGCGAATCTTGTGCCATACGCTGGCAACCATACTTTTCAACCCCACACATACAGCCGAGCTTCAGATACCAGAGCCCTCTTTCAACGAAGTTGTAGACATAGTTAATCGATTGAAAAACAACAAGGCTCCCGGAGTCGACTGTATACCGGCAGACCTTATGAAGCATGGAGGAGAGGTAACTGCACGAAAGATCCACCAACTCATCAAAACAATATGGGATAAGGAAGTTATAGCGTTTGGAATAATAGTGGAGAAGGACGTGTGACTCAAACTGACGCTATGACAGTTAGAATCACCAAAAATTGAACCTAAGCGTTACCCATCAGGCTACTGGCCGTGTTTAGAATTCGATTTTTAAACTCAACCATATTCCACTGATGTGAATTGTTATATTATCGCTTGGTATATGGCTCTGATGTATTTTCTTATTCGACTTCGGTCGGCATTCTTCACTATTTGATTGTGTATCGTGTGTATCTGTTAGAGACGCCACAAAGTCACTCCGGAAGAATGGACAACCTCAATAGTCGTCGCCATCTTCAAAAAAGGCGACAGATCTGACTGCGAAAACTACAGAGGTGTATCATTGCTCTCAACCACATGCAAAATACTAGAAAATGCCATACTGGTGAGAATCACACCGTACGCAGAAGAAATCTGGGAGACTACCAGTGCGGATTCTGTAGGAACCGGACAACGAGCGACCAAATGTCCACAGTAAGGCAATTGTTGGAAAAGAAGTGGGAATACGGAGAGACGGTTCACAAACTTTACGTTGACTTCAAAAAAGCCTACGACTCAGTCTCAAGGCAAAGACTTTAGCATATTATGGTTGAGCTGGGAACCCCGAAAAAAGATGCCGCCCTATTCAAGTCTGCATGAACGAAAATAAGGGGCGAGTTAGAATAGAAGACGGCCTCTCTGAACAATTTGAAATCCGTGACGGTCTAAAACGGGGGGATGGCCTCTCATAATGTCTTTTTAATCTTGAACTTAGGTATGTCATCAGAAAGGTACAAGACGACAACATTGTCGGATCATCCCTGAACGGGGTCACACAAGTGGTCGCATATGCTGATGATATCGCCGTTTTGTGCGATAATCTAGAAACTGTAATAAAAACACTGATTTCATCATACAAGCGGCAGAAGAAGTGGGTGTAGGAATTAATGAAAACAAAACAAAATATATGATTACTTCGAGAGTAGGTCGACCTCAGGGACACATAAATGTCGGGGCAAGATATTTGAAAAAGTTAAAGAATTTAAATATCTGGGAACAATACTGACGGCCAGTAACGAAATGTCGAAGGAAGTTAACAGAAGACGCTAGTTGGCACGCAGTCAGTAAACTGCTGAAATCTAAACTGCTTTCACGTAATATAAGGCTCCGTGCTTATAGAACCATAATCATGTCCGATTATTATATACGTATGCGAAATATGGTGTTGTATTCCAGAATACTACCCTTATTAAATTTAACACTGAATCTCCTAACACATCCTTAAAAACTTCACTTAACATATATTACATTCTCACTTAATACATACCATTCATAAACATTCACAATATTACCAGTTACAGCACACTTAATAACCTGCACCTTTTTATTTATTGAAAACATAGCAACTTGGATTTTCGTTCGAATTGAATGTGAAAAGTCACAGAAGAAAAAACAGATAGAAAAAAAATTCAGTTCATAAAGTGCAGTTGAGATTGGAAGTTAGTAGAGTTTAGTTCTGGCTGTTGGAAGAAGAAGTTTAGTTTGAGAGTTCTAGTTGGAGATTACAGTGGAAGAATTGTTTGAGTTAGCAATTAAATTGTAAGTTTTAGTGTGAGTTTTGTTATTTAAAAAAAAAGGAGAAGCTGTAATAAAAATAAACAAAGTAACACACAATAAAAGAAAAGAAACTATAGAAACCGCCCACATAAGCAAACGATTTTTCAATTCAAAAACGGACAACTTTATATCAAGAATTGAAATCAAACAAAACATGAATTGATGAAAGAAGATTAAATAAAGGAATACTAAAAGGTCCCCGCTCTTCCCTCATCCGAGGAAGCACGGCGACGGACCTCAACAATGGGCTCTCACAACATGGGAAGTAAACGAATTCCACGTATTCGGGAATAACGTTTTAAGGGGTATGTTTGGCGGCAAATATGACAAGGAGGCAGGATAATGAAGGAAACTCTACAACCACGAATTTGAAGAGCTATACCGCAAACCTACAATAGTGACAGTAATTAGGTCGCTAAGATTAAGATGGGCCATACATGTGGCGCGAATGGGCAATGATAGGACCGTGCGTGGAATTCTTCACGGAAGACCAAGGGAAAAGAGACTGGTAGAACAGCCGTAACGGAGATGGGAGGACAATGTTAGATTTGACCTTGAGAAATGGGACCGGGTGGTCAAGCGTGGAAGGAGAGTGCACAGCATAGGGAACGATGGCGGAGTCCAGTCGATGAGTCATGAACTTCCGGGTTCCTATAGGCCAATAAGTAGTAACAAATAAATTGTCTTCTCAACAACCGATAAAGTTCAAAGCATACCCATTCACAAAAAAAAAACTTATTTTGACAGTGTTTTCGAGTATTCATTAAGTTTATGTGACTGATGCTCTAGAACGAGGGGCAACGGTAGTTTTTTTTTTTCAATACATACAGGCCATGAAATACTTCCTACGTCGAGTTTGCCGTGTTAGAGGCAGCCTGGCGCCAACAATCTTGTAACATGCCAACGCTCGACTACATACCTCGCACAACTGAAAAGACTCTGTGAAACCTAAAGTTTAAACCGATTCCCCCCTCTCCCCATCCCCCTGATCTCGCGCCATGCGCTTTTTTTTCTACCCAACCGAGACCTCAAGGGTAATCATTACACCTCGGACAATTAAGTGTGGACCGCTGTCAGGGCATAGATTCGCGAAGAGTTCATTGAATTTTTCAGTGACGGAATAGAAAAATTTGCTACACGTTGGGTGAAATCTTTTAGCCTCAACGGTAACTACGTTGAAAAATATATGTATGATTTTGAAACTTAAGAATTTACTTTAATATACTTCTTGGCCGATTTTGTTATTTTGTATTTGTTCGTGTTCGGCAAGCATGTGTGCATTACTTTTCAGCCCACCTTCGTACATTTTTGACAAAACCATTAGGAACATCTATATGTGCGGATCTCTTATGTATCATTTAATTAGAAAATAATATTTGCGCATTTAATATCTCTAATAATATAACAAACTGTAACCGTAATAACAAACTGTATGTTTCTCAGATAAATAGATTCTTTTCAGGCCTCTGAAATAGCCATATATTCAGCCTCAGCGCTTGATAATGTTCTGTCTTTTGTTTTTTAGTTGTCCATGTCACAACAGTGTCACAAATTTTAAAACAATATCCAGCAAAAGATTTCTTGTCCAAGGTTCGGTTCTTTCATTTTTAGTATATTTGATACAATACCTTTTTGCCTTTTTTAAAGTATTTCAAAATTCATTTTGGCATATCTAATGAGACTGGTTATAACAATTAATAAATACTCCACTGAGTACCTAACGTCAGGTCTAGTAAATATAGCAAGATACATAAACTACCAATTTCTGAAATGGTAATTCGGTTTCATAAGTATCTGCTTTTCTACATTTAACATGTAACAACTAATAATTTTTCCATGTATTGTTCTTGGTCTAATTTAATGAAATTTTTATTTTTCTCTACGGCAACCCTCTAATTTCACCTATGGTAAATCATTTAACTTAATGGTTACTTGACAACACTTGTTTTAATTTATTTGTTTCTGATAAACTGTTCAAAAACATAAAAAACAAAATCATCGACATATAAACAAATGATCAATTTTATATTCGTAGGTATTTTTGTATAAAAGCATAGTACGGATCTTTTAAATTATGATCCTATTAAACAAGAATTTTCCTTCTCATATCAAGCACGGTAAGTGTTTAGGTCCATAAATTGCTTTCTTTAATAATATTACATTTTCTGAATTAGATCCAGGCAAACCTTAAGGCTTCTTTGTTTAAATAAGAGTGAAATGTCTTACGACTGGATAAAATGTTTTGATCAAAACATGCACCGGGAAGTATCCTTTTGCAACTAGTCTAGCTGTATTATAGTCTGCATCATATTTTCTTTTGAATACCTACATACATTTCACCCGAGTAGCATTTTTTGGAGCATTTGCTAACTCTCGCCCCTTCAAATGATTTAAGTTCTTCTGCAGTAGTTTTCTGCAATGTTTGCGATTTGGTCGCTCCATCCATATATGAAAATACATTGTATGGCCATTCTTGGCATCAATCACAGCGACGGGGCATGGATTCGACCAAGGTTTTTGGTGAATGTTGGAGGAATAGTTTCCCAATCATCCTTGCTCTGGTTTTTTAGGTCTATTTGTTGCTAGTGCGACTATTTTTTAGACATTCATCTCATCACACAAATTTTCTATAAGTGCGGTGGAGTTTTCAACTGGTTTTTGACGTTATACGGCAACCATTCGCATACAATAAGTGAAGTGTGCCTCGGGTCGTTATCTTGTTGAGAGTAGAACTCCGAAGGTAGGATCAATTTGTGCACCGATTGACGCAAATTTCTTTTGTGATTATCGAGGTATTTCATTTTGTGCATTATTGTCTCGGTAAACTCAATGTTTCCGGTACTGGGAGCCAGGGAGCCTGATAACATAACACAACTTCCTCCATGTTTCACCGTCTGAGATAGATTTTGATTTTAAGGTTCAGTGTTTGCTTCTCTTCAGACCATTTGCCTGCCATCGGAACCAAACCAGTTAGCAAACAAAACACCTTCCCAAAACGTTATAGGCATGTCTATATATTTTTTAGCGAACTCCAAGCGCTTTCTCTGATTTATCGCACAAATATATGGTTTTATTTGCGAGCACCTCTACTTTCTATGCTGTTTCTCCACATGACGTTGATTTCTGTTGAGTTGGGTCTCTTAATCACGTTAGCAACCTCTGACACTAACTTTGAAAGACTGGTTTCCTCTTTGATTTTGCATGTATGCAGAATAAATCGTTCATCGTGTTCTGATAGGATTTTTTTTTTTTTTGGACTCTACCAGAACTGTTTCTAAATGTACCCTGGTACCGGAATTTTTTAATAATTTTATTTATTTGGAAGGAGCCCATCCGTCAATTTCACCATTTTCGCGTAAGAATTTTCTTTTGCAGTCAAAATTTAAAAAAGTGTTCTAGTAAAAATATCTGTTAGGTTTCTCTTTTCTCCCATTTTGCACAAAATATAAGAATGTACACAAACTATCTTCAACAAGGTCAAACAAACTTATAATCAACTTTAGGATCTCCTACGAGGTAATATCACATTGTGTTATTATTACACTCGTCAAAGTATTCAAGAATGATAAAAAGTCGATTATGAGAGGGAGAAACTTGCAAGTTGGTCAAAAAGTAGTTTTTCCGAGCGTAGACGTCACACAAAATTAGCCGTTTTTCGAGTGCGCGGAGTCACACTACAAAACTACTCAAAACCTTAACTTCAAATATCTCGGCTCGGTGTTTTTCAAACTGGGCGCATTACTAACTCCCTCAAGTTTTATCCTATTGACTTGGAATTTTGACTGCAAATTTGAAACAATATTTTCTAGTGAACGCTGTAGTATTTTATTGATAAATTGATTTTCGTAAGTTTTATAAGTGATTTTCGGCCAATTTTCCAGAAAAAAGGAGGAGACCGTTGAAATTCACGGCATTTTTTTTTTTAAATTAATTTTTCGTAAAAATCCTACGATATTCAAAAGATTTTGGACTATATTATAAGAAAGTTTTCGGTTTTTTGTTCCAGATTGAAAATTGAGATTGGTCGACCGTTCGAGATTTTTGTCCATGCATTCGCAGCTGTACCGCCATTTTCTACCGTAACATTAAAATAAAACATGCTTTTTTGTAGTTAAATACTAGTACTCTCATATCCACAAATCTCTATCTCTTACCTATCGTTCGTGGTACGTCTCAGAAAATCACCTGAAATTTAATGAACACAAGGTGATATTATCATTAAAGCAACAACTGACACTTCAGATAACGGTAAAGGCTAGACTATTTTATGGTGAACAGCTTTTTTTTTACGCTGTGTATGCTTAATTTTGCGTAATGAAATTAGGTGTTATCATTATTTTAATACATTGGGTTATGATAATTTTGTTTTCTGTTTTTTTTATAACTATTAGTAAATTGTTTTCATATTCTCCTATCCCAAACCAACAAATTAAATGAACTTGTAATAACTGCAACCGAGATGAGTACTTCCCTAGACGATATTATAGTCCTTGACGACTTTAACCTCCTTCAACTCCAATGGGGCTTATCAGATGATCCATCTTACTACATCTCATACTCTCACCGACCCAAGCCTCCTTTAAGTGAGTAATGTCCCACATCATATTGGCAGGAAACTTGACTTTGTATTTACAACTGACCCCAAGAATTCATTAGTTGCCCTCTGGTTTCTAGCCCTCTGAATTATTGACAATCACCAACCCAGCTTCTCTTGTCCCACCCCCCCCCCCCCCCCCCCACCTCCCCTATCCATTCCCCGTGAATATTCATCCTATAAGTTCTACCTCATAAATGTATGTCTTGTCAAAATCTCATTTTACTTCGACTGTTGGGATTCTCTATTCTACATGAGAAACAACCCACAATTCCAACCAAGTCAACCCAATCCCAATTCCTACTGTCGGCTATTTCCCCTGCAATACATAATTTCCCCAAGGACACTTAGGTAAACTCATTATCCTATGCAGATAATGCATAATTGAGTTTAGCTACTATCTTCGCCATACGGCAACACTATTGCTCTAACCATGGGATTTCCACCGGAAATTCCATTCGTATTGGTTAGCAATAACAAGTCGAAGCAAACGACGCCGTCGCATCATAGCGAAACCGCTGGGGAATTTATCAAAATATCTAATTAGTTGTCATGATAAATTACCCTAGCCAATTTGGCGTCACTTCTGCTTTTCATGAGATCACCCATTCGCTTGGGATCAATGATCTCTTTTTGCAGGTGATTAATATCGGTTAAGTTTTCCTCTCTCTCGTATTTCTGTCTTTCTATATTGCGATGACCTAAGAGATCATCACTAGGTCAGTAGACCAGTCGCATACGCGGCACTGATGCACACACACTAAGCCAGATCAACACTGGGTTATTGTGCTTTCCCTTTTGATTTCTCCATCCTTGCCACGCCCATCGACGTCGAACGAATACACAAGTACGTTTCTACCTCGATGAGTGTGGTGAGTTGAGGAATGAGCAAGAGAGCATGATTACCATTGGCGGATCGATGTGTAAAAGCAGAAATCACAATTTCCACCCTAATTCAGTTTAGTCACTATTCGACCACCATCGCAGTCATGCTGCTGCTCAACCTAAAATTAAATTCGCGAATTTTTATACCCACTCACATTTCAATCACCAGGGCGAAAGGTCGTGTCGCGTATTTCGGCAATAAAAAAACTAACGAAATAAAACGAAGAGTTATTAATTTAAAGCTTTCCCTAGAGTGTAAAATAGTATATTGTGTACGTTTCAAATTCATCGATTTCAATAAGGATACTTGTAAACCAAATTGAATATTAAAAAAAAAAATAAAGAACAAAACAGAATAACAACATATAAACAGTATTTTCCATTTCCTTCGGTGGAATCTTTGCTTGTGGGATTTAAGTGAATTTGTGCCATACGTTGGTACCCTAACTCCAACCCCATACGACCATCTAGCAGTAGAAGAACCTGCGAGCATTTTCTACAAGAAAATTTTCAATTCCATTTCCCTTTGTGTTCCTTATTCTCGTCGTAGACGATCGAGTTCATTGCCCCCATGGTTTAACCTAAAACTCCGTTCACTTCGAAATATGAGAAACAAATTATCCCAATTCCTTCATAGTCGACTCCTTTGAGTCTGACCTCTCCTACTTTAAGGACCTGCCAGACTTCTCCCTTGGCCCTTTAATCTCTCAGTTTATTCAACAACACCAAGTTGAAGATAAATTAAACCAACTCAAAGAGCAGCCCAACCTTAGCCCAGGCAGTCTGCCTGCTGTCCTTTAAAAAACAATCTTCTCCGCTCTTTCTCCTCTGCTCTCAATATAATCTATGCCTTACACAAGTATTTGGAAATCCCCTTTCGTCACCCCCATACATAAAAAGGGAACCCAAAAATGATATTAGTAACTACCGTCCCATCGCCAAACTTTCACATATTCCAAAACATTTTGTACAATGCGTTATGTTTTCACTGCCAATCCATCATCTCACCGGACCAGCACCGTTTCCTCGCGGATAGGTCGACCACCACCAATCTACTTGAATTCTCATCCCACATTCTCCGTATCTTAGAGAATGGCAGTGAAGTCGATGTAATCACAAACGACCTCAGCAAAGCCTTCGATAAAATTCCCCATAAACTCATACTCTTTAAGTTATTTTCCCTTGGTTTTGAAACCCTACTGATTAAGTCGACTTCTTCCTATCTTAAGATCCACTCTTTCCACTCCCTTTCTTCCCACCTCAAGCATTCCCGAGGATAGTCGCGGCGTTTCTAACAGATACACACACAATATGCAAGCAAATAGTGCAGAATACCGAAAGGAAATTCGAATAAGCAAAAACATCAGAACCGTATACCATAGCGATAACATAACAATTCCACATTAGTTGACTGTACTTGAGTTTAGAAATAAAATTCGTACCGGCAAACGCACAGGGGCATGGTGAACGACTTCTTACTTCCGGAATTGGATGAGCGGGGCTTGGTGAACATGTGGTTTCAACAAGACGGTGCAACCATACACACAGCACAAGCCACAATGGATATTCTGAAGGAAGAGTTTCCTGGTCGCTAATCTCCCGTTTTGGCGATTTGGCATGACCAGCATGATCGCCCGATTTAACCATTCCAGACTTTTTTCTTTGGGGCTAAGTCGCGGGTTTATGCCAACAAGCCTCAGACAATCGCAGACCTTAAGGAGAATATTCGACAGGAACGCGAGCAGTTATTACCACTTGATTTATATCATCTTTTGCATTAAAAAAAATTACAAAGGTCCGAATAAAGATTTCCATCACTCAAAATCATTTTGGTTTATTTAGTAAGAAAGTAATTCAAAAACAAAATTGGATGATTAATTTTGCGCCAGCCTATATATACCCTTTTCCAATGCAGCTGTGACTACTAACTCGTTTCTCTAGCTATATACGTTACAGGTATCAGCCACACATAATCAGGCAGAACATTCCACATTCGTGTGGTTCGGCTAAAGAATGACTCTCTATGTTTATTTGTGCGCCTAAAGTCCACTTTCAACGTGAACTGATGAGCATTGAGAGATTGGCGGGTATGTCTGAAGGGGCGGAACACATTCAGCAAGTTCAGTTGAGCAACGACCGTGGTAATACCTATAGAAAAGAGATAGGCATGATACGTTGCGCCTGTGTTCTAACGACGGAATTGATCGACCTACGGCTGGGTCCCCAATAAGTTTCACTGCTCGTTTTTTGTATCCTGTCGAGCACGTGTAGTGCAGTTTTGGATGCGCCTGACCAAATATGGGAGTTGAGCCTCCATTTTTGGACGAATATACGTCTTGTAAATAGTGGCCAGGTTGGATGGAGTTAAGTATGTTTTACATCTCTTAAGGAACCCCATACATTTGGCTGCACTTTTCGCAGCTTCAAATCGTGGTCATTCCAGTTAAGAGTCGAATTAATTCGAGTGCCGGGGATTGATAGTTCCTTGGCTTCGTCGATGCAAGCGCCGTTCATAGACAGTATATTTACTTTGGGGCTCACCTTTGACGACAAGAGGTAGCATTGAGTTTTTAGGGCATTGAATTCTACTCGGTTAGATAATCCCCACTGATATATCTTGCTGAGGACTGAATTCAATGTATCAAGCATAAGTTGCTGGTTGGTAGTGACGTTCGATGAGTTTGGACGGGAGTCTTCTTATGAATATGAGAAACTCAATGTACTATCATCAGCAAACGAGTGAATTGGTTTGTGAGTAATTAACAAGAGATCATTTATAAAGTTGAGAAAGAGAGTCGGTGAGAGTACCGAACTCTGGGGAACACCTGCATTAATTTGATAGGAAACAGATTTGACACCATCAAGAACCACTTGGATTGAACGGGCAGAAAGATAGTCTCTTCTCCATTGGATGAGGGAATTGTCCACTCCATGGATGCAATTTTGACAAAAGGGCTGGATACCAAACTCTGTGGAATGCTTTTGAAATATCCAATGCGACTACCTTGCTTTCACCGGGGTAGTGGATGGAATGGCTCCACTTTTCGGTAAGGTACGCCATCAGATCTCCTGTGGACCCGCTGCTACGAAAGCCATATTCATTTCATTCCAGATATTTCGAAAGTTGACGGTTGATAAGAGATTCCATTACCTTGGAGAGAATATAAGTTAGTGCTATTGGTCCATAAGAAACAAGGACGATTTGCCACCCTTTTGGAAATTGGCCGAATGTTCACTGACTTCCATCTATTTGGTAAACACGCAGTAGAATAAGACAAATGGAAGAGTTTCCGGAGTGGTTTAGAGAGTGAAGAGGAACATGTCTTCAAGAGATTTGGGGGAATGCCATCAGGACCAGCGGATTTGTGTGCGTTTAGCTCCATGAGTGCCCGGGCAACAGTATGCGTTCGGAAGTGAATCTGGTTCATGATGTGGTGCTTATGCTCAAGTTGTGGTGGAACTGATGTGGTATCAGGCAGCGTTGAGTTGGCTGCAAAACGTGCAGCAAGTAGATTCGCCTTCTCTATTGCAGTGGTGACTGGTTTGTCATGTGACTGGTTTGTCATGTGACTGGTTTGTCATCGACTATACGCGATGGAATGGATGAAGAGACTGAGTTTTGAATTTTTCACGACTGCCTGTAAGTTTCTACTACCTGTGGGAGTGTGTAGTATTTTTTGTCTCACTCTATGGTCATGCAAGTATTTGGCGCGTTGAATATATGGATTACAGTCATTTCTAGCTGTCTTAAATCTTTTCCAGTTTGTGTTGTGCTGTGGTGATACTGGACCGAGGATCCACAAAAATATAAAGACTTGGTTTTGGATTTCAATAGTGTTTAGTCAATATTGATTTTATTTTACTTATCTTTTGGTGCAGTTTTCTGTTTTACTTGAAGGGAGATAGAGGAGTTCTTTCTCGAAATCGTTAAAATGGTTCTTAAGATTTTAGCCAAGTTTACTCGATGTTATCACCGTCTTACAGAAAACTCTTTTCTCCAATTTGTTAACGGTTGTTATTGTATTTTTTAAATCTCCGATTAAGATCAGTATGTTCGTACGGTTCACTTGATCTATATGATTTTTCTTGTGTCCCAACAAAACGTAATAGAACCAAATTGTTGCTAGTTCTAGGGTTGTGACACAAGATATGTTTAAGGTATTTATAACAAATATATTCCTGTCACCCCTCGTTGCAGTCGCAACAGATATACAAGTTCAGAAAGCAACTCTTCCCTTTGTACGAGGGCAGGTCAATAAGTCTTTAGAAAATGAGGTCGATTTTCTTTAATTTTCTCATTTAGGTGTTTCTGTCCACTTATCGTATGCCCTTTTTCAAAATAGTCAAAGAAGATAATACAACGTGCATCCCAAAAGACAGTAGCCATAACCTTTCCAGGTGACTTCACCGTTTTTTGTCTTCTTTGGAGCTCGTTCGCCTTTAACAAACCACTCTTTTGACTTTTCTACCCTTCCGGGAGTGTAGTGGTGTATCCATGTTTCATCTACAGTTACTAATCTGCCCAGAAACTCATCTGGGTTGCGACGCGTGTGTTGTATATATATTTTTTTTTATATAGGGTTTTCGAATAGGGACTTGACAACTTTTTTTCGGTAGTTAATTTTTATAATTTGCAGACGTTATTCGTTCGTATACTTAACCATGATAAAAATGTTGAGTTTACTGAATAAATTGACATTGACAGTTCGATGATTAGTGAAAGGGTGTGTTCACAAATTAAATTTAAATTGTCAAGTCTCTATTGGAAAACCCGATACAACACTTACCTATATGGCTGGGGCCTTTTGATTTTGAAGTCGGCTTCCGGCTCGTTGAGCCCGTGTGTTGACCGCTGGCTGTTCTTGTTTTGAGAGATGCAGAATTGAAATACACAATACAATACTTTTTTGTTTGCTCCGCGGCTGCGGTGACTTATTTATTAGTCCTTTCCGAATGTAGTTAACTAACAACAAAGTAGGCTCAGGTCCACACTTGACGCTAGCCTTTGACGCCAGCAGTTGACTTAAATTCTGAAAATTCCTACAACAGTACTCCCTATTTATACCCAAAATCAAATCCGAATTTTACATTCCTTCCCATGATTCATTGCTCATCTGGAGACAGCCGCTTGATGCTAGACCCAGTCGAAGGCTATGCCAACGACGATGGGGACTGCAACGTTGCAATTTTGCCGCCATTCACCCTGAGGTGGCAACCTTACGCCTACTCTGGCTGCAGCTCCACCCAAGGCCATGGGAAAATTTCGATTCAATGTGATGCGAATCTGACTTGCCCATAGCAAATAGCATACATGTGCATGGGCACGGGTGGAACTTTCTTGAAGGTGATGATCATCAAGGTGATGAGAATTTTTTGTTTGTTTATAGAAAATAGCATGCATGTGCATGGGCATGGGTGGAATTTCCTTGGAGATGATGTGATGTTGGGTGATCATCAAGGTGATGAGAATTTTTGTTTGCTTGTAGCAAATAGCATGCCATATCAGAGCATGTGTATGGGCACGGGTATGGGTGGAACGTGGGAATTGCAGAAATGCAATTCTGGTAATGAGAACTGGAAATGCATGATAGGAATTTGAGTTTAGCAACAGGTAGGCATGTGATAAAGTTTCACAGCTACACCGAAGGGATTCCATTCCATTATATTTGATGCTACACCGAAAGAATTCTTTCGGTTTAAAGTTAATAAAACTTGTCTTACAAGTATGCAACACTAGATGCGTTGGGAACAATATTGCAGAATTTTGCGTATAGCATTTATGTACTTATTAAATAATGGGCTACATGAGTATAATATACATGTTATATGTAACGTATTGGGAATTTGCGTACAGCAAAGTATAATATACATGTAATATGTAAATATATGTTATATTATTGGAGTACTGGGTGTTGCATGTATCTAATTATAGGAGTATTGGAATTCTGCGTGTAACATATGCGCTCCAAAAGTTCTTAGTTGAGAGCAAATGCGGTACGCATCTCGAGGATATTTTGTTCATATTCATTTTATCATGCAAAATTGAAACATGAAACAAATTGAAAATTGACAGATACCTAGTGAGGAATGATGCTTACTAAAAACAGACCATTAGCGATGTTACGAGCGCCATCATAGACGTTTTTAAGGACTTATTGACCTATCCTCGTATTTCGATATCATCTTTAAAATTATAGATTAAGATTTCTCAAGAAAAACCAAATGTCCTTTAATTTTGATCACGTTATGTACGTTAACTCCTCGATAGTATAGTGGTTAGAATCCACGCCTGTCACGCGGGAGACCGGGGTTCGATTCCCCATCGGGGAGCCTCTGGCGCAAGACTAATGACCTTGCCCGGTCAAACAAATTATTATGGAAAATGTAACATGGTCGGATCCCGGTTATAGTGCCGATGATGATGATGATGTACGTTAACGTACGTTAATAGTAATGTTTTCTTTAAAATAAATTCTAAACGGTTTCCTAATAATGGCAATATGTTTTTAAAGTTAAATAATTTTGTTTCCTAATAGGAACGATATGTTTTTAAAACGTCATGGTAGCCTTATTCAAAGCGATAGGAATGTTCTGTGGCTGTACTTAAAATAAAAAAATTGCTTTTGTCTCAAATATTTTGTATTTTATTAATTCTACATTTTTGGGAAACCCATTATTATTATTAGATGGATGTAGTATTATTAGTGATTTTATGACTGGTTAATTGTAATTCAACAACCGCAAATCCACTTTGGCTCGTTAATGCTTACAATGTTATAAGCGTGGCAATGTAAGGATACAATCGAAGTATTATCATTCAAGTGGTTCGTTATCAATCAATTGTTGGTGTTAACAAGTTGTGTAATATGTCACCTGTCATTTGTATGCAAATTTCTCATAGTAACCGTTCATTTTGAGTATCACCAGAAACTACTGAATTTTCTGCCTCATATGTGCTAGCAAATGGTAGAAGCAGTTATGTAATCTTCCATTGGTTGTACCACAATGATACTCTCCAAGGGAAAGTTATTGTCATTATAAGAAGGCGCCTCATTTTCCTTGCTCAAACTGACTTTGTAACATTAAGTTTTCTTAAGGTCAAAGACCTGTGTTGCTTTTATTGTGTGAGCAGGAATTTCAGGGTGGCTACCCTGCGAGAAGCTGACATAAACGAATACGGCTTAAGCAGGAATCCCATAACTTGATAACTGCCACTATCAAGGTTAGTTAGATGGAGATAGGAGATTCATATACACAGCTTTCAAATTCAGACCAGAATCAACGACGAGGGGCTTAATGATGTTTCTAAAGATAGCTACCAGTCTCTGCAATCTGTCGCCACCCTGGAAGTTGTTGTCATCATTGCGATACCAGTTGGGCGAAACAAGGATCTGGTAATTGAAATTCGTATAATGCTAATGATACAGATGAAATTAAGAATAAGCCTATACTGAGATGCGTAGAACAAAGCATTGTACCCTATAAGTCTTTTCGTCAAATTGAAGTGACGCTTTAGCTTAAAAAGTATCCATGTTAAAAGGTGGATCAAGTTAAGAGGGCAAATATCTGCAGCATGCAGAGGCGTTAAGTAGCGCAAACAAAGGCACTTTGTTAGTGCTCGTACATTGTTTAAGGAACAAATTGACTGGAAAATATCTCTTAAATGTAAACCAGATCATGAGCTGGATAAGTATGTTTGCTTCTATAATTCGCAAGTTCAAGGAGATGAGAGTAATGCGTTGCAGACTTTTTTGCATGTCCCCAAATCGTTTTTGTATTTTGGGCGTTTGTAAATAAGGCAGGTTGTCAATACCATCAACATTTTGATCAGGGACGTCCTATGTGGATTATAATCGTCAAACTCGGCTGTTGGTTTTTCTTGCGCTGGGGTTTATGGTAATGTGAATGGAGGGTGATAAACCGTCACCGAATTTAAATTATACTCCTTTGTCAGGCAGAGACCGTCGTCGTTTTATCTCTTTTAGCAAGGCGGGCTAATTCTCCAAGATTATTTTATTTTCAGGCTTTTCAATATAACAGTTGATGTAACAACTTGATTTTTGTAATATGAACATTTTTAAAGGTTGGATTAATGGGTACAAAAGGATTAATACGATATGCATTCGTGCGATTGGAAATTGTGCTGAAACACTTCACAGCTAATCCTAAGGCAAATTGCGTTGAATCCCCTGGGTCGTCCTGGACGTATTCAGACGTGATAAGGTAGTATTTTGCTTTCTCCCACCCATACTAGTTTCAGTAAGTTATTGAAGCCGTTGTTAACGTCTAATGGTGGTACTTGCAACTAATAGGCATTCAATACCACCTGTAAGATATGCCAGAAAGTTGTTGGATTCTTAAAAAACCATCGGTATTTAAATTAACCATCAAGTGCTGCTTATCGATCCTTCTTTCGTGCGCATTCTCAAATTTAATTAAAACTGACCCTGTGGAAAATTCATTCAGCATAGCACGATATCAAGAAGAAGAAACGTTTTAATTAGTTTAATTGAACGGAAACCACCCGTTCGTGAGTTAGGATATTTGGATTTGAATGCTCCTCACAATATGGAAGAATAGTAACGCAATATTCAGTGTCCTATGAAATTTTGAGAATAGTGAATATTTTTATGGAAGATTCATGCCTAATGGACATTCTTATTTGCGTCAACTAAAATGATGTAGCATATTCTTCTTTTACGCCAACGCACAGAAATATTGATTTAAATGCAACACTTCATTATTGTGGGGTTCCAAGTGTACTTCTATAATACTATACTACTATATCCGATTCGTAGATGTGTATTGTATTGGTACACGTATTTTATAGTAATACGGTTCAGGATAGGGTGGAACAGTGAAATTCAATGCTTTAAAGTATGTGAAGATTGTAATCGCAATAAATTGTATGAGTGGATCTGGCTAAAGAATCATTCCCTATGATCGGCATTTCGATTCACATTATAGTTCACCCTGCCGTATTGATTTTCTAACCCCACGTTTTATGAAACTCGCGCGAGTTATATATTTTAGTGATTTATGCTGATGATGGCATCACTGGAATGACTTTTAGTGAGGTCATCATCAACATTCTTAACACGTGGTTCCGCCCCACCCACATACATAACAGCTGCGTAAGTAAAAATTCGCCTTTTTGTCAAATTCAACTCTAATGGAAAAGAGACTTATACCAATCGAAGTGATATTGCCCTTTTTTTTTTTTTTTTTTTTTTTTTTTTGAATATACTTCTCTCACGATAGGCAAACCTATAGCTCCAACACGGCGCCCCGAGATACTACCAGTCATTCTTGAACAGTTGCAGATTGTATTGCACTCGTGCGGGTAGTAAGTTCCATAGTTTCCCGCTCTGTAACGGAACGAGTTCTGATCCAGGGATGTTCGCTGCATTGGAGATGAACCGCAAATTGGGGCGATCCGTCGGATTGTCGTGTGGAATGCATATAAACCCAATTGCGCGGAACAATACTACGAATCTCCGAAGAACAGTACCCGTCACAATATCTGTAAAACAGACAGAGGTTAGCTACGCGCCTTCGATGTGATACCGACATCAGCGCCGTGTCCCCGATCAGATGGATCGCTCGTCTCTGTATGCTCTCAAGTAGGTCGAGGGTATGTTTAGGAGCAGAGTTCCAAATATGAGAGCAATATTCGAGTGCGCGTTTATTTTTTTATTTATACAGGAGAAAAGTTGGGTTGGAGTAAAATATTTCTTGGCTGTAAAAAATAACTCAGTTTTCTGAGGCGAACCTGATGAAGTTCGACACTTGTTTATGCCACGATACATTCCCGCAGACCGTGACACCGAGCAATTTCAAGCTTTCCCCAGATTCGAGGGCCTTGTAGTGTATACCACCACAAACATTTTTATATTTAGCATAAAGTTACAGTGGTTACCTGATTCTTCCCTCGTGGTGACCAGCTCATGAATCTTGTTGTGCCCGGCTCAGGTCAGTGCAGCTGCCCAGACACAATCCTGTCTGTGGTGTCCCTGTCTGCCGGTATTCGGTTTGGCGCCAGTTCAACTTGGAGAAGGAAGAACCCTGATGCAGAATCAATAATCACCTCTTGAACTGATGATTGTGGCCCTGATTCCAGTAATAAGTAGTTCGTAAATTATCCAGTGTCGGCTCCTCTGGATGTTTTACTGATTCAGCACTGATTAGTTACTTTTAGTTTGTTGAACCACCGCTGTTAATTGAATTTGTGCTTATTACATCCGGAAAGCAACGACAGAGGCCACACAAATTCACAGTAAAAAACGGAAACCACTTAAACGTCAACGTTTGCCTTTCGGCATTTGCTCTTCGATGAAAAAATTACTCTTTACTTTTTCTTACGTCTTTAATCCTTTTCTTTTTTACATTTTTCCTTTTTCTTGACAAAAACCCAAAAATAAACGCGGGACCATTTCTTTGTTCTTTTCTGCTTCTTCCGTTTTTTTCAAAAAAAAATTCTTTTTTTTCTTCTCCGTTGTCAAAAAACCCGTCAACGACGGAATTCAAAACCGTATTCGACAAACATTGACCCTCTGTCTCTCTCGCTCATCGACATCCACCTCGAAAACCGAATTCGAACCCGCCCACGATCCACACTCGAATCGGGGCGCGTTCGAACACTCACTCGTGGATCATGCAATTCTTCCACCACCTTACCATCAAACTATCTTAAAACAAAATTATATTAAATACAAATTATCAAATGATGGTGGTGGCGGCAACCGCACGTAACAGCCTGGCAATTCATCATCAGCTGTGGAACTTATGATTCACTTTTCTTTGTGAATGTTACATATTGCATCTTCGTTCCATTAAAGTCGAAGAGGTTGGCCTGTCCCCAATGCAGCACCTTATCCAGATCCTGATTCAAAGAGCCGATCTGACTACATCTTAGCTGGTGCGACGTTGAGGCACTAATCGGCCGGTCACTCGAAAAAGTGTTGACTCCAACAAATCATTTATGTAAATCAAAAACAAGGTTGGAGTTAAAATAGAACCTTGATGCACCCCATAACAGGATACGGATCCGAACACTCGCCGTCCACAACAACCCGGAACGATCGATTTTCGCGGAAGCTCTTTGTCCAGTCGCAAATGCTGATAAAGTCCGTGTGAATGAAGTTTTCTTAGCAATGCCACGTGTCAGATGCGGTCAAAAGCAGAGAAGGTATCCAATGCGACTGCAATCGACTCACCATGCCCCTCAATCGCAGATGCCCATATATCGGTTTTACGGCTCAAAAGGTCTCCCGTGAACCACTAGTCACGGGAGATCACCACAAGATCAGGCAAGCATTATATAAAAGTATAATTCTTGAGCTTTAAAATCATATATTTATTTTTGACTCCGTGCCGTGGTACTCCAAATTCATTAAATCGGCATTAACCCTACACAACATAGATAGTAATGCTATCGCCCGGTAATTTTGTGGGAGACTAAATAAAATAAATTCGCGAACACATAAGCTTCATCTTTTGAATTTGTGACTAACGTCCCACTGCCCGTTACAAACAGGGGAAAAGATGAAGCGAAGTTCTTGCTGACAGCCCTTGTCATTGATCAGAAGAGACGCGATCCAGTGGAGCACTCAAGGAGTTTATTGCTCAATCTGTCGTTGTAGGCCTTCTTCGCGGTATCAATCGCCTGGTTGCACGCGTTTCTAATTCTAACTAAATTCGTTATGTTACCCCGGTAGGATTAGAGCGCCATTGTTTAAAGCTCTATTTTTTGCCGCTGTAATGTGCTCGCATTTTTTATCAAACCCAGGTTTATCAAATGAATTTCGTTTGATGAAATTCGGAATGTAAATCTCCATCCGCAGAAGAATAATATCTGTTACCGAATCCGCACATGCCTTAACAGCGGAGTCTCCAAAGCACGCCTCCGACCATGGAAAGACAGCGAAGAAATCTCGGAAATCTTCCCAGTTAGTAGCCTTGTGGCGGTTCAGACAAACCCCACGGTTCGCTTACCTGAAAAACCCCCGTAACTTCCACCCAATCTCATATCTTCACTAAAGCAATCGCATTAGCACCTTAACTACTTCACGCATTAAAGAGATCAAATCTTTAATCTAAAAGTCCCTGGAAAAGAAAACTTACCTTTCATGCATCTCTTCGCATACAATTCCCTGTAAGATTTTTTTCTTACCTTATCTCAAACAAATTTGGCAACTTCGGTGCCAAGCAAATCTCCCTAGACGAATTCCTGAAAACAAGATGATTTGGTTTACATACAATGTAACCATCATAACAGGGACCATATGCATTGCGTCGCCTATTTCCCGTCCTCACAAAGTGTATCATAAATCATCATACATACACATGGCTGGCGGCCTACACCCGAGGGACCAAAACAAATATACGCATATCGCGTCTCTTGGCACCAATTGAATCCTACAGCATAAGCAAATGCAAATAGGAATTCAATACTTACCCTTACCAGTGATGCCATAAACACCATTTCCCGGTAATCTAGCTAAAACCCATTAATACCATTTCTTCGATGCGTCGCGTCTATTTATTTAGCCGCGACACACATCTCAAACAAAGATCCAATTAGCATCCGACGAGTTTCGGTTTTGTTTGCTTTACCGGACTCGCGTCCCATGAATGCACATTTTCCCTTTGTTTAGATTCTTTCACATGGCTTTGATTCATAGACTTTACGACTTTACGTCTCTCTTGGAATAGGAAATGCATCCTTAATTTAAGAGAGCCAGTTTCTTTCGACAACGATTGAATATCGTTGAGTCGTTATCCATCCGTTGACCACGCTGGTCATATGCCGCTCCCACTGTCCGTACACGCGAATATAATATAACCGGAGTCGAGAGTGTTCGAGTTTTAGCTGCATAAAGGTTTAGACGTGCAGAAGTCGATCGTGTACAGTGGAATGTTGCAACCACATTAAAAGCAAAATCTTTAAATCGCGTTGTCGCTCAAAAACAGTGTAACTAAGATTAAATTCAACTAAAATAGGTTAAAACAATAAACCAGAACATTTACTTTCAAAGCAGTGCGTTTAACTTTTCCTCCAGTTTTAATTTCCGCTCTCCTCTGGTGGACAGTGTTGTTTTTTACTCCCGGTTGTGGACAAACGTGGCGGCGTTCCTTCGCTTCCTTTGCTTCGGCGGAATTGTTTAGTGCTCGTTGGTGGAACAATTTATGATGGAGGAGGAAGTGAACGGAGTGTCCGTGTTAGGCACAATACTTCCTCCCTACAGTCTCCACTTCCAAAATGTCATTAAGAAGTATTAGCCTTGATTGTTCTATATGATTGAATACGAACCCACAATACGTCATGGATGACTGTATTTGCTTATCATATCTTCGGTGACCTCAGAAATTAGGCTTTCTCGAATATCCTGATGGTTATGACTGGATTCCTCATACGTGTATACTCCAGTTGGGTCCTCCGTCACTTGTGGCAGACTCTTGTGTTTTGTTAATTCTGTTATAACCAAACTCTCCGCCTCCATAGTATATTTTAAATTTTCAGCAATGAACATGAGGCGGCAACATATCTTTTTTGACGACTAACAAAACACGGATGAACTCATCGCTACCTCCAGTGGACATTATTTTACTTTCCCCTCAGTCGCCGGTTCTAGCACTAACTGTTTAATATTCATTAAATATCAATTATATGACTCTAGGACCTCGTTATTCACATCATTTTCAGCTTATTTCTCTGTGACCTTCTACTTATCCGTTATTTTCCAAATTTTTGCTTCGATGATTATGAAACTCTTCACTTGTTATCCTTCAAGCGTCCGTTCACCTCCTTTACATATGTGTCCCTTAGTTACTGAAAGTCTCTGAATGTAACCCACGTTTCATGACGTCTGTCGGGTGCTATTCAATGGCACATATACACATAAAAGTATTGCTGCCGTGTTTCCGACAGGCCGGTAAGAGTCTCGCCGCGATTCTATTAGTCTTTGTTCCTGTGGGAATGAGTTTAGGCGGTGCGATAACAATGTACCGATGAATTGTTTCAATTTCAAATGCTTCTATCGAGCTTCGTATTTTAATTTGCTTGTTCCACTTTAGCTTTAAAGAAAAAACTCAAGCGTGCTTTATTTAATTGACCCGAAGGCATAGTATTGCCACTTCACCAACTGTACCAATAAGTAGGAATATCAATGGTGTTTCAAATCTCAGAGTTAAAATTGATTCATACACAGCAAACGCTTAAAATTGTTTTTCTAAAGTAAATGCAAGTTATTTATAAATGCAATTAAGAACTATATTTCAAATTGTTTAGCGAAAGGGTATTAATGAACAGTATTGAATTTTGAACAACATTGTTTGGATCCACTAGCATAACCATCATCATCATCATTATTGGCACTACAACCGGGATCCGGTCTTGACCTTATTTAGCTAGTCTCTCCACCGGTATCCGGTCCTTATCCGAAACTTGTTAAATTGTCCATAATAATTTGTTATTCCGGGCAAGGTTATTAGCCTTGGGTCACTAGCATAACCACGATCCGTCAAATTTGCTTGTTTGGTTGGGTCTTCATTTGTTTCTAATACATCGGATGTCAAAACTAAAACACCTATGAACTTACCTTTCTCAAGATTATCGTTTATTACCCTTGGCCTTAGCAGATTAGGGGTATTCAAAGACCCTTTCTCGTCCGATATGTCACATGAATATTGGGGTACATTAAGCTAATGGCTTCTTTAAAATAGCAAATGGAAGCTTTTCTGGAAATGCAATCAATCTATCAGCGTTTAAGGAGAGAACCGTATTTCCTCCTTCCTCGTTTCTTTCGAAATACAATTTTGTACAATAGGGTAATTCAAACATCACCAAGGTTCGAAAGTAGTAAAGCCTGTTTGAGCCAAAATTTCATTATAAGAGGTGATTGATTAGATGTGTGAGAAAGCGACAATCACTTTCCTTTGATTGCCATTTTCAGGTTCGATCAAACTATGTGATGGTTGAATAAAGGTTTCTTTAGAAACATATTTCAAAGTGGGATGGATGAGTGAGAACACATTTCTACATTCATACGGTCTCAGTTGAACTACGTAGAAATTAATGAAAAAATCTTTCCGTCGAGAAGCATTCATTACTTATTTATGAACGACCCTATTGAATTAAAAGAGCGCATAGCATTAATATTTAATAGGTTTAGTCAAATTGATTGAATTGGCGGGA
Source organism: Microdon myrmicae (assembly GCA_963931805.1). Classification (NCBI taxonomy): domain Eukaryota; kingdom Metazoa; phylum Arthropoda; class Insecta; order Diptera; family Syrphidae; genus Microdon; species Microdon myrmicae. The sequence goes on along the minus strand of OZ007501.1, from coordinate 35,428,188 downwards.
AATCCTCTTCGACAGCCTTTCATTTCAGTATTTGCGTACAAATTTGTTAAAGTCTTTAATTTGATGAAATGACAGCGGTGATATGAGGTGGAGGTAATCCTTACAAAAGAATTGACAGATAAAACTTTTCGAGACTAGATAACGAATTAAGTTTTATTTCTCAAAAGCCGTGGCAACTTGTGAAATCACCGGTTGCTTTGGATTCATTAGGAAGTAGTTCAAAAAATACTCGGAGTCCCAATTTTTCCTTTGGTTTGTTTTCGTTTCGAGGAGCGTCAATTAGAGGGCAGAATTTTGTTGACTATTTTTTAAATTCATCTGCTTGTGTAAAAGTCGTCTTTTTATACGATACACGCACACAAAAGGGAATTTTCAAGTACTTTTACATCACAAACAATGATTGAAAGAGCAAGGCGGGGATAAAGAAAGTTTATGTTGATGGACATTGGTTTACTTGGAGTTTACATTGATAAGAAAAGAAATGATCGGACAGAGCATTTGACACTCGTGTGGTACGGCTAAAGACTGATTCTCTGTGGTTATTCGTATGTCTGAAGTTGAGATTTATGTGAATTGGTGTGTAGTCTTTGATCGACATCATGCAATATATTTATAATACTATTATTATTTATTGCTCTATAGGAACCTGGAAGTTCATGACTTCGCTCTTTCGGCTGCGCCATCGTTGCCTGTCCTGTGCACTATCCTTCCACGCTTGACCATCTGATTCGATCTCCTTATATTTTTCGCCCATCTCCGTCGCGCCCATCCCACCGGTCTTTTTCTCGTTGGCCTGCCGTTAAGAATTCTACGTGCTGTCCTGTCGTTGCCTATTCTCGTTACATGTCGGCCCATCTTAATCTTCTCCACCTTATTCTCACTATTGTAGCTTTGGAGTATAGCTCTTCCAATTCGTGGTTGTGGAGTGTCCTCTTAGATTGTCCTGCTTCTTCATCACACTTACCGCCAAAGATACTTCTTAAAACTTTGTTCCCAAATACGCGGAATTTGTTTTCTTCCCGTTTTGAGAGTATCCATGTTTCACATACGTGCAGAGCAATCGGCATGGTTATTCTCAGATTATATTGGACACCGGAATCGGACTATAAAAAGTATTATTCAAATGATACTTTATATAGTGAAGCATACATAAATAGCGTGGATAATTTTATGATTAAATTAATCAGAGGACATATTGTGAGAGCAATAAGCTCGTCCAATGACCTAATTTTCGGGTTTTATTACCCAAATACGGCGCAAGGCTGATAACCTTGCCCGGAGAAACAAATTATTATGGAAAATTTAACAAGACTCGGGACTTGCTAAATAAGGCTAAGACCGGATCCCGGTTATGGTGTCGATGATGATGATGATTATCCAAATACTCTGCACTTTGGAAGCGTGGGTCGCAACGGTTTTGTTCCACCAGAGGCGTTCCTTAATTTGGACATGATAGGGCTTATACAGGATAGATCCAGGTACTAGAAGCCTGCGTTTTATATATTCCTTTGAAAAGTCAAAGGCACGTATATGTGATCTCTGCTTACGCTCCCGAAGCTCCGCAGTGTATACAGTTTATCAATACACTTGATACCCTTTTTCGAAGTCTCAAGTCAGACTCGAAAAAAAATTTTTTCTTCTAGCCGAAAGTCTTAGTTGCTAGAGCTACTAGATTTAAGTTATCATGTAATTTACTTACATTGTAATAAATAATAAATAAATGAAATAAAAATTATTTCTTTTTGGCGGAAGATCTCAATTCCAAGCACAGTACTTGGAGTAACCTTATCACAAACACAAGAGACCATGTGTTGTTCGACTGGTGGCAAACAAACGCTATCGAACGTAAACTAGAATTGTTCTCTACAAGTACGCCGTCATATCCAAGAGGAAATTTCCTCTTGGATTTACTGTTGCTGGACGAGCGAATACAATTATTAGATACGGATCTAACTACTCGAAATTGTCTTCGTACAATCGAGTACGATAGCGATCATTACGGACTTGGTGCTGTAATACATGTCCCAAACGAACATTCACTACTTGAGCAGTACAAACAACAGATACATTCTTTTAATTTCGGAAAAGCACACTGGTCGCGCTTTGATCGGATAATAAAAAAAGAATTACGCTCCAATGGCATAGATCCACCAACTGACAGAAATCTTCATAATGAGGAAATTGATCATTATCTTTCGACGATGAACAACTTTGCTACAAATACAATGAATCGTTCTATCCCAAAAGTGTCTCAATCCGAGAGCCATACAAACATACGATACAGAAACTCAACGATCGACGAGCTGTATATGCAAAAGAGTATGCTGCTCTCTAAGTTAAAACTACTCTACAGACAGTTCAGCAGTTCAGATCCAAATAGCAAGGAAATAAAAACAATTAAATTACTAATTAAAAAACTTAAAAACTGATCCGTGACAACTATAGATCAATAATTAATGAAGACTGGAACAAGAGAATTCAAGCCATTAAAGCTAGTGGACCGAATATGTTCCCCCAAATAAATAGAGTCTTTCGAAGGAAGATTTATAATGACATTCCATGTCTGCGAGTTCCGCGGACTCTCGAGAATTGTCAAACTCTGCTGAACGCAGGACTTACCCTGGAACACATCAACTCTAACGAAGAGTTCATAATAGTCGAAAATCCGCAAAAAAAGCGAACTCAATGAGTGCTTGTTTCGAAGCAGTGTAAAGATTGAACGAATTGCCTCATTCTAACCTTGACCTGGAAAGTAGGGCTCTCCAAAAACATATTTCTCTACGCAATGAACGTAACAATTGGCGTCTCTAAAGTCGAAGTTTCGCTATCTTTAGTGAAAGTAATAGAGCGGATTCCCCACTTAGAAATCTAAACACTAGGATGTTTGTACACAAGGATGAACTGATGGGCATTCTTAGATCGATTAAGAACAAAAAATCTTCTGGAATAGATAGTATTCCAAACATTGTTCTAAAGCATTTACCTCTTGAAGTAGTGACGGTTTAAACTATTTTTTTCAATAACGCTCTAAATAAAGCATATTATCGAACCCAATGGAAATCTGCAGTAGTCCTGTAGCGACTCTAACAGATACACACACAATTCACAAGCAAAGATAGTGAAGAACACCGAACGAAAAATCGAACAAGAAAATACATCAGAACCGTATACCAAGCGATAACAAAAATAATTCTTATCAGTGGAGTATAGTCGAGTTTTAAAATCAAATTCTAAACACGGTCAGTAGCCTGATAGGTAACGCTTAGGTTCAATTTTTTTCGTGATTCAAACTGTCATAGCGTTAGTTCGAATCACACGATCTTCTTCACTATCATTTCAAACGCCATAGTCCATCCCATCTCCAAAAAAGCCAAGGACAGGAACAATCCAGCCAATCTTCGCTCGATTAATTTGCTTCCGAACATCAGCAAGGTATTCGAGAAAATTATAAATAAAGCATTGACTAACTGGTGTGAGGAAAAAGGTATTATTCCGAACAACAAGTTTGGTTTCCGATCGCAACATGACACAGTTCTTGCTGCAACAAAACTTGTTTCCGACATACAGTGGAACAAGGCGAAGCGACAATACACAGGGGCCTGTTTGGTTGACTTTGAAAAGGCTTTCGACACCGTATGGTTATGTAGCGATTCTAATAGATACACACAATTCACAAGCAAAAATAGTGAAGAACACCGAACGAAAAAAATCGAATAAGAAAAATACATCAGAACCGTATACCAAGCGATAATTAAAAATAATTCACACCAGTGGAATATACTCGAGTTTGGAAATCAAATTCTAAACACGGTCAGTAGTCTGATGCTTCACTGCTTCGCTTTTCAACCGTCTCATCGTGTGTTCAATTCACCTTCTTCCCTATCCTTGCTTAACGCTACAGTTAGAAGGGCTGGTATATAAGTTATCAAATCTAGGTATGCACGAATATTTATTAACCATTATCTACGATATGATAATGGGTAAATAATTTGTAGTGAAATGTGGAGATATAATCTCTAACAAGACTTTCCACATCAAAAAGCGACCCACAACAGGGAGCAGCGAATTCTCCGATTTTATTTAACATTTACACTAGTGATCTTGTGTGTTCTCTCAACCATGCAATTGCGTATGCCGACTACATTGTGGTGTATAGATCTGGAGAAAAGATTGATGTCGTCAACAGAATTCTGCAAAATGATTTCAACAAAATCAAACGTTTTTGCCACGACTGGAAATTAAAAATTAATTTCCAAAAAACAGAGACAATCCTTTCCAGAACATCCCTGTCCAGTGCATCGAGGGATACAAAACGGAATTCGAAATAATTTTCCCTTGCAGAAAGTAATAAACTTCCACGAAAAGTAAAGACTGTAGCCAGAGACCTTGGAATCTGGCTTGATCAGTATCTTTACTTTGATAAAGATACAGCAGCTGCTTTTACAGCAGCTAAAAACCCATATGCAATGACACGGAGTCTCTTCCGTAGTAGTCTTCTGGACCCCAGGATGAAAATAATTTATCAGACTAATATTAGTGAATGGCCGCCCGGTATGGTACAACATATTCCCATTTTACACGGAGAAGTTTCGGGTGTTCGAGAGGCAGTGTTTGCGTTCCTGCCTCGGAATGCATGGAACCCCAGAGTCGTAATACAAGAAATACTATCTGTTGGACATCTAATATTTTACATTCGTGTACATCCGATGCGCATACCGGCGACAATGAAATTGGTTGAACTTGACGAACATCCACCGTATTGCATTTCGCTAAGTTGCAAAGGTTTCCTGATGATGTACGTGCACACCATCACACTCCTTTTATCAACTAGCCGCTTCGGGGCACGTCCATCGAACCACGTGGTATCCTCCCTTTGTCTCTACTACTCTACAACATCATCATCATCATCATCATCGGCACTACAACCGGGAACCGGTCTTGGCCTTATTTAGCTTGTTAAATTTTCCATAATGATTTGTTTTTTTTTTTGGGCAAAGTCATTAGTCTTGCGCCAAACTACTCTACAACACTATTCCAATAAAGTGCTGTATGATAAATCAGGACTAAACAGAATAGATAACTTCATTATCAAGATTATCCGTTGTCACACAACAAGGGCAATGTGCAGTGAAAATGAACTCATTTCGGGAGCATTCTATCCCAATTATATATGGAGAGTACTCTCCAGAATGGGTTCATTCCCTCAGAAGCGTCCCCTTTCTTGGATAAAAAAGACTTATCCAAGACAAACATGGAGTCCCTATTATTTACCACGCTTTCCGTGGTGCCAGGTATAAACGAATTCTCCACGATAACGATATCTCTAATTTTCCAGATCGCCTGCGTTTTAGTATGGTGATCGGTGAAAGAGATAAATCAATAAAATATCGATCCCATCCCAACTGGTGGTGGATCAGTGATGAAGAAAGGACTATACATCCCCAAACATAGCAGTCCTCTCAGGCGCACCGCTTTCTTTCCCCCTATCCCCAATTCCCAAATATTAACTTTTTTTTTTTTTTTTTTTAATTTTATCTTGATTTTTTATTTTTAAAATTTTTTTTTTATTTGCATTTGTATTCCTTGTTTGTTTGTCTGTGTTGTTTCGTTTTTTTTTTTATTTTGCTTGTCAACCCCCTATCATCATCATCGGCACTACAACCTGGAACCGGTCTTGGCCTTATTTAGCAAGTCCTGAGGCTTGTTAAATTTTCCATAATAATTTGTTTTTTCCGGGCAAGGTCATTAGTCTTGCGCCAGAGGCTCCCCGACGGGGAATCGAACCCCGGTCTCCCACGTGACAGGCGGGTATATTAACCAGTATACTATTGAGGAGCTGTCAACCCCCTATATATGTAATTAAAAAAAAAAAAAAAAAAAATTATAATACATGATATAGCAAAAATAGAATAAATTTTAAAAATAAAACATATCAATTATTGTGACATGTTATAAAAATAGTTTTTCTACGCCAAAAGGCATAAGAAAAATAATAATGTATAATTTAGAGTGCTGAGAGCCAGTAAGTTAATGTAAGAATGATATTTGTAAAATAGAAGTGAACATTTAGTCTAAAGTAAAATATGTAATGGAATTCTTAAATAAATATGGATATAAGACAAAAATAAAAAAAAAACAGGATAGATCCGGAATTCCCATGATCTATCATGTAAGTAGATCATCCGTAGACGGGCGATCGTGCTACGAGCGGGAAGTAACGCGCACCGAAAAAGAGCTCTTGCGCTTCAGTAGGGCTATCTCCCACAGAGACCGGGGCGATAGTATTGGACAGCGTCAACAGGTCTGGTGGTTGAATGGCAAATAAAGACCTGGATAGCAATGATGGTAGAATAACAGTATCATCAGCCAGCTTACCTAGACTTAGATTTTCTAGAATTAGGGTAGTATAAGATTTAATTTAAGTCCTTTTAAATAAATTTAAAAAAAATAGAAGTAGATTAAATTTTAAGAAAAAACAAAAATAAACTTCGATACCAAGTTTTCCAAATTTTTCTTTGTCATTCAAATAATCATAAGTACAGCCACAAACAAAGTTCTGTCGCCGAAAGGCAAATTGTACAATACTTATGTAATGTTTAGCTTAGAGCGTCTGCGTAGGACCAGTAATTTATAATATAAGATAATTAAGCTAGAATTTAAGCATTTTTTGTCTAGCATGTAATTTAGAAACTAAGAAGATAAAAAGAAGATAAAAAAATGTTGTAAAAATGAAAAATGAAATGAACCGGCATGGTTATGGTTCTATAAATACGAGGTTTTATATTACGTAAAAGCAGTTCCGATTTAGGTATTTGTTGACTGCGTACCAACTAGCGTAGCGGAATGTTAATTTCTTTTGACATTTCGGTACTGGCCGTTAGTATTGTTCGCAGATATATAATATGTTTAATGTTCTCAAATGACTTTCACCTGACGCTTATGTGCGTTCCCTGAGGTCGGCCTGCCCTTGCCATAACCATTTATTTTGTTTTGTCTTCGTTTGTTTGTGGGCCGCCCTATTCTGCCGCTTGGATGATGATTTGACTGTTTGTTTACAGTTTGCAGATTATCGCCCAAAGCGGCGATGGTGTGACTCCGTTCAGGGATGAGACGGCCATGTTGTCAACTTATACCTTTTTGATGATATACTCGAGCACAAGGTTAAAATGACATGGCGAGAGTACATTCCCCTGTTTTAGTCCGTCGCGGATTTCAAATGGATCTGAGAGCTGTGGTTGCTGTGAGCCGACTACTAATTTTGCCTATCACTAGAGGATGATGGCAGTCGCAATCTGCTCCTCTGTATGATCTTACGTCAAGAATGTTCGAATAGTGTCTTTTGTCTATGAGGAAGTGGTCTATTTGGTTATTTGTTACTCCGTCGAGTGATATCCGTGTGGCCTTATGAGTTACTACGTAATAATGGAATATTCATACACATCGGGAGAAGACTGCCTAAGGAATAGTTCCCAAATAGTAATCATTGTTGAAAACTAGGTAAAACTATAAGTACAAATAAAGCAAAAGCACGTCAATACCAAACAATGTTATACTTGTGAGTTTCCGATTCATGTATAAAAGAAACTCAAAATACGAGTTCAAATAAATATTCAATTAGTGATTATTTTTCCGAATTCATCATGCAGTTTGTTGTGATTCGAAGGAATCCCATTGGAACCCAACTAAGTCGTGTTCACAAATTGGTTTTTTGCAAATAATTCCCTTTCAAGAAAGAAAATTACTTGTCCTGATTTTGTATTCTTTTCATTTTCTATATTCAATATTTTAGTATTCCCCTTGTGAGGGAATTTGTGTCGTAGTATGTTCCATGCGACGAATCTATGTCGGTAGGGAAACAAAACAGGATACGCACTACAGAACGTGATGAATCGCCGTCGTATTTGTTTCCCACCCACTGTGAACCACAGCCAGCATGGTTTCTATTTTCAATAACAATTTTAATTCGAATACCTTAATTGGTTTTAAACGCAATTTAAAAAGAGTATTATGCAGTTTTCGATATTCTTATTTTTCCTTTTTCACCACGGATTACCTTTGGCACACCCATGCAACAAATGCGTGATTAGGGTGCATATTTAAATATATAACGTGTGTGATGAACATAAACAGCAGATCACAACTACTGAAACTCTAATTGATAAGTTCACGGTACTCACTGCATGCGTTGTTTGAAATAGAGTGACAAAACTTTCCACGATAAAATGAACATGCAAATATTTCTATTCGAGGTTATTACGCCATCACCAGGTCATGCTACTTGTATCTGCTGCAGAGCACGCAAATTACTTGAGCAATAGGGAGGTATGCTCAATCATAAGTATATCTCTAATTGTTTTTAGTTGCAGTTAATTTAAAAAAAGAGAACCCAAGTAATTTGTCGGCTAATTCACATCGTTAAGTTTTATTTCACTTAGTGATATGTCTAGTTTTTGTTTTGTGTGACTTATGTTGTTACGATAAAGTTCTGTTCAGCCTGGGTTTGTTTGTAAATCTCTTCGTTGATATTGCAATTTGAATCCTATCACAGTAGTAAAGCAGTAGAAGAGCAGAACCATTTTGAACAGTGTACTTGTTGCTCTCTTGTCAAAAAGTGAATATACAAGTCTCCATTTAGAATGGTATAACAGTAAAGCGTCAACAACGTAATCCCTATACAAGCTCATACTCAAGGGAGCTAAGCAGCTAAAACATCGTTCGCTACTCTATCCTAGACGTAGTATTGGGACTAGAGTGGATGCGAAGTAAGAATCTTTTCACAAACCTGGAAAAATCCCTTGGACTAACGAAAGTTGAAAACAAATCGTCAGTGATCTAACTAAGTGTGGAATTCACTTCTTGATAGATCGTCAAAAGGGGGGAATTCAAATAGTTAATTTGATGGAAATCTTCAAAAGATACCTCTTGACCGATCCAGAGGCATGCCGGTTTTTTACCGACTAAAACCACCTCCCACCAGGCTCATATTCCCGTTGATCCCCGCGGAACTTTCTTTTAGATATTCCATCGCGGGGCGGGACGGAGTTTACCTGTTACTCCGCTCGTCGCGTCGCAACTGCTGCATCATTTCACAGAGAATACCATTTGTTACGGGCCATGCCTGTTTTGAACTAAGCATGAATTCTATTACTCCTCCCGGAGTAACTGCCCGTCTCATATATCTCTCCAAAATCGTTCGTGCGGTCTCGAATCTCACGCACTCGGTGAGTACGTGTTCCGCATTTTCTATTTTGCCTTCGCAAAATAGTGAATGCGGAACACACTATACGAAGCTTCCTGTGAATGATGAGGTGGACTCGGTAAAGCTTTGGTCGGTGGAGTTTCCTTATTCAGGAATGACGAAAAAGGGTTTGTACCATGCACGGTCGGTGTTGTGACCATCTTCGAGTTGTGACTTGGGTTGAAAACTATCACATTGTGAGAAGATATTTGGTAGTCGTGTCTTCTTTTCTATTTTTTTCATTTGGAGGAGCCACGTGATATTGTCTACGAAAGGCCCATCCCCCAACGCCAATAGATGGTTTCGAAAATGATCCTCTTTGATACCGACCATTAGTACGGGTTTCGTTAAACTCTCGATTTGGGTGGCGACTACGACACTACTTGCCTCTCCGTACGAGAGCGTCGCCGCTTCCTCGACGAGCACCACAGCTTGTTTCAGACGAGAAACGAACGCTGTGAGGTCTTTTGCATGGAGTTGTCGCATTCTGGAGAGTTGTGAATACAACTCCTCATACTACTTTTTGGCAGTCATTACCAGCACGCCAAAGACATAAGACGTATATCTGACAACAGGAGAAAGCAAAAGAAAAGAAAAAACAAAATAAATAAATTCGTCGCGCGAGTGTAAGTGTACAAGTGTGGATTACACAGTGTGGCCGCCACTGAGAGCGGTTGTTTTAAAAAAAAAATTATGGAAACAAACAAAGTGCTAAAGAGCTCGTCGCCTTTCATGAAAAGGGGCCAGGCAGACCTGAAAGCGATGACACGGAGCCGACTCGAGCGACAGCCGAGTATTATAACAAAGCGGCACAAGCCAAATACGGATGGCGAAAAAACTGCAAAAGGAAGGAAAAACGAATACACAGGAGCAGGCAACCAATTCAACGAATTGGTTGACCTTGACCCAAGTGAAATCGAATTACCTGCTGATGAAGACAACAATATCACAGGTACTGCAACAGATCCCGCGGAATTAGAAAAACTCCTTGCGGATATTGACACAAAAAAAGAGGAACTCAATAAACAAAGAGAAGCAATCCTCAAATTAAAAGATCTGCTGCAGCAACAACAAAGCGAAGAAAATACAACAGCACAACGGAAAAATCAGTAACAACATCAGGAAGCAAACAAAAGGCAGCAAACAAAGGAGATGCAGAAGCAGCAAAAGAACCAGCACATAGTAACCAACAAAAAGGAAAAGGCGCCGCCTATAATACTTACGTCCATGGAAACAAAGGACGTTATGAAATTAGGTGAGTTAACTTGCAAAAATTTCAAAACGAAAAAAATTAATAACTCTAAAATAAAATTAATGTGCGATGATATTGAAGGTTACCGCAAAGTAATGACTGCTTTGGGTAGGACAAAAAGCGAGTACTACACGTACACCCCGAAATCGGAGAAAATAATCTCCATGCTCCTAAAAGGAGTTGATCCATGTTTTTCCCCTGAGGAGGTATTAGAGGAATTAAAAAATGTCGAAACCGACAATTTAAAATTTACAGGTGTAAAACGCTTCTCTACCGCCAACTCCAGTAAACGCAATTGCAAATTGCCTTACTTTTTTGTATCACGGAGTCCCAACAGTAAAGTTGATGCTCTCCGATACATCAAACACCTCAACCACCAAACAATAAGTTGGGAAAAAATTAGAAAAATCGATTGCGTATTGCAGTGTATGCGTTGTCAACGCTTCGGGCACGCGGCATCAAACTGCCACATGCAATTCAGGTGCGTAAAGTGCCTCTCCGACCATATCATTGGTGAATGCCCCTTGGGCAAGGAACAGCTTCCAGATAGGAAAACACTGTCCTGTGTCCTCTGTAAAAATACAGGTCACACTGCTAATTTTAGAGGATGTCCTAAATTTCAACAAATGAAATTAAAATTGGAATCCAAAAAGAAACAAGTTGAAGAAGAGAAAAAAAATGAAAACTCGTTCTTACAACAATTTCGTGGCTCCTTGTGTGTCATATGCACAAATGGCCGGTGCTCCTAAGCAACCAGCATCCATGGAACATACATATAGTAATGGAAAAATGCCTGCACCAGAGGCACATTCAGAAATAATAACAATGTTATTAACCATGCAAGGACAATTTGCCGAATTTCAAAGGACACTGACTGAACAACGAGCACGAATAGATACTCTCTATTCAACCCTGTTCTCAAATAAATCTCCACATCAAAATCTTCAACCCTCCGTCTGAGCTTAATCTAAAAATTATAGCTGTGAATGTAAATTCACTAATCCACATCGAAAGAAGGGATAATTTAGGCAATCTGCTCCAAGTCGAATGCCCAGATGTGCTCTTGACTAGCGAAACTAAGCTAAACCAAAGGCACAAAATGGGCTACAAAAATTATAACATAATTAGACGAGATCGACCACACTCTACTCGAGGGGGTGGGGTCGCTATCTTAGTTTTCACCATCAGGTCGTTTACAGCACGGAAGTACACAAATTCCAGGTGCTAGAGGCATGCATTATAGACATTCCGCTCAAAAGTCAAAGGCATCTATATATAGTCGCTGCTTACGCTCCTGAATCTGTTCAAGGTACCCAATTTATCAGTGAAATCGATACGCTTTTCCGAAGTCTCAAGTTAGATTCGGAAAACAATTACTTTTTAATGGCAGGTGATTTTAACGCCAAGCACAGTGCCTGGGCCAATCTGACCTCGAACACCAGAGGCAATGCCTTGTTTGATTGGTGGCAAACAAATGCGATCGAGCATAAACTAGAATTGTACGCTACAAGTACACCGTCTTATCCAAGAGGTAACTCCTTCCTGGATTTACTTATGACAGATGATCGAATTCAGTTACCAGATACCGAGGTAACTACTCGAAATTGTCTTCGCACAATTGAGTACGATAGCGATCATCACGGACTTGGGGCCGTAATACACGTGCCAAACGAGTACCATCTACTTGAGCAGTGCGACCAGGTACACTCTTTCGATTTCCGAAAAGCACATTGGTCGCGTTTCGATCGCATAGTAAAAAGAGAAATACGCAACATTGGCATAGACCCACCGACTAATAGAAACCTCCGTAATGATGAAATCGATCATTACCTCCTAACTATGAACGATATTGTTACTGACACAATGAATCGTTCCATCCCCAAAGTAGCTCATATGGATGGCTATACCCACCGATACAAAAATGCAACTATCGATGCTTTGTATAGGCAGAAGAGCACCCTGCTCTCAAACCTGAAATTGTGCTATAGGCAGTTCAGTGACCCAAATAGCAATGAAATCAAAACTATCAAGTCCTTGATTAAAAATCTTCAAAAACTGATCCGGGATAATTACCGAGCAGTAATAAATGAGGAGTGGAGCAACAGAATTCGAGCTGTCCAAGCAAACGGACCGAACATGTTTTCACAAATCAAGAAAATATGTCGAAGAAAAGATCACAATGACATTCCCTGTCTCCGAATTCCACGGACTCCCGAGAATTGCCAGATAATGCTGAACGCAGGACTCACCTTAGAGCACATCAACTCCAATGATGAAGTAATAGTAGTCGAAGATCCGCAAAAGAAAGCGAATTCAATTGGAGCCTGTTTCGAAGCAGTGTACAGAGTTAACGAATCAGTTCATGCTAATGTCGGGGTATAAGGTGAGATGATGTGCCAGCGTATGGCACGTATTCCTTATATCTCCCATCGATCCGTGGGAAGGTATTTGTTCGAATAATCACGTCCGAAAAGAGTTGCTCGTAACCCCAGGTTTGTCGTATAGCCATTCGTCTCTCAAAATGCGGCTTCGATTTATGTTCACCTTTATTCAGGAATGTGTAATTGTAAACATTTATGGGACGCACGTCCACTTTCTGGTTGTACCGAATCCGATGCGCATATTGGACGACATCTCCTGCGAGTGGATAGATAAATAAACGATTGAAGTCTAATTCGAATAAGTGTGTTAAGACACCAAAGTAATCAATAAAAAAGATAACAGATAGCACTGCCAGCAAGCGTTTTAATTTATTGAAAATATTCACTAGTGAGAACATTCCGATGCGGTCACACAACACATAACTCAGATAATATTTCTAATAATTATTAATCGTCACTTTCAACCACTGGTTGAAACGACTTATTTCACATAAAAGTGGGATGTCCGCGGACGAGCGTGTGCATGAGCATGCACACGCGGCGGCAATTAGCGACACCACCTCCCTTGGTTAATCACGTCAATCGACTGACTTGAAAAGGGAAGAAATTGGATACAACCAAAAGAGAACATACTTCTGCTCTCTCATTGCCACGTCCTTCGATGTGTGGTAGGTTACATCGGTAATCTGATGATCGAAGAGAGCGGGACAATAAGAGAACAGAAACACGCTGTACGATTATCCTAGGGGTGGATTTGGTTGTATGTGCATGAATCAATGTAGTTCTGAGCGGAACCCGTTGACCTGATTCGGTAGTATGGTGAGTTCAGTGTACATTGATCCATACGAAGGCAGAACTGAGAAAGAGAGGGGAATTGAGCTGATGATATTCACCTGCAAAAAGAGAACATTGATCCCCAGCGAATGAAGTGTCTGGAGAAAAGCCGAAGTAACGCTAGGGAAATATTATCACGTGATTCAATCGAATGTGGTGATAAGATTCCCAAGCGGATCTGCAATGATGCGACAACTTCGTCCGGCTGGATTTGGTTGTAGCTAATCGACATGGACACGAGTTGCCGTATGGCAAAAAAGGTAAGCTAAACTCATTTATGCATTATCTGCGTGGTACAATGGGTTTAGCTATGTGTCCTTGGTGGAAACATGCTTTGCAGGTGAACAGGTAAGTAGGGGGAAATGGGGTTGATTTGACGCGCAGAAAGGCGGTCGAAATTAGGTAGGAAATGTTCGTTGGAATTGTGGGCTGTTTCTCATGTAGAATAGAGAAACCCCCCACACTAACACTGAAATTGAAAGCAATGCCCGTCAAAGACATTGCTCGCTGCGCAATCAACTTCACAACTGGCGATCCGAAAACCGTAGTTTTATCACATTCGGCGAAAATAATAGGGCGGATTCTCCCGTCAGAAATGAAAATACAAATATGTTTGTGCGCAAGGATGAACTTAGAAACATACTTAGCTCAATAAAAAATAAGAAATCATCTGGAATAGATAGCATTCCAAATGTGGTTCTGAGGCACTTGCCTCGCGAAGCAGTGAACATATACACTACTTTGTTTAACAACGCTCTAAACAATGCACACTATCCAACCCATTGGAAGACTGTAGTAGTCCACCCTATCCCCAAAAAGGGTAAGGATGAGAGCAATCCAGCTAATCTGCGCTCGATCAGCCTGCTTCCCAACATCAGCAAGGTATTCGAAAAAATTATAAACAAAGCACTGATAGGTTGGTGTGATGAAAACGATATCATCCCCAACAACCAGTTTGGCTTTCGAGCGCGACATGATACAGTTCATGCAGCGACGAAACTTGTTTCCGATATACAGTGGAACAAGGCAAAGCGACAATGTACAGGGGTCTGCTTGGTTGACTTTGAAAAGGCTTTCGACGCCGTATGGTTAGAAGGACTTGTCTATAAGTTAACAAACCTGGGTATGCCGCAATATCTGTTATACATCATTTATGATAATGGACAAACATTTTGTGGTGAAATGCGGGGACATACTCTCCAACAAGACCTTCCAAATTAAAAATTGCTTACAGCAGGGAGCTGTGAATTCTCCCATTCTAGTCAATATTTACACTAGTGATCTAGTGAGTTCTCTCGAAAACGCCATTGCGTACGCCGATGACATAGTGGTGTACAGAACAGAAGGAGAAATAGACAAATTTATTTGGGTTTTGCAATTATGAACGTTATTTAATGCGAAAAATACGCGGAGGGCGGGGGGGGGGGGGGGGGGGGGGGGCAATCCAGATTTATGCATACCGCCCGGCGCTACTACCGCCGCCACTATTAGTGGCATTCATCCGACCAGTTTTGGTTTATGGCTGCCCAGTATGGTATAATATATCTCCACTTTATATGGAGAAGTTTCGTGTGTTCGAACGGCAGTGTTTGCGTTCCTGCCTCGGACTTTATAGAACACCAGAGTCGCAATATAAAAAATTCTATCCCAACAAAATCCTGTATAACAAATCAGGATTAAATAGGATAGACAATTTCATAATTAAAATTATTCGTGGTCACACAGCAAGAGCAATGTGCAGTGACAATAATCTTATCTCGGGAGCATTCTATCCCAACGATATGTATCTGGAGAATACCCTCCAGAATGGGTTTATTCCCCCAGAAGCGTTCCATTTCTTGGATCAAAAAGGCCTTATCCAAGACGTGCATTGAGTCCCGATTATTTACGACGCTCTCCGTGGTGCCAGGGACAAACGAATTCTCCATGATAGTGATATCTCCAATGCCCCAGACCGCATGCGTTGTAGCACGGCGATCAGTGAAAGAGATAAATCAGCCAAAGATCGAACATCTCCCAAATGGTGGTGGCTTCCCAACGAGGAGAGGACTTCACTTCCTCAGATATAGTCTGCCTCTCAAGAGCAACGCTCTCCTTCCTCTTGTCCCCCCACCCCCTGTCCACCTTTCCCCATTACTTTTTTGGAGCTATTCTGTTTTATTTTTTATTTCTTATTTTATTTTTTATTCATTTCGTTTTGAAGTTTTTGTTTATTATACTCGTACAAAAAAAAAAAAAAAATTGTAATAATTATGTATACATATAGATTTAAACGAGGAGTCCCTCTAATATATGACCTATTTCATATATATATATATATATATATATATAAAACAAAAAAAAAAGATGTACGCCGAAAGGCATATATAAAAATCAGGTTGTAATGTGTAATTTAGAGAGCTCGCATAGAGCCAGTAAGTTAATTTAAGGACTGCGATTGTAGAAAAGGGTTTAACATTTACCCCTAATATTATACATGTAAAGAGAATTAGGAAAATAAATGCGGTTTAAAACTAAAAAAAACTAAAACTACTTTTTGGCAATAATGAGCTCCACAGTCGCTGTTCAAACTCCTGGAAAGTTGTGGCGGTTTCCGCTAGTGCGTCAACACGGACGCTGATTTAACGGAAACACCACCAATAATAATACTCCGGGAAGAATAGACCACGAACAGAAACAGGCAAACTCCGCCCCTAATCGCCCAGAAGGGGTAATTAATTAAAACACACTGGGTTGTCGAATAATTCTCCTTTTTATTTAATATTGTTTTAATATTGTATTTCACTTAAACTACGTTTAATGGCACTTAATTCTGGGTTTGATTTCTAAAGACAAATTGCGCAAAGAATTCACTTGACGTTACAATTCGATACGTAAGGGGCGACTCTCGTGGACTCGCGCAGCGATTTATTATTCGAAAAACGGTGTGTATGCGGTAGCATATCAAAACCCGACTCCTCGAACGCGTGTATACTCGGCGAGGGATAAATTAAAAAACTCGAAGCACAACGTCCCCGGGACGTATGCGTTGTTCGGTGGATACGATCTGACTTCTTATTGAATCTCGATGTAGTTTCGTCGAGAATGCACACATACAGGGAAAAAATCTGTACATGGGAAGGACAGTATTTCACAAAGAGACTGAAGTCGAATAAGGGAAAAACGACAGCAAAAACTGACTCACTGATATTTGAATTCGACTAGGTCAGCTGTGCAAATAGATGGCCGCTCATATAGCGGCCGTAAAAGGTTGCTATGTTTGAACTAGCGATTCGTTGACGCAGAAACAGGTTTCTGAGTATTATGTCAACAGAACGCTATTTCGAGGGTCATGCGCTAAGATACGCGTTTGTTTATCTTAGCTAATGGTATTTGGGTTTTAAGGAAACTATACCGTGGGAGCTGATCTGGTGATCGGAATGATTACACAATGACGGTTTGTGTTTTTATCCACGTCAATTGTGCATTGCATTGGTAGCGAGTCAAGGATCTAATTCCAGTGTGAATGTTTACACTGGCAAAGAATGCGGCTCTTGGCAGTTAGGCGCGAGTTGCGCTTTGCTTTGTAGCGAACAAGAATACTGGGAAGTATTGGTCTGTGTTTGATGGGAATGTGGTTGCCCATAGTAACCGATCGGTTCATGCAGACGAACCGAAATGGTTTTAATTGATGACATGGCAAGATGGTAATCTTGCCGTGGATTTATGTTTCAGGTGCAAGTTACTGACGGGTAGCTTACGATGCTCGATTACAGGTAAGCAAAATGGGTGTGTTGGGTGTGGAAAGGCGGGTTGATTTAAAGAGAATGGGTGATTCTTGTGAATGTTTTAAAGAACCGCCACAAAGTTACTGGGGTTGCCTCGCTGATGACCCGGTATTTATTTGTGTCAAAAATCCCCATAGCTCTCGCTGGTTGTTTTCAAAAGTTAACTTCGTGCTCGCGAAAGATAAAAAATAGAAAAATGAAATAAAAAAAAAATATTTGTAAAACACACAAATAAAAGACAACACACGTACACCATTCAGTGAGTTTCATTCCTCAATTTTTAATAAGGGGAAGAAATTGTTACATAAATAATACAAATAATTTACACCTGTGTTGTGTGACATATGTCACCATTTTGTTGAAACCACATATTGTTGATATCGATAGCATCTAATTTTGGCCAAAAATGTTGGTTAACTTTTGGGACGGTAACGGCCAGCATTCACCAGAGTTTCCCACATCAGTTTTGAAATAAAAGGTCCAATGATTCCTTTAATAGAAAAGGTGACTACAGTGCTTTAGTTCAAAAGGAACCAAATGAGTCGATCCCACATCGGTCAAAGGAATTCTCTCAACCCACATAAATTTTGCGTAAATATCTTGGCTTACACCCTCACACTTCTCCCAGAAAAAGCGAACCTATAGCACTGAGTCAGTGCCCTGAGATGCTTTTTTTTCGACCGAGATCATCAGCCAATTCTGAAAGATTAAAAGAACTGTGATCTTTTGTGGGTGCATAAACATTGGTTTTTGACAATAGTTCTTGGATTTTCATCAGTCCATTCTACTTATTCATAAAGCCACTAAGATGGGAGTGGATTGTATTGTTGTAGCAGGATATGAAATGAACGGCCGACTCCTCGTACGAAAGATATTATTTATTCAACGAAGCACCCGTGAACTTGGTTTTAACAAATATGTATTAGTCTGACGCGGCAATATGAAAGAGACGCATGTAGCAAAAGGTGACACTTCCGATGTTTTTCTTTTGTCAATCTCTTCGTGAGAAAGTCCGGAGGCACCTCATCCGAAGGAAGATGCTTAATATCCAGTCGACCTTCGCGCAAGACATCTCTGACGAAATGATGCCTGATGTCGATGTGTTTCGATCTCGCGTGAAACGTGTGATTTTGGGTCAGTAGTTGTGCCCCTCGGTTGTCGTTCATCACCAGAACTCTTTCACACTCGAGCAGCTTGAGCTCCGACAAGAATCCCTGTATGTATAGGGCTTCTCTCGCGGCTTCAGTTAATGCCATGTACTCCGCCTCAGTGGACGAAAGCGCACTGTTTCCTCGACTCCTAGCTGATGGCGGTACCGCTCATGTTAAAGACGTATCCGGTATACGACCTTCGATCTACCGGGCACCCAGCCCAATCGGCGTCAACAAACTTTTCCAAGGTTTTCATGCTCTTCGTGTACGTGATTCCGAAGTCGGCGGTCCCCTTCAGATATCTCAGGACGCGATTCGCCGCCTTCCAGTGTGCCTCGCCGTGAAAAGTGTTGAATTGACAGACAACTGACAATATGCGAAATGTCCGGTCTTGTGGCAATCGCCAAGTAATTCAGAGCTCCGACAAGCTCGCGATAGGGCCGATTTCCTCCTGGTGATCCTTCTTCTTCGACGTCTTTTTCGAGCCTCGAACCCGATTCAACGGGAGTACTGACGGTGTTACAGTCCTCCACCCGAAATCGAGAGAGTAGTTCCCGAACGTAATTTGGTTGAGAAATGGTAATCTGATTTCTGCTCCTGGCGATTTAGATCCCCAAACAATAGCGAGCTGTTCCCAGATCTCTCGCCTCGAATTCCTGCGACAAACCTTTTCGGACGAAATCGAGATCCTTCTGGTCTCGATAGAATATCAAAATGTCGTCAACGTGGGCCAGTATTATCAACAGTGCCCCCCACCGTGGTTGGAGGTTCCGCGCTCGGCGGTGCCACATTTAATTCTTCGAGTTTCCCATTCAGTTTCTTATGCCATTGCCGACCGGCCTGTTTAAGGCAGTACAAAGCCCTTTTCAAACGACAAACCTTTTCGCCACCCTGAAGCTGTTTCAGCATTTCTTTGGCGCGGCTCTCGATATCGGATTTGCCTTGTGTCACGACGATTTTCTTCAAACATCCTGCGAGCAATCGGACAATCCATGTATGTTTAGTCTTCGAGCGTACCGTTTAAGCAGGCGGTCGTGATGTCCATCTGATGCACCTTAAGGTCGTGCTTGACCGCCAGTGCAAGTAGCATACGCATGGATCTCAGGCGAACGACCGGAGCGTAGGTATCGTGAAAATCTATCCCGGGTCGCTGCCCGAACCCCCTCGCCACGAGTCGTGCTTTTCTTCTCTCGACCTTGCCGCCTGGGTCGAACTAGTTCCTGAGAACCATTCGACATCCGACCACGTTGAGATTCTTGGGTCGATTTACGATTAGCCACTTATCGTTCTTGATTAAGCATTTGACTTCTTCGACGATGGCGACCAACCATTCTTCTTTGTCTGCTCCGCTCAATGCTTGCCGATACGGGACCTCCGAGTGAAGACTGGCTAAATTTACCTCCAGACCGTCCGAAATGTACAACTCCTCGTCGTCGAGAGTTCGGATGATCTCATCCCCGCTCGATTCGCGAGGATCTTCGCCCTCTCGCGCGATTCGATGCAATTTTCTAGGTCTACCGGGAGCTATTCTGATCGTTTCGGTGATCTCGTACCTTTCTCCCGTCCCTTTCTCTCCGAAAGTTTGCATGTTCTTCACGCTCGGCCGTTTTCCGTTCCATAATTCGTAACGAGTTTTACCTCCTAGCGTCTTCGTGATGCATCGATTTCTTACGAAGTTTGCCGTGGCGATCGCTTCTGCCCAAAACGAGGTTGAGAGCTTCGATTGCGCCAACATGCAACGCGCCATTTCCAAGAGCGTGTGGGTTTTCCTTTTCGCTACTCCATTTAACTGGGGAGTGTACGGCGTCGTGAGTTTTCGCGCAATTCCCTCTCCTTTCAAGAATCTGCATTGCATACATTTCATTTTTTGTCCTGATTGATTTTCGACGAGAGCCTTGAATTCCTTGAAAAACTTTAACACGTCGCTTTTCTTTTGCAAAAACCTTACTTCTGTCCAACGAGAATTGTCGTCGGTTAGCGTGAGGAAGTACCTAGCTTTGCCCCTTGTTTCGTCTCTCATCGGTCCGCATACGTCGGCATGGACGATATCCAATAAGTTTCCGCTTAGGTGCGATATCTTTCCGAAGGGTAGCGCAGCAATCTTCGCTTCCGAACAAATCTCGTTCCGTCGTCTTCTAGGTCAAGTCCGTACACTATCCCTCTTTTGCTCATCTCCAAGATATCGCACCAGTTAAGTTGGCCGAATCTCTCGTGCCACACGGTTATTAAAGGCTAACGCGTTCCCATCGACGGGGCGCAGATCGATTCTTTTCCGGATTCGCGGAGAAAATAGAGATCTTTCCGAACTGCTACTGCGATCGTAGATCCGTAGTTGCTTTTGATTGTAGTTCCTTCGCGCGTGAAAGTCACGGTGTTTCCGGCGTCCGTGATCTTCGCGACCGAGACGAGATTGTTACGCAGGTCGGGTACGTACAGTGCGTTTTCCAGACGTATGAGCCGAGTCGTGTCTCCGTCAGATGCCGCGATTTTTACGACTCCTTTCGCTTTTACGTCGGTGGAGCCATGATTTGCCAGATTAATCTTTAAATTTCCAGCACTTGCAATTTGTTCGAATACGTCCTTGTCGTGGCATAGGTGTGATGTGCATCCACTATCGAGACATCACGTATCGTTTTTCTGAACGTTTCCTGCAAAGCAAGAATCTGTGTCTGTGTGGGAGGTTAGGAAGGAAATGTCTTTGCCGATGGCGGCTTTTTCTTTGTTTTCGGGATGTTTCGCGCTTCGTTCAGCCCTCTCCGGACAATTTATGGCCTTGTGACCGATTTGGCTACATCTATGGCATTTGTATTTGAATGGTCCGCCGGTGCGTTGATCATCCGGTTTATCGACGTACTTGTTCGACGCTTTGTTCGTAGTCTTTTTCCAATTCGGCGTTCCTTTTCTCGCGAACATTGCTTGGTCTTCCGCTTGGCTGCGTTGTCTTCTCGTCGCGCTTTCGTCGAGGATTTTAATTTTCAGATGTTCCGGCGTCTCTCGACTCGATGGCGCATCTAAAATTCTCGTAGCACTCCGGCAGACTGTGTAAAAGCATGATGGATTGTAATTCAATGCTGACTTGTACGGATAATTCGGACATTTTGTCGACCATATCGGAGAATTCGTCGACGTGCCGTTGTACATCTCAGTCTTCGTTGAGTCGATGATTCATTAGCCGTTTCCACAATGATGCCTTTTTCGCCGGTCCTTTCGATTCGAAAATTGCTTCCAGTTTCAACCAAATTTCTCGGGCCGTTTCGCAGTATCTTATTTGCCTGAGTTCGGCGTTGCCAACAGCGAGATACAAATCGGCTTTTGCCTTTTCGTCCTCGTCTTTCCACGCTTGCAAATTTTCGGCTGCCTCCGGTTTCGGTTTTTCACCGCTTGCGTAAGCCCACGTTTTGTTTTTTGTCATGAGTGCCCGCATTCTTAGTCTCCAGGTATCGTAATTTTCTCTGGTTAGCATTTGTATGCGCATTATGTTCGTAGCTTGACCGTCCATTTTATTTGCAGTGAGGTTATATTTCCGCGTGTGTTTTTCACGTTGTCTTCCCGTCTTTTCGATTTCCAATTATGAATATCCAGACGACGTTTAATCCTGGGCCCATAACCTGTTGTAGCAGGATATGAAATGAACGGGCGACTCCTCGTACGAAAGATATTATTTATTCAACGAAGCACCCGTGAACTTGGTTTTAACAAACATTGTTTCGGATTCATGATTATATGCTCGGGGAGAATCTATTACATCGCCTAGTACTCTCCCGACACATATACACCACACATCCCAGCAACACGATGACAGTGGAGAAACTGTCATCTCATGTTTGTTTACTGCTGTTGGTGCTAAAATAATTTCTGTCATTTACTGTTTTTCTGGGGATCGATTGATCGATGTAAAGAAAAGAAATTGAATTACTGTCATATACGGTGTTTTGGTGCTCAACAATAATCACTGAATTTTTATACTATTTTGCTGCGCAATCGACCTAATAACCCTAATTGTACTTTCACACGCCACCATGTGGCTTTTTGTTTCAATAAATGAACTTATTAACCTAGTGGATTGAACAATTGCTTAAACATAAACAGTTTAACTTTGGGACAAAACATAAGGAACACAAACGCAAACACGAACTTTGACGGAGGGACAACAATTTCTGCAGGAGTTGCAAAAAGATATTGCTGTAAACTTCATCTCAATACACATTTTGTTTCAGGCATCGTTGGGTAGGACGCCATTGCGTCAATCCTCGTTTGGCAACGTGCTCACCGTCGCAATTCCCCGAACGACATTCCTCGTTCGGCGGAACAACACCATAGGATCTCGGCTGACGACTTTCCTCGTCAGGATCGGCGCTACAATCGGAGAGAGCACGCAGCTTAGGGCGGATCCACAACATGTATCACTAATGATGATATTTTGTGTAAAATTCTTATTAATTGGTCTTTGCTCGTGCATCTAATTTGTGAAGACACGGCGCATACAATTTTCAATTGACTTCAGTTCTTGTATCCATTGAACTTTGTAAGGGTGTGGAGAGAAATTCTATCTCAAAATTCGAAGTAATGTGGTCGCGAAGAGGTTCAATTCATGCGCATCACGACGAATTGATGTGTTTGAATTCTCGGTCACCTTCACGTTCTCCGCTGTAACTGAACTGGCTGAACGATGTGCTCGAGATCGTATCGATGTTTTCACACCTGCTACCGACCGTTTCTTTAAATTGTGCAGTAATTTTTCAGCTGTACTTTCAGTTCGTCAGTTATGTTGACCAGCACAATCTCAAACTACGTGAAATGCCTTTTTTTAGCGTCCATTTTCGTAATAAAGTTCAATAATTTTAATATGTTGTTGTTGACTTTTCATAGTTAAAAGTTTCAAAGGCCAACAACACAAAAAATTAACAAAACTTTGTCAAAAATCTTCTGACATATAAGCCGCATCCACAGTTAACATCCTTCTATTTAATTGGAATACCCTTTGGAAATAAAAATAATTAAAATCTATAATTTACGTATATTACATATATTTGAGCAAGCCCCTATTCATGACACAAAAATGTTGCACTTGAATCGGACATTGATATTTCACTTTCAACACGTCCAAAGAAGTTCCACTTCAAAAATAGCCCTACCATTGTGAAGTGTAATTGCATGTTTGTAATTGCATGATTTACCACTGCGAACATTGTAATTGCATGTGAAATAAATATGATAATCAAATAAACAAGAGTAGGTCGATACTTGGAAAGGGAATAAAACATAATGTGTCGTATCTATTTAATGATCGGGTGCTATCTTTTTATCGACCGTCTTCGCGTTCAAATATTTAAAGAGGTGTAATGCAACCTGTTGCATTTCAGAAAAGTTTGTTGTTATATTAGTGAAACATGTGTTCCCGGAGGGTTACAACCTGCAACTGTTCAAAAAGAACTGCAACAGTTATTTGATGGCATCTCGGGGCGCCCACTCGGCGCTATAAGTTCGCCTCTCCCGAGAGAAGTCTAATAATAAAAAAAAAAAAAAAAAAAACAAATTGATTGCTTGAACACGTTAGCTTGATTTCAGTGACCGAGTTAAAAGTGAAACCCGTGGCGCTAGAGATTTTACTGTTCGATATCGCATCTTGTTCTCAGTCCTAATCGTTCCCATTTTGCCACTACTTGTATATTTATGTTGAAAAGTCGATTTATAAATGTGTTCAGAAGACGATTGATATACATACTATATTAGAACTCCTCCCAGTTTTTGAATGAATTTCATGAACATCAATTAATAGTGGCGTGTGACGAGCAGTGGCGGTATATGATTCGATAACATTTTGACCGGCTGTCGTTGTTTGTGGTTGGCTGCGATATTTCTTCACCGCCAATATCAGGCATTCTGATTTTGAAGATTAACTTGTTATTCATAAAGTAATGAAGATTAACTTGTTATTCATAAAGTAATAAAGCATACCTTTTATATTCATTAACAAATTTTACCTATGTAATGTAATATTGTACATCTTGTGTTAATTGTGAGAGAGAGAGAGATCGGAGTGGGAGTATCTATTTAAAATCAATTCATTTTTTCTAAAACTAACTTCATGCT
Organism: Microdon myrmicae; assembly: GCA_963931805.1. Taxonomy (NCBI): domain Eukaryota; kingdom Metazoa; phylum Arthropoda; class Insecta; order Diptera; family Syrphidae; genus Microdon; species Microdon myrmicae. Next base: position 35,403,472 of record OZ007501.1, on the reverse strand, counting down.
AGTTTGGTATTCAATGCTTATTTTGTATTCAAAGTGACGGTCGCGTTCAAGTTAATAACACGCCTATGTTCTTAATCCACAAAACGTGTGACTTCTTGAATTGACACAAATCAATCCACAAACTGAATATGCGATTACACACAAAAACAACTTGAAATTCAACAGGTGTCAATATCGACTTCCAGCAACACGGCACAGTCATTGGATGGAAGTTTCTACTTCTTATTTCCGCGGTTCAATGGCAATACCTCGTCAACAACTCGATTACAAAGGTAACTCGAGTTTACCAAAGCCCAAATTAGTATGAGTTGTAAACACAAACGATAAAACGACGGACATCAACAGTTATTTGTGTTGTTGCTAAATTAGGAGCATAAATATTGTACAAACATTGCGATCATTTATATTCACACAAACTTACAGGCTTATGACGCGCCTTCATAATGGATTAGATCAACCAAAAACTATCCTCTTAGCTGACTGTAGTTAGAGTCGCTGTACGTTTTCTCAATTGCACTTCAACAGGAAATTTTTAATTTAATTAATTAATCCACGTCTTTGTCGTGTTTGTGCTTTTGCAATTTACTTATTGAACTATAAATTTTAAACCTTGTTTTTCGATTGAATAACAAACACAAAGATATATTGTGTAGATTTGAGTAGGTTTTAAATGGCACTATCGAAACACACGTTTCTGATTTATCTTTTTACTGGACAAATTATTCAATGAGGTACTTTTGAGAATTTAAATTTATTCAGTGACTTCGACGATGCCGTCCGATCTGGTGTGGGGATGACCCTTTCTAACGCGCACAAAACTCAGTTTACACATCGCGAAATGTCAATGAGGTAATTCCAGAGGCATCCGACGGGTAGTTGATTAAGCCGAATATATTTTTGAGGTTTACTTAGGTACCAGTTACTAGTCAGTTCGATTTAGGTAATCCCGTTCTGATTGCTCCGCGTGCCGCTAGACAACTGCTGTCGTAGACAACTTGTATCTGTGGTCTCTGCTATTAGAAGTTTCGTGCGTGGGCGAATGTGGAGGGCAAAGTCACTAAAATGTTTAGATACATTTAGTTTTCATCCCCCAAGAGTTTAAGAAGTGGTTGTTGATGTTGTGAGCTTTTCTTCTAAAATATTTACGAAAGCTTTTGTGCGAATGGTACACCAATGCTGCAAAAAGGGTTACGGGAGAAATATGCAGACCTTTCTGAAGAATTCGGTTGCATTGTAGGAATATTCTCGTATCATCAGATACGGTTAAACATGGCATTGAATACATAAAACTGTTAATCAATCATTGGTTATAAATGAGCCTGATGACCACCTTCAATCATCAGTAGCAGTTTTTGGGATTAGAAAGTGGTTATGGGCTTTTGCAGAAATTGTAAACGGTGGTGATATTAAATGTGTCAAACCCAAGATGACGCTCACATTCGGCATCTACAGATACATAGAAGGAAAATTGCATCACCAGGTAATGGTGCCACTACTTAAAAGAAGATAGATTACTAGTTCCAAGGTAATACCCCGGATGGTATATCTGAGTACAATATACACACTCTATCCTAAAATAAACCGGAATGGTTGAACACAAATAGTTAATAAGTTTTTAGAAAAGTTATTTTATTTTTTTAAAATAATTTCATCGATATAATTAATTAACTTAGTGAGGGTAGAGTCCCAATTTATTCGGCTTAATAACAAACTATATGTAAATTCATTAAAAAAACTCACTTAAAACTAGGAAACAGAAATAAGACTGTTAAGGGGGTATTCTGGTCTAGACGCACGAATTTAACGCAATTTTGAAGTGCTGTAACAAAAAGCAATCAATATTTTTACTATTCATTTTTTTATAGGATGTTTATTAATATTTCAAGAATACAGTAAAAAAATTGAAAGTAAAAAATTCAAAATTCAAAAAGTTAGCAGCTGATGAAGTGGGGGATCTCAAAAAGTTGGCACGCGACCCACGATTCAACCCTCCTAGCAATCTGAAAAAAAAAAATTATTAATTTACAGAAATGCCTCTATCGTTGGAATTAAAAAAAGTTGAAAAAATTTTCCTTTAATAGAAAAGGTGACTACAGTGCTTTAGTTCAAAAGGAACCAAATGAGTCGATCCCACATCGGTCAAAGGAATTCTCTCAACCCACATAAATTTTGCGTAAATATCTTGGCTTACACCCTCACACTTCTCCCAGAAAAAGCGAACCTATAGCACTGAGTCAGTGCCCTGAGATGCTTTTTTTTCGACCGAGATCATCAGCCAATTCTGAAAGATTAAAAGAACTGTGATCTTTTGTGGGTGCATAAACATTGGTTTTTGACAATAGTTCTTGGATTTTCATCAGTCCATTCTACTTATTCATAAAGCCACTAAGATGGGAGTGGATTGTATTGTTGTAGCAGGATATGAAATGAACGGCCGACTCCTCGTACGAAAGATATTATTTATTCAACGAAGCACCCGTGAACTTGGTTTTAACAAATATGTATTAGTCTGACGCGGCAATATGAAAGAGACGCATGTAGCAAAAGGTGACACTTCCGATGTTTTTCTTTTGTCAATCTCTTCGTGAGAAAGTCCGGAGGCACCTCATCCGAAGGAAGATGCTTAATATCCAGTCGACCTTCGCGCAAGACATCTCTGACGAAATGATGCCTGATGTCGATGTGTTTCGATCTCGCGTGAAACGTGTGATTTTGGGTCAGTAGTTGTGCCCCTCGGTTGTCGTTCATCACCAGAACTCTTTCACACTCGAGCAGCTTGAGCTCCGACAAGAATCCCTGTATGTATAGGGCTTCTCTCGCGGCTTCAGTTAATGCCATGTACTCCGCCTCAGTGGACGAAAGCGCACTGTTTCCTCGACTCCTAGCTGATGGCGGTACCGCTCATGTTAAAGACGTATCCGGTATACGACCTTCGATCTACCGGGCACCCAGCCCAATCGGCGTCAACAAACTTTTCCAAGGTTTTCATGCTCTTCGTGTACGTGATTCCGAAGTCGGCGGTCCCCTTCAGATATCTCAGGACGCGATTCGCCGCCTTCCAGTGTGCCTCGCCGTGAAAAGTGTTGAATTGACAGACAACTGACAATATGCGAAATGTCCGGTCTTGTGGCAATCGCCAAGTAATTCAGAGCTCCGACAAGCTCGCGATAGGGCCGATTTCCTCCTGGTGATCCTTCTTCTTCGACGTCTTTTTCGAGCCTCGAACCCGATTCAACGGGAGTACTGACGGTGTTACAGTCCTCCACCCGAAATCGAGAGAGTAGTTCCCGAACGTAATTTGGTTGAGAAATGGTAATCTGATTTCTGCTCCTGGCGATTTAGATCCCCAAACAATAGCGAGCTGTTCCCAGATCTCTCGCCTCGAATTCCTGCGACAAACCTTTTCGGACGAAATCGAGATCCTTCTGGTCTCGATAGAATATCAAAATGTCGTCAACGTGGGCCAGTATTATCAACAGTGCCCCCCACCGTGGTTGGAGGTTCCGCGCTCGGCGGTGCCACATTTAATTCTTCGAGTTTCCCATTCAGTTTCTTATGCCATTGCCGACCGGCCTGTTTAAGGCAGTACAAAGCCCTTTTCAAACGACAAACCTTTTCGCCACCCTGAAGCTGTTTCAGCATTTCTTTGGCGCGGCTCTCGATATCGGATTTGCCTTGTGTCACGACGATTTTCTTCAAACATCCTGCGAGCAATCGGACAATCCATGTATGTTTAGTCTTCGAGCGTACCGTTTAAGCAGGCGGTCGTGATGTCCATCTGATGCACCTTAAGGTCGTGCTTGACCGCCAGTGCAAGTAGCATACGCATGGATCTCAGGCGAACGACCGGAGCGTAGGTATCGTGAAAATCTATCCCGGGTCGCTGCCCGAACCCCCTCGCCACGAGTCGTGCTTTTCTTCTCTCGACCTTGCCGCCTGGGTCGAACTAGTTCCTGAGAACCATTCGACATCCGACCACGTTGAGATTCTTGGGTCGATTTACGATTAGCCACTTATCGTTCTTGATTAAGCATTTGACTTCTTCGACGATGGCGACCAACCATTCTTCTTTGTCTGCTCCGCTCAATGCTTGCCGATACGGGACCTCCGAGTGAAGACTGGCTAAATTTACCTCCAGACCGTCCGAAATGTACAACTCCTCGTCGTCGAGAGTTCGGATGATCTCATCCCCGCTCGATTCGCGAGGATCTTCGCCCTCTCGCGCGATTCGATGCAATTTTCTAGGTCTACCGGGAGCTATTCTGATCGTTTCGGTGATCTCGTACCTTTCTCCCGTCCCTTTCTCTCCGAAAGTTTGCATGTTCTTCACGCTCGGCCGTTTTCCGTTCCATAATTCGTAACGAGTTTTACCTCCTAGCGTCTTCGTGATGCATCGATTTCTTACGAAGTTTGCCGTGGCGATCGCTTCTGCCCAAAACGAGGTTGAGAGCTTCGATTGCGCCAACATGCAACGCGCCATTTCCAAGAGCGTGTGGGTTTTCCTTTTCGCTACTCCATTTAACTGGGGAGTGTACGGCGTCGTGAGTTTTCGCGCAATTCCCTCTCCTTTCAAGAATCTGCATTGCATACATTTCATTTTTTGTCCTGATTGATTTTCGACGAGAGCCTTGAATTCCTTGAAAAACTTTAACACGTCGCTTTTCTTTTGCAAAAACCTTACTTCTGTCCAACGAGAATTGTCGTCGGTTAGCGTGAGGAAGTACCTAGCTTTGCCCCTTGTTTCGTCTCTCATCGGTCCGCATACGTCGGCATGGACGATATCCAATAAGTTTCCGCTTAGGTGCGATATCTTTCCGAAGGGTAGCGCAGCAATCTTCGCTTCCGAACAAATCTCGTTCCGTCGTCTTCTAGGTCAAGTCCGTACACTATCCCTCTTTTGCTCATCTCCAAGATATCGCACCAGTTAAGTTGGCCGAATCTCTCGTGCCACACGGTTATTAAAGGCTAACGCGTTCCCATCGACGGGGCGCAGATCGATTCTTTTCCGGATTCGCGGAGAAAATAGAGATCTTTCCGAACTGCTACTGCGATCGTAGATCCGTAGTTGCTTTTGATTGTAGTTCCTTCGCGCGTGAAAGTCACGGTGTTTCCGGCGTCCGTGATCTTCGCGACCGAGACGAGATTGTTACGCAGGTCGGGTACGTACAGTGCGTTTTCCAGACGTATGAGCCGAGTCGTGTCTCCGTCAGATGCCGCGATTTTTACGACTCCTTTCGCTTTTACGTCGGTGGAGCCATGATTTGCCAGATTAATCTTTAAATTTCCAGCACTTGCAATTTGTTCGAATACGTCCTTGTCGTGGCATAGGTGTGATGTGCATCCACTATCGAGACATCACGTATCGTTTTTCTGAACGTTTCCTGCAAAGCAAGAATCTGTGTCTGTGTGGGAGGTTAGGAAGGAAATGTCTTTGCCGATGGCGGCTTTTTCTTTGTTTTCGGGATGTTTCGCGCTTCGTTCAGCCCTCTCCGGACAATTTATGGCCTTGTGACCGATTTGGCTACATCTATGGCATTTGTATTTGAATGGTCCGCCGGTGCGTTGATCATCCGGTTTATCGACGTACTTGTTCGACGCTTTGTTCGTAGTCTTTTTCCAATTCGGCGTTCCTTTTCTCGCGAACATTGCTTGGTCTTCCGCTTGGCTGCGTTGTCTTCTCGTCGCGCTTTCGTCGAGGATTTTAATTTTCAGATGTTCCGGCGTCTCTCGACTCGATGGCGCATCTAAAATTCTCGTAGCACTCCGGCAGACTGTGTAAAAGCATGATGGATTGTAATTCAATGCTGACTTGTACGGATAATTCGGACATTTTGTCGACCATATCGGAGAATTCGTCGACGTGCCGTTGTACATCTCAGTCTTCGTTGAGTCGATGATTCATTAGCCGTTTCCACAATGATGCCTTTTTCGCCGGTCCTTTCGATTCGAAAATTGCTTCCAGTTTCAACCAAATTTCTCGGGCCGTTTCGCAGTATCTTATTTGCCTGAGTTCGGCGTTGCCAACAGCGAGATACAAATCGGCTTTTGCCTTTTCGTCCTCGTCTTTCCACGCTTGCAAATTTTCGGCTGCCTCCGGTTTCGGTTTTTCACCGCTTGCGTAAGCCCACGTTTTGTTTTTTGTCATGAGTGCCCGCATTCTTAGTCTCCAGGTATCGTAATTTTCTCTGGTTAGCATTTGTATGCGCATTATGTTCGTAGCTTGACCGTCCATTTTATTTGCAGTGAGGTTATATTTCCGCGTGTGTTTTTCACGTTGTCTTCCCGTCTTTTCGATTTCCAATTATGAATATCCAGACGACGTTTAATCCTGGGCCCATAACCTGTTGTAGCAGGATATGAAATGAACGGGCGACTCCTCGTACGAAAGATATTATTTATTCAACGAAGCACCCGTGAACTTGGTTTTAACAAACATTGTTTCGGATTCATGATTATATGCTCGGGGAGAATCTATTACATCGCCTAGTACTCTCCCGACACATATACACCACACATCCCAGCAACACGATGACAGTGGAGAAACTGTCATCTCATGTTTGTTTACTGCTGTTGGTGCTAAAATAATTTCTGTCATTTACTGTTTTTCTGGGGATCGATTGATCGATGTAAAGAAAAGAAATTGAATTACTGTCATATACGGTGTTTTGGTGCTCAACAATAATCACTGAATTTTTATACTATTTTGCTGCGCAATCGACCTAATAACCCTAATTGTACTTTCACACGCCACCATGTGGCTTTTTGTTTCAATAAATGAACTTATTAACCTAGTGGATTGAACAATTGCTTAAACATAAACAGTTTAACTTTGGGACAAAACATAAGGAACACAAACGCAAACACGAACTTTGACGGAGGGACAACAATTTCTGCAGGAGTTGCAAAAAGATATTGCTGTAAACTTCATCTCAATACACATTTTGTTTCAGGCATCGTTGGGTAGGACGCCATTGCGTCAATCCTCGTTTGGCAACGTGCTCACCGTCGCAATTCCCCGAACGACATTCCTCGTTCGGCGGAACAACACCATAGGATCTCGGCTGACGACTTTCCTCGTCAGGATCGGCGCTACAATCGGAGAGAGCACGCAGCTTAGGGCGGATCCACAACATGTATCACTAATGATGATATTTTGTGTAAAATTCTTATTAATTGGTCTTTGCTCGTGCATCTAATTTGTGAAGACACGGCGCATACAATTTTCAATTGACTTCAGTTCTTGTATCCATTGAACTTTGTAAGGGTGTGGAGAGAAATTCTATCTCAAAATTCGAAGTAATGTGGTCGCGAAGAGGTTCAATTCATGCGCATCACGACGAATTGATGTGTTTGAATTCTCGGTCACCTTCACGTTCTCCGCTGTAACTGAACTGGCTGAACGATGTGCTCGAGATCGTATCGATGTTTTCACACCTGCTACCGACCGTTTCTTTAAATTGTGCAGTAATTTTTCAGCTGTACTTTCAGTTCGTCAGTTATGTTGACCAGCACAATCTCAAACTACGTGAAATGCCTTTTTTTAGCGTCCATTTTCGTAATAAAGTTCAATAATTTTAATATGTTGTTGTTGACTTTTCATAGTTAAAAGTTTCAAAGGCCAACAACACAAAAAATTAACAAAACTTTGTCAAAAATCTTCTGACATATAAGCCGCATCCACAGTTAACATCCTTCTATTTAATTGGAATACCCTTTGGAAATAAAAATAATTAAAATCTATAATTTACGTATATTACATATATTTGAGCAAGCCCCTATTCATGACACAAAAATGTTGCACTTGAATCGGACATTGATATTTCACTTTCAACACGTCCAAAGAAGTTCCACTTCAAAAATAGCCCTACCATTGTGAAGTGTAATTGCATGTTTGTAATTGCATGATTTACCACTGCGAACATTGTAATTGCATGTGAAATAAATATGATAATCAAATAAACAAGAGTAGGTCGATACTTGGAAAGGGAATAAAACATAATGTGTCGTATCTATTTAATGATCGGGTGCTATCTTTTTATCGACCGTCTTCGCGTTCAAATATTTAAAGAGGTGTAATGCAACCTGTTGCATTTCAGAAAAGTTTGTTGTTATATTAGTGAAACATGTGTTCCCGGAGGGTTACAACCTGCAACTGTTCAAAAAGAACTGCAACAGTTATTTGATGGCATCTCGGGGCGCCCACTCGGCGCTATAAGTTCGCCTCTCCCGAGAGAAGTCTAATAATAAAAAAAAAAAAAAAAAAAACAAATTGATTGCTTGAACACGTTAGCTTGATTTCAGTGACCGAGTTAAAAGTGAAACCCGTGGCGCTAGAGATTTTACTGTTCGATATCGCATCTTGTTCTCAGTCCTAATCGTTCCCATTTTGCCACTACTTGTATATTTATGTTGAAAAGTCGATTTATAAATGTGTTCAGAAGACGATTGATATACATACTATATTAGAACTCCTCCCAGTTTTTGAATGAATTTCATGAACATCAATTAATAGTGGCGTGTGACGAGCAGTGGCGGTATATGATTCGATAACATTTTGACCGGCTGTCGTTGTTTGTGGTTGGCTGCGATATTTCTTCACCGCCAATATCAGGCATTCTGATTTTGAAGATTAACTTGTTATTCATAAAGTAATGAAGATTAACTTGTTATTCATAAAGTAATAAAGCATACCTTTTATATTCATTAACAAATTTTACCTATGTAATGTAATATTGTACATCTTGTGTTAATTGTGAGAGAGAGAGAGATCGGAGTGGGAGTATCTATTTAAAATCAATTCATTTTTTCTAAAACTAACTTCATGCTAGTTTGGTATTCAATGCTTATTTTGTATTCAAAGTGACGGTCGCGTTCAAGTTAATAACACGCCTATGTTCTTAATCCACAAAACGTGTGACTTCTTGAATTGACACAAATCAATCCACAAACTGAATATGCGATTACACACAAAAACAACTTGAAATTCAACAGGTGTCAATATCGACTTCCAGCAACACGGCACAGTCATTGGATGGAAGTTTCTACTTCTTATTTCCGCGGTTCAATGGCAATACCTCGTCAACAACTCGATTACAAAGGTAACTCGAGTTTACCAAAGCCCAAATTAGTATGAGTTGTAAACACAAACGATAAAACGACGGACATCAACAGTTATTTGTGTTGTTGCTAAATTAGGAGCATAAATATTGTACAAACATTGCGATCATTTATATTCACACAAACTTACAGGCTTATGACGCGCCTTCATAATGGATTAGATCAACCAAAAACTATCCTCTTAGCTGACTGTAGTTAGAGTCGCTGTACGTTTTCTCAATTGCACTTCAACAGGAAATTTTTAATTTAATTAATTAATCCACGTCTTTGTCGTGTTTGTGCTTTTGCAATTTACTTATTGAACTATAAATTTTAAACCTTGTTTTTCGATTGAATAACAAACACAAAGATATATTGTGTAGATTTGAGTAGGTTTTAAATGGCACTATCGAAACACACGTTTCTGATTTATCTTTTTACTGGACAAATTATTCAATGAGGTACTTTTGAGAATTTAAATTTATTCAGTGACTTCGACGATGCCGTCCGATCTGGTGTGGGGATGACCCTTTCTAACGCGCACAAAACTCAGTTTACACATCGCGAAATGTCAATGAGGTAATTCCAGAGGCATCCGACGGGTAGTTGATTAAGCCGAATATATTTTTGAGGTTTACTTAGGTACCAGTTACTAGTCAGTTCGATTTAGGTAATCCCGTTCTGATTGCTCCGCGTGCCGCTAGACAACTGCTGTCGTAGACAACTTGTATCTGTGGTCTCTGCTATTAGAAGTTTCGTGCGTGGGCGAATGTGGAGGGCAAAGTCACTAAAATGTTTAGATACATTTAGTTTTCATCCCCCAAGAGTTTAAGAAGTGGTTGTTGATGTTGTGAGCTTTTCTTCTAAAATATTTACGAAAGCTTTTGTGCGAATGGTACACCAATGCTGCAAAAAGGGTTACGGGAGAAATATGCAGACCTTTCTGAAGAATTCGGTTGCATTGTAGGAATATTCTCGTATCATCAGATACGGTTAAACATGGCATTGAATACATAAAACTGTTAATCAATCATTGGTTATAAATGAGCCTGATGACCACCTTCAATCATCAGTAGCAGTTTTTGGGATTAGAAAGTGGTTATGGGCTTTTGCAGAAATTGTAAACGGTGGTGATATTAAATGTGTCAAACCCAAGATGACGCTCACATTCGGCATCTACAGATACATAGAAGGAAAATTGCATCACCAGGTAATGGTGCCACTACTTAAAAGAAGATAGATTACTAGTTCCAAGGTAATACCCCGGATGGTATATCTGAGTACAATATACACACTCTATCCTAAAATAAACCGGAATGGTTGAACACAAATAGTTAATAAGTTTTTAGAAAAGTTATTTTATTTTTTTAAAATAATTTCATCGATATAATTAATTAACTTAGTGAGGGTAGAGTCCCAATTTATTCGGCTTAATAACAAACTATATGTAAATTCATTAAAAAAACTCACTTAAAACTAGGAAACAGAAATAAGACTGTTAAGGGGGTATTCTGGTCTAGACGCACGAATTTAACGCAATTTTGAAGTGCTGTAACAAAAAGCAATCAATATTTTTACTATTCATTTTTTTATAGGATGTTTATTAATATTTCAAGAATACAGTAAAAAAATTGAAAGTAAAAAATTCAAAATTCAAAAAGTTAGCAGCTGATGAAGTGGGGGATCTCAAAAAGTTGGCACGCGACCCACGATTCAACCCTCCTAGCAATCTGAAAAAAAAAAATTATTAATTTACAGAAATGCCTCTATCGTTGGAATTAAAAAAAGTTGAAAAAATTTTTTTTTTTAACAAAATGGCGACTACTTGAACAATAATTTATTTTTGTACCACTTTTTTTTCGAATTTTTTAAAAATAGTTAACATTGAAATTTGGGGATGAGGATAGTTCATGTAATAGAAAAGCCTATAAAGAAGACATATACTAAATTTGAAGTAAATCGGTTCATTATTCATTTAAAAGTATTGTTTTAAAAAAGACAGTTTCGAGAAAAACGCGTTTAAAGTTTCATGTAAAGATTCTCGCCGTCTAAGTCATGAAATGATGTTTTAGGCTTAGGTTTGTTCAATCTGCCATACCTGCCTCGACTTCGAAATAAGCATCTTTCGCGCTTTTCTCTTCCAACCGAGCAGTTCTGGCCTCCTTAGATGCGTCAGACGCTCGTATTTCTGAGCAGTCAATCCGGGCATTGTCTCGTTTCCTAGCGAATAAATAATCGTGGCGCATCAGCTAAACCGCCACACCCCCGAAAATAATTTGAATTTTCTAAAATCCTCTTAAAGACATATTCTTAGCTATATATTAAGCTTTGAAAATATGAAAAAAAATAAATAATTTTTTCAAATTTCTAGACCAGAATAAGGTTTTACAAGTTATGATATATAAGAATAAATTCGGAGAAAAAAAGGGAAAACTGACACTTGAGTACAAGGATGGAGGGTGATGCTAGAGGAGGGTTTTTGGGTGGACGGGTAAGACACGGGGAAGATCAAAAGTAGTTGGGCAGGCGGAAGATAGGTACAGAGGGGCTTATAAGGAGACGGAGTTTAAGAGCAGAAGTACTGAGGTTAAAATCGAAGGAGGTGAGGTAAGAGGCGGCTCTTCATAGGATTCGCGAGATAGATTCATTGGAACCATAAGAGGTGCGATGGGCGAGCAGATACAATAGACTTGGGTTCCGTAAGTTACGGTAATAAGCGGGATGGAGGAGAGAAGGCTTGCACAATCAATCGAACCAAAGAGAAAACTGTGAATGAAGAAAGACCTAGTTCACACCCGAACTGCGAATGTCAGCGTTTACCCTGTTCAGGCGTAGTTAGATTAATTACTTTGAGACGACTTGTCGAAGGGGACATGATCAGAGGTTTTTCCCAACTCAGTCCACGGAGGGCAAAACGTAAGAACTGATCTTGAATGCTCTCGATTGTGGGAATGTTGGACATGTTATTAGGGGACCAAACTTGGCTAGCACATTCTACTATATTAGAGGGTGGACAAAGGTTACGTAGGGTTAGGTAATTCTTTAGACCACCGTTTCACAAATCCGAGAGCGAAATTGCCCTAGGGATTATGTCTTCAACATTTAAGAGGAAATTAGCTACTTGTCATATAAGATGGCGAGATTGTGAATAAAACAGAGGGCAGGTGTTGTTTGAGTCAGATGTAGGGATGTGGGGAGAAGAGAGTGCGCTACCATGAGAACGTGATTGATTAATATTTGTTAACATTGAGTTCCAACCAACGCTTTTGGCACCATATCAGAATAGATGGTTTTGAAAAATTTAGTATCTTCGGCTCCTAAACATTCCCCTGGACCTACTTGAGAGCGTACAAAGACGAGCGATCCGCCTGATCGGGGACTCGATGCTGACGTCGAGACTACAGTCGCTATCACATCGAAGACGCGTGGCCGACCTCTGTCTGTTTTACAGATACTATCACGGGTGCTGTTCTTCGGAGATTCTTGGCATTGTTCTTGGCGCTCCACAAGACAATCCGACGGATCGCACCCGTTTGTGGTTCATCTCCCGACGGCGCGAACATCCCTGTATCAGAACTCGTTCCGTTACAGAGCGGGGAGGCTGTGGAACTCCTTTCCCACGCGAGTGTTCCCGTAGCGTTACAACCTGCAACTGTTCAAAAAGAACTGCAACAGTTATTTGATAGCATCTCGGGGCGTCCACTCGACGCTATAGGTTCGCCTTTCCCGAGAGAAGTCTAATAAAAAAAAAAAAAAAAAAAAAAAGAAAAAAAGAGATACGAATGAAATATCATATCAATGTTATTTATGATTAGTATATAAATACAGAGAATAATGATGAATGATTGGCTAAAAACCAAAAATCAAAACCAACAATAAAAATAACAACAAAAACCAATTTAAGAAGACAAGCTAAAATCAAGAACGAAACTAACTCAAGGTGACACTAACTACACGTGAGTACACAACATTTAATATATTATTTCATTGTGTGCAGTATAATAGTACAACATGATCATACCATAGAGACCATAGAGGTTAAAATTGACAGTCACCGTCACTCCCTGTTCGTTTTAAAAAAAAATAATGGGGCGGTGATGTGGGAAACGAAGTCTGAGCACCAGCATGGGCGCAGGGTTCTACTTCGTCCTCACCATCACTAAGACAAAGATCCGCTGACGCTCCCCACCAAACAAGGGAAAATAAAACGCACGAATTGAGGATATCGCGGAAAAACGATCGCCCAAGTGATTGTTCACACCGGACGACCGGCACCACAAGAAATGAAGCACACATATTGTTTATTGGTTTTCCCGGGGAAGTAGTGCGGCAATTGATCCAATGCGGAATGTGGAGCGGACACAAAACTTATTATTATTATTTACTGGCCTGTAGGAACCCGGAAGTTCATGACCTCACCGACTCGGCTCCGCAATTGTTCCCTGTCCTGTGCACTCTTCTTCCACGTTCGATCATCCGATCCGATCTTCTCGAGGTCCAATCTAACGTTGTCCTCCCATCTCCGTCGCGGCCGTCCTGTCGGTCTCTTCCCCGTTAGTTTACCATCAAAAATTCTATGCACGGTCCTATCATCGCCCATTCGCGCTACGTGTCCGGCCCATCTTAATCTTCGCGACTTGATCACTCTCACTATTGTAGGTTTGCGGTATAGCTCTTCCAATTCGTGGTTGTGGAGTTTCCTCCATTGTCCTGACTCCTCGTCATATTTACCGCCAAATATACCCCTTAAAACTTTATTCTCGAATACGCGGAATTTGTTTTCTTCCCATTTTGTGAGAGCCCATGTTTCGCATCCGTATAGAGCAATCGGCATGATTATGGTTCTACAGACACGGAGCTTTATATTACGTGATAGCAGTTTGGATTTTAATAGTTTACTAGCTGCATGGCAATTAGCGTTGCCGGAATGTAGTCTTTTGTTAATTTCCTTAGACGTTTCGTTTCTGGTCGTCAGTATCGTTCCCAGATATTTAAACTCTTTGACATTTTCAAATATCTTGCCCCAGACGTTTATATGTGTTCTCTGAGGTCCACCTGCTCTCGTCGTAATCATGTATTTCGTTTTGACTTCGTTTATTTCTAGGCCCACCTCTTCTCCTGCTTGCATGATGATTTCACAGTTTTTACGTATAGTTTCGAGATTATCGCCCAGAACGGCGATGTCATCCGCATACGCGAGCACTTGTGTGACCCCATTCAGGGATGATCCCGCCGTGTTGTCGTCTTGTACCTTTCTGATAACGTACTCGAGGACAAGGTTAAAAAGGCATGGTGAGAGGCCATCCCCTTGTTTTAGTCCGTCCCGAATTTCAAATGGTTCTGAGAGGTGGTTTTCTATTCTAACTCGCCCTTTGTTTTCGTTCATGCAGGTTTGAATGAGGGCGGCATATTTTTTCGGGATCCCCAACTCAACCACAATATGATAGAGTTTTTGCCTTGAGACTGAGTCGTAGGCTTTTTTGAAGCCAACGAACAGTTGGTGAACCGTCTCTTCGTATTCCCACTTCCTTTCCAGCAGTTGCCTTATTGTGAACATCTGCTCGCTCGTTCACCGGTTCCTACGGAATCCACATTGGTAGTCTCCCAAAATTTCTTCTGTGTACGGTGTGATTCTTGCCAGTATGATATTTGTTAATATTTTGTATGTGATTGGGAGCAATGATATTCCTCTGTAATTTTCGCAGTCAGATCTGTCGCCTTTTTTGAAAATGGGGATGACTATTGCGGTTTTCCATTCTTCCGGAATGACTTCCTTGTCCCATATTATTGTAACCAGTTGGTGGATCTTTCGAGCGGTTGCCCCTCCTCCATGCTTCACAAACACAAAACGGAGAAATAAATACACTGTATGTCTGTTGTAATGAATATCCTTTTATTTAATTAAACTGTTTAAAAATCAAGTGTTGTGGTTATTGTTTGTATGTTCTTTGTAGGTAAAATTATTTAAGCTACTTTAAACAAACACGGTATGAATATTGATTGACTGAATTTACTTATGCACGCAACAAGGGGAACCAGTTAAGGTAAACAGGTACACATTACACGATTCAAACTAAATTCGAGGGTGTTAAATTCGCTACTCTGGGATGTATGCGTCCCCGCGCCGCCATGAGGAGCCGGACAAGACACAACCGGCGTGTCTGGTGGTTGAAATACGACTCATCGAGGATAGATCTCTGACTTGAATTTAATCCTCAATAAATGGTGGGTGATGAATATCCTCTCTGAGAAGGATATGTTTACTTACCACAAGAGAAACATAAACTCTCTCTTTGTGGAATAGAAAACCAGATCTCGTAATGAAGATCATGGTGCTATGGGTGTATGTGCGATCGTGAAGATCACATTGGTTTTCTCATGCAGCAAGGCCATGGAAGAACAAAGCTGAAAGACAGTAAGGACAAAGGGATCATGAAGATCATTGTATATGATGTGTGTGGAGGTTCTTTAAGGCGCCTGAAGAACCACCCATCGTCCTAACCAACTCCCCGTTCCCAACCTCCAAATACCAGTCCCTACCATAAGCAGCTTACCTGTTTACGAGCAGTACAAAGCTCGCTTCAACAATTTCGAACCTGAAAATAAGCCCACGACAAGATCATCATCTTGCCATTGCATCATACGAAAACATACACCAATCCTCCTGTGTCTGTAGCGTTCTACGAACGCACAATTCCGCGGAGGTAAGGTTCCTACCTTCAAAGAACGCTCTTACCTGATAACGCAGCGCACGTGCCCACAGACACGCGGCCAATAGCCATTACAATACCTGTAACAAAGGTCATAGAAGGCTGCAAAATGCGAACCGATAGATTTGGTGGTCTTTATGGCAGCTACCCGCACGTGCATCGTTGGTCGGCTAATTTGCTGGCGATAACAAATCCTTGTAACATCGTGTAGATGTTCAGGATTTCGGATTGTGCAGTGCTGGAGTGCGGCGCATTTCAATCTTTACAAATATGATGAATGAATGCTTTTACCTTTGTTGGTGACCCCCTGCTATCGAATCCGTGCCATCCCCAGATAAGTCGCTTGTCAATATATGATGTGAAGTTAAATATGGACTTCATTATTGACACAGGTGCGGATATTTCCGTTCTTCCGCGCTCATACGCACCTGCAAATTGGTTGTCGGATAAATTGAGATTGTTCGCCGCGAACAACGCGCGGCCCACCAGTGAGCCAACGCCCGCGCTGATTGGCTCCCGAAGAATTGCGCGAGGCTCGTGCAGAATTCGAGTATATGCTCGACTTAGGAATCTGCCAGCCGTCCGACAGCCCATGGGCGAGCCCACTTCATCTCGCCAAAAACAGTAACGGCGAGTGGCGTCAATGTGGTGATTATCGAATGCTGAACGCAGTAACGACACCCGACCGATATCCGATAGCAAACCTGCACGACTTTTCTTATAAGCTGCAGGGGTGCGAAGTTTTCTCGACCCTCGACCTCACGAGGGCGTACTACCAAATTCCGGTGGCTCCCGAAGATATACCGAAAACCGCGGTAACCACACCTTTTGGACTATTCGAGTTCAAGGTGATGACATTCGGTCTCCGAAATGCAGCGCAAACGTACCAGCGCCACATAGACTCAGCTCTCCGCGGACTTGACTTCTGCTATGCGTATATCGATGATATACTCATAGCATCGGAAAACATGACCGAACATCGCTCCCATTTGAAGCAAGTGTTCGAGCGCCTCCGAGATTTCGGCCTGGTAATCAATCCAGACAAGTGCCACCTCGGAGAATCGGAAGTCAAGTACCTGGGATATTGTATAAATGGCCAAGGCGTCCGCCCATTACAAGAGGGTGGATGCACTGATGCAGTTTCCTCGCCCCAAGAATGTGCGAGAGCTTAGGCGTTATCTGGGCATGTTAAACTTTTATCGCCCAACGCTCCGAAACGCCGCCAGGTCCAGGCTCCTCTGAACGAATACTTAGTAGGAGCCAAACGAAACGACAAACGACCGATTCAATGGACCGAGTCAGCTGATCAAACTTTTCGCTTATCGAAAGAGCAGCTGGCGAATGCAACTTTACTTCGACATCCCATCGAAGGAGCCCCATTCTCCATACAGTGTGACGCTTCCGACACTGCAATTGGGGCCGTGCTCGAACAAGATTGCGATGGTAAATGGGAACCGCTGGGTTTTTCTCAAAAAAATTGAACACGACCCAGCGACGCTACAGTGCCTACGACTGGGAGTTACTAGCAATATACTCCGCAGTAAAGTACTTCCGGCACATGGTCGAAGGACGCCAGTTAACGATCAAAACTGATCACAAACCACTGGTGTACGCTTTCCGAAAGAAAGCGGAAAGTTCAACCCCACGACAGGAGCGGCACCTGGATTTCATCGGGCAATTTAGCACCCGAATCGAATATGTTCCAGGTGCAGACAACGTAATTGCAGACGCTTTCTCGCGTATCGATGCAATTAAACTCCGTGCGCAAATCGATGACGCCGACTTGGCACAAGCGCAAGGAGAGGACCATCAACTCCGCGTATTTCAATGAAAGAAAAGCAAGTATTCAACGTTCTCGCGTAACGTGTGTATCGGTCAGTTAAATTGTGCTCTAAATAAATAAGGAAGGCGGTCCGTGAATACGAAGGCCGAATATATATATAAAAGAAGTGTTAATTAGTAATGCGATTAAGGTCGTAGCGAAAGTTGTTGCTCGTGTGTTAACATTCTACCCGAACTACTAATGTAAGCAAAAATCAAAAGTGTGTCCTAGTACAAGTGGAGATAGAACTGTCACACAAAATAAAACTCCAAAATAAAGACAATTCTTTGCGTATTTTATTTGCTCAATAGACTTTGCTCCGCGTTCCAGGTATTCCTTTTGGCCTGTGGACAGGTACGGCGGAACTCTACGACAACCTCCAATAAAAATCCGCTAAATGTCTACTTGTTCCAACAAACTGTTGGTCCAGGAGGACACGTGGGGCTACTTGCTGGCTTGCACATCTGCAAGCCAAATTTCCGATGATCGATCGCCTAAGCCAATAACGATCATCGAGTTGCACACGACTCATGATTGCTATCCCAACAGCCGTACCGTTTTGCTAACGCAAACAATCTCACCACTAGCCCTTGCCATAATGAACAAATTTTCTGTTGACTTAATGTCACAGAAAAATCCATTGCCTACAACGGCATGGTTTTAACCTTCATGTACACGCATATATTTGTACAGCTGCATGGGCGATTACATGATCCGTTGTCTTATCGAGGAACGATCACCGCATCGGTCATGTCTAATGATTCGTTGTCTAAACAACGAACAGCCACGATTCTCACGCTGGCTATTCGAAACGAAATGTTTCTGTATACTCAACGAAAACAGAAGAAACTATTTTGGCCTGCATGGCAACATTCCATTGCATTATCTAATGGCTAAAATAAACATGCACCCAAATATTGTAGCCTTTGCCATCGCAGCGAAGTTCTGTTGACATAACATGAACAGAATTTCTTATTCCCTATCGCTTATGATGCCAGGGCAGCCAGCCTCCGTATTCGATCATCTATTTGATCAGCCGGATATTCGGATTCCCTTTTGTGCACCTTCGCATCTCCGTTGAGCCTCGCCTTCAGGGAATGGATTTTCATCCAGACCGTACGGTCACCACAGGGGAATTCTTCCAAAAAAAACCACAATCGATCGTTCATTGGTCATCATCAAAGAAACGATCCGATTCGGCTCCTCCCATATCGATGGAAATTCACCACCGCCGCAGTTAGGGGATGTTGAGTGCAACAGTCACTCGAAGAGTCAGATTGCAACCCCCGTCGCGTACACATACGCTGTCGAGTCAAATTTGAATCACCAGCAAGTGCGCAGGAGTCGAAGGTTTTCTTGTCGTTACGGTCGTCGCTTGTGGGTATTACAATAGCAAGTGCGCAATATTAATTCAAAGACTTTGTGAAAAGATTATTGACTGTGAATTTTGATGTTAAAATTTAAACTCATTCTATAGTGCAAACTCCTCGTGAAAAGATTGTTGATGGTGAACCTCAATGTCCGAATTAAGCTTTATATAGTACAAACTCTTTGCGAAAAGATTATTGACTGTGAACTTTAATGTTTAAAATAAACTCTTTATATAGTACGAACTCTTTGTGGAACTTATTTTTCGATAATAAAGAAATAAACGAGTATACAGCAGAAATCCTCCACTGCCTTTTTATTTATCTTTCTTCTCGGTGCTTGTGTTTTTAGAGACAATTTTAGTGAGGAAATCGTTTGTGGGTGATAGGTGAAAACCCGTGTTCATGTCAGGCACATCCACTTATACTCCACATGTGCATTGCGGCTAAATAAATAGACGGCCATGCATCGAGGAAATTGTGCTAAAAGGAAAGATGAGACAAGGGCATAATAAAGTCTCGGATGAGTGATGCCCTTGCGTAAATAGACGCATAGCCAATAGAAAAAGGTGCTAATGGATTGGGATACTTTATACGATGAAAATTGTATATCGTATCTTGGGTCGGTGGAAGAAACGAATCCCTTGTCTGCATTTGTATATGCAGGGTAATTCGTTTGTGGCAAAGCACGAAATTGGTGATTGTTTGTATTTAGGAAATGCTGGAGATGCGGTAATTGTTTGTCGATTGAACAAACGAATCGCTGGTCGGTTTGTTGCATCGGTAAAAACAAACTGTCTGACATTGCATTTTAATGATGACAAAGGGTGCAGAATGGCATGGGATTTCAATATAAACCCTCTAACCACAACATCAATAAAAGCTCTTGTCGTGAATGTAAATTCACTAATAAGAACTGAGAGAAGAGCCAATCTTTTCAACCTGTTGCAAGTTGAACAGCCTGATGTATTTCTGGCGGGGGAAACAAAGTTAAACCAGAGACACAAGATATGGCATAAAAACTACGATATATATGAGGGGGGGGATCCCTCATAAAGTTATATATAGTGGAGAAGTACGCAGGTTCCGGGTGCTGGAAGCCTGTATCGTCCGCATACCCCTTCAGCAAGGAAGGGGTTTGTATGCGATTGCGGTCTACGCACCTGAGGAGCACCAACAAAACCTATTTATAGCGGAGCTCGAGACACTCTTTCGATGCTTACAATTGCACCTGGACAAAAACTACTTTATCCTAGGGGGAGATATGAACGCCACGCATAGAAATTGGGGAAATTATATATCTAATGCCAGAGGAAATCAGTTGGCTGGCTGGTTAGATCAGTTTCATATTGAATATAGAACTGACCTGCTAGCTACCGAATATCCATCGTTCCCTAGAGATAGATCGTTCTTAGATATCTTGCTAATCGGCTCACGACTGAGATTACTTAACACCAATAGACGAAACACAAACTGTTTAGGGACAATTGAATACGATAGTGACCACTGTGCATTCACGGCAGTAATAGAGCTTCCGAACGAGCTCGCAGATCTGGAGGAATTCGTGACCCCACAACCCTATAACTACGGGGCAATGCGATGGCCGCGGTTCACCAGATCATTAACAAGAGAACTTCGTTCGAATGACTTTAATCTGCCAGTAAACAGAAACCTGACTAATGTCGAAATCGACAAATACATTCAACAAATGGACGAAACCGTAAAACGAACAATGGACAAAACAATTCCCAAAACAACAGTTACAGATCACACTAACATGTACAGAAACGCAACAATAAACGCACTCCACAGGCAAAAGAGCAGACTGCTATCGAAATTAAAACAATTACACAGACAGTTTACAGACAGACAAGACCAGGAGATAATATCACGGAAATCCCGATTAAAAAACCTCCAACAATTACTTAAAGCTAATTATAGATTAGCAACAAATTTGTATTGGAACAACAGAATTCGAGCTATAAAAACTAATAACCCGAATATGTTCCCACAAATAAATAAAATATTCAGGAGAAATAATCAAAATGAGATTCAGTGTCTCCAAATTCTACGTACTGAGGTAAACAAGCAGCTGCTAACCAACATTGGCATAGATGCAGAGAACGCTATCCTCAATAGTGAGCTCTTCGTGATCGAAGATCCTTTGGAAAAGGTGAACGCTTTGGGAGCTGTCTTTCAAGAAATGTACAAGGTGAATGAAAGCATTCACCGAAATCACGACCTGGTGGATAGAGTTCTACTCAACCACCTGCACCTCCGGAATGAAATTTCACTTTGGCAATCGGAGAATCCGGGTTTTACCGAATTCAGTGAAGATAATCTGTCAATTGACATTAATGCCAATGGTGTAGTGGCTAATAGCCTTCTAATAACAAGGGAAGGAATCCAGAGTATCTTCGGCTCATTAAGAAGCAAAAAGTCAGTGGGAATAGATGGAGTACCTAACATCGTACTCAAGAACCTGCCCCCAATGGCAATAGATATATACACGGTCCTGTTTAACAACGCGTTGAATAATGCATATTATCCCGCGCGTTGGAAAACGGCAATCATTCAGCCCATCGCAAAAAAGGGCAAAGACTGCACAAACCCAATGAACATGCGTTCGATAAGTTTACTCCCAAGCATCAGTAAAGCATTTGAAAAAACCATTAACAAAGCTCTGGTAAAATGGGTAGACGACAACAGCATTATTCCAAATAACCAGTTTGGCTTTAAGGCGGGTCATGAAACCACACATGCCGCAGCTAAACTGGTCTCCGACATACAATGGAATAAATGTAGGAACCAATGCACAGGGGCCTGTCTGATCGACTTGGAGAAAGCCTTTGGTACCGTCTGAATCGAAGGGTTGTATTACAAACTGGTCAGACATGGCATACATAAGCCTTTACTATATGTACTTTACGATATGTTAAAAGGAGGTTCGTGGTCAAACGTGGTAATGTGACCTCTAATAAAACGTATAATATCAAGAATGGCTTGCAACAGGGCGCGGTACTCTCTCCGATTCTTTTTAACATTTACATTAGCGACTTAATAGAAGCACTTCTGCAGGCTATTGCGTACGCAGACGATCTCATAATTTACAGAACAGCTCCGAAAGTTGAGATCACAAATAGGTTAATACAGCGAGACTTCAACAAAGTGCAGCGCTATTGCAATGACTGGAAACTTAAGATCAACTTCCAGAAATGTGAAGCCATCCTATTTAGAACTCCATTATATAAAGCCACGTACGACACAAGGAAAAACTGGCGAAAGCTAGTTATCGTGGGACCGCATGAAGATAAACTGGAAACCAAGAGTTTAGTTAAATACCTGGGCATCTGGCTAGACCACAGGTTGTAATAATGGGGGGTTCTTTGGGTAAGCTTAAAAGAACCCACTCAGTGATATTCCTATATTATATTCAAATAGACACTTTGTGCGGATACAATATCGTCTCCACAATCACTTGTGAGCTTCCTGACCTTCACATAAACCAATTTTGGTTATTCATTTATCCATCGAGATAGAAATGAGCCTCATCGCCGAACAACATTGTGTTTCAAAAATAAACTTTTTGTATAAAGTTTATTGGTTTAAGTTTACGGTTTAGCTGCTTTTCCCGTAAAAGATATAATATCTCAACTTCTAAAACGACCCATTCAACGAGCCGTTTCTGTTCTACCTGCAATTGATTGATACTACAGTTATAGAGTACTAGAAATTATTTGCTTCAGAACATTAAGGTAACTAATTAAAACTAAACTTATTGCTTGACTTCATTCAGTATTACACTCATTTTAAGAACAGATGCGGGACAAAACTTTGAGTCTATTGTGGGCATAATCTTACTAGTTACAATTCAGCAGTCAAACTTTGTCCTAAGGACATAAGGATCAACCGGCCATAAACTCGATTCTGTTTTTATGGGAATTCATGGTCTTTGGACTCTCACGTATGGAACTCAAGTATGTGTCCGTGAGCTCATTGTAACTCAGATACATATCTTTCGTGCAACAATTGAGGAGCTGTAATAAAATTCGTTTTATAAGGTGCATTGAAATGTTGACCTTGGCCTTTTATTTTTATGATTTAACGAGCATTGTGATATCTCATGCTTTTTTATGAGCTTTCTCGTACGTACTTGGGGAACTGCCTTTGGAAGGTGAAAGCTGTTGCTTATTGGTTTTATGAAGCCACCCAACTAATTCGGGTTATGGATTAGCAGTATCGATACATATTAGATCTGCGATTAAATTGCGATTGTCCTTAAAGCATTCTTAACAGGAGCACGAGAATAATGAAAAAGTTGTTAACATATTTGAAATATATTTTGTGGTGGACAGTAAAAAGTAATCTACTAGTTCATAAAATGGTAATAATAAATCTAGTTTATTTCCATTTCATAGTTTGGTATACGTACTTTTATTGACGTTGACGCTTAGGGAGTATTTTGAGACACGTTTATTGACTTACATTTAGGGTAATATAATGCCCTACGAAGAGCTGGCGTTTATTCTGTGGATCGTACTATTCGTTGTCATTATAACCTTGGGCACATGTGGTAGGTTGGAAAAAGGTGTGCTATGGTCTGTTTATGAAGCTCTGGTCACAGTTCAGGTGTGAAAGCTGAAGATGGTACAGATTGTAGATTGCTACACTGTCATAAAAGTAGTAGAATCGTTTTTATTTATTTGTTTATTTATTAATTTTTTTTTTTTTTTTGTAGAATGCCGGAAATCTTCAAAAGATACCCCAGGACCGATACATGCCGCTTATTTGCCGACTGCAAGCACCTCTCGCCAGCACATATTCCCATTGTTCGCAGAGAAAATTTGTAAGTACATCTATATCTGTTACTCAGCTCACATGATGTCACACAATAGTAAGCCGTTTGTTACGAACTATGCTTCTGTGTGGTAGAAGTTGGCTGTGCCGGCGTACGGCACTGGGTTTGCTCCTATCCCCATCCGTCTGTCACTAAAAGTTTCGACAATGTTCCGCCAAACACCGTCAGAAAACACCCGAAAAGTCATCACCCGAACAAATAAAACACTGACGCACAGGTTTGTTATTATTAAAGTTTTTTATTTCGCGTTTGCGCGATTGATAATTGCATTTAACAATTAGAACTCGCGCAGCAGACTCACACGATGCGACTCGACTTTACTTCACACACGATTAAAAGGACGCACAGAAACAACATATGAGGCGTTAAACTCACTTTAATTGAAAGCACGCTTACTGCACTCGACTTAATTATCTGCGCTTCTCCGCCACGTGACGGAGACCGGGAGCGACAACGACCACGACCTGCTCGGTCGTTGGATGTAAAAGGACTCAAAGATTCAACTTTCGTTTGGGGTGAATTTGTGGTGTGGTGGTAGATATCCTCTCCACTAAGGATATGAATTTGCTTACCACCAGAGAAACGTAAAGTCTCTCCTGGTGGAATAGAGAACCATATCTCGTAATGGAGATCATGGTGGTATGTGTGTGATCGTTCAGATCTGTGTGGTTTACATAACGCTTGCAGGTCAAAAGCGAAACGAAACCTAGACAAGGGATTCAGACAAACGAAGAAGCAACCTAATGCATCGTCCGGCAATGAGGGTCGGCTGAGTAAATAACAGCCACTCGTTATATGTTAAAAGGGATTGAAATAATGGAGATAGCATATCGTATCTCTGCCGACTGGGAGAATCGGACTCCTTTGTTTGCATATGTTTATGCTATTGAATCCAAACCGACGGCTAAGCGCGACGTCGGTGATTGTTTGAAGATTCAAACAAAGAAATATTTCCGAGAGAAGTACTTGCAGCTGAATCGATAGTTGCAAGTCTTCGGAAAGTAATTTAGATGGATACACAATGACGGTTGTGTATACCATCTGTGTGAATGTGGCATCTATGGCGACGGCAGGGTCGAACTATAGTGTGAATATTTACTTTAATTGGAAATTCGGTTTTTGGGTCGCTAATGCAGATATGCATTGAAAATGTATGAATGCCCATGTAGGAAAAATTCCTTGCAGCATTTCCAGGTAATGGATTGAAAACATTAACTATCCTTGGGAAGGGAATGTTTTCAGGTGCCAATGCGATTGCATTGGCGGGAGACAATGGGAGTTGGATTGTGGATATTGGGGGTTTTTAGGTAAGGGGGGCGTGGGGTTTGGCGAAACCGCCACACTTATTTTCAGCTTAGCATCTCATCTTATCGAAGTAACTGATCGTCTCAGATGAGGCAAGTGTTAAGTTAGCCAGCCTTGATGTCTTTTGATTTATATTTGTATGTTGAGGAAGGTGTGGGTGTTTTACTAGCGCGCCTGCAAGGACGCAGCTTCAGTAGAAACACCACCGTTGAATTCTCCACAAAAATTGCCCCAATGCACGCTGATCTCCACACTAATGTTCACAAAAACTGTGCACAACCGAAGACAAGAAAATGAAACGCAGGAGTTGATGTTTGATTCTTTATTCAACAAAAACACAAATGCTATCCGATGCTATACGCTTGTCCGCAGTGTAAAAAAACAAATCTGCATCATATGTACACTGGTAGTTCTTAGTGCGGCAAATATTACACGGGACACTTAAGTTCTCTATACTGTTTATATTCCATAATTCACAAGGTTGCAGTTTACGGAAAGGCAGAAAGGCTTGTACACGTACTTCTCACTTGTAGTGATCATACATAGAGTTAGTAAATAACGGACACTTGATGTACCAAATAAATCGGCGCACAATGACACGGTGAACATTAACGACAGAAACACACAACACTCGTAAGATTTTAATTTTTCCAATAATGAATTTCCGCAAGAGTGTATTTGCGCACGAATCGATACGCGACTCTATAAATTCTCAAAACCACTACAACGCGACGACCTCAACTTGTCTGCTCGACTCTTAACGTTTGACTCCCTGGTAATATTTAAAACATAATCCGCTGTTGAATTGATGTCCGTTGAGAACGATAGATAGATTTTGACTCCTCGTGATGTTGCCGTCAACATCCACTAGGCGCCATGGAGATGAATTTCCCTCGATCTGGGAGGAGCAACTCCGATCTTTTCATTGGCGTCGGCCAATGGGCGATCGGTTTGAGTTTTGTTGGCAAGTTTCCATGGGGGACCGTACAGGTCAGGATAAACACCCAATCGTTGGAAGTCATGGCAACGCAGATGCGAAGGGAGCATGAAAGAAAATCTAAATTGCCCGGCTAATCAAATAGATGATCGGATATGGGGGCTGGCCGACTTGTTTGCTTTAAAGAATCCATCATAGGGTATGCGTACTGATACGATGGTTTAAACAACAATCATGGGTCGTGTGGTAACTCGATGATCGTTCGCTACTTGGGTGACCGGTCATGAGGAATTTAACTTGCAGATGTGCAAGCATACGACTTACCCAGGGTGGCTATGGACCAACGGATGGTAGATAAGATAAACACAGTGAGGTTACTGTGTGCCTGGTTTAGCCGTGGTGACATGGGAGCATTGTGGTGTTTACTTGAGGGGGGAACCTAATGTAAAATGAAATTTTTTAGCCATTTTTTGTTTTTTCCTAAATTGATAGGAAATTTCCTCAAAAATAAGAGAAAAAAAGTTAGAAAGTGATCCGAGATCTGCCTGTACTTTATTTTCAAAAGAAAGTAAACAGTCTAATTGGGCGGAGCACTCAAATAGTCGCGCGAATTACGTTTTCTTAAACTCCACTTGAGTGAAATGAAGGAAAACACTTCTAAATAAAATTTATATTTTATTCAATTTTGAATTTAAGAAACGTCTGCTCTTCAGAGTGCCGTTTTGTAAACTAAACTTACTCTAACATAAAATCTTATATCTAGGTTTATTTCTCTACGTTGCAATATAATATCTTCCTCACAATGGATATTATATTGCAATTAGTGTAATATTCATTTTCGTGTTTCCATGAGTTCTTGCTAATTATCTTTGAGTTTGTTCATCTGGATGAAATGTGCAATTAGGTAACATATGTTGTGATATACATTATATTCTAATTTGGTTATTCCTTATTTTATGTTTCTTTGAATTTTTGTTATTTGTTACCTTTTGAGTATTGTTCTTAATAATATTTCTGTCTGGACAAAATGTATAATTGGGTTATTCCATATTTTTATGTTTCTCTGAATTTTTTGTAGTTTGTTAATATACCGTTTGAGTTTTGTTCTTAATAGTATTTCTGTTTAGGCAAAATGTGTAATTAGGTTACACATTTTGGTTGATGGGTTTTTGTGTCGTCAAGGATTCTTTGACGTAACACGCGCTCGTCGGACGCTCGGCCTTTCGGTTCAGACCAGAACAGTTTGAAGGAGAGGAAGGTCTACTCTATGGCCTTGGAATCGCAGATTAGCAAAAAAGTGCGGTAAGTTAGAACGAATTACGAATTTTTTCACGATTTTTCTATTACTCAAACTTGACGAGCTGAGTCGATTGGGTTGGTATGGTTCATGTAATATGAACGAAATGATTTGACGATGTGCATGCTTGCTGGGGTTTTACTTTCAGGTGAGAGCTAATGAGAGGTAGCTTACGCTGCTCGATTGCACGTAAGTAAAGTGGCTTGTAGAGTGAGGGGAAGGCAGGTTGATTTAAGGAAATGGGTGGTTCTCAGGGAATGAGTTAAAGAACCCCCACATAGGTTTCCATATTTGTTACCATTGTCTTGGCTAAAGTTCTTTATTTGTATGCGTATTCGCAGGCGATGCTCTTGTGAAGCAGTGCCTTCCTTAACTGCGATGTCGGGTAGTTTCTTTCCAACCATGACATTAACGGAATTTGAGGATACCGGATGGAAAACGCAACATGTTTTTAACGATGACACCCTGTGTGATGACTTCCTTCATGGGTAATGCCAAGTTATCGGCTTCCTAATGTGGGGACGCAGTCTTCCAACATTGGGTTCCAGTTTTGTAGAGCATGGCATCACCTTGCCGTTCTAGTATTCGTTTTCCGTAGGTGTTTTTTAAAAGAACGACAATACCAAGATATTGCTTAGAAGGACTAAATCTAATGACGTGTCCTTCTATTTCTATATCAATGTGTTCCTTATTCTTGGGACTGCTTATTTATACTGCCTCGATCTTATGTGCATTTAATGCTGTGGATTGTTTCGGCATCTAAATATTTAGCTACAGCCACTATCGTTATGTCATTTGTATAGCCAATGATTCTTACTCCTTTTGGCGCACGTGGTGAAGAGGCTGCTGAAGACTTTTGGTTTTTTAGGTAAAGCAGCCCCCACTACAGTATTGAGAATTTCATCCTGTCTGGCGTCTTATTGTTTTTAATGACCTTTGCTGCTGTAAGCACATTTTCGGTGGTAACTGTTGTTGTTCTTGATGTGCCATTCCTGTTGCGGTCCTATTAATCCTTCCGGAAGAGATCTTCAAAGATTCTGGACAAGTCACTTTTGTCCCTTGGCATTTCACTGTGTCAGTATGAGTGATACAGTGATCGAGTTCGGACGTGTTTGCAATTCGCTTATTGAGTGAAATTAAAAAGTTGTTTTTGTGAGTCCGGGAGCGTTTAAAACACAAAAGCTATTTATAAATAAATGCCATCGATAAAACAGTCAAAGCAAAATGAGGATATATTATTTGATTTAGTAGACCAAAACAAAAAAAAAAAGACAAGACAGTCAAAACAAAGAAACTGCAAATCAAACAAACAAAACATATAATAAATGTGAAAAGAGTCTAGTGAACTGCAACAAAAAAAAAAAAAATCTAAATCCAAAACTGATCTCCAGTGTCAAAAAAAAAAAAATTGGCGGCGAGAGGGCCGACTTTAGCGAGACGGGACAGATGTGTCCTTCATCTTGTCTCTGACTTCTGGTCATCTTGCGATAACCAGAATCACCCACATCCGTGAGGATGTTGGCCTCGGTCTCGCGATATCTGAAAAGAAAAGAAAAAAAGAGGGGGGAGGGGGGGTATCCAGGTGTTCTCTAACTACTTGTATAGGGGGATGGTGGGAAAGAAATCATACAAGACCGGTAGGTCGTGGGTGCGGTAGTAAACGCAGATCACGTCTTTGGCGTCTGATAAACTGCGCTTGGGTCGGTGTGTATGTTTGTGTTTGTGCCGTCTTGTATTGTGCGTTGGTGTGTGTGGTTTGTTAGTAGTAGACCCTATGGGATGGGTCCAGGAATCCTCTATTATAGAGGGGTATGTTGTTGGGAAGGGTGCTTTCTTCAGTTTTGTACTGAAGAAGAAATTGTGGAGAATCGATCTCCAGTGTCATACTTACTTCAGTTCATTTATACTCGCCGCGTACACGTGTGTGTGTGTGTCTTCCACAAAAGTGAGTGCTGGCGTGTCTGCCGCCGTGTACATACCGAACGATAAAAAAAAATGGTGTGTGTTAGTGTGTATGCGTGTAAAAGCAGATGTCCCTGCATGTTGCTTCACAAATAAAACATTAGATCTAACGGTGGCAACTAATAATAATGGAAAAAATAAAAGCTGTGCTAAAAGTGATTTTAAAGAGGAGGCCCAAAGCCCAGCCAAACCTCCTTGCCAAACGGCATAAAGTCAACTCTAAGATAAGAACTTTCATAGAAGGAATGACCACTCCTGATAAGCCACATTATTCCGGAGAAGGGAATAAATTGAAGAAACTGGCAACAGAAGACCACCAAACCAGCAACAGAGAAATGAGTGAGATAGATGTCAAACGTGCTCAATTTATTGCCGAGTTATACAAAAAGAAAGAGGAGCTCTCCAAAAATAAGAACGATTTGGAGCGACAAATTAAAGAAGCCCTATCGGAAAAGGAAACACTACAGCAAGAGCAGAAACAACAACAGCATCAGCAGCAGAATCAACAACTGGGAAAACGGCAAGCAGCAGCCAATAAGAAGGAGCAAGTGCCTCCCATCATAGTTAGCTTTATGGATGCTAAGGACCTCATTAACTTAGATAAGTTAACATGTAGAAATTTCAAAATAAAAAATTTAAGTAACAATAAAATAAGTTTTTCATGTGATAGTTTAGATGACTATCATAAAATTAAATCTGCTCTAAGGGAAGCAAGTAGCAAGTACTTCACGTACACA
Organism: Microdon myrmicae; assembly: GCA_963931805.1. Classification (NCBI taxonomy): domain Eukaryota; kingdom Metazoa; phylum Arthropoda; class Insecta; order Diptera; family Syrphidae; genus Microdon; species Microdon myrmicae. The sequence continues at coordinate 35,373,381 of OZ007501.1, read as the reverse complement.
CCTAAATCGGAGAAACCTGTCTCCATGTTACTTAAAGGAGTTGATCCTTCTTTTTTCTCCGAAGAACTCCTCTCGGAACTACAAACTGTCGAAAATAACAGTTTAAAATTTACTGATGTGAAGCCATTCTCCACTTCTCTCTCCCGAAGTCGCAACCGCAAGTTGCCGTTCTTCATTGTCTCCCTAAATCCCAACAGCAAAGTCGATGGACTTAGGAATATTAAAGTTATTTTCCACCAAACAATAATTTGTTGTTGCAGATTCGGCCACGTTGCATCTAACTGTTGTATGGAATTTAGATGTGTAAAGTGCCAAAACAATCATACTGTAGGAGAATGCCCCTTAGGTAAAGAACAGGTTCAGGATAGTAGCAAACTATCTTGCGTCCTGTGCAAAAATACAGGTCACCCGGCCAACTTTAGAGGTTGTCCGAAATTCCAACAACTAAAAGCCAAGTTAGAATTTCAAAAAAAAAAAAACAACTTGAAGAAGAGACACGAATGAAGGTTCGTTCTTATAATAACTTCGTTGCACCTAGTGTATCATTCGCTCAAATTGCCGGTAGTCCATTAAACTCAAACTTCGCGGCACAGGGAAGTAATGTCACAAAATCTTCCGCACCTAGCATATCATTTTCTCAAATGGCTAGTAATCCAATTAATACAACGGCGGTAGAACTTTCACGCAACGTCATAAAAGCGCCCGCTCCAGAGGCAAATTCAGATATAAGAGCAATCCTGTTAGCCATACAAGAACAGATTGCTGGATTTGAAAAAAAAAAAAAAAAAAAACTGACTGCAGCCCGAATAGCACAATGAACTATCCAACTAATTTAACACTAAAAATTATTGCTGTGAATGTGAATTCACTAAACCACGTGGAAAGGAGGCATAATCTCGGTAACCTGATTGAAGCCGAATGCCCCGATGTGCTTCTAGCTAGCGAAACCAAGCTAAACCACAGGCACAAATTGGGCTACAAAAACTATAAAGTCATTAGACGAGATCGTCCATACGCCACACAAGGGGGTGGAGTTGCTATCTTAATTAAGAAAGGCATTCACCACAAGGTCGTTTATAGCACAGCTGTACACAATTTTCAGTTGTTGGAAGCTTGCATTATAGATATACCTTTGAAAAGTCATAGGCATCTATACGTGATATCCGTGTATGCACCTGAAGCTCCTCAGTGTTCGCAATTTATCAGCGAACTGGATACCTTTTTTCGTAATATCAAGTTAGACTCGGAAAACAATTATTTTGTTCTGGCGGGAGATTTCAACTCCAAACACAGTGCTTGGGGTGATATAACGCGGAGCACAAGAGGTAATGCACTATTCAACTGGTGGGAAGCCAATGCAACAGAATATAAACTAGAATTGTACGCTACAAGTACACCATCTTATCCAAGGGGAAACTCCTTTCTGGACTTACTTATGATGGACGAGAGACTACAATTTTTAGGCACGTACCTAAATACTCGAAATTGCCTTCGCACAATCGGGTATGATAGTGATCCCCATAGCCCAGAAATAAAGACAATTAAGTCATTTATTAAAAACGTTCTAAAGCTGATCCGTGACAACTACAGATCAGTAATTAATGAAGAATGGAAACGTAAAATTCTCTCCATTAAAACCAGTGGTGGGAATATGTTTCCGCAAATAAATAAAGTATTTAGAAAAAAACATCATAATGACATTCCCTGCCTTCGAGTCCCGAGGACTCCCGACAATTTTCAAATATTGCTGAACGCAGGACTCACCCCGGAACACATCAACTCCAACGAAGAACTAATAGTAGTCGAGGTGTAATGGTTTTGTGGTTCACTCACTTACCGGTTCTGACGTCGAAACTTCGTACCCCTTTAAGGTGGCTTATGGTACGTTCTCCTTGGACTGCCTTGGTTTCTTTTTGATGGGGGGAACCACGAAAACACATCAATTTATTTTTAAGGTGTTTATTTCCTTTTATACATCATACTGGGTTCTTATAGAACAATTAATTCTTATTACACTCTCTTCTTATTGTTTATTATACATTATTATTGTTTATTATTGTTTATTATACATTCGCAAAACTATTATATATTTTATTAAAACTTTTACAGTCTCTTAACAACCGCCCATCACACACTATCCACTGTATGCAACTTATATTTTATTAAAACTTTTTCATTTTCTTAACAACTGCTCATCACACACTGGAGCGCACCTGAAGTTGGTTAAACACGAAGCAATACTCTTAGTTAAGACACTGAACAGATAGCAACTAGAAACTCAGTCGATATATTAAAATAACCCGACACACGATTTTTCAACCTCAGCACGTTACTTGCTTGTTGCCAACTCTCAACCAACAACTCTTGAACTCGGTCTCGGTCGTAATTCCAAACACAACTCTGAACCAAGAACTCTCCTCTCCGTTCTCGACTAGCCTCCGAACCCAATTTCATTCTCGTCTCATTCTTTTTGTTAACATCGAAATCTGGTTTTCTTCGGCAGATAAAAGGATATCTCATTTGCCTGGTCTGATTCTTTTTTCGGTAAAGAAAAATCTATAGTGCTTTTATTGCGCATGTTGTTTTCTTTAACCGAATGGGCAAAGATTTGTTACGTGGGAAACCGATTGAAAGAAAGATCAATAGCGCCCAGGCGAACGTGCATTTGGTTTTATTGCCTGTTGTTTGTTTTAACTTAATGGGCAAGGATCTTTTCCGTGGGAGACTGATTGAAAGAAAAGATCAATAGCGCCCAGGCCAATGTGCATTTTGTGTTATTGCCTGTTGTTTGTTTTAACTTAGTTGTGTTAAAACGGAAACTGGCGCTGGTTGTTTTAATGGTTTTAGGTAACCATTTTTCTGAGGGATGATAAAATTGCTGGGGCACATTTTTATGTTTCTCAGTGGTTTTGTTTGAAAGACGGCATCTGGCCTGCACATTTGGCTCTTAGGGGTTGTTGTGGTGAACCCTTGGTTCAATGATTATATTTCCTAGTTTTTTATGTGAGAAAATTGAACGTTCAGTTCAATTTGCTTGGGGTGTAATTGATTAGCGCAAATTGAACGTTTAGTTCGATTTGCTTGTTATCCATTTATGTGGAACCATTTGTTTTATGGGCTAATGTTTTCGTTGTTTTAGGCGAACGTGTAGTTCAATTTATGATGCCTGTTTTTTGGCTTAGTTAATGTCACATCTTTTAAGTGGATGTTCTTGGCGTGTATCACCGTTAGTGGTGGAGGCTGGCTACACAGAGGTAAGTGTTAGGGGATGGGTGGTTGTGGCCGTGTGGGGGGTTTCTCTATTCTACATGAGAAACAACACACAATTCCAACCAACATTTCCACCTAATTTCGACCGCTTTCAGCGCGTCATACTTACCAATTTCCTTTATATGTATTCTCCTGTAAAACATTTCAAACGGACGTATAGATAAACTCATCATCCTTTGCAGATAATGCATAATTGAGTTTAGCTACATAAATGTCATACGGCAACTCCATTCTTGCTAACCATGAGTTTCCCATCGGAAATCTCATAATGTCGGTTAGCAACAACAAGTCTAAAAGAACGACGCTGTTGCATCATAGCAAAATAGCTGGGGTAATTTCAGCGTCATAGAGTCTGGTTCTCACGCGAATTATTTCCCAAACATCAGCGGCGTCCTATCGACTTTCCCTCAGATCACCCATTCGCTTGGGATCAACGATCTCTCTTTGCAGGAGAGTAACATCCGCTAGGGTTCCCTCTCATTCGTATTTCTTTCCACGGTTCAATGCGCTTTAACTACACCATAGCCGTACCACTGGGTCAGTAGGTCGTGTCAGTAGCTGCATCTGATACCAACACACACAACCAAAGCTACCGCGAGATCACAGCATATCATGTTTTCTGTTCTCTCATTCTTCGTGTCCGTCAATTACCCTATTAACAAAAGTTACTTATACTTTGACGGGCGTGAGGTTGAGAGAGCAGAGGCGTGGTCTCTTTTGGTTGCCCTGTGTGTAGAAAGAAATATGAATTTCAACCCTAATTCACACCAGTCGCTAACCATCACCCAAACGGAGCACACATCTCCTGAGTCACTATTCAACCGTCATTGTGGTCAGTCTCGCTGGCGTTAAGAGTCGCTATCCAAACACTATAGAGGTTAGTTCCGCCATACATCGAAGTCGAGTCGCTCGGTTTTCTTTTATTTTATATTTTTCATATATACATAAGGAGGAAAGTGCTTAAGGATAGAAATAGTGATATTTTCAAGACATACGTTGTTTCCGTACTTAATGAAGCAGACCGTGAGATAGAATCTGCATGATAAGAAAACTAATATTACAAGAAAACCTCATGTACTAAAGAAGAAGTGAACTTTCTTAATTTCAATTTGCACGTGCTTTTATAGAATAAATCAAACAAAAAAACTACATCAGTGTGTTTTCAATTGTTCGTGTCTTCCTTGGTGAACTATTTTCGTCAGAGCAACAGTGTTGTGGGATTAAGTGAATCCTATGCCATACGTTGGCATCCATACTTCAACCCCCACAGCCGTAACAGAGGATCCGCAAGAGAAAGCGAACTCTATTGGCGCCTGTTACGAGGCAGTACATGAAGTGAATGAATCCATTCATTCTAACCTCGATATCGAAAACAGAGCTATCCAAAACCATATTTCGCTGCACAATGAACGTCAAAGTTGGCATTCCGAAAACAAAAGTTTCACCATCTTCAGTGAAAACAATAGAGCGGATGCGCCGCTTAGAAATTTGCACACAAATATATTTGTGAATAAGAATGAACTCATTGACATCCTTAGATCCATTAAAAACAAGAAATCCATTAAAGAAAAGAAAGAAGAGATGGTATTCCGAATACAGTTCTTAAACGTCTGCCTCTGGAAGCGGTGAAAATTTACACTACCTTGTGCAATAACGCTCTAAATAATGCATACTTTCCAAGACGTTGGAAAATAGCAGTAGTCCATCCCATCCCCAAAAAGGACAAGGACAGGAGCAATACCGCTAACCCTCGCTCGATTAGTCTGCTTCCAAACATTAGCAAAATATTCGAGAAAATAATAAATAAAGCATTGATAAAATGGTGTGATGAAAACGACATCATTCCGAATAACCAGTTTGGCTTTAGAGCGGGGCACGACACAGTTCATGCTGCTACAAAACTTGTTTCCGATATACAGTGGAACAAGGCAAAACGACAATGCACAGGCGTATGTTTGGTTGACTTTGAAAAGGCCTTCGATACCGTATGGTTAGAAGGACTTGTATATGAGTTATCAAATCTAGGTTTGCCTGAATATCTGTTATACATCATTTACGACATGGTAATGGATAAGCAATTTGTGGTAAAATGTGAGGACAAAATCTCCAATAAAACTTTCCATATTAAAAATGGAATACAGCAGGGAGCCGTGAATTCTCCCATTCTCTTCAATATTCATACTAGTGATCTAGTTGGGTCTCTTTAGGGGTACATTCTCATCAGTAAGGCCGAAAAATAGGCTATTTTCATGTTTTTTTTTTGTTGAGGAAAGTAATAAATCTAGACACTCGCGATTTTTCAGGTATATTTATTGTACTTTTAAGTAGTAGTTTTAAAAAATTTTCAATTAATTTCATGATAACCCCGAGGTAGGGGCACGTTGCGCCGTAGACCGCTGCGAAATAAAGGACCTCGATGGCGACTGTCCTACAGGTCATAAGATTTATCTGAAACAAAAAATGGAAAAAGGTTACTTGTTTAGTATGAGGGTGGTTATGGCATGAACCACAAAAAATGAAATCTATCCAAAAATAACAAAATGGCGACGTTTTGAAATTTATGTGCGCTTTTAATGAATGTTTTCGTTCTTTTTTTTGTTTATAAAAAAATCCATTTACAACGTATCGGCATTCATGCGATAGAGAGTTCAATTACGCGTATTTACAAAAAAAAACATTAACATTCGGTGAAAATTGAATTGCCAGCTCGAAAAACGTTGTTTTCCAGATAACGCGTTTAAAGTTTTAAGTGTAGTTATTTCGACATACTACCTGCTTTGACTCAGCCGGCTCGGAGGCTCATAACTTTTTAACCGTTACGAATTTCGATTATTCCTGTTAACATGATATTCTAGACAGTTATAGCCATTGAATTCCGCAAAAATTTGACCCAACTGATGAGAATGTACCCTTTATCATGCTATTGCATATGCCGACGATATTGTAGTGTACAGATCAGAAAAAAAAAATCGATGCACTTAACAGACTTCTTCAAGACGACTTCAATAAAGTCAAACGCTTTTGTGACGATTGGAAATTGAAAATTAACTTCCAAAAAACCGAAACCATCCTTTTCAGAACACCTCTTTCTGCAGCTTCAAGAGATACAAGGCATAATTGGAAAAACTTTTCCATTGTAGGAAGCAATAATCTTCTGCTGCAAATGAAAACTGTCAGGACCTTGGTATCTGGATGGACATACTTTGATAAGCACGTAGCAGCTGCCCTTTCCGCAGCTAAAAGTGCATATGCAAAGACAAGAAGTCTGTTTAGAAATAGTCTAGATCACAAAGTTAAAATAATTTCGTACTCAGCATTTATCCGTCCAATATTATTGTATGGTTGCCCGGTAACGTTTCCCCATCCTACGTGGAAAAGTTTCGCATGTTCGAGAGGCAGTGCTTGCGTTCCTGCCTCGAATTACATAGAGCACCTGAGTCTCAATACAGGAAATTCTATCCTAATAAGACACTGTATGACAAATCAGGACTAAATAGGATAGACAATTTCATTATCAAAATTATTCGTGATCACACTGCAAGGGCAATGTGCAGCGAAAATAATCTTATCTCAGGAGCATACTACCCCAATGACATGTACCTGGAGAATACACTCCAAAATGGGTTATCCCACCAGAAGCGTTCCCTCTCTTGGATAGAAAAGGTCTTATCCAAAGCAAGCACGGAGTCCCTATTATTTACCACGCTTTTCGTGGTGCCAGGGACAAACGGATTCTTTATAACAGTGATATATCAAATGCTGCAGTTGACTTGCGCTTTAGCATGGCCAGAGGCGATAGAGATAAATCTATAAATGACCGATCCCATCGCAACTGGTGGTGGATTGACAATGAAGAAAGGATTTAAATTCTCCAAATATAGTAAGATCTTCTGACGCTACGCCTTCCCTCCCTCATTTCCCTTTTCATATTTATTTATTTTTCTTTTCATTTCCATTTTTCATTTAGATTCCTTTTCGTTTTAAAATTTTTTTATGTTAACATTTTTGTTAATATTTTTTTTTTGTAAACTTTTTTTTATCTTATGTTATTATTAAAAAAAAAAAAACAATAAGCCAATACAGAGAGAGAACTTCTTCCTTAAATATTCGGTTAACAGGAAATATATAAGAATATAAAAATATCATTGTACGCCGAAAGGCATTACACAAAATTGTATCGTGTAATTTAGAGTGCTCGTGTAGAGACAGTAAATTATTTTAAGAATAAGAAAAGATTGTAAAATAGGATTTAGCATTTTAGTCCTGTCAACATTTGTTAAATTATTGTACAATAAATGCGTTATTAACAACAACAACAGCATGTCACTGTTTTGTAACTTTTCGTCACTGTCTTGTAGGCGCTGCCCCATTGGTTATTACTTAGATCATATTAGTTCATATCTAAGGACGTAGAACGGATAATTTTTACTTCTGCGGATAATGTCCTCAACTCCGAACCTTTGTTGACGAATTCCGCATGTAATTGTGGATAAATGTTACGGTTTCTTGCGTTGTAATATGCACTCCGGTTGTACCTTGGCGATTTCTCGGTTCAACCAATATGTAGGTTTAGTGGTCCATTGTGGCTGTCTTAATTAACTCATTTTGTCCATGCGTTCTTATATTTTGCTTTTTATGTCAACAAGTTGACCTTAGAGCTAGCAGAAAGAGCAGCGAGGTTGTTGTGGCGACGACAATAATAGCAAAAATTTTCGATTAAATTGCCTTATCCTCTTGCAAATACGAGGGTTGCCTTTTATATTTCGGGATTAGAGAACAAAAACAAATATTGATCATCGAAAATCACTTTATTGTTTTTCAAAATATTCCCCATGAAGATCTATACACTTTTGCATGCGTTTGAACCAATTGTCGAAGCACTTTTGCCACTCTGATTGAGGTATCTCCAACACATGCATTCTGAATGCAGCAACCGCTTCTTCAGGTGTCGAAAAACGTTGACCTCTCAGTTTGTTTTTTACGTACGGGAATAAAAAGAAGTCATTCGGTGTCAAGTCAGGAATATACGGCGGATGACCCATCAAATCGATGTTTTGGGTGCTCAAAAATGAAGTTGTCGCAGCCGATGTGTGAGAGCTCGCATTGTCGTGGTGAAGAGTGATCCGTCTTCGGCGGTTGGTTTTCCTGATTTCTTGGAAGACAACTGGCAAACAAATGGTTGTGTACCACTCAGAATTGACTGTTCTGCGTTGTTCTAGTAGTACGGTTGCGGCATGTCCAGTTTTTCCGAAAAACAGGCGACCATTTGCTTGGAAGTGCTTCGTGCGCGAACAACTTTTGTTGGATTTGGCTCATCTTGAAACACCCAGACAGTCGACTGCTGTTTACTTCCGGGCTCATACGCGTAAATCCACGATTCATCACCTGTCACGATGTCATAGACGTGTTTCGAAGCACTGCGACCGTATTTTTTGAGCATTTCTTTCGACCAATTGACACGAGCCTTTTTTTGGGCGATTGACAAATTGTGTGAGATCCAACGCGAACACATTTTTTTGACAGTCAAATGTTTATGCAATGTTGACTGTATGCTGGTCCCACTAACGCCTAATGTTGTCTCAATCTCACGATAGGTCACATGACGATCTTCCAATATCAGTTCGCGCACAGCATCAATGGTTTTCGGAACAACAAGTGATTTTGGACGACCTTCACGAAATTCATCTTGGAGTGAACTACGACCACGATTGAATTCACCATACCATCGATAAACACTGGTCCTTGATGGAGCTTCATCGCCAAAAATTGAATTAAGTTCATCCTAGCACTGTTGCTGAGTTAGTCCACGCCGAAAGTTGTAAAAAATAATCGCACGAAAATGTTGACGATTTAATTCCATTTTTGGGCCGAGATGAATCTTTTAAGTTACTGTAAACAACACAAATAGCGCTCGTATGTCAAAACGTTCTGAGTGCGTATAACCTCAAAAATGTCCAACTTTACGACAGAGCTCTCAATTGCTGGATTGCAACGCTAGGGTTGCCAAATCCCGAAACATAAGAGGCAACCCTCGTACCACTATTGTTAGTCGTCTTTAAACACTCAAAACTAGCGGACGTATGCTTTCTGACTTACCTTAACTGTAAGGAGCATGGAAAAGAATTAATTAACTTAAATTAAGAAGTAGTACTAGAATATGAATAAGATCATAGTGTAAATCTAAAACTCTCTATCATAGGTTCGCTGCTCTTGATAGATGTACTTTTTTACACAAATGGGCGCATAAAGGGTGTTTTGAAGTACAGCTAGCCCTCTCACACAATCCAATTTCGCTCCACCATGATAGGATAAATTGCATATCACCAATATTTATGGTGTTAGTTTGGCCATTAAAACTTGTTAAATGTTTCCATCATTTCGGTTACCTTAAACCTCGGATAGCAGAGTTGTATCTCAAGCAATCGCCAAATTAATATTAGAATTTTTTTTTATTGTCGTTTCCGTTTTTTATCGAATGCACTGTTTTCCAACGAAAGGGCCACCAAAAGACTCACAGCAAAGATAGCAAATGTTCACTCATTCTTTATGTTAACGTGCTGTATACCTGAAAAGTCGATGGGTGAACTACATTGATCGTCGCTCGCCAACAAAAAAATATCAAAAGTATTTTTCGCGTTCACACGTGAGTTATGGTTTGCGATAACCGTTGGAACCAAAAAGTCACAACACCAAGAAAAAGACGACCAAAACCTCTTTTGCACCAACCAGTGAGAATTTTGCAAACATCGAGTTTTTCTTTTATTTTCTTCCACTATTTTTTTTTATTGTTACTAAGAGAGTTTTCAGATTTACAAGTGTTATTCATCATCATCATCGGCACTACAACCGGGAACCGGTCTTGGCCTTATTTAGCAAGTCCTGAGGCTTGTTAAATTTTCCATAATGATTTGTTTTTTTTTTTCCGGGTAAGGTCATTAGTCTTGGGCCGGAGGCTCCCCGACGGGGAATCGAACCCCGGTCTCCCATGTGACAGGCGGGTATACTAACCACTATACTATCGAGGAGCCACAAGTGTTATTATCTAACTTAATTATCTTATAGAGTTCGTATTCTCTAATCTATTTACAAATTCTCTTCGGGTGTTAAACAGAATTCGCTTTCTTCTTTGACCAATTAACTTTCAGTTCTCATTTGTTAATCTATTAACAAATTCTCTTCGAGTAACAAACGGAATTCACTTTCTTCTTTGACCAATTGACTTTTAATTCTTATTCTTTAATATCTTAACAAATTCAATTAAGATAAGTCCATGACTATCCCATAAAACAAGCGCCATCACTTTCCCAGGCGAAAAACCAATTTTTTTTTTTTTTGTGGATCCGATTCCCCTTTTGCAGTCCACTAGTTTGTCTGTATTTTTGTTTCGGGCGTATAATGGTGTATCCAAGCTTCATCGATAGTAATTAATCGGCGTCAAAACTCGGATTTATTGCGCCTAAACTGCGCCAACGGAGCGTTGGAAAAGTTCATTCGAACACGTTTTTGGTCTAACGTCACCAAACGCTTCACCGAAAGCGCGGACAGCTTTCTTGTGCCTAAATCTTGATTTAATATGTGACAAAGACGTTATTTGTGGGGATGGGAGCGAACATATAGGGTAAAGTTACCGATTGCTTTCAACTCTGCGAAGGCCAGAACGGTCCTTCTCCCTATTCAATCCAAGTTGACATGCAGTCTCTACGTGACACGACTGGATAGCTACTATGGGACCCTCCAAGTAGTGAACCAATGCATGCAGTGACGTCCCGAGAAAGGTTGGCGCAAGGCTAATAACCTCGCCCGGAAAAACGAACTATTATGGACAATTTAACAAGTCTCGGACATCGGCCCGAAATCGGGACCGCTGGAGAGACTTGCTAAATAAGGCAAAGACTTTAATTCGGCGGTCGTCTAGCACCATTCGGTGAACTTTAGCGATGTTATCGTTAGTTGTTGCATTTTTTAGACGTCCCGAACGTTCATCATCTCCCAAGCTCTCATGGCAAGGTTTAAATTCAGTTGCCCAAAATTTCACTGTGGTAAGTGATGGTGCAGAGTCCCCATACACAGAGTACAACTCATCTTTGATCTGCATAGGCGTATTGCTTTTCAAAAACAAACATTTAATGACAGCTCGATACTTTTCACAAAAACACTCACATCGATTCACTCAAACGACTATCCAATAAAAACATAGGCGTCCAAAATGACTGAAATTTTGGTGAGTAAAAGTCCAAAGATGCACAACTAACATATATTCACTAGCTTTTATTGACGAGTGCTGCTATCTTCACGTTGAGGTCCGAAACATTTCAGGCCACCCGCGTACATCTTAATCACAAAAAAAAGGTATTCGTGTATTAGAGAGTGCGTGAGCATGCGTGTTAACCACATTTAATGGCCGATCACGTGTGTCATCAAATAAAAAACCATTTTAAATAAAAAATCCGCAAAAAACATTAAAAAATAAAAATTAAAGTGAGGCATTGATCATTAACGGAGGTCAGGCCATACGTAAAAATGCAAAGAGGAAGTTGAACCGAATTTAACCGCTAAAAGGCACAAATCAGATGCGAACGAGAGGCGTGAATTGAGTAAAAATAATGTAAATTTGTGTCCCAGTGATGCTCATTACTTTGGAGCATGGAACAAATACAAAGATCTGACCGTTACGGAGTCAGTGGAACAAAATAAGTCTGATAAAGAGCTCGACAAGATTATCGCCGATCTTATCAAAAAAAGAGATGAGCTATGCAGAGGGCTAAAAGTAGCTCTGGAAGAAAGGAACATGCGGCGTTTACAACTATCAGAACAACAATGACGACAACAACAGCAGCAGCAGGGAAAACAGCAATAATAACAACAAATCGATAGAAAGGAGAAAGGACCTTCCATTATTGTGAGCCACATGTAAACTAGGGACGTAACTAAACCTCAACCCAACTCCCCAATCAAACCTGCAATACACACATTCACAACCATGCAAAACCTACAAGCGTATCCATCCCGAACTTGCAAGAATCCATCTCCCAATCCGTAATGAAAGGCATTTCACAAAACTTCCAACAGAATACAATTCAACAGAATACATTCTAAATCATCCCCGCATACATTTTCCCAAAATTGTTTCGGTCAAGTCTTTATTTAAGTCATATTCCCTCCTTGCGACCAAGCAATCTTAATTTCCCCGGAAATTCATATGCTGTAATAAAACGCATATTCAAACGGACAACGAAACATTAATCATCACCACCAACTACACCGCGTCGCATACATTTCCCCGAACTTGCTTCGGTTAATTCTCTATCTGAATTATATCCCTCGCGTGCACCCAAGCAATTCCAATTTTCTCCAAAAAACCACTTCGGTTCCTTAAACTATGCTTCTCACTTGCAACCAAGCGACAGCTAAACTTCCACGAAACAATTACAACGATCAAGACCCTTGATCATACTTGGCTATGCCGATTTCCCAGTATACACAACCAACGAATCCAACTCAGCTTATATGGCGAGGATTCGTTGAACTGAATTCTCTATGCAAGCATAGCAATGCTTTTCAAGTTCCGAGTAAGTGGCAGTGAGATTATTTAGCTCTGACTCCACTGCCACGACGCGATGAACTTTTTCTTGCCTTTAACCGACCAGTCGAATTCAATCTGCGGAGGCGGTCAGTGGTTGCCGCCTGAGTGCATCAGTTGTCGTACAAAAAAAAAAAAAAAAAAAAAACAACTACGTGCGTTAAGTTAATTAAAGTAATTATTGAAACTAAAGTATCTGTGTTAAATTATATGAATGGAACTATTAAAAACTACGTGTTCAATTAATTAAAGCCGGCGTGTTTCATTCCTTCTCCCCTTCGTCGCTGGTGTATCGTCATAGTTCATTGTCCGTGGACGACGCATTTGCGCTCATTTTTCCCTCTCACTCGTATTAACATTGTCAGCAGAAAGTGGAGAGACAAGGAAAAGCGATAGTGGTAGAGACACGCCTCTCTACGATTCTATAAACAGTTGATTTTATTCGGTCCCAAAAGAACGCGGTGGCATAGACGATTTCAGAGGTGCGGAAAATAAGAAAGTGGGAAGGAAGTGAATCGGGTGCCCGTGTCTTGGCACATATACTTCCTCACACCTCCACCCTGGTGACGCGCTGTTAGCTGTCAAGATTGGTTGACATTGTGGGTTGATTCTCCATGTGGTATAGAGAACCCCCACACCCCTATATACGAACCGTCTTCACCTAATTAATCTTAACACACTTGAATAGCGCAGAATGCATGCCGACATCCTCTTCATCCACCGTCAACTATCAGGTTCAATCAACTGCCCAAGCTCTACTCCATCGCATTTTCCAGTAATCCCCGAAATCTGCGAAACCCTCGTCCCTTCTATCATCACACGTCTTATGGCTCTAATGAACCCATTTCGCGAATGTAGGGGTGGGCAAACTCTCACCCGGCGTTCTTTGACTTCAATCCCGCCTCTCCCGTTCTCATACGTCGTGTCCTCTCTTACCCCCCCTGAACCTACCCCGCTCACCGGTACACTCTCCGCACTCATACTCACACCATAGCATCCGGTTTATCCTCGCCCTTCCCCGTCCTACCACTTAGACTATTATACATTTTAAAGTTATTTTAAAGTTAGTCCGCCAGCCCCAACCCGCATGCCTTAGTTTTTAAGGTAGTTCGTAAGTCTATTTATAAGTTTATAGGTTTATACGACATCCATTCTTTCGAAAGCTTGTAGTCTTTCTATTTGAGACGAAGATATGTAGGACCATGTGGGAAAGGCATATGGTATTCCAGATCGGATTAGCTGCTTATAGCAGAGAAGCTTAACTTTGGTGTCAACTTTGTTGCTCCACTTCAAGATGTTGTGCAGTTGCTTAGACCGACCGAGGCCCCTTTGAAGAATGTGGGTCACATGTTTGATGAAATTCATTTTTGGGGTATAGATGACCCCAAGATATTTCATCCTGTCCTGTGGTCTAATCGTAGTACCTCCTATTTGGATTCGAATATTCTGTGAATATCGAGAAGTAGGTTGGGAGTGTTTACTACTCAGAATTATAGCTACTGCTTTGTATGGGTTAACTCGAATTTTCCATCGACTGTAATATTGATACCAGGTGAGGATTGAGTCAATTTGTTGCGCCCGTCCACATGACGAGGAATATCTGAGGTGTAGATATTAAATAAGATGATGCCTAGAATGGAGCCCTGTGGTACGCCCGCAGCGGCGTTGAAAGTTCGGGAAAGCTTTCCATTCACTCTAACTTAGAAGGTTCTGTTTAGAACGAACTGGTAGATGATACTACACAGAGTTTTACTGAGGCCAGTATTCAGTAATTTAAAAACGAGACCTTCGATCCAGGTTGTGTCAAAAGCCTTTTCAATGTCCAGGCTCACTGCAATGGTGGCTTCCTTATTAAAGAGGCGCCCGCAAACGTGGTTTTGATATATGTTGAGAGCCATGGTGGTGCTGTGCGCTCTTCTAAGTCTAAATTGGAACTCAGGTATTAGGTTCCTGGCACTGATAAATTTATTTAGTTTCTCGTATATAAACTGTTCGGTTATTTTGCTGATGCAGGTGAGGAGCGAAATAAGACGAAAGCTTGAGGGGTGATAATTTGGTTTCCCAGCTTTTGCTATTGGGCAGACAACAGCATGCTTCCAAGCTTGCGAAAAGTACCCCATGTTGTAGGCATGGTTGAGCAGAAGGGAGAGCTTTATAGAGAATAAGGCAGAAAGCCTTCGCAACGAGTGGTAGGACATGTTGTCGATACCGGCTGACTTCTTGGGGTTTCGAGATTTAACTAGGTTCTGTAGGGTATTTGGTGTGACGAAGTCGTGACTATTATGTCGTCGAAGTATGCACTGTTAGCTGAGTTAAAGACAACTATTCGCTCGTTAAAGTGGTCTAATTTATTGTGAACCTCTGAACTAATTATTGCATTTGTACCCGGGTCGCCATCCTCGAGAGTGAGCTTGTGATTATTTTCGAAGGTCTCTCCGATGATGTTTGCTTTACTGGCGTCATTATTGACAACAAGACCGTTGTGCATGATTGGACCAGTGATACGAGAAGTGCCACATATCTTTTATACATTTTTATAAATGTTCTGGTCCATCTGAATACCCTTCAGTTTGTCTTCTAACTGTGGGGTACGATTGTTTTGGATTCTTGGTTTTATCAGTGTACCCATATTGCGAATAAAGGATCGCCGTAATTGCTCCCCTTGCGTGAAGCGGTGACGATATCTCATTCTGCAGAACTTTTTACGCTCCCGAATGAGATGAAGAGTGAAGGCATCATAGGGAATCTGATAGGTCTTTTCAGGTTTGTACTTCGGGACATGGGTCTCCGAAGTTTCAACTAGAATCTCGTGAAGTCGAGCTTCAGCGTTATTTATCTCAACCGTCGTTAGGTTCCTGTCTCTGGGAAGAGAGAGTTGGTGGAGTTTTTCGTTAAATGTGACATTGAAGTTGTCCCAATTTGTGCGCCCATAATCGGGTATGTATCCGATATGAGCCCGCCATGTGGGGGTTCGATCTTTTCGAATCATGGAAAAGTTTGTGAATAGTGGACGGTGACATGGATGCAACCTAGTTTCGGTTACAAGTACCACGTCCGCCCGGTTTTCCTTTATGAAGTCAGAGACTATCATACGCTTGGAACGCGAAACGAGGGAGTTGACATTTATAAGGATAACTTTAATTTTGGGATCCATTTTGAAACGTATGTCTTACATATGCAGTGAAGAGGGGTACATCCCTCTCAGCCTCAGTTGTTAGTTTTTCATATCGGGGTCGAATATCCTCAATCACGCGGGAGAGACTAAGTAGTTTCTCGAGCATTGAGGGTTGCCCCTTTGGAGGCGTTTGTGCCGTCGCTTGGATTTGTGGCATTGTGTTGGTTCCTGTAGCTGTCCGGATGTCCTTTCCTACCGCAGTTGTAGCAAGTTGGCAACGTAATTTCATCCTTCACATTTGTTGTGGGATCGTATTTTTCTGGCGGGAGTTCACACTTGCCAATGTCGTGGGATTTTCCACAACGGACGCAGCGGCGATCCATGTTGCAGTTCCGGAGGACATGCGTCATACATCTTATATTGGATATATGGAATTAAATTCGATTTCTTTTAATAATATTTCGGAACGTAACCTCTGGCTGTGGGTCTCGCATAATACAGTTTTACACAATATGACATTTTCTAAGAATGTATTTATCGTCTTGTATGGGGGCTATCTGTGCTCTTAAGCGTCACAGTGCGAGCAGAAGAAAAGGAATAGAAAAAAAAAAAGAAGGCAAGGCATTTCATGTCTGTTCTGCGGACTTTTGTCGTTTTAAATAACTTCTTAGATTATTGATTTATCAGCTAGTCAAAAAATGCTTAAGTTCCGGTTTTATTGTATATGTTAAATCTTAACTTTCTAGTCTTACGCGCACATTCTAAGCTACGAGAACTATTCCATATGGACTGTAGGTAGCACTCAGGGTGTTCATCAGGGTCTCGTATTATTACCCACTCTATTCTTTAGTTTTAGAAATGGCATTTTGTCCATTATTTTGAACCCAATTCCCCGTTTGTTGATGATAACCCATATAGATTTTGTTACCCATTCGAAGAAACACTTTGGACATGTGGGGGTAAAAAGTATTGTACCGGAGATGGGCACACAGTTTACTTACTCCCCAACGATATTTACGACGAACATTGTTCATAAATCATCAAAGAAACACCGATATATTGTTTTGCATAATGTTTTTTTATTTTAATCCTTCCTTTTTTGTTTTGTATAAATGTTTTTTATTTTAATCCTTCCTTTTTTTTTGTTTTTGCAGCGATTAACGTTTTATTGAGCAGCATCTCAGGAACACTCTTCCACAATTAAATGTGTCCAGTTTCGAATTTAATTCACTTCGATTTTTGTGCCGCACTCTTTGTTTTCGATAACAACGATTAATTTACGTTACTTCACAGATTTACGGATAAGTTTCTGTGGAAAAATAAACTGAAATTTCCCCGAGTTGAAAAAGAATAAAACTCACACGACTGCGCTCGACGTTATTCGATCTTCGATGCTCACTCCATGCAGTGTAAAACTCCACTCTACGTGCATCATTTTTGCAACATGCTTTTCAGGTGAATGGGTAAGTAGGAGAAGTTGGGGTTGATTTGTCACGCTGTTGACGGCTGCAATTAGGCGGAAATAGTGGGTTGGTTCTCCATATAGTATAGAGAACCCCCACAGTATCCCCCCCCCCCCGACCACAGTGATGTAGTCCCGAAAGAAAAGTAGGGGGGCGGGAGAGTTTGGAGTGGAGGGTGGAAGGAGAGTTAGGTGCCTAGTGGGTTGGGAGGTTTAGCTTGCCCAAGAAGACGTGCTCGACTTCGGGTAAGTGGAGGTTGAGGCGGTTAGCAGTTGCGGGTGGAGTCGGGTACTGACTGAGGATCTGGAGCTAAAGCCTCGGAAAAACAAGGTTTGAGTCTCTCAACACTGACCGCAGATCGTTTGCCTCGGATATCGATCTTAAAGACACGATCGCTGATGCGGTTGGAGACTCTAAAGGACCGTCGTACGGAGGATCCAAAGGTTTTTTAACCTTATCCATCCTGACAAAGACGTGCGTGCAGCTGTGCAGTTCAGGGTGGACGAAAAGTTTCTTAGAACCATGCCTGGTCACGGGCGATGCTCTAACCTTACGAAGAAGGTCGCGGAGGTGGCTCACACCCTGCAGCTGGTTGCGTGGCGTTTCTTCGTCTACGAAAAGCTCGCCTGGCAGTAGGAGGTTGGTACCGAAGGTGAGTTCCGCAGCGGAAGCACCTAGGTCCCCCTTAAAACTAGTCCTCAGGCCGAGGAGGACGGTAGGCAGGGCGTCAAACTATTTTGTGTCGTTATGACACATGAGGGAGGCCTTAAGAGACCTATGCCAGCGTTTTTGCAACATGATTTTCAGGTGAATAGGTAAGTAGGAGAAATTGGGGTTGGTTTCACACGCTGTTGGTGGTCGAAATTAAACGGAAATAGTGGGTTGGTTCTCCATGTAGTATAGAGAACCCCCACAGACTTCATTATCGAACGGCAGGACATGTTCAGTACATGGAATTCCGAATTTAACAAAATATACCAATAATTGGTTTTGATTGTTTTTTTTTTGTTTTGTACTGATGCCATTTATCTACAGTGTCGGAATTTAGTAAACTGATTAGAAATTACTCGTACCTTCCAGGCATACCTTATATATATATGTGTAAATTGCACTAATAAATAATTTCATCAAAGTACAACTACTCATTGATGTGGTCAACACAAGACTGGTATACGACGGCATTAAAAGATGTCTCAATAATGTGCTGATTTAAATCCAATTCTCTTCGACGTAAAATGCTAAGAATCTTAATCACGACTTAGGGGCTTGTTCGTTGACTAAGATAATAATAACAATAATAAAATTGCATTTTACGAGTGCAATTCACAAGTCCACAGTAGATGGGGTGCTCTATACATTCGCCTGCTAAGTTCTATTTCCTCTGCCTTTCGTCTGTAGGCGAAGCTGTGGCTACATTGACCGCTGCACATGCAGCAATATTTTCTCCAGTTATCATTTTATTTGATTCTAAGTAACTATCTCCATTGTAAAGTTATTTTCGAATGTAGCTTTTAGTGTCTGGTTTCTTCCGCTGGGGATCACCCGATGTTAAGGAGGCACCAAGCCTCACGAGATACATTTATCGAATAGCATTAGCAATGAGAGGTGGGGAGAAACGACCAGTAAGCGATACACGGTCGGAAAATCGCGCTCAACTATATAAAGACTGAATGAATGAAACCACTTAATTGACAGAGAAGAGACCTCGTTGCTAAAAGGCAAGCTGGAAAGGGGCTATAGTTAAGATTGAACGAGGTAGCTGAGTAATACTCGTATTATGTCCCTGTTAGTAGATTTATCAGGGAGTGAGATAGATAGATCGCTTGACCCAGTGAGACGAGGGAAATGAGGCGAAGAGAAGTAATGGAACGTAATTTTAAATTTTAAAAGACTTTAACTATCAATGAAGATAGGGACTGGAATTTACCGGATGCGAAAGAATACAATCGATTTGATTGTTGCAATTTACACATTCGTCACATACCGTTTAACTTAACAATTAGAGGCATACAAATATGGACGTTATATTCACTCTGCTCTTATTGATAGTTAAGTATTGTTGAGAGAAACGGAAACAATGAGTTAGAGTTTAGTTTCATTTGAATGAACCCTCTCCAAGTTTATTCCTATGTAAAGCTTCCAACTTATGCCATAAGCTCTCAATGAATGGAATGAATCATCAATAGTGTCATGATATCTAGAGTGGACTTCAACACAGGTAGTGAATTATTTGTAGCGAACTATGTTACCCTGTTTTTGTGTTGAGGGTAGTTACAACGGTTGCTGGGCCGATCAGTCGTAGGCTCATCCTTTTATTATGCTCTTGTTAGATGTGTCTTCTACGTCCATGGTGTTCATGATCATTAAAATTGGTTTAAGCACGGCCGATACTCTTTTCTCTAGGAACTTGTTAATCTGTGTCCTCTGATAATGATTTTGGATTGAGGTGTGGCGGTTCCGCCAAACCCCACGGTTCGCTTTCCTGAAAAACCCCCATAACTTCCATCCAATCCCCCAATTTCACTAATGCAATCGCATTAGCATCTTAAATGCTCCACGCATTAAAGAGATCAAATCATTAACCTAAAAGTCCCTGTAAAAGAAAACTTACCTTTCATGCACCTCTTCGCATAGAATTCGCCGTAAGATTTCTTTCTTATCAGGCAGAACCCCCATGATTACAACCCGACTCCCATTGTTTCCCACCAATGCATTTGCATTGGCACCTGAAGACATTTTCCTTTTCCAAGGACATTTAGTGCATACAACGCGTTATCTGAAATTCTTAAAATAGTTCCTTAATGTGCATATGCACCATAAATACAAACCATTTGGCGCCCATTGTTATCATTTGAAAGCCAATGTCGGACGGCTTGTTTTTACAGCTGCAGCAAGCCGACCAGCGATTCGTTGTTCAATATACAAACAATCATCCATTTCGTACGTCGCCACAAACTAATTATCCAGCATATACAAATGCAAGCAAATTCGTTTTGGCCACCGACCCAAGATACGACATACAATTTTCATTGTATAAAGTATCGCGACCATTAGCACCTTTCCCAACGTTTATTCGTATATTTACACAAGGGCATCACACATCTAAGACTTTTATGATGCCCTCGTCTCGTCGTTTCTCATTTCTTCGAAGTATCGTCGTCTATTTATTTAGACGCGAAGCACTTCATAGACAACGATCTTCTCGATCTCTTTGTCCTTGCCGCCTGGCTGCTTTGTTTTGCCATTGCCTCCGCGCATATGTAAACAATCCGATTTCAACGATCGATCTCACACACGCCACCATGATTTCCACTACCAGATCTGATTTTCTTGTTCCCACAAGAGAGACTTTACGTTTCTCTGGTGGTAGGTAAATCTTTTCCCTAGTAGAGGGAAATACTTTTCACAGTCGCAATTCAACCATAGCCCGCATCGGACATCTTAAAAGACCACCGTTTTCGCTCATACGTTGGATGTCTATAACTTTTTCATTGACAAACATACAATTACATTACTAACTAAAGTGCTGTTTATCACATAACCAATGTGTTTTAAATCACGAAAACATCGGCTTTCACTCTGTGAATACTCAGTTACAAAACGTGTGTTTAAAAACGGACTACCTATTGATATAATTAATCTGATTCATAAAAGAGAACGAAGCCACGAAATGGAGAAACAGTTACGTGACGTGTTGTGGCAATTAAAACAAAGTGAAACAACAAGAAACAAACAAAACGAATGTTAAAAGTGACAAAAAGCGTGCTCACAAAATCACTTCAGTGAGGTGCAAACAACAAAGTAAAACTATTAAAATATATCACCTCGGTCGTAAAAGCGAAAATTAAAACAAACAATATATTGCTCGTTTAGTTTTCAAAGCATCATTTGGTGCGAGTGCAAGTTTACTGACTCTTAGCCGACGATAGCCGAGTTCGAGTAGGCTTACGGGAGAAATCGACTTCGTGGTTCGCATTGCAGTTCGCCTTTGTTTTTTTTAATGAAAACAAACTGGAAAGAACCGGCATGAACACGGAGGAAGATAAAAACGCGACAACACACAAAAGAAAGGTACACCGAAAAACTCCATTGTGACGCGAAGTATAACCGCGAAATTAACAATAGAGAAAAGAGATCAGCAAATGGGGGAGGACAGTGAGCCCCCCCCCCCTTTTTTTAATATGTATGGGGCAAACAAGTCATTCGCTTCTCTTGCATCCTCAGAGTCTGAGGATGAAGAAGAGGAAATAAGGGAATTAGGGGCGAAACTTGCGATGGCATAAGCCCGATTAGAAGAGAGACGCCGAAAGAACAAAATAGCAGCTCTTGAACAGGAAAAAAACATCCAACAACAACAAATGCCGAAGCCAAAAGTCGTCCAACAGCAACAACATCAACATCAACATCCACATCAACTTCAACATCAACAGCAACTGTCAACACAAAATCGACCACCGAAATAGCAAGCAACACAGCAGCAGCAAAGCAACAATATCAATGAAAAAATAAAGATGCCACCAAACAACACCGTAGATATTGTGTGTAAGGAATTGGTAAGTCTCTGTAAGCTAGCTATAGGAAACAATTTCGTAGTCAAAAGGCTGGCAGGTAACAGGCATGCCATTCAAACCTATGAGGTGGCAGACCACGACAAAATTAAAGAGGTATTAAAAAGAGCGACCGCGGAATTCTACTCGTTCACGCCGAAGCAAACGAAGAGCGTAACGGTTCTATTAGAGGGGGTCGACCCTGAAATGGAACCGGAGGCTCTGCTCGAAATGCAGGGAAGGAATCCAGAGTATCTTCGACACATTAAGAAGCAATAAGTCAGTGGGAATAGATGGAGTACCTAACATTGTACTCAAGAACCTGCCCCCAATGGCAATAGATATATACACGGTCCTGTTTAACAACGCGTTGAATAATGCATATTATCCCGCGCGTTGGAAAACGGTTATCATTCAGCCCATCGCAAAAAACGGCAAAGACTGTACAAATGAACATGTGTTCGATAAGTTTACTCCCAAGCATCAGCAAAGCATTTGAAAAGACTATTAACAAAGCTCTGCTAAAATGGCTAGAGGACAACAACATTATTCCAAATAACCAGTTTGGCTTTAAAGACGGGTCATGAAACCACACATGCCGCAGCTAAACTGGTCTCTGACATACTATGGAATAAATGTAGGAACCAATGCACAGGTGCCTGTCTGATCGACTTGGAAAAAGCCTTTGATACCGTCTGGATCGAAGGGTTGTATTACAAACTAGTCAGACATGGCATACATAAGCCTTTACTATATGTACTTTACGATATGTTAAAGGACAGGAAGTTCGTGGTCAAAAGTGGTAATGTGACCTCTAATAATACGTATAATATCAAGAATGGCTTGCAACAGGGAGCGGTACCCTCTCCGATTCTTTTTAACATTTACATTAGCGACTTATTAGATGCATTTCCGCAGGCTATTGCGTACGCAGACGATCTCATAATTTACAGAACAGCTCCGAAAGTTGAGATCATAAATAGTTTAATACAACAAGACTTCAACAAAGTGCAGCGCTATTGCGATGACTGGAAACTTAAGATCAACTTCCAGAAATGTGAAGCCATCCTATTTAGAACTCCATTATATAAAGCCACGAACGATACAAGGAAAAACTGGCAAAAGCTAGTTATCGTGGGACCGCATGGAGATAAACTTGAAACCAAGAGATTAGTTAAATACCTTGGCATCTGGCTAGACCAATATCTGTATTTCAACAGACATGTAGAGGCTGCTTTGTTCAAAGCGAGAAAAAAGTTTGCTATGACAGGTAGGCTATTTCACAGCAGCCAACTTGACAGCAGGGTAAAAGTCATATGCTACATGACGCTAATCAGGCCAATGCTAATATATGGTTGTCTAGTATGGTTTAACATAGGTCCAAATTTGATGGAAAAGATTCGGGTGTTCGAAAGGAATTGTTTCAGAAGTTGTCTCAGATTATATCGGACACCGGAATCGGACTATAAAAAGTATTATTCAAATGAGACTTTATATAATGAAGCCTGCATAAATAGGGTGGATAATTTTATGATTAAATTAATCAGAGGACATATTGCGAGAGCAATAAGCTCGTCAAATAACCTAATTTTCGGGGCTTATTACCCAAATACCCTGTACTATGAGAGCGTGCGTCGCAACGGCTTTGTTCCACCAGAGGCGTTCCTTGATTTGGACATGAAAGGGCTTATACAGGATAAATCCGGAATTCCCCTGATCTACCATGTCCGTAGAGGGGCGATTGTGCTACGACCGGGAAGTAACGCGCACCGAAGAAGAGCTCTTGCGCTTCAATAGGGCTATCTCCCACAGAGACCGGGACGATAGTATTAGACAGCGTCAACAATTCTGGTGGTTGAATGGCATATAAAGACCTGGATACCAATGCCAGTATAGAATCACTATCATCAGCCAGCTTACATAGACTTAGCTTTTCTAGAATTAGGGTACTATAAGATTTAAGTTAAGTTAAGTGCTTTTAAATAAAGTTAAAAAAAAAAATTAAGTAAGTTAAATTTTAAGAAAAAAAAACAAAAAAAAATTCGACACAAAGTTTTTCAAATTTTTCTTTGTCTTTCAAATAATTATAAGTACTGCCACAAAGTTCTGACGCCGAAAGGCAAATTATACAATTGCTAAGTAATGTTTAGTTTAGAGCGTCCGCGAAGGACCAGTAAGTTATAATATAAGATAATTAAGCTAGAATTTAAGAATTTTTTGTCTAGCATATCATTTAGAAACTAAGAAAATAAAAAATGCTTTAAAAATGAAAAAAAAGAAAAAATAGGGAAATACTTTCTCTCTCAGGGAAAATGCCCCTAAAAATATCCCTCGTAGTGAATCAGATCTGCACGAGATGATTATCGCTAAGTCGTTTGCTACCATCCAACCGAGCAAGTCGGTTCGGCTTCCGCTCTCCGGTGGGCACGGAGACGCGTACATACCCAAAGTCCTTATTTGTGTTAATTGAAATCGATTTGCGAAATTTCGTAGTGGAAATTAACCCCAAATTAAGTGCTCGTGGAAACGTAGTTTAAGTAAAGTATAAAAATATTAAACATATTCAATTAAAGAAAGTTTTCTTGTGTCCAAAATAAGTATTAAGTGAAATAAAATTAGTTCGAATAAAGAGAAGTTAACGTCAAAAATCCTTCAGTGCCTTTTCATTTATCCTCTCGGTTCGGTGTTTTAAGCGGCGGACAATTTATAATGGAGGAGGAAGTGGAACGGAATGTCCGTGTTAGGCACAATACTTCCTCCCCACAGAGGCATCAGTTATATTACGGCATGCTTTAATTGTTGCTTCTTTAATAGACAGAAAAAAAGGCATTTTGTCGCTTATTTTTGTTTTTACATTTTACAATGATTTTTTTAAGTGTTCGACTGACCACCTTTAAAAATTGCTAAATCTCTGGTTTAATTACCTTAAATCCTAACTTACTGACACTTCATAATTTCAAACTTATCGTTATGCTTTATTCATTTTTTGAAAGAAAATACAGACATGACAATTTTTAAATAATTGTTATGAAGTGCGGCACTGAGTGAATCGACCAAAATAAAAAATAAAAAATAATAAAAAAAAAAGACAAACACAAGACAGTCAAAACAAAAAAACTTAAATTTAAATGAAAAAAAAAGCAAACTCTCCGGTTTGTTTTTAAATGAAAACAAACCGGAAAGTACGAGCATGAGTCCTGAAGTATAAAATCACGCAACAACAAACAGAAGAAAAGGTGCTGCGACAAATCCTATTGTGACAAAAAGTAAAATCACTTCTTTTGCATCGTCAGAGTCTAAGGATGGAGAAGAGGAGATCAGTGAATTGGAGGCGAAACTAGCGGTGGCAAGAGCTGAATAGAAGAGAGACGCCGGGAGAAAAAAATAGCTGCGATCAAACAGGAATAAAACCGCCCAACAACAACAAAAGTCGGGCAAAAGCAACAGTATCAACAGCAACAGCAACATCAACATCAACAGCAACATCAAGAGGAACTACTAACACACCCACCTAAACAGGAAGCAACACAGCAGCAGCAAATCAACAACAACAACACAAAAATAAAGATGCCACGGTGGCGGTTCCATCAAACCCCACGGCCCACTTACTTGAAAAAAACCCCATATCCGTAAATCAACTACCATTGTCTCCCGCCAATGCAATCGCATTGGCACCTGCAAATATTTCCTTCTCCAAGGACATTAATGCATACAAGCATTACATAGAATTCCTAAAAAGAATTGCGTCTACAAGGGCATTCATACATTACCAAGCATCTCTGCATTAGCGACCCAAAAAGCGAATTTCCAATTAGTGTAGATCATCATCATCATCATCGGCACTACAACCGGGAACCGGTCTTGGCCTTATTTAGCAAGTCCTGAGGCTTGTTAAATTTTCCATAATGATTTATTTTTTCTGGGTAAGGGCATTAGTCTTGCGCCAGGGGCTCCCCGACGGGGAATCGAACCCCGGTCTCCCGGGTGACAGGCGGGTATACTAACCACTATACTATCGAGGAGCCCAATTAATTAGTGTAGATATTCACACTATAATTCGATCCAGCCGTCGCCATAGATGCCATGCATAATTGACACAGATGGTATACACAACTGTCATTGTGTACACATCTAAATTACATTCCGAAGACTTGCAACTATGGATTCAATTGCAGGCACTTCTCACAGAAATATTGCTTTGTTTGAATTTTCAAACAATCACCGACGCCAAGTTTCGCCGTCAGATCGGATTCAATAGCATAAACATATGCAAAACAAAAGAATCCGATTCTCCCAGTCGGCAGAGAGACGATATACGATCTCTATTGTACGAAATATCGCAATCCCTTTTAGCATCTAATGAGTGGCTGCTGTTTAGACAGCTGACCCTCATTACCGAACGATGCCGTAGGTCGTTTCACCATTGTACTTTTTTCCACTTCATTTCCTTTTCACCACACCACCCAACTCACCCCCAAACGAGGATTGAATCACTGAGTGTTATCCCAACCACTGAACAGAGCGGTCGAGCCGTTCATTATCCCGTGTAGGGTGTGCTCGGAGTGCACACCCTGGAGTTGCAATCTTCCTTTCCCCCGTAGCGTGCGAGTGCCAAAAAAGTTCCGTGAACAATTTAATAGTAATAATAAGTTATAAGTGAAGTAATAAAAATGCGGTGATCACCAATTAAATCTGTGCGTTTTAATGTGTTTTCCTTCCTCCCGGACTTA
This sequence comes from Microdon myrmicae, assembly GCA_963931805.1. Lineage (NCBI taxonomy): Eukaryota > Metazoa > Arthropoda > Insecta > Diptera > Syrphidae > Microdon > Microdon myrmicae. The sequence goes on along the minus strand of OZ007501.1, from coordinate 35,346,676 downwards.
CGGTGTTTGTCTTTCTTTTGCCTCCCATCCGTGTTTAGTGCTCGTCGGTGGAACTATTAATTATGATGGAGGAGGAAGTAGAACTTGCACCCATGCCAGTGCCACGACTTCCTCCCCACACCACCACTCAACACCATAGATATTGAGTGTAAGGAATTGGTAACTCTCTGTAAGCTCTACGAAACAATTTTGTAGATAAAAGACTGGCAGGTAACAGGCATGCCATTCAAACCTATGCGGTGGCAGACCACGACAAAATCAAAGAGGTCTTAAAAAGAGCCCCCGCGGAATTTTACTCGTTTACGCCGAAACAAACGAAGAGCGTAACGGTTCTATTAAGGGTGTCGACCCTGAAATGGAATCGGAGGCTCTGCTCCAGCATTCGCGAAATGGGTTCATTACAACTCTTTACCAAAACTCGTTTTGCTTCAGAACCTTCTAGTTCAATACACTTTTAGAACACTACAGTTTGCAACTATTGAAAAAAAGTCATTTATTTGGTTCTTGGGGGTTTTAGGGGTTAAGCAGTTAAAAGAAATTTTGTGAGTAAGATATAAGAGCAACTCTGATGAAGAAATTCATTCTTGGAATAGATGTAGGTATTCATTCTTGAGCTCAGATTAAGGAAGTATTATATTCTGTGCTCAGCCTTAACAGCTGGCTAATCCCGTCACCTGCTTTCTCGTTTCGAAGAGCTAAATGACCAAACCTCGTTATTAGATAACTATGCGGCTATGAACACAAAATAGCGATACCATCATGCGAAAAATGCTATAGGAACAGTAACTTTGTTGTGATGGAGGAATAGAACAAATTGATGGTATTCATTGCAATTTAGGTTTTTACTTCCAAAATAGTTCTCAAACGTTGATTGTTTTATATGAATACTATGTGTGTCAGACAAATACAAGATCTTTTCAGTCTGTGATCACAACATCACATTCACAAAGGCGTAGAAAAAATGCGACACGAAATCCATGGGAACCAGTTGATGTTAGAAAACTCCCAGCTCAATTACCCTAGTGGGTGGCATTTAAGAGAGCTGTTATTTGCAGGCCCTGAAAAATTGATTGTTTCAATTCAAGGCGGAACTGTCACAATTCAAAACTACTAGAAAAACATGCGTCAACAAAATAAGACAATTTAGGAAGCAGCAGGCCAGATTTTTCGGTTTTTAACTAGTTTGCAATGAAGATCACTGTCTATGACATTGCAGCCCCACTAAACCCGCATTTTCAAGCAACACAGGGGGGGGGGGGGGGGGTGTGAGTATTTCAAAATTGAACTTTTCGTAACTAGCGTATTTTTTATTTCGCGGATTGTTGGTAAGCTAGGAAAAAATTCCTCTGTTTTCATGTGTCCTTTTCATTTTTTTGGTCGAATATCGCTATTTGTATCTTCCGTAAGATCGCTAAACCGGTTACTATTCACATTTGGCCCGCAGGCCATTTCGTTGCAATTGTTTTACACTACTCTTTTGTTTTATAAACACAGCACACTGCACAAGGGTCTGGTCTGTTTTTTTTTTTTTTTTTTTTTGTTGTTTGTTTTTTTTTTCACTGCACTATTACACAAAGGGGAAGTAATATAATTTTGTAACGTAGGACTGATGTTACACGTACGGAACACAATTCGCGACGATGTAAACTCGACGACGGTTAGAAAGGGGAAAACTCAATCCAGAGTTCAAGTGCCCAACATCCGGAACAGCGGAGTCTTGATCCTAACAACATACATCCCGCTCACCACACCTTCCAACACCTTAAAACATTTAAGAATATACAACCCCATCCCTCTGCAAAATCAAGATCTAAGCACACTAGCACGGCTGAACGCCCAAAACTCACTCCAAAACAAACCCCATTCACCATTCTACAATGGAACATGAACGGTTATACCAATAACTTTGACGAATTAAACATTCTAATTAAGGACCATAACCCACATATAATATCACTGCAAGAAACGCATTGCCCAGTCAAGACCACACCATTCATCCCTAAATCCTATGTAGGCTACTTCTACAATTCACCTGCAAACACATCACACAAGCAAGGAGTAGGATTACTAATCAAGAAAGGTACTTCCCACAAAATCCTCCCCATCATTACAAATATCCAAGCTCTCGTTGTAGAAATACAACATCCTTTAAATTTTACCTACATTGCCTTATATCTCCCCCCAAATCAACCATTAAATAAAAATGATCTTCAGGCTATACTCAACCAAACAAATGAGCCCAGAATACTTGGAGGCGACATAAATGCTTGGAGTACACTCTGGGGTTCACCTTCCACAAACAAAAGAGGGGAAGTAATTGAAAACCTCCTTCTCACCTCCAATCTGATCCTACTGAATGACGGTTCCCCTACTCACCTTTCTACACACAATACCCTCACTCATATAGACATCACTTGTTGCTCCTCAGAATTGGTTCCGAAAACTTCATGGCAAGTTCTAAACGACCTCTACGATAGTGACCATTTCCCCGTTTTAAGCATAATAAATAATCACCAACCGATAACCCGTCACAACAGATCTCCAAAATACAAAACCGATTCCGCCAACTGGGCACTTTTTGAAAGAAAAGTTGACGAATTTCTTTCAAGCAATTCCCCCACACCTGACACGAATCACGAAGCGGCGCTAATCAGTAAAGCAATTAGATCCGCTGCCAATCTCTCAATACCCCAAACAAATATCACAACCAAATCAGAAACCAGGCAACATGTACCTTGGTGGAACTCCGACCTAACGCTTCTCAGAAAAAGCAAAATGTCAGCCCTCTCTGAATTTAAAAAAAGACCAACGCAGGTTAATTTTGTTGCATACAAAAAAGCGAATGCACAATTTCGTAGGAAGATGAAAGAAAGCAAAGCAAAAAGCTTTCTTCAATTCACTTCCTCAATCAATCCAACATCCTCCACAACCACAATATGGCATAAAATACGCAGCTTAAGTGGTAATCACAATCCGACAATTATCTCATCCCTTAATTCCGAAAATACTACAATCTCAGACACAGTGGAAATAAGCCAACTCTTCGCCAAAACCTGGTCGCAACTCTCAGACAACAATAATTTTCACCCCGAATTCAATCGCAAAAAAATTGAATCCGTTAACAATCCACTATCTTTGCAAACTCCTAACTCTGCAGCTCTACGCATAGAACAACCCATCTCATTTATCGAATTCAAGTCAGCACTTAGTATAACTAAGGGAAAAACTCCAGGGAGAGATCGAATATCTTACCCAATGTTAAAAAACCTTTCGCATTATGCAAAACAAAGAATTATAAAGTTATACAATAAAATACTTGAAACATCACACATTCCACAAATATGGAAAACCGCGGTCCTAATACCTATTTCCAAACCGAACAAAGATAAAGATACGGTGGATGGCTACCGCCCTATATCCTTAATTCCTTGTCCCGCAAATGTATTAGAAAAAATCGTAGCCAAACGTCAACTCTGGGTTATGGAAACAAAGAAATTGACATCCATCAACCAAGTAGCTTTCAAATCCAACAGAGGTTGCACAGACGCCTTACTCCACATTGACCACTACACCTCAAAGGCTCTATCCGCCAAAAATCACGTCACAATACTCTCTCTTGATTTGGAGAAAGCATTCGACAGAATAGCCGCTCACATCGTACTTAATAAATTGTTAAAATGGAGAATTGGCAACAATATATATAGGTACGTTAAATCATTTCTAAGCAATAGAGAATTCCAATGTAAAGTCAACCACGTTTACTCCAATACATTTCCATTACAAAACGAAATCCCTCGAGGATCCCCACTGTTAGTTGTACTATTTATGATCGCCTTTGACGACATAAGTACAATAATACACAAACAGAAACATCTAGATCATTGCATTTACGCCGATGATATATACATCTTAAGTAAATCCAGTGATCTAACTTTCTGCAAAAACATTTTAACGTAAACAGTGAAAGATATCTTAGAATGGTCAAATTCTTCAGGTGCCAAACTCTCAGTAGATAAATGTAAATTATTTCATGTGTGCCGACGACGACTTTGTCCCCAAATACACCTCAACATAAACAACAAAACAATCCAAAATGTCCCCAACCTCAAAATCCTAGGAATAACATTTAACAACAAGTATACCTGGAAACAACATTGTTCAGAACTCAAAGTATCATTAGCAGCGAGGCTAAATATTATTAAATACTTAAGCAACATGAAAAGTAACGCACACATTAACACTCTATGTAAAATTACTAAAGCTCTAATTTTAAGTAAAATAGAGTACGGGATCTATATCTATGGCAATAGTCCCAAAACGACTCTAAATATAATAAAGCCCATCTATCACCAAGCCGCTAGAAGAAGCACCTTTGCATTCAGAACGACACCAATAAAAAATATACTGGCTGAAGCTGGGCTTCCAACAATCGAGGACCGGATGGAAATCATATCATTAAAACTAATAGCTAAATTAGCGTTTTCGCGAAATTCCATAATTGACAAAGACATCAAACTAACAATAGGATACAAAAACACCAACCGAGTCCCATCTGCAATCAGTCGCATTTTAGATCAAGCCAAGCAATTGGAATTGGATATTAAACAAACTTTCAAATACTCCGCAACTTACCCGCCATGGCTTCTAAATAATAATAATATCATAACAACACCCTCAATATTTAAAAAACCAAACACAAACAAAGAAATATACGCTGCACTATTCTGGTCAGTCGCCTCAAAATATAAATCCAACGGATGGCGCTTTCTGTACACAGATGGATCCAAAACAACCAACTATACTTCCTTTGCGGTCACATCCGAAGAAGGTGCAGTAAAGAAAATCGGACTATTACCCGAATTTTGCTCCATTTTCACGGCGGAAGCCTTCGCGATTTTACAAGCCGTAACATTCGCCACCAACCACAGAGAAAAATACGTCATCTGCACCGACAGCCTGTCGGTACTCAACTCAATAAAAAACACCAACAACACTGATGATATTATTTCCAATATTCGGAATAATATCATTAAATACTGCAATAAAATAAAACTAATGTGGACTCCCAGTCACGTCGCCATCAGCGGTAACGAGAATGCAGACGCCGCAGCCAACTCAGCCAAAAGAGCTCCAGTCCATAAATTCAACATCTACACAAGAGCCGATCTACTGTCAATTATCAGCAATCAACATAAACAAATAAACCAAACAAACTGGGATACTCACCACCATGCCTATAAAATGGTAAACCGTTTCAAAACTCACCCTTCTTACCCAACTAACTTGTCCAAATCCAAAATCACAAACTTTGTGAGGCTGCGATTAGGTCATACAGCTGCTACCCACCTCCACCTGCTCCTCCGAGCTACAGCCCCAATCTGCCCAAAATGCAACACAACACTTACAATCACTCACATATTGAAAGACTGTCCTCACCTAAAACCCTTGAAAGACAAACTATTTCCTTTTTTTTTTTTTTTTACATTTCTGTATTTATTGACCATAAATGATTTGTTACAATAAGTAATACAGATAACTTATAATTAGCTTAGCTTTAATCGTTTACACATACTTGCTAGTACATTTTTCAAACATTATTATAAAGTTATATATTTCATGGGTGGACAAGATAGGAGTAGGTGGGGCTTCCTGGAAAAGGACAGAAAACCAGGATATAATTATTTACTTAACCTATAACTAATTTGCTTAACTTAGCTTAGCCTAGCTTATCTAATTATTAAATCTATTATTATTACAATAAGTTAAAGTAGGGTGGGGCGGGAGGTATAGTGGTCGATGGGTAGGATTTGGGTTAGGGTGGGTACTATCAGTCGGTGATATGGGTTGGGGGAACACTTTCCGATTGGTGGTTGAAACGCAAGATATTAGAGAAGGGTTGTATATTACAATATTTAAACTGGTGAGGTGAGAGTTCAGTATTGTGGTATACAATCTCATTGGAGTTGTTGACCAACCTGCCAAAGGTGAAGAGGGTTCTGGTGTGGAGACAGTTCGGGTAGGCAGTTCGGTTGTCTGACGGAGTCGATGTGAGCGCATTTATTATCGGATTGGGATTATTGGGAAGATAACTATTTCCCAATACAGATATTTATACAATTCTAGCAGATCCCACTACCGACAACATAGAAATTGTAAATAAATTTGTAAATAGCATTAAGATTAAATTGTAAATTAGAAATACAGAGCCAATAGTCCCCGCTGCTAGGCTCATTAGGTTAAGTTATTGATATGTAATTTTACATTACTAATTGATAATAAATAAATAAAACAATAAATATTTCGCGGATGAATGACAGAAACTGGAAATATCGAATTGGAACAAATTGTAAATGCGTATCATTCTCAATACTTTTATGTTATGTTATAAAGTGAGTAAAATAAGCCCATTACTTTATAAAGAGAAGCCCAATTTTTTGGTAAAGCTCAGTATAGGTAGTAGATAACATCATTTAAGATATATCAATAAATGAAAAATCTAATAGAATGAAATGGCAAATGGACAATCCAAAGAATCCAAAAAAGGTCATTGGAATAGTATAATTAAAATGAACAACAAACGACAATGGTCGTTGTATAAACTAATAGGGTTCATTCCGCAGATGAGCTTTCTGACGTTGCCGTTAAATCACTGCGCATGTGCCGAAATACAGGTAATTTCCAACAGAGGGAAACTCTATAGATTATTTATTTCTAGTTGAAGGGAACGGAACACCTGCATCAGTTCATATTTAAATACTTTCTGTTTTGGCATAGTCTTTTTCTAACTGGAAATGTTTGAGGTGTGTTGTGTGTAGGATACCTTTATTTTTTCATGTTTCATAAGGCTCTTCCCCTTTTCTTTTATGTGTGCTATTTATAACCTATACGGAAATGCTTAAAATCTAGTTTGGTAGACGTGAGCTTTAAATATAATTTCTCGAAAGTTTTACCTTGATGACTTTCGGTCTGAAGCTAGTCCCTTCAGCAAGTACTGATTAGTATTTGCAACTTTTTCGCGCCTTTTAAATTCTTATGCCATCAAGATTATCTCCCGACGTAGAAAAAACTTAGCTGATGATATTCCAAACCGCTGAACTGTTTTCAGTAAGGCTTGGATAATTTTGTCAATTAATATGTCTTTCGTTTATTAACATTTATCACAATTTGTTCCAAAAATCAGTAAGAAAAAAAAACAAAAGAAAAAAAAACCACAATTTTATGTGTTAATCGATTTTTAATAAAATGTGCTGACTCATTTTCTTTAAGGTGCCTTCTAATTTTTGTATTGTAGGCTTGCCAACCCTGAGATCCGAAATGGGAATTCACCTGTTCGAGGGGTTGACTCAGACATACTTTGCAGATTACCAAATAACTGAAATTACAAAAAGACTTGTTGCTTTCTGTTCTCGAAAATGTAAAACGTTTTCAAAAAGCGTCATGGTACCATTTTATTGTAGTTAAAAATTGACGTTTTTCTGTTTTTCTCTCCTCTCTTAGGAGGGTTTTGGAAGCACTACAGCTTTATTAACAGTTTTCACTAAGTTCGTGTATGTGGTACTAACTATAAATATGGACGGATAGTAAGAAGAAAATCATACGAGGCCAGTCTGTTTCTGTCTCCCAAATATTACCGGCCTATCGCCAAACTACCCCACTTACTCAAGATTCTCAAAAGCATTCTATACGAATCTCTTAGTTTTCGTTGCAAATCTTTTATTTCATCAAGGCAACATGGTTTTCTCAATGGCTGATCAACTACAATCAACCTCGTTGATGTCACTTTCCTTACACTCCCACCACTAGAGCAAGGCAACGAGGTCGATATCGTCTCGACCAACCTCAGTAAAGCATTCGAAAAAACCTCGTACAATCTAATCCCCTCCAAATTATCCACCGTCGACTTCATACCTGGATTGCTGAAATTGATTTCTTCCTATCTATAGGATAGACTTTATTCCGTTCGGCACAGGTCCATGATATGCAACCCTTTCTTTCCGGCCTCTGGAGTCTCTCAAGGTAGCCACATAGGGCCAATTTATACTTGCTACTAATGACGTTGATATGGTCATTAAGAATTCCAACTTGTCCCTATACAATGATGATACCAAGGTATACAAGATTATCGAGTCTCCACTTGATTCTGCACTGCTGCAATCAGACCTTGACAACTTCTTGACTAAGTGGGACGAAAATTGCTTTATACTTAACATCGCCAAATGCTAATCTGTAATGTTTTCCCATAAGCGTTTTCACTCATCCTCACGTGCCTATGCCCTTAATAACCAACCCCTGACCATTTGCCAATCTATTCGAGATCTTGGAATCCTTTGCGACAGGTAGCTTAACTTCCTCTCTCACATTGATTAGAAGACCCGAAAGTCAACTCTGCCGTTGGATTCATGAATCGATGGTCTAAGGAATTTTTCGACCCCTACGTAACTCGATACCTTTACCCTACCTTTGTTCGTCCACTGGTTGAATATGCTAGCCAAGTATGGTCTCCTGATCACATATCCGTAGAATCAAAAGTATCCAACGTCGCTTCCTTCGGTTCGCTCTCCGAGGGCTAGGATTGGAAAACCCCTTAATCTTTCTCCCGTACATTAACCGTCTCAAATTAATCGACCCCAGAATCTTTGAAGAGCACAGGGTCGTGGCTGTAATAGTGTTCATTCATCGTGCTCTCTCCGGCTCGGTCGACTGCGCCTACCTCTTTAACTTATTTCCTCTGAACACAAACTCTCGAAATACGCGTGTCCTCGCCTTCTCTACAGTTCCCCCTCAGCGACTCGATGCTCAGTACGCGCTTGCATTAGACTTCCTGGCAAGATCAACAGCTTTCCCAACAATTGCGACCAACGTCAATGTCAATCACGCCCATCCAAGTGAGGTGCCCTCCGTGCAGATGCCAACAGTCACCACCAAGCCCGCGGGAAAGGAACTGCATACCAGACCAGCCAATCACGACCAAGCAAACCACCAGAATGCCGCCGGCAGAATGACCAACCAGCCTTGTGTCGCGATGTAGAAAACAACCGGCAACAGGTTCTATGCACGTTCTGCAGGGCCACACACCCTATCTACGTTTGCGAAGACTTCCGATCACTCACACCTGGCCGGCGGAAGTCCTTGCCACGCAAAAGAAACCTGTGCTACAACTATTTGGGTCGCCACCGGCTATGTGACTGCCACCCCAGCAAGGCGTGCCGGCAATGCCAGAAGAGACAACACACCTTGCTGCTTGTCCGGACAACCGCCAACAACAGGACGACTTCATCACCGGCAGGAGAAAGCGCAGGACCCCCCTCGAATCAAACACCATGAAGGGGCCTTGTGGGTAGTTAGGTACTTGCGTCAACAAGGACGCGGATTCAGTACTAACACCACGTACAACGCGCCGCGAAAAGGAAACAAAGTTTAACAGAGAAACACATTTGGTTTGTTTTAACGAAACTGTTTTTATTAATATCTGCTATCACGACTAGTTTTACAATATGAATTATGTATTTACTATTGTTCTCACTACTTTAATATACAGAAACAACACAAAACAACAAACTAAACCGCATTCCCAAGTTCTTCTGACTGTTTCTGTTTTTTTCTTTTTTGTAGTATGTTTTTATTGAAGTCGATCCTGACTGCACTTCGACCCGGTGTGTGCACTACCGTTTTGCAGGCTGTACGTATCGTACTCTTTAACCAAAGGTTGGTGCTCGACTCCAATTTCCGCGACGACTCCTCTGATGAGACCACTCTGGTGTGTAATATCTGACTAATCCCATTGGAAGTCATCAAAAGGAAAGGAACCCCGAAAGAAACTGGAAGGGAGGCGGAGTTACACGATTAACTTGAAGTAGTTAATCGTGATTGGACCGGACGGGTTAGGCATACATTATGCATGTGTGGGTACGCCATGCATACGATCGTTCGGCGACCGTGTGGATGGCGGCACATCGCTAGTGCATTTTCTAAGAATGTAAACACTAGCATGTGGGGTGTGAAAAACCGAAACCGATGATTTGGTCATCCTAATGGAAGGCCATAAATCATCATTTCGGTTGCCGATGATTAAACATTGCAACGAACATTGGGTGCAGCCATTGCCAGATGTTGAAAGTAAACATTTTCTGGCTGCATCTTGATCGTTGCTTGATTACTGTCTCTGGACGTGGGGATCGATAATTGGAAGCCAGCGATTGCTGGTAATCAGGGACATGTTTGGTTTGCGTCAGCAGAAACCTTGTCGGCGGTAGCAAATCAATAGGGGCAAATAGCCGCATGCATGTTATGCCGAGGGTAAACAAATACAACGAGTCACAAGGAACTCTTGTTGATTGTTGTTTCCATAGCTTAAGGCTATGGAAACGAGATGCCCTGGCAGAATGTATGCCTAAAGATAGGATTTCAGATGCCATGGCAATGTGATGATTTTGCCGTGGACTTATGCTTTTTATTTAGGAGATAATATGCGCCTCGGGGGTGAATTTTCGATGCCACGGTAAGGTGATAAGCTTTGCCGTGGGCTTAATGTTTCTTAGGGAATATGGACTGGCCGAGGGTAAGTTTTCGATGCCACGGCAAGGTGATAAGCTTTGCCGTGGATTTAATGTTTTCAGTGGTGGTGATGTAGAAAAAGGGGTTTGGAAGGAAATCCCCTACAGAATAGGTAAGCTGCCTAACAGAACTTCAAAACAGTTATCCGATTGGGTAACCGTAATAATTCCGGCGATTTGCCTGGGGGTAAATGCCGTAGCAAGGTTACGCAACCTTGCTGAATTTCGACCGAGAGGTAAGTCGTTCGCCTGGAAAAGTGGGGATCGAGCGATGCCTGGCTCTTCGGCCCCTGAAAAGCCCTACATCACTCCCTCCCCAGTGACGTAGTCACGAAACAGGTAAGGCAGTTTAGGGGGTGGTAAGTTGGTTATGGGCGCGCGTGTGAGCGCGAGTACGGGGAGGTTGTGCTGGTGGAGTAGGAGCGGTGTCAGTAGATGGAGGTGATTCTGGAGCGGAAGCTTCCAGAAAACAGGGCTTAAGCCTTCCGACGCTGACCGTGGATCGCTTGCCTCTAATGTCGATCTCGAAGACGCGGTCACTGATGCGGCGGAAGACTTTGAATGGGCCATCATAAGGTGGGTCGAGGGGTTTTTTGATCTTATCCACCCTGACAAAGACGTGCGTGCAGCTGTGCAGTTCAGGGTGGACGAAAAGTTTTTTGGAGCCGTGCCTGGTTACCGGGGTTGCCCTAACCTTACGTAGCAGGTCACGGAGATGTCCCAATTCGCGAAGTTGGCCACGCGGTGTTTCGCCATTCAGGAAGAGTTCTCCTGGTAGAAGGAGGTTGGTACCGTAGGTAAGCTCTGCTGCCGAAGCACCCAGGTCCTCCTTAATACTTGTCCTCAGGCCGAGGAGGACAGTTGGAAGGGCGTCAAACCATTGTGTGTCATTATGACACATGAGTGAGGCTTTAAGAGATCTGTGCCAGCGCTCTATCATCCCATTTGATTGCGGGTGGTAGGCGGTGGTACGACTTCTTTGGCAGCCGAGAAGATTTGTTAGCTGCCTAAAAATTGTCGCCTCAAATTGTGGACCTCGGTCCGAAGTTATGGTGGTTGGTACACCGAAGCGTGTGACCCAAGTTGAATAAAAGGCCTTGGCGACTGATTCGGCAGTAACTGCCCGGAGAGGTGTCGCCTCTGGCCATCGCGTGCAGCGATCCATCATAGTGAGGATATATGAAAATCCTCTTGATGGAGTAAGCGGTCCCACTATGTCTATGTGGACATGGGCGAAGCGTGCCGTGGAAGCTTGAATTGCGCTGGCTCCAGTACATTATGCCGTGCTACTTTGCAGCGCTGGCACTGGAGACAAGCACGGGCCCAACCGGTGAGATCTTTATTCATCCGGGGCCAAATGAATTTGCGACGGACAGCAGCGGCTGTTGCTCGGCCGCTGGGGTAGGCTGGGTTGTGGTAAACCTGGAACACGCCCTTACGAAGTTTCTCGGGAATGTAAGGTCTAGCGGTTCCAGTGGAGACATCACACCAGATTTCGCCCAAAGGGTCGCGAAGGGTAATTTTCTTAAGCTCTAGTGCCGTATCGGCAGTTAGGAGGGACTTGAGCTGTTCATCCTCCTCTTGAGCTAGGGCAAGATCAGCGTTATTCAAGGCGGTACGCAAATGAATCGTATCGATTCGAGAAAGGGCGTCCGCCGTGACATTCTGTTTACCGGAGATATGCCTGATCTCCGTAGAATATTGCCCAATGAGGTCTAATTGACGCTCTTGTCGGGGGGAGGCATTTCCCGACTTCTTCCGGAACGCATAGACCAATGGCTTATGGTCTGTTAAGATGGAGAGTGAGCGACCTTCTATCATATGACGGAAGTACTTAACAGCGCTGTAGATCGCGAGCAATTCACGGTCGTAGGCGCTGTAACGTCGCTCAGTGGGACTCAGTTTCCTTGAAAAGAAACCAAGTGGTTCCGGGCGGCCTTCAATGTCCTGTTCAAGGACGGCTCCGATTGCGGTATCCGATGCGTCGCATTGGATAGAAAGTGCCGCTCCCTCGAGAGGGTATCGGAGTAAGGTGGCATTTGCCAATTGTTCTTTGGACAGTTGGAATGCTCTATCAGAGACTTCTGTCCAATTGATGGGGCGCTTATCATTGCGCTTAGCTCCTTTCAAAAATTCATTTAAGGGAGCTTGAATCTGAGCGGCATTCTTCAGGGTTGGGCGGTAAAAGTTAAGCATGCCCAAAAGTCGACGCAGCTCACTTACGTTAGTAGGCCTGGGATACTTCATGAGGGCCTCCACACGGTCTGGAAGTGGGCGAATGCCCTGGTTGTCAACGACATAACCCAGATAGGTGATTTGCTCCTTGGCGTATTGACACTTATCTGGGTTGATGACAAGACCGAATTCGCGGAGGCGCTCTAGGACCTGACGTAAGTGGCGTTTATGTTCGGCGAGGTCTTTGGAGGCGATGAGAATGTCATCAAGGTATGCATGACAGCAATTAAGACCACGTAAAGCCGTGTCGATATAACGTTGGAATGTCTGTGCGGCATTCCTGAGGCCGAAAGTCATCACTTTGAACTCGAAGAGTCCGAAAGGTGTAATGACTGCGGTCTTGGGGATGTCTTCTGGTGCCACCGGAATTTGATGGTATGCCCTGGTGAGATCCAGGGTAGTGAAGACATTGCACCCTCGTAACTTGTACGAAAAATCGTAGAGGTGTGCAATTGGGTATCTGTCCGGGACAGTTGCTGCGTTCAACAGCCTGTAATCGCCACATGGGCGCCACTCACCAGAACGTTTCTTCACTAAGTGGAGTGGGCTTGCCCAGGGACTGTCCGACGGTTGGCAGATACCTAGTTCGATCATATGCTCGAACTCCGCGCGCGCCGCACGTAATTTTTCCGGAGCCAGTCGACGTGGACGCTGGCTCACCGGGGGACCACGTGTTTCTATATGATGAAACACCGTGGCTTTATGTCGGCGTTGGTTAGGTAGAGGAATTGTCGTACTAACAAATTCTTGTACCATAACCTGAAATGGGTCTATGCACTCTGTGGCCCCTGAAGTTGCCGCTGGTGATGCCGTCATGGGCAAGGGGGGTGCGGTTGGAGCCACTAGTCTGTTATGGGTCGAATCGACCAACAGATTATGTGCACCTAATAGGTCGGAACCTATCAGGGGTTCATTTACGTCCGCAATGACGAAACGCCAAGTGATCGGACGACAAAGACCCAATTGAAGTGTCAGCTTTTTACGTCCGTACGTAAGTATCGGCGTATTATTTGCAGCTGACAATTTAAGTGCGGCTGGCACGCGGTTACGCGGAGCAAACGATCGCGGGAGGACTGAAATATCGGCGCCGGTATCGACAGTAAAAGCGATATTCAGTTTTGAATCCCGGATGGTTAGGCGACTTATAGCAGGGGTGCCGGCCGGTTGCGCGAGGGTATCGGTCGGCAAAATTATTTCTAAAGGTCGTCCCTGATTGGTGGCTGGTTGCGTCCAACCACAGGGCGCCTTGCAATTAAATGTGCGATCACCGTATCGTTGGTGATTGGTGCACAAAGGGAGAGAGGCGGCGTTGTTGGGAGTATTTTGCCTCTGAATGTTGCCGTTTTGTGAAGGCCGAGGTAGTGCTCGGCGAAAGTTGGCCCACTGAGGGGCATTTTGGGAAGGTTGTTGCCGATCCAAGGGACGATTAGATACGGCACGATTCTGAGCGCCTCGTTGGTTGCTTCTCGCCTCCGCGCGAATTTGATTTAGTTCGCGGAGGACTGAGATCTGTATGGCACGAAGGTCAGAAATGGTGACCTGAGCAGGAAAACTTCTCGGGCGGAATTCGTTGGGCCTGTCCTCTTGGGTCCGCTGTGTGACATTGGTTGAGGCAGGCCTTCTGGGATGTGGTGACGGAGAAGGTTGACGCACCGGAGCCGTCGTTGGGGCTGTTAGTGGCGGAAAAGGATGCCGTGTAGGCTGAGCGACGTGTTGAGAAACCGCCGCTACTTGATACGCTGGAGGCTCAGACTGCTGGTCTGAGCTTTCCATAATTGCGTCCGCAATTTTAGCTAAATAGCCCAAGCTCTGATTGGGTTGGGCTACGAGTGCCGAACGAGCATGGTGCGGGAGACATCTTAAAAAGTGAGGCCGTATTAGGTCGTCCGAGAACCTGGTCCCCGCTATAGAGCGTAAATGGGTCAGGAAAAGGGACGGTCTCATCCCCGAAAGGTTCGTTTCGGCCGCCAAGCGTTGTTGCCGCGAACTTCCGGGCTCGTCCAGAGCGTCGAGGTGAGTCTCAGCAAACCAAAGTTCAGGGTCCTCCTCGTCAAAAGGGGGGAGATTAATGTTGGCAGGGTTGGGTCGGTTAACGACACTGGGGGCATCGTGAAATGCCAGGGGAGCGGGTTGTGCTGTCGCTTCGTGGTCGGTAGTGACTTGTGTATCAGGGAAGTCGGCGCTGGAGGCGTCGTAAAACTCGAGGGACTCGAGTTGTTCTTGATCCTCTTGGGGTGGGGCGTTCCAAGTACGGGCCATCGTGTAATGCGTGAGATAGAATTGGGAGGAAAGAGTTAAATCGGGTCTAAATAGCTACGTAGGACGTAGAAATTGATCGCAAGAGGACGCGAGGAGTTGGGGAAAGAGGCCAAAATAGTCAAAAGGGCGTCGAGGATGGTCGAGTGGAGTCGAGAGTGGTCGCGCGGAGTCGGAGGAGTCGTATCTGCGATTACCGAGAGTTGTGTGTTAATCAATACCCTGAAGGGGTTTACAATGTTTATTATTTGTCTTTTAACAATCGTAGTTGTTTCTTCTTATAAACTTCAATTGGATTGCCTTTATCTTTCAACAACCTTTCGAGTATCTAAATTAAAATCAATAGTCCTACGAATAGAGTTCTTAGCATTTATTTACTACTATATTTTATCCGGTTCACTTGAAAAGCTGTTTTTGAATTGGGCGATCATAAATAGTATGTGCAACAATTCCTCTTTGCAAAACGATTTTAATTTGCTGTGTAAAATATATATCCCTTGATTGTTAGTTTGGCTTTGCAATAACGTGGTTAGTTTACCGTGGGATCACATAAAATATCGAGTATGTATTGGTAAAGCAAAGAAAAAGAGGAGAAACTATTGTCTATTTGCTTGGATGTTGTTGCAATACAACAATTATCCAAGGGAATTCCCACTTAAACACTCCATAACGATAATTATATTGTACAAATATAAGGGAATGAGTAAAGGTTTTACAACTTTGTTTTGTTAAATATATTTTTTAGCTTAAAAATAAAATTTGGGTTCGTGATTTTATATTAAAATTGGTATGAAGGTGTTATATCTAGAAAGGTTTAGTTCGATACAATGCTATAATAAGCTTAGTTTATACAACCAATCTATATATGGCTTATGAATTACTGCTGATACGTAAGAACAATTGTTGCGTTTGGTTTTAGCGACGAAAGGTAGTCGGTAAATTGTATTAAATCATTATATAATGGTTAGATCCGAATTATCGGAGAAAAAAAAGTGGGGAGTCGTTTGTATAGGTTACTGTCATTCATTTTGTAGATTCTGTTGTTTTATTGACTTTTATTCATTTTCCATTATTCTTATAAATAGGTTCGATTTTAAAACGTCCCCTTTTTATTGAAATGTTTCGATTCGGAAACTTTTTATTATAATTTGGTCTGGTTTAAATTTTGTTATTAGAGTTAGCTTAATATGCACAATATTGAATAATAATAAAACAAAAAGGAAAACCGAATATCAAATAGCTTAATTTTTCCGTTTTTGTACTATATTAGTGTTCTGTTCTTATAGTCGATAAAAAATTTAAAAAAATGTCGCAACGTTTTAATTTGGTTGTTTTGGGTGTTATTTTTGGTTAAATAGTTTCTATGCTCTACGGACTTTCCAAATAACTACAAATAAAAACTATTTTCATTGAGCGCTAGAGGAACGTGTATTAACTGACAACTGTGTGAAAAAGTCTAAAAATGCGTAAACTTAAAACATAAGTGAATCGTTTTCAAATATCTCGTCCAATTGGGTAACAATTTGTATTCTAAGTTCCTGCTCTGAAGGAGCTTACCAGAGAGAAGAGAAAATAGATATATATATAAAAACAAGACAATACCACAAAAAAAAAAAAAAAAATTAATGAAAAGAAAACAAATGCTTTTTAATAGACTTGCTGTTTTTTCTGCATATCCGGAACTGTTTTGTCCTAAGGTGGGCTGCGTGAGGTGGGCTTGCTTGGATGTTGTTTTCGTCGGGCTAAAGTTGGGTTGGGGTTCCTCTCACCCTTAAAATGTCTTTAATTGTTGGCACTTGTCACCTCACACACTTGTTTTAAAAACGGTTCAAAAAGGGTGGCGCGCTCACACAAGAGTCAACAATATTGTTTTATCCGAAGGTTGCGTGAATTTACCCTAAGGGTCACCAATGTGGGTAGTTAAGTACTTGCGTCAACAGGGACGCGGATTCAGTACTAACACCACGTACAACGCGCCGCGAAAAGGAAACAAAGTTTAACAGAGAAACACATTTGGTTTGTTTTAACGAAACTGTTTTTATTAATATCTGCTATCACGACTAGTTTTACAATATGAATTATGTATTTACTATTGTTCTCACTACTTTAATATACAGAAACAACACAAAACAACAAACTAAACCGCATTCCCAAGTTCTTCTGACTGTTTCTGTTTTTTTCTTTTTTGTAGTATGTTTTTATTGAAGTCGATCCTGACTGCACTTCGACCCGGTGTGTGCACTACCGTTTTGCAGGCTGTACGTATCGTACTCTTTAACCAAAGGTTGGTGCTCGACTCCAATTTCCGCGACGACTCCTCTGATGAGACCACTCTGGTGTGTAATATCTGACTAATCCCATTGGAAGTCATCAAAAGGAAAGGAACCCCGAAAGAAACTGGAAGGGAGGCGGAGTTACACGATTAACTTGAAGTAGTTAATCGTGATTGGACCGGACGGGTTAGGCATACATTATGCATGTGTGGGTACGCCATGCATACGATCGTTCGGCGACCGTGTGGATGGCGGCACATCGCTAGTGCATTTTCTAAGAATGTAAACACTAGCATGTGGGGTGTGAAAAACCGAAACCGATGATTTGGTCATCCTAATGGAAGGCCATAAATCATCATTTCGGTTGCCGATGATTAAACATTGCAACGAACATTGGGTGCAGCCATTGCCAGATGTTGAAAGTAAACATTTTCTGGCTGCATCTTGATCGTTGCTTGATTACTGTCTCTGGACGTGGGGATCGATAATTGGAAGCCAGCGATTGCTGGTAATCAGGGACATGTTTGGTTTGCGTCAGCAGAAACCTTGTCGGCGGTAGCAAATCAATAGGGGCAAATAGCCGCATGCATGTTATGCCGAGGGTAAACAAATACAACGAGTCACAAGGAACTCTTGTTGATTGTTGTTTCCATAGCTTAAGGCTATGGAAACGAGATGCCCTGGCAGAATGTATGCCTAAAGATAGGATTTCAGATGCCATGGCAATGTGATGATTTTGCCGTGGACTTATGCTTTTTATTTAGGAGATAATATGCGCCTCGGGGGTGAATTTTCGATGCCACGGTAAGGTGATAAGCTTTGCCGTGGGCTTAATGTTTCTTAGGGAATATGGACTGGCCGAGGGTAAGTTTTCGATGCCACGGCAAGGTGATAAGCTTTGCCGTGGATTTAATGTTTTCAGTGGTGGTGATGGAGAAAAAGGGGTTTGGAAGGAAATCCCCTACAGAATAGGTAAGCTGCCTAACAGAACTTCAAAACAGTTATCCGATTGGGTAACCGTAATAATTCCGGCGATTTGGCTGGGGGTAAATGCCGTAGCAAGGTTACGCAACCTTGCTGAATTTCGACCGAGAGGTAAGTCGTTCGCCTGGAAAAGTGGGGATCGAGCGATGCCTGGCTCTTCGGGCTCTGAAAAGCCCCACAGCCTCCTCACACACAATCAGCACCGCTCCCCAGCAAGCTACGCTGCTCCCAACCCCTCGAGATATCAAAGCGCCAGAGCTCCAACAGAAGATTGAAGTCCGTGCTTTGGTGGACCCGTGTTCCAGCGCCACATTCAACTCGGAGTCACTCGCCCAATGGTTGCACCTCCGACGCCAAGCACCATTCGTTCCCACCTACGGTGTCGGGGGTGCTTGCTGCCTTACCACAAGCACGAAAGCGACAATCACCCTCGCTCCCCGCCTCCACAGCTCCCATCATTGGACACTGCGGCCCTTTGTCCTGCCGCACTTGTCGGTGTACGTGCCACCATCACCACCAATGATTTTTGCTGATCCCAGCATCGCCCCCGCCGGAAAGATGGACATCATTGGGGCAGACCTCTACCCCCCACTCATCCTGGAAGGTTTAAGGAATGACCAACGCTACGACCTCGTCGGGCAGGATACTAAATTGGGATGTGCGCTAACAGGCGCAGCACCCACCAAGTCATCCAGCTCCGGTGTGACAAGATCTGTCACCAGCCAGCAGATGACCGTCTGTCGTGTGTTACGAATTTACAACGCCAACCCAGATGAATTTGTGGTGATGCGGGATCGCTATGTAAGGTTTTGTCGGCCGTCAGGTGATTTATTTGTGGTAATATATGTAAACTTTATCCTACGATTGTCTATGACCTAACTTCCCTACTATTTGGTGTATGTAGCGCAGCTCGCTTAAAGAGTATGGCGTAGAGCGCCGCAGTTGTTGAACCAAAGATGTTTCAGGTATTTGATTAACTGTAATTGAAACTGAAATTGACGGGTTATTTATACTCCCAATCAATCACTCAATTATCCATAAATTTCTTAACCAACTCATAAAAATAATGGTTCATCAGCTATTACAATTCATTCATAATTCACTCAACATATAAAATGCATATTACGCTATTCTATTCTCTAAATCCAGCTTGGTGTATAGTGCAATAATAATGACATGGTTTGACGCAATTAATATGTGAATCATTCACCTGCAGTAAGTTCACATACGATTGTTATTTGACTCTTGCCAATCGTAACCGTAGCGATTCGTTTCTTTTGCTCAATGAAAAGAATCGACCTTGAATTATTGTCGGCAACGAATGCTGGTTCCATGACACTTGTTAATTGTGACAAGGTCAAATTGATTTACTTTTTATGTTATATTGTAGCGAGCTTAGGGTTCGCTGGATTGATTATGTCTAGTAAATAAAAGCCGTTAAATCGATTCTTAATTAATATCACACTTTATTAATTCATTAATAACGACCGTACTTAACCCGTACCTCAACGATTTCCTTTCTTATAGCTTGCTTCCTTTTTTCTCCTTTTTCTTGTCTGTCACCATCAGCTGTCTCGACGTCTTTTTATCGTTTCTCACATTCTGATTTCGTTTCCGTCCGTTTCATCATCTTGGATGTTCTAGTCTCCAGTTTTCCAGTACTTTATAGAATATTCCAGTGCTTGTTTTGGACTTTCCCGAATATTCCAGTACTGACTGTCATATGCGTCACAATATTTTATGGTCATTTTGTGGCTATGTTATCACAATACAAATTGGTCGAGCGTGCGACTGCAGATCGCAATGCCGCTAACCAAATGGAAAGAAGGTCTCGTCGGGATCGACTCCAGGGGCTCCACCACGAGGCCCTTGAAACCACCCACCATCGACCACCTGCGCGACACGACCGTCAAACACACCCCACGCCAGCCGAATTACCGCAAGGGCAAGAGACAATCAGGGGACCAGGATCTCACCCACCCAAAGGCTACAAGGCAGACCACCAAACCCGAAGGAAACTCAACTTCAACTACTCAGGAAACTCACCAACGCATCTGCCCAGCCCCATAACGCAACATCGGCGATAAGACGGGTCATTACTCGAGCGCTTCAAGGCACCCTACCACACCCGGGACACCAGGTGGCAAAGCCCCCGCCAAGACCAGCACCACCGAGGCCGACCGCTATAACATGTAGCCACCACAATAGGGGTGGAAGTCCACAATGCCCCGCTTGGCGGGCGGCGCTCCCCAGCAGTTAGCGATTGCTCGAACCCCAACCATAGAGCACGCCTCTCAGTGCGCCAACGGAACCTGTGCTCCAACTGCCCGGGGAGCTACCATTCCACCAAGACATGTGGACAGTGTCAGGGACGACACCGCACCCGACTCCACGCTGGTACGGCCTCACACACCAACGATCGCATCCCGCCGGACACTTATTTCGGATGGGCGCTAACGGGCGTAACACCTATTACTTCGTGCGGCCCCGGTGTACCGACATCTATCACCAGCCATCACGTGGTCACTGATCGTGGGTTGTGGCCTTACAACTCCAACCCAGATCAATCGGCTGGTCACGCGACCACAAAAAGCAATGAACGCCAGTGATTGAAAGGAAAGTCTCATCGTCAACGGTCCTATGGGCTATCCCAGGGACTTACAACACCTCCACAGTCTACCACCATTGCAGCAAAGGGTAGGAAGCACAGCCCAAGCCTTCAGCGCTCCTCGTGGCGGGCGGCCTCCCCCCAACTTCCCATCCACATGAAAACAAACCATTGCGCTAGACAATAATGCCAAGCAACTACACCCAACAGACTTCTTCCGCAACACCAACATCCTCGACGGGCAAAGAGCAGACGCCTCCAGCCACTACCGGCGAAGAGATGAAAGCTAACGATACGACGACTGGAAGCGATATCCAAACACTTTACGTAACCAATCGGCGACAGCTACGGTACAGATACCAAAAGACGACAATGCAACTACATCACCTTCTACCATATCCATCGGAGCTCTACAAACATTTAAAAAGACCTCTTCCAACTTCAACAAACAATCGAATGGGGGAAATAATACGGTACCCGCTGCAACTCAGAATCGCCAATCCTCAACACCATTACTACAACAGATTTCTGTGCCAGTCCTAGAGCTAAGCGACACCAATGCCAAATACCGTTTTGGGCCCTCAATTCGGCAATCAAGCAAAGAACGCCGCAAAACTAAAATAAATCGCCGAGATAAGTGCAATAGTGCACACGAGAAGATCCAAATTGCAAAGGGCAAGGTCCTTAAGAAAATGGAGAATTTTGATAGCCGTATGGCACCAACCTCCTTGCAGGCAAGGAGATCACCGAGCCAGCCAAGCGGAGTAGACAGAGTGCTGGAAAATGATCCCGATGAGGGGGATACGTATAGAGTCTATTAAGTTTTAGTGAGAGCAGAACCCTCGTTTATTTCACTTAGTACAACCGTTAGAAAAAAATAAATAAATTAAAAGTAAAAAACTTACGAACTAACTCAAGAACTAGGGATTACAAAAATTACCACCCTGATCATCAAGAAGCGCAGCACCGCCCGACGGTTACTGAAATCTTACACAACTTTACCCCAGCCACACTTCAAGAACTGGCTCTTGAACGTGGTAATTTAGTCGAAATCCTCCGTACAGAAATTGGTCCCTCGTGGTATGGGCGATTCCAAAATGATGTCATCGAAACCCTATTCGAACCACAATTAGGATGGTTCCCCAAAGACCTAGTCCGTGTCACTCAATAACCCGAACCTGATGCTGGACCACAAAACAAACAACGGACGCCTCCGTGTCCGTCATTAGATGAAACTCTTGTTCCCGCCAGATGTAGCGTAAGTCCATAATGCTACAACAATTATCATTGACGATCCAGACATCAACAAACATGCCCTCTCCGAGGCGACCGAAATGATGAAAAACAGCAAGATCAATTCACCGCCATATCACCGGGTATGTCCATGGACACCCGCGAAATGTTGAGGGACATCCAGAACCAATACACTATTTGATTGTACATACAATGCATGTGAAAATATGCATTGTGATGTTTGAATTTTTGAAATTGAATTCAATGTTTGCTTCAATTTGCTTGACGTTGAATTCAACGTAGATTTGGGGATAGGGATATATGAAATTGGATGGGAATTCGATTAGTATCAATTATGGATATGGGGGAAAAGAAATGTGGGAGGAAAATGGTAGGGCTTCTTGGAGCACTACAGTCTTGGCATGGGTGGTTTACGACAAGGAAAAGCCAGAAACTCAAAACATGGGACAACTCTAAGAAAGAATTGTTGAAACATGTATTCATATACCGGACAACACTTCAAACAATCTTATTTTCAGTCGACTGCGAAGAATGTTAAGTGTTATAAGAAATAACGGAGAAAGCATTCCATATTAAATAAATTATTATACAAAAAATATAAATGTCTTGAGTTTATACATTTTCACAGGCGAAATTTGGGTTTTTTTTCAGAAAATTAATTAACATTCCTGATAAAAATGTATTGAAGCCGTTAAAGGGTTCTCCGTGAATCGATGTCAGTTAACAATATTTGTCACAAAACTAAAAAAGTGAGTAAAAGTGTGTGGGGGGCGAAGTCGTGGCGCCGGCAGGGGCGCAGGGTTCTACTCCGTCCCCACAACTTCCATACAGTTTCGCCGAACCCCAAAAGAAACCTATTCACCGGAAAAACAAAACAAATCCTCACAACACACTGTCCACAAGGAGTAAGTAAAAATGAAACACTGTTTGGTCTATTGTGATGGATGATCTTTAATTTATTTAAAACGGTTTAAAATTTGGGGAATGTTTACAATTATTTTATTATAATGTCAAGAAATTTTAAGTGGAACTGAGTTTTATCTTACGTAACTATCCACTGAATACATTTTTGTTCTTAAATGACACCCGACTCCGACTCACTGCCCGCCAACAGAAACGCGCTTTGATACGGAGATTGCAAATCATCGATCACCGCATCTTATGTTTCCGGAATTGGTTGACCGAACGAAACACGATGATAAAACGAATACTTGTGCGCGCACTGAAGGATGTGGGACGACTCGACCGGATCGGTGGTTGGGAACAGACTCCTCGAGGATAGAACTCTGACTTGAATTCAATCCTCAATTAATGGTGTGGTGAATATCCTCTCGGCCAAGGATGGGTTTACTTATCACAAGAGAAACGTACAGTTTCTCTTTGTGGAATATAAAACCAGATCTCGTAATAAAGATCATGGTGGGATACATGTATGTGTGTACATTGGTTCATTCATGGGACAAAGCCATGAGAACGAAACTGAAATAAAGAAAGGGCACAATGTGCATCCATGAGATCTGAGTTCGGCTAAGCAAACAAGCCGAATCTCATTGGATGCTAATTGGGTTTGTGTTTGCTTATGTGAGATGGTCAATGGTAAACGGATCCAGGAATATGTAGGACAAAGGGAATTTATGATCTGAGAGTTCAACTGAGTAAACAAGTTGCAACTCATTAGATGGTAGATGCATTTGGGATACTTGAATGGATTGAATTGTTTGCCGTATCGCCAGAATGCCTGCTGAAGGACAGCGTTCTTTTGTTTGTACATGGTACATGCTAGGGAATTAGCTTCAGCGTCTATTGCGCTAATTGTATGCAGCTGCGTTGGACTGTTTATCGTTGGGTAAAAGGGTCGCCAGCCAATGTGTATGTAGGTAAATTTATTGTACACATGATGAGGCTGGGAATTCCCAACTCCAGGTTAAGATTCCCTGATAATGCGGTTGCATTATATGTAAACCGATGAGTTTTCTTTCAGGGAATTTATGATAAGTTTGGAGAGAATTCTTATAGGGAATTTTTAATTCGAATTCATGAATGAAGGTAAGAAACTTTTAGCTAAATTTTTTCATTCGTTGCGTGAAGCGTTTACGGGTGCTTAATGCGATTGCTTTAGGAGAAAGTTATGATGGCTGGGTCGTAGTTATGGGGGTTCTTTGGGTAAGTGTACCGTGGGATTTGGCGGAACCGCCACAAGTGTATTACCCATTCCAAGGAAACTGAACATTTTGGGTTGAGTCTGTAATTTTTTACAGCACTGTATGTTTTCAGAAATGCGAGCTTTCTTCAGAAATCGTCAGGTTAGCCTTTGTTAGAGCTTCAATAATTTGCTTAAGATGTGACATGGATTCTACTTCTGTTTTTAAAAAAAGTATTACATCGTCTATACAGACGTATGCAAACTTAGTTATAAACGGTCGAAGAACCTCATCGATGCATCGTTGAAAGATGGCAGGAGGATTTTTTAGTCCAACGGACATACGGTTATATTCGTGCTCCGTTTAGAGCAAATGCCGTTTTTTCCCTATCTTCTTTCTGCATTTGTATTTGACGGAATCCAGATTCCAGATCGATTGTTGAAAATACTTTGCCCCTCCCAGATTTTGAATCGTGTGCGCCATATTCGGTATTGGATATCTGTCGTTAATGGTATTTTTGTTCAATTTCCTATAGTCATTCACAAGACGTTTTTTGGTCTGCCCGACTCGTCCTTGCCCTTCTATGGTAGTATTCATATAGGTGAACAATATCCAGGAAAAGAAAACACTGTTTTTTTATGTTCTTTATTTTGGGTAAATATTTCTATTTGATTTGGTTTGACTTATATGTAACTTAACTTAGCATTCGATTTAAATAGCAGAACACGGCGTTTACACAGAAAAGGATCACAACTCAATGTAAATATCGAAAGGGTGCGCTTTGGCAAATAATACACAAAGAACTAAAAACTTTATGAGGACTGCAGCGAGTATGTTGGATGGCGTTTAAGACAATTATTGATACGTGTCTGTTCGCGATGACAATTGAATAAAACAAAACCGAATCTTGTTAGCCTCGAGCGGCGGCGTGACTACATCAATGGTTGCGATGCGACTAACTCTACTTAGGGGTTGAAACGTGAGCAATTGGATTTGCATGCCAAACAACCAATCGAGATCATCCTTACATCTGTGCTCTCTCATTCTCTCCGCCTATCGAGGAAGATAACCGCTTCAGTTAATTCGATAGCTGACGGGCAAGAGAGAATGAGAGAACCAGAACACGAAGTGCAATGATCTCGAGGTGAAATTAGCTCTAGCATGCATGTCGCAATGCTATCCTGAAGCTGACCTAGTGACACAATTAGGATATTATGGTGATGTCAGCGTACGTTGGACTCTGGTAACGGGAAATGAGATGAGTATGGAAGTTGGTTTGTAGCTATTCACCTGTTAAAAGAGATCATTGATCCCAAGCGAATAGAGTGGCTGGGGGAAGTCATAAATGACGCTTAATCGGCTAGGGATATATTAATGTGTGAACCAAATTCGAAGAATTTGGAATTTCCTAAGCCGATGCATGATTATGTAACCGCGTCCTTTGGTCTGGCCTTGGTTGTTGCTAACCGAAATGACTTTGAAATTTCCGGTGGGAATCTCATGGGTTAATGCAGTAGTGTTGCCGAATGGCAAGAAAACACTGAATGCAATTGTGCATTAACCGAATAGATTAATGACTTCCGGTCAGTTTTCTTTTAGGGATTTATCTATTGCAGGTGAAATAGCCGACGGTAGGATTTGGGATTGGGTTGACGCGCTGTTAGCGGTCGAAATAAAGCGGACATTGGGGTTGGAATTGTGGATTGGTTCTCCATGTAGAATAGAGAAACCCCATAGCTGCTCCCAAGTCTAACAATATGTTATATTTTTTATTAGTTTCTTTATCAGTTAATTCTACCATAGGGCCGTTTCTTACCCTAAAAATGATTCCCTGTAGTTGCCAGTGATACTCACGTTTCCCTGTATAGATTGTAATGTTGGCAGGGTCACCATGTAATGTTCATCAATTCAGAAATCGCCATGTAAGTTTTAATGTGAAGATTTTCCACGTGTAATATAAGAAAAGTTGTGCCTAATAATTACGGATGGTAAAGGAAAAATTTCTATAAGGCTATACCACAGGGCACGAATGCTATCGGTTTTTGGCAGCTAGTCAAAATATGTATGCAGGGCAGGGCACGAATGCCATAAATGTTTGCCAAAAAAAAAGGAGAAAAAAACAATACGTAGTCGAGGTTCATTTGAATCTGATTTATTACCAAATTTTGGTCCTTAAATACTATTTTTCCATCAACATTTCCATCGCTTACCAATATCAAGTGATTCAAAAAACATTAATGGTAACCTGAAAACCGCGTCCAATCATGGCCCGAAAACCGCCTTTGTCATTTCAAATAATTACTACACATAACATGAGAAATACACAACGACTTACCTCTCAGATGTCATGCACCGTGATATTTCATACATGACATACATTCATCGGAACATCTGGGAAATGAGTATTGTCCTGTCATATTTTTTTCTTCGGAGTGTGTCGCCTGGTATTATGCTTCAATGACCGTGGAAATCGCTTTGGCATGTGCCGTCTGGTATTTTGTTTCAATGACCATGGAAATTGAATTGTGATCTAATTATCTGGTGTACAGTGTGGGAAAAACAGGTTGAGTTTCAATGCGTACACTACAGGATGTACTGCACCCTTCTGGTTTTACATTATTCATTCATTGTTTGTTCTGTAAGATGCTGTTTCTTGCTGACGGGATTCGACTGTTTAAATCGGCTAGACGTGGTGTGATCCATGTCCATATGGTTTTGTCCCGGTTGATTCCGTCGAGGTTTAGGTTGATTCCATTTATGTCCTTACTGGTTTTGGATATTAAATCGCTGCTGGTTGCAGTTGCTTCCATCTCTTCGTCGATCATTTTGCGAACTATCCACTTCCATTGGTTCGGCTGTTGGTCTACAATGTGTGTGTACGTTTGGTCTATATTTTCTTGATTCTTGGCTTGACTGGTATTGCCTTGGTTGTTGCGCCTTTCCTGGTGTTTCATTATTTGTCGACGTTATTCTCTCGGTTCATTTGTGTAAGTTTGAATGTATTGCTATCATGCAAAATGGTACCTGCAATAGTGTTGTACTCCGACGCCGTGCTTTCTCATAGGTTGAGAGAAGAGCGTGGAGTGTTGAGGGAAAATGAAAAAGGGGCGAAAGATTCAGTTTAATTGATGCTATTTACCTTATTTGATTTACTGAAAATAAACTGCACAGTCACCGAGGCTACCGCCTGTTGCGGCGTGGGAAGGTACAAAAATAATCAAAATGGTCTGGACTGTTCGACGTGGCTTTCACTAAGGTATAATTGACACTGGATACACGGCCAGTGGTTCAGCCTCTGGGGATCTACTGATTGCGAAATCGGAAAATGCCGCCCTTTTATAGTTTTTTCCCTTGACTTTTGTCAACTATATTAGTGTCAAAATTCCAAGAAGCACACACAAGACTTTGCGTGCTTCGATTGGAATTTTGTTCAAAGAATCGTTTGAGGATTTTGTTGGATGGATTCTGGGAAGGGGAATCATGAAATGCGTTTTGAATCAAGCATTTCATGATGTCAGGATTTTGGGAATTGAGTCAATGTACGACGAATTAACTTTTGGTTCAATTCGTTGTTCATGTGACTCAATATGGGATTTGGGTGTATTGTGTGGAATTGAATAAATGTGCGACAAATTGACTTTTGGTTTCATTTATCGCTCATTGATTCAATATGAAATTGGGAATTGCGTTATGGGATTATTTGATGAAATTGGGGATTTGGATAGGAGTAGCGATTTAGGATCGCTACAATAGCATAGGCGGATTCTAAATTCTTTGGGGAATGAGTGTATACTGCGGCCCTTGTGTAGTCACAGTTCAATCCTTTGATGAAGGGTCGGACTTTATCCCTTATGGGATTCCGCATTAAACGTG
Source organism: Microdon myrmicae (assembly GCA_963931805.1). Taxonomy (NCBI): domain Eukaryota; kingdom Metazoa; phylum Arthropoda; class Insecta; order Diptera; family Syrphidae; genus Microdon; species Microdon myrmicae. The sequence continues at coordinate 35,318,499 of OZ007501.1, read as the reverse complement.
GGACGCTTTCTCCATATTCCATTTCGATCTTGATAAGGACTAAATCTAGCGCCTTGCTTAGTTCATCGAACTATTCCATTAAATTGGTCCTTCCTGGGCTTATATTTCGAAGGTTGTCCTGTATATTGTCTTTGGTCCACATATACATAATCAAGACGATTCCAAATGGCATAGAAATTAAACGGAGGGTTGGCGTAGCTCCTTGTATTTTGGTTTGAAGTATGGACAGATACGTAACATATTTGTTTGATTCCTGAAACTGCCCTATGCTGTCCATTGGGTTCCATGCTCTATTTCGCTAAGCCCTACAGGTGTCTTGTTTTCTATCAAATATAGGCAGGGCCTTGAAAATTTCTGTGTCGAGTTTGTTATTGGTCGGTACTCTGCAATGATAAACTGGTTGGTAACAATTTCTTTGTGATGACTTATATACCTCCCAATCCTATTGTTTTCAATGTGGTTGCCAGTCCTTCCAGTTCCTGGTTTTTATTATCCAATATTTTTTGATTATTTATTAAATGGGCTATTTGTGCCTGACGGCCTGCCATTGTAAGTGTTGCCACTTCTATGTGTTGTTTGGGTTCTTCCTCACTATCACTTTCTTAATCGTAGGTGTGTCTACGTTGTCTAATATTCTCTTTCTCACGGTTTTAATTTTCATTGGTTTGGTCGATTTGTCTATATTTTTTAGGTTACCACAGAATTAATTTATGTTGTATTCCTGGTTCCTATGTCCAGTAGTTGTATTCGTCTATAACGAATTTTTTGGTGCGCTCACACAAGGAATATTAAAAATATTTCGAGTGGCAGGATCGCCAGTTAAGTTTGACTTCTTTATTTTGTACAAAATATTATTTTTTTCCGACCACGGTCGGTGTTCGATACTTTATTCAGTAAAGAGCAGTGCTTAAGCTAGGTTTGCTTGATATTAATACTACATTGTTATCTAAACAAAGAGATGCTATATCGTTATCTTAATATGAGACAAAGAGAGAGAGTTATCATATCTTAACATGAAACAAAGGGAGAGTTATCACCAGACGATACGTTAAATTGCGGTCAAACAAATCCGAGTCAAGCAATCACAAAACAGTCTGAACAGTTTTTTTTGGTATCAAATCTTATCTTTGTGACGCCATCTAACGCAAGCCGATTGCACTTGTACAACGCGAGATACAGATTACTAAAACCATCCATTGGACAAATAATGGATTTATTATTACTACAGCTAATATCCTTGGTTACCAATCCAAGCGGTTATGAGGTGATTATGTATTAACGCTCCAAATATCTGTAATTGTAAAAGAGGGTTTAACATTTACTCCTAATATTATACATAATATGTAAAAAAAATTGAAAAACAAATGTGGTTTGAAAACTAAAAAAAAAACGAATTTTAGAGGTATCGCTAAGTCGTAACAATGTTCGCAATTTTTGAGTTTGATCTTAATAATTTTTGTAACACGTGATCTTAGTAATCTAAGTAACACAACTACGATCAATCTTATGTGAACACACTAAATCAATTATTGTTTTACTTATTTGCTTATGTTTTTAGCTGTGAGACGTTATATTATTTAGACCACATGTTGTGTGTAAAAATGCCCCTCGCCCTCTCCTATAAATGTATTGTCAAATGGTATTCGCATAACCTGCAGCTGGGGATGCTCAAAGCTCATTGTCTTGGGTATTTCGTTAATTTGCTTCCATGTACTTAATTTGAGTCCATTTTATTTACCTCTCGTGATATTTTCGATATAACCACCTACAACTATTTCAGCGATGCAAAAATAACTGAAAAACGTACGTTATCACCTATTTATAGAAAATGACATTAATTCCTTAATATGCAATTAAAACATCTTCATAGTAAAAACACGCATCTTTTCAATCCATTAAATGTATTGACATGTCCATCTTGATTGTCCTAAGTTAAAATGTACAAGATTTCAAGTCAAGCACAGCATCTGAGTCTCAGGACCAGCTAACAAGGGTGAAAACCTCTTGATTCCGACAACTGGTTGCGATTTGAAATTCTTCCGTTTATGTTGTCAATTTGCCAAAACATTTTCGTTTAATATCCATCTTCTATTGCTGTCTTTGGTGTCCTTTGAGAGGCAACTGCTGCAGGTCCTCCTAATACCACTATCCATGCTCATTGCTAGGAAATATGTTTGCAATGACTTGATGTTTTCATTATGAGGTAACAATACAACCGCAACTGGGACTAAATGTCCTTTACACAGAGACAAACCCTATCTCACACTGTCCACCAGAACAAATGTTCACTGGACAGCTAAATGAATGAACGAATTTAAGCATTGCTCCTGTGCACAAGTCCTGTAAACACACCCACGCCGCGACATGAACTGACTTCCCTTTAAATAATTTATCGCTTGTTCTCTTGCTGTGCTACGAACGTGTATGCGGCGACGAGGAATGAGGGGCGATATATTGATCCTACATACAACTAAGATTTATTACGCTCCTGCATTTGATTTAGTTTTGTATAAAAGCTCCTCATGGATGCTGTCCCATAGTCAATCGACTATATGTGAACACGTGTGCATAGATGTACGTAGACGCTTTTCCAAACCTGCTTGCTCGCCAAGATTGCCAAGGTGTTGCTGTCTTATCTGGCCTCACCTATGGCGTTTATATATACGTACAGGTATGTAGATCATTTTTGGGTCGATGTTTGTCAATTGCCTTGCGGTAGTTGGCGTTACACCCACATCAAGGCAAAAGCCAGCTATCACCTAGCTACATCAAGGTACACATGCACACGTGAAAGGTAATCCTTGTGCGCCATCCGACCGAAAACCCGTGAAGCGAAGGAAAAATACCACATCATCACCACACACGTCATATATCAAAGAGTTGCTCTGAAGAAAATATATAATCGGTAAACAAGCTAAATTTCGAGATAAAAAATAAGTTATCCAAACGGTGGAACCATGCTCAGCAAACACATGCATATACACACGAACAAATTTGTCCTGAACACATAAGCCCAACTGCGTTACCTTGAAATTAGCTTTCAGAATATTGGTGTTGTTTTCAGTTCGTGGTTGATGAACAATCGCTTTGTAAACCAGCGAATATCGGATTTAAAAGACTTACTCAATTGAATCCGAAAGGCCATAATAGGATAATTCGCATATAACTTCAATAAGAATGTTTACGATGCTGTTCTAACCGGGCTAGTGACATTAAGGTCAAAGGGCATGAATTTTTTAAATCATAAGTCAAACGGTCGAAATGATATTCTAAAATGTAGACTTGAAAGGGTGACGATTTCACTGACCTGGGTTCGATTATCAAAATCAAAACACCTGTGACCTTCAAAACGCATTTAAAAATGCGAATACCATATAAGAGAAGTATACGAATATATAGACATTTTTTCGAGTTTCCCTTTGTGCATTGGAAAAACAAACTAACACTCATCTTAAGGGGTTACGCCACCTTGGGCGCGGAAAGGTAGGTAAAAAAAAATATTTTTTTGAACACAGTTTAATAATGTAATAAAATTATATTTATTTTACACACATACATAGTATTTTTATAATTAATTTGGAATGTTAAAAATTGAAAAAAATTAAAAAATAGCAGGGGTATCAGCCGACAAACGGAGCCTCGTTTTAAAAATTTTCGTTGATGGTGTAACGATCCGAGACGCCGTGCTTCCTCTTTCGAGGGAAGAGCGTGAACCTTTTCTTTAATAGAGGATGGTAAGACGTCTTCTGTCCGTCTTCTTTTTCGAATAAATAATAATTCGTTTTTCTTCTTCTTTGTAAATTTCTTTATTTCTTCTTTCAGTTTATTCTATTCTTAATAACTTCTCAACTTTACTTCTCACACTGATAACTCAAACTTCTTGAGCTCCTACTTCTCTTAAACTCAATACTCCTTGAGCTCCTACTTCTCTCGAACCCAACTCAAAACTAACTTTACAATTGAACTGAACTGATTTTACAATTGAATTTTTTCTCTACTTATAGAACATTGTGTTCTAATTTACTGGAAATTATAACACGAACAAAACAAATTTTAACAAAGTCTCTGTGACTTTTAAATTGAATAAAATTTGAACGAAAATCAAAGTTACTATGTTTTGAATGAATAAAAAGGTGCAGGTTATTAAATGTGCTGTAACTGGCAATATTGTGAATGTTTATGAATGGTATGTATTAAGTGAGAATGTAATATATGTTAAGGGAAGTTTTTAAGGATGTGTAAGGAGATTCAGTGTTAACTTTAATAAAGGGTAGTATTCTGGAATACAACATCCCACCCTTCTTCGAGAAAGAAAATTATCCTTGACGAGAATAATTTTCTAGTAACTATATATTAGATTAAGATTAATTAAACTTGGATTTTCGTTCAATTACATTTGAAAACTAATCTTTCACCAAAGGTTACAATAATCAAAAAGTTCTTAATACTAGAAAAATAGTCTACTTACATTATATATTAACTAAGTTTTTACAATAATCAAAAAGTTCTTAACACTAGAAATATAGTCAAAATAGTCTATTTACATTGTATATTAATTAACTGAAATTAAATATTTCTCCTTGGAACCTTTTCTTTTCTTATCCAAAAATTATTATTACTTATTATATTAATTATATAATATTAATATTATTGTTTCAAAATTCTCATTTACGTATATATATTAATTCCAAAATTTCTAATATATATATTACCTCTAAAATTTTCTTTCTTTCCTTTTCCGTTCGAATATATATTAATTCCAAAATTTCCAATATATATTACCTCTAAAATTTTCTTTCGTTATTCCCCCTCATTAACTTTTTTTTTTTTTTTCGTTTTCGTCAATTCCTACAATTGTTTGATTAGTTCATATAAATTGAATAAAAAAACAAAGGCCATTTGTTATGTGTTTATCTTTTCCTTAAATTTATGGAAAATTTTCCAAAACCCTTTGTGTTGGTTCATCCCGGTCTTGGCTGCTTTGGGTCCCATTTATCGTTCTTTTCCATATATATATATATATATATATATATATATATATATATATATATATATATATTGAATAACAAAAAGAAAGGCCAACTTTTTCATAACCATATTTTTAAGTTAACCATATTTTTAAGAATTGATAACAAATTTTCGCCATTTATTTCAAATTTTCACTATTACGAGTCCATATTACACGAGACAGGCGGCTAGGCAGGGGGAAGAACAAATTCACTATCAACAGATATTTGGCGGTAGTAAAGGTTGGTTATTTTTACTTTGTCGATATTGGTGTTGGTCCAAGTGTCCCGCCGAACACTGTGTATCGTGGATGATTTTAACACCCAGAGCGAATGCTGTGCTCTGCCAGAACTGTCCACGAAACAACTGAAAACACCGAAGCGAATGCTGTCACGAATTAAACTCGGAAGGATTATATTTATTATCTCGATTTTTATTTTTATTGTTTCTTTTGGTTTATTAAGTCACTTATCTTGAATTAACAAATCACTTTAGTTTATGTGAACTCGAGGCTCGACAACACACTGACGGTACTCGGATTTCTCTTTTAGTTATGCATTGGTGGGTAAATTGCCACCGATTCTAAACTGGTAACGCACGTACGCCCTCTAGTCCTCGTAACTTCCTCTCGACCTCCTCGGGTGCTCTCAAACAGACTTCGTGATATGGCTGTTCGATATAGCCAGTCGTCTCGTCGACGATCGAAATTAGACTGCTTGTCTGCGCAAACAGATATCCAGATTCCAAACTGGTATCCGTATCTGTACGGAAACATTTTTCTATTCGATCTGCTAACAGAATTCCGGAAATCTCTGTTAGCAGCATGCTATTTCATCCCAGGGGTAATTTCCTATTTTCCTGAAAGGAGAAAGTCATTCCTTGCATACATCAATATCATTGGTGATAGAATTTCATTTCCACGGCCTTCTGTTTGTACAGAACATCTGGCGCCCAGACCAGAGATATTCTGCGATTGTTTTGACGTGCAGTCCGTGGGTGTTATTTGAACTTGGTACCCGGAATCGAAATCCATTAGATCTTTATAATGGTGCGAAATTCTAGCGTGGCCGTGAGACCGGAGTATTGCCTTTGTTGGCTTAACTCCTCATAAATTATCGGATATCTCGTTGAGATATATTCGATTGCGATAGGTCGTGGCTGCCTTCTGTTGTTCAACGGATTTGGGTGGTCCTTGCGTTAGATTACCCGCACGTGCATCCGTTGATCGGCTCATTCTTTGATGATAGCAATTCTTTTGTATCGAATTTCGGAATTGCCGGTTCGATGAGATGTTCCTGGGCGCAGGCAGCATGTATGGCATTTTGGGAATTGTTTTTTTTAGGAATAGAACGCATGGATGTTTATACCTTTGTTTCAGGCGTGATGAATTATAATTGTTGAGCTTGACCTAAAAAGCTTTGGGGACGTTCAGTTCCCTGCTTTTTGGTGTCGGTCTCAACGTTGGCTGCGAGTTGCAGACCCTATGGTGGGACTTTGGGGCACGCGTCTGTGGGCGCGTGCAACGCTCTCAGGTAAGTAAGTTCTTTGAAGGTAGGAACCTTACCTGCGCAGAATTGTGTGTTCGTAGAACGCTACAGATACACAGTAAAACCTCTGAAATGGCTCTGTCTGTCGGAATTTCTGATGTTTTCAGAATCGTCCCCACCTTTGACGGGAAACCCTGCGACTTAGGTAAATTTATTTCCGGGGGAGACGTTTTATTTAGATCCATAAAGAAGGCAGACCCGGATATATATGGAACATTTTTAGAGCTAGTCAAACATAGACTAGAGGGTCATGCATACGATCTGATTAGGTATAGCAAAATCGCTAAGTGGGAGGAGTTAAAGGAAAAACTTGAATCGGAATATAAAGAGGAGCAATCTCGGTCAACGGCACACAAAGAGTTGATATCCCTGAAACAAAACTTCAGAGAAACCGTTCGGGAATACGGAGATAGAGTTGTGAATGCTCTGAGGACGCTGAACTCTGCTACGTGTGAAATAACAGCAGACGCGGTGGTTAGAGAATTTTTGATGGAAGAAAACACAAAATTGGCCATTCAAACATTTGAGGATGGACTAAAGAACTAACAGCTAAATATACTAGCTAAAGCCCATGGGGGAAATAGTTTAAAACAGTCGATTGCCCATGTAGTAGCGCATGCTGCTCGAATGGACGGAGAGTTGTCCACGTTCTATAAGTAGAGAAAAAATTCAATTGTAAAATCAGTTCAGTTCAGTTAGTTTGAGTTTGGAGTTGAGTTCAGTTAGTTGGTTGCCAATCAAAGAGTTGGGGAAGTTGAGAAGTAGTTTGAGTTTTGTTATTTAAAAAAAAAGGAGAAGCTGTAATATAAATAAACAAAGTAACACACAATAAAAGAAAAGAAACATTTTTCAATTCAAAACCGGACAACTTTATATCAAGAATTGAAATAAAACAAAACGCGAATTGGTAAAAGAAGATTTAATAAAGGAATAATAAAAGGTCCCCGCTCTTCCCTCATTCCGAGGAAGCACGGCGCCGGACATCAACACTAGAGGATGGTAAGACGTCTTCTGTCCGTCTTCTGTCCGTCTTCTTTTTCGAATAAATAATAATTCGTTTTTCTTCTTCTTTGTAAATTTCTTTATTTCTTCTTTCGGTTTATTCTATTCTTAATAACTTTTTCTCAACTTTACTTCTCACACTGATAACTCAAACTTCTTGAGCTCCTACTTCTCTCGAACTCAACTCAAAACTAACTTTACAATTGAACTTAACTGATTTTACAATTGAATATTTTCTCTACTTTAGAACATTGTGTTCTAATTTACTGGAAATTATAACATGAACAAAACATAAAATTTATCAAAGTCTCTGTGACTATTAAATTGAATAAAATTTGAACGAAAATTAAAGTTACTATGTTTTGAATGAATAAAAAGGTGCAGGTTATTAAATGTGCTGTAACTGGCAATATTGTGAATGTTTATGAATGGTATGTATTAAGTGAGATTGTAATATATGTTAAGGGAAGTTTTTAAGGATGTGTAAGGAGATTCAGTGTTAATTTTAATAAAGGGTAGTATTCTGGAATACAACAATGGTATACTTGATTTTCCTGCTAGGCATTGTCTAAAACACAAAAACAAACCTTTTGCTAGCTTAGAAGGGTAATCGTTATGGTGTGACTTGCAGAAACGGCCGTTTTCTCTTCGGGTGCCTTATTCACTAATGTCTACAACTCTTTGCAAGCAGCTCTTGACAAACTAGCAGTATATTACAGGAAATGGAAAATAAAAATAAATGGTAATAAAACACAAGCTGTCTGGTTTTCGAGATGTAGGAAACACTGCTACCTACCAAATGGCACTAAACTCAGTATGTGTGCAGTTGATATTGATTGGTCCGAAGACTGTAGATATCTAGGTATTATTCTAGATAAAAAACTTATCTTTCAAAAACACATCACTACCACAATAGACAAAATAAACAAAGTCGTAAGAGTTATGTATCCATTAGTGTGTAGAAAGTCAAAGCTTAGCATCGAAAATAAAATTATAATATATAAAACCATTTTTCAAGCTATACTCCTGTACGGGGCCCCTGTATGGTGTAATTGTGCTCGCACACACAAAATAAAATTGCAAAGGTGTCAAAATAAAATATTGAAAATGTTGCTGAATTTGCCATGGCATTATTCGACACATGAACTACATGAAAACGCCAACGTTAAACCGGTAGAGTTCCTTATTGACAAAATCAATCGAAACTTCTTCGTCAATTGTTCTTTTTCTGACAATGTTCTCGTTTCCCGTCTTGCGTTATCCTAAATCACTACATATGTACTCTGTCTATGAAAATTATATCGAGGTTATTATTATATAAAATAACCGGAAGCTCGTGCAATATTAGTCTTAAGATTCAAATAAGGGTTTTTTATTGTAGTTTTCCCTTAATTTATTATTTGCTATTCATTAAAATTGTGCTATTGTCGTTATATAGATTTAATATTATAGTTGTAAAGGAATTGCTATCCTAAATCTCTTAAGTACTAGTTGTAAAATATATCATAAATGTAATTATCTACCAAATAAAAATTGAATTGAAAAAAATAAATTAAATTCTGCCAGTTCATAACGTAAGGATATAATAGATTTTAACTTTAGTACACGCACACGGTAAATTCATATTGTCATTCAATAGATGATGCTAATTCACAACGTAAGGAACTAGCTAACTTTAACTTAAGCACACGCATACGGGAGTTCAAATTGTTATTCATTAGTGGATCGCGACTAATACTCAATTCTGGTGGCTCGTGTACCGTCTGTGGAAATACCGACTCCTGGTGATCAGACTTGACTGAACTCCGTGGTTGTTGAAACACGGCTCGACTAAAAACTCATTCGCAAGAGACCGCCATACTCTAACGGTGGGTTTCAGTCCATTTGATGGTTACGTGAAGTCACTCATGCGGTGACCAATCAGACAGGGTCTCTCTGAATTGGTCACGGCGAGGGTGCGTGATGTTCATGTTGCCTGTGGTGGCGACGATTATTGAACAAAAGGAAATGGGAAGAAGGTGTGGGGGTAAAAAGTATGAACGCCGACGTACGGCAAGTATTCACTTTTTCCCAACGATGATTCGCAGAAGATTATTATTTATTATTTATTGGCCTGTAGGAACCCGGAAGTTCATGACCTCACCGACTCGGCTTCGCCATCGTTCCCTGTCCTGGGCACTCTCCTTCCACGCTTGACCATTCGATCCGATCTCCTCAAGGTCAAACCGAACATTGTCCTCCCATCTCCGTCGCGGCCGTCCTACCGGTCTCTTTCCCGTTGGTCTACCGTCAAGAACCGCAGAAGATTGTTCACTAGAATATCCAATTAAAAAGGCACTGATTGTTTCTATGTTCAATTAGTTTTTACTTGTTCTTTATTTTTGCACAATATCCAATGAGATAGTTTTCTCATTGCTCTATAAGCGACGAATATAAATAACAATTCTCGCGTTTCGATTCAAGTAGCGCACTATGAAGTTCTTGATTATTAAGTGTTAACTCGTCGTTGATTTCACGGTACGGATTTTCTTTAAGCGGCGAATGAATTTAGCCTCGAGTGGCGGCGTGACTACAGTGTCAGTGGTTGAGATGCGACTCGACTTTGTGTACGGCGGCGTGACTACCCTCTGCGACTGTTGAATAGTGACTGATTGGAATTAGGGTGGAAATTAGGATTTCTGCTTTTGTGCATTCCCCAATTCCCCACACTCATCGAGGTAGAAACGTACTTGTGTATTCGTTCGACGTCGATGGGCGTAGCAACGATGGAGAAATCAAAAGGAAAGCACAATAACCCAGGGTTGATCTGTCTTAGTGTGTGTGTATTAATTCCGCGTATGCAACTGGTCCAGTGACCTAGTGATTATTATGGTAGGTTTCATAGGTCATCGAACTATGGAAAGACAGTATTTCAGAGGAGAGGAAAATTTAGCTGGCGCTATTCACCTGTAAAATGAGATCGTTGATCCCAAGCGAATGGATGGTCTGGGGGAAGTCATAAGTGACGCTTAATCGGCTAGGGAAATGTTAACGGGGAAATTCGAATTCGAATTCGCGTCGCTTGGTCTGGTCTTGGTTGTTGCTAACCAAAATGACTTTGAAATTTCCGGTGGAAATCTCATGTGTTAATGCAATAGTGTTGCCGTGTCGCAAGAAAACACTGAATGCAATTGTGCATTAACCGAATAGATCAATGACTTCCGGCCAGTCTTCTTTTAGGGATTTATCTATTGCAGGTGAAATAGCCGACGGTAGGAATTGGGATTGGGTTGACGCGCTGTTAGCGGTCGAATTAAGGTTAGGATTGTGGGCTGGTTCTCCATGTGATATAGAGAAACCCCACAAAGGCATAATGGGAAGCTGCTGCACCTCCACAGTGGTTTGTCTGTTCGTAGGGCGACTTGGGGTATTGGCTATTCTTATACCCGCACAACGACGATTGTGCCCCGCATCGATGCTGGTGGCCGATGCTGAATTCTTCTTTGCATGTTACAATGCTGAAGGATTGAATTCTCGGCAACGTGGCGCAACATGCTCGAGCAAGTTTTGTCGGTTGGACCAAACTTGGGGTGACTTTGCATAAGTCATAGAAATACACTGCGCACGTGTTATGGCAGAGTAAATATGTTGGCAAGGGGCGCCGATTGGTCTCGCTGGTGTATGTTGCATGTTAGTTAATCCGTTTCTTGGAATTGATGTTATGCAACACACAAGCGAACGATTTTTCGTTTAGGGAAATTTGGCTGTTGCCCCATAGTAATGCAGTAGATGCGAGTGCCAGGTTTTTAGGTTTTCAGTATTTTTGTTAAAATGCCAATGGCATCTGCATGCGATGATAAATTCAGACAATGTATCAGTTACCTGTGTTATGCCCTTGGGGACGGGTATCTTTGCGGAAGGTATAGGCCAACGAATGGGGTTGAGGTTGGCGTTATGCGCGGCTGCAGGCGAAATTGTGGCCGGTTTAGTGGGTTGGTTCTCAGCGTAGTATAGAGAACCCCCACAAACCTTGCGGGTGAGGGTTGGAGCAGGATAGAGTTGGTAATTGCTGATGAGGTGTGGAGTGGTCGTTCGCTCTGGTGAGCCAAGGATACGGTAGGGAAGTCATGAGGACGGCCAGGGTGCAACGACCGAGAGTGTGGGACAACTAAAGAAACGAATTTGTGTAGATATAAGTTGCGGCAGCGGCAAAGTTGCCCACAACATCCATGTCCTGATATTAGCTGAGTCAAGTGGTAATTCAGCTCGCCATGTTTTCTTTTCACCCATGTTTCTCTTAGGCTTGAGAGCTCTAACTGTGGCCGCATTCTCCGACGATTATCTTGGGAGACCTTACGCAATGCAGCGTTTTATTTAGCTGCAATATCAGGTGGTGTCCTTCCGGCCAAAATATTTATACCATCTTCGGATACTGTTCGGAATGCACAGCATACTAACCATTTACCTGATGACAAATGAAACACACTATTTTGGGTTGCAATCCGTTCTTTATTGTTCACACTGAAACTGGGTTTGTTCTTTAGTAAGATTTTTGTAAAATAAATAATTAAACACCGTAACACTGATCAAGTAAGAAGATTTTGATTTGTGATTTCTTATTTGCTGTCTGTTTTGTTTTTGCTATAAACCGAGTGATTGTTGAATTATCGTTAAATCTTTACATTTGTATATTAATGGAAAGCACTTAATTTATATAATGTTTTTCTGGTATTTATTTATTATTCAATGTAACTTGTGACGTTAAGGCAAAGAGATATTACAACGCGAATACTACCTTGTGTATTACTCGAACGCGACTCTCGACACCCCCGTTTGGGGGATGAAACTCGACTCCGACGATGGTTGTTTGATGATTGTATGATTTCAGAATACCGCTTACTGTACGTGGAGGGCACGGCTGGCCTCCACGGAATCTGGTTAAAGACTGGTTAATTTCAGGAAATCAAATTTGATTTGGGATGATCTTCTATGCATTGGTCCCAGCAAAAAGGGCGCGAAACATACGCGATGTTTGCTTCTGTTGCTTATGGTGTGTGTTCACGAGTATGCGGACCGTGGATAAACCAAATCAATATGGGGAACACCATGAGCAAAGCTTTGCAGCTGGGCAAAACTTTGTATAGACAGGGGTGCATGATCATTTTGCCCGTATATGGGGCGACATATGCCGTCAGCAAACAAGATACTCGGACAACGATGATGCCGTCGTAGCGATACTGGTGGTCAACCCAGAATTTTTGTGTGCATGTTATAATGCCACCGAATTTGCTTCTCGACGTCTGGGCGCGAGATAGGTGCGCAAACTTCGTTGGTTGGACAAAACTTGCTGTGACTTGGGATAAGTATTAAAATACGCGTTTCAGCCGATCATGCCCTTGGGGGAAATATCTGTTTGGTGCTAATGCAATTGCATTAGCGAAAAACTATGGGTTTATGTGTTTTCAGGAGAAAGTTTTTGGATAGATTCTTGAAAGGTAAGTAATGGCGTTCAATGGAACTGCCATAAGAAATTGCTTTCCAGGGTTTTAGGTGCACTAGGAAGAAGTTTCCTAATAATTGATGGGAAGGTAAGTAGTGGCTTTCAATGGAACCGCCACAGATGCGACACTAGCTTAGCGCAATGAAGTGTTCTATTCGAAAATGTTACCAAGGCAGTTTTATATGTCAGTGACCTTTTGAATAAAAGATTTTTTTTCCGGCAAATAAGCATTTTGCTTGTCAACATAGTCTCCTTTTAGGTTGATACATTTAGTTCAGCGTTTTTATAATTTTTTTATTCCTTCCAAATAATAGGTTTCCTCAAGGCTCCCAAAATAGGCGTTCGTTTTTGTGATAACCTCTTCATTCGACCCAAATCTCTTACCACCCAGCAATTTCTTCAGGTTTGAAATAGGAAATAGTCACAGGGGATTATATCTAGAGAATATGGTGGATGGGGTAACAGTTCGTAGCCCAATTTATGGATTTTACTAAAAAATTAAGTACACAATCTTCTCTTAATACCAATTTTCTATTACTATTGTAAGAAGACTTAAAAAAGATGGTAAGCGCTTGGTACTAGGTCCAGACTATAACGTGAATGCATCAAAACTTCCCAATCAAGTTCCCAAGGTTTCTAGCGAATTTTTATCAACGTGTGTAGCCGGGCGTTGTCCCGAATAACCACAACACGGATTCTGTTGTCCAATTTTGTTTGATTCTGGTCAATCGTTGGTTTCCAACGGTCCAAGTAGAGGTCCGAATTTAGTGTAGGGCTAAATGAAAGTAGCTGATAGTAGATGATTCCTTTCGAGTCTCATCCAATGTGTGGTAAAATATTGCTGTTAGTCTTGATTTGGGCACCGTTTGCGCGTTTTGTCTACGAGCGTTTCCGCAAAATGTTGTCATATGTTATGCATTTCTTGTCACCATGATGATCCATTGAAGGATTGGATAGACTTCATTTTGTTTCGCCAAGGTTTGGTAGATGAAAATTTGGTCCACCATTTCTTGTGGTTGTGTCAATTTGCGTGGCACCTAAATAACGACCGTCTTTCCGAATCGGGGTTTATACGGAAGGTGTAAAACTGTTTTGTGATCGATCGTACTACTGTCAACGGACCGTTTCCATTATCGAATATTTTTACAACGCACTTCTCTGTGTAAGGTGGATTTTTAACATCGAAAATACCGGAGCGGAATCGGCGAAAGCAGAATTGCGCGACTTACGTATTTTAAAACACACATGATACTAGAGACCGGCAAGGGACAAGATCAACGTAATAATAAAAGTCAGTTTTCCGTTTCTTGTACCCATTTTTGTTTTGTTTTTTTATTATGTGGGGGTTCTTTAAAGCATTCCCAAAGAACCACCCATTTCCTTTAAATCAACCTGCCTTCCCTCACTCAACAAAGCCATTTCACTTACCTGCGATCGAGCAGCGTTAGCTCCCCTTCATTATCTTTCACCTGGAAAGCAAACCCTCAGCAAAGCATGCATATCAACTAAATCATTCCGTTCATAATACATGAACCACTTACCAACCCGATCAGCTCAGCTCGTCTGCAATCATGATCGGTAAACACACGCCAATCTTTCAGCGTGTTCTCGTTCCAACAATCTGTTGGTCCATTAAACAGACATGCCGGGCAACTTGCTTGCTTGCACGTCTGCAAGCCAAACCTCCGACGGTGATCGCCTAAACCGATAGCTGATCATTGAGTTGGAAACGACCATAATTGTTGTTCAAAGGCCGTGTCCCACGATCGGTTTTCCCAAACCAAACTCACAGTAACCTCACTGTGTTTATTTTACCTACCATCCGTTGGTCCATAGCCACCCTTGGTAAGTAGTATGCTTGCACACCTGCAAGTCAAATTCTACATGATCGGTCATCCAAGCGACGAACGATCATCGAGTTTCACACGACCCATGATTGTTATTTAAACAATCGTATCAATGGCCATGCCCTGTGATAGATTTTCCCGAAAACTAAACACCCATTGAATCGGACACGATCATGATTGCTATTAAAACAATCATCCCCATGATCGTGTCCCATGTACCATTTCATTAACCCAAACAATAGCCACCCTTGCCATTGCCATGGCGAACAAATCTTGTGTTTACCTATCGTCACTGAAAAATCTATAGCCTACAACGGCATGATAGTGAGCGGTCATGTAAACACCACACTGTTCCCATGTCGCATTGGTTAAACAAAACCAATGCTCATCCCAGCGTACGAAACCCGAAATAGTGTTTCTGTTTATTTAAGACACAGAAACCTATTTCTTCCTCCGGCGATCGTCACGATCGTTTACTACAACGATGCCTGCAGCCCATAATGCTTGTTCCTTTGTTTGTACAGTTGCAGGATCGATCGTTGCCGCGCTTCCAGCGAAAGGACATTGTACTTGACCTGTACATTCATATGGGAAATTCTCCATTAAACTCCAATTCGATCGCTCATTGGTTATCCCCAAAGAAAAGATCGGATTGGCTCCTCCCATATCGATGGAATTCCATCACAATTGCCGCTAGTGGATGCTGAGTGCAACGGTCATGGATGAGTCAGATTTCATCCCCAGGGGGATACACATGTCGGAGTGCAGTCGCGCCCTTGAAGTATTTCAGAGTTCTTGTGCGTTTTGAATTAAAGTATCTAATTGAAGTGTTGAAGGGAGACTACCAATGCGGATTCCGTCGAAACCGGTCAACAAGCGACCAGATGTTCACAATAAGGCAACTGCTGGAAAAGAAGTGGGAATACGGAGAGACGGTTCAACAACTGTTCGTGGACTTCAAAAAAGCCTACGACTCAGTCGCAAGGCAAAGACTTTACCATATTGTGGTTGAGCTGGGGATCCCGAAAAAATATGCCGCCCTCATTCAAATCTGCATGAACGAAAACAAAGGGCGAGTTAGAATAGAAAACCACCTCTCAGAACCATTTGAAATCCCGGACGGACTAAAACAAGGGGATGGCCTCTCACCATGCCTTTTTAACCTTGTCCTCGAGTATGTTATCAGAAAGGTACAAGACGACAACACGGCCGGATCATCCCTGAACGGGGTCACACAAGTGCTCGCGTATGCGGATGACATCGTCGTTCTGGGCGATAATCTCGAAACTATAAGTAAAAACTGTGAAATCATCATGCAAACAGCAGAAGAGGTGTTATGGGTTATGTATAACAAATATATTTAAATGTAAATATCATTTTATTTTAATATTAGGGTTAACAATTTAAGTAAGAATGAGGAGGACTTACTTGATTTTAGACCATTGATCGGTCGTCGGTGAAGATACGTATCTGCGACGGGTTGCAGGGGGCGTTGATGGATTGCTCCCCAGTTTAGCTTTCGATTTCCTCGTTTCTTGAGCCTTCTTCAGCAGCTTTGCACGATTTTCCTGAGCCTTGGTATATACTACTGTATAGTGTGACTTAGGACGCGTGATCTTACGCCGTTTAGCGATTTCGAGTTCGAGCAATGTTCGTCTTCTCTATTGCTAATATAGCCCGTCGTTTCCCTTGGGCATAGGGGTTCAACTTAATATGATTACTAATTTCTTTTTTCTTCTTTTGGGCGTTAGTACAGGCTCGGAGATTGACGATCAATTGTCATTCATTTATTTTTTTCCGTTGACGTATATTTTTATTTTATTTGAAGCCAACGTCGTTTTTTATTAATCTCTCCGCCAAGTAGAATTTGCATAAAGTAGTTTATGCAAATTAGCTACTTGGTGCGTTATTCTCCGTTTACAGGTAAGGAGGGTAATCGAAGGGGGATTAGTGGAATCTGGGGGGACCTGGACTCAGTGTCGGTCCGTAACAGAGGTAAGCCTAGAAATAAACGAAGACAAAACGAAATACATGATTACGACGAGAGCAGGTGGATCTCAGAGAACACATATAAACGTCAGGCGCAAGATATTTGAAAATGTCAAAGAATTTAAATACCTGGGAACGATACTGACGACCAGAAACGAAACGTCAAAGAAAATTAACAAAAGACTACATTCCGCCAACGCTAGTTGGCATGCAGCCAGTAAACTATTAAAATCCAAACTGCTATCACGTAATATAAAGCTCCGTGTCTATAGAACCATAATCATGCCGATTGCTCTATACGGATGCGAAACATGGGCTCTCACAAAATGGGAAGAAAACAAATTCTGCGTATTCGAGAATAAAGTTTTAAGGGGTATATTTGGTGGTAAATATGACGAGGAGTCAGGACAATGGAGGAAACTCCACAACCGCGAATTGGAAGAGCTATACCGCAAACCTACAATAGTGAGAGTGATCAAGTCGCGAAGATTAAGATTGGCCGGACACGTAGCCCGAATGGGCGGACATAGCACTTTTGCCACTCTGATTGAGGTATCTCCAACACATGCATTCTGAATGCAGCAACCGCTTCTTCAGGTGTCGAAAAACGTTGACCTCTCAGTTTGTTTTTTACGTACGGGAATAAAAAGAAGTCATTCGGTGCCAATTCAGGACTATACGGCGGATGACCCATCAAATCGATGTTTTGGGAGCTCAAAAATGCAGTTGTCGAGCCGATGTGTGAGAGCTCACATTGTCGTGGTGAAGAGTGATCCGTCTTCGGCGGTTGGTTTTCCTGATTTCTTGGAAGACAACTGGCAAACAAATGGTTGTGTACCACTCAGAATTGACTGTTCTGCGTTGTTCTAGTGGTACGGTTGCGACATGTCCAGTTTTTCCGAAAAAACAGGCGACCGTTTGCTTGGAAGTGCTTCCTGCGCGAACAACTTTTGTTGGATTTGGCTCATCTTGAAACACCCAGACAGTCGACTGCTGTTTACTTTCGGGCTCATACGCGTAAATCCACAATTCATCACCTGTCACGATATCATAGACGTGTTTCGAAGCACCGCGACCGTATTTTTTGAGCATTTCTTTCGACCAATTGACACGAGCCTTTTTTTGGGCGATTGACAAATTGTGTGGGATCCAACGCGAACAAATTTTTTTGAGAGTCAAATGTTTATGCAATATTGAATGTATGCTGGTCCCACTAACGCCTTAGGTTGTCTCAATCTCACGATAGGTCACATGACGATCTTCCAATATCAGTTCGCGCACAGCATCAATGGTTTTCGGAACAACAACTGATTTTGGACGACCTTCACGAAATTCATCTTGGAGTGAACTACGACCACGATTGAATTCACCATACCATCGATAAACACTGGTCCTTGATGGAGCTTCATCGCCAAAAATTGAATTAAGTTCATCCATGCACTGTTCCTGAGTTAATCCACGCCGAAAGTTGTAAAAAATAATCGCACGAAAATGTTGACGATTTAATTCCATTTTTGGGCCGAGATGAATCTTTTAAGTCACTGTAAACAACACAAATAGCGCTCGTATGTCAAAACGTTCTGAGTGCGTATAACCTCAAAAATGTCCAACTTTACGACAGAGCTGTCAATTGCCGGATTGCAACGCTAGGGTTGCCAAATCCCGAAACATAAGAGGCAACCCTCGTACATTAAATAAGGAACTAATAAACAAAAACCCTACAGCGTCTTTAATTTGTGTCATAATTGATGAGAATGATAAACATCTTTATTCGTGGTGTGTTGGTGATTTGACTTTTCAGTGTTGGGAAGTTAATGAAACGAGTGCCCGTGTTTTGGCATAATACCATGATCCCCACAATTACTTTGCTATTAACTTTCACATCTGCTCGTTAGATCACGCAGTTGTTATTTGTTTATTATTAGTAAAATCTTAATGGTGCTCTTGGTTTTAGTTTGACATCTGACTTACATTTAAATTCTTCGATTAAATTGCGAATCCGAAGTTTTTATGCAAAAAGGAATTTTATATTTTTCTTGAAGTGTTATATGTACTTTTCCACACACCAATGCAATACATCTTCGATTAATTTAAATTTATTTTAATAGAATATATAGTGTTGTATTCACAGTGTTTCTATAATTTTTTCGTATATACTACAGGTTACTTGACTGTTGTTTTCTTAATGTTTTACATGCACTCAGTCAAAACCCCAATCACAGAATAATCTTTTTGTTTTACATTTGATTTTATTTTGTACTCAATACCATTCGGACACGACGATGTGAAGTTCAGTTCTGATCAAATAGTATCGCCTGGCACTTCATGGAGATTGTTAAAGTTCAGGTGTTCAATGAATAATTATGAACGAAATATCTCACCTTAGACTTCCGTTTATAAATTATGGTGACTGAGAGAGTTTAATAATTCTGAATTACCACATATCGCCTTGCATTTCTGTTCATATGACTGTGAGGAATTGTAGGGGGTTCAACATCATTAACAAACTTCACATTTCCGTTCCCAAGGCTTTGATAAATGATAATTGGGAAGGGTTTAGTATTGATAACGTCGTTTAATTTGGTTGTTATCCGATTACTTAACACGGACAATTGGACGCGACAGTATCAGGTTCTTAAATACCATGCAAAATTTCAGTCGCCTTGCTTACAACCTGACTTACATTTTCGCCTTAAAAAAAAGAAAATTGTAAAATATACCAAACAATTGGCGATTGGATCGAGCAAAAACTATCAAGGATTTTTTTAGTATGGATTGTCACTTTTCCAACGAGCACATGTCTGAAAAGTAGTATTTCTTTTTATTTAGTCCACAATGTTATCATCGAGAGCATGTTCAGTAATATTTTCCAACTTCGCACTTAAGTATTCAATACCAATGTGTATCGGTTCTTTCTTTCCCAATTCAATCATTCCTCTTCCCGTTGCCCTGTGCGTTGAAATTTAATAGTATTCAAAAATGTCTATTCTATGCGGTATTATAAAAAGAAAAATTTCACATTTTACGCTCCATTAGTACCTATATGAACAATATATACATGTATAATGTGAATGAAAAATATTTATCAGAATGGAATAAAATGACTGCGAAATTTGCCATTCAAGAATAGTTCCAACGTTAATGCATAGTGATGACTACAGTCAAGGTAACTAATTCTAGTTTTTAAATTCATTCGATCCTCAATTGGAGTGAGTACATATGGAAGGATGGAATTTAATTCAAGTACGCGGTACGTTTAGCAAAAACAATGTAAAGCGACTTCGAATAATACCGACTATATTCTTAGACCCGAGGTGAAATAATTACTGCTTGCTTTTGTACTTGTATTAGGAATTTGAATAATTTGTAGACGAGGACGCAAGCACCTGATTAAGTTGGTCAATGTTTGTAGTATTCAAGTACTTGCTCGAAAAACCTTTTCCATTTTACATTTTATAATAATTTCTTAATATTTCTCTTGTTAGATTATAGCGTTTGAAATAATAGTGAAGAAGATCGTGTGATTCGAACTGACGCTATGACAGCTTGAATCACGAAACAAATTTTACCTAAGCGTTACACATCAGGCTACTGACCGTGTTTCAAATTCGATTTTAAAACTCGACTATACTCCACTGATGTGAATTCTTATGTTATCCGCTAAGGTATACGGTTCTGATGTATTTTTCTTATTCGATTTTTCGTTCGGTGCTTCTTCACTATTTTGCTTGTGTATTGTGTGTGTATCTGTAAGATTCGTTACAAGATTGTTAGCTGGTGTGCTAGATAAAGAATGCTTGCATTTTAGCTAATATATCTTAAATCTTAGTTTACTAGTCCCAAGTGGATATTCCAAGCTAAGTATACGGTGACTAATGTGATGAGCAATTGCCCCTGGGCTTACTTCTCTTTTAGGTTCTGAAATAATTATCGGCAGCTCATATATACAAAGAATAATAAAGGAATCTTTGAGAATCGGGTGACTCTTTTTTTCAATGTTTTTTAATAATCCCAACTATTTATGATGATTACGTCACTGAACAAACGACCAAAAATACGATCCGAATTGAATTGCCCTTTCATCGACAAGCAGAACGCGATAAACATAAACAATTATATCTACAAAACGCCTCCTCTCTCAAAACTTCCGATTAAACTGCAGCACGAACGGTGACCCACTTTGATAATTGGTTCATCATAATCATTAAACAATTCATACTATTTAGACTATTACGATGTATGAATAATTGTTTCATCGACAATATATACGTATAAATAGCACGTTTTTCGGATCAATAAAGTCTCACAACCTACAGTGGATTCTTATCCACAGCCTATCCAAAAGTTAAAACATACTCAGTGTATACTCTTAAACAATTCTTGGTCCTTCGAGCAAACAGCATGAGGAATCTGGAAAGAATAATAGACAACTTCCAAGATGTTGTTTTCCAGCTGGAGGAGGTAAGAGTTAACCTTACCAAGTTGGATTTGGAAAAGCGCACCCCGGAAACGCTTGCAAGTCATTACGGCAAGGCAAAGAGCCTTTGGATTTCTATCAAGGCTAATTACGTTGCCATGCTAGACCCAAGCGGAGAAATCGCTGCCACCTTTTTGTCAAAATACGGGACAGCAAAAGCCGTTTCCGCAAAAAGAGTTCATAACTAAGACCTTCCCAGAACTAGTAGCGGAGGAAGAAAGAGTAACAGACAATACCAAAGATTCGGTTGCCCAGCAGCCAGCCAGGCGGCCGAGGCTCTGTGAGGGTTCTTTAGGGCTCGCCCGAAGAACCACCCATTTCCAACCTGCAATACTTTACCAAGCATTACCTGTTACCTGTATATGAGCAGTACAAAGCTCCCCTTTCAACCATTTCTAACCTGAAAGAAATCGGTTCTCCATTACCGCATACATAAATGCATCTCAGCATTGATCTGAAACGAAAAGCATTTCGGCTGCCGTACTAGGTAACTGCAATAAACTATGGAAACAATCATCGGAACCCCTGTCTGTCTACGTTTTCTGTCCCACACGTGCGCGGCAGATTTTCATAGTTTATCTGTACCTACGGCGGTTTCTATCCAACCATCAAAGTATAGCGCAACTCGCGCCTAGCTGCCAAGAGCCGAATTCTCTGGCGGTGTAAATATTCACACTGGAATTCGACCCTTGAGGCGCTATGTAGGCCAAATACAACCGACGTAGTTGTATACGCAACCGCGATCGTATACCCACCCTATGTTCCCTGTTACATCGAATTTTCAGCAGGTGTAGCCAATTGTCCCCGACTGGTTGCATAAGCGATAAACATACAACGAATTGGACGCTACTCTAATGTGTTTACCTCAAAAAAGTTGCAACGGTTTCGTCCCATGTTCGTTCGCTAATACAAACAAATGCCCATTTCAGCGCTTGCCTGTGGAATTGTTTGTCCAATATTCCCTATATCGTTTACGATAGCAATTCTTTCAGCCTCTACGCATGTTCATTTGTTTGAACAGCTTCATGATCGATCTCTCTTCTTTCACATCCAACCGCCGATGCATTATCGTTTGTCCTCGCTTCCAGTGTATGGACATGTAGCTACGAGGTAAGTATACAATGCCGAATGTGGAGGAAAAGCTCCTCTGCTATGAGGGGATATTAATGTCGATTGTCCAGGGGGACAACCGAATTGTTTTCAGCTATTTTAGGACAATAATTAATGCTATGGCAAGGTTGTGTGATCTTGCCAGGGATTCGACTTAAAGGTAGATATGGGGTTTAAAGGATTTTTATGGGGTTAAAAATGATGCAAGGCTCTTCGGGCCCTGAAAAGCCCCACACACATCCAACCAGATGTGCACGATCACATTGGAAATCCTTTCAATTAAACCAAACTGATTTTTCATTGGTTGCCACCAGTAAGAAATATCTGATTCGCTTTTCACTACAGCGGTGAAAATCTACCCGAGTTGCGACTGGTGGTACGGTTGACTCAACGTCTCGAGGAGTCAGATTTTACGAGTCTTGGAGCGAAGTCGAGGTTGCTGCGCCGTAGGAGTTATTTGAATTGATCGATCTGCCTATTTGAATTAACCGAGTTGCCTATTTGATCCGCGTATAAATACAACCCCTTGCGGGATTCCGACTTAAAAATTTGAAATCTTATAAAACTGAGATTGTCGTTTGTTAATAGTCGCCGGGTCATTGTGCGCCTACATACAAGCATAAAGTAGCCTACATTTACAAACTCCATGGCAGTCCATTTGAAATAAGAATTGTGTGTTCAAGACCTTCATCCTTTCGTGAACAGTAACTTTATGTATTTAGTTTATAAACAGAACCAAGATATCAAGTTATTCGTGTAAAGTTTATAGTAAGAAGAACTACTAGCACTGCATACAACCAAGATTTACCTTTGTATTGCGCCCAAGTATATAACCGGGATAACATTTGTTTTTTTTTTAAATAAAGATTCGAACAACAACACCTGTGTTTCATTTATTTATTCTTCAACCGTGCACAGTTTTTGGTGAACTTTAGAGTGCAGATCAGCGTGCATCGAGGCAATCTATTGAATCCGTGCCCGTGTTGGCGCAAAATAGGAGAAAACCCCACACCGGCGGAACTTGCTTTTAGCGACGATGGGAGTGGAAGGGAACCCAGTGACGTAAGCTGGCACAACATACTTCCACCCAACAGCCCCATTGACCATAGGTCCTAACCCAGAGACGGATCAACAAAAAACTCATGCGTATCCTGAAATTGAGCAACAAACTATCCAGGCACTCAAGATGCCAGCCCAGTCCACGTATACTTTTGTGGAAGTAGTTGGATTCGTTTTGAATATCCCTGAGGCAGGGGAAAACCAAGGATTCTCCATCAACCACCCACAGCTGCCACAATCGGCCCATTATGCGCAGAACTAGTCAACCAAAGCACTCTTACACGCATAGCAAATCTTAGGCTTAACCGCGAGTGCGTTAAGCTTAAGAACACACCTTTCACTAACAAGGGTTCGTGTTTTGTTGTGGGCATAGACGATGACTCTTTACAGAAGTTGCAGAGCTCCAACACGGCAACATAGCAATGACGTCAGCAGTCTGATTCCTGAAACCCGATGCGTTATTTACAACTGAAGTAGAATGAATACCTTTAAATGCCCCAAATGCTGAAAATAATCATCCTTCTACTTTCCAGTAACAGTCGGGATTATTTTGCTTATAATTTTATGTCCTTTATTAAAGTGATTATTGCTATTTTTATGGATTAGAATTAATGCGAACCGTGTCGCTTGAAATGGTTAACGAAGAAAGGCAAAAGTTTGTTTATGTCGTTTCCTTGACAACCAAATTCGATATGTCAGCTAGTTGCTGACATTTTTTATATTGTTGCCAAGGGCAGCATTCCATTGCGACTTCCCTGGTTGCATCCCGTGAATCCGCAACAGCGAGCAAGCCGCGCAGAATCACATACGGAGCATGGTGGAATCAAAATCCTGGAAGTTAGTCTACACGAACTTAGTGGCGACATAACGAAGTATCGCGTATTCAAGCACCAGTTTGATTCGCTGGTGGTAAGAAGCCGAACCTCAAATATTGATCGTTTTTGTTTGCTCAAATCTAAGCTAACTGGGAAAGCATTAGAGGGCATTAGTAATCTATATCTAACTGGAGTCAATTATCCTATACCCTGGTCACTTTTGGATCGAACGTTTGAAAACCTAAGGCACCTAGTAAAAGTAGAATTAGAGGCTTTGTTTGCTCTACACCAAGGCTCAACGATCCCGGGAGGTGATGAATCAATCATCGCATACTTGAACCACACCAAGGGAGGGGCCTGTGGCGGTGCCGCCAAACCCCACTGTTACTTATCTGAAGAACTCCCATAACTTCGACCCAACCTTATAAGTTTCGCTAATGCAATCGCATTAGCACCTTAAATGCTTTACGCATCTAGGTTATCAAATTTATTATCTAAAACCCCTATAAGAATTCCTTCCTAACTTATCATAAATTCCCTGAAAGAAAATTCATCGGTTCACATATAATCATCATCATCATCGGCACTACAACTGGGAACCGGTCTTGGCCTTATTTAGCAAGTCCTCAGGCTTGTTAAATTTTCCATAACGATTTGTTTTTTCCAGGCAAGGTCATCAGTCTTGCGCTAGAGGCTCCCCGACGGCGAATCGAAACCCGGTCTCCCGCGTGACAGGCGGGTATACTAACCACTATACTATCGAGGAGCTTCACATGTAATACAACCGCATAATCAGGGAATCTCACCCTTGAGTTGGCTTATCCCAGCATCAACATGTGTACAATAAAAACGACCTACATACACATTGGCTGGCAACCACTTTAACCAACGATAAACAGTCCAACGCAGCTGCATGTAATTAGCACCATAGACGTTGAGACTAATTCTCTAACTCGCACCATGTGCAAACATAAGAACGCTGTCCTTCAAAGGTTTTCTGGCGATACCATAAACAATCCACATCGTTTGTGGTATCCCAAATGCAATTCCCATTTAATTAGTTCCAGCTTATTTCTTTAGCTGACCCTAATCACAGACCGATGCATTAGGTCGTTTCTCCTTTGTTCTTTTTCCCTCGCTGTAGGTTTTGTTTATCCTTGCTGGAATGCATCGATAAACACGGTGATGTGTACGTTCACTCATACACACCACTGCATCAAAAGATCGCGTCTCGTTGGTGGCCACACCTTTAAGAGAAAAATGTTCTCTCTCTCTTCCGTTCTTTAACCTTAACCGAGGGTGGAATTCAACTCAGAGTTCTATCCTCGAGGAGTCTTATTACATCCGCCGACCAACATGGTCGTGCCGCTCCCGCTCTCCGTCGCGCGGCGGAGAAGCGTAGGTCGTGTCGAGAAAGAAGTGTTTCATCTAGTTTAAAATTTATACAAATCAATTTAATATTAATACTAAGTTTTAAGTGAAGTATAAAACACTAACATATTTAATAATGGCTGAGCACAAAGAAAATTATCCTTCACAATTTTAAAGAGAATAAAACGGAATAAACTAAATCAGTGTGTTTCCTTTTCCTGTTGTGGACGTTGCATTGTGGAGTTTCGTTTGTGTTTTTCTTTCGGTCTACGGCAGACACCTTAGAACTGGTGGAGACGAGGTAGAACCCCGTGTCGTGCGGCGGCACAATGACCTCGTACCCCACAGGCCTCCAACCTGAGAAAAAACAAGATAAGTGGAGAACAAATCATGACTTACCTTGTCCTGCGAGGTTAAGATCCCATTACGCTTGGAAGACTGGAAGATTTTGTTAACTACAAAACTAGGCTTCCTACCTTGGAGGAAATTGAAGATATCATGTTCCATGAGTACCAGCACCACCTAAACCAAAACGATAGCCGTAAAATCTCGCAACCATATCAAAGGGTACCCAAGAAGGATTCCTGTATTTCGCAAACGAAAGTACATGTCACCGTACAATCACGAAAACCTATAAGGTGCTTTATCTGCGCAGAGCAACTTCATGTTGCAGATTGTCCAAAGTTCTTGAGTTCTCAAAATCGGGAAGCCTTATTGCGGGAACATAAAATCTGCATATATTGCGCAAGGCATCGTTTCAACTATCACTCTCTTCGCAGATCAAAACAATTCTTAAAATGTGAAATCTGCCAAAAATCCCTTATTACGGCAATTCATCGTCAACCAATTTCGATCACCACCAATTTCGATCTGCCTCAACCGCGAGAACAAAGCAGCACAATGTTAGAAGGAGATCGGATCGGATGGTCGAGCGTGGAAGGAGAGCGCACGGGACAGGGAACAACATCGGAGTCGAGTCGGTGCGGTCTTGAACTTTCGGGTTCCTACAGGCCAATAAATAGTAAATAGTAGTAGTAGTATTGTGACTAGTACGACATATGAAAAATTGTTTCATAGACAATATTTACCTATATATAGCAGGGTTTTCGGATCAATAAAGGCCGATAAAAAGTCTTACAACCTCTTATCCACAGTCTATCTAAAAGTTAAAAAATACTGAGTGTATTCTCTTAAACACCAACTGAAATTTAGTTAACTAACTTAGCCTTTTGTATTTAGCAATATACATACGTAAATCATACTTAATATTTATTCTTGTAACTTCTACACTATCAATCGAGAAAAAACTATCTTTAAAACGATGGTTAGTTTAAGGTTTAAAGATAAAACACACACAAGTAGATATTGGCATTCAATACATACAACACCACAGACCGAATAAACCAAGTCACCTTGTTAAGTGAGTATTAATTTAAAAACGTAAAATATTTAAAGGCGTTGTAGGCAAAGCTCTGTCAAATGCTGACTCCTTATCCAGCGAAAGTTTATTGCGTAAAACTTTTTAGAAAGGCGTCACAGCGATTTGCGGCTTGTTTCACTTGGCAGCGTCACTTATATAGACTGAAGTACTTTGCAATTAAATATTCAGTATTCGAGGGGTTGCGAGACGTTCGTCAATATTCACCCCTCTGAGTGCTTTTTGAAGTCACATAATATCTCTGGGGCTACTAACCACACACTGTAATTAAAGCGTCTAATGTAAGAATAGAAGTATTATCAATAGCTTAAAACTAAACCAATATTAAACGTGAAATTCTCACCTCAGTACACGTTTCCAACCGCATTTTCCAACTTGTAGTGTTGAACTTCCCTTTAGACATGAAATGTCCACTATAATCGATTTATTGTCTGAACAGCTTTACCGTGTTCTACGTGCGAGTATATTGGTTTTCTCAATTTTCTAGCATGTGAGTCGTAAGCAAACGACACGGACAGGACATGATTTGGACGTCAGTGTCCCCTGCAATGCTGACCAAAGAAATGTTATTTGAATTGACATTATCGTCAATCCGGGGCGCAAATGCGCCATAACCCATCTCGTTGGATCCAGGTAAATAAACGACGCGTTTGGAAAGGATGTGTTTGCTATGCGATTGTTATAGGCAAACCCCAAGTGTACACTATCAGGATATCGGATGAGAATGCGGCAGAAATAAATTATCGAGTCCCTATTAAATTCAAGTATTCGGCATTCAGTTACGTGTGCTTTGCGAAACATGGTATCAAGCTGAATTTCGCTGCTATTTGCTTGTGGCCGAGGTGAGCCTGTCGTTCTTTCGTCATCTTCAATTGCTTTATGTAGAGTGCAGCTTAACACACTGATCTGAAAGGATGTAAGATAGTTTGTGCGAACCGAATAGAGATATTTACGGCTTTGCGTTAGCCGTGCTAGAGGTGGTGTTTATTTATGGCAGAAGATTTGGCCGCCCACAAATGATGCTGCAGTGTGTATTGGATAATAATTTACGGTTGCCGCCTGCGGCTATTCATGGCCATTCGGCCATTGTGCAAATTCTTCTCTTCAATAATAGGACATACAGGTAGCTATTGTTCACTGGCACGTCTGTAATGGATCCATGTAAATTTCTCGTTTAGCGTCGTTTATCAAGATCTGTATATTTATAATTTATTTTTGAGAATAGGACAATTAATAGCGCTGAGTCAAGTATTCAAGATAAACCAATTTCCCAATCAATTTAGTTGGTTCTCATGTACAAGACACAACCGTTCCCACACCCATCGCCTACCGAAACAAATAAAAGAATATTAAAACATGCTATCTTCTTGAGTTTCACAAGACACGCAATCATATTTCACTATCAGCATTCATTTTAGATATTAGTGGTTGTATGAAAAAAACCTGTTCTTGAGCCGATAGTCACAATCGCAAAACCAATTGCTTTCTAAGTGTTGCATGTTTAACAATTGATACATTTATGCATCCTTTGACTAAACAATCAATAAAGGTGATGCATGTATAATGCGATGTCGCCAGTAAATTAAAGTATTACATTTCAGTCTCTGGATATACCTCGATCAGGGCTCATTATAACTTCACGTCTGGTGTTGCAGAACATTTGCACACAAGTAATATATTTAAAAATACAATGAAAGAATACTCACTTTGTTGCCCCGGGTTTGGCGTGGCGGCGGTGTGGTTAGCTCTCCTGCTTAGATCATCAAATGTTGTTGTAGCTTATCCTTTATTCGATGGGGGACGGAAGGGGTTCTACTTATAGCATAGGCTGTGACCTTCCGCAGTCTCCAGGCGACAGGAACAGTTCATCCTTTTGACCCCTTTAGATGGCGGAAGGCACGTTATACTTGGGCTTGTTCCGTTAGGTATCCCTGCACGCGTTTTAATAGGCACACTTACTGGCTTGATACGTTGTGCATCTATATAAGAGATCCTGTGAGGTTGTGGCTAATATTAGTAATGTGTACCAGCACGGGCGCGTGTTCACTAATACTCCACGCGAATATGGGGATGTAGTTGATCACCGGACTACTTGTCCTTCACCGCATTGATTGTAAGCTGATTCTTTTGGCACAAGTCGCACGTTACGCCACGGAAGACAAAGGGTATAATTGTTTTTCACATCTTTATAAAGTTCTCGTAATAGTTAAGTTTGCACTTGAAATTGATTACACATTGTTTCTTTCCTTTTGCGCCGTAATATTTAAATTTTGCTCCTCGATATTATAGTGGTTAGTATCCCCGCCTGTCACGCGGGAGACCGCGGTTCGTTTCCCCGTCGGGGAGCCTGTGGGGGCTCTCTATATCACACGGAGAACCAACCCACAATTCTAACCAACCTCGACCGCTAATAGCGCGTCACCCTACTCTAACCTGTAAACATGCAAAAACAAATCCCAATCTGGAAGCGCACCCACCCCGAAATTGCAAGAATCCATCTCACAATCTGCAACGAAAGGCATTTCCCAAAACTCCCAACAGAATACAAATCAATAGAATATATTCTAATTCATCTCTTACATCACCCAACATATAATTTTTCCCAAAATTGCTTCGGTCAATTCTTTATCTAAGCCATACTCCCTCCTTGCGACCAACCATCTTAATTTCCCCGAAATTCATATGCTGTAATGAAACGCATATTCAAATCCATAACGGAACATTAACCATCACCACCAACGATACCGAACCGCATACGTTTCCCCGAAATTACTTCGGTTAATATCTTATCTAAATGATATTCTTTGCTTGCACCCAAGCAATTCCAATTTCTCCCGAAAACCCGTTCGGTTCATTTCCTCCTTAAATCGTACTTCTCGTCCGCAACCAAGCGACGGCTAATTTCCCACGAAAAAATCACAACGATCAAGACCCTTAATCATACTTGGCTATGCCAATTTCCCGGTATATACAACCAACGAATCCAACTCAGCTTATACGGCGAGGATTCGCTGGAACTGAATTCTTATGCAAGCATCTCGAAATTCCTCGTAAGTAGCAGTGAGTTTATGACACCACTGCTACGACGCGATGAACTTTTGCTTTCATTAGTCAGTCGAGATTCAGCCGTCACCGGGGGGACACACAGAGTCGAGATTCATCCGCCAAACGGTGCACAACCACAGGAGTCACACTGCTTTTATTGGTTCGCTTTAATTCATTCACGCAGCCGAAGCTTTCTTTTCCTCGGGATACGGCGTCCCCTTATTGTTTTTGCTTGAACTCCTTTTGCAAAGATAAGATAACGACCAACCCGCCTGTCGCGCTGTGAATAAATGTCGGTTATTTTGTAACACACCGTCTCACTTCGAGCCGAAGGGAAAGAAGAACCTGGTGCGAAAAGGACACTAGGACTTGTGTAAACTTTAATGGAGTAAATAGAAGGAAGAACATTTGAACAAAAAGGAAGACGTATGGACTAGTGTAAAATAAAGCATCAACGACAACAACGGTACACGAGTGTTTATCTTTTGGTTCCGTACCCTCTTATTCTCTCGTGGGTACTTTTGCGAGCGATTTTCGTCGAACATCGCTGGGGATAAGGCAACCACGCGCCGTACGTCGGCACCTCGACCTTACCCGTTCCCCACAAGCCTCTGGCGCAAGACTAATGACCTTGCCCGGAAAAACAAATTATCATGGAAAATTTAACAACCCTCACGACTTGCCAAATAAGGCCAAGACCGGTTCCCGGTTGTAGTACCGATGATGATGATGAATATTTAAATTTACACTTTAAATTCATTAAGTTTTTTACAGTAAATTCATTGATCAGTTTTTTTGTATATTTCATTATTAGACCGCACCTAAGAACTGAGTTTATATGCATATTTCAGGTAATATTTCACAAATACATCTCTTTTGGTGTTTTAACGACAAGTGTTGTACTCCGATCACGACCACTGACCCACCTTCGTGGCTATAATACGACTTTCTCCCCCGAATGATTAACCTCGACTGTCTTGACTCGTGCAGAGTCAACCCTCCTCTAGGGGTGAGTTTGGTTCTTAAGAGAAAGTGAAGTTTCTGTTTGGTGACCAAGGGGAGAGGATCTCTCTGAGTAGATCCTGGTGAGTGTACGGTTGATGCCGCGGAGATTACATTGTTTACCCATGCTGCGAGGTCATGGGTAAACGAAACCGGGAAAAGGAAATGGGACAAAGGGCATCGTGGGAGATGTACATGCAGCTGTGTAAATAGGCTGCATACCATTAGGGAAACTGGTGCGAAAAGCAATTTATATACTTACACAGTGATGATTGTGCACGGTATCTATCCCGGCGGAAAGGATTGAATTCTTTTGTGTGTATATTTACACGCTGGTGAATTCGGTTTTTGGCGGCCAGACGCGAGATGCGAAAACTGCTTTTGTCGGTTGGACAAAAGGCTGCCGTGAATGTGGATAAGCCGGGAAAATCTGCTGCGCATGTGTGTGGCAGGATACGCTGGCTGACAGGGGCGCCGATAAGGTTTCCTGATTTATGACGGTTACTTTGTATGTTCACCGAATTACTTTCAGGAAAATTGGTGTGATGCATGAATGCATGAAACAATGTCCTTGGGGCGCAAATGTTTGCCGGTGACTGCGGGTTGGCGAAGGGGGTTGGGGTAGGAATTGTCGGTGGTTCTTCGCGTAGTTTTAAAGAACCCCTACAAGGTATCTCAGGAGTTGCTTAATTTGCGCGTTTTTTTAGTTTACAGCACGAATACTCGAACACCGTTTCTTTAGTTTACAACATGAAAGTGCACTAGGAGAATAATTAAAGAGCAATCGTTTCATTTTGTTTCATTTATTAATTTTAATTTCCTAAGAATTCAATTCAATTCAAGTTTTATTAAACTAGTTAATCCAGTAATTACAATTTAAGAATTTGCAACTAGTTTTTTAGAGATTTAGGGCAGCAATTCCCTTACAACTATAATCTTAAATCTATATCATTAATAGTACAATTTCAATAAATAATAAATAATTAAGGGAAAACTACAATAAAAAACCCTTATTTGAATCTTAAAACTAATATTGCACATGTTTCCCGTTATTTTAATGTAATAATGACCCTGATAGAATTTTAATAGGCACAGTACATGAGTAGTAATGTAGGATAACGCAAGGCGAGAAACAAGAACATTGTCAAAAAAAGGACAATTAACGAAAAAGTTAGGATTGATTGTGTCAATAAGGAATTGTAGTAGTTTAACGTTGGCATTTTCATGAAGTTCAAGCGTCGAATAATGCCATGGAAAATTGAGCAACATTTTCAGAATTTTATTTTGACACCTTTGCAATTTGATTTTAATAATTACACAATTTTATATAAATAATTACACCATACAGGGGCGCCGTACAGACGAATAGATTGAAAAATAAATTTAAGATTTATAATTTTGTTTTCGAGGCTATGCCTTGACTTTCCACACACTAATGGCTAAATAATTCTTACAGCTTTGTTGATTTGTTAATTGTGGTAGTGATGTGTTTTTGGAAGATAAGGTTCTTGTCTAGAATCATACCTAAATATCTACAGTCTCCTGACCAATCAATATCAACAGATCACATACTGAGTTTAGTGCCATTTGGTAGGTAGCAGAGTTTCCTACATCTTGAAAACCAGACAGATCGTGCTTTGTTACAATTTATTTTTATGTTTAAACTTGTATACGAGTTAGTGGCACAAAGGTAAAGTATACAAGTTAAATGGCATAAAAGTAAACCCTATATGAGTGAACAGAATACGGGTAAATAATATAAAGGTGATTACTATACGAGTGAACTTGGCGCAAGGCTAATAACCTTGCCCGGAAAAACAAATTATTATGGAAAATTTACCAAGCCTCGGGACTTGCTAAAAAAGGCCAAGACCGGATCCCGGTTATAGTGCCGAATGATGATGATGAACAGTAAAACACAAAACCGTATAAAAGTGTGATTGTATAACAGCACATATAAAAGGGTTTTTCAAAAGGGATGTTGTGGCGTTTCTAACAGATACACACACAATATACAAGCAAATAGTGAAGAACACCGAAATTTGAATAAGCAAAGCATCAGAGCCGTATACCATAGCGATAATATGACAATCCCACGTCAGTTGAGTGTACTTGAGTTTAGAAATCGAATTTGTACACGCGGCCAGTAGCCTGATGTTTCAATGCTTCGCTTCTATACCATTTCATTATGTGTTCAATTCACCTTCTTTATTATCCTTGTTTAATGCAACAACCCCGACCTTGATCTGTACACACAACACACACCTTCCCACACACTCGCCTGCTCCGACGTTCTTTCGCTCGCTCGCTCTTCGTTCCGTCGTTGGCATATGAAGTTGATCGTAACAAAGTCCCTGAGGAGGGAGTAGTGTAGCGTTTCTAACAGATACACACACAATATACAAGCAAATAGTGAAGAACACCGAAAGGAAATTCGAATAAGCAAAGCATCAGAACCGTATAACATAGCTATAACATTACAATTCCACGTCAGTTGAGTGTACTTGAGTTTAGAAATCGAATTCGTACACGCGGCAGTGGCCTGGCGTGTTGAGCATCGGTACCATTTTTAGTGATTCTAACCATCATAGCGTCAGTTCGAATCACACGTTCTTCACTATTGTCGCAAACACTATAAAGTGTCTCAGAACTTGTCTCACTATCGTAGCAATACGCTATAATGTACCAATTTTGTATTAAAAAATGAACCCAAGCATTGTAGCCTATTGATTATTTGAAGCGTCGATTAGGCTCTGAGAAACGTTGAGGAAGTTTCTGTTGTGTTTCTATTGAAAAACCCGGTATATTAAGTTCGAAAGTAATAATTGAAATAAAGATTAAGATTTACTCGTAATTAATTGCTTTTTAAAATATGAATTAGGTATTCGCTAGTTGTCGGCATAAACAGTGTGTAGTATTCCAGAATACTACTGTCCTTATAACTATTAAATTTAATACTGAGTCTTATTATTTATCTAACACACCATTAAAACATTCTCCTTACATATCTAACATTCTCATTTAATACATATCATATATAAATATCCACAATATTCTATATCAAGTCAGTTCCAGTACATTTCATAACATGCCCCTTTTTTCATTTGAAACATAGCTCTTTGATTTTCGTTCAAAGTTTATTCAAAATTTAAAAGTCACAGTAGTGTAAATAATACCTTGATAAAATTGATTTTGTTCATATTATAATTTACAGTAAATTAGATCTCAAAGTTCTATAAGAAGAAGGAAATTTTTATTGTAAAGATAGTTTGAGTTTGGAGTTCGAAGTCAGTCAGTTGAGATACAGACGAGTTGAAGTTAGTTGAGATTATACAGTTTGAGAAGAAACACAGTTAGAGAAAGTTTGAGAAAAGCAGAGTTGAGAGATAGAAGAGTTTTAAAAGAAAAGTTTTGATTGTAGAGTTGTATTATAAATTAAATATAGTTTGAGTTGTGTAAATAAATATGAACACTAAAAATAAAAATAAAACCTCCACGCTCTTCCCTCGATAGAGGAAGCACGGCGATTGGGAGACATAACAAGTGCGTTGTGGAAGCTTTTTGAATTTGTGCACCATCTTATTTTTTTTTTAGTTTAGTGAACCTCAGTGTGCCCTATTTAATAGCTTAGATCAAGCTTACATAGTTGTTATTGACTCTACGCCCGACAAAGAAGTCGCGTCGAGAAAAAGAAAACCAGAAATCAAATATCGCCAGACGCTGACTAATAAAAAAGAAAAAGGGTCGGTTGGATAATGTTAGGTTTGACCTTGAGGAGATCGGATCGGCTGGTCAAGGGTGGAAGGAGAGTGCACAGCGCAGGGAACGATGGCGGAGTCGAGTCGGTGAAGTCATAAACTTCCGGGTTCCTACAGGCCAATAAATAGTAATAATAGTATATAGTACTATCTTTACAATAAAAATTTCCCTCTTCTTATAGAACTTTGAGATCTAATTTACTGTAAATTATATAGATACTCAGGTAGACGCTGCACTAAGGCAACATTGTGTCGATTCTTAGGAGACGCTAATTGATTGAGACCTAATTGCTCGATTCCTGGAAAGACACGATCGACACAATAGCAACACATGCGGCAGCTGGCCACTACTCACTGCACAATGGCACATGGCATCGATGGCCATGTGTAAATAATATAAAAGGCAAGATATAAATCGTTGTAATTCGTTGAGTTCCACACCGGATCTCAAGGGATGCGTATGCCTCTTTTTGAAATATATATTTAAAAAACGAAATTATTATTATTATTTATTGGCCTGTAGGAACCCGGAAGTTCATGACCTCACCGACTCGGCTTCGCCATCCTTCCCTGTCCTCGGCACTCTCCTTCCACGCTTCACTGTAGTGCTCTAAAAAGCCCTACCACCTTTTTCCCCATCCATACATCCTAATCCCAGAAATCCTACATCAAAACATTAAATCCTATCAAAATCCTGAAAAACCAAAACCAAATCCAAAATTCGCAATAAACGAATCAAAATATTCGTTTATCGCTTTGCATTTGCCCCACGGCATAATTTAATCAAAAAACCAAAACTAAAATCAAAATTCGCAATAAACGAATCAAATATTCGTTTATAGCTTTGCATTTGCCCCACGGCATAATCTCAATTCAAAATCCAGAAATACATTTCAATCTGGTAATTTCCCTAGAAAATTAAACAAACCAAATCCATGGCAAATCACACCAGATGTTCGAATTTGCCACAAGCAAACAATACCCAAATACCATTTCAAATCCTCACATGCAAATAGATTGATGAAGATTCAGAAAACTGAATCTTATCTAAAACAAACATTGAGCATCGCACGAAATGTATTGAAAATCGAGATTGTTGCACGAAAATGTGTATCTTTGGGATACAATTTTCGATTCCTTTTCCTTTATAAAGGAATAGTATAGTGATCTCCGGGCCGCAGTTAAATATCATCCGTTGTCCCTGAAGGAAAATATCCTGGAGAAGGGCGAAGTTCAAATTAAAAATAAATAAAATACAAAAAGGAAAAACGAGCATTCTTTTCATTTTACTGGTGAGTAAAGCATAGGTACACCCTCAAAGAGAATACTTCTGAAGATCTGGAGTATCACCTGGCCCCCAACGGAAACCAGCGGACTTGCGAAGACTGAGGCCAAACTAAAAGGACGTTACTCTTCCCTCTGGATCAGAGGAAGCACGGTTAACGACCCCTTGTAGGACAAGTTTTCAGGAGCGGTCTGTTTTAAGAGATCGCCTTGTCCTTTTAAGGATCAGGAGACTCGCGTCCTGAAACAAACCCCTACTAAACACAACAAAAAATTTTGGTGGCAGCGCGTGGGATACCCAAAATCCCCTACCAAAGAAGACTCGGGGATTATCTAACAATCCCCTACCAAAGAGAACACTGGAAAAATTATCCACGAAGGACGTCCCGATAATGCAGAATTTCAAAATCCTCTATAACTGATTCCTGAAGACATCAAAGACACGCACTCCAGGCGCTTGAAGGAAGACATTTAAAACTGGCGGGATAATACTTGCGATATCCTCTAACAACAAAAACAGTGAAGCAAAATTTTCTCCTAAAGCGTATTCCGGGGCTAACACCGGAACAGTAACATTAAAACCTTTTTTTTAAATTTTTAAAGCGTATACCGGGGCTGACACCGGAAAGGTATTGAAATTTAAAAGCGTTGCCTGGGGCTTGGATACCGGCAAAGTAGATAAAATCAAAGTGCTACGAAAACTGCCACGAGTTCCGTGGAAAAGAGGAAACATCTTTTTCCTTATACACCAGCACAACATAATCATCAGGAAATTTGCTGCTAGATCCTGACGATAGTGATTAGGACCAGAGAAGAATAAAATAATACATCCAGTGGAGCGAACCCCAGTCAGCAGAAAAACCGATTCCTGTCGCAGCTACAACAACCACAGGTAAAAGAAAATTTTTATTATTAAAGTGAAAAGTGAAACAGAAAGTGAACTAAATTTGATAATTAAAATAAAGATAAAATTCATTTAAGTTTGTCATTTTTTGCGTAGTAATCGGCCTCCAAAATAAATAAATTTTTTTTTATTTTAAATTTTCGAAATCATTAACTAAAGGAGACGCCAAGAATAAATTGAATGTTCAAATACTTTTTTCAAAATTGTTCTTTTCACACGAGGATCAAGAAAAACCCTCTAAAATTTGATTTTTTCTTTTAAATGCAATTAGTTTATATATTTTTTCCTCTCCTAATGGGAATATCCATATAAGTGCCCAGAAGGGATAAAATTATAGTGAAGCAATCAAGGGAACTATAGAAAATATGTTCACCTTTATAGACGAAATTTAAATAAACGTACACTAAAATTTATCAAAAATTTTACACATATTTCAATTTACAGAGGCAAAATTTAAATTAAACAAACATAAAAATTTTCATAAAATTGATACGAATACATTTTTCTTAATAAACATATATTTTTAAACGCATATCTTTAACAATTTTCTAAAAATTTTACACATATATATATATATACATATACACATTTGCTTTTCGGAACTATTTCAACTTCTTTGGGGAAGATTTTCTATCGTTTCTGAGTGATAGCTGAAGGAAAACGGAAAGTTAAAGTCCTTTGCACTTAACTTTGACGTTGTTTTGGACTTTTTGTGTGTTGATTTTCTTTTTACGTTCCTGCGGAAAAACCTATTTCAGGGTCCTTTTCTCTTTTTGCCCGTGACACTTTAGGCCTTGCTCCCCTCGAACGAAAGGAAAATTGTTTCTCTCACAATTAGGAGTAAAATACACTTTACCCAATAGGATCTAACTAACTAAGTTGGAGGATATATTATTCTTGTTGTTTTCGTCTTTCCTCTTGGTTATCGTATCACGATAAAATGAAAATTACATCTCTTTGTTCTCTACCCCTTTTCACCATCATTTGGGAAGGTCTGTTTCACAAATACGTCGTGAGCGACAAAAATAAACAGGGTACGCGTTCGCAGAGACCTGAGCCCGAGCTCATACAAAATCGCGAGGACGAAATATCGGAAACCGTACGTATGGAAACACGCGAACAGAGTTCTAGAATGAACCTACCAATAGGATTAAGTGACATACTGGGACTCGTGCCGGTATTTAACGGTAATCCTGATGAATTAGAGGGTTTCGTCTCTTGTGGAGACATTTTGTTCTCACAAGCACAAGAAGACAACCAGAAATCCTTTATTCTAAGGGTAGTAAAGACCAGATTACAGGGACCGGCGCGAGACTGCATCAAACATAAAATTATTTCTACATGGGAAGATTTGGTATCTGAATTGGAGGGAGAATTTAAAGCTCTAATCTCTAGGTCTGCTGCTCAAAATAATTTGGTGGCAACAAAACAGGATAGCAAAGAGGGTGTGAAGGAATTTTCAAATAGATTCACACACCACCTGCATGAGTTGGACAGCGCCACATACGCTAGTTCATCTGATCCTGCAGTCAGAACTTATCTTCTGGCTGAAAATCAAAAACTCGCTTTAAATACGTTTGAGGATGGGATACGAAATTCCAGCCTCAAAATCTTAGTAAAAGCACATAGGGCTTCAAATCTCAAAGCGGCCATTAGCTACGCTTTGGAACAATCTCAAAGATTGAACAGCGGTAACTCAATGCAAACTTCCACTAACAATTTTAGGAGAAACCAACTAATTGTTTGCCAAACATGCAACAAGAGGGGACATACATCTGCGACTTGTTATCGCAACACAAATTTTCCAAATTTCGTCCCCCAACGCATTAAGACAGAGGTTGAACGTCTCCAATGCACATACTGTCGGAAGTATAATCACACTCAGGCAGAGTGCAGAACCAGGTTAGCTCATATGCGAAACCAGGACAAACCTTCAACGAGTCGAAATCCTTTCAGAACTCAGCCCAATCAATCTCAAAATAGGACAATAACAAACTCGCCCCGCATTGAAAATCGAAATACCCGACAAAATCAAAATATTAACAGGGTATCCAATTCACAACAGGGAAACGAACTCACTCGGGCAGCGAGCAACGGCAATCCTTCTCGAGTGCAGACAATCGCCGATATACACCCCATCCCGATGTAAATTTTGAAATGCGCGTATTTTTCTGCCCTGAATTTAAGGAGCCAGTAATACGTGTAAAATTTAATCCATCGGATAAACAATACTCGACTTTCCTCATCGATACAGGCGCCGACATCAGCCTGATCAAATTAGATAATCCTTATATTGAACAATCTGTAGACAATTCAGACCCAGTGACTATATCCATCATTGCAGGGAAACCGGTCAGCACATGCGGAAAGGTATTGGGGGAGTTCGAATTCAGAACTGATAGGCACTCCATACCCTTTAAGCATAACCTTTTTGTAGTGGGCAGCAATGTAGAATTTCAACACGATGGCATACTGGGAAGCGATTTCCTTGCGAAGCACCAGTGCCACATTAACTTTGAAAAGGGATTCCTTAAATTCGCTGTGAAGAAGAGAACCATGGTAGAACTCGAGCAGCCTTTAGGGAACAAAAATGAGGTCAAGGAAAATATTCAGAATGCCACGCCTTACGAGGTGTCTTCCACGGAAAATACAGGCATTCATGAAAAATTGGATAATACCGTTCGTGAGTCAACATCCGAATCCGTTTGTCTACGGGCCGGATCTGATGCTGTGACAAACACAACGAAACCAACCACCCTTGAATCTTCCTCTCCCCATTTAAATAATGTTTGTGGTAACAGAAAAGGTAAGGAAACTGCCGAAAAACTGAGTTCAGGAAAACATGAACCTGAAACTCCAATATCCCCAGTAAATTTAAAACGAAATGCCAAAATCGATCTCATAAAATTGCATTCACGATCTCAACAAATAATGGAGATTCCATTTAAAGGAAAACTCAGTCAAGAACTGATTATAAAAAAATCCGAGATCATGCCAGGGATATATCTGGGTAATAGTTTGACAACACCACAGGACAACAAAATAAAGGTACTATTAATGAACACATTAGACACCGATCAGGAAATAAGCACCAACGACATAGAAGTCGGATGGGAAGATCTGGATGACTACAATGTGTTAAGGGCGGACGAAACCCAAAATCTTCTAAAAAATAGGATTGAACGGCTAGAATCACTCCTAGAGTTGCGTCATTGTAACCAGGAGGAAAGGAAATCTATCCTGAATATCTGTCGCACTTATAATAACCTATTTCTTCTCGAGGGTGACTACCTCACATATACTGACGCCATAGAGCATCAGATCATCACTGAGGAAGGAAAGCCCCCACTTTATATAAAACCGTATCGCCTACCAGATAGCTCCAAGCAAGAAATTCACAAACAGGTGAATGAAATGCTTCAGGACGAAGTAGTACAACAAAGTTTCAGTCCTTGGAATTCCCCTCTCTTACTAGTACCCAAGAAGGCAGGACCTGATGGGACAAAACGGTGGAGAGTGGTTGTCGACTTTAGAGCCTTAAATAAAATAACAGTCGGAGATGCATATCCATTGCCCAATATTACTGATATTTTGGACCAGTTAGGAAAAGCTAAATATTTTAGCACTTTAGACTTAGCAAATGGTTTCCACCAAATACGCATGGACAATAGAGACAAGGCAAAAACAGCGTTTAGCACACCCTTCGGACATTACGAATATAATCGAATGCCCTTCGGACTTAAAAACGCACCCGCCACATTCCAAAGGCTTATGAATAATGTACTCATGGGTCTCCAAGGAATAGAATGTTTCGTCTATGTAGATGATATTGTAATTTACGGATACGATCTGAACGATCACAATTCCCGACTTACCAGAGTTTTCGAGCGATTACAAAGGCACAATCTGAAAATACAACCAGAAAAGTGTCACTTCATAAGGAAAGAGCTCACCTACTTGGGGCATGTTATTTCAAAGGAAGGTATAAAACCAGATCCA
Source organism: Microdon myrmicae (assembly GCA_963931805.1). Classification (NCBI taxonomy): domain Eukaryota; kingdom Metazoa; phylum Arthropoda; class Insecta; order Diptera; family Syrphidae; genus Microdon; species Microdon myrmicae. Next base: position 35,277,366 of record OZ007501.1, on the reverse strand, counting down.
GAAAAAACTAAAGCGGTAAAAACGTTTCCAACGCCCAAGAAACAAAAAGACGTAAAATCTTTTCTCGGTTTTGTAGGCTACTATAGAAAATTTATCCCAAATTTCGCCGAACTGGCAAAACCTTTAAGCAGATTGCCCAGGAAGAATGTTCCATTTCATTGGGATGCTTTTTGTGATGAGGCATTCACAGCTTTAAAAAGAAAGGTTATTACCCCACCAATACTGGCTTATCCAGACTTTAACCGGGAGTTTATAATAACAACGGATGCTAGCAATGTTGCGTTAGGATCAGTCCTATCTCAAGGTACAATAGGACAAGATAAACCTATTGCTTTCACTAGCCGAACCCTAAACGACGCCGAAACACGGTATACAACGTCTGAAAAGGAATTACTAGCAATCGTTTTTGCATTAGCACAGTTCCGACCATATGTCTACGGACGAAAGCTCACAATAGTAACTGACCATAGCTCTCTACAGTGGCTTATAGGACGAAAGGATCCTACATCCAGACTTATGCGATGGAGAATTCTACTCGAAGAGTATGAGTACACAATCGTCCATAGAAAAGGAAAGCAAAATGCAAATGCTGATGCTCTCAGCCGTATAACAATGACTACCCGAGTCGATCCCATCAAAAATAATATCCTCGTCACCACACGAAGTAAAGCCAAACTCGAAGAAGATGTGGCTGCACAATCATACAAAGATACTACCAATCTTGTATGGCAAGAACAAACAGGGTCCATCTATACCAAGAAGAAACTTGGACTACGTATTATAATCCTCCCATTGATAGACTCTGCTGAGGAAGAAAACCTGGCAGGAAGAATCCCAAACTTCACCAAGCCAGACGTAGGTAAAATTACGTTTCATGAGCAAGATGGGTTATGCGCCACCACATTGCCATTGCCCTTCAGAAACCTAAGCGACCAGGAAACCGCTAAGAGTTCCCTTATTGATCTGAAGAAGATTTGCGAAGACCGGAATTTCAATTCCATTGGAATTTTAGTCCCCTTCATAGAAAACGAATCAAAAGTAGCACTCAATAACTTGCTAAAAGAAACTTTTGCTCACCTCAACGTGACAATGTACGTTTTCTCCAATAAAAAGAAACTTCTAACAGATCCTAACGAAATACAAAAGTTACTCGCGGAATACCATAACTCACCTTTCGGAGGACATCAAGGAGCCACCCGAACAATCAATAGATTGAAGCAAAAATATTACTGGCGCACAATGACCGCTGACGTTGCAGCGTATATTAGAAAATGTGCCTCCTGCCAGATAAACAAAAGGGGAAGGAATCCTAGAATTCCTATGAAGATAACCACAACAAGCTCCAAACCTTTTGAAAGAGTTGCTTTAGATATAGTAGGACCATTACCAGTCAGCTATAATGGAAATAAATACCTACTAACGTTTCAAGACGATTTGACTAAATTCTCAGGAGCTTACGCACTGGCCAGCGCCGAAACCAAGGACGTGGCCAGGACTTTCGTTGAAAACATCGTCTGCCAGCACGGCATACCATCTTCTCTATTAACTGACCGAGGTGCTAATTTTCTCAGCGCACTTTTTAAGGACATTTGTTCCTTACTTAAAATGAGAAAACTAAACACAGCACCCTACCATCCACAAACGAATGGAGCACTAGAACGGAGCCATAGAACTCTGGTGGAATACCTCCGCCACTATGTAAACCAGGATCCTCTCACCTGGGACACCTGGATACCGTACGCAATGTTTGTGTATAATACTACACCCCACAGTAATACAGGCTACACGCCGCATGAATTACTATATGGTTTCCCAGCCGAAATACCCAGTTCTCTCAGACAAAACCCCGAAAGCTCTTATAACTACGACCATTACGCAAATGAATTAAAAATGCGATTACAACATGGTTATCGTACAGCTAAGGGAATACTGATAGAGAAAAAACAAAAATCTAAGGCATACTACGACCAAAAAGTAGGCCGTAAGAAATTTAATGTTGGCGACAAGGTTTTATTAAAGAATCACTCAAGACCTAACAAATTAACCTCCCTGTGGAAAGGCCCCTACGAAATTGTCAAGATCCTATCCGAAGAAAATTCAATCCTCAAAATAGGAAAAGGAACTCGAATAGTCCACAACAATAATATAAAACTATTTGTGGATTAGGCAATCACGAATAGGAAACTCCAAAGAAAAATAAAAGTTGAAAAAAAATGTATATATGTATAGATAACCAAAAAAAAAAAAAAAATAAATAGATGTATATATGTATAGACAACCTTACAAAAAAAAAAAAAGAAATAAATAAATGCATATACGTGTAGTAAACCAAAAAAAAAAAAAAAAAAATCATAAAGTAATACTACCAACATACCACGATAATGTATTTAAAATTTGCCTACAAAATTTTCTTTTCAAATACTTGTAAACAAATAACAAATAACTTTGTAAATACAAACATTTTAAATAACCAAAATAAACAAACAAAACAAAAAAAATGTATATATGAAGACAAATAGTAACTCACTTAATAAAATAAGTTTATAAATATCAGACAATATGACTGACTTAATTGAAAAAATGTTTGTAATAATAAATAATCTTAAGTTATAAAAGGAAAAACGCAATATATATATATACGAAGAAAAAAAAAACAAAAATACAAAAACGAAACTTACGAAACAATGTTAAAATAAGAATTTCTAATATTTGTATAAGTACAAAACAGTTTTCAACTAAGATATACTAAGAAAGTAAGAACATTTTTGTATAACTCAAAACAAGAAAAGGTTGTAGAATTTAATTGTACGTTCAAATACATGAAAAAAAAAATTATATATATAAATAAACGCACGACAAATAAGGACAATGAACAGTCCTCAAAAAAAAAAAAGAGATAAAATATGTAAATAATAAAAATTTATTGTAATAGACCAAAACAAGAAAAAAAAATCCAAAAGTTACAATACGAAATAATGTTAAAATAATGAATTCAAATACTTATATAATTATAAAACAGTATACAATTAAAACGTATACTTAGAAAATAAGAAAATATTTAGAATCAAATGTTTCCTTCTAATACAATATTTAACCAACATGAAAAAAAAACAACTTATACGAAATTTTAAACCAAATGTCTATTGTACATACAACCAAAACCGAACTAAACGAATATACCCTTAACTCAAAGTAAAATAATATCAAATAAAAACTTTATTTTTGGACCAACAACTACTATTAAGCACATTTATACTAAGAAAATTCAAACCTAAAAAACCAAATTATATTTGTACAAAATTTCAAAAGAAAATATTCTAATTATATAAATAACCATCGTGGAAACTTCGATACACGAATACATTCATAATAAGAAAGAAACAAACTACAAAAATTACACAATTGTAATAAATATTGTATACATAAAGCTACTATGTTAGAAAATATCAGGCCTATGCAACGGAATCACGATACTATCATCCTTTATCCTCAACCACACCATTTTCCAGAAAATTAATCTCATAAAGATCAATTTTCTTTTTTTTCAAGGAGGGGAGGATGTAGTGCTCTAAAAAGCCCTACCACCTTTTTCCCCATCCATACATCCTAATCCCAGAAATCCTACATCAAAACATTAAATCCTATCAAAATCCTGAAAAACCAAAACCAAATCCAAAATTCGCAATAAACGAATCAAAATATTCGTTTATCGCTTTGCATTTGCCCCACGGCATAATTTAATCAAAAAACCAAAACTAAAATCAAAATTCGCAATAAACGAATCAAATATTCGTTTATAGCTTTGCATTTGCCCCACGGCATAATCTCAATTCAAAATCCAGAAATACATTTCAATCTGGTAATTTCCCTAGAAAATTAAACAAACCAAATCCATGGCAAATCACACCAGATGTTCGAATTTGCCACAAGCAAACAATACCCAAATACCATTTCAAATCCTCACATGCAAATAGATTGATGAAGATTCAGAAAACTGAATCTTATCTAAAACAAACATTGAGCATCGCACGAAATGTATTGAAAATCGAGATTGTTGCACGAAAATGTGTATCTTTGGGATACAATTTTCGATTCCTTTTCCTTTATAAAGGAATAGTATAGTGATCTCCGGGCCGCAGTTAAATATCATCCGTTGTCCCTGAAGGAAAATATCCTGGAGAAGGGCGAAGTTCAAATTAAAAATAAATAAAATACAAAAAGGAAAAACGAGCATTCTTTTCATTTTACTGGTGAGTAAAGCATAGGTACACCCTCAAAGAGAATACTTCTGAAGATCTGGAGTATCACCTGGCCCCCAACGGAAACCAGCGGACTTGCGAAGACTGAGGCCAAACTAAAAGGACGTTACTCTTCCCTCTGGATCAGAGGAAGCACGGTTAACGACCCCTTGTAGGACAAGTTTTCAGGAGCGGTCTGTTTTAAGAGATCGCCTTGTCCTTTTAAGGATCAGGAGACTCGCGTCCTGAAACAAACCCCTACTAAACACAACATCACCATTCGATCAGATCTCCTCAAGGTCAAACCTAACATTGTCCTCCCATCTCCGTCGCGGCCGTCCTACCGGTCTCTTTCCCGTTGGTCTACCGTCAAGAATTCTATGCACGGTCCTATCGTTCCCCATTCGCGCCACGTGTCCGGCCCATCTTAATCTTCGCGACTTGATTACTCTCACTATTGTAGGTTTGCGATATAGTTCTTCCAATTCGTGGTTATGGAGTCTCCTCCATTGTCCTGCCTCCTCGTCATATTTACCTCCAAAGATGCCCCTCAAAACTTTATTCTCGAATAGACGGAATTTGTTTTCTTCCCGTTTTGTGAGAGCCCATGTTTCGCATCCATATAGAACAATTGGCATGATTATGGTTCTATAGACACGGAGCTTTATGTTACGTGATAGCAGTCTGGATTTCAGCAGTTTACTGACTGCGTGCCAACTCGCGTTGTCGGAATGCAGATCTTACCTCTGACGTTTATATGTGTTCTCTGAGACCCACCTGCTCTCGCCGTAATCATGTATTTTGTTTTGTCTTCATTTATTTCTAGGCCCACCTCTTCTGCCGCTTGCATGATGATTTCACAGTTTTTACTAACAGTCTCTAGATTATCGCCCAGAACGGCGATGTCATCCGCATATGCGAGCACTTGTGTGACCCCGTTCAGGGATGATCCGGCCATGTTGTCGTCTTGTACCTTTCTGATGACAGAAATACAACTTCCCTCTAAAAACAGGTCTGTATTTCGTTTTTTGTGAATGATCAATACACAAAAAACGAAATACAGACCTGTTTTTAGAGGGAAGTTGTTCTCTTCATCCGTTCGTTTTCCTTCTCGCTTTCACAGGTACTCTAGAACGGTTCCACCACCAGTGGTACGGGGCGTTCAACCGGATCTTTGACTTTATAGGTTCCTAGAGTACTTCCACCAGCGGTACGGGGTGCTCGAAGTATATGCCTTTGGTTTTAGGTTTATAAAATGCGGGATCTCACCACCGGTGGTAACAGCCTCGCGAGGGAAGGAGATTAAACAGATACCACACCACTTCGAGGTGGAGACATACTGTAGAATCGTATAGTGTAAATAAATACAATAAATAGTAGTAATAGTATAGTGGAAGCATGGTAGGAGCGAACGAGTTTTTCGGGATCTCCTTTCAATGCCCTTTTGGAATAACCTGAGCCATCGCTAATACGTTCTTTAAGGCATCAACACCACTATTATATCCTCTTTCAGATGCACATTACAAGACGGCGTTAATTGTACGTATTGGATTACAACGACAATTGCGCCTGTCTTTATCGAATGGCCCATGTATAGTAAGAAAGATTTATTTCTCGTGTTTTTTTCTGAATTATTATATTTATTACCCGAATTTTTTGTTATAGAAGTCATGAAAATAGAATTGAGCGGTGAATTCTGAAAGTAGGCAAGCGGGGTAGGTCAAAAAGTAACAGAATATTTAGGATATTCAAAACCTCTCTTCACAATGCGGTTTTTTTTCCTGTTGTTTTCGTTTAATATTTTCCTAAGCTAATACTTAATTCCGCTATTGGTCAGCGGCAACTTATATGGTACTGCACATCTTCGATGGGATGGAAAAACTAGCAATGAAACTCATTGGATTCCTGGACGCAAGTATTTCAATACCATTAGCAAAACATAAAAAAACATACTCAAAACGTGTTCTATCTGTCTTTTTCGATAGGTGAATTTACTACAAATGTTCAAACATTTTCGCGCATCAGTCGGCCATCAAAGAGTACGCTTCAGTGCATTTAAAAAATTAATGGTAGGGGGATAAACACAGATAACTAGTCATCAAAAGGACGCCACCAGACCAGAATGCCGGATTTTGTGTTTAGAAGTCCTTATAATCATCAAAACTAATGTCCATCGATGCTTCCTCCTTTAATCTCTCCTTCTTCTTCTGCCTAACCTTTCAGAAGAATGGGGCTGCCGCTTTTTAGAAAATAACGAGCGATTTTCACCTTTACATTTACCTAGTGACATTGAGTTAATGTTGCGTGAATTTATCAATATGTTGAACCTTGCGGGGTACAATCCTCAATTACGTTTTATGAGCTACCATTGAAACATGTCTCTTATAAGTAGATAAAAAGAAATAAAACGTATTGACAGATACTCATTCATTTCACAGTATCCCTTCTTTCATCTTTTAATACCATAAAAGCAGTATTTTTATACCATAAGTATTAAGTATTATAAAAACGGGTATTTTAAACGAAATATAACACCGAGTGGTTAATATGTAAAATGTGAATAAATTCAAATCCTGATGATTTAAATACAAAACTCCCTCACCAGCTTCGTTAATATTCATTTAGGTATATTCAGGCATTCCTTTTTTCATCCATTAGGCAACCGTGGTTCTAAGGTCAATGAAGTATGAACTTTAATCGAACGTTTAATAAAAAGCGCAAAATGCTGATGAACATTGGTGTATTCAAATTCAATTCCAAAAGGCCTGTTGATTGTTATCTAAATATTCATTAACATTTGGTCGAACCGCAAACCGCAGAGGACAAATTAAATGCTGGAATCTATGGGAATGTATTATCGGTTCAATGCCATAGAAATATATTGGAGATATGCGACTATATAATTTGGCTGTAATAAATGTTACAGAGTTCAAGAGTAATTCATAATCTCTTATAGAATAACTTACAATTGTTATGTTATTTATTGTTGATCTGATTTAACTGCGACTAATTAACCTTAGCTGTGCAACAGGTCGTAACGTATTGTGGAGACGTGCTCTCAGGCCTAGTTACATTTTTGGATGAACCAAATTATATAAAATTAGAATGTTTTACTTTATTAAAAAGATGATTTTGTGTCAAATTGTATATTAAAATGCGCGGTTTAATGAGAAAAACGACAACAGTGGCGAGCGGGTGAGACGCCTACGAAAACGTATGAGACTTACCTCAACAAAAGGGAGTCACTATCAACAAAAAAGGGTACAACAGTATGCAACGCTATGTAAATTCTCAACATACAAACCTCGGAACTGAACATGCACTGTGATTGTATTTTCACTTATTACATGATTTAATTTATACCAAATACAATAACAGTTTGACTAACTTATTGCTCCTATTTGAATATTCTTAACTAAACATAATTTAAGCAACGTTTTAAACGAACGCGTTTACATCTTATTTCATCCTAATTTGACATACGTTAAAATACGCAATTTCAAACAATTATCTTTCTCTATTTCTATCTCAATTCAAATTGCCTTTTTTCTCGCAAAACAAAAATTGCGTGCAAAATTAAACTTACTCGGCAATAAAATCCCACTTAATAAATACTATTGGCTTAAAAACACTCACAGCATCGTACTGTTTAAGGTCATGTCGCCGAAAAGGTGAACTTTCACGTTTTCTGTGAAACAAAAACAGCATAATGTGTTAATATTTACAGAGTCAATACGAGGGTTGCCTCTTATGTTTCGGGATTTGGCAACCCTAGTGTTGCAATCCAGCAATTGACAGCTCTGTCGTAAAGTTGGACATTTTTGAGGTTATACGCACTCAGAACGTTTTGACATACGAGCGCTATTAATGTTGTTTATAGTAACTTAAAAGATTCATCTCGGTCAACATTTTCGTGCGATTATTTTTTACAACTTTCGGCGTGGATTAACTCAGCAACAGTGCATGGATGAACTTAATTCAATTTTTGGCGATGAAGCTCCATCAAGGACCAGTGTTTATCGATGGTATGCTGAATTCAATCGTGGTCGTAGTTCACTGCAAGATGAATTTCGTGAAGGTCGTCCAAAATCAGTTTTTGTTCCGAAAACCATTGATGCTGTGCGCGAACTGATATTGGAAGATCGTCATGTGACCTATCGTGAGATTGAGACAACCTTAGGCGTTAGTGGGACCAGCATACATTCAACATTCCATAAACATTTGACTGTCAAAAAAATGTGTTCGCGTTGGATCCCACACAATTTGTCAATCGCCCAAAAAAAGGCTCGTGTCAATTGGTCGAAAGAAATGCTCAAAAAATACGGTCGCAGTGCTTGGAAACACGTCTATGACATCGTGACAGGTGATGAATCGTGGATTTACGCGTATGAGCCCGCAAGTAAACAGCAGTCGACTGTCTGGGTGTTTCAAGATGAGCCAAATCCAACAAAAGTTGTTCGCGCACGAAGCACTTCCAAGCAAATGGTCGCCTGTTTTTCGGAAAAACTGGACATGTCGCAACCGTACCACTAGAACAACGCAGAACAGTCAATTCTGAGTGGTACACAACCATTTGTTTGCCAGTTGTCTTCCAAGAAATCAGGAAAACCAACCGCCGAAGACGGATCACTCTTCACCACGACAATGCGAGCTCTCACACATCGGCTGCGACAACTGCATTTTTGAGCACCCAAAACATCGATTTGATGGGTCATCCGCCGTATAGTCCTGACTTGGCACCGAAGGACTTCTTTTTATTCCCGTACGTAAAAAACAAACTGAGAGGTCAACGTTTTTCGACACCTGAAGAAGCGGTTGCTGCATTCAGAATGCATGTGTTGGAGATACCTCAATCAGAGTGGCAAAAGTGCTTCGACAATTGGTTCAAACGCATGCAAAAGTGTATAGATCTTCATGGGGAATATTTTGAAAAACAATAAAGTGATTTTCGATGATCAATATTTGTTTTTGTTCTCTAATACTGAAATATAAAAGGCAACCCTCGTATTCAAGTGTGTTTCGCCCTTTCAGAAAAAGTTTATTATTTCATTTACCGACGCCCAGACTTCGCTTTGTTGTGATGATGTTTTTAAAGTGAAACAGGTTCCAATTAATTATATCGACACGATATTACTCATAATTGGATTAATTGCAGCTTCAGATTGAGCATCGCGTACAATGACCAACCAACGGATGCCAAGAAAGCCAAACAATATTAAATATTAAGGATGAAATGGAAATTTTTTTATTAGAAGTTGTTTACTTAATGATGTATACACCTAATGCCCTATGAGATATACTTACCTTTACCTTTTTTTTAGTTTTACTATTGCCATTTTTTTAATTATTACTGTTGTTATTATATTTGGATCAAGTTGTTGATCCGGGTCAAATGGACCAATTATAATTGATCCGTTTCAAATGGACCAAACTGTTGTTGACCCCTGTCGACTGTTAATTAAATGTTTCTCCTTGCCATGTAATTGTACCAGTGCCGGGCATCCTGTACTGCTCATTGAAGTGTACCACGGCGGCATTATATTCCTTAACCGTTTTGCAAAGGAGATTTTGTGTAGCTCCATAATGATTTATGTTAATTTGAATGCACTTAAGCCTGTTCATTTTTATTCAGGAGATTGGATATCGCGTTTTGCTCGGCAAAATGGTCGGCATTTGTACTTCCCTGTTGAGTGGTGCACGCTCATTCGCAGAACATGCATTTGGTTTGTGCATTAAAACTCATCGCTTTGTGGCCTTTGCCACCGCATTTCAAACAGTTTTCCGAACGACTTCCTCCGGATTTGCAAGATTCCGCCACATGTCCGTATTGCCAATATCTGAAACATCGTGTGGGTACGATGTGTTCTCGAAGTCTGCATCTTACCCATCGAACCCGTAGGAAGCCTGTAGCCAGCAACATGTTAGCCTTTTCTCATGGCAAGCGGATCATGGGAGCCGCGTGCCATCTGGGTTTCTTCTTAAGCTCTTTACCGCTTACTTTGGGATCTCGTTCAGTGCAGGGAACTCTATAGCGATCGCTGTCAGGATTTCAAGTAGGTAATGTCGGTAGTTTCCACGGTGCATGCTTGGTCGGAACATCTTGCACTGTCACTACCTGGAGTGGGGTAATTTTTGAAGGTGTTTTAACATCAGCCAACGGAAAGCAAGGAGGTACGCCGATATTTGGCACGTGGGACTCTTGCCGTGCAAGACCGTGTTTATATATTTTGAGCGTCTTCTGGTTTTAACTTCGATACATTCCTTTTGATTAGAATTTGCTCGGGCTGATTGAAGTTCGATTCATAGGGGTCATCGGGGGACATTGTTAATGTTAGTCGGTGTTGATTCGACACCGGTTATTTATCTACTTTTTCTTGCAGATATTTTGATTCTGTTTCAAATTGGCTCTCAACCCTTTGATAAGTGAGCTTACTCGAGGGTACTCGACCACATCTCCATCATGGTTCCATAGTGTTGAATAACAGTCCAAGCCCGAATTGTGGATTTGGTGCTTTAGTGAGAGTTGAATATTTTGTAGGACACTTTGACTTTTACCAAAATCATTTGCCGTGATGTCTTTGAGAATGGTATCGGAAGTTTCTTGAACTCTACCAAAATCTTTTACTTTTAAATCAAGCAAACTAATACTAAAATACGCATCTCCCAATTGTGGGTCGTAGCCTGTTGTTTGAATGTATCCTTCAGAGAAGCTAGGTTCGATTAAACACATACAGAATGGGAAATTCGGTATACGAACTAATAACTCCGACAACACATATACCAGGTGCACCGGTGTGAAGTGAGCGTCAAGATACAAATGTATCGATAGGGAACGTTTGTTGTGAACGAGTCCTTATATTTTTTTTATTTGGTTACTATGACATCTGTCAAACATATTTAGTATGGATCAAGTCATTGTACAAACAACATCATTTTTTTTAATCCTGTTCAAAATGTCGAATTTTGTACCAGAAAATGATCATTTGCGGAGAGCATTAATTTTTTGTTATCATTTGAAGAAATGTGCTGCAGAGTCGTATCGAATGCTTGTCGAGGGTTATGGTGATCATGCTCTATCGTGTAGTATTCCAGAATACTACCCTTATTAGCTTTAACACTGAATCTCATTACTTATCTAACACCTTGTTAAAACTTTCTCCTTTCATATCTAACATTCACATTTAATACATATCATAAATAAACATACACAATATTCTATATCAAGCCAGTTACAGTACATTTCATAACATGCCCCTTTTTCATAACATGCACCTTTTTTCATTTGAAACATGGCTCTTTGATTTTCGTTCAAAGTTTATTCAAAATTTAAAAGTCACAGAGAGTAAATAATACTTTGAGAAAATGGTTTTTGTTCAAATTATAATTTACAGTGAATTAGAACTCAATGTTCTATAAGAAGAGAGAAAAATGAATTATAAAGTCAGTTAAGTTGAGGAAGTTGAGGAAGTTGAGGAAGTTGAGGAAGTTGAGTTAGAAGTTGAGTTGAGAGCAGTTGAGAGAGTTTGAGAAAAAGTAAAGTTGAGTTCAGTCAATTGAGTTTTAAAGTTAGAGTTTTAAAGTTTAGAGTTTGAGTTTGGAGTTCGAAGTCAATAGTTGAATTTGTGAATAAAGAGAATAAATAAAAAGAAAAACAAATTACTATTATTCAATAAAGAAGACGGACGGAAAGCCCTATATAAATAGGATGTAAATTAAATTCGAAGTCTGAGATTGATAAAAGGTCCACGCTCTTCCCTCAACCGAGGAAGCACGGCGTCCTGGATCACAACAATGAAGCAACATGCAAAAGACGATTTAAGCGGTTCAGAGATAATGCTTTTGATGTGCGAAATGAAGAACGTGGAAGACCACCAAAGAAGTTTGAAGACGCCGAATTGTAAGCAATATTGAACCAAGATGACACTTTAAGTCAAAAACAAATGACACAAATGTTAAATGTTACACAACAAACAATTTCTGACCGTTTAAAAGCTAAAAGTTATGGGAACGATATAAAAGTGTAGAAACTGGGTGCCACATGAATTGAATGATAGGCAGATGGAAAAGCGAAACACCACATGTGAAACGTTACTTCTACGACACGAAAGGTAGTCAGTATTGCATCGAATTGTGACTGGTGTTAAAAAATGGATTTATTTTAAAAATCCTAAACGCAAAAAATCATGGGACATCCAGGAGAAGCGTCAACATCGACTGCAAAGCCTAATCGGTTCGGAAAAAAGACAATGCTCTGTGTTTGGTGGGACCAGAAGGGGGTAGTGTATCATGAACTTCTAAAACCTGGCGAAACTGTTGATGCGCAATGCTCTCGAGAACAAATGATCAATTTGAAACATGTATTGATCGAAGAACGACCAGAATGGGGCACAAGACACGGAAAGGTAATTTCGTTGCATGATAATGTGGGGGGTTCTCTATACTACACGGAGAACCACCCTCCATTTCCGGCTAATTACATCTAATTTCGACCGCCATACAGGGTGTCAAACCAACCCCATTCCTCTCTACTTAACTAATCACCTGTAAAGCATGTTACCACCAAGGACAGATAGCTAAACTCATTGTTCCATGCAGACAATGCATAAATGAGTTTAACTACCCTTTTTGCCATACGGCAACTCTAGTCCATGTCGGTTAGCGACAAGCAATTCCAGCCGGACGAAGTTGTCGCATCATGGCAGAACCGCTGGGGAAATTATCAAAACATTCGATTGAATCACGTGATAGTATTTCCCTAGCGTTACTTTGTCTTTTCCCAGTACCTCCATCCGCTGTGGATCAAACATCTCTTTTCTCAGGTGAATAGAGTAAAACACATATCCGCTCCTCCGCATATCTTCCTTTCCATATCCACACGCCCTCCGGGATAATCATCACACCACACTACCCCAGCGTGGAACACCTCGGAGGCCACATATCCGTGTTACGTACGTCGGCCACCACCATCATTTAATAATTTGCATTTAATTTTGGTTTTAACATAGTATGATGGTAAGGTGGTGGAAGAATTGTACGATCCTGAAGTGAGTTTCTGAACCCACCCTGATTCGGGTGTGGATCGTGCAGTTCTTCGAGTTCGAATTTGTTTTTCGAAGTGGACGTGAGTGGAGAGCGAGAGAGATGGAGGGTTAACCTTTTGTTCGGAATTCCGTTGTTGACGTTTTGACAACGGAAAAAGCAAAGAAAAAGAAAAAACGTTTTGTTTTTTTTGTGAGAGTACGGAATTAGTGGAACAGCGGTTTTGTTAGAGTACGGTAGAGTTGAGCAGCTAGAAAGGAAGAAGATACAAAGAGCCTCCTTTTTCCCTGTGGCCCCCTTTCTTTTTTGGTAAAATAATAAAAATTAAAAGCATTCATGTAAAGATTAAAGTTCGAAAATTAAACGTGTATCCAAGAAAAAATTGTGGTTTCCGTTTTTGCACCGTGAATTTGTGTGGCCTCTGTCGTGAAATTTGTGCACCTTTCTTTAATGGGAGGTCACTTCTTGTGAATTGTTTGCCGAGTCAATAAGGGACCCATTCGTGGTCGATAGCAAGGATCACCATTTGACGACGGCCAATCTGGGCGCTGAAACAGAAGGAACCAGAGGGAGGACCGCCACACGGACCTAGGCCGAGTTGCACCATCAGCGGCCGCTCGCCTTACCGACAGGTAAATTTTGGTTTATATATCGATAATAAATATTCTGTGGCAGGAGAAAACGCCACAGTGGCGCAGCCGGTGCCCATTAGTTGGCTCTGCACTGGCATATTGCCCTAAGTCCTTGAGCAAGCCTTGCTCGGAGGTGCAAGACCATTGGTGGGTGGAGCCCTGAGGCTCCATACGTCCCTATATTTCCGGAGGAACGACTGCCGAGATAGACGTTTTTTTTTTTTTTTTTTTTTTGGCAGCAATTGGCATGATGAATTTGCGCTTCCTGAATGACTACTTTTACAGAATATCAACGAAAACGTTTTTCTAAGAAACTCTTCTATTGGATTACATCATAAAAACCGTTGTGAGTCAGCAGTGTGCGGTTTAGATGCAAAAAGATACACAATATTTGCACGATAATTGGTGTTGTTATTATATATTCATAAGCACATTATTTCTATTGGTTTCCGCAATATAATATATAATAAGCGTGCCCAAATCAACTATAAAAGTAATCACCAATCGATTTACCAGAGGATATTATCAATAATTTTTGGCGAGGGCCCAACATAACGGCGGAGTTGCGGGAGAATATTTTTTTTGTTATTTTTTTTTTTTCTTCCTTTTTATGTATAAAATTGAAAGGTCACTGTGGTTGGTTGAAGAATCTAGTATCAATTTTAGTAGCATTGTTTTAGTTTTAGATTTAAGTAATGTTACTGATCTCTTTTGTTTTTTTTTTTTTTTTTTTTTTTTTTTTTTGATTGATCATTTTATTATTATTGTAATTTGTTATTCGCATTTGTATTTTGTAAATTTTGTTGTTGTTGTTACTCTGGTTGATTTTTTGAGTCTAAGTTATCTATTTGTTAACTCATTTCTTTGTTCATTTTGTATGACTCATTTCTTTATTCATTTTGTATAACAACAATTCTTTATTCATATTGTGTAACAGACATTTTTGGAGGGGATTCTGCTTTTCTTCCTTTTCAGCTGCGAGGTAGATATTATTTTTATACGCGACAGGTGGCGCGTTGAGGTTTTTCCTTTTTCTCTCTCTCTCTCTTCTCGGGCGGTGTTGTTGTGTTTGTTCTGTGGCGCTTCTTGCGTGGCCTGCAGTCTTGTGGCTGCGAGAGGAGTGGTGGTCCCCTTGTAGGAGTGTGTTTGTTTGTTGTGGGGATCCTTGTTGTTTTTCGCGCCCCCTCGACTCGTGTGCGATCTTTAGCAGTCGGAAAATATCGAATAGAACGTTGTTTGTGGTGTTTGTTGCTGTATCTCTGCTGTAAATTTTTTTTTCCCGGCTTTATGGTTTGCCGTAGGGTTTGTTGAGTTTCCGATTTTGGTCTTGGGATCGTGAATCTTAGGTTTGGAAAAAGGTCCTATAAATGCAGACTAGGCAGCGGCAAAGAGATGTCCGAGAGGGCACCCCTGCCCGGGCACGGCCCGAGGCATTTCCCGAGCCGCCGGTTGACGAGGTGGATCCGGAGGCGTTCCATGATTCGAGGGACGAATTTGTGGACGATCGATCGCCAACACGCCCCCCTCCCACCGTCGGTAAACAGCCTGTCGGGAGCATGGAGGACACGCCGATGCCCTCGTATTTTAAACTGGGCCCACAACCATGTCCTGTACGGACCATGCTGGGCACAGATAGGGTTTTCGACCTGGTGTCGAAGGCGGTCCCCATGTTTTCGGGACAGGAAGGACCGGATACGGCCGAGAGACTCTCCTCGTTTCTCAAGGGCTGTAGAAGGACCTTGGATGGGCTGGCGGTGGAGGAGGAACATACCTTCCTCCGGTGGCTGCCCTCTAGGCTGAGCGGCGAGGCCTATCGGATGTTCGAGGAGAGACCACCCACGACATTCCTTGAAGCGGAGCAGCGTCTTAGAGAGGCCTACGAACCCCGGGTGTCGTATGAGGAGTTGTGTGCGCAACTTTCCAAAATGCGACAACTTCCTTCCGAGGATGCCACAGGCTTTGTTTCCCGAGTGAAGCGGGCCGTGGTACGGTGCGAAGAGGCAGCTGAGCGCTTTTATGGTCGCCAGGGTAGGTCCGTCTTCGCCAGCCAGCTTGAGGGCATGGCCAAACCGGTGTTGGTAAGGGGTCTGAGGGAGGAAGGATTAAAGCACTTCCTTCTCACGTTGGGTAATGTCCCTTTTCGTAGCCTGGTGGACCACCTAACCGGATTCGAGCGAGCTCGAAGGGAAATGCTGAGGCAGGACGACCTGTTTGTGGATGCGCGGCACGGAATCGCCGAGCGAGCGTCGGAAACACGAGAGTTAGGACCGGGAAGTTGCTCGACCCTTTTGGAAAATTCATCCTCCACTTTTAGGGATTGTACCGCGGCGCCGGCGCCGGTTTTATCGAACCTAAATCCCCGGGCGGTGTCATTCGTGTTGCCGGCCGAAGAGCCCGATAGTCGTCGACGGGAGGAGGATGGTTTCGTTCGGGAGCAGTCGTACGGGCCTCTCAATTATAGACGGGATGCTGGTGCCTATGCTCCGGCCCCCTCTGGCGAGGGAGCGTGGTCAAATACCGTCTCTTCCTCGAGTCGGAGTGAAGGGTCGCAGGGTTTGGCTCAAGGGGCGTATGTGCCTGGAGATCGATCGGGTCGGGACAATCCGGTCCGGGATTCGGTTGGTCGATCGGCTCGCCCCCTGGAATCCCAGACAACATGCAGTTTCTGCAAAGTGAGGGGTCACGTGTACGACGAGTGCCTGAGGAGAAGGAACACTCCTTTCTGTCGCGAGTGCTGGCGGTATGGCCACGATATAGTGGACTGCCCGGATCGTCCGACGAGGACGCGCGGTCCCCAGACCACATACAGGGGTAGAGGTCAGCAGGGCGGATTCGCACGGCAGGAACCGCCTTATCAGCGACCACAGTTTCAGCGGAGAGCCCTACCAGAGCCGCAGCCCCCGTCTACGGGCGGCGGGCCGGCGACATCAGGCCCCAGAGTATTCAGCGTCCGGTGCTGTTGCGAGTTTTGTGGCCGACAGGGTCATAGCTTGCGCGGGTGCGAATACAGGCAAAGGTGGGAAAAACAACAGCATTCCCAGGGTTCTCCCCATAAGCGGCACGCCGGAACAGCACCTGTTGCGAGCCGAGAACAAGACACCCGTGTGGAGACTGGGGCAAGCGCGAGAAATAGGCGCAGAGGGCGTCGGAGGCAGCGTCGGCGAAATCGAAGCGCCGGTAATGGTAGCGCGGAGAGTAGGGATTCTCGGAAGGTGGATGGAGATGATGGGCGACGACTGTCCGTGTCGAGCGGTGGCGGTAGGCGACCCGACTCCATGGACTCAAAATCCTCAAAGACGGATGCGAGACTTGATGCCGCATCAGGCAGCGCGGGGAGCCGGGAATGGCAGCCCCGGCGCATTGGGCCCAAAGTGGGCAGAAAGAATAGCTCCGGTTCCGCTAGTTCGGAGTCCAGTGGGACTCCCGAGCGGAATATTCCTGAACGGAGGAGCGGAACATTGTGCGAGTTTTGCGGTCGACACACTCACAAGGCGGCAGAGTGTCGACATAAAGCAAAATGGGAGAGTTCGGGAAACTCCCCAAGGTCGGGTCGGCAAGATCCTACCCGACCGCACTAAAAACGAAAACCAGCTCCAGCTGTTCTCAGCTTTCGCCGACTCGAGTCCCGATTGTCGCTCTCCCTCTAGACATTGGCCGTAGCAACCCTACGCGCCTAATCGTGGACACCGGCGCTGAGATCAGCCTGTTGAAGCTGAAGGCACTCCATCCTGGATATGGCATGGATGTGCATAAATCTACAACGCTCCAAGCGCTGTTTGTCAAAGGTAAGTCGAGGGGTTGCTGCACTGGGAATTTCAAGTTGCACCATGAGATTCCCTGCAGTTTCCAAATAGTAGACTCCTTGCCGGGTTTGGAGGAAGACGGATTGTTGGGGTACGACTTCCTGTCTCGGAATTGTAAGGTAGACGGGCCGGGTGGTTGTTTGGTTTTTCCCCGAACGACCGTAAATCCCGTGCCATTCTCCATTCAATTTGTCAACTATGGGACGGGAAGGGTTGAGCGTGTGGCAGCCAAACGGGGAGACGTGCCAAAGGGACCTGTTAAGGTCGATACTGCGGCAGGTACTCGCCCGGAGACCCTACCCATACAGGGGAGGGCTGCGAAAAGTTGTTCAACCACGTGCTACCCACGAGGTCATCCGGCTGAACCCCGAACAGCGGACGTTGGTAATATAGTTATAGACAACGTTCTATATAAACGAACAAATAAGGGAAGGATAAGCCTTCCTATAACTTGGAGCCCCTGATCCTAGCTGGCCAGACTCTGGTTACCCTCCGGAATCTTCGTCCTTGTAAAGGACCTTCGTCGAGGGATACCAACTTGAGAGTCTGACGAAAAGTCTTTAAGGCCAGGCCTAATGCTGCAGGCGCAGTCCCAGCGAAGGCTGCAGAGGCAAACCCCAGTGCTGGGGGTTGGATCGCATATATGAAAGTGCGAAAGCGCACTATAATGTCGGGTGATGGTAGGTTTTGCCGTCGAAACGGGACAAACCCCCCGATCTACCAACCCATGGACCGAGGCAAGTACCGAGTCCAAAAGAGGAGGATTAAAGTAAATATATAGGAGCGGGACGCTTTTGCCGGCCGGGTGACATTTCGGAGGTTGAACGAGAGGGGATCGCCTCGCCTTAGCGAGGTGGTCCTAACCGGATCGTGTGGGCGGTCGAGCTTTCGGTCGGACCATCGTTTCAGTGTCGGGCCCGCCGCGATAGATGGGAATCTGTGTAGTTAGTGTTCCCCTATTAAGTGTTATTTATTTATTTATTTTTTTTTTACTAACCCTAGTATATAGGTAGCCTAAAACGTACTAACATTAGCACTTAAGCATTATTTATTTTGTTTCACTAACCCTAATGTATAAGTAGTACTAAATATATAGAAAATCCCCACTAACCCTAACACCTAGGCATGTTTATTTATTTGTCTATTTATTTATTGGTTGGTTTGTTAATTGTTTGTTTGTTTGCTCTCCGCCGTCCACTCTCCGGCGTGACATTCCTCTCCTAAGAATGGCACGCAGTCTTGTGCGGGGGGGAGGTGTGTTACGTACGTCGGCCACCACCATCATTTAATAATTTGCATTTAATTTTGGTTTTAACATAGTATGATGGTAAGGTGGTGGAAGAATTGTACGATCCTGAAGTGAGTTTCTGAACCCACCCTGATTCGGGTGTGGATCGTGCAGTTCTTCGAGTTCGAATTTGTTTTTCGAAGTGGACGTGAGTGGAGAGCGAGAGAGATGGAGGGTTAACCTTTTGTTCGGAATTCCGTTGTTGACGTTTTGACAACGGAAAAAGCAAAGAAAAAGAAAAAACGTTTTGTTTTTTTTGTGAGAGTACGGAATTAGTGGAACAGCGGTTTTGTTAGAGTACGGTAGAGTTGAGCAGCTAGAAAGGAAGAAGATACAAAGAGCCTCCTTTTTCCCTGTGGCCCCCTTTCTTTTTTGGTAAAATAATAAAAATTAAAAGCATTCATGTAAAGATTAAAGTTCGAAAATTAAACGTGTATCCAAGAAAAAATTGTGGTTTCCGTTTTTGCACCGTGAATTTGTGTGGCCTCTGTCGTGAAATTTGTGCACCTTTCTTTAATGGGAGGTCACTTCTTGTGAATTGTTTGCCGAGTCAATAAGGGACCCATTCGTGGTCGATAGCAAGGATCACCATTTGACGACGGCCAATCTGGGCGCTGAAACAGAAGGAACCAGAGGGAGGACCGCCACACGGACCTAGGCCGAGTTGCACCATCAGCGGCCGCTCGCCTTACCGACAGGTAAATTTTGGTTTATATATCGATAATAAATATTCTGTGGCAGGAGAAAACGCCACATCCGCACGCATACTAAGCCAGATAAACCCCGTGTTATTGCGCTCCTCGCTTTGAGTTTTTCATCGGCGTCCCACGAATACGCTAGCGCTTATCCACCCCGAGGCGCATGGGGAAATGAAGAGCGCACAAGAGAGAGCGCAATCACATCTGCTGGCTAGTGCGCAAAATCAGGAAACTTTCCTTTATTTGTCATCCCTTTTTCGAATGAGGGCCTTGCAGGGACCATAGGAAGACATCGTTAGGAGTCAGTCGCTAACCATCCGCCAAACGGCGCACAAGCAAGTCAGTGGCTAATCATCACTCAAACGGGGCACACGTCTCCGGTCTAGAATAGTCAGTTTTTTACCACACAACGGTACACACGTATCCAAGGATTGCTTCGTCAGAGTCCTTAGGATCCGGTCAAGTTATCAAAAGAATCCTTGAATTGGAAATAAACAATAAAGAACGACTTACAACAATAGTCAACAACTCCAGCGTTTTAATTCTTTTAACTTCATTCGTGTATATTGGATACTTGTAACGAGTTTCGGGAGAATACAGTGGAAGGTTAAGTGAACCCGTGTCATTCCTTACACATACGACACCTATATACCCCGCAATAATGCTCCGAGTCATACAGCAAAATCTGTCAAAGAAACAATAAAAGCTCTCGGCTGGGAAGTATTACCCCACCCGCCATATTCACCAGACTTGGCTTCTTCCGACTACCATTTGTTTTCATCGATGGGACACGCATTGGCTGAGCAGCATTTCAATTCCTACGAAGAAGTCGAAAATAGGGTTTCGGAATGGTTTGCTTCAAAACACGACCGGTTTTATTGGCGTGGTATCCACAAATTGCCAGAAAGGTGGTCGAAATGTATAGAAAGCAATGACCAATACTTCGAATAAAATGTTTTTTACTTTCCCAAAAAAAAAAAAACTTTTTTAGTTTTACTCACTTCATACCGGTACACTTGGTAAATCAAATGTTTTCGAAATATTCTTCACATCATTCATTAGCAGTGATTTTGTTTCTCAAAAGTCGGTAAATATGACGAAGATGCAGGACAATGGAGGAAACTCCACAACTACGAATTGGAGAAGACCTGTGGGTTATTATTTATATTAGGGTACCGGCGTACGGCACAGGTTTACTAAAAAACACCCAACGATCGACGATGTTAACCAGTTCTCACACGGAAAATGGGGTAGTAAATCGTTCCGCGAAGGAAACAAAGAAACCAGCACACAAGTTGATCCCCAAGGCAGCAACGGAGAACAAAATTAAACACTTCACTTTGAATGTAGTTTGGATATTTTTATTACTTGTTTATTATCATTAGTTGTTCACAGTAAGTTACGGTTACATATTAATTCAAATTTTGATTACACAGGAAGTTCGTTGATAGGGTACATTGTAACAAAGTAACATCGAATAATACGAAACAATTATGCGAATACTCGGCGTGACATAACATAAACGTCTAACATTACACTTGAAAAACTATGTTGACACTCGAAAATCCTTCGTCTCCCCGGCACAAGATGACTCCTTGAATAATTGTATCTGACTGCCAGGAGCAATCGTCCTCCACATTCCTTGTAGTATCGGATACCTCTGGCGTACCAGGGAAATTCCAATACACATCTGGTCAATTAGAGGGACGGAAATTTAGGCTGGCAGAAAATGCAGTCATAAATCATGAGAATGGTTTTCCCATGATGGTGATAAAATATCGGCAAAAACCCAAGGCTGCCTGAGAGCATGAATCTTTTGACTACATTGTTTATGTAGGAAATTGCCGCCTGGACGAAAACGTTTTCTTTTGTCTACATCGGATAGACAGAAGTGTTTCGTGTAGCATAAGAGAACAATGCTGGCGGCGGCAATTAGGTCTTCTGTGATGTAACATAGAAGATGGCTTGCCATAGCAACTAGAAAAAAAGGCTAATTGATCTTTGAGTTATCCCGCTCATTATGTCCTATTGCAGGGCTATTAGAAATCTGGCTTGCAGATGTGCAAGCCAGGAAATAGCCCGGCATGTATTTTTGGACGCTAATGGGCATGGAGACTGGTGGATGTGTAATCTTTTATTCTGCTCAAGGTAACATTCCATCGGGTGTGTGGTATTTTTGAAGGACATACAGTCGGTTGCAGGTAGTCAACGGTGGCTACTCTGCATATCGTCGATACAACGATCGGTCGATGGGTCTGTAGCTACGAGGTAAGTATACAATGCCGAATGTGGAGAAAAAGCTCCTCGGCTATGATGGAATATTTATGACGGTTATCCAAGAGGATAACCGAATTGTTTTCAGCCATTTTAGGACAGTGAATACTATGGCAAGGTTGTGTGATCTTGCCAGTGATTCGACTTAAGGGTAGATATTGGGTTTATAGGGTTTTTATGGGGTTAAAAATGATGCGAGAGTCTTCGGGCCCTGAAAACCCCTACAGATCTATTCCGCAAACTTACAATCGTGAGAGTAATCAGGTCGCGAGGATTAAGATGTGCCGGACATGTGACGAGAATGTGCAACGATAGGACCGTAGAATTCTTGACGGTAGACCAACGGAAAAGAGACCGGTAAAACGGACGCGACGGAGATGGGACGACACTTTTAGGTTAGACCTTAAGAAATCGGATCAGATGGTCAAGTGTGGAAGTAGAGTGCACAGGACAGCGAACGATGGCGCAACCGAGTCGGTGAGGTCATGAGCCTTCGGGTTCCTATAGGCTAATAAATGGTAGTAGTAGTATAGTAAAACGGCGCTCCCAGATTATCTAGCCTGCTTGATATAGCCATCGGCATATGCCCCGCGTCTTTTCCAGTTGTTGTGTGTTCTTAACGATCTTAAATCAAGATCTTTACGTATAATACCGCAGGTTGTTGCCTATAACAACGCAAACTATTGAGACTGGCTTCTGATCGACTTGTTACCGTCATCGTACAGTCTCTGCTACCCTTGCTATATTTTCTTCATTATGTGTTGGATCTAGTCTATTTAGTCGTATTTTATTCAATTCCAAAAATTTATTATAATCCAATCGTGAAACATGGGTTTCCGAATATTTCTATGGAGTTCTGGAAATGTGGTTCAGTGGGCCAATTATGTGGAACACAAGTTGGGCACGAAATAGATTCCACATAGAACGCCGATTTCTAGGCACTATGTGGAACTAAGTCTTTCCTTAATGAAACATCAGACAATATTTTGACGTTTTACAGTTTGATTGTCAGAAAGTCCATACTGGAAAATCGCTCTAAATGAATCGTCATCATCGGCACTACAACCGGGGGCCGGTCTTGACCTTATTTAGCAAGTCCTGAGGCTTGTCAAATTTTCCATAATGATTTATTTTTTTTTTTCGGGCAAGGTCATTAGTCTTGCGCCAGAGGCTCCCCGACGGGGAATCGAACCCCGGTCTCCCGCGTGACAGGCGGGTATACTAACCACTATACTATCGAGAAGAAGAAATGAATCACTCTATAGAAAAAAGAAAAAAAAAAACGAAGTTATGGCGATCCGTGAATTTCCATATCAAACAAATACGGAAGCCCGAAGGGATTTAATGAAGGGCACTTTTTTCCATTTAATGGATAGATACGTTGAAATACTTTCAACCTTGGTTTCGGGTTTAAGCTTTGAGTAGAACTTCGAACAGCAATATATCCAAAATAAAAATAATTAAAATCAAAATCCATGTAGTTTTGTTTTAAAGTCCCCAGACGTGCTTTCCGTCATCGTTACGTTATTTTCACATACTTTCCAATTCAAATTAATGCTAACCTCGGAACTAATTCTCTTGGTGTTATGACTTTGAAACAGCTTCGCTATATGTATTCTAGTTCTTTTTGGGGATTTATCAAGAAATTAAATTACTATTGGCTGAACTGTCAAGGTAATCAATAGGAAGCACACTTTCGGAAATAGATAGTCTGGCATTTGGTGTTTGGCAATTATAGAGTCGATAACTGACAACGACAAAGTTTCACAAGGACTAATCGGGAACATCTACAGTAATGTTTGCAATAACAAGACTAATTTATAACGAATTGCGGTATTTGAGTAAGAAAGTGGAAGTCGGTGCGTAAATATATATATGACAAATTAACAATTATACATCTCAACTTCTTGAGTATTCTAGATAAACGTGTGACTCATTTACCTTTTGTAAGTTCACCAATTCCAGTGTTTACGATTATGGGAATTTATGTATTGTTAACAAAATGGGGTCCAATAAGGATGAAGGACCGGAAGCCGTTCAATGTGACGTTATTTATGCAGGCGCACAATATCATCCAAGTACTTATCAACGGAGTTGGTTTATTTATAGTAAGTGTCTATGATATTATTTTATAATGTTCAACAATATTTTTTAGTTAACAACCATTGAATAGCCCTAATATAACCATACAGATAGGAATACTTGTACAAATCTAAGTATTTCAATGCTACCAAGTCCATAGTCGCGCGTGCTTTGACTATTTATAAATTTACATATTCATTATTGATCTTGCGAAACCCGAAGGGTTGTGGTGCGCGTGCGAAATGCAAAATAAAATTTAGTATCATTGAAACTAAACAGTAAACTCAAGTGCTATTGTGTCGGTTATACATTCCATAGACTTTGCTATTTTGTTTACATTCGGTTTGTTACAACATTGTATCATGTGGATAGTTCGACAAAATAGCACCTAAGAACGATATTTAAAACGTTTCGATAAGATTTTTTTGTTGAAATATTCTAAAAAAATTGTTCGGTTTATCCTCAGATTTCCACAGGAATCTAATGCGTTTTCCAAGAGGGACTTGGCAACTTTGAATTTAATTTGTGAACGCACCCTTTCACTAATCATCGAACTGTCGCTGCCAATTTATTCAGTAAACTCAAGATTTTCATCATAGTTAAGTACACGAACGAACAACGTCTGCAAATTAACTACCGAAATTTGGAGTCGGTGACCGCAATTTTAAGAGCGTTAACTCCAATTTTCGGTCGTAATTCTCGCTCTAGTAGACTGGCAATAACAAGTTTAGTGCAAAAATTTGAGTCTAGATATTCGTTGGGTGATGTTGCCGTGCCAGTGAGGCAACGGGTTGGTCGAAGTGTCGAAAATATCGCTGCCGTTCAGGCGTCCGTAGCAAACGATCCAAATCAGTCAATTCCACGGCGTTATCAAGAATTGCGCATCGCCCAGACCACTTTATGTCGAATTTTGCGTAAGGATCTTGGTTTACACCCATGCAAGATCAAGGTGACTCAGGAATTGAAGCCGATGGACCATTTGAAGCGACGTACGTTCTCCGATTGGGCTCTGGAAATGATGCGCCAAGATGTTGAATATCATCGCAAATCATCTTCAGTGACGAAGCTCATTTTTGGCTCAATGGGTTCGTTAATAAGCAAAACATGCGTTATTGGTCGGGTGAAAATCCACATGTGCTTCATGAATCACCACTTCATCCACAAAAAATAACTGTTTGGTGCGGTTTGCATGCCGGCGGCGTCATTTGGCCATATCTTTTCTCCGACGATAACGATCGTCACGTTACTGTGAATGGCCATCGTTATCGCGCCATGATTACCGATTATTTTTGGCCCGAATTGGAAGACATGGACTTGGGCGACATGTGGTTTCAACAGGACGGTGCCACAAGCCACACAGCACACGATAAAATCGATTTATTAAAGAGTAAGTTTGATGAGCGTGTTATCTCAAGATATTGGCCAGTCGGTTGGCCGCCTCGTTCGTGCGATTTAACACCTCTAGACTATTTTCTTTGGGGCTACATCAAGTCATTGGTCTATGCCAACAAGCCGAAGAGTTGGAAGAGCTCATATCTAACATTGAACGCGAAATAGCGGCCGTTTGAGCCAAAATGTGTGACAGAGTCATCGAAAATTGGGTCCAACGAATCGAGCGCTGCAAACGTGCCGCTGGTAGCCGTATGAACAAAGTCGACCTCCATTGAAAAATGTTTTCATTGTACTTCAAGCCGATAATTAAGTAAGAGAAATATCTCAAATGGTTTACGGTTTATTTTAAAAAAAAGTTGTCAAGTCTCTATTGGAATACCCTATATTTAATAAACTAAGAAAGAGGGGCCCGCATGGAGGGAATTTAGGGGGATAGATTTAGGAGGCGACGTTTTGGGATAGGAGTACTAATATTAAAGCCGAAAACGGATGAATTTTAGAGTTTAGAGTTCAGTGGGGCTACCACCCCAGTTATTGGGTTAATTCAAGCAACATAAGTATCTACAACTAAAGTATACATAACTTACAAACTAAACAACGTAAAACTAACTTAACTAAGCTTAACCTAAGGTAACCAGAACAAGAAGGCAGGAGTAGGGTCAGGAGGTGAGGGCAGGTTATAGTAAAGTGTAGAAGAGCCGTTTAAGATTGGTGGTGAGCATTGTTTAGGAGACGGTGCCTGAGAGTATGGATAGAGAGGTTGAAGTCGAACAAGGTGGAATTGGCGTTGACATTTCTCAGCATCAGCGAGAGGGGTTCGTTGAGACTGTGGCGGTTCTTTAAGGCATTCCCAAAGAACCGCCCATCCTCTTTAAATTAACCACCTTCCTCTTCCCATACAAAGCCATGGTACTTACCTGCAATTAGGGGCAGCTTAAGCTCCCCTGCAGCATCATACCTGAAAGGAAACCTACCCGACGGTATACATACATCCTGAACTTTCCTGGTTCATACTCCATGAACCAGTTCATCTCCTATCGGCTCAGCTTGTCTTCAATTACCGATAAGCAAACGCTGGCCAGCGTATTGTGGACACAGCTGCAATTGATATACCTACTTAATCGTATATCTTATCCTACCCTAAGGTCCGCGTTAGTGCGACCAATTCTCTAACCATTACCCAGCCATGCATCTGATTTGAGCATGAACGTGATCGTTTATTTACTCAGGTTCATGTCCCATGACGACCCATTATCCACCCCGAACAAACAATCCGTAGCCACCGTCGTAGAGTTTTCTGTGGACTTAACGTCCAGGACCAATTTCCCCCATTCTGCTTCAGAGCCATTTGGCTAAAGTAAACAGATTCCCAATCTCTGGTCGAGCTGTTGACACCAGTAGATATTGCCTACATCGGTATTTCCCCGGAATCTCAAGCAAATCCAATGACGTCCCCTTTGTAACATAGGCACATCATATACATTATGCGTGCCACCACTTGACCTGTGAAATAGCGTTTTTGTTTACTTTGAAACAAAAATCTATTTCGTTCCCTGGCATATATCATCAACGATGTATGGGTACATCGCCGCAGCTCCTGATGATTGTGCATTTATGTAATCAGCTGTCCGCCGATCATCGTCTTCAATCGCAGGGCATCGAACCTGCCCTACACAGTCAAGTGGATCCTTTTTGCTCCTCCTCTATCGATGCAATTCACGGCCATTGAATCTGATGGATGTGAGTTGCATCGAGGAGTCAGATATTAATCACGTAAGCGAACGCACGTATTGGAGGTTGTTGATGAGGGAGTTAGAAAAATCGTCACTCGTCGTACACCAAAAGTCAAGTTCTTTTCCCCGAGGTGTTTATTCATCTCGAAGCGCATCCAGTCCGCCGGTTGTCGTTAAAATTGTACTTTGCTTTCTCGTTCACAGTAGTGCAGATAAATTAGTAATTCGGTTTTCTTGACACCTGTGCCTAATACGTTGTGCGTACGTAAAATTCTCTCCGGTACGGTAAGGAGTGCGAACACTAAGTAAACGTTACTCAAACTTAGATGACGTTACCTACTTAGTTAAAGATAAGTTAGTTTTACAAATCCTAAAAAAGCATATTGTGAACTTGTGAACTAATAAAAGGAAACTATCAAACAAAAGAAACAACGCAGTGTTTATTTTTACTTCCTGTTGGCTGTTGCGGAACAACCTACGAGGGATAAGTGAAAGTGCTGGGTAGATAGCAAATCAGTGCCCGTGTATTGGCACATGCAAAACTATCGCCCCACAAGACCATAAGACGTCCGGTGAGGGGGAATGTAGAGAAAGCGATGATTACGCATATTTCCAGGGTTTGTGTTCAGAGTAATTAAGTTAAGGAACTAGGCGCAGTCGACCGAGCCGGAGAGAACTCGATGAATGAACACTATGCCAGCCAGGGCACTGCGCCCCTTAACGGTTCTGAGGTTGATTCATTTGAGATGGTTAATGTACGGGGGAAGGATTAAGGGGTTTTCTTATCCTAGACCACGGAGAACGAACCGAAGGAAGTGACGTTGAAGATTTTCGATTCTACGGATATAGATCTTGTGGCGGTTCTACGAACAACACAATCCACTATAGTTTGAGATATCGTCGTTCCACCAAGGAACATACTCACCTATATCCATTACACGTGCCCACAGACACGTTCCTCAAAAGTCCTTGTTTTCGCCTGAAACAAAAGGTAACATTCCATATACCCAACATTGAATTCAATGGTCAAAACCAATCGAACTAAACGTTCACAATGTCCTAATATTGAATTCAATGTATCCATTCAATTCAATTCAATGCGATTCCCTCATTTACTCAATTCATCCTATTAAACGCATTTTTCTAAAAGCAAACAGAATAATGCATATCTCCTCATATACCTAATACCAATTAGCACCCTAAATTCCTTACAAGATTCCAAAACCATGAAGGGCATGTGCGCAAACAAAAGACATAGCGATTCGCCGCCGAAACACAATTCTTGCAACCATAAACATCTTAACGCTTATCTCACGCCAGATGTTTTATGATTAGGAACTACGATCTAGAAACCGACATCTAAATTCCACGGTCCTTTTGTTACCCATCTGAAGCGTACGAAAACTCCTGTTGTCTTAAGCCAGATGGGTAACGCAAACAAACCCCATGAAAGGATCGAGAAATATGTGGCGGTACGCTTGCTCCTTCGAAACAAGATTCCGATAAGAAGTTGTAAATGAGAATCGAGATGGAAAATTTTCTCTTCAGATGAGGGGAAGAGAATTGGAAATGGATAGGGAAATTAGTTAGTACAGTTAGAGAAATCGAACAAGGAGGTGATCCGCGAGGGAGACAGTCATTGAGAATCTAATCGGAGAGGTCAAGAAAATCCGCTAACGAGGGCCGAGTTAACATTCGCGGTGGGGGTATCGGAGTATTGAAAAAAACGAAGAAAGTTGTCCAAAGTGTGTCAGCGCGAGTTCTCATGACACAATTACTAATAAAGCGAGTTCGAAATTAATAAAGAAACGAAATAAATCAGTGTAAAAGTAAGAACAAACCTAAATAAACCACAAAAAATATAAAGTAAAGTTCAATGTTTTATTTGTGGCAGTGTTCTCCGTGTTCCGTTCTATTCTTCTCTTTTGTGTGAACAGTGTTCGGCGGAACACTTCCCCAAGAATATCCTAAGTGCGAAGACAAAACCGCCAAAACCTTTTGATAAGGAGGCCATCCCTGACTAGCATATTCAAGCAGTACAGGGACGAGGATGAGGTAAGGGGATTGAGTAACGTAAGGGTTGGAGAATTCCTTAGATCATCTTTTCACGAATCCGAGAGAAGAATTGGCTTTCCGGATCGTCTCACCAATGTGGGAGAGAGAGTTAAGCTGTGGCGTTTCTAACAGATACACACACAATACACAAGCAAATAGTGAAGAACACCGAACGAAAATCGAATAAGAAAAATGCATCAGAGCCGTATACCATAACGATAACATAACAATTCCACATCAGTTAAGTGTACTTGAGTTTAGAAATCGAATTCGTACACGCGGTCAGTAGCCAGACGGTTCAATGCTTCGCTTTTCACTCGTTTAATTCTATGCTCAAATCACCGCCTTCACCCTTGCTTAACGCAACAACCCGACGTGATCTGTGTACACACAGCACACACTTTCCCATAGTAAACAGAACTTCACGTCACAATCACGACTTCCGCATAGAGCACCGACACATTCGCCTGCTCCGACGTTCTCCCGCTCGCTCGTTACTCGGTCCGTCGTTCGCACACGAAGCTGATCGTAACAAAGTTACTGAGGAGGGAGTAGGGTGGCGTTTCTAATAGATACACACACAATACACAAGCAAATAGTGAAGAACACCGAACGAAAATCGAATAAGGAAAATGCATCAGAGCCGTATACCGTAGTGATAACATAACAATTCCATATCAGTTGAGTGTACTTGAGTTTAGAAATCGAATTCGTACACGCGGCCAGTAGCCTGATCCTTCAATGCTTCGCTTTTCACTCGTTTAATCCTATGTTCAAAGCACCGTCTAAACTATCCTGGCTTAACGCTAAAAAAAACTGCCTGTCACAAAGGATTCCAAGATCTTAAATAGATTGGACAAAGGTCAGGGGTTAGTTATGAAGGGTATAGGAATGTGAGGATGAGCGAATACGCTTACGGAAAAAGGTTATAGAATGACATTTGGTGATGTTAAGTACAAAGCAATTTTTGTTCCACCAAGTCGAGAAGTTGTCAAGGTCTGATTGCAGCAGTCCAGAGTCAAGTGGTGACTCGATGATCTTATATATTTTGGTGTCATCAGTGTATAGGGACAAGGTGGAATTATTAATGACCTTATCAATGTCATTAGTGGCAAGTATAAAGAGGAGACGGTTCAAATGTCTACCTTGAGGTACCGCAAAGGCGACAAAGAAGGGGTTGGATATCATGGACCCGAACCGAACGGAATAAAGTCTATCCTTTAGATAGGAAGAAATCCATTTCAGCAATCCTGCTTCGAAGCCGCGGGCAGATAATTTGAAGGGGGTTAGATTGTGGGAGATTTTATCGAATGATTTACTGAGGTCGATCGAGTTGATATCAACCTCGTTTCTGTGCTCTCGTGCTGGGAGTGTAAAGGAAGTGAACTCAACAAGATTGGTTATAGTTGATCGGCCATTGAGAAAACTATGTTGCCTTGGTGAAATAAAAGATTTGCAACGGAAACTTAGAGATTCGTATAGAATGTTTTTGATAATCGTGGGTAAGCGGGGCAGGTTTGCGATAGGGTGGTAATTTGTGACATCATCATTGGGACCACTCTTGTGGATGGGGATGAGGAAGGAGGTTTTCCAAATGTGGGGAATACACTTTGAGAGAGTGAGAGATTGATGATCAGCGCGGAGGGGGGGGGGGGGGGGGGGTTAGCACTTCTTGACGAGGATTGCAGGGATACCACCAGGGCCCGTGTAAACTCGCCTTTGAGTTGCGGTAGCTTAGATTCGATTAAGGTCGGATCAAAGCAGTTGTAGAGAAGGGACCCGATGGAAAAGTTAGGCAGGTAGTTGAAGTACGACGGAACAAAGAAGTCATTAGTGAATGACTGATTGAAGTGAGTGGCGAAGAGGTTAGCAATAGTAACAGGATCAGATGAGGAATAACAGTTTAAGGGAATTGATATGGGGTAACTATCGGATTTACGTTTATGATTGACGAACTGAAAGAAGGTATTGGGGTCATTTTTGAGATTGGTCTGAGTTTTGGTGAGATAGTTGCGATAAAGGATGTTGAAAAATTGCGTGAATTGGAGGTAACAGCCAATTTGTAGCCAGGTTGTAGTCGGGTATAGTTCGATTCCGAGAGAAGGTCACCCATAACTTATTCCGTTAGTTACGAATGGAACGAGGCTTGTGGTTGTACTATGGAGGGGAAGAGGTTTAAGATCTTTGTCTATAAAAGAGAATTAACAGGGAAATAGAGTGAGGGATATCAGTATATAAGTGGGATAGGTGATCATAGTTGAACGAAAGGCTGCCTAGGTAGTCGTTGATGAGGCGAAAATTAGCTTTATGGAAATTGTAGGCGTAGTGATTAGAAGGGAGGACGGATGGCGGAAAAAGGCCACGAGAAGGGGGGGTGGGGGGGTTTTTGACGGTGGTCTTTATATGTAAGGACAAAGGTGCTGTATGAGACAGATGTATCGATAGGGTCTGTACCAAAGATGGGGCCTAGCTGCCTACTCAAGAGGTTTCAAACGTTGTTCATCTGACAGAGACAAGAATCATCTAGTCGACCAATGAACAGACATTCCTTGGCCGAGGTGGGGTGGGAGATGAAGTGTGAATGTTCGTCAAATAAAGCCCAATTGAGTTGTGGAAGATTAAAATCGACGAAGATGATGATGTCGTCCACGCGATTACTCAGCTCGATTATGTGGTCGATAGCATTAAGAGTTAGCCCGTAAACTTCAATATGTTGGGATGGCACATGATAAAGACTTATTTCCGAGGAAGAGGGATTTTGACAGTCACAGAGTCCAGCTTGAAGGAGGTAGGGAGAGCGATAAGTGACGACTCGAGGCTGTTATGGACAGCGATGAGCACTCCTCGGTTGGGGGAAAAGTCAGTGGTATGATTGAGGAGGTCATCGAGGAAGATGGTGATCGTTGGGAGAAATGCCCCTCCTACGTTGCTACTTCCTGCTAAACGAGCAGATATCGTCTGTACCCTCGATACGCGACCTCGGGATCTTATTTGACAGGGAGCTTAGCTTCATCCCGCATATTGGTGATATTTTTCTTAAGGCCAACTCTGTCCTTGGGTTTGTGAAACGCTGGTCTAAAGAATTCTCTAAACCTTAAGTTTCCCGTTCTCTCTACATAGCCTTCGTCCGCCCCATCTTGAATACGCCAGTCAGGTCTGGTCTCCACACTACTCGTCCCATGTACGCAGAATCGAAAGCGTGCAACGTCGTTTTCTGCGTTTTGCTCTCCGCGGACTGAACTGGGCGAATCCACGGATTCTCGCCCCATACACAAGCGAGGAGCGCAGAGCTTCTGCCGATATCCTTTTCATCCACCGTCTCCCTTCAGGCACAATCAACTGCACAAGCTTGCTCTCCATCATTCCACGTCACACTAACCCCCGTAACCTGCGAAACCCTCACCTTTTCTATCAGCCCACCCACCACACTTCTTACGGCTCTAATGAACCCATTTCGCGAATGCTGCGGCGGGCAAACTCCTACCCTACCTCCTTCGATTTCAAGTTGACATCTACTGCTCTCAAACTTCATCTCCTCTCTTTCCCCTCCTGACCACGCCCACTCCTCGTCTACACTCTTACGTCCTGTACTAAGCGAGGTG
Source organism: Microdon myrmicae (assembly GCA_963931805.1). Taxonomy (NCBI): domain Eukaryota; kingdom Metazoa; phylum Arthropoda; class Insecta; order Diptera; family Syrphidae; genus Microdon; species Microdon myrmicae. Next base: position 35,244,530 of record OZ007501.1, on the reverse strand, counting down.
AATGAATGAGTGATAATTGATGGATAAACCCAGTAGCCAACCCGCCAAAAATAACCCCCCTCACCCCCTTTTCCCTCTTTTTTTTCTGTTCTTTTTAAGCATAGTTTATATCCTTATATATAGTTTTAGGATAGTTGTTGTTTTATCTCTTGTACTAAGCTGAAGATATGGGGGTTCTGCCCTCACTAAACTAAACAGTTCGTGGTTATGAATGCTGGTGAATAGGTTCGTTTCGTTGAAAGCGAAAATGTCAACAGGTAGGTCACGGGAGTTTTTCAGAATGGATTGGATCTTTGAGAGAACAGTTCTTATGTTCTAATAATAGAGGGTAAAAGGTTATACTGTCGGTTTTGGGAGGGGGTAGGGGAGGTCGCAGTTTAGGAACGAAAAAACTTGTTGAGGTCGCCCTTAAAGTTGACATATCACCGCATTTGGGTGACGGAGTGGCCGCAACCTAATTCGTGAGAGGGGGGTCACAGATGACCAGCTTGACGTATGTTACGAAGGAGATGTGTTTTATAGCATCCCGTTGGGAAGATTATTCCCGTTAAGGAGCATGAGAGCAACCCGTGAATGAAGGCACTGTCAGCCAGAATTCGAGATTCGACTGTACAGGATTCCTACACCCAGCTCGAGCAGGCGGCACAAAAACCGGGACACATTAATGAGGGGAAAACTAACGCTGCGAAGAGAAGACCGAACGTTGGTCAAACTATCAGGGTAGTGGAGCACGAATTTGAAGTAGTGCAATCCTTTAACTACCTTGGGTCAATAGTAACAATATGGAAGAATAAATGTGCGGACGGCTGGTCAAATCCAACAAAGCATGCTATGGTCTATCAAGGCTCTTTAAATCCCGAAATTTATCCAGAACATCCAAGCTACTCATGTACAAGACCGTGGTCTTACCAGTACCCATGTATGGATCCGAGACCTGAGTGGGTGCTCAATAAAAGGCACCCTGAACTGTTAGCCGCGTTCAAGAGAAAGGTGTTAAGGAGAATTGTTGGCCCCGTATGTGAGGGAGAATGATTCCGGAGATGCTACAACCAATAGTTGTACGCGATCTACCTTGAAGCTAATGTTGTAAGAAAAATCAAGCTCGGTAGACTCCGGATGGCAGGACACCTAGCTCGAATGAGGGAAGAGGAGCCTGCCCGGAAATTCCTTTGTGGCAGGATGTATGGAAGAAGACAGCGGGGTAGACATTGTCTGCGATGGGAGGATGGCGTAGACCAGGATGCCCAGAGCCTTGGAGTGCCAAACTGGATGACATCGGCTCGAAATCGGGACCGGTGGAGAGATTTGTTAAATAAGGCCAATACCGCATTCCGGTTGCGTTCCGGTGATGATGATTAAAGAGGAGATGATTAAGAGCGCATTTCGTACGATATGAATCGAATCAATATTACGTTAATTAAATCATGCTTTATTTGGGTGTATGTAGTGGGATACTACACCACCAATTAAAGAATTGTTTACCTCAGAGATCCGTGTTGTCATCTATTCTCTTCCTTATTTTAGTAAATGATTTCTTGTTCGCTACTGCAAATGCGGTCTTCCCGTAATTTGTTTAATTATATTCGGTCAAGTTATTCGGAAATGTGACACTATCTTATTAGGTTATAAGCTACGTGAAATGGTCGTGTTTCATTGTTTTATTATATTTACCATGCGTCTTTTTTTTTTTTTGGTTTCGGTAGGAAAGTGAAAATCTTCAAACGATACCTCTGGATCGATTCAGAGGTATGGGGTGGTAGTCGTGGCACCGGCATGGGTGCGAGTTCTACTTCCTCCTCTATTATAATCAATTGTTCCACCGACGAGCACCAAACAGGGATGGGAGGCAAAAGAAAGTCAAACGCCGTAAGTCCGGGAGGAAGGAACACATTAAAACGCACAGAGTTAATTGGTGATCACCGCATTTTTATTACTTTACTTATAACTTATTATTACTCTTAAAATTGTTTTCTTATTCATTTTAACAAGATGAAACACTCAAGGACACTCTTTGACACTCGCACGCTACGCTGGGAAGGAAGATTACAATTCGAGGGTGTGCACTCCGAGCACACCCTACAAGGGATGATGAACGGCTCGACCGCTCCGTTCAGTGGTTGGGATAAGACTCTTCGAGGATAGAATTCTGACATGAATTCCATCCTAGGTTAGGGTTAAGGGACAAGAGGAGAGAGAGAAAAACTGTTCTCTTAAGGGTGCTGCCGGCAAGGAAATGCATTCTTTCAGTGCAATGGTATGCGTAAGTAAATGTATCGCCATTAGGAAGAAGTGCTAATGGTTTTGCTATTTACACAATGGGAAATGTGTATCGCTAGTGATGCTAAAGGGATCGTATACATGATTACCTGCGAAGGAATTCGTTTTATGACTCTAGGGTAAGATGAGAGTATTCGCTTTTGTCCGATCGTCAAAGAGCTGCCGCGGCCGTGAAAATGCCAGGGACATGTAGTATGCACATGTACGGCGGAATTGCATTGGTGGAACAAGGGTGCCTAATGGTCGGGAATCTATGGTGCAGATGCACGCTAAAGAATTGTTTTTAGAAATTTCAGGGTCGATTGCGCTAATTTAATGCAGCTGCTGGTATATTATTGCTGGGAGAAAAAGGTCGCCGGCCAATGTGTACGTTAAGCGATTTATCATGCGCATGGCGAAGTTGAAAAATAGACAGCGCAATGTTTATGGCCCCTGGTGAAGGTTACATTGTATGTAATTCAAATCCTTTTGTTTACAGGAATTCGTCTAGGGAGATTTGCTTGGTAAACAATGGTGCCGGAATAGTTTTCCTGCGAATTCTAGTGATGCATTGGACTATGAATGCTAAGAGTTCTTTGTTGGGAACATTTTTGCCGATGAGTTGATGCAAGGAAAAATTCCCTTGTAGGTGAAACTATTTTTACAGGTGCTAAATGTAATTAGCAGCAATTAGCAATTATGAAACAATGGCATTTGAGGGGCTTCAGCACAGGAAGCTTGGGGGGTAATTGGGCAAGTAGGCAGCGGCGTTTTCGGAACTGCTATGGGGGTAAGAAGTAAGTGTGCCGTCCTTGGCACTGATTCTACTTCTATCCCCATCAAGTTCACTCTCTCTGTCTCTGGCACCACGGTACGTATTTGGGGTTTAGTGAAGAACGGGCAGGTGCACTGTTCACCAAGGCGTCCTAACTCAATTGTCCTCGATCACAGGCGTAGGAAATAAAACGCTGTGGTTGGTCTCCGAACGTCACAATTCGATTAGAAAAACGACTCTATTTCTTTTCCTTGGCTTTATAATACGTAATTATTTACAACGGTAAGCACAATATTTGAATTCACTTATGTTTAGTCTATACTATTGATTAATGTATATTATGATGTAAGCACAATATTTGAATTCACTTATGTTTAGTCTATACTATTGATTAATGTATATTATGATGTAAGCACAATATTTGAATTCACTTATGTTTAGTCCATACTATTGATTAATGTATATTGTGATGTAAGCACAATATTTGAATTCGAATTCGACCCCGTTGACACTCGATTCTCCGATGTTCACTTTCCGACTCTATTGATTTCGTGTTTACGTGGAGGGCACCACTTGCCTCCACGGAATCTATGATGAGACTAATTAAGTACATCGAAGCGACAGAATACCAAAATTCGATCCATAGCCTAGATGACCATATTTGGCAATTTACCCTTTTGCATTTGTTCAACACAAAAGGGGTTGAAATGCACACGATGGTTGCTTTTGCTGTTCATCGTGTGCGTCCGCAAGTACACAGACACAGCATTGATCCCATTCAAAGCTCGCAGCAGGTGCGAGTAACTCAGCTAAAACAGAGGTTGAAATGCTTACACGATCGACGTGTGCGTAAAGCATTATTGCCGATCGTGTACATCACTCTTCCATAAAAGGATATGTTCCTTCGACCATCATGGTGTGGAACTTTACGCTGCTTGGGCGCGCTTGCTGGCGTCCTCTGGTATAACTCGGTATGCGCATGTGTGCGAAAATGTTTTCGTCTTATGCGCCTGGATTATGTCAGGGAATTATGTCGATCACGTGATGCTGTATCGAGCCATGTTTCAGGGGCATTTGTGCGTTGGTGCCAACAAATTCGCTTGTTGGTCGGGTGGTCGATCGATAGACGACCGCGAAAAGGAAGAAATATCTCCTGTGGTATGCGGTAAATACATTAGGAGGTATTTCTTCGATACTTGTTAGGCAATGTTGATTGCTGTATGTGCAACCGTATTGGCTATTAGCAACGTGGTGCGTTTCGCACGGCTATGCCCTGCGGCGAATATTCGCTGTTGCTGATGTATTTCACATATCAGCAGACATTGTGCTTTACAGGTTTTCCTGTGGTTATGGTCTGAACACGGCAGGCAAGTACATGCTTTTTATAGGATACGACGCGCGTGGAAATGGTTACCTGGTGGTAGATGATCAGGTAAGCAGTGGCGTTTGCAAGAACCGCCACACCGCCACAGAGGCATGCCGGATTTTTACCGAAAACCACCTACTGTCGTTGATCCCCGCGGAACTTTGTTTTAGATATTCTCTCGCGAGCCGGGACGGAGTTTACCTGTTACTCCCCTCGTCACGTCGCAACTTCTGCATTATGTCACATAGAATTTAATTTGCTAGCATGTATTCTGTTACTCCTGTCGAAGTAACGGCCCGCCTCATATGTCTCTCCAAAATCATTCGTGTGGTCTCGAATCTCACGCACTCTCCGAAAGCATCCATGTCAAGATATCAGCTGTGTCAAGCGGTAGTTCAGATCATCATGCTTTTTTTCAGGCATATTTTTATATACGCTATCATGGTGTACGTCTATCTTCCTTAGGTGGAAGAATCCCACCTTCGGTGCCATTCTATTTGGCTTGAGAGTTCTAATTGTGACCGCATTCGCCGACAATTGTCTTGTGAGACCCCATACAAATCGGTGGTTTCCTTAGCTGCAATATCAACTGGTTTCTTTCCGGCCAGGACATTTATGGCATCTTCGGATACTGTTCGGAATGCGCAGCTTATTCTTATTGACCCCAGCCTATGTGTTGGGTTCACTCCCCTCATGTACGACTTATATTGTAGAGCTCCTGCCCATATGTGAGCTGCTTACATTATAATGCAGATGTTCACACTGGTTATGAGTTTTCTTATGTGGGGCCGAGGTCCTCGAACATTGGGTAGCAGTCTCGACAAAAAGATCAATAAAAATCGTATGGATATGTCATTAGAGTCGCCATTTATATGCCATTACCGCGACTTTTCGAATGCCCTGTTATTTCATTACTGCACAACTCTAGATTTTTAACGACTTTAATTTTCCACGAAAGGTACTTGCTTATGATTGGTCATTTCAGAAAAGGGGGAACTAGGAAGTTTTTCTAGTTTTAGCTCTTAAAAAAAATTCTAGTATGGATGGTTTTTAATGTTGTCTTTATCTAGACTTTTTACTACTCTTACCTGCAACCGGATTACAGCTATACTTGTGAAAAAGTTGACTACAATAACAGTTCCCCTGCCAAAAAGAATTTGATATTCATGAGCTATATATTCTTAATAGTGAAATGTGCGGATTTATTTGACACTGTAAGAATGAAATTTGTATTGTAATATAATTACGGTGATAACATTGGTGGCTTTTTATTCATAGGTGTTTTTCATACTTCGAAAACGGAACAGCCGGATAACATTCCTCCATGTATACCATCACACTATAATGTTGTTTTTTGCTTGGTTTCATATAGCGTTCTTTTGTGGTAAGACAAACTTGTATACCAGTTAATTTTTCATGGAAATAATAATGTGTGTCATTTCTAGGGGGACATGGAGTAACTTTAGGAATCATAAATGGATTAGTCCATACTTGCATGTATTTCTATTACTTCTTAGCTACGCTAAATAGCAATATAGATCTTGCTCCTTGGAAGAAGAGGATAACTCAATTACAAATTTGTCAGTTTTTTTTCTTGGCTTGCCATTTTGCAATGCCTTTAATTTTTAACTGTGTGAGTAGATCTGAGACAATTTTATACGCAGTGGGAGTTATACAGAACGGATTTTTTGTGTTATTGTTTTTTGACTTTTATAACTCTGCCTATAACAAAAAAAAGAAGATATAGCTGATACTACAAGTAAATACACATGTATATTCGAGTTATATGTATATTTGTTTCATTCAATTGCTGTTCTCTTTTACGACTGATCTGATTCGATTTGACTTATTTGCAGCGGTAAGGGTAAATAACAATACACGGTGCTGATGTGATATGTAATTCTGTCTCCTAAAATTATTACCTTGTTTCCTATGCACCAGATGAACATAGCCAATCCACAGAGAGCAGAAATAAAAGGTAAGGCTGCGAGTTATTTACAATTTTAATAACATTGTTCCATTTCACATAGATAATTAAAATATCTTCGAACGTAAACACTTATAAGACAGACTTAATATATCTTAAAGGGGAAATGTCAACGGTGAAGATTCGGCCATTGATGTAAACATAACAATGACAATAGCCACGAGACGGAAGGCGTATTTCGATTTAGTACTTTTGGGACCTTCAATAGGTTCTCGTTTATTTGAATAAGTTCCCACAGGCTTTAACTCGTATGGCACCCAATGTGATTCCTTTTGCATTATTTGTAATATTAAACAATCAAGTATTTCGAAACTCTTCTGTGATCAGCATTGTAATGATTGAAATAGTTCAGATAGAGTTTGACATGCATCTTCATGAAGCACCGGCTCCAATTCTATGTTTTCAAATGTGCTCCAAAACGTTTTTGTCTTAAACATCGAAATCATTATTTTTGAATCATCTAAATCAATCTCTGTACCATCTTTCTGACAGGGTATAGACACGATAAGTCTGAACAACAATTATGTATGTTTCAGTTGCAGCTTTTTTTTTGAATAAAAGAGTACAATAAAATATGTCCTAGGCACTTCCTTTTTTTTGGAACGTAACTCGGCATGTTCAACACAGTACAAAAAAAGTTCAAGTTATTTACATTTTGGCGACACGACTTACATTCTCTCAAAAAGTACCGGGAATAGACAATTTAAAATTGATTTCCAAAATTCGTTCTGTTGTTACATTGGCAGTACTGTCGTGAAGTTTGTGCACAATCTGTCACTTAGTTTGTTTAAAGTAATCGATTTTGTCAGTTCATCTCAAGCGTGTTATGCGATTTTTTGTAAATTTGCTTCAAAAACTCGATCGCGTACAGGTCGTTGAAGACTTAATTTCGATCCCACACTCATAGAGCGAATTTTTATTTCCGCAAAATTTTGTGTTTCGTATTTTTCTCTGATTCTAAATGTCAGGCTAGATAAAAATGCTTAAATTCTAGCTCAATTATCTTGGATTATATCTCACTGGTGCCCCGGGGACGCTCTAAGCTAAATATAATATGACTATCGTCGCACAATCTGCCTTTCGGTGACAGAACTTTGTTTGTCTCTTTAAGTAGGATGATTTGTACGGCAAAGGAAAACCAAAAAATCTTTGTGCTGTGGGGTTACTCTATACTACATGGAGAACCAACCCACAATTCCAAGTTAATTTCGACCGCTAACAGCGCGTCACATCGGCCGCTATCCCACGTTCATGCTATTCACCTGGAATATCATATTTCTCAAATGGACGCATAGCTGAATTCATTCTTCTATGCAGATAATGCATAATTGAATTCAGCTACCTTTTTGCCATACGGCAACTCCATTTTTGCTAGCCCATGAGATTTCCACCGGAAATCACATCACGTCGGTTAGCAACAAGTCGAACCAGATGACACTGTTGCAAGATCATCCAACCGCTGGGGAATTTATCGAAATATCTAATTAGTTCTCACGATAAATTACCCTAGCCAATTTGGTGTCACTTCGGCTTTTCCGCAGATCATCCATTCACTTGTGATCAATGATCTCTTTTCGTTGGTGAATAGCACCGGCCACTTTTCCTCTCCTTCATAATTCTGTCTCCACATGGTTCAATGCACTTGTGGTGGTGTGGTGGTTGTTGGGTTAGTGATGGTTCTCTCCCTGGTCTCGGTAAGGTGTCCGCCCGACACTGGTTCACCGAGACGTCCACACCGTGCGATCGTCCACTGTGATTCGGAGCTCGCTATGAATAACGGCTGACCCTTAAGACTTTTTTTCTTTATTGACAGTGATGTATACTATGTACTTTATATTTTAACAACTCGTATCCAAGTATAACGTGTAAATTTTATTTTTCTTTAACATATATCGAAATTACATGGGAGATATAAGTTTATGTTTTCTTAATATATATCGAAATTATATATGAGGTGTAAGTTTATATTTACTTAATATATAGTGAAATTACATATATTGAAATTACTTATATTGAACTTATATATATTGAAATTACTTATATTGAACTTATATATATTGAAATTACATATATTGAAATTACTTATATTGAACTTATATATATTGAAATTACATATATTGAAATTAAATATGTTGGAATTACATATGAGGTGTAAGTTAATATTCTCTTAATATATAGCGGAATTACATATGAGGTGTACGTCAATATTTCCTTAATAAATATTGAAATTATATATATTGAGATTACATATATTGAAATTACTTATATTGAACTTATATATATTGAAATTACATATATTGAAATTACTTATATTGAACTTATATATATTGAAATTACATATATTGAAATTAAATATGTTGAAATTACATATGAGGTGTAAGTTAATATTCTCTTAATATATAGCGGAATTACATATGAGGTGTAAGTTAATATTCTCTTAATATATAGCGGAATTACATATGAGGTGTACGTCAATATTTCCTTAATAAATATTGAAATTATATATATTGAGATTACATATATTGAAATTACTTATATTGAACTTATATATATTGAAATTACATATATTGAAATTACTTATATTGAACTTATATATATTGAAATTACATATATTGAAATTAAATATGTTGAAATTACATATGAGGTGTAAGTTAATATTCTCTTAATATATAGCGAAATTACATATGAGGTGTACGTCAATATTTCCTTAATAAATATTGAAATTGCAGGTATTGAAATTATATATATTGAAATTATATATGAGATGTAGGTGAATATTCTCTTAATATATAGTGAAATTACCTATGAGTTATAAGTTAATATTTCCTTAATACATATTGAAATTATATATGAAGTGTAAGTTAATATTCTCTTAATATATAGTGAAATTACATATGAGGTGTACGTTAATATTTCCTTAATAAATATTGAAATTACATGTATTGAAATTATATATGAGATGTAGGTTAATATTCTCTTAATATATAGTGAAATTACCTATGAGTTATAAGTTAATATTTCCTTAATACATATTGAAATTATATATGAAGTGTAAGTTAATATTCTCTTAATACATATTGAAATTATATATGAGTATAAGTTAATATTTCCTTAATAAATATAGAAATTACATATATTGAAATTAAATATGTTGATGTAAGTTAATATTCTCTTACTCAAAGTTACGTGTTACCAGGGGCGCGATCAACGAAATGGCACTGTATATCATTTGTGTCTTAGTTGCCGTAATATTTCACTAACCGTTCTAATAAGGAAAGTTCAACTGACCGATCAAAGAAATGGCACTGTATATCATTTATTTCTAGTTGCCGTAATATTTCACTAACTGTTCTAGTAATGAAGGTTCAACCGACCGATCAAAGAAATGGCACTGTATATCATTTATTTCTAGTTGCCGTAATATTTCACTAACTGTTCTAGTAATGAAGGTTCAACCGACCGATCAAAGAAATGGCACTGTATATCATTTATTTCTAGTTGCCGTAATATTTCACTAACTGTTCTAGTAATGAAGGTTCAACTGACCGATCAAAGAAATGGCACTGTATATCATTTATTTCTAGTTGCCGTAATATTTCACTAACTGTTCTAATAAGGAAAGTTCAACTGACCGATCAAAGAAATGGCACTGTATATCATTTATTTCTAGTTGCCGTAATATTTTTCTAACTATTCGTGTGCGGAGAATTCGACAGACGGATTAACAGTGGCACTGTAATTTAATTTGACTAGTGCCGCACCATCGCACATCAACTTCCCATTTTGGTCACCACATCGCACCCTTGCCTGTGTGCACTTCTCATTATAAGCACAGTGGTGGGCGCTATGTGTGCGGTTCGATGATTGTCCGCATTCATTTCAAGGGTCGCTCGTATGTTCGTACGTGCGACCTGATGCGGCTACCGGGCATGCGTTGTATCTCTCTTATTTGTATTGGTTGAGATGTGTCCTTTTAAGGGCATGCGTTGTAGGTTTCATCTGTTTGCGCGCCTGCTTGGTAATTCTGAGAATTAGTCGCAGGCTTGCGCAACCACTTAATGTTTTGGGATGTAGTTCTGTTAAATCAGATCGTTGGTTGTGTTTATCTTGATCGATGCGCAGATGTCCCATGCCTGCCGGTGCCATGTAGTTTCATACCATTGCAACTACGCTGCGCTTGGTCTTCATGTCATTATTTCAGGTATTGTTACATTTCTAATTTAGGAAAGATGCCTGTTATTGCTGATACACTTTGTATCAGCTGCATCGTGGTTATTAGACATGCTAATGCAGGTAAGTACGCGCTTAATTGGCGTCGAAGGCTTATATAATAAAATATTACCTGGTGGTAAGGTAGGCAGGAGAGTAGTGGGGTTCGCACGAGTCGCCACACACTCTAGGGCAGTAGGTCATTCTCAGAAACTGCATTTGATACCAGCGCACAAGCCAAGCCAACCCCGAAGTTATTGCGCTCTTTCTTTTGTTCTTTTCATCCTTCGCATGTCCAGCGACTGTCGAATGATGCGCGAGTATTATTCACCTCACTGAGACATGCAAATGAGAAGAGTCATAAAGAGAGCGCAATGATGATTGGCTAATAGCTGTACAAAAATAGCATACAGAATTTCATCCCTAATTCAAGCAGTCGCTATCCAACCACTACCGCCCGAGGTCACGCCGCTCGAGGCTAAACATCGTTTCGCGTTTATTTAACGCAGTCGTTACTCAAATACCATCACGGGCAGACACACAGCCACAAGTATCGGAAACGCCATCCAACATACTCGACGCAGTACTCTCAAAAGGTTTCTAGTTCCTTGTGTATTATTGGCCAAATCGTACTTTTACAATAGTTACACTGTGTCGTGATCCCTTCATGTGTAAATACAAATATACGCCCTTTCATTAATCTAGTGATAATTTATGATAATGTAAGTGAAAGAAATTAAAAGCCATCACCATGGATTATATTAACAAAAACAAGAAAAAAAAATAAAAATAATAAATTAAAGAAAACATTAACAATAAAACCTCCAGTGCGTTTTTATTTATTCGTATTCTTTGTGGTGAACAATTTTCGTCGGAGCAACATCGTTGGGGATAAAGTGAATCCGTGCCATACGTTGGCAACAATACTTCTAACCCCACAGTGCCAATTTTTTGTTATTCGTTTTTTGTTTTCCTTAAATTTAAATTACTTCCAACTGATTCTACCCTATTCCTGTAAGGAAATTGTAGTGTTTTGGAAATACTCGTATTGGAGGGTGTTACACGCAGAATTTCCAGACTCTAACATTCCAATACTCCCATGCTCTAATATTTGCGTACACATAACATGTATACGCAAAAGTGCTGTACGCAAAATTCCAAAACACTTCATGTATGCTATAAGCATAAAGCATTGTTCAATAGCATTTCATGCGAATTGCTGTACGCAAAATTCTGCAACGCATCTAATGTTGCATGCATACAGGGCGAGTTTTAATAACTTTAAATCAAAAGCGTTCTTTCGGTGTAGCATCAAAAATTATTTCCTGCCGCAACCGGCGAAATCCTTTCAGTGTAGCTGTGAAACTTTATCACATGCCTACCTGTTACTAAACTCAAACTCTTATCATGCATTTCCAGTTCGCATAACCAGAATTGCAATTCTGCAATACCCACGTTCCATCCATACCCATGCCCATGTTCTAATATTGCATGCTATTTGCTATAAGCAAACAAAAATTCTCATCATCTTGATGATCACCTAACACTCCATCACCTTCAAGGTAATTCTACCCATGCCCATACACATGCATGCTATTTGCATATATTGCTATATTTGCTATGGCCAAATCAGTTACGATGTGAAAATCGTTCTTGGTGATTTGAATGCCAAAATAAGTCAGGAGCCGGTTTTCAGGCACTACACGGGCTCCCATAGTTTGCATGAGAACACTAATGACAATGGACTACGAGTCATCGAACTGGCAGCATCGAAAAACTTGGTCGTAGCGAATACCAGGTTTCCGCGTAAAGATATCCACAACGCCACCTGGGTATCGCATGATGGAGCCACTCGCAACAAAATTGACCACGTGTTGATAGATCCCCGCCACTCCTCGCGTCTGATGACGGTACGAACGTACCGAGGTGCCAACGCCGACTCAGATCACTATCTTATTGATATAGTTTTCCGGGCGCGGATTGCCTTACGGAGACGTATTGCATCCGCGGATCAGATTCGAATCAACACGGCTGCCTTACGCAATGAGATACACCAGTAACACCTTTGGTTATGCGTTAAAACTCGCCCCCGAAGAGCTCGATGGAGGGAGAGTAAGTCCTGGGGCCAGAATGCCGGGCGTAGAAGAGAAATGGACACGCCTTAAGAATACTGTCATTAGTACTGCCAACTCCATCTTAGGCAGTAGCCGTAGAGATCGAAACGACTGGTTTGATGATGAGTGCAAACTACCGGCTAAACGTAAGAATGCTGCATACCAGGCAATGCAGCAGTCTCATAGGACACGGGTACGCGAGGAGAAATACAAAGAGCTCAGAAGATCTGATAAAAGACTCCACAGACAAAAGAAAAGTGCCTGGGAAAAAAACCTTATCTGTGAAATAGAGAAAAGTAGAGAGCGAGGTCCGCACCAGGCGCGAAAGTTCTACCAAATAATGCGCAGTATGACGCGGTACACACCACGTTGCACTTACTACAAGGATAAAGGGGGTAATCTGATCACCGATCCTGAAGGCATTCTGGAGCGATGGGAAGTGCACTTCAATGAATTGCTAAATGGTCAGCTCACAGAAGATTTGGAGGATCCACCAGTGCAAGCTCAAGACCAAATGCTGCCGCCACCAAGCATTGAGGAAACATTAAAAGCTCAAATCAAATAAAACCCCTGGAGCTGATGGCATACCAGCTGAGCTGATCAAAGAAGGAGGGACAGCGTTACATCATGCAATTCATGAGATCGTGGTGCACGTACGGGAGCAAGAGGAGATGCCGGAAGATTGGTGTCGTGGTATAATTTACCCCATACATAAGAAGGGAGATATCACACTGTGCAGCACCTATAGCGGTATAACATTGTGTGTGTTTATTTAGTAGGCGTCAGCATTTTAATGGCCACCTCCTCTTGGCGTACGGTAATTGTCATATTCCGTTGCATTTTTCAGGCGTTGTTTGGATATGCATGATGATATAAAATACGGTGCAAAAAATGTACTCGTAATTCAATAGTGTGTACCTTGAGGGGAAAGTGACTGCGCGTTATGGGTAGGCAATTAAAGAGCCAACTGACCTTAACAAACAAGGAAGGACCGCGTTACAACACACAATTCATGAGATCGTGGTACACGTATAGGAGCAAAAGGAGATCCCGGAAGATTGGCGTCGTGGTATAATTTTCCCAAACATAAATTGGGAGATTTCACAGTGTGCAGCAACTATAGGGGTATAACATTGCTGAGTACCGCCTATAAGATACGTTCCACTATCCTACAAGATCGGATAGCCCCATACGCTAAAGTCATCATTGGTCAATATCAGTGTGACTTCATCCCAGGCAAATCAGGAGTTGAACAGATATTCACCCTTAGGCAGGCGATGGAAAAATGTCAGGAATTTAAGATTCCATGATATCATCTATTTATAGACTTTAAGACCGCCTAGGACAGCATAGCCAGGGTAGAACTATATAATGCCATGAGAGAATTCGGCATTCCAAACGAATTGCTACGACTTTGTAGGTTTACCATGACCAACGTAACTAGTCAAGTAAAAATAGCGGGATTGCTGTCCAAACCAATAAACATCTTTAATGGATTTCGACAAGGGGACGGGCTGGCCTGCCTCCTCTTCAACCTGTCGTTGGAGAAAGCAATCCGTGACTCTGGCGTTACAACTAGAGGGACTATTGACGCCACTCGGCGTCTTATGCTAACTTTTATGTAAACTTGCCTATGCTCGCATTGTAGGCATAAATCATCAGTCTACAATAGCATACATTAAGCGCGATCATCTTATCGCGGTGCACATCTCATTGGTCGATCACAAAAATGGGCGTTTTTTCATCACCAGTCTAATGGCATGAGTCCTTGGTCTGACGACAACTACCTGTAGTTCTACACGAAGATAATGGGTTGAGTCATTGGTTGGTGCTTATGCACGAATTCTCAATTGACTCATGTTGCGTCTTGGGTTATGATGCTGCACGGAAATGGCATGGAGGCGGATGCAAGATTTTCTGCATGCTGACGAAGAATTAATCATTTTTTGATCGATTCATGGTCGTTAATATTAACAGATATATTACCACCCAGTGATCACAATAAGCCATCAAAATTAGGCGATTTGATCTCTTTAAACTTCTTCCTTTGCAGCCCATTATTGTTTGTTCTCCCGGGTGCTGTCTCTCGACATTTTTTGCGTTGATATTGCAGTTCTTCTAGTTTGCAGAGCTTCAACATGATATTATTAGAATCGACTGTCTTCGACTAGGGTGTGTTCCGCGTTTTATAAACAGCCTTTTTAGGACGAAGGGTGGGAGCATTGTCAAATGCACGTATGTCCTGCGGGTCTGAAAGTCTACCTCATGCTGTTTTCTACCTCATGGTGTTGAAGCCTACCCCATGGTGTTTTTTTATTTGTCTACACTGTGCGTCCACCTTCCTATGGTGGCTGCGTCCCCATTCTGTTGACTGAGTGTTCGTTTTCGGATAGTTGCGAGTTCGGCTTTATATACACTGGAGTCTGGTGCGTTCAGGTGGCCCAACTAGTATATCTGTGTGGAAGAAGTATGTGTGCCGGTATGGGCACTGGTTCACTCCTATTCCCATCGATCCAAAGTTCCGCCGAACACATGTGCAAGGACAAAGTAAAATAAAACGCACCGATGTCACGGAGTTTAAATTTATTTCTTGTTTTAATTTATTTTAACAACGGATATAAAATCGAACTGATATGCTTTACTCGTTAGAAAAGAACTTGAAAACTCAACTTAATAAAACAACAACCACTTAACAAATGGCAGACACACACGACTAGTATCTGAAAATGTCTCAAACGCACTCGACTACACTCTGGGGAGTGTGCACTCGCGTGGTTGAAAAGACTACTCGCCTGGTTGATGGTTGAATTAAGACTGATCCCAATTAGGAATGAAAATTAACTTTAGCCACACGATCAACCAATCTCGATTGCACTCTCATTCTTATTCTCTCATTTACCCCGCCCATCGAGGTGAATAACATTTTTTCATTCATTCAACAGTCGGTGGACCGAATGGGAGAATCGGAAAAGATAGTGCGAAGACCTCAGTGATGATTTTATTTCGCATGCATCGAAAGCAAAATCTGGTGATGATCGAATGACTTAGTTAGGAGATTGTGGTGATCTCAGAGTGCAATGTACTCTGAGAAGGGGAAATGAAATAGGATGAAATATATTTTTGTGCTATTCACCTGACTGAAGAGTTTATTGATCCCCAGCGAATAGCGTGTCTGGGGGAAGTCGAAGGGACGCTGCATCGGCTTGAGAAATATTAGCGTGAGAATAAACTAAAAGAATTCGATAACCCAAGCCGTTGCACGATGATGCTATGGGGAAGGAAGTCGTGGCACCGGCATGGGTGCGAGTTCTACTTCCTCCTCCATCATAATTAATTGTTCCGACTGACACAAAAAGAAAAGCATAACAAAAAAAAAACCTCGACAACAGACCGTCCACCGGAAGAGAGGAGAAAATAAAACACTCCAGTTTGTCTCTATAATCGACACGCACTTTTATTTATTATTAAAGGTTCTCACATTTCGCAATCATTACTTTTGTTCCAAAACACTATTAAATATGTTAGCGATCTTATACTCCGCTGTTGCAGTTCCGCAACATATATCACATTATACCATTCCGAAAAAACATACCACACGGAACGCCACCTATTGCTGAATAGACAAAAGCAAAATTGTCTATTCGTGTGACGTTTCCATGTTACTGTTTACAGTACTTGTTTTACTACTGTACGGTGCTCACACTGTTTTTGACCTTTTTGTATACGCTGATTTCGGCACCCGTTGTTTTGATAACGTTTGGAGACGACGGTTGGTGCTAGACAGTTTTTAACGACGAGAGACTCTAATCGTTTACTCAACGTGTTTTTAAATCGTTTTTCATGTGATATTAAAATTCGTAATAATGTTAAATTAATGTAATGTGTTACAAAATGTATTTCTTTTGTGCCCAATGCGGCGGTCATTTTTGTTGTCTCGTCGATGAAAGGATCGAAACGCAGAATCAACCTTTTGCTGTTTCCCCGTTGGTGAACCATCAGCAACAACGGAGTTGCGTTCCCAATTGGCGAAACATCCGCGTAAACTTATTATTAATACGAAATTGGTTTTTTTTTATAACTTTAATCGACAAACCACCACTCGACTATAGTCGCGTCACCGTGCGCACCAGTGAGCGGGAGATCGCGTGACCGTGGCCGTCAGTGGATGGAAAACGACTCACCGAGGATAGAACTCTGACATGAATTCCATCCTAGGTTAGGGTTAAGAAAAGGGAAGAGAGAAAAACTTTTCTCTTAAGGTTGTGGACGCCACAGAAATGCACTCTTTAGTACAGTGGTGTGTGTGCATGGTTCCTCCATGGATGAGAACGAACCTAGAACAAAGAAAGGGCATAAAGTGCATTCATAGGACACGATTTGGGTAAAGCAAATAAAACCGAACTCGTCGGACGCTAATGGGTTTGCTTATGCATCGTTCGGTAATGAGGGTCAGCTAAATAAATAGCTGCCACTCATTAAATGAAAAAAATGTTTTTCGGATACCACAAACGATATGAATTGCTTATGGTATCGCAGGAAACCTATGTAGGAACAGCGTTCTTCTGTTTGCACATAGTGCGAGTTAGAGAATTTTATTGCTGGGAGAGAAAGGTCGCCGGCTAATGTGTACGTAAAGAAATTTATCGTACACATGGCGAAGTTCGAAAATAGACGGCGCAATATTTTTGGTCCCTGCCATGACGGTTAGATTGTATGCAAACCGAATCATTTTATTTACAGGAATTTGTCTGGTACCGAAGGTGCCGAATTGGTTTGGAATTACAGATAAGCAAAGAAAGAAATCTTACGGAAAATTGTATGCGAAGAGATGCATGAAAGGGTAAGTTTTCTTTACAGGGACTTTACGATTATAGCTTTCATCTACGAGGGTTGCCTCTTATGTTTCGGGATTTGGCAACCCTAGTGTTGCAATCCGGCAATTGACAGCTCTGTCGTAAAGTTGGACATTTTTGAGGTTATACGCACTCAGAACGTTTTGACATACGAGTGCTATTTGTGTTGTTTACAGTAACTTAAAAGATTCATCTCGGCCCAAAAATGGAATTAAATCGTCAACATTTTCGTGCGATTATTTTTTACAACTTTCGGCGTGGATTAACTCAGCAACAGTGCATGGATGAACTTAATTCAATTTTTGGCGATGAAGCTCCATCAAGGACCAGTGTTTATCGATGGTATGGTGAATTCAATCGTGGTCGTAGTTCACTCCAAGATGAATTTCGTGAAGGTCGTCCAAAATCAGTTGTTGTTCCGAAAACCATTGATGCTGTGCGCGAACTGATATTGGAAGATCGTCATGTGACCTATCGTCAGATTGAGACAACCTTAGGCGTTAGTGGGACCAGCATACATTCAATATTGCATAAACATTTGACTGTGAAAAAAATTTGTTCGCGTTGGATCCCACACAATTTGTCAATCGCCCAAAAAAAGGCTCGTGTCAATTGGTCGAAAGAAATGCTCAAAAAATACGGTCGCGGTGCTTCGAAACACGTCTATGACATCGTGACAGGTGATGAATGGTGGATTTACGCGTATGAGCCCGAAAGTAAACAGCAGTCGACTGTCTGGGTGTTTTAAGATGAGCCAAATCCAACAAAAGTTGTTCGCGCACGAAGCACTTCCAAGCAAATGGTCGCCTGTTTTTTCGGAAAAACTGGACATGTCGCAACCGTACCACTAGAACAACGCAGAACAGTCAATTCTGAGTGGTACACAACCATTTGTTTGCCAGTTGTCTTCCAAGAAATCAGGAAAACCAACCGCCGAAGACGGATCACTCTTCACCACGACAATGCGAGCTCCCACACATCGGCTGCGACAACTGCATTTTTGAGCACCCAAAACATCGATTTGATGGGTCATCCGCCGTATAGTCCTGACTTGGCACCGAATGACTTCTTTTTATTTCCGTACGTAAAAAACAAACTGAGAGGTCAACGTTTTTCGACACCTGAAGAAGCGGTTGCTGCATTCAGAATGCATGTGTTGGAGATACCTCAATCAGAGTGGCAAAAGTGCTTCGACAATTGGTTCAAACGCATGCAAAAGTGTATAGATCTTCATGGGGAATATTTTGAAAAACAATAAAGTGATTTTCGATGATCAATATTTGTTTTTGTTCTCTAATCCCGAAATATAAAAGGCAACCCTCGTACAGTTTTTTTTTTTTTTTTTTTTTTTTTTTTTTTTTTTTTTTTTTTTTTTTTTATTGATAGTATAGTGGTTAGTATACCCGCCTGTCACGCGGGAGACCGGGGTTCGATTCCCCGTCGGGGAGCCTCTGGCGCAAGACTAATGACCTTGCCCGAAAAAAAAAAAACAAATCATTATGGAAAATTTAACAAGCCCCAGGACTTGCTAAATAAGGCCAAGACCGGTTCCCGGTTATAGTGCCGATGATGATGCTGATGATAATAATAAAGAAGATCCGGGTATGCGGGTATGCTCAATGAACTTCTCAATTTGTTTTCCTATGCCTAGTTCGACTTTTGTTTGTTTTTTTTTTTCTATTTTTATATAACTATAATAATATTTAAAAAAAAAAAATATGTTTGGTGGCTCGTACGGAGCTGACCGAAAAGAGAAATAACACGTTGGACAAATACAGCAAAAAAAAATGAAAAAGAAAAAGAAAACCTGGTGTTCAATGTTGGGTGATTACAGATGGACTGCTTCAGGTGGCGTCGCTTGCGTCTTCGTACAGCTGCGCTTTGTTAAGTTGGGGCGCGCGTGCCCTTTAATTGCCTTTTTGCACTTCTTTAATTTGTTCTGGGCACCAGTCACTTGCACCGAGGAGTCAGGAATCAGAAGGCGCGTTTTTGCATCAGTCAGTATCTCACCAATGTGGGTTTTTATGTGTTTTAGAAAACTGTTTCTTCATCATAGGTTGTAAGGTAAGCAGTGGCGTTCAATGGAACTGCCACAATACTTGTTTTATATCGTTTTTGTATGCCCTAGGGGGAAGTTTTCGCATAGTGAATGGGAAGGTGAGCAGTGGTGTTCAAGGGAACCGCCACAAAACCACCTTAAAAACACAATATTTACGCCATCACGCAATTGCTCAATACAGTAGTGCGCCGATTGTTATATTTGGTTTACCATTACTATCATATCAACTAACAGAAAAGTTTAAAATCCTAGGCTTTGCAAAAGAGTGCGGTTTTTATTCCAACTCTTTCTGGTTTCAAGGATCTCCAGTACACTTACCCATCGTTGTTAATTATTAACTATTTAGGATTACTACTAATCTTTCGATTGGTTTAAGTCCTTGTGGTATGCAAATGATATCTGTTAGAAAACAAAATAAGGAATTATAGAAGCGGTAGTCTAAGCACGAACAATTCTTCTAAAGTTTTTATTAGTACAGATGAAAATATAAGTAGATTACTACTTATTATAATTTTTAATACTACTGTAATGACTTTAATAATATCGAGTGTTTTTTTGACTTTTATTATGATTTATGAAACTTTCTTCCATTTCCAAACGTATTCCTTGATGTAGAAATCAAAGAAAAGAACAAACATGAACAAATTTTGAATAAACCCTACAATCGAAACAAGTAGCGGATGATTGCAGTCGTTTTTTACTATAACCATGGAAAAATGAAAGCACAAGTATCCAAACTGTAGCAGCTGCAACTGGGTGACGTATTTTTTCCACCAGATACTATTTGCGTAATCCGGCCACACAGACGCCGCTAAGTAATACGCGTACATTATTGTGTGTATGAAAGAGTTTACAACACCCAAGATCGTCGAGTGGCTTCCTATAAAAACAAAAAACTTATGATAGGAAGATTCAATCATTCTAAAAACGGGATAGAAATATTGGCATTTCCTTATTAAAGGGCTTATGACTTGTTAGGCAAATGAGAAAGTTAGAGGCAGATAAATATGAGAAAAAAAATTTTTTTTATTATAAATTTGACGAATGTGTATAATTCTCTCATGAATTTCTCTTTTTTGTTCTTTGTAACATAGCAAGAGTTGATAGACTAATATGGGCTATAAACGTTCCATATGGAGTGCAGGGTTCTAATTTTCTACAAGAGTAATCACATGATTTCAGTTATATACAAACGTCAATCGAACCTATGCACTTTTAAATATGAGACAGCTGGTTAAAATAGTGTATCCAAATCGGTTAGAAAACACAACTTACCTGCCAAAAATTTGTTGAATACGTATACGGCAAACACCATTCCAGCATGATGATACACATGTAAGAATGTAATCTGTTTGTTCTTTTTTCGAAGAACGAAAAATACCTTTAAAAGAAATATTACCATCATATACAAACATTTACGATGTTTAAAGTAAGAAACTTACTGTGTCCAGAAGGTCAACGTGTTTGGTAATTGTGTAAAAATATGTACACATCAGTAATTTCCGCATCCAAGGTTTATTATTTGAAGAATCGAACGGTTGACAAAGCATACTAAATTCTTTTTCAAATAACGTGTACCGCACTGCCTTTAATGGAAAATATGTCTTAGATATTTACATTTAAATTTTATAAAAGTCACAATGCCACATCTTACAAAGATGAACAGAAATAGGTTGGAGAGGACCTGAAATGTGTTGTAGGCCTTTATCACATTCTTCAGCGTGTATGGTGGTTTATCTTTCATCCAGTTTGGTCCCCATTTTAAAACGAATGCAAGATATAATATAATTATACTTGCTACCGGCCAGGGAGAACCGAGTAGAGGATATCCTTCGACTCGGGGATCTTTATAACACAAGAAATTTGAAGAAATTAAAACTTGACCTCCTTTCATAATTTTATATAAATTTTATATTATTTAAAATAATAACAAAGGAAAAGAACCTTTATACTCATTGAACCAATATGACAGCGAGTTATACAAGTATCGAACGATTAGGGCCATCTGGAAACGAATCGTTCACCGCCGTGGACGTTTACCGACTAAAATCGGCAGTTGATATTACTGGAGGATCATGATTTGCTTCTATTGTGATCTGGTAAAAATTTAAAATGGTAAAACTAGAGGTCAGCAAGTGACCTAAGTTAAAGTGACCTAAATCAAATCAGCTCATTAGGATTATTTTCAAGTATTCCGTCAGGCATTTGATTTAAGAATGTTTAGTAGGAAAAGCTGTAACATTGACTTAAAATATTCAAGCATACGACAATTTTTGGAATGATTAATTAAACGAGTCAAGCTATCACCTGCCAGATGTAAACGAACTCATTGCAGTTCAAGTATGTGGACTGCAATTTAAATTTCTTTGATTGGCAATTAAGCGATATAAATAAATACAACTGGTCACTGTCAAGGACAGACTGAATTGATGTTTTCTTCGACCATAGAGGAGCCATGTATATCCCAGTTGTCGAAAAGTATTATAATTCACTGAACATTTATTTATTTATTTTCACTTAACCTATTACCAATACATTTACTAGTTTTTCGTCAGGCTTTCAATAATTGTTGGTCACAAGTAGTTATTTAACACATTTTTGTCGAGTATATCATTATTTAACCATATTTTTGTCAATTAATTGTGAAAAATAGTTCTTAAATATTGTTTCATTTTCGTCGGGTAACATATTGTAGCGAGCTTAGGGTTGGCTGGATTAATTAATTTTAATAAATAACAGCCGTTAAATCGATTTTGAATTAATCTAACACTTTATTAGTCCGTAAATAACAACCGTTACTTTTATTCACACTTACCGATTTCTTGACTTATCGCTTTCGTACTTATCGCGTCTTTTACTGCTTACTTTTTACTTCTTTATCAGCGTGCGACGTATTTATACCGTTTCCTCGTTCTGATTCGGCGTTTCGTTTCCGTCCGTTCCATAACCTAGAATTTTCTACTGTTCATAGTCTCCAGTTTTCCAGTACTTTCTAGAATGTTCTTGTACTTTGTTTTGGACTTTCTAGAATATTCTAGTACTGATTGTCATATGCGTCACAATATGTTATTGCCAACCAAAATAAACGTTTTTATTGGAAGAGCAATAACATCCTCGGAAAAATTTCCTTCTCCAATCGTTTTATTTTTCTGTTCATAATTTTAATTTATTTATTTATATATTTTCATTTATCTTCATATATGTATCATCATCATCATTGGCACTACAACCGGGAACCGGTCTTGGCCTTATTTAACAAGTCTGAGGCTTGTTAAATTTTCCATAATAATTTGTTTTTCCGGGCAAGGTTATGAGCCTTGCGCCATTTACACACACACACACACACACACACACACACACACACACACAACTCAAATAGAGAGATGAGACCTCCTCATTCTATCAAATCTAGCGTTATCGTTTTGGGGAGAGCCTCCAAAAGCTCCAGGAGGAACAGTTGTCCCATCCTAGAATGTAGAATTCCGTAAGAAACATGGACTCAAAATACATTGAATGTCGGGTCCTATCTTGAACTTCACTGTACAACTTATTCTTTTAATAGAGGGCAAAAAAAAAAAGAAGTGAAATCCAATCATCATCATCATCATCATCATCGGCACTACAACCGCGATCCAGTCTTGGTCTTATAAGCAAGTCTATCCACCCGCCCTGATGTCAAGCCGATGTCATCCAGTTTGGTACTCCCAGGCTCTGGGCGTCCTGGTCTACGCTATCCCTCCATCGCAGACAAGGTCTGATTCGCTGTCTCCCTCCATACATTCTGCCACAAAGAACTTTCGGGGCAGGCTGCTCATTCGAGCTAGGTGTCCCGCCACCGGAGTCTACCGAACTTGATTTTTCTTACAACGTTAACTTCGAGATAGATCGCCCACAACTCATGGTTGTACCATCTCCGGAATCGTCCTCCCTCACATACGGGGCCACCAATTCTCATTAAGACCTTCCTCTCGAACGCGACTAAGAGTTCAGAGTGCCTTTTATTGAGCACCCAGGTCTCGGATCCATACATGAGTATAGGTAAAACCAAAGTCTTGTATAGTAGTAGCTTGAATGTTCTGGGCCATAGTAGGCTTTGTCGGATTTGATCAGCCATTCGCGTATTTCTTCTTCCATTTTGTTATCGGCTGATACTATTGACCCAAGGTAGTTAAAGGATTGCACTACTTCAAATTCGTGCTCTGCTACCCTGATAGTTTGACCAACGTTAGGTATCCTCTTATAGAAGTTGCCACCATGCACCTAATTTTTCCCGCATTAATGTGCAGTCCCAATTTTTGTGCCGCTTATTCGATCTGGGTGAAGGAGTCCTGTACACGGATGGCTTTCTCCAACACCAGGTTGAAGAAAAGGCAGGCCAGACTATCCCCTTGTCGGAGTCCATTAAAGATGTTTATTGGTTTGGACACCAGTCTGGCTATTTTTACTTGACTCGTAACGTTGGTCAAGGTCAACCTACAAAGTCGTATCAATTTGTTTGGAATCCCGAACTTTCTCGTGGCATTATATAGTTCTATCCTGGCTATGCTGTCGTCGTCGGCTTTAAAGTCTATGAATAGATTATATAATGGAATCTTAAATTCCTGACATTTTTCCATCGCCTGCCTAAGGGTGAATATCTGATCAACTCCTGATTTGCCTGGGATGAAGCCACACTGATATTGACCAATGATGACTTTAAGGTATGGGGCTATCCGATCTTGTAGGATAGTGGAGCGTATCTTATAGGCGGTACTCAGCAATGTTATACCCTATAGTTGCTGCACACTGTGAAATCTCCCATTTTATGTTTGGGAAAATTATACCACGACGCCAATCTTCCGCCATCTCCTCTTGCCCCCATACGTGTTGTAACGCTGCCCCCCCTTGTTTGATCAGCTCAGCTGGTGCCATCAGCTCTTAGGGCTTTATTTGATTTGAACTGTCTTATGGCTTTAAATGTTTGCTCAATGCTTGGTGGTGGCAGCAGTTGGTCCTGCATTGGTGAAGCCTCCAATTCTTCAATAAGAAAAAAACGTAATTTTCTGAGGAAAGTAATTTTTTTTATTCAAAATATTGGCCAGCGGCTTCTACACGTTTCGCCCATCTTTCAGGTATTTATCTTTCACGGCAAACCATTCGTCGAGCCATTTTTCAACTTCCACGAAATTGCTGAAGTGCTGCTCTGTGAGCGCGTGCCCCATTGATGAGAAGAGATGATAGTTAGATTGCGCTAAGTCTGGGGAGTACGGCGGCTACAGAAGGATGTCCCATCCAAGCGATTTGAATGTGGCTTTCACTAGTTTTGCTGTGTGCTGCGTACTGCTGGTTGGTGATCACCACTTTAAATTAATTTTATTGTTTGTTTCTTATCAATATACACAGTTTTATTTCGACCGCGGTCACTAGAGAAAAGGGTGTTTATTTAGTGAGGAAATTTACACATTAAAGATTAACAATACGACAAAGTTAATTGATACTAACTGGACCGCGATGGGAATATTAGGTGGCTGTGACACTTTTTGGCCAACGTACTCAACACTACAACCACGACTCCGGGGTGTTTTAACTCGTGACTCGACTATATTCGCGTCACCGTGCGCACCGGTGAGCGGAAGTCGGCATGATCATTGTGGGCAGCGGATGGAATTCGACTCGGCTTAATAAATTGGATGTATTATTGATCGACTCGCGTAGATGTTCGACTTTTGAACTGAATATGCGCGCAGCTCGGGGGTAGAAATCTGACTCCTGGTTTGAACGACGTTGACCCAGCCTCAGCACTTGAGGTCAGTTTTCACTCATGGCATCGGCGTGGAAAGCGATTTTTCCTTCGCCCCAACGGCCAATGAAAACGGTTTGCATCCCATTGGTGGGTTCTCCTGGACGTCGCCCAGAAACGTTGAATGTCTTTTTCTTGGAAAGAAAGACAAACTATACATGCGAAGGGGGAAGGAAAGGAAAAACAAACATGCAGCGGGTCAAATATGATGATCGGTGTACGACTGGGTGTATTGCCATCGAACGATAGAGGATCGATTTTTGATTGACGTTAAGTCAACAGACCTTTGCCGCAACGGCAAAGGCTACAAGATTTGGGTGAATGTTTATTTTAGGCATTGGATAATGCAAAGGGAATGCTACCATGTAGGCCAAAAATAATTTCCTCTGTTTACGTAGAGTATACAGAAGCAATTCATTTAGAATAGCCAGCGTGAGAATCGTGGCTGTTCGTTGTTTAGACAATGAATCATTAGACGTGACCGATGCTGTGATCGTTCCTCGATAAGACAACGGATCGTGTAGTCGGTCATGCAGCTGTACAATTAAATGTTTGTACTGGAAGGGTAAACCCAAGGGGTTGTAGGCAATAGATTTCTCTGTGTCATTGGTCGATGGATCGAGTGTGTGTTTACTTGAAATAACACTCTATCGCTTGTGGGTAGCCAGCGATGGTTATGCTCTGTATTGTCGATAGGACGATCAGCCGATTGGTCTGCCGATAAGGCAAGGGTAAGCATGACATGCCGATTATGGGAAAATGCTCCTCAGTCATGCGTATTGACATGTTCGGAAGTTAATGTCGGTTAAGCGATGGGAAAACCGAATTGGTTTTTAGGATCATTTTCATTCATTTTTAAAACATTTTTTATTTTCTTTTTATATTCTTAGTTTCTAAATTATATGCTAGACAAAAAATGCTTAAATTCTAGCTTAATTATTTTATATAATAACTTACTGGTCCTTCGCAGACTCTCTAAGCTAAACATTACTTAACAATTGTATAATTTGCCTTTCGGCGGCAGAACTTTGTAGGAGTACTTATAATTATTTGAAAGACAAAGAAAAATTTGAAAAACTTTGTGTCAATTTTTTTTTCTTAAAATCCAGCTTACTTAACTTACCTAATTTCTTTTTTTTTTTTAATTTTTAATTTTATTTAAAAGCACTTAACTTAACTTAACTTAAATCTTATACTACCTTGGTTTTTAGGACATGATGGTTTGTATGCAAGCAGGTCCCGGGGTGAAAATTTGAGGCCACGGTAAGATGGTAATCTTGCCGTGGGGTTATGTTTACAGGTGAAAGGTGGTGTAGAGTAGCTTTCGATGCTAATTTGCAGGTAAGTAGAAGGCAGGTAATTTATGGTAATGGGTGGTTCTTTGGCAGTGGGTTAAAGAACCCCTACAAATGTAAACGAGGAGCCTCTCTAATATATTACCTATTTAATGTTCTAATATATATAAGAAAAAAAAGTGTACGCCGAAAGTCATAAATTAAAATCAATTTATACTGTGTAATTTAGAGAGCTTGCACAGAGCCAGTAAGTTAATTTAAGGATTGTAATTGTGAAATAGGGTTTAACATTTACCCCTAATATTATACATAATATGTAAAAAGAATTGGGAAAATAAATGTGGTTTAACACTAATTATAAAAACGGCCGCGACGGAGATGGGAGGACAATGTTTTCTTTGACCTTGAGGAGATCGGATCAAAGGGTCAAGCGTGAAGGGGGAGTGAACAGGACAGGGAGTGATGGCGGAGTCAAGTCGATCATGAATTTCCGGGTTCCTACAGGCCAATAAATAGTAGATCAAGATAAGTACGTTAGTATTGTTCTCTTGATCTATATTACTTTTCTTGTGTCACCACAAAACAGAGCAGAACTAAATTGTTGTTAATTCTAAGGTTGTAGATAAAATAAGTGTTAAGTGTATATTATAATAAATATATTCTTGTCACCCGTATTTGCAACCGCAACAGGAGTGTACTTTGGTACCGCAATATTTCGTTTTTATTTTGGTATGCTTTTTCCTTCTAATTTTCATCTTTCAACCGTATATTCTTTTTTCGTTATAATTAATATGTTTCTTGTTGACGTTACATTAAATGGAGAGATATTAAATAATTAGGACATATGCATCATCTTGCGTCAGAAAACCGCCTTTAAATAACTCATTGCTACATTGTTTACAAGGATCAAAATTAATACTGTCAGATCTGCGACAAATAACGAAATTATCCCTCAATCATCTCTTCTAAATGCTGCATACCACTAAAGTTTTTTATACCCTTCGTTTGTCATAATTCAAAGCAATAAAATTATTTTCACAGTCCTATCCGTTCAAAGGAAAAAGAACTTCTTCTAATTATCTGGCGAGGCAAATACCACGAATTATTAATTCTTTGCGTTCAACAGAGCGCAACGTAGCCTTGAAGACCCTTTCAAACCCCTACTTCAGCGTTGTTATTAAATATTCGTGAATCCGTTCCTTCCTCCTCAGTCATTCGGTTATTTTTTCGATCAATTTCAAAATGTCTTAACAGGGCGGCACTCAGTTGGCGTCGAGCATCACCAAGCATCTAACACTTAAAATGCAATTATAATAAAATTCAACATAACCTTGGTGTTGTTGTTAAGAGGTTGAAATTTAGTAGCAGCTCCCTACCTTCTAGGTCTCGTTGTATATACTTCAGCATTTTGTCATTTCTCAACAAATATTTAACCTTAATTTCGTGATCCTTAAAACAGTGACAAAAGCTAACAGGAAGCAACAGCCCAAAAACCCCGTACATCATGTCGCATCTCATTAGCCCAGAAACTATGAGTGGTCGCTGGCAGATAAGCCTGAAACGAGACCATTCAACGAATCCAATGGAAAGTCTTCTTAGAATAAGTATCCTTTTGCCAGGCGATTTCAACTAAATGACGTCCTCGAAAAACGAAAAAGTATGTGTAAGTGTAACTGTTCGTTCGTCTAGAGTATTTTGCACAATTTCAACACTTGTATTTAATTTCGCCATTTCCATATTTCCATTTCGGCCGTGTCGTCCGGAGACATAGATGGCGGCGGATGATGTCCTTTTTTGGTTTGGCGTTAACTTAAATTGCTACTAGTTGCCTGAAAATAACTGTACGGTGATAAAATATGAAACCAGCCGAGATGTGCTCAACTTGGAGAGCAAATTCAATTAAACTCTACGGCGAAATTATTATCCCCACAAATGAAAATAAGTAATCGTTTCGGTATCCTTTGCAGGCACTACACCCAAAAGCCCTAATGACAGTCACTACCAGAATGGTCTGCAATTTAGGGGACATTTCTACAACTCAAGTGTAAAATAATTAGAAGATACAACTGTGCTGACTCCAGGAGCATTTTTAATTTCCATAATCGGCTTAAGGCGACGAACTCGGAGTTCGAAGCGCGCCAATTTTCCTTGAAAGGAACTTCAATTTAAGGGCCACAAAACAGCAAGGTGGACAATTTTGCCCTTATTATTGACACGATCTGCTGCCAACGCCAAGTGGCGCACATATAATTCTGTCTTATTAAATATTTTTCTAATTTTGCAAAATTTTAATTCTAATTTTCTTGACATTCATTATCTTATCCTTAGATTTTGCCTAGCAATATATCACAGCCTGTTTATTTATATTTACATATTTCGTGTTTCTCTTGTTGGGGAGATGGAGGAAAGTGCATAAAATATGTGAGTTTCGAAAAAAACCCGCGAGGTAAGAGAAAATACAATTATAGACGATTTTTGAATAGTGCGTCGTAAAAGGAAAGCATTCGTAAGGGAGATGAATTCTTAAGATCTCGTATATCTTAATTGCACTAATGTTCAATCTGGATAATGTTCTACATTCACTATGTTTGATGAGGACGGTTCCTGAGATCAGATCCTATACCTCACCGTGGTGCACTTCCTTTATGCTTTTGTATCGATCCGTTTACAATATCAAAACTAGGTAAACAAAATACGCGGAATTTTTCAATGGCTGCTACGCATTATCACCATGACTGTATCTATATATGCTAATTCGGTTAAAGTGGCCTTACTCCACTTCAGTAGTATTAGAAAAAACGTTAGCAGGAAAACCACCAGATTAGTGTAAGGAAGATGGAATAGATTTAGGTTTAAATTATATCATGCTTGTCCTTACATACCATAGCACATTACTTAGATAGACAACCTATACTGTTTACTTAGGATGCCACACTCGCGTTAGTGAGCCTCTTTCCAGGATTCGAACGACTATTCGTTCTTGTTTGTTTGGCATGCTCATTACCAACATGTTGTTTTTGAAAAACGTAGTGGTCATGGGCATCCTATTTTGTATACTTAGG
The DNA here is from genome assembly GCA_963931805.1 of Microdon myrmicae. NCBI lineage: Eukaryota > Metazoa > Arthropoda > Insecta > Diptera > Syrphidae > Microdon > Microdon myrmicae. The sequence continues at coordinate 35,214,775 of OZ007501.1, read as the reverse complement.
CTATCATCATATTTGGTTCCGGGGCTTGGAAACCCTCGTTGGAAGCTAAATAAGAAATCCCTGATGATTTCATACAAATGGGTCGCTTCAAACAGGGAGGGAATATGAAAAGCAATTAAAAAAAGAAGGAACTAGCACAAACACCACGCGGTAGAAGCATTTTTGGGGAGAGCAGAAACAATCAGAAACTTTGTATTATATTATGTCCAAAATACACATGACCGTGTTGACTAATGGTGCTGTTACTAACGTACATCCCCACACAACATACTCGAGTAATATGTATAAGTATCGTGGAACTCCTCGCTGGCAGAGTTTACTTATCTATTTAGTTAAGAAGACCACTGACACTACAACTGGAATGAGGTAGTTAGATTTTAATGAAATTTTTGGTCCTGTTCCGTAATTTAATGCGCTGGCAATTGTTTAATCTACCTCCGACATTTGCTACATGATTCAGATGGTGGCACATTAGCAGCTGGCAGGAAACACCAATTCCTTGCCATAGCCAAATGAGAAGATGGGAAGGAATGTGAGTATAAAAATTAACGGTCCCAAATTGCATGGAGGACATTTGTACGGCTAATATGCATATGAAGTGTAATTAATAGGTAATTAGCATACCAGGCAAGACTTCCAGGTAATCACAAAACTTGCTGAGCTGGAAAAACCGCAGTGAGCAGAACGTTGCAGACATTAAACATTTTTTCTCGTATCCCAGGTGGCAACGGAGGATTAATGGAAGAAAATTGAATCCGGTAACCTCACTTCGAGCTAGAGAGACGAAATTAAGGAAATCTTATATTTTAGGGGTTGGCGATGCTAGAGTGTATTTGGTTGTATGACGTTGTCTTGCAAAACATTAATTTATATCCGTGATCCGTGAAAATCGGATAGACTGAAATTCTGACGAACAAATTAATGATATCATTAACGCTTTGGGTGGATATCGTTGCCTTTCATTTGGTTGAGGGTAGAGGCACTTTTGTTTTATACATTACTGTCCTGTAGAAAACAAGATTTGGTTTACCTTTTATTATTAACCGAAATTCTATGGGTTATACGAGGGTTGCCTTTTATATTTCGGGATTGAAGAACAAAAACAAATATTGATCATCGAAAATCACTTTATTGTTTTTCAAAATATTCCCCATGAAGATCTATACACTTTTGCATGCGTTTGAACCAATTGTCGAAGCACTTTTGCCACTCTGATTGAGGTATCTCCAACACATGCATTCTGAATGCAGCAACCGCTTCTTCAGGTGTCGAAAAACGTTGACCTCTCAGTTTGTTTTTTACGTACGGGAATAAAAGGACGTCATTCGGTGCCAAGTCAGGACTATACGGCGGATGACCCATCAAATCGATGTTTTGGGTGCCCAAAAATGCAGTTGTCGCAGCCGATGTGTGAGAGCTCGCATTGTCGTGGTGAAGAGTGATCCGTATTCGGCGGTTGGTTTTCCTGATTTCTTGGAAGACAACTGGCAAGCAAATGGTTGTGTACCACTCAGAATTGATTGTTCTGCGTTGTTCTAGTGGTACGGTTGCGACATGTCCAGTTTTTCCGAAAAAACAGGCGACCATTTGCTTGGAAGTGCTTCGTGCGCGAACAACTTTTGTTGGATTTGGCTCATCTTGAAACACCCAGACAGTCGACTGCTGTTTACTTTCGGGCTCATACGCGTAAATCCACAATTCATCACCTGTCACGATATCATAGACGTGTTTCGAAGCACCGCGACCGTATTTTTTGAGCATTTCTTTCGACCAATTGACACGAGCCTTTTTTTGGGCGATTGACAAATTGTGTGGGATCCAACGCAAACAAATTTTTTTGACAGTCAAATGTTTATGCAATATTGAATGTATGCTGGTCCCACTAACGCCTAAGGTTGTCTCAATCTCACGATAGGTCACATGACGATCTTCCAATATCAGTTATCGCACAGCATCAATGGTTTTCGGAATAACAACTGATTTTGAACGACCTTCACGAAATTTGTCTTGGAGTGAACTACGACCACGATTGAATTCACCATACCATCGATAAACGCTGGTCCTTGATGGAGCTTCACCGCCAAAAATTGAGTTAAGTTCATCCATGCACTGTTGCTGAGCTAATCCACGCCGAAAGTTGTAAAAAATCGCACGAAAATGTTGACGATTTAATTCCATTTGTGGGCCGAGATGAATCTTTTAAGTTACTGTAAACAACACAAATAGCACTCGTATGTCAAAACGTTCTGAGTGCGTATAACCTCAAAAATGTCTAACTTTACGACAGAGCTGTCAATTGCCGGATTGCAACACTAGGGTTGCCAAATCCCGAAACATAAAAGGCAACCCTCGTAGTAAATATGTAGAGTGTGAACAATTATATACTAAAAAGTAAATTTACAGTTTTATTGGAACGAGTAATAAACTTTAGGGCGGATGGGAGCGAGCATACAAGGCAAAGTTACTGATTGCTTTCAACCGGCGAAGGCCAGGACGATCCTTGTCCCTGGTCAATCCAAGTAGACATGCAGTCTCCACGAACCAATGCATGCAGCGACATCCTGAGAAAGGTTGGCGCAAGGCTAATAACCATGCCGGTAAAAACGAATTATTATGGCAAATTTAACAAGCCTCGGATATGGACCGGATACACGACGACGACCATGGAAACGAAAATAGCTAAACGATTTAAGAAATTTTTCATGGAACGTCCGCTCACTATACAGAGCTCGAGCTGCACAGCAGCTAGCCGATGCCCTGTCCGAATATAAGGCTGACATAACAGCATTACAAGAAATAGGATGGACGGGGAGTGGTGTTATTCAAAGAAACGAGTATGACGTTTATAACAGCTGTCATGCAAAACACCATGTGCTCGGGGTAGGCTTTCTAGTCAGCCAAAAACTGAAGCCCGCCATCATCGGTTTTAATGCAATAAACGAAAGGCTATGCACTCTTCGCGTGCGAGGCAAGTTTAAGAACATAAGCCTCATAAACGTTCACAGACCTACAGATGAGTCTCCTGACGACGAAAAAGAAGAATACTATGAGAACGTCGAATGGGCCTTCAATGCCTGTCCAAGATACGATGTAAAACTCGTTCTTGGTGATTTGAATGAAAAATTGGTCGGCAGCCGGTTTTCAGGCACTACACAGGTTCCCATAGTTTGCATGAGAACATTAATGACAATGGACTACGAGTCATTGAACTGGCAGCATCGAAAAACTTGGTCGTTGCAAGTACCAGGTTTCCGCTTAAAGATATTGTAGCGTTCTACGAACGCACAATTCTACCCAGGTAAGGTTCGTACCCTTCAAGGAAATACCTACCCTGAAAACGTTGCACGCGCCCCACAGACGCGTGTCCCAAAATCCCACCTTAGGGCACTGAAACATTTAGCCAACGTTGAGCCCGACACTAAAGCAAGGAACTGAACGTCCCAAAGCTTTCAATGTCAAGCTCAACAGTTCGAATAAAGCATACCTGAAACAAAGGAAAAGATTCATGTATCCGATCCGCAAAGACTGAAATGCGCCGCACTCCAGCACTGCACAATCGGAAATCCTGAACATCTACACGATGTTACAAGGATTTGTTATCGTCAGCAAATTAGCCGACCAACGGATGCACGTGCGGGTGGTCTGCCACAAAGACCACCAAATCCATTGGCAAACAAAAGAAACGGGAACCGTAATTATCTCAACGAGATAATTCGGAAAATGTATGAGCCTAAAAACCTACAAAGGATCTTTTCCGATCCCACGATCCCTTTCGATTTTCACACCCATTAGAAAGGTCTAATGGATTGTTAGTTTTAACCGAAAGAAGTTAAACAAAACCATGGACCGTACGTCCATTCAAACTGCACGATATCCGTCGGCCGCGCGCCAGATGTTTTGTGCAAATAAAGGCGGCACAAAATCGACAGCCGTCGAACCAAATTTCGATCACCACCACGGATGGTGATAATGACGTTTAAGGATGTATGTGTCGATTGACTTTTTCCTTTTCAGGCACCGAAATTACCCATGGGCATTAATACCATGCTGCTAACAGAAATTCGGAAGTTCTGTTGGCAGAGCAAATAGGGAAATTTTTCCGTATAGATACAGATACCAGTTTTGAATCTGGATATCTGTGTGGGCAGACAGGCAGTCTAATTTGGATCATCGTCGGGACGACAAGTCTAAGTTAGATCGTCAACGAGACGGGAAGTCTTGGTTGGAGCGGCAAGCGACAAGAGTCGATATCGGAACGAACAGCGAGCACCCCACCGAGGAGGGCGAGCGAAACAACGAGAACCAAACGAGGAAGTTGATCCGCGAATTAACTTCATAACGTGAAAGTAACGTCAATGTGTAATCGAACGGTCGCGACTAGAAAATGTATATAGTGATTTGTCTTGACACGAGCAACTAGCTAATAAACGTTATATTGTTACCGACTATGGATAGCTTTTAATTACAAACACCATAAATTGTATCCTCCAGAACTTACAAACGCTTGTGCGAATAAAGAAAAATTGTGTTTTCGAAAATTAATATCTCTGACTATAATTGGTGACCGCGTTCACTCTGGTTTCATTTGATTTGTTTTACTTCGGACAGTGCTTGGCGAAAAAGGTAAAACGACCACCAAGGAGTCACAACCATTACGCCAAAGTTAAACAACCTAACATCTGGATAACATTTCGCCAAAATATCCACATAGCCACCTGGGTATCACCTGATAGAGTCACTCGCAACCAAATTGACCACGTGTTGATAGATCGCCGCCACTTTTTGAGCCTGGTGACGGTACGAGCGTACCGAGTAGCCAATGTCGACTCGGATCACAATCTTGTTGGTACAGTTTTCCGAGGGCGGATTGCCTTACAGAGACGTATTGCATTCGCGGATCAGGTTCGAATCAACACGACTGCCTTACGCAATGAGAACACCAGCAACACATTTGGTCATACGTTAAGACTCGCCCTCGAAGAGCTCGACGGAGGGAGAGTAAGTCCTGGGGCCAGAATGCCGGGCGTAGAAGAGAAATGGACACGCTTTAAGAATACTGTCATTAGTACTGCCAACTCCATCTTAGGCAGCAGTCGTAGAGATGGGAGCGATTGGTTTGATGATGAGTACAAACTAGTGACTGAACGTACGAATGCTCCATACCGGGCAATGCAGCAGTCTCATAGGACGCGGGTGCGCGGGAAAAAATACAAAGAGCTCGGAACATCTGATAAAAGACTCCACAGACAAAAGAAAAGTGCCTGGGAAAAAAACCTTGTCTGTGAAATAGAGAAAAGTAGAGAGCGAGGTCCGCACCACGCTGCACTTCATCATCATCACCGGCACTACAACCGGGAACCTGAGGTTTGTTAAGTTTTCCATGATAATTTGTTTTCCCGGGCAAGGTCATTAGTCTTATGCCAGAGGCTCCCCGATGGGGCATCGAATCCCGGTCTCCCGCGTGACAGGCGGGGATACTAACCAGTATACTATCGAGGAGCCCCCACACTGCACTTACTGCAAGGATAAAGAGGGCACTCTGATCACCGATCCTGAAGGCATTCTGGAGCGATGGGTAATTCACTTCAATGAATTGCTAAATGGTCAGCTCATAGAAGAATTGGAGGCTCCACCAATGCAAGATCAAGATCAAATGCTGCCGCCACCAAGCATTGAGGAAACATTAAAAGTCATTAGACAGCTCAAATCAAATAAAGCACCTCGAGCTAATGGCGTACCAGGTGAGCTGATCAAACAAGGAGGGACAGCGTTCCACCGTACAATTCATGAGATCGTGGCGCACGTATGGGAGCAAGAAGAGATTCCAGAAGATTGGCGTCGTGGTATAATTTGCCCCATACATAAGAAGGGAGATATCACACTGTGCAGCAACTATAGGGGTATAACTTTCCTGAGTACCGCCTATAAGATATTCTACTCCATCCTACAAGATCGGATAGCCCCATATGCTAAAGTCATCATTGGTCAATATCTGTGTGGCTTCATCCCAGGCAAATCAGCGATTGTTCAAATATTCACCCTTAGGCAGGCGATGAAAAATGTCAGGAATTTAAGATTCCATTATATCATCTATTTATATACTTTAAGGCCGCCTATGCCCTGTGAGTAGGGCGTTAGAATATACTCACAGCTAGGCCAGCTTGTCGTAAGAGGCGACTAAAGGCCGAGTGGTAGCCGGGGTCCCAACGCCCTGTGCGCCCGGTGAAATACCACCCCATCAAGCTTTAGGCTCCGTGAAATGGTCGGGAGAAATCCCTGGCCATCATTCGGGGCTTGGCTGATGGACCAGTTCGAGAAAAGGTTGGTTAGGTGGTAGTCGGTCCTAAGGTGAGATACCACCCCGTCACGCTGTACATTCCGCGATATCGCCGAGAGAAATCTTCGGCGGTGTTTCGAATGTGTGGCTGATGGCCCGGACTGACACGGGGATAAGTCATGATGGTGTCTTCTGATATAAAGAATTCCGGAGGTAAACTAGTCACCCATTCGGATCTCCGGGGGGGATTATGTCAGGGGGAACATCATGTAGATATCATGATAAATAATGGAAATAATGGTTCGTCATCGCATAACCGGGCTAGCTCTCGAGGCTCGGCTCACGCTCGACTGGTGACGGCATTTTGTAACATCAGGGGCATCGGTTTCACCAATACTAATGTAAACGCCGTCCACCAATATTTGCAAACAACGAAACCTGATATCCTTGCCCTAACTGAGACCCAGGTCGATTCGTCAACTGATTCGACATATCTTCGTTGCTCAGGATACGACTTACATTCGAGATTCCGTTTTAAGGGCGGTGTCTGCGTCTTCGCACGGTCCGATCTGGCTTGCCAGAGGATGGAGGCGTTGGAGCCCAATATCATGGACATCATATGGTTGAGGGTCGTGCTGAGGAATTCCGTTAAATTTCTTTGTTGTCTTTACCGCTCCCCGAATGACGATCGACCGGCGAGATTTTTCGAACATCTTTCATATACCGTCGACTGGATACAGATCAACCACCCAGCTTCTGAAATTATTGTCCTTGGCGATTTTAATGTGCACAATTCCGACTGGTTGTTACATTCTAACAGAACCGACGAGGCTGGGAGGCTGGCGGAGATGTTTGCTGTAAGCCACAACTTGACTCAACTCGTGGGGGAGCCAACGCGAATACCGGATGCCCGAGGCGATTATGCGAACACCCTGGATCTGTTTTTGACATCCGAACCGAGTATTTATACCGTAGAGGTTTCTGCGCCACTGGGAAACTCAGATCACTGCTTGGTATCTGTCCCGCAAGCACTTGCATACCAAGCGAATAACCGGCCTAGGCAGCTTCGCCATGTATGGAAGTATGGGGCCGCTAACTGGGACGATATGCGAGATTTCTTCGCATCCTTTCCATGGTCCGAGATGTGCTTCGGAAACTCCGATGTTAACGCTTGCGCGGAGTCGGTGTCAGAGATTATTCTTCTGGGGATGGAGATATATATTCCACATTCCATCAAACGAAGTTCGTGTGATAAACCTTGGTTTGACAAAAAATGGGAGCTGATTACAGCGGCCAAAAATAGAGCTTTTAAGCAAAGGCGCTCCAATCCCACCGATGTTAACAGAACGAATTTTGTTAGAATCAGAAACGTGTGCAACCAGGCGATTGACATCGCGAAAAAGGCTCACAACGACAGGGTGATCAATAAGCTCCTTCGGTGTCCAACTGGTTCGCGCTCCTTCTGGCCAATGGCAAAGGCTGTCAGCAGTAACTTTGCTTCCTCCTCTTTCCCTCTGTTGGTGACAGACAGCGGGACGTTAGTCACGAATCCAAAGGATAAAGCTAATGTGTTCGCGAATTTATTTTCCGCGAATTCAAATCTCGATCCCGGCCTTTTGCAGCCACCCGTGATCTCGTCGGTACAGTCTTCCATGCGGGTTGTGAGATTTCGTCCGCGCACTATTCAGCGCATTCTACGTGAACTGGATTGTAGAAAGGCAACCGGCCCGGACGGAATACCAGCAAAAGTCCTTAAGAACTGTGCTCCAGAACTATCGCCGGTTCTTGGCAGACTCTTCCGCTTATCTTATGCACGAAGGACCTTTCCTGCCTCCTGGAAAATCGCTCGAGTTCAGCCAATCCCAAAGACGGGAAAAAAGTGTCTCCCACAAAATTACCGTCCGATAGCATTACTGTCTATTTTATCTAAGGTAATGGAAAAAGTCATCAATACAGAGTTGGTTAAGTATTTGGAGTGCAACAGTCTTCTGAATGATCGTCAATACGGATTCCGTGGCAGGCGGTCCACAGGAGACCTTTTGACACTTATAACCGATATATGGACATCTGCGATTGAACGGCATGGTGAGTCAAGGGCGGTCGCATTAGATATCTCCAAGGCTTTTGACCGCGTCTGGCACGGGGCATTGCTGAGCAAACTTCGTTCATATGGACTTTCCCAACAGCTTTGCGACTGGACGAGGAGCTTCCTCGAGAATCGATCGATCCGGGTTGTTGTGGACGGCGAGTGTTCGGATCTGTATCCTGTTAATTCGGGAGTGCCCCAGGGTTCTATTTTGGCTCCAACCTTGTTCTTGCTTCACATAAATGATTTGTTGGAGACAACGGATAACAAAGTGTTCAGTTTTGCGGATGATAGTACGCTTGTTTCCTCCTTTTCGAGTGATCGGCCGATTGGCGCATCAACGTCGCACCAGGTGAGATGTAGACAGATTGACTCTCTGAACCAGGATCTAGATAAAGTCCTGCAGTGGGGAAAGGCCAATCTTGTCGACTTCAACGCAACGAAGACCCAGTATACAACATTCACAAAGAAAACCGGATCATCGGTTCCACAGCTGATGATGAATGGCCGGGCCCTCGAGGCTGGGGAAAGTTTGAGATTGCTCGGCGTCACGGTCTGTGGGAATGTATCATCGCATAAACACGTATCGGGTATCGCCAGATCAGCGTCAGGAAAACTGAGTTATCTTTTTAGAGCCAAGAAATATTTTACTCCGGCCCAACTTCTTCTCCTATATAAATCTCAAATTAGACCCGCGCTCGAATATTGCTCTCATGTTTGGAGCTCGGCTCCTAAACATACCCTCGACCTACTTGAGAGCGTACAGAGACGAGCGATCCGCCTGATCGGGGACTCGGCGCTGACGTCGGGACTACACTCGCTATCACATCGAAGGCGCGTGGCCGACCTCTGTCTGTTCTACAGATATTATCACGGGTGCTGTTCTTCGGAGATTCGTGGTATTGTTCCACGCAATTCGGTTTATATGCGCTCCACGAGACAATCCGACAGATCGCACCCGTTTGTGGTTCATCTCCCGACAGCGCGAACACCCCTGTATCAGAACTCGTTCCGTTACAGAGCGGGGAAGCTGTGGAACTGCCTTCCCACGCGAGTGTTCCCGGAGCGTTACAACCTGCACGTGTTCAAAAAGAACTGCAACAGTTATTTGATGCCATCTCGGGGCGCCCACTCGACGCTATAGGTTCGCCTCTCCCGAGAGAAGTCTAATAAAAAAAAAACATAGCATAGCCAGGTTGAACTATATAATGCCATGAGAGAGTTCGGGATTCCAAACAAATTGATACCACTTTGTAGGTTGACCATGGCCAACGTAACTAGTCAATAAACAACTTTAATGGACTCCGGACTAGGGGACGGCCTGGCCTGGATCCTCTTCAACCTGGCGTTGGGGAAAGCAATCCGTGACTCTGGTGTTACAGCTAGAGGGACTATTGTCACCACGTACAGCCAGATACTGGTCTACGCAGATGACATCGACATCATCGGTAGATCCGAATTGGCTGTGCACGAATCCTTCTCCTAGATTGAGCAGGCTGCACAAAAACTGGGACTGCACATTAATGAGGGAAAAACCAAGTACATGGTGGCAACTTCTGCGAAGAGAAGACCTAACGTTGGTCAAACTATCATGGTAGTGGGGCACGAAGTTGAAGTAGTGCAATCCTTTAACTACCTTAGCTCAATAGTATCAGCCGATAACAATATGGAAGAAGAAATACGCGTACGGCTGATCAAATCCAACAGAACCTATTATGGTCTATCAAAGCTCTTTAAATACCGAAATTTTTCCAGAACATCCAAGACCATTGTCTTACCAGTACTCAGGTATGGATCCGAGACCTGGGTGCTTAATAAAAGGCACCCTGAATTCTTAGCTGCGTTCGAGAGGAAGGTCTTAAGGAGAATTGTTGTTAAATAAGGACAAGACCGGATCCAGGTTGTAGTGCCAATGACGATGATGAATAAACTTTAATGACTAGTTTTGTGACAGAACATTGTTAAGTGACACCAACTCAGGGAAAACCCTTTGATGGCTTAATTGCTTTTGTACCAGGAATGATACTTAATTTCTGAAAAAAAATCTTAATTTTGCCCGTGAAACACTATAAACTTCTTTTTTTCGTTGACATGCTTAATTGTAAGGCATAGCTTGGTGTAACAAAAGTTCTTAAAAAACAGTCTAGCCATTCTGCAGTATTAATAAACACATTTTTTGTTTTACTCAGTGAATTTTTTTAAAGTTCTAAATATGCCCCGCGGGAAACATTTAACGGACATTGAAAGACAAAGAATAGTCGATTTACAAAATAGTGAAATGACGCAAAGACAAAATAACTAAAAAGGTAACTCAGTTTTCCTGAGGCGGACCTGGCGACTTTCGACTCGTGTTTTCGCTACAATACATTCCCACATAGCGCGGCGCTGAGCAATTTCCTGTTCTCTTCAGATTCAAGGGGCTTGGCATTCATCATCAGCTGTGGCACCGATGATCCATTTTTCTTTCACAGGTATTTTTAATTACACTGGAATTTCCTTTTAATAAGATTGATGTTGATACAAGTCTATTTTTGTTACAGGAAAACTTATTTTTGTAATGCACAATTTAATAGGTAACTTTAGTATTCACTAAATTATTTTATAGCTAAAATACCCAACACAACTAATTCTCAGCAGCAAGTCGACTCGGGAACGTCTACGCATTGTGGCTGAAAGACGACTGGGTGTGGCGCGACCGAACACGGTGGTGAATAGATCTTGACTCGGTGTGGCGTGACCGACACCGGTGGTGGTTGAATTACGACTGATCCTAATCAGGGATGAAAATTGTCTTTAGCCAGGCGGTCAACCAATCGAGATCATGCTCCATCTGTGCTCTCTCATTCTCCCCGCCCATTGAGGTGAATAAACCCTTTCAGTTAATTCAATGTGTTGAAGGACGAGAAAGAATGCGAGAAAGGAAACGAGAAGCGAAATGATCCCGGGGGTGATTTTACATCCCATGCATTGAAGCAAAATCAATGGTGACCTGGTGATCTAGATCGAATATCGTGGTGATCTCAGAGTGCAATGTACTCTGAAAAGACGAAATGAAATGGGATAGAAATTGTTTGCAGCTATTCACCTGACTAAAGAGATCATTGATCCCCAGTGAATAGAGTGTCTGGAGGCAGTCAAAGGGGCGCTAAATCGGCTAGGGAAATATTACCGTGGGAAACAAGCTAATGAATCCGGTAATTACCCAAGCCGTTGCACGATGATGCAACCGCGTCGTTTGGTCAGACTTGGTTGTTGTTAATCAATATGACATTGAGATTTCCGGTGGAAATCTCATTTGGTTAATGCAATAATGTTGCCGCATGGCAAGAAAAGACTGAACGAAATTGTGCATTAACTGCATAGGTCGATGACTTCCGGCCATGCTTCTTTTTGGGATCTATCTTTCACAGGTCAAATAGCTGAACGGAGAGATAGGGGTAGAAATGACGCGCGGTTAGCGGTCGAAATTGGGTTGGAACTGTGGGTTGGTTCTCCATTTAATATAGAAAGCCCCCACAAAAGTGCTGACTTTACGTTTTTCAAACAATTATTATTTCCAAGATAGTTATAGAATTCGAAAAAAAAATTCGTGAATCACAAAGATATATGCCTCATTCGCAAGGCGAAAGACATAATTGAATAAAAAGTTTATAATAAACTAAAACCTAAATTAAATTAAAAAAAAAAAAAAAAAAAAAGTAGGTAAGTTAAGTAAGTTAAATTTTAAGAAAAAAAAAACAAAAAAAAAATTGACAAAGTTTTTCAAAATTTTCTTTGTCTTTCAAATAATTATAAGTACTGTCACAAAGTTCTGTCGCCGAAAGGCAAATGATACAAATGTTAAGTAATGTTTAGCTTAGAGCGTCTGCGAAGGACCAGTAAGTTATTATATAAGATAATTAAGCTAGAATTTAAGCATTTTTTGTCTAGCCTTGAATTTAGAAACTAAGAATATAAAAAGAAAAATAAAAAATGTTTTAAAAATGAAATGAAAATGAATAAACTAAAACCTACTATGCTTTGTTTATAATCAAGTGGGTGGTTATTTATCACAAGTGTAAATTATAACAGTTCTATCTTGCTTGCGAATTTTCAGCCTATCAACTCGCACTTAACACAATCTACACAGAGATTACATAGAGAGCACGAATAGAGAAAGCTTTTCGCCTTGTTTGTTAAACACAATCTACACAGAGCTTCCATAGAGAGCACGAATAGAGAAAGCTTTTTGCCTTGTTTGTTAAACTTCAGCCTTGTTTGTTAAACACAATCTACACAGAGTTTCCATAGAGAGGACGAATAGAGAAAGCTTTTCTCCTTGTTTGTTAAACTTCAGCCACTCAATCAGATGTCTCCACAATTCACAGAGAGTTTCTATAGAGACCACGAACAGAGAAAGCTTTCGCATAGTTTGTTAAACTTCATTCGATCAATCAGGAGTCTCCACAATCCACAGAAAGATTCCGTAGAGAACATGAAAGGAGAAAACTTCCATCCTGCTTGTGCATCATCAAGCTCGAAACAAAAGCTTTCCAAAAAGAACTTAGTTCAAATCAACAAGATCATCTGCCCCACCCTGTAAACTTATAGGATCTGCTGCATGATCAGGTGGGGAAACAATAAACCGCTTTTCTTTGAACGATATCAAGGAGCTCAAAAGGAACACTGTCCATAGTAATATCTGTAAAAGATGCACAATTTCGCCACATATCTTCCAGGTTTGTCATGTAAATGTTAGATGTATGTAATCGATTCACAGAATTGTTCGTCACTGTATGTTGGCGTGCAGGTCAGGGATGAGCCTAAGGAAAGGCTTCAAATATATCAAGTCAGAGGCTAATTTAAAATGCATAGAGGAAGACGAATTATGCCGAAGTCTAAGCTCTGATAAGATAGCTCGGTTTCCTTAAACTAACCATGCAATATTCAAGTCATGTTATATTAAACTACTTGGCATTGAAATCAACAAGATTGACCTATTTCCACAATAAGTAAGGAATCTATCTGCGCATCATTGGGTGCGAAGAAGATGTTTTAAATAGAAACTCTCAGTGGTTAAACAAAATATCTTGTTACCCATTGATGTTAATATATCGTTAATATGATGGCGGGTGGGAGCGAACATACAGGGCATAGCCCTGCTTCCAACCCGGCGAAGGCCAGGGCGATCTTTGTCCCTTTGCAATCCAAGTTGATATGCAGTATCCACGTGACACCCCTGGATAGCTACTTTGGCACCCGCCAAGTAGTGAACCAATGCATGCAGCGACATCCTGAGAAAGGTTGGCGCAAAGCCAATAACCTTGCCCGGAAAAACAAATGATTATGGACAATTTAACAAGTATCGGATATGGACCGGATACCGATGGAGAGACTTGCTAAATAAGGCCAAGACCGGTTGTAGTGCCGATGATGATGATGACGATGAATATGAAGAAGAATTAGAGTTGGTGCCAATATAGAGCACTTCAGAATTAACAGACGATATACCACCTACATTGAAGGATTTTCGAGGAAACCGTTTATAAAATCACGGAGTTGTCACGAAACTTATGTGGCGGTTCTACTGACGTCACTGCTACCTTTTCCACTTACCTCGAAATCTTCCTGCCCTAAAGCTCTAGAGACCTCACTGTTTTTCGCTTATGCAAGCGCATTAACGCCCTCAAGCATTTTCCCATCAAGGACATTCACGCAATTAATGCCTCATATCATTTTTCCTGGAAGAAATCGGTACGCCAGTACCGCATACATCAATGCATCTCAGCATTGTTCTAAAAAGCAAACATTTCGGTTGCCATACTAGATAACCGAAATGGATTATAGAAACAATCAGCAGAACCCCTGTCTGCCTGCGTTTGCTGTCCCACGCGTGCGCGACAGATTTTTATAGTGTATCTGTACCCAGGGCGGCTTTTAGTCAATCTAGAAAGCATGGCGCAACTCGCGCCTAGCTGCCAAGAGCCGAATTCATTGCCAGTGTAAATATTCACAATGGAATTCGACGCTTGACTTGCTATGGATGCAATACACAATCGATGTGGATGTAAACACATCCATCATTGTGTAATCATCCCAAACGCACCCTAATCCCCAGCGTAATATTTAGACAGCTGCAAACACTTCTTCCAAAGATGCTCTATCACACGGTTCGTCCACCCATGAGCTCGCGTCACGAGCAAACAAAGTGATCCACGCGTAAGTGGACACACCCTTGCTAGGATCTGTGTAACGGAGATCCACTCCTATTGGCCGATCTCAAGAGGAAAATTTCTTTGCCCTCTTCACCACACCGCCAAACTCACCCCAAACGAGGGTTGTATTATTGAGTCGTATTTCATCCACTGACCGAGACGGTCGCATCAGCGCCCACCGTACCGTCCGTCGGTACGGTGCGTACATACAAAGTCGAGTGTGAGCCGAACGTTTTTATTTTTTCAGCTGTCCCTCTTAATGGTCTTTTTCGCGAGTGCGTCGATTTGAGTGTTGTAATCGCCCGAAAGTGAAACCAATTAACAATCGAGACATAATGTTAACTAATAGCGTTTGACGTCGCGCTTAAATAAACCTTTTTTTTTTACTTACACAATTATGTAATGAGTGAATGTTTTGCACCTTTTAAAGTAACTATAAAAATAGAACAATATGAAAATAATAAAGCACAATTTACCAATAAAACATACAGTGTGTTTTACCCTTCCTCCTGGTGAACAGTTCGTTGCGGAGTTTGGTTTTCTTTTGTTACTTATCGACGGGACTATTAGTGACGATGGGAGTGGAAGTGAACCCGGCGTAGTACGCCTGCGTATCATACTCGCTCCCTTCACCTACCTATGTATATCTTTGTGGCGTATCATCAAAGAGGATAATAAAACATGTTGACATGAGCTGTTGCACAAGTTGATGGGAAACTCTCGTTCTATTGCAACAGCACAAACAAAGAATGTCATTTTATATTTTGTTCTTCAACGGATACGTAAAGGTAACTCGTATTGTTCTCCAAATTTCACTCAACGCGTAATGTGTTCCTAACTATTACGTCTACCCGCACAATAAACTTGAATACTGTGGCAACTCTAACAGATACACACAATTCACAAGCAAAAATAGTGAAGAACACCGAACGAAAAATCGAATAAGAAAAATACATCAGAACCGTATACCAAGCGATAAAAAAAAAATAATTCACATCAGCGGAATATAGTTTGGAAATCAAATTCTAACCACGGTCAGTAGCCTGATGTGTAACGCTTAGGTAAAATTCTTTTCGTGATTCGAGCTGCCATAGCGTCAGTTCGAATCACACGATCTTCTTCACTATTATTTCAAACGCTATAATACTATTCGGGCTCCTCGATAGTATAGTGGTTAGTATACCCGCCTGTCACGCGGGAGACCGGGGTTCGATTCATCGTCGGGGAGCCTCTGGCGCAAGACTAAATGACCTTGCCCGGAAAAAAAAATCATTATGGAAAATTTAACAAGGCTTAGGACTTGCTAAATAAGGCGAAGACCGGCTCCCGGTTGTAGTGCCGATGATGATGATGATAATACAATTAGAGTAATTCAAAATTAATAGGGTTTAGTGGATAAGTAGAGATTATGTAATTTATTGGAATTCTTCACAGCTTACGTATTCATTAACATCCTTAACGCATTAAGAAAGATAATCCTGGTCGGAGAGACGCACATGGGGTGAAACCAAATGAACAACTACGCTCTTAGGCAATACTTTTAAAATGAAGTAACTGGACTTAATAAGTGCAACACGGATCACGATTTGACTCCAAAGCATACTCGAAAAACTGGAACCACTTCGTCACGCGTAAAACCGGTTATCTTAGACTAATGCTCGGGAACCGCCTAATGGGATCCTCACTTAAGGATTCACTAATATTGGTATTAATACTATTAACGAATGGTATTTTTAAGAGAAAAGCTGTTTTTTTTTTCTAAAATTCCAGTCCGCTGCAACTAACTGCATCGAAATTGTAACCATAAACAATCAACTACCAGTTATTGGGATAAGAAACAAATTATCCTTTCAATTTTATACTGGATCTCTATCTCAAGGAGTATATTGCTAACGTAACAACCGTTCGTTCTATGCTTGGATTTTTAAGGATATTTCAAAATACGCTTTTATGGTCGTGTATGTGTAAAAAAAAATGGAATAGAAAGTGTATCAACCAATATACTCCCACCGAACTTTAGTCAAGGATAACGAATTTACAACTGCTACGTGACATTAAATATAGCCTCATTTTCCCACAGGACAATGCCATCCGAAGTCCAAATCAAATTCACATCCATTCCGCCCGTTGTCAGCATACAAACTGCAAGAACAGAAAAAGAGCAAAAATGCCAAAGTCATTAATAAGAACAAGACTAATAACTGCCTATTTAGGGACACTGGGACTTATTTTAGCTTCGGTCAAACGATTACAAAAACAACTCGAACATGATTGAGACAAACAGAGTACGAAAAACATAAAGCCAAATATTATTTATGGCATTAAGTTAGGCAATAAAAAACAACAGAAAAAAGTACAACTGATGATATCCCTAGGACCAGGTCCAATCAAGGGGACACAAGTGAAATAAATTTACTCGTGTTGTTGAAAAACAAAGCAAAACCAAAAAAAAAAAAAAGGAAATAACCTGCCCACTTGCATCCGCCAGGATAATTCCCCGGTGCGTAATTCTGTTGACGACACGATACAAATTGGTGAACATTTACTTATGTCAGCAGAACGATATAAAAGTTGAAAGGACTTTCAGTTAACTGACACCTAAAAGAAGGCCAATAATTCGATAATAACTTAAACAAAATGTGACACATAAACAGGACATTTGTTATAAATGACATGCGACACGGGACAGGACATTGTGCGTGGACCTTTTACAAGCATGTGAGCCAGGGCCTGCGATGTGAAGAAGTCCTTCATAAGGTGAGCAAACTTTCTTAACATTAATGAGATTCGATACCTTCACGCAATCATCTCATATTTCTTCTTGGAACGGAATGGTCTGCTCGATATCGAGAACTTACGTTGATTAGGTCATCTAATATCCTACGAGTGAAGAATAATAGAAGTATCCAAGATGTGTCTAACATAAGAGCTTCTATTTGGAACTTCGTAATTCCATGGCAATCAGGTTCATGTGGTTCTGCTCTCAATAGCGTTCAACTATTAAAAATATCCGGGATTTCAATCTGGAAAATCCTGACTGAAAAAGTAAATGCGACACTAAACCCAATCAGTAAAAATATAAGCTTTTCAAGCGGACATCATTAAATGAGAGTATGGTGTTTTGTAAGGGAGTGTAGAACGTGATGCGAACCCACTTTATGAAAGGGTGAGAACCAATACACGAACGCATTTGACGGCGGCCGCATGTATGCAAGGATATCTCAACTTGCTATTTAATCTATCACTGCTACATTAATTACGTTATTGCTTTGATATGAGCGCGGATTTTTCGACTTCCTTCTTGGTGCTGTGTTGTTTACTAAGGCTTCTTATACTTCAACAATCTGTTCGAATTACAAAAAAAAAACTTCAAAAAGAGTAAAATTTTCAAATAACAAAACAGAAAAAAAAGTTGTCAAGGGGACGGTAAGTGTCGGCAAAAAAAAACAGTTGAACTCTAAGTAATATTTAAGAAAACCCTCAGCGTTTCCACTTGAACTCAGATGCCGAAAGACAATTTTACAGGAGTACTACGAAAATTTATAGCACGGCGGCTACAATGTCTAAGAGCTGTTAGTTAAACTTGCGTATGCACAATTCTTTACAATGAACATAGTGTTACATAACTTCCTACGTACTGTGGTATTTTTTATAAGGTACACTTCCAAAGGGCCTGTTACAGTTCCAAAGCCCCTGGGCGGACATAACAGTGTTGTATTCCAGAATACTAGCCTTATTAAATTTAACACTGAATCTCCTTACACATCCTTAAAAAGCTCCTTTAACATATATTACATTCTCAGTTAATACATACCATTCATAAACATTCACAATATTGCCAGTTACAGCACCTTTAATAACCTGCACCTTTTTATTCATTCAAAACATAGTAACTTTGATTTTCGTTCAAATTTTATTCAATTTAAAAGTCACAGAGAAAATTGAATATAGAAAAAAATCAGTTGAGTTGAAGCAGTTGAAGTGAATCAGTTAGTTGAGAAATACAGTCGAGGAAGTTAGTTGAAGTTTGAGTTGAGAATCAGAGAAGTGAAGTTAAGTTCGGAAAAGTTAAGAAAAGGAATAATTAGTTATTAGAATAGAAATAAATAAAAGAACAGTGAATAAATTCGCAATCCTGAGTTTAAATTAATCTTAATAAATAAAAAATAAAAGTATATAAGTAGTAAAATAAAATAATTTCCAGTAAATTAGAACACAATGTTCTATAAGTAGAGAAAAAATTCAATTGTAAAGTCATAAACAGTCGAGATCTCGTGCAATGCGGACGTTCACAGAAACGTGTTTACACGTGTTTATGTTTACGTGTGTTAAGTGCACTATTAAATTGTGTAGTGCAATAGAAAAACAACAAAAAATATTTTAAAAAAAAATAATAATATATATATATACAATAACAAAAAAAAAAGGAAATTTTAACTATACAAACACGAGCAAAAACGTGTAATTTTCGCCGGATGCTGTAGTCGAAATCTGTCTTCACAGATGCCAGACAACGACCCGAGCGCTACCCGGGAATATCTTTTGGAACGGAAGAGAAGAAGAGCCATTGAAACTCTTCAAAACTCATCTAAAAACACTACAAAAATGGAAAATCCAGTAAAACACATGGACTACGAACAAAAATTCCACGAAGACGTGGAATACATTCAACAGCTTTCAGCAGAGGTGAAGCAACTCCGGGAGGAAATTCACTCCCTAAAGCAACCCACCCAAAACAGCGACGATGCCAGTATGGAGATGACGCCTTCTCCCAACTTAAACCATAAAACTTCTCCACCCAAACAACAATCATCAGCCCATAAGGAAACCACCAAACAAGCCAAGCCAGCACCGAGTCCCCTGCCTGCCCAGCACAAAAACGAAAGACCACCGCCAATCTACATCAGAAACCCGACCAGCAGCAAAGCACTAATTCAAACCCTGCAAAATGCCTTGGGTCACCGGCATTTTAGCACCAATGCAAAAGGATCGAGGACTTCCATAACAGTCAGATCATTAGTCGATCATGACAGGGCAGTTGAAAAACTGTTAGAGGAACAGTATCAGTTCTTCACCTTCCAGCATCCGAGCAGCAAACCAGCTACCTTTATTATAAGGCACATCGATCCCGAATGGACCAACGAAGAAGTGGGACTGGAAATTGCTAGGATATGTCCACAAATAAAAATCAATAAGCTGGACTACTTCCAAACACGGTACATGAGGACAAACAACGTAAAAAACCTCCGGATCATACAAATCCCACCTAATCAGGACATCAAGCAACTTAAACAAATTAAATATTTGTTTACCCAAAAAAATTGCAGTCGAAGAGCCCCACAAACAAGAAATTCTTCATTGTAAGCGATGCCAAGAATCAGGACACTTGGCGGTCTCATGCCACCAGCAAAGACGTTGCGGCAGATGCGCAGAGGAACACGAGCTCGAGGAATGCAAGGTAAATCCTCAAGGCCTGGAACCTGAAACAATACAAACCGTCAACGCTGATGGATCCATTACCAACAAAAAGATCACAGTTAAATGCTGTAACTGCGGAGGCCCTCATCCGGCAAATTTTTCCCAATGCCCTCATAAGCTAAAACTTCTGGAAAGACGGAGATTAGCAACAACTATTAAATCAACAACAACAACAACAACAACGAAACCAACAGTATTGCAGGAAACGAAGTCAACCCGACCCGGAATATCGTACGCGGATGCAGCAAGAGGAAACCGCAACACTACCACTCCCCCTAACAACAATACTGAAAACTTCAATCTGGAGATCATGGGATACATCCAAAGCTTACAAGCCATGCTACCTTCGCTGAGGAAGATGTCAGAAATAGAGAAAAAAAATGGTCAGATTCTTTCACTAATAACTTCCCATATTCTTTCCAGCTCTCTCTAAACTTACCATTATCTCCCTGAACACAGAATCCATTTACTCTAACATACGTAAGCAACACCTCCGGTTGTTTGTTGAAAAGTTTTCCCCAGACATCCTCTTCCTTTCAGAGACCTGGCTCAAACCAAATTCCCGAGTTTCAATTCCCAATTACACTTTAGTTTCTAACCCCAGAACTAATGGATCTCATGGAGGTACCGTCATATTAATTCACAAAAAATTTCAATTCAGTGAAATTAGATTCACCTGTGTATCCAGCATTGAATACACAGCAGTAAAACTTTTCTGTGAGAACAATAATGTGCTCGTCTTAGCATCCATTTATATTCACCCTTCACGACAACTAGATTTCCCAGATACTGACATTTCGCAGATTATCCAACAGTCCGTTCCCGCTCCATTTATAATCGGAGGAGACTGGAATGCTCGTCACACAGCATTCAATGATAATAAATGCAACAAATATGGTCGCCAATTGCTAGCCCTCCTCCAGTCTTATCCATATACTTACATTGACTCCCCATTACAGCCAACTCGTGTCTCTAGCTCAGCCAGGTCAACAATCGACTTCTTCCTCAAGTCCGACGATGTTTATTCAGCGGGTCCACCTACAGTCTCCTTTATATTTCCTTCTGATCATGGTTCCGTTCACACCACGATCCAAATCCCCTCTTTCGAGCCACTATACTCGTCAAACCCTGTCCCAAACTTCACCAAAACAAATTGGAGAAAAGTCAATAGGGACATAGCGATAAGTTTCTCTGACTTGTATATCCCTGAAGCATCTAACTTACTCCCTATTGAAATCGATCAAGCATCTTTAAGAATAGAGCAAATTCTTAAGGAGGCTCTCAGCAAAAACACCCCGACAACCATTCCTCATAACTATTTAGGAAAGCCTTTGCCCAGCATCCTTACCAAATTATAGCGCCTTAAAAAGCAGCTCCGCCGTAAACTTCATACAAGATACTGCCCCTTTATTAAAAGCCAAATCCAACTCCTATCCACTCTGATAAATGAGCAGTTGAAAAAGTTCGCAGATGAAAACTACATCTCCACACTTAAAAATATCAAACCAAATCGGGATCTTTTCAAAAACATCAACCAATTAACTGGTCGTAATTATAAACCCCGAATTGACCATCTCATTAACCCGTTCAGCAATAATATTGCCCAGTCCGATTCGGACATTGCAAATTGCCTCGCAGAACACTTTGCAAAGATCCATGAGCAAAATAATTCTCTCTCAACTCCTGGCTTCGAGAACACAGTAAACGAATACATCTCAAACAGATTATTCCCATCTTTTACTCCTTTCATCGGTGAATTCAACAACACAAACATAGCTTCACACCCCTGAGACACTACAAATTTTCTAACTGCGGACGAATTATCCGAGATCGTAAGAAATAACAAAAAGCAACTGGATTAGATGGAATCCCACGTCTTCTATTTAAAAGGCTACGCCCACCGAATCTACTTCCCATCCTCATTCTTCTTAATCATATAATTAATGCATCGCACTTCCCAGAGAAGTGGAAAACTGCAGTAGTAATTCCTATTAAGAAGCCCGGTAGTAGTAATAGCCCTTGCAATTATCGTCCAATATCCCTATTAAGTACATTAAGTAAGATACTGGAACGCAAGATCTACCAAAATCTTCTCTCATTTGCCAATGAGAATGCCCTCATCCCTAACTGTCAGTTCGGATTTCGTAAGCGACAATCCACATGTCATGCTCTACTAAAACTCACACACGATGTTACAACTGGTCTCCAAAACCAAAGCCCTACTGTGTGTATATCTCTCGATATTTCTAAGGCGTTTGATTGCGTCTGGATCTCAGGGCTTCTGTACAAACTGCACTCCATATTTAATCTAAACTCTCACACAACAAAGCTGTTAGCCTCATATCTTTCTGCCAGAAAATTCGTTGTGAGAATAAATTCTTCTGTCTCAGGAACCCACAACATAGCCGCGGGTGTTCCCCAAGGCTCTATTTTAGGGCCAATTTTATATCTGTTATATACCGCGGATATTCCTCAACCCGTATCTCCTAATGTTGTGATGCTGAATTATGCTGATGATACATTAATTTACTCTAGCAGCAAATTTGTTAAGGCTGCAAGAAACCACATTAACAACTTTCTCCCTAACCTATCATCATACTTTAATAAGTGGAAAATCCACCTTAATCCAAATAAAACGCAGCTCATAGCGTTCAAGGGCAAAAACGAGCACTGTACAAACAACACTAGACGCTGCCACAACAAAATTAAACTTAACCTAAACAACACTCTAATAAAACCCTCCAAAACCCTAAAATATCTGGGAATCACTTTTTCTAATAACTGGTCTTTTTCCTCCCACATTAAAAATTCCCTTCAAAAAGCCACAATTCAGCTTAATCTCTGTAGAAGAGTAATGTGGAAACCTAATAGTCTCTCTCACAAAGTCAAACTGCTCATTTACAAACAAATTATCAGGCCCACACTCACGTACGCGTGCCCATTGTGGTACCATATCACTCCCTCCCAAATGGAGAAATTACGAGTATTCGAAAGAAAATGCTTTAGGTATGTCTCTGGCTTACATCGTCGTCCTAACTTCTATAAGTACTATAGTAACGTCGAACTCTACAATACCGCTGGTATCGAGCGCCTCGATAGACGATTCCTCGAACTGTCTATCAAATTTATCGAAAACCTACAAAATAATCCGAATCCCATAATAACATCGCTCTTAGAGAACCCTCTAGACATCCGAACTAACTACCCCAACTGTCCACACCAGAGCTATCTTCGCCTCAGGCAGACTGGTAAATGATTCAAATGAGATCATATACCACAACACCGAAGTTACCCCTAACCAGTTCACATACTGTAACGTCCAACCATTTTCCAACATCCTACGCTTTTCCAATGAACAACCGGAGAGAAATACTCTACCTTTAACCCATAACTGACCTCATTCCACATCCCTTAATTCATAACATATATCCCATTAATTATAAAACTTTGTTTATGGCTTTATGAAAATCATACTGTAATCAGGCTAAATTAGGTTAAGTTATTTATATAATTAGGATTAAGTTTAGATTAAGTAAAGTTTAAAAAACAAATTCCTGGTTTTCTGACCTTTTCCAGGAAGATAATACCACTAAATTTATAAACACACATCTAATCTTGTATCTCATAAAATATTGTTTGGAAAATGTATATATTATTATAATAATTACATGTAAGCAATTGTTACAAAATTAATTTTAAGTCACTGTATTACTTAAATGTACGAATTCTAATTATGGTTAATAAATACAGTTTTGAAAAAAAAAAAAAAAAAATTTGTAAAGTCATTTTTAGTTTTGGAGTTGAAGGAGTAAGAAGTCATTTGGAAGAAGAGTTAAGTTTTGAGAAGTATCAGTTTAAGTTTAGTTTAGTTTGAGTTGTGAGTTAGAGTTTTGAGTTTGTGTTATCTGTTTGAAAGTTAAAATAAATAATTAAAGAATATCAAAGAGAAGAAATAGTTTTTCTTTGATAATTAATTATCAATTGAAATAAATGAAACGCGAATTGATGACAGCAGAATAATAAATAAAGGAGAAAAGTCCCCGCTCTTCCCTCATCCTAGGAAGCACGGCGCCGGACCATAACAACAGAGAGAAAGATACAGTGAAGGTAGGGCGGTTAAAAAGTAGGAATAAAACATATAAAAAAGTGAGTGGCATAGTGTTTTGGTTCTGTCACCTTTGGGTGTATTCACCAGTAAAGCATAATTCAATAAAAACGTCACTAAGCAAAGGTAAAGGTTATTTCATACACAGTTTCTGAAACACAAACTACCAACATTATTATTTTTCGAAAGTAAAGTGAGTTTGTCAACAATAATAAATATTCATCGTCAATTCACCATCTATCGTTTAAATCTCACAACCCATCCAGTTCAAGACTTTCAATGTGATGGGATTAACTACTCCTATGTATTTCATGTGGCTCATTTTTTCTTAAATTTTTACAAGTTCTTTAACCTAATTTCTGCTTAGATTCTAAATTACGTGTTAGGCAAAAACTGTTTAAATCCTAGCTTAAATATTTTAGATGCCCTGTGTGTAGGGCTCTGGAATATACTGACATTTAGTCCGGCTTATGGTAAATGGCGACTAAAGGCTGCGTGGCTAGTGGGGTCCTAACACCCTGTCGCCCAGAGAAATACCACCCGATCAACCTATAGGCTCCATAAAATGGTCGGAAGAAATATTGGGCCATCTTTTGGAACTTGGCCGATAAGAAAAAAACAATTGGTTTTGGATGTCCCGAGGTGAGATACCATCACGTCAGGCGGTATGATCTGGGATATGGTTGGGAGAATTCTTCGATTATGTTCCGTACATTGGGCTGTTGGTTTAGACTGAAGTTGATCAATGACATTGTTAAATTTGTAAATTCTTGAGTCCTAATGGAGTTCAAGGGATGTGCGGCATTTCTAACAGATACACACACAATATACAAGCAAATAGTGAAGAGCACCGGGAGAAAAATCGAATAAGAGAATGCATCAGCCATATACCAAGCAATAACATAGCAATTCCATATCAGTTGAATGTACTTGAGTTAAAAAATCGAATTCGTACACGCGGCAGTGGCCTGATGTGTTGAGCATTGGTTCAATTTTTAGTGATTTTAACCGTCATAGTGTCAGTTCGAACCACACGTTCTGCACAATCGTCGCAGTACGCTATAGATGGTGTAGGGCGTAAGCATTATCTTGTAAAATAAATTTAGGAATAGACGGAATTTGGTCTGTTTTTAGAGGGTTTGCTTTGTGTTGCGCTCGTTTTCTCGTGTTCGCAGGAACGCTTCTCCCCGCCTGTGGTAAGGGGCGTTCAACCAGATTTTACTTCTACAGGTACCCTAGAGTACTTCCTCTATCAGTGGTATGGGGTGGTCGAAGCATATTCCTCTTCTCCTTTGTTTAGGTTTTACGAAAGGCGTGTTTCCACCACCTCTGGTAACAGAAGACTCACAAGGGAAAGATATTAAATAGATACCGCGGCACATCGCGCCACTGCAGTTGGTACATCGATCGTCGCTCGTCAACAAAAAAAAATTAAAAGTATTGTTCGCGTACACGTGTGTGGTTTTTTTTTTTTTTTTTGGTTTCGGTAGGAAGCTGGAAATCTTCAAAAGATACCTCTAGATCGATCCAGGGGCATGCCGGGTTTTTACCGACTAAAACCACCTCCCGCAAGGCTCATATTCGTGTTGATTCCCGCGGAACTTTCTTTTCGATATTCCATCTCCGCGGGGCGGGACGGAGTTTACCTGTTACTCCGCTCATCACGTCGCAACTGCTGCATCATTTCACAGAGAATACCATTTGTTACGGACCATGTCTGTTTTGAACTAAGCATGTATTCTATTACTCCTACCGGAGTAATTGTCCGTCTCATATGTCTCTCCAAAATCGTTCGTGCGGTCTCGAATCTCACGCACTCTGTGAGTACGTGTTCCCCATTTTCTATTTTGCCTTCGCAATACAAGCAGTATGGGTCATTCACATGCTTATACTTGTGCAAGTATTGCCGAAAGCATCCATGTCCTAATATTAGCTGAGTCAGGTGGTAATTCAGCTCGCCATGTTTTCTTTTCAGCCATGTTTCTATATCAGGTATCATGGTGTTGGTCCATCTTCCTTTGGTGGAAGAATCCCACCTTCGTTGCCATTCTCTTAGGCTTGAGAGCTCTAATTGTGACCGCATTCTCCGACGATTCTCTTGAGAGACCTTATGCAATGCAGCGTTTTCTTTAGCTGCAATGTCAGGTGGCGTCCTTCCGGCCAGAATATTTATAGCTTCTTCGGATACAGTTCGGAATGCACAACATACTCTTAGTGACGCCAGTCTATGTTCGGAGTTCACTGCCCTTATGTACGACTTATACTGTGCGGCTCTTGCCCATATGTGAGCTGCATACATTATAATGGAGGTGTGTACACTGGTTATGAGTTTCCTTATGTGGGGCCGGGGTCCTCCAACATTGGGTAACTTTGCATTCTTTGTTTTGTGTTTGTGTGTGCGTGTGTGTGTGTTTTTTTTTTGTTTTTTGTTTGATGCGTCAACGGATGTAGAATCTTCATAGATACTAGCAGCCCGTGCTACTAGCATGCACGATTCGTGTACCTGTGTGCGTGTGTGTGTGTGTGTATCCTCGTCACCGAGGAAATAACAGTAAAGCGCGGACGACGTATAAATATTAATCACAAAAGAAAAAAACAAAAAAAAAAAACGGTGTGAGTGTATTAGAGAGTGCGGGAGCGTTTAATAAACAAATAAATATTTAATGCCGAAAACAAGTGATCCATAATATGGACGAAGAAAAAACAAATTTCACAAAGGTGCTAAGGCGAAGGTAGATTCCACAGCAGAATCCGCAAGCTAAACGTCGCAAATCTCACAAAATCAATGACATCGACACTATAGCGACAATGGTTTTTTTGTTTTATCATATTTTTGCAACATTTTTTGTTTTCGTTCTATATTCTTAGTTTATAAATTAATGCCGGACAAAAAATGCCTAAATTCTAGCTTAATTATCTTATATTATAACTTACTAGTCCTACGCAGACGCTATAAGCTAAACATTACATGACTATTGTGTAGTTTGCTTTTCGGCGACAGAACTTTGTTTGTGGCTTTAATTATGGATACTTCTACGCCAAAGAAAAATTAGGAAAACTTTGTGTCGATTTTTTTTTGTTTTTTCTTAAAATTTAACTGACTTTATTATTATTATTTTTTTTTTTAAGAAGTTAATTAAATCTTTTATTACCCTAATTCTAGAAAAACTAAGTGTGCGTAAGCTGGCTGAAGATGCAGTGATTCTACGGACATTGGTATCGAACTCTTTATTTGCCATTCAACCACCAGAACTGCTGGTGCTGTCTTTTTCTAGTGTGTGCACCTGTGTGTGAAAGTGTGGCCGTCACTGAGAACGGCTGTATAGTCATTGAACTCGTAGCCAGTGTTGTGCAAGGTGCGCGTAAAAGATAAAATAAATATTAATTAAACCCAAAAATAGGGTGCAACTTGAATAAAACGACAATGCGCCAAGTGCTTGTCTAAAACTCTCGTTGAAAACATTCGTTCGCCGGTCGTCCACACAAATTTACAATATTGTCGCGTACACGTGTGCGCTGACGTGTCTACCGCTGTGTATATACCGAACGGCCAATAAAAAACTGTGCGTGTGTTAATGTGTATGCGTGTGAAAGCAGATGTTCTCTGCATGCTGCTTCACAAATAAAGCAATTAAAATAACGGTCGAAACAAATAATGGAAAAAAGAAAAGTAATGCTAAAAGTAATTTCAAAGAGGAGGCCCAAAGCCCAGCCAAACCTCCTTGCCAAACGGCATAAAGCTAACCCAACCAACAAAGAAAAAACTCGCAGAGAAGGAATGACCACTACTGACAAGCCACATTATTCCGGAGAAGGGAATAAATTTAAAGAACTGGCAACTGAAGACCACAAAACCAGCAATACTGAAATGAGTGACAAAGATGCCGAACGTGCTGAATTTATTGCGGAGCTATACAAAAAGAAAGAGGAGCTCTCCAAAAAGAAGAACGATTTGGATCGACAAATCAAAGAAGCCTAGCAACAGCAGCAGCAACAACTGCTGGAAAAACAGCAAACAGCAGCCAGTAAGAAGGAGAAAGTGCCTCACATCATAGTCAGTTTTATGGAAGCTAAGGACCTAATTAAATTGGGTAAGTTAACATGTAGAAATTTTAAAACGAAGAATTTAAATAATAATAAAATAAGTTTTTTATGTGATAGTTTAGATGATTATCATAAAATTAAATCTGCTCTAAGGGAAGCAAGTAGTGAGTACTTCACGTACACACCTAAATCGGAGAAAACTATCTCCATGTTACTTAAAGGAGTTGATCCTTCTTTTTCCTCGGAAGAACTCCTCTCAGAACTACAAACTGTCGAAAATGACAGTTTAAAATTCATTGATGTGAAGCCATTCTCCACTTCTCTCTCCCGAAGTCGCAACCGCAAGTTGCCGTTCTTCACTGTCTCCTTAAGTCCCAACAGCAAAGTCGATGCACTTAGGAATATTAAAGTTATTTTCCACCAAACAATAATTTGGGAAAAAATACGGAAGGCTGACCGTGTGTTGCAGTGCATGCGGTGCCAACGATTCGGCCACGTTGCATCTAACTGTTGTATGGAATTTAGATGTGTAAAGTGCCAAAACAATCATACCGTAGGAGAATGCCCCTTAGGTAAAGAACAGGTTCAGGATAGCAGCAAACTATCTTGCGTCCTGTGCAAAAATACAGGTCACCCGGCCAACTTTAGAGGTTGTCCGAAATTCCAACAACTAAAAGCCAAGTTGGAATTTAAAAAAAAACAACTTGAAGAAGAGAAACGAATGAAGATTCGTTCTTATAATAACTTCGTTGCACCTAGTGTATCATTCGTTCAAATTGCCGGTAGTCCATTAAACTCAAACTTCGCGGCACAGGGAAGTAATATCACAAAACCTTCCGCACCTAGCATATCATTTTCTCAAATGGCTAGTAATCCAATTAATACAACGGCGGCGGAACTTTCACGCAACGTCATAAAAGCGCCCGCTCCAGAGGCAAATTCAGATATAAGAGCAATCCTGTTAGCCATACAAGGACAGATTGCTGGATTTGAAAAAAAACTGACTGAACAAGCGGCCCGAACAGATATTATTTATTCGTCCTTGTTCTCAGACAACCCAATATACCACAATGAACTATCCAACTAATTTAACACTAAAAATTATTGCTGTGAATGTGAATTCACTAATCCACGTGGCAAGAAGGGATAATCTAGGTAACCTGCTTGAAGCCGAATGCCCCGATGTGCTTCTAGCTAGCGAAACCAAGCTAAACCAGAGGCACAAATTGGGCTACAAAAACTATAAAGTCATTAGACGAGATCGTCCACACGCCACACAAGGGGGTGGAGTTGCTATCTTAATTAAGAAAGGCCTTCACCACAAGGCCGTTTACAGCACAGCTGTACACAAATTTCAGCTGCTGGAAGCTTGCATTATAGATATACCTTTGAAAAGTCAAAGGCATCTATACGTGGTATCCGTGTATGCACCTGAAGCTCCTCAGTGTTCGCAATTTATCAGCGAAATGGATATCCTTTTTCGTAATCTCAAGTTAGACTCGGAAAACAATTATTTTGTTCTGGCGGGAGATTTCAACTCCAAACACAGTGCTTGGGGTGATATCACGCCGAACACAAGAGGTAATGTACTGTTCAACTGGTGGCAAACAAATGCAACAGAATATAAACTAGAATTGTACGCTACAAGTACACCATCTTATCCAAGAGGAAACTCCTTTTTGGACTTACTTATGATTGACGACAGACTACAATTATTAGGCACGGACCTAAATACTCGAAATTGCCTTCGCACAATCGGGTATGATAGTGACCATTACGGCCTCGGCGCCGTTTTACATGTTCCAAACGAACATGCAATACTTGAGCAGTACGACCAGATACATTCGTTCGTTTTCCGAAAAGCACACTGGTCGCGCTTTGATCGCATAATAAAAAGAGAACTATGCTCTAATGGCATCGACCCTCCAACTAATAGGAACCTTCGAAATGAGGAAATGGATCATTATCTCTCAACGATGGACAACATTGTCATCAAAACAATGCACCGTTCCATTCCAAAAGCGGCGCACATGGAGGAGAATTTTAATAGATATAGAAACTCAACTATTGACGCCCTCTATAGACAAAAAAGCGCTCTGCTCTCCCAGCTCAAACTGCTCTACAGACAGTTCAGCGATCCTTATAGCCAAGAAATAAAGACAATTAAGTCATTGATTAAAAACGTTCAAAAGCTGATCCGTGACAACTACAGATCAGTAATTAATGAAGAATGGAAACGTAAAATTCTCTCCATTAAAACCAGTGGTGGGAATATGTTTCCGCAAATAAATAAAGTATTTAGAAGAATAGATCATAATGACATTCCCTGCCTTCGAGTCCCGAAGACTCCCGAGAATTGTCAAATATTGCTGAACGCAGGACTCACCCCGGAACACATCAACTCCAACGAAGAACTAATAGTAGTCGAGGATCCGCAAGAGAAAGCGAACTCCATTGGCACCTGTTTCGAGGCAGTACACAAAGTGAATGAATCCATTCATTCTAACCTCGATATCGAAAACAGAGCTATCCAAAACCATATTTCGCTGCACAATGAACGGCAAAGTTGGCATTCCGAAAACAAAAGTTTCACCATCTTCAGTGAAAACAATAGAGCGGATGCGCCGCTTAGAAATTTGCACACAAATATATTTGTGAATAAGAATGAACTCATGGACATCCTTAGATCCATTAAAAACAAGAAATCCTCTGGAACAGATGGTATTCCGAATACAGTTCTTAAACATCTGCCTCCGGAAGCGGTGAAAATTTACACTACCTTGTTCAATAACGCTCTAAATAATGCATACTTTCCAAGACGTTGGAAAATAGCAGTAGTCCATCCCATCCCCAAAAAGGGCAAGGACAGGAGCAATCCCGCTAACCTTCGCTCGATTAGTCTGCTTCCAAATATTAGCAAAATATTCGAGAAAATCATAAATAGGGCATTGATAAACTGGTGTGATGAAAACGACATCATTCCGAACAACCAGTTTGGCTTTAGAGCGGGGCACGACACAGTTCATGCAGCTACAAAACTTGTTTCCGATATACAGTGGAACAAGGCAAAACGACAATGCACAGGCGTATGTTTGGTTGACTTTGAAAAGGCCTTCCATACCGTATGGTTAGAAGGACTTGTATATAAGCTGTCAAATCTAGGTTTGCCCGAATATCTGTTATACATCATTTACGATATGATAATGGATAAGCAATTTGTGGTAAAATGTGGGGACAAAATCTCCAATAAAACTTTCCATATTAAAAATGGCTTACAGCAGGGAGCCGTGAATTCTCCCATTCTCTTCAATATTTATACTAGTGATCTAGTTGGGTCTCTTAATCATGCTATTGCATATGCCGACGATATTGTAGTGTACAGATCAGAAAAAAATATCGATGCCGTTAACAGACTTCTTCAAGAAGACTTCAATAAAATCAAACGCTTTTGTGACGATTGGAAATTGAAAATTAACTTCCAAAAAACAGAAACCATCCTTTTCAGAACACCTCTTTCTACAGCTTCAAGAGATACAAGGCATAATTGGAAAAACTTTTCCATTGTAGGAAGCAATAATCTTCCGCTGCAAATGAAAACTGTTGTCAGGTACCTTGGTATCTGGATGGACCAATACCTATACTTTGATAAGCACATAGCAGCTGCCCTCTCCGCAGCTAAAAGTGCATATGCAATGACAAGAAGTCTGTTTCGAAATAGTCTCCTAGATCACAAAGTTAAAATAATTTCCTATTCAGCATTTATTCGTCCAATATTAGTGTATGGTTGCCCGGTATGGTTCAACGTTTCCCCATCCTACATGGAAAAGTTTCGCATGTTCGAGAGGCAGTGCTTGCGTTCCTGCCTCGGGTTACATAGAACACCTGAGTCTCAATACAGGAAATTCTATCCTAATAAGACACTGTATGACAAATCAGGACTGAATAGGATAGACAATTTCATTATCAAAATTATTCGTGGTCACACTGCAAGGGTAATATGCAGCGAAAATAATCTTATCTCGGGAGCATACTACCCCAATGACATATACCTGGAGAATACATTCCAAAATGGGTTTATCCCACCAGAAGCGTTCCCTCTATTGGATAGAAAAGGTCTTATCCAAAACATGTGCACGTAGCACAATCGCCCGTCTACTAATGATCTACTTGCATGATAAATCAACGGAATTACGGATCCATCCTTTATAAGCCCATTCATGTCCAAATCAAGGAACGCCTCTGATGGAAAAAAGTCGTTGCGACGCACGTTCTAATAATACAGAGTATTTGGATAATAATCCCCGAAAATTAGGTCATTGGACGAGCTTATTGCTCCCGCAATATGTCCTCTAATTAATTTAATCATAAAATTATCCATCCTCTTTATGTAGGCTTAATTATATAAAGTCTCATTTGAATAGTACTTTTTATAGTCCGATTCCGGTGTTTGATAGATTAACGAGATAACTTCTGAGACACTTCCTTTCGATCACCCGAATTTTTTCCATCAAATTTCGACCTATGTTAAACCATATCGGACAACCATATTTGAGCATTGGCCCGATTAGCGTCATGTAGCATATAACTTTTACCCTGCTGTCAAGTTGGCTACTGTGAAATAGCCTCACCGTCATAGCAAATACTTTCCTACCTTTGGCCAAAGCAGCCTCTACATGCCTGTTGAAATACAGATATTGATGTAGCCAGATGCCAAGCTATTTAACTACACTCTTGGTTTCCAGTTTGCATCCATGCGGTCCCACTATAACTGACTTTCGTCAGTTTTTTCTTGTGTCGTTCGTGGCTTTATATAATGGGATTCTAAATAGGATGGCCTCACATTTCTGGAAGTTGATCTTAAGTTTCCAGTCGACGCAATATGGCTGCACTTTTTTTGAAGTCGCGCTGAAATAAACTATTTATGATCTCAACTTTCGGAGCTGTTCTGTAAATTATGAGATCGTCTCCGTACCCAATAGCCTGTGGGAGTGCATCTAATAAGTCGCTAATGTAAATGTTAAAAAGAATCGGAGAGAGTACCGCGCCCTGTTGCAAGCCATTCTTGATATTATACGTTTTATTAGAGGTCACATTACCATTTTTGACCACGAACCTCCTGTCCTTTAACATATCGTAAAGTACATATAGTAAAAGCGTATATAGGCCTTGTCTGACTAGTTTGTAATATAACCCTTCGATCCAGACGGTATCATAGGCTCTTTGCACGTCGTTCAGACATGCACCTATTTTTACAGTTATTCCACAGTGTGTCGGCGACTAGTTTAGCTGTAGCATGTGTGGTTTCATGACCCATCTTAAAGCCAAACCGGTTATTTGGAATAATGTTGTCGTCTACCCATTTTAGCAGAGCTTTGTTAATAGTCTTTTCAAATACTTTACTGTTGCTTGGGAGTAAACTTATCGAACGCATGTTCATTGGGTTTGTACAGTCTTTGCCCTTTTTGGGATGGGCTGTATGCTTGCCGTTTTTCAACGCGCGAGTTATGTCGGAGTCAGCGACTGCCAATACAACGATCCCCGACGTATTCTTAAGAAGCGATTTCCGACCAGCAAGCAAACTGTAACGTAGTCTTGCGTAACTAGAATGGTGCTTTCCCAGGCACTGAACTTGACACGCCGTGAGGTGCAATGTTCTCCCACCGTATCAAGGTCAGTGTAGGTAACGGCATTTTTCAGTTTTGGATTTCGGACTTAGAGGTAGTTCGTTTTAAAACTCGGAAGTGCGAAGATCATAGATTTGAAAATCAAAGTTTAGATAAAAAGATAAAAGTTGTTGAAAGAACACAGAATAGTAAAAGTTTGTATAGAATAAGTTAAATAAAGGAAAGAAAAGAAAAAAGAAAATATAAGTTTTATAATTATTTTTAAAAATGCTACTAGCTGAAGACTCCACTAAACTCGTGGGAAAGTCTGCATTATTCAAGACGTTGTTAAACAGGACCGTGTATATATCTATTGCCATTGGGGGCAGGCTATTCAGTACGATGTTAGGTACTCCATCTATTTATTCCCACTGACTTTTTGCTTCTCAATGAGTCGAAGATACTCTGGATTCCTTCCCTCGAAATTAAAAAGCCCCACCATTGGCATTAATGTCAATTGACAGATTATCGTCACTGAATTCGGTAAAACCCGGGTTCTCCGATTGCCAAAGTGAAATTTCATTTCGGAGGTGCAGGTGATTCAGTAGAGCTCTGTCTTCCAAGTCTTGATTTCTGAAAGACAGCTCCCACAGCGTTCGACTTTTCCAAAGGATCCTTGATCACTATTGAGGATAGCGTTCTCTGTATCTATGCCAATGTTGATTAACAGCTGTTTGTTTATATCAATACGTGGAATTTGGAGACAATGAATCTCGTTTTGACTATTTCTCCAGATTATTTTGTTTATTTGTTATATATTCGAGTTATTAATTTTTATAGCTCGAATTCTGTTGTTCCAATACAATTTGTTGCTAGTCTATAGTTAGCTTTAAGTAATTGTTGGAGGTTTCTTAATCGGGATTTCAGTGATATTATCTCCTGGTCTTGTCTGTCTGTAAACTGTCTGTGTAATTGTTTTAATTTTGATAGCAGTCTGCTCTTTTTCTTGTTGAGCGCGTTTAATGTTGCGTTTCTGTACATGTTTATGTGATCTGTAACGGTTGTTTTGGGAATTGTTTTGTCCATTGTTCGTTTCACGGTTTCGTCCATTTGTTGAATGTATTCGTCGATTTCGTCATTTGTCAGGTTTCGGTTTATTGGCAGATTAAAGTCGTTCGAACGAAGTTCTCTTGTTAATGATGTGGTGAACCGTGGCCAGCGCATTGCCCCGTAGTTGTAGGGTTGCGGGATCACGAATTCCTCCAGATCTGCGAGATCGCTTTGAAGCTTTATTACTGCCGCGAATGCACACTGGTCACTATCGTATTCAATTGTTCGTAAAGAAGAAGAAATTGTTGTTTCTGTTTCGTCTGTGGGTGTTAAGTAGTCTTAGTCGTGAGTCAATAACCAAGATTTCTAAGAACGATCTACCTCTAGGTAACGACGGATTTCCCGTAGCTAGTAGGTCAGTTTTATATTCTACATGATACAGATCTAACCAGCCAGCCAATTGATTTCCTCTGGTATTAGATATATAATTACCCCGAGTTTTTATATTTGGCGTTTATATCTCCACCTAGAATAAAGTCGTTTTTGTGCATGTGCAGTAAGCATCAAAAGAGTGTCTCGAGCTATGTTATAAAGAGGTTATGTTGGTGCTCCTCAGCTGCATAGACTACAATCACATACATGCCCCTTCCTGGCTGAAGGAGTATGCGTACGATGCAGGCTTCCAGCACCCGGAACCTGCGAACTTCTCCACTATATATAACTTTATGATTGATTCCTTTTCTAATAAAGATTGCGACAACCTCTCCTTGAGAGGAGTTAGGTCGATGTTTTCGTTGAATATCGTAGTTTTTATGGTCTATCTTATGTCCCTGGATTAACTCTGTTCCCCCCGCCAGAAGTATATCAGAGTTTTCATCTTGCAACAGATTGAAAAGCGTGGCTCTTCTCTCAGTTCTTATATGTGAATTTACATTCACGGCAAGAGATTTGATTCAGGTTCTGGTTAGAGGGTTTATACTGCGTCGGTTTGTTGCGTTAAGCAAGGATAGTGAAGACGGTGATTTGAACATACGATGAAGCGAGTAAAAAGCCAAGTATTGAAGTAGGAGGCTACTGCCGCGTGTACGAATTCGAATTCTAAACTCAAGTACACTCAACTGATGTGGAATTGCTATGTTATTGCTTGACATACGGCTGATTCATTATTTTTATTCGATTTTCTTTCGGTGTCCTTCACTATTTGCTTGTATATTGTGTGTGTATCTGTTAGAAATGCCACACTACTCCCTCTTCAGTAACTTTGTTACCATCAACTTCATGTGCGAACGACGGAGCGACAGACGAGCGAGCGAGAGAACGTCGGAGCAGGCGAGTTTTCTGGTGCTCTATGCGGAAGCCGTGATCAAGTAGTAAAGTCCTGTTCCCCTATGGGAGTGTTAGGTTCTGTAGGGGTTTAGTTTCAGGAAGTGAGTCTCCTTATTCTGAAAAGGATGTGGGATCTCTTAAATAGACCGCTCCTGAAAAAACCGTCCTACAAAGGGGTCGTCGCCGTGCTTCCTCAAACCTTGAGGGGAGAGCAACGTCCTTAGTTTGGCCCTGCCGCGTTTTCTTCTTTCACGGTCCTCGTCTCCGCAGGTTTCCGCGGGGGCAGGTGATACTCCTAATCTGCAAATTGTATCTTTGTGGGGCTACCACAGCTCTACTCACCAGTTGTCAGCTCAACAAATCTATTAAAAAGTCTCGCTTTTTTTAGATGTCCTCCTTGTCCCGTTGTTAGATAAATGAAAAGGCTAATTTTTTCCTTTTGATTTATACCAGTGTTTATTTCATTTATAAAGGGTTCTCCTGGGCACCTCCTTCAGGGACACTGCTCGATATTCTGCTGCAGCCCGGAGATCTTTTTTTTTTTTTAACATACTGTGTTTATTTGACCAATAATCAATGTTTACATTAAGTACTACAGCTAACTTATAATTCTAGTGATACAATTGTTTGCATGCATACATTACACATTTTTCAAACATAACTGAATGTGTGAATAACTATTCGAGTATTATAGGTTTTAATATTAACAGTTTTCCTGGAAAAGGTCAGAAAACCAGGATTTTTATTTTTTAATTTAATCTAATCTAATACTTAACTTAACTCTAACTTATTCTAGCTTAACCTAGTTTATATTATAATAAGTTAAATATGTAATGTGAATTGGGGAATATTAGGGATTGATGGTTAAGGAAGTAGGTTGGCGTGGGATATGGTCAGTTAGTGTTCTCGGGTGCGGTAACACTTTCCGGTTGTTCGTTAAAACGCAGAATGTTGGAGAATGGTTGTATGTTACAGTATTTGAACTGATTGGGTGCCAGCTCGGTGTTATGGTACACTACTTCGTTGGAGTCATTAACCAATCTTCCAGAGATGAAGAGACTTCTGGTGTGGAGACAATTCAGATAGTGAGCCCTGTTATCTAGAGGAGTTGGGAGTAGTGAAGTTATTATGGGGTTGGGATTATTTAGGAGGTTTTCAATAAATTTGATAGACAGCTCTAGGAATCGTCTATCGAGACGGTCAATATTAGCGGCATTGTATAGCAAGCTGTTATTGTAATACTTGTAAGAGTTGGATTGTCGGTTGATGCCAGAGACCAGCATGAAGCATTTCCTTTCGAAAGTGCGTAGCTTCTCTATTTGGGCTGGTGTTATATGATACCATAGTGGACACGCATATGTGAGTGTGGGTCTGATTATTTGTTTATAGATGAGTAGTTTGACTTTGTGATAAAGACCGTTGGGTTTCCACATCACTCTTCTACAGAGATTCGGTTGTATTGTGGCTTTACGTAAAGTATTTTTAATGTGGGTGGAGAATGAAAGGTCATTGAAAAAGGATATTCCCAGATATTTTAAAGTTTTAGAAGGTTTTATCAGGGTGTTAATTAGTTTGAGTCTAATTTTGTTGTGGGTGTGCCTTGTGTTGTTTGTGCAGTGCTCATTTTTACCCTTAAACACTATATGCTGGGTTTTATCAGGATTTAGGCGAATTTTCCATTTATTGAAGTATGTTGATAGTGTAGTATTCCAGAATACTACTGTCCTTATAATTATTGAATCTCATTATTTATCTAACACATCATTAAAACATTCTCAATTTTTCTAGTGTTAAACACTTTTTGAAATTTAATTATTGTAACCTTTGATGCAAAATTAATTTTGAAAACCTATTATTTTGAAAACCAATTGTAATTGAACGAAAACCCAAGTCCTTAATTAAACTATAGTTACAAAGAAAATTATTCTCTTCAAGGATAATTTTCTTTCTCGAAGAAGGGTGGGATGTAGTATTCCAGAATACTACTGTCCTTATAATTATTAAATCTCATTATTTATCTAACACATCCTTAAAACATTCTCTTAACATTCTCACTTAATATATATCCTTAATAAACATCCACAATATTCTATATCAAGTCAGTTTCAGTACACTTCATACATGCCCCTTTTTTCATAACATGCCCCCTTTTTCATTCGAAACATAGCTCTTTGATTTTCGTTCAAAGTTTGTTCAAAATTTAAAGTCACCGTAAATTAAGTGATACTTTGATAAAATGGATTTTTGTTCAAATTATAATTTACAGTAGATTAGAACACAATGTTCTATAAGAAGAGGGAAAAATTCATTGTAAAGTTAGTTATTCCATTTTTTGATATACACATACACTTCGCATTCATTGCACAATCACAATCGACTTCACAATCATTCACAATTCCCTACAATTCGTGAGAATCAAAAAGACAAAAATCGTTTTTCCTGAAACAATTTGCCAGTTTCTTTTCTCAGGAAAACAGTATACTTTTAAATTAAATAAATTAGTAATTGTTTTGCAGTGAGCTATTAAAAAAAAAAAAATTGTGTTTAACAAAAAAAAAACTTGTGAGTGTGAACGAGCAACCGGGCGCTTGGTTTGGACATTTTCAATTTAATTTATATTTCTTTACATTTATATTTTATTATTTATCTTATTATCTTTAGGTTCGAATATTCTTAATTTACTTTTATATTTTCTAAATTTATATTTTACTATTTTTTGTTTGTTTTAGGTTGATTAGGTCTGTTTGTTTCCCTTCTTGGTTTTTGTTTGTTCCTCTTTTCTTTTCCTTGCGCCCCACGCGTTTCTTGTTTCTTTTTCGTGCCTGATGTTTGCGTACCCGCAATAGATGGACACCTGTTCTTCTCGTGGTGTGGGCCATCAGCCCGATCAGGGCATGATGGCTCTCATAAAGAGATTAAGGGACGACCTCGAGGCTCTCAAGGCAGAGAACGCTGCCTTGAAAGATAAATTGTCGCGTCTGGAAGCCGCACCACCCGCATCCCCATCCAGAGCCAGTTCGATGGCTTCCGATTCGGAATCGGAGCTCGAGCCCGAGTTGGAGAGCGTCACTGAGAGCTCTGACGACTCAATGGACGACGGTGAATCGCGCACCCCCACCCCAAACTCATCTAGGGCCCCTAAGCGGAAAACACCACTTCCAATACTAAACTACGAAGGAGGACCCTCCAATAAACGTATGGCCACCGGCTGCCCCCCAAAACCACCCCTGCCATCATCATCAGCTGTCCCCAAACAGTTGTCGAACCCCGCGATAACTCCAACTCATGTGAAGGTCGTACCTCCGCAGGAGCCTTGCCCACCGATTATTAACCCAATACCAAAGGCTGCTTGTGTTCCCAACACTGTTCAGCCAGAGGTCGGGGACCGCCCACCTGTTTCTAAGAAGAAACAGCAACCCGGGGTCTTTGCACGAGACCTCAATTTAAAAAATTTCGTCGGTGACATGAACCGGCTAGGGATTTCTAACTTCAAGGCACAGACCTTAAGCCCATCCCTAAACAAAATCATAGCCTACGATAGGGAAACCTATCGCACGGTTAACGACAACCTCAAGGCCAAGGAGGTGAATTATTACACCTTCACTCCGGCCGACGAAAAGTCGAGGACAATCCTCTTAAAACGAGTCGCTGCCTCTTGGGAAAAGGACGACATCGTAACTGCTCTTGAGGCAACATTTCCTAATGTCAAATTCATTGACGTCAAAAATTCTCTCCCCCACAGCGGTTTGTGAACATCAGACCGCAAAGATACACCAAGCTGAACATATGGCAGCTTCTCCTTGCCCCAGGAACCGACATAGATTCCATAATACGGACAAAGTCGCTTCCAACTTTGCATCAGCAAGTTGTCTTCGAGGTATTTCATAACAGAGAAATACCTCAATGCAGACGTTGCCAACGTTTCGGGCATGTCTCCCGAAACTGCAACATGAGTCGCCGTTGCGTTCGTTGCGGAAAATCCCACGATATTGGCAAGTGCGAACTACCGCTAGCGAAATACGATCCCGCAACAAATGTGCAGGATGAAATAACACTGCCAACTTGCTGCAACTGCGGCAACAAAGGGCATCCGGCTAGTTATAGAAATTGTCCTAAATATGAGGAAATTAAACAAAGATCCAAGGAGACTCGAGCTAAGCAAACAGCCAAGTCAGACTTCGGAAAACAGGGCACACAAAACCTCATCCAAAATGGATTCACATTTGCCGACATGCTTAGGGGTCAGCAGGCAAGGAATACAAAAACTCTTTCAACTCCTCCCCCTCAAAAACATATTCAAGTCCCTAAGCGAGCCCCGGTAAAGGCCAACACGACGCCTCAAATTCAAGCGGTGGTGCAAAAGCCTCCGAGGGGGCAATCTTCAATGCTCGAGAAACTACTTAGTTTCTCCCGCCTAATTGAGGATATCCGACCCCGATATGAGAAACTATCAACCGAGGCAGAGGGAGGCACTCCTTTTCACTGCATATGCAAGACATACCCTCCACAATGGATTCCAAAATTAAAGTTATCCTCTTAAATGTCAACTCCCTTGTCTCGCATTCCAAGCGTATGATAGTCTCTGACTTCATAAAGGAAAACCGGGCGGACGTGGTACTTGTAACCGAAACTAGGTTGCACCCATGTCACCGTCCCGTATTCCCAAACTTCTCCATGATTCGAAGAGATCGAACCCTCACTGGCGGTCCCACCATCAACGGAGGTGGAACTTGTATACTGGTTAATAGCGGACTTCGCCATGAAGCTATAGACCTCCCACACCTAGAGTCCATAGAGGTGTCTGGAGTTGAACTGCATCTGGCTAGTAATGGTAGAGTGAATATATACTCCGTATACCACTCGCATAAAACCAATAATGGCCCCATTAATCCCGAAGATATCGGCAAACTAATAAGAACCTCAGGGCATACACCCTTCATCATAGGCGGCGATTTTAACTCCAGACATCCCCACAGGAACATCTCTGTCTCTTGCCCAAATGGCACAAAACTGTACCAATGGTACACCGAAACATGTATGCCCTCAACTTCGAAATAGTCACACCCACGGTTGGTACTCGACGTAACTCAATTCTGGACATATTTATTGTGTCCAAAGACCTACTTCCACAAATCACTCCTCCTCAAGTTTCAGCGGGTGTATCTGACCACAACACTGTGACCACATTCATTCGCGGCTATCGAGCATCTCGGGCTCATATCAGATACATACCCGATTATGGGCGGACAAATTGGGACAACTTCAATATTACATTGAACGATAAACTCCACCAATTCTCTCTTCCCACTGACAGGACCCTAACGACGGTTGAGATAAACAATGCTGCAAAACGACTTCACGAGATTCTAGTTGAAACTTCGGAGACTCATGTCCCGAAGTACAAACTTGAAAAGACCTATCAGATCGCCCAGGACGACATCACTCTTCGTCTCATCCGGGAGCGTAAAAAGCTCTGCAGAATGAGATATCGTCACCGCTTTACGCAAAGGGAGCCATTATTGCGATCCATTATTCACAATATTGGTACACTGATAAAACAGAGAATCCAAAACAATCGTACCCGACAATTGGAAGACAAACTGAAGGGTATTCAGATGGACCAGAACGTTTATAAAAATGTTAAAAAGATGTGTGGCACCTCCCGTATCACTGGGCCAATTATGCACAATGGTGTTGTTGTCAATAACGGCACCAATAAAGCAAATATCGTCGGAGAGACCTTCGAAAACAATCACAAACTTACTCTCCAAGATGGCGACCCGGATACTAATGCGATCATTAGTTCAGAAGTCCACAGTAAGTTGGACAACTTCAACGAGCCAATTGTTGTCTTTAACCCAACTAACAGTGCATACTTCGATGACACACGTGATAATGGTCACGGTTTCATCACACCAAATACCCTACAGAGCCTGGTTAAATCTCTACACCCTAAGAAGTCACCCGGTATCGACATCATGTCATACCACTCGTTGCGAAGGCTTTCTGCCTTATTCTTTATAAAGCTCTCCATTCTGTTCAACCATGCCTACAACATGGGGTTCTTTCCCCAAGCTTGGAGGCACGCTATTATTTGTCCAATAGCAAAAGTTGGGAAACCAAGCTTCCGCCATATCACGCTTCTCACTTGCATCAGCAAAATATATGAAAAATTCATATACGAGAAGCTAAATAACTTTGTCAGTGCCAGGCACCTAATACCTGATTTCCAATTCGGATTTCGAAGAGCGCACAGCACCACTATGGCTCTCAATTTATTTCAAAAAGTTGTTGGAAGGACTGGACTTACTGATAGGGACTATAACCGTGGTTTTCCAGTTATCTGGGAAATGTGATTCGTTAATTATGTGGTTGAGAAGAACGAGAATAGAAACTAGATTTGACGGGAGAAGTCTTTTGTAAAGAAG
This sequence comes from Microdon myrmicae, assembly GCA_963931805.1. Taxonomy (NCBI): domain Eukaryota; kingdom Metazoa; phylum Arthropoda; class Insecta; order Diptera; family Syrphidae; genus Microdon; species Microdon myrmicae. The sequence goes on along the minus strand of OZ007501.1, from coordinate 35,172,184 downwards.
GTTTGGAATCCCATCTAAACCCGTCGTCTTCTTGTTGTTGCGTGATGTTATAAATTCAGATAATTCGCCTGCTGTTAGGAAGGTCGCATTATTGACCCGTTAGTCTGTTGATATTTTTGAATAAATCACGATTGGGTTTAATATTTTTAAGTATAAACGTGTAACCCTGGTCGGCAAATTGTTTTAGTTGTCGATTTATCAGGATAATCAAGAGTTGGATTTGATTTTTAATAAAAGGGGAGTATTCGAAGGATACTGTAGGGAGGTTAGGTGAGTAGACGTCTACGGATTTAAGGAAAAAATCTATTGTTGATTTAGTAGTATTGGAGATATGTGTTGGCTGTAATGGCCAGTCCGCATAGATATATGGATGGAGTTGAAGGAGTGCTAGAAGTTGGCAACCGTATTTATTGCACTTAGTGTCGTTAAATGAAGTATGCCGAGCATTCCAGTCTCCTCCTATCATGAAAGGTGCAGGTAGAGACTGTTGGATTATCTCAGTGATGTCGGAACTAGGGAAGTTTGGTTCCCGAGAAGGTGAATGTATACGGACGACAGTACAAGCACTTTGTTGCTTTTGCCAAAGATTTTAATTGCCGTGTATTCAATATTATTTATATTAGTGAACCTTATTTCGGAAAATTGGAAATTCTTGTGTATTAGAATTCCAGTACCTCCACGAGGTCCAGTGGTTCGTGGATTAGAAACAAGTGTATGATTACGGATAAATACTCGGGAGTTTGGTTTAAGCCAAGTTTCTGAGAGGAGGAGGATATCTGGAGAAAACTTGTCAACGAACAATCGGAAGTGTTGTCTGCGAATATTGGAATATATGGACTCCGCGTTGAGGGAAATTATGGTTAAATTAGTCATTAAGGGAGAGGATATGTGAAGTTATAAGAGATAAAATCTGACCTTTTTTTTTCTATTTCTGAGCTGTGCCTCAACGTGGGCAGCATCTTCTGTAAGCTACTTATGTATCCTGTGATGTCCAGATTAAGATCGTTACTGTTGGATTGGTGATTTCTTGTCAAGTTAAGGGAATTATTGACAACCTTAGCGTATGAAATTCCTGGACTTGTAGGATTTATTGATTGAGGTGATGTTGTTTTGGTTGGCGAAGGTTTGCTCGTTGCCATGGGTGTTGTTCGCCTTTCTAGAACCCTCAGCTTATGAGGACTTTGCGAGAAGTTGACAGGGTGGGGTCCTCCACAGTTACAGCATGTCACTGTGATTTTCTTCGTTGTAATGGATCCATCGGGGTTTGTTGTTTGGATTGTTCCTGGTTCCATCCCAGGCGGGCTGACCTTACATTCTCCGGGTTGATGTTGCTCTGCACACTTTACGCATCGTACGCTTAGATGACATGCGGCCGCCAAGTGTCCTGAACCTTGGCATCTTTTGCAATGAAGGACGTTTTGTTTATGTGGTTCCTCAATCGCAATTTTATACGTGAATAGATATTTTATTTGGTTGATCCGGGTGACATCAGTTGGAGGAATTTGTATGATACGTAAATGCAGAGTCTTGTTAGTTCGCATGTATGGTGTTTGGTAGTAGTCCAACCTGTTTATTTTCAGTTCCGGACAAATCCTGAATATTTCTGCTGCAAGTTCCTCATTAGTCCATGCTGGATCAATATGCCTTAAGATGAAAGTCGCTGGTTTCAACTGTCCATGTTGAAAAGTGAAAAATTCAATCTTATGTTGCGCAAGTTTTTCTACCGCCTTGTTGTGATCCGTTAAAGTTGTTGTTGTGATGAAAGTCGAAGCTTCTCTTGTGTTTGTGGCGAAAATGTGGTGGCCTAAGGTACTTTCGAGCATTCTAATTAGTTCTTTGATGTTTGTTATATTTTTAATATAGATGGGTGGTGGTCTTGTATTTTTGGCTTGTATGTTATGCATTTGGTTCCCGGCTGGCTTCTTTTGTTGGGGAGATGGTGTTCCGGGGGACGATAATTGTTGGTTTGGAGATGATGTGGCTAGTCCGGGGTGTTGAGCAGGCGTTTCTTCCATGCAGACGTCATGTCTGATTTTATTTGTTGTTTTTAGGGAGCGAATTTCCTCGTGGAGTTGTTTCATCTGGAGTCGAAGTGTATTGATATAATCCACGGCTTCCAGATATTTTTTTTTGTTAGTCCATAGCTTGTGTCTCCATGGTTGTTGGTTTCTTTGTTGCGCTCAGTAAATCGTCGGTGGCTCTTCTTTTACGCACTATGATGAATTGGTTGTCATCACTGGGGCCGTCGCCCAGCATGCGTTACTGTTAGTGTTTCACAAACACGAGTTTCAGCTATGCTATGAGCGAACGTCTGTTCGCTCTGAAGTACTCGATAAGAATGGTGCCCGGAGATCACTTTACTATGCCTTTATAAAGGAAAACAAAACGAGATTTGTATCCCGAAAATACACATTTTCATACAACAATCTCGATTTTTGGGTATCCTGAGTGAGATGCTCAGTGTTTACTTTACATCCGAACCGAGTATTTATACCGTGGAGGTTTCTGCGCCACTGGGAAACTCAGATCACTGCTCGGTATCTGTCGCGCAGGCACTTGCATATCAAGCGATTAACCGGCCTAGGCAGCTTCGCCATGTATGGAAGTATGGGGCCGCTAACTGGGACGATTTGCGAGATTTCTTCGCATCCTTTCCATGGTCCGAGATGTGCTTCGGCGACTCCGATGTTAACGGTTGCGCGGAGTCGGTATCAGAGAGCTTCTGGGGATGGAGATGTATATTCCACATTCCATCAAACGAAGTCCGTCTGATAAACCTTGGTTTGACAAAAAATGCGAGCGGATTACAGTGGCAAAAAATAGAGCTTTTAAGCAATGGCGCTCCAATCCGACCGATGTTGACAGAGCGAATTTTGTTAGAATCAGAAACGCGTGCAACCAGGCGATTGATACCGCGAAGAAAGCTCACAACGACAGGGTGATCAATAAGCTCCTTCGGTGCCCAACTGGCTCGCGCTCCTTCTGGTCAATGGCAAAAGCTGTCAGTGGTAACTTTGCATCCTCTTCTTTCCCTCCGTTGGTGACAGACAGCGGGGCGTTAGTCACGAATCCAAAGGATAAAGCTAATGTGTTCGCGAATTTATTTTCGGCGAATTCAAACCTCGATCCAGGCCTTTTGGACCCACCTGTGATCTCGCCGGTACAGTCTTCCATGCGGGATGTGAGATTTCGTCCGCGCACTATTCAACGCATTCTACGTGAACTGGATTGTACGAAGGCAACCGGCCCGGACGGAATACCAGCAATAGTCTTTAAGAACTGTGCTCCAGAACTATCGCCGGTTCTTGGCAGACACTTCCGCTTATCTTATGCGCGGAGGACCTTTCCTGTCTGCTGGAAAATCGCTCGAGTTCAGCCAATCCCAAAGACCGGAAAAAAGTGTCTCCCACAAAATTACCGTCCGATAGCATTACTGTCTACTTTATCTAAGGTAATGGAAAAGGTCATCAATACAGAGTTGGTTAAGTATTTGGAGTGCAACGGACTTCTGAATGATCGTCAATACGGATTCCGTGGCAGGCGGTCCACAGGAGACCTTTTGACACTTAGAACCGATATATGGATGTCTGCGATTGAACGGCATGGTGAATCAAGGGCGGTCGCATTGGATATCTCCAAGGCTTTTGACCGCGTCTGACACGGAGCAGTGCTAAGCAAACTTCGTTCATATGAACTTTCCCAACAGCTTTGCGACTGGACGAGGGGCTTTCTTGAGAATCGATCGATCCGGGTTGTCGTCGACGGCGAGTGTTCGGATCTGTATCCTGTTAATTCGGGAGTGCCCCAAGGTTCTATTTTGGCTCCAACCTTGTTCTTGCTTCACATAAATGATTTGTTGGAGACAACGGATAACAAAGTGTTCAGTTTTGCGGATAATAGTACGCTTGTTTCCTCCTTTTCGAGCGATCGGCCGATTGGTGCATCAACGTCACACCAGCTGAGATGTAGACAGATTGACTCTCTGAATCGGGATTTGGATAAAGTCCTGCAGTGGGGAAGGGCCAATCCTGTCGACTTCAATACAACGAAGACACAATATACAACATTCACAAAGAAAAGTGGATCATCGGTTCTACAACTGATGATGAATGGCCGGGCCCTTGGGGCTGGGGAAAGTTTGAAATTGCTCGGCGTCACAGTCTGTGGGAATGTATCATGGCATAAACACGTGTCGAGTATCGCCCGGTCAGCCTCAGGAAAACTGAGTTATCTTTGTAGAGCCAAGAAATATTTTACTCCGGCCCAACTTCTTCTCTTTTATATAAATCCCAAATTAGACCCGCGGTCGAATATTGCTCTCATGTTTGGAGCTCGGCTCTTAAACATACCCTCGACCTACTTGAGAGCGTACAGAGACGAGCGATCTGCCTGATCGGGGACTCGGCGGTGACGTCGGGACTACAGTCGCTATCACATTGAAGGCGCGTAGCCGACCTCTGTCTGTTTTACAGATATTATCACGGCTACTGTTCTTCGGAGATTCGTGGTATTGTTCCACGCAATTCGGTTTATATGCGCTCCACAAGACAATCCGACGGATTGCACCCGTTTGCGGTTCATCTCCCGACGGCGCGAACATCCCTGCATCAGAACTCGTTCCGTTACAGAGCGAGGAAGCTGTGGAACTCCCTCCCCACGGGAGTGTTCCCGGAGCGTTACAACCTGCAACTGCTCAAAAAGAACTGCAACAGTTACTTGATGGCATCTCGGGGCGCCCACTCGGCGCTAAAGGTTCGCCTCTCCCAAGAGAAGTCCAATAAAAAAAAAAAAAAAAAAAAAAAAAAAAAAAAACACACAGAGATAAGAATTCAATTCCTTGAATTCTTACGAAACTATTTCGCAGATGTGTGAATGTATCTGGATTTTGGTTTTCTATTTGTTTTCCTTAACGGAAATTTTCAGATAGAGATAACGATCTCTGAATTTTGGTTTGATACCGTGGAGCAAATGTAGAACGATAAACGAATATTAGATTCGTTAATTGTGAATTTGATTTTAATTTAGGATTTTGGATTTAATTATGCCGTGGGGGCAAATTTTAGTCGATAAACGAATGTTTGATTCATGTTTGGGTTAATTCGGTTTTTGATAGGATTTTGGGCTTTGGAGTATTATTGCTGGGATTTGGATGTAGGAATGGGGGAAAAAGGTGGTAGGGCTTTTTGGAGCACTACAGGAGAATGTGTGTTCTGTGTATACATCACGTGGGGGTCACCAATTATGGCGTTTCGGACGATGTGAATTATGTGTGATTCGAACTGACGCTATGATTTAACAATTATCAAGGGAAGGTGGTGCTGGTGGTGTGGTGGACCGCTGCTGGGATTGTGGATTCCAAGGTTTTAGAAAGTGATAAAACCATTACCAAAGAGGTTACTCACCACAGTAGCACAGAGTAGCCGAAGAACTCACAAAAAAGCCAGCACTCATGAATAGGAAGAATGTTCTTTCCCATCAAGGCAACTTTTAGCCCATCCTCCATATCCACTATTGCTCCGTCAGATTACCATCTCTTTTTGGCCATGGACAATTATATGCGCGATCAGCAGTTCAAAGCTTGAGGAGGAGTTGAAAACGCGGTAGTACTGTTTTTTGAGTCCCGGGAAAAATATTTCTACAAAAAAGGCATCTACAAAATCGTAAATATATGGGAGAAGTTTGCAGAAGCAGGTGGTGCACACTTTACCGAATAAATGTTCAAACAACAACATTGGCTCAGACGCTTGAAAAATAATGATAATGAATGAATGTTTAAAATAAACAACACTTTGACACGCAGCAGTTTAAAGACGAAGAATTTGAGGCATTACTTAATGAAGACTCATGTCGGGCGTTTAATGAACTTACAGAATTATTATGAATTGACACACAATCGATTGGAAACGCCTGAACGTATAAGGGATGTCCTAAGGGCAAGCAAAACGGTCGGACGGGTGGGGGGGGGGGGGGGGGGGGGGGCAGTGTTAACTTATTCAAATAAGACACACCTTAATTCAATTCAAATCAGAGAGAACTTAATAAAAAAAACTGTTCGCAATAATATTCCCCTTCATAATATAGGATTCTTCCACCCATCTCATATGGACTCCCATTGACTTACCTTTCATTAGACGTCATCCACTCACAATAACATAGAATATATTAAACTACACTACAGTTTATCCATTATCTGCTGTAATCTAACCGTGACAAATCAATTTGCTTCACTGTGATCATATTTTTATCATCAGACTTTTGGAAACCCATAAATGCATCCAACAGGGTTACTCATTAGTTATGACGATTTTTAACACCGAACTCAATGAGGGTCTTGCCGAATGGTGCAATTTATTTTCCACAAAACGACGACCGTATTTCTGTGGAAATATTGTACACGAGATCTGCGCCCGCCGTGGATGTGTAAAAACAAAACACAAGTGTTAGGCGTTATTAAAAATTTATGACATAGTGTTGCCCCCAATTGTACTTTGGAAGGCAGGTAGCTGGATTTGCACATGATGTGGCCAAATACTGCTAAGAGTTAATTACATGCCAAGTAAGGGATTAGTGTATAAACTATATATGTTCCTGCATTACCATCTCATTATACGATTTTATGAAGTAGCTGTTAATCGTATGTTGCGCTGTACATATTTATATCCAGGTGCATTTTCTGCCAGGTACGTCACCTGGTATGTATGACCACAACTTATGTGCAAAGGGGGAACCAAGGTGGGACATCTACTCTATACACATGTGAATGGCTCCAATACCCAATTATGAAGTTCGGAAATGCGCTTCGATCCGCGATTTGGAATTATGATGTGCAGTAAAACTTCAAATGACGCTCCTGTGTTGGCATATTTCAATCTACGGATACACTTACAGGTGACGCAAAATTAAATTAATTGGAAGCATTGAAAGTCATTTCTAATATTGGAAGTGCCTATAAAAGGCACAATTCGGATTCATAGTGTGTACTTTATTTTAAATGTATGATTCTCAAACCATTATTTTAAATCAAGGAACCAATTTATAAGTCATAATCGAATCTGGCGGTCAAAAAACTTAGACGTTGCGTTAGTATTGGATGACACTTTTCCAACAAGCACACGTTTGGAAATACATATCCTTACAATCATCTAGCGAAAGAATACTGGATTTATTCTCCCCAAAACTAAAATTCGTTAGATCAAAAATCATTATCACGCACTTTTATTCATCTTACCTGGCGAACGTCCTTGAATCTCCATCCCTGACATTCAGACACCCGATTCTGACTAAATTGAATCCATTTTACTATGAAGAACTGGTTGATAAATCAATGAGATGATTTAATGAGCCTGACCTTGCAACAATAGTTACTTATATTCCAAGTTCAATACATTATCACTCTTCTCTAAAAAGTAATTAAATGAACGTTTTTGTGTTATTAACTTTATTATACATCTCGAAGAACGAGTTTCAATTCCGATCCAAATCCGAATGCAAATATTCGATAAAACTGCAGAGTGATATAAAGTTGCTGATAGTACATTCAATCAATGGCGATTTCTATGAAGTTCCGATCAAATTGCGAGATTAATTAAAATCAGGGTAAAATTCCTCTGCGAATTGGAAAATAATTGATTGAGGAATTCCGGCCAGAAAGAATAGTGAGGCATTCCATGGTTTCCTGAATTTGAATTGAAGTTCTCAATTTCGAATAACTCCTCGTTCGAACTGAAATAGTTATGGGAAACCCGTCAATTAGGCTGCGATGGGCAATCAAGTAACAGATGGAGGTACTTTTGGAATGCTGTGTTACGAATTTAACTTGATAGAGATTGGCTTTTATATGAAGCTGCAGAATACAGTAAAAACGAAGCAATCATTCAAATTTCAGGTTGCTGCTATTGGATGGATATCGGTTCGGTGAGAAGCAGTGGGTGGACAATTATATACCAATCATCAATCATCACACCAATCATCACCTATGTGATATTTTTTCTTAAATGCGTGAAACTCCTTCATTAATTCCTAATTTGACAAGAGTTCAATGAATCTTACGTTAAAAAGCAGGTGCATAACAAAGCCACATCTTGGTATCCACATCAACCGTCATTAAGTGGCTCAAAGTAATTTGTTACGTACAAAACCCCATCTATACATGCATACCGGGCCAAGCCGCATTCAATTTGAGATCATATACGAGGGTTGCCTCTTATGTTTCGGGATTTGGCAACCCTAGTGTTGCAATCCGGCAATTGACAGCTCTGTCGTAAAGTTGGACATTTTTGAGGTTATACGCACTCAGAACGTTTTGACATACGAGCGCTATTTATGTTGTTTACAGTAACTTAAAAGATTCATCTCGGCCCAAAAATGGAATTAAATCGTCAACATTTTCGTGCGATTAATTTTTAGAACTTTCGGCGTGGATTAACTCAGCAACAGTGCATGGATGAACTTAATTCAATTTTTGGCGATGAAGCTCCATCAAGGACCAGTGTTTATCGATGGTATGGTGAATTCAATCGTGGTCGTAGTTCACTCCAAGATGAATTTCGTGAAAGTCGTCCAAAATCAGTTGTTGTTCCGAAAACCATTGATGCTGTGCGCGAACTGATATTGGAAGATCGTCATGTGACCTATCGTCAGATTGAGACAACCTTAGGCGTTAGTGGGACCAGCATACATTCAATATTGCATAAACATTTGACTGTCAAAAAAATTTGTTCGCGTTGGATCCCACACAATTTGTCAATCGCCCAAAAAAAGGCTCGTGACAGTTGGTCGAAAGAAATGCTCAAAAAATACGGTCACGGTGGTTCGAAACACGTCTATGACATCGTGACAGGTGATGAATCGTGGATTTACGCGTATGAGCCCGAAAGTAAACAGCAGTCGACTGTCTGGGTGTTTCAAGATGAGCCAAATCCAACAAAAGTTGTTCGCGCACGAAGCACTTCCAAGCAAATGGTCGCCCTTTTTTTCGGAAAAACTGGACATGTCGCAACCGTACCACTAGAACAACGCAGAACAGTCAATTCTGAGTGGTACACAACCATTTGTTTGCCAGCTGTCTTCCAAAAAATCAGGAAAACCAACCGCCGAAGACGGATCACTCTTCACGACGACAATGCGAGCTCTCACACATCGGCTGCGACAACTGCATTTTTGAGCACCCAAAACATCGATTTGATGGGTCATCCGCTGTATAGTCCTGACTTGGCACCGAATGACTTGTTTTTATTCCCGTACGTAAAAAACAAACTGAGAGGTCAACGTTTTTGGACACCTGAAGAAGCGGTTGCTGCATTCAGAATGCATGTGTTGGAGATATCTCAATCAGAGCGGCAAAAGTGCTTCGACAATTGGTTCAAACGCATGCAAAAGTGTATAGATCTTCATGGGGAATATTTTGAAATATAATAAAGTGATTTTCGATGATCAATATTGGTTTTTGTTCTCTAATCCCGAAATATAAAAGGCAACCCTCGTAATGTGAATCCCAGTCGAAATCTTATTCGACCCACGACACAAAATTTCTTTAGCGGCATCGCTAAACAATAAAACCCCAGAGTACAGACGTGCTATGTGGCGGCACAGTTTCCTTTAATCTTATTTAAGGAAACATTTCCTAAACGGAACAAACGATGCCGACCATAAATACATTCGCTGGACAACAATACCACTAAGATACAAAAATACCTTTGGCATCGTTGGAGAGTAAAATATAATTACCAAGTCTGGACACGGGAGTCGATTTAAAACCGCCAACGAGATAGCACGTGTGCTTCTGCCTGGTGATCCGCACCATCGGATCAATTGTGCGATCCGTTTTGGGAATCTTAAATACACATAAGATACCCATTTGCACTATCGGTTTGCGCGAGAAGTCTTACTGTGGGATCCTAAACAAACAAACGGATCTTCACACACGCGTACGAGTGCAGTCCTATGGAAATAAATGGATCTCCACACATGCGCCTTGGTGCTGTGAAAAGTGCGAGAGTATACACGCGAGTGATATGCAGTGCGGGGGAAACCCTCTACTCATTCCATCCCCTGTGGCTGTTTTCCTTTTTTTCGTACCTCTGTTTGCGTCCCTCAGGCATGGATACTCTCGATTGATTTATAATCTTTGGAGAGCTTTTGGTGTCTGAGTGGCATAATGTTCATTATGAAAGGGATGTGACCTGGATTTCGGCACGGACCTAGTGGAGCGCCTACTACAAGGGCATAACACCTGTAGTGCTTTCTTTCGCTTATATATTGCTGGTTCCGACTTGCATCCTTTCCCGAGGAGGTATTGGTTTTCTGTGTAGGGCTCAATGGAGCGAGAATTTCGCGTTGATTTGTGTAACACTTGCAGCTTGAGATGCAATTTCTCCTCTTTGTCTGTCCACGTTTCTAACCAGAAACGAACTATCCTTGGACTTAGTGAAATCCAGGTAATTACTAATACAAATATTTCCGGTTTTAATCTACTTGGACATAACTTAGTGCGCCTGTTCTTTCCACATCGTGGTATAGCTATATACATACGAAACGATATTGCTTATCAGCTTCTGCCACAATATGGGCTCTGTTCAAACCCAGAATTTAGATTCTCTTGGTTAAAACTTCACGTTCGTAAGCATATTGTTACACGCAGAATTCCAATACCCCGATATAACATCCAATACTCTAATACGAGGGTTGCCTTTTATATTACGGGATTAGAGAACAAAAACAAATATTGATCATCGAAAATCACTTTATTGTTTTTCAAAATATTCCCCATGTAGATCTATAAACTTTTGCATGCGTTTGAACCAATTATCGAAGCACTTTTGCCACTCTGATCGAGGTATCTCCAACACATGCATTCTGAATGCAGCAACCGCTTCTTCAGGTGTCGAAAAACGTTGACCTCTCAGTTTGTTTTTTACGTACGGGAATAAAAAGAAGTCATTCGGTGCCAAGTCAGGACTATACGGCGGATGACCCATCAAATCGATGTTTTGGGTGCTCAAAAATGCAGTTGTCGCAGCCGATGTGTGAGAGCTCGCATTGTCGTGGTGAAGAGTGATCCGTCTTCGGCGGTTGGTTTTCCTGATTTCTTGGAAGACAACTGGCAAACAAATGGTTGTGTACCACTCAGAATTGACTGTTCTGCGTTGTTCTAGTGGTACGGTTGCGACATGTCCAGTTTTTCCGAAAAAAAGGGCGACCATTTGCTTGGAAGTGCTTCGTGCGCGAACAACTTTTGTTGGATTTGGCTCATCTTGAAACACCCAGACAGTCGACTGCTGTTTACTTTCGGGCTCATACGCGTAAATCCACGATTCATCACCTGTCACGATGTCATAGACGTGTTTCGAAGCACCGCGACCGTATTTTTTGAGCATTTCTTTCAACCAATTGACACGAGCCTTTTTTTGGGCGATTGACAAATTGTGTGGGATCCAACGCGAACAAATTTTTTTGACAGTCAAATGTTTATGCAATATTGAATGTATGCTGGTTCCACTAACGCCTAAGGTTGTCTCAATCTCACGATAGGTCACATGACGATCTTCCAATATCAGTTCGCGCACAGCATCAATGGTTTTCGGAACAACAACTGATTTTGGACGACCTTCACGAAATTCATCTTGGAGTGAACTACGACCACGATTGAATTCACCATACCATCGATAAACACTGGTCCTTGATGGAGCTTCCTCGCCAAAAATTGAATTAAGTTCATCCATGCACTGTTGCTGAGTTAATCCACGCCGAAAGTTGTAAAAAATAATCGCACGAAAATGTTGACGATTTAATTCCATTTTTGGGCCGAGATGAATCTTTTAAGTTACTGTAAACAATATAAATAGCGCTCGTATGTCAAAACGTTCTGAGTGCGTATAACCTCAAAAATGTCCAACTTTACGACAGAGCTGTCAATTGCCGGATTGCAACACTAGGGTTGCCAAATCCCGAAACATAAGAGGCAACCCTCGTATTCAAAAACTCTAATATTCGCGTACACATGCCATGTATACGCATGTATGCGGTAGGCAAAATTCCAATAATCGTTATACCAATTATCGATCATATCTACATATATGTATGCATATGTTCAAACGTATAGCATTCCATGCAAATTGCTGTACGCAAAATTCTAACAATGCAACTTGAAACATATCTAAAATTGCAACGCATCCAATGTTGCACGCTATTTACCATAGGCAACACAAATTCCCACCACCTTGAGAACTATGCATTTCCTATTCTCATACCTAAAATTGCAATTCTGAAATTCCCACGTCCCAGCCATTCCCATACCTATGTTCTAACATGCAAATTGCAGCTACACAACTCCTAAAATTCGAATAATCTTGATGATCACGTAACACCCTATCACCTTCAAGGTAATTCCACTCAGGTATTTGCATGCTATTTGCTATGGTAAAATCAGAATCGCATCACCGTGAATAGAAATTTTTCCATAGCCTTGGGGTGGAACTACAGCCAGAGTAGGCGTAAGGTTTCCGCCTTAGCACGACTGGCAGCACAAATTGCGACGTTGCAGTTCCCATCGTCGTTGGCGTGGCCTTCGACTGGGACTAGCATCGGGTGACTGCCTGGAAATCAACAATGATCCATGGGACGGTATGAAAATCTTGATTTGGATTTTGGGTATAAATAGGGAGTTCCGTTGGAGGTAGAATTGAAGCAACCCCTCGATAGTATAGTGGTTAGTATACTCGCCTGTCACGTGGGAGACCGGGGTTCGATTCCCCGTCGGGGAGCCTCTGGCGCAAGACTAATGATCTTGCCCTGAAAAAACAAATCATTATGGAAAATTTAACAACCCTCAGGACTTGCTAAATAAGGCCAAGACCGATTCCCGGTTGTAGTGCCGATGACGATGATGATGATGACAGTCAAAGTGTGGCACTTTGCTTAATACAATCCGAATTCAATTCAGTTTAGCCGGGTCCTGAACTGCTGTTGGGCCTGAGCCCTTTTTATAATAATAATACACAATACATTTTACTGGGTATAAAAAAAAACCTAGTGTTTCACTTGGAGGTTCCTGAGTCGTGAGGCGGACATCCGAGGACATCACCTACAGGTAGAAGAGCCAGATGCCGCCCAAAGGTAAGAGGTTAAAAGTACTGTTACCAATCGGCGCAGTGGGGTCACGCAAAGAAGTTGGACGATTCCTCCAATAACCTCTCTCACACCTCCATCGGGGACAACCCATCCAACGCTGCGAATTCCCATCAACGGTGAGAATTGTGATCAACCGCCCAAAGACAAATAGGGCTGTTGGCACCATAGCCAAATAGGACGCCCATCACCACTCGGGGACACCCAGTCATTCGAATTTTACTGTTGATGAGCCAGACGGCTTAACAAGCCGGCAGCCAACCCTTACGGAGTATACGAGTCGGAAGCCACCTACTCACGGACTTAATCAAGCCGGAGGCCACAGTAGAATGTAAGTGCAAGTGTAAATATAAATATATAACAATATCATATATTACTGCTTTCTTTACAGAATCCTAAACTTGGATAGAAATGCATCCTTTAACGAATTTGATGCTCTCTCTGATTCTATCGATAGGATCGTGGCCCTATATTCGCACACTGAAATCATTATTGCGGGTGATTTTAATGTGCATAACTCTCAGTGGCTTCGTCACTCCGGACACACAACACAATGTCAATATGTCCCCCTCTTTGCTCAATCAAATATTTTAACTCAACTCGTTAATGAGCCAACAATGGGTACCAGACATAGATGGTCAGTTCGCCAATACACTGGACCTGTTTCTCACCTCCCACACGAACAAATACACAATTGCAGTTTCTTCGGGCACTTCAGACCACTATGTCATGTCAGGTAAGTTTGCTCTAACCAACAGCAATGTTAAGGAGAAAGCTCCCATATGGTTTTACGAGAAAGCCAACTGGGAAGCTCTGAAGGACTTTTTTGGGAGGTTAAATTGGTCGTTATTTTTCTTCAATAACAAAGATAAGACATTGACAGACACGATTTTACTTGGCATGCGAACCTTTATTCCACACAGGATAAAAAGTATCAAACCCAAGAGAAATATTTGGTTCAATTCAGGGTGCAGAGAAGCCAATAAAAGTAAAGAGCTGTGCTTCCTATAAATCAAATAATACCGAAGAAAACCGGAAAAGATTTAAGAGAGCTAGAAATGACTACAATTCGCGTATTTAACGCGCCAAGTTCTTGCATGGCCAGAGAGTGAGACAAAAAATACTACACTCTTCCACAGGTACTGCCTTCTAGACATTCGTGAAAAACATCCAAAACTTGGTCTCTTCATCTATTCCATGGCTTATAGTCGATGACAGACCAGTCACCAGTGCAATAGAGACTGGCGAATCTACTTGCTGCACGTTATGCAGCCAACTCAACGCTGCCTGATACCACATCAGTTCCGCCTCAACTTGGGCATAAGCAGCGCACCATGAGTCAGATTCACGTCCGAACACGTACTGTTGCCCGGGCGCTCAAGGAGCTAAACACAAACAAATCCGCTGGTCCGGATGGGATTCTCCCAATTCTCTTGACCAAATATTCCCCTTCACTTAAATGTCAGAGCACACAGCGAGCGGATGGAGAGAAAGTGGATAAGGAATGGAGGTATCGATGTATATTGGTCTTGAATGTCTGGACATCACAACGGCCAAGAAAAACATGATCAACCTGATGAACCTGTAGCGGTTCTTTAATACATTCCCAAAGAACCGTCCATCCTCTTAAATGAACCACGTTCCAAACCCACCATACCTATCTGCAATTTTGGGCAGCGTAAGCTACCCTTCATTCTCTTTCACCTGAAAGTTAAACCTCATTAAGGCATGCATCACATTGAATTTTTCTGTTTATGAACAGTACCATATCTCCATTGGCTCGGCTTGTCAGCAATTATAAAAGATAAATACTAGCTGGCCAGCGTAATTGTTGACATAGCCGTAGCCGATGGTTTCTTGCTACGGTTCATATCCATTTATTGCCCCAGTCCCAAGGTTCGCAACACTTGCGACCAATTTCCTTTGTCGGTTATCTACCGATCATGGGATTTGGGCACTAGTACGATTGACGTTAGACAATCATACCCCAGATAATGCCGAACGATGCTCCGGCCTGTAAAACAAACAAAAGCTACCATAGCCTAGGCCATAGGCGAACAAACCATCGGTTTGCTTATCGCCACGAAAAATCTATAGCCTACAATGGCATTACCCATGAACGCCTAAGTAAACACGATGTGCAGATCATCGTGACCCTTGAAATAGCGTTTTTGTGTATCTTGAAGCAAAAACCTATTTCGTTCTCAGGCGCAGGTCATCTAAGATTTATGACCCTCGAAATAGCGTTTCTGTTTATTTAGGACACAGGAACCTATTTCTCCCTTCGGCGACTACGCTATCGCGTACCTCATATTGCCTGCTATTCATTCCATTTGTATTCAGGTCTTTCTCGTCGTTGCCGATATCCAGGCTGAAGGGGAAACGTACTTGTGCTATACGCACACATACACAATCCTCCCCTATTGATGAAATTCGCGGGCATCGAACTGATAAATGTAAATCACGTTGGAGTCAGATATCATCGTCACGAGAGTGCACACGCACTATACGCGCCTATTCAGGTTTTGTACAATATTCAAAGTCGAGTTTGTAATCGAGTACACCTTAATGTATGTTATGATTAACGCAACTAATAAAGCAAATTTCAAATACTTAATAAGGAAACTCGCGCGTTTTATTTCCCCGGTAATCGTTCTGAAGTATTAATCCAGTGTGTTTGGTTTTGCTCCTTTTCCTCGCGGAACAATTTAGTGCACCGTCTATCGCTGTGGGGTATTTCGCTTAACCTGCTTCCGTGCTGACGCTCCTGGTAAATACCACCCACATTGGTGACTCTAACTGAATGGACACACAACCTTTCCCCAAGTGCAAAAAGGAACAATGAACAATTTTAAACCTCATAAGTGTGATTAGTGCGTCTTATTTTTCCTGGATATCCTTGGTGAACCGCTGGTGAATTTGATCAACCGCGACCTTTGATCAAAATTGACATTGATCTCAATTTAAAAAAAAACTGTTAGAAGAGAGTGACCTGAAAAGTGAACACACAGAACAACTGCGCAGCAAATTGTGAAAGTGCAAAAATTAAAACAACTAAAGGGCAAGTAGAGCCCCACCCCATCAGTTCGCAGCGCTAACTAGCAACCAGTGAAAGTGACGAGTGCTAACATCACCGGAAGCAGCCGAGGACTACCGGAACAGGAACAACACCATCTCCGGACCAGCATCAACAGCACCAAACAACAACATAACCAGGTATTTTTCAAAAATGTTTTATTTTTTTTTAATTTTTTGATCTCTGGCGTAAGCTCCCTCTGAGCGAAATTTAAATTTAAAATCCGTAAGTTAAACGCCATCAATATCGCATTGCATCCCTTGAAAGTCTCTTCAGTTTCCTTCAAATACTTAAATATGTATACATACAATTAATTGTTAGACCACTAATAATAACAAAGTGCCTCTTACGTATACATTATTACCTTGAATTGTTCCATATTTTGTTCCTTCCAAGATAAAAAATACTCTAAATATTTTTCTGTGGCACGTAATATTCATATTGTTAAAAAAGAAGGAAACATAATGAAATAATAATACGCTGATATAAATAATATACGTACCGAATCATAGAATTAATTATTAAGGTTGTGTTTTAAGCAGAAATTAATTAACGGTTTTAAGTGCAAATATTCACACACAGTTTCATTTGTTAAAACGATCTTCTATTGTAAACGTAGACAGCTTGTTCGAGGCAACTATTCTACCAGTGTAAGAAAAGAGTATAACTGGCTTATCTAGTTAAAAGTTGTTAATTCCAATACAAATTCCGAAACATTTTCGTCAATAATCAAAATTCGTATTATCATCAGAAATTAATAAACGTAAATATATATATACTGTTGTAGTAGGAATTCAAATAACAAAACCTTCCACAATATTTGAAACTATTAATAAAAAATTTAAGAAGTATTGCACTAAAAAAAAAACGATATATATATAACACATATCATATTTTGTCGTACGTAAATAACCTGATACTTAAAACATACGACATAAATGATAGATTAGTGAGTTATTAAAAAGACAGCACAATTTACCTATTGGAATTCTTTAAGTTTAATGATATATATTTTTTTTTTTTTTTTTTTTTTTTTTTTTTTTTATTGCCGTAAATATGGCATGGTATGTTTCCATTAATTACTTAATTATTACAAGTAATTTGATAATATTGTAAGCCCCTTCAGGGTATTAAGTAGCGCACAACGTTTCCGCACGCACTAGACTCCTTACAACTAGCTCAACTCTTTTTCAAGTACACCGAACCCTTTTTCGATTCTTTTCGCCCCTTTTTTCTCAACCCTTACACCAACTTCGACACCCCGTGGCTCCATTTGACTCCGCCCAACTCCTCGCGTCCTCTTGCGACCAATTTCTACGTCCTACGTAGCTATTTAGACCCGATTTAACTCTTTCCTCCCAATTCTATCTCACGCATTACACGATGGCCCGTACTTGGAACGCCCCACCCCAAGAGGATCAAGAACAACTCGAGTCCCTCGAGTTTTACGACGCCCCCACCGACCACGAAGCGACAGCACAACCCGCTCCCCTGGCATTTCACGATGCCCCCAGTGTCGTTAACCGACCCAACCCTGCCAACATTAATCCGCCCCCTGTTGACGAGGAGGACCCTGAACTTTGGTTTGCTGAGACTCTACCCGACGCTCTGAACGAGCCCGGAAGTTTGCTGCAACAACGCTTGGCGGCCGAAACCAACCTTTCGGGAATGAGACCCTCCCTTTTCCTGACCCATTTACGCTCTATAGCGGGGACCAGGATCTCGGACGACCTAATACGGCTTCACTTTTTGAGATGTCTCCCCCACCATGCCCATTCGGCACTCGTAGCCCAACCCAATCAGAGCTTAGGCTATTTAGCTAAAATTGCGGACGCAATTATGGAAAGCTCAGACCAGCAATCTGAGCCTCTAGCGTACCAAGTAGCGGCGGTTTCTCAACACGTCGCTCAACCTACACGGCATCCTTTTCCGCCATTAACAGCCCCACCGACGGCTCCGGTGCGTCAACCTTCTCCGTCATCACATCTCAGAAGGCCTGCCTCAACCAATGTCACACAGCGGACCGAAGAGGACAGGCCCAACGAATTCCGCCCGAGAAGTTTTCCTGCTCAGGTCACCATTTCTGACCTTCGTGCGATACAGACCTCAGTCCTCCTCGAACTAAATCAAATTCGCGCGGAGGCGAGAACCAACCAACGAGGCGCTCAGAATCGAGCCGTATCTAATCGTCCCTTGGATCGGCAACAACCTTCCCAAGATGCCCCTCAACGGGCCAACTTTCGCCGAGCATTACCTCGGTCTTCACAAAACGGCAACATTCAGAGGCAAAATACGCCGAGCAATGTCGCCTCTCTCCCTTTGTGCGCCAATCACCAACGATACGGTGATCGCACATTTAATTGCAAGGCGCCCTGTGGTTGGACGCAACCAGCCACCAATCAGGGACGACCTTTAGAAATAATTTTGCCGACCGATACCCTCGCGCAACCGGCCGGCACCCCTGCTATAAATCGCCTAACCATCCGGGATTCTAAACTGAATGTCGCTTTTACTGTCGATACCGGCGCCGATATTTCAGTCCTCCCGCGATCGTTTGCTCCGCGTAACCGCGTGCCCGCCGCGCTTAAATTGTCAGCTGCGAATAATACGCCGATACTTACGTACGGACGTAAAAAGCTGACACTACAACTGGGTCTGCGACGTCCGATAACTTGGCGTTTCGTCATTGCGAACGTGAATGAACCCCTGATAGGTTCCGACCTATTAGGCGCACATAATCTGTTGGTCGATTCGACCCATAACAGACTAGTGGCTCCAACCGCACCCCCCTTGCCCATGTCGGCATCCTCAGCGGTAACTTCAAGGGCCACAGAGTGCACAGACCCGTTTCAAGCCATGGTACAGGAATTTGTTAGCACAACAATTCCTCTACCTAACCAGCGTCGACACAAAGCCACGGTGTTTCATCACATAGAAACACGTGGCCCCCGGTGAGCCAGCGTCCACGTCGATTGGCTCCCGAAAAATTACGTGCGGCGCGCGCGGAATTCGAGCACATGATTGAATTAGGTATCTGCCAACCGTCGGACAGTCCCTGGTCAAGCCCACTTCACTTAGTGAAGAAACGTTCTGGTGAGTGGCGCCCATGTGGCGATTACAGGCTGTTGAACACAGCAACTGTCCCGGACAGATACCCTATTGCACACCTCTACGATTTTTCGTACAAGTTACGAGGGTGCAATGTCTTCACTACCCTGGATCTCACCAGGGCATACCATCAAATTCCGGTGGCGCCAGAAGACATCCCTAAGACCGCAGTCGTTACACCTTTCGGACTCTTCGAGTTCAAAGTGATGACTTTCGGCCTCAGGAATGCCGCACAGACATTCCAACGTTATATCGACACGGCTTTACGTGGTCTAAATTGCTGCCATGCATATCTTGATGATATTCTCATCGCCTCCAAAGACCATGCCGAACATAAACGCCACTTACGTCAGGTCCTAGAGCGCCTCCGTGAATTCGGTCTTGTCATCAACCCAGATAAGTGTCAATACGCCAAGGAGCAAATCACCTATCTGGGTTATGTCGTTGACAACCAGGGCATTCGTCCACTACCAGACCGTGTGGAGGCCCTCATGAAGTATCCCCGGCCTACTAACGTGAGTGAGCTTCGTCGATTTCTGGGCATGCTTAACTTCTATCGTCCTACACTGAAGAACGCTGCCCAAATTCAAGCTCCCTTAAATGAATTCTTGAAAGGAGCTAAGCGTAATGATAAGCGCCCCATTAATTGGACAGAAGTCTCTGATCGAGCATTCCAACTGTCCAAAGAACAATTGGCAAATTCCACCTTACTCCGATACCCTCTCGAGGGAGCGGCACTTTCTATCCAATGTGACGCATCGGATACCGCAATCGGAGCCGTCCTTGAACAGGACATTGAAAGCCGACCGGAACCACTTGGTTTCTTTTCAAGGAAGCTGAGTCCCACTGAGCGACGTTACAGCGCCTACGACCGTGAATTACTCGCGATCTACAGCGCTGTTAAATACTTCCGTCATATGATAGAAGGTCGCTCACTCTCCATCTTAACAGACCACAAGCCATTGGTCTATGCGTTCCGGAAGAAGTCGGGAAATGCCTCCCCCCGACAAGAGCGTCAGTTAGATCTCATTGGGCAATACACCACGGAGATCAAGCATATCTCCGGTAAACAAAACGTCACGGCGGACGCCCTTTCTCGAATCGATACGATTCATTTGCGTACCGCCTTGAGTAACACTGACCTTGCCCTAGCTCAAGAGGAGGACGAACAGCTCAAGTCCCTCCTAACTGCCGATACGGCACTAGAGCTTAAGAAAATTACCCTTCGCGACCCTTTGGGCGAAATCTGGTGTGATGTTTCCACTGGAACCGCTAGACCTTACATTCCCGAGAAACTTCGTAAGGGCGTGTTCCAGGTTTACCACAACCCAGCCCACCCCAGCGGCCGAGCAACAGCCGCTGCTGTCCGTCGCAAATTCATTTGGCCCCGGATGAACAAAGATCTCACCGGTTGGGCCCGTGCTTGTCTCCAGTGCCAGCGCTGCAAAGTAGCGCGACATAATGTACTGGAGCCAGCGCAATTCAAGCTTCCCACGGCACGCTTCGCCCATGTCCACATAGACATAGTGGGACCGCTTACTCCATCAAGAGGATTTTCTTATATCCTCACTATGATGGATCGCTGCACGCGATGGCCAGAGGCGACACCTCTCCGGGCAGTTACTGCCGAATCAGTCGCCAAGGCTTTTTACTCAACTTGGGTCACACGCTTCGGTGTACCAAGCACCTTAACTTCGGACCGAGGTCCACAATTCGAGGCGACAATATTTAAGCAGCTAACAAATCTCCTTGGCTGCCAAAGAAGTCGTACCACCGCCTACCACCCGCAATCCAATGGGATGATAGAGCGCTGGCATAGATCCCTCAAGGCCTCACTCATGTGTCATAACAACACCCAATGATTCGACGCCCTGCCCACTGTCCTCCTCGGCCTGAAGACAAGTATTAAGGAGGACCTGGGAGCTTCGGCAGCAGAGCTCACCTACGGTACTAACCTCCTTCTTCCAGGAGAACTCTTCCTGGACGGCGAAACACCGCGTGACCAACTTCGCGAATTGGGGCATCTCCGTGACCTGCTACGTAAAGTTAGAGCAACACCAGTAGCCAGGCACGGCTCCAAAAAACTTTTCGTCCACCCGGAACTGCACAGCTGCACGCACGTCTTTGTCAGGGTGGATAAGGTCAAAAAACCCCTCGACCCCCCTTATGATGGCCCATTCAAAGTCTTCCGCCGCATCAACGACCGCGTCTTCGAGATCGATATCAGAGGCAAGAGATC
The DNA here is from genome assembly GCA_963931805.1 of Microdon myrmicae. Classification (NCBI taxonomy): domain Eukaryota; kingdom Metazoa; phylum Arthropoda; class Insecta; order Diptera; family Syrphidae; genus Microdon; species Microdon myrmicae. The sequence continues at coordinate 35,150,636 of OZ007501.1, read as the reverse complement.
CACGGTCAGCGTCGAAAGACTTAAGCCCTGCTTTCTGGAAGCTTCAGCTCAAGAACAGCCTCCTATCCAAGACACAACTGCCGACCGAACTGCACAACCTCCCCGCACCCGCGCCAAAGCGCGCGCCCACAGCCAACTACCCCCCTCTCAATCTTCCTTACCTGTTTCGTGACTACGTCACTGGGGGGGAGTGATGTAGCGGTTCTTTAATACATTCCCAAAGAACCGTCCATCCTCTTAAATGAACCACATTCCAAACCCACCATACCTACCTGCAATTTTGGGCAGCGTAAGCTACCTCATTAAGGCATGCATCACATTGAATTTTTCTGTTTATGAACCGTACCATATCTCCATCGGCTCGGCTTGTCAGCAATTATAAAAGATAAATAATTGTTGACATAGCCGTAGCCGATGGTTTCTTGCTACGGTTCATATCCATTTATTGCCCCAGTCCCAAGGTTCGCAACACTTGCGACCAATTTCCTTTGTCGGTTATCTACCGATCATGGGATTTGGGCACTAGTACGATTGACGTTAGACAATCATACCCCAGATAATGCCGAACGATGCTCCGGCCTGTAAAACAAACAAAAGCTACCATAGCCTAGGCCATAGGCGAACAAACCATCGGTTTGCTTATCGCCACGAAAAATCTATAGCCTACAATGGCATTACCCATGAACGCCTAAGTAAACACGATGTGCAGATCATCGTGACCCTTGAAATAGCGTTTTTGTGTATCTTGAAGCAAAAACCTATTTCGTTCTCAGGCGCAGGTCATCTAAGATTTATGACCCTCGAAATAGCGTTTCTGTTTATTTAGGACACAGGAACCTATTTCTCCCTTCGGCGACTACGCTATCGCGTACCTCATATTGCCTGCTATTCATTCCATTTGTATTCAGGTCTTTCTCGTCGTTGCCGATATCCAGGCTGAAGGGGAAACGTACTTGTGCTATACGCACACATACACAATCCTCCCCTATTGATGAAATTCGCGGGCATCGAACTGATAAATGTAAATCACGTTGGAGTCAGATATCATCGTCACGAGAGTGCACACGCACTATACGCGCCTATTCAGGTTTTGTACAATATTCAAAGTCGAGTTTGTAATCGAGTACACCTTAATGTATGTTATGATTAACGCAACTAATAAAGCAAATTTCAAATACTTAATAAGGAAACTCGCGCGTTTTATTTCCCCGGTAATCGTTCTGAAGTATTAATCCAGTGTGTTTGGTTTTGCTCCTTTTCCTCGCGGAACAATTTAGTGCACCGTCTATCGCTGTGGGGTATTTCGCTTAACCTGCGTCCGTGCTGACGCTCCTGGTAAATACCACCCACAAACCCATTCGTGTTGTTCGGCTAAAGAATGACGCTCTATGTTTATTTGTGCGCCTGAAGTTCACTGTCAGTATGAACTGATGCGCATTCACAGATAGACGAGTATCGCGGGAAAATATCTGAAGGGGCGGAACACATTCAGCAAGTTCAGTTGAGCAACGGATGCCAAACTCGGTGGTAGAGTTTTGAAATATACAATGTGACTATCTTGCTTTCGCCAAAGTAGTGGATGGAATGACTCCACTTTTTGGTAAGATACGCCATCAAATCTCCAGTGGACCTGTTGCTACAAAACCATATTGGCGGTCATTGGGGAGGTCATTTGATTACAGATATTTCGAAAGTTGACGGTTGATAAGTGACTCCATTACCTTCGAAACAATAGAAGTTATAGGTCGATAAGGAGAGAGGGACGATTTGTCATCCTTTTAGGGGAATTGGCCGAATGTTCGCTGACTTCCATCTATTTGGGAAATGGCCAGTAGAATAAGACAAATGGAAATGTTTCCGCAGTGGTTTAGCCACTATTTACAAGGCGTATATTCGTCCCAAAATGGAGTTCAACTCCCATATTTGGTCAGGCGCATCTAAAAATGCACTACACGTGCTCGATAGTATGCAAAAACGAGCAGTGAAACTTATTGGGGACTCAGCCGTAAGTCGATCAATTCCGTCCTTAGAACACAGGCGCAACGTATCATGCCTATCTCTTTTCTATAGGTATTACCACGGTCGTTGCTCAACTGAACTTGCTGAATGTGTTCCGCCGCTTCAGACATTTGCCCGCGGTACCCGTCAATCTGTGAATGCGCATCAGTTCACGCTGAAAGTGGACTTCAGGCGCACAAATAAACATAGAGCGTCATTCTTTAGCCGAACAACGCGAATGTGGAATGTTCCCCCTGATCATGTGTTTCCTGGCCGTTGTGATGTCCATACATTCAAGACCAATATACATCGATACCTCATTTCCTTATTCACTTCCTCTCCATCCGCTTGCACCGTGCTCTGACATTTAAGGGTACTTCAAAATCAAAAAAAAAAAAAACGGCTGGAAATCCCAGGTAATGTTTAAGGGTTTCTAGACGGTTGCCGATCCAAGGTAAATTACCTAAGGGTCAGCCAAAGGATGCGCTGGCTCACGAAAGAGATCCTTATACATAGGATCTTATGTGAGACCAGCGCAAAAGGAAAATAACACGTTGCCTTTTGTTAACGTGTAAAAATATTTTCCTGCGATCGAACGATCGCAAAAGAAAAGGAGCTGGTTGTGAGGTGTTGGCCAGACGGTCAGCGGAGTTGGTGTCAGTCTATCATACAGTAAGGTTGAAATTTAATAGTCGAGAATGAAAAGTCGATATATAGAGTGAATGGTTGTTCGTGAGTGGTTCGAGTCAGTGTTTATTGAGCAAAACAAAATTTACATATACGTGTATACTACGTGAACGTGAATAAACCCACATATGTATAACAAAACGAAAGAAGAAAAGGCAACGGAGAAAAGTGGTAGAGAATAATTAAAGTAAATTATTAAATAAATCTAAAGACAAAGACAAATGGTAACATAGAGCATTTGCAATAAGTGATTTTGTTAATAAAGAAAAGTATTTAAAAAACAATTATTGACTCAAAACGTTTATATATTGTATATTCAAACATTTGGGAGGGAAATAACTGAAAAGGATTCTAACTTTGGTGTAAATATTCGCGCATCATGTTCCATGGAAGGTTCCCACAGAAGACCCCATAAATAGATTACTCGTGCCAGATGGTAATTGACCCCATCTCAACAAGAAATGAGGAACAGAACATCCAACGCCACCTCAACAGGGCAAGTCGATGGACCACCACCAGCAAACCACACACACAAAACCGTGTCTTTATATATTAATATATTGTTACGTTTTTACTTCGCACACGACCGTTAAACTATGTCCAGTTTAAAACGATCCGTTCTTTTACGCGAGTTCGACCACTGGATCGCAAGAGTGCTTCAATGTTCGAGGACAACCTCAATTCCTCGTCTCCTCTGGCTCTCCTTTTACTAGTCCTTGCACGTGTTCTGTCTGGTTCCGTCTGCTTCTGACGTTTCTGCCAGTTTCGTGTATTCTCCAGTATTCCTCTAGATGGCTCCAGAATCGGTGTGTTGATGTCGTATTAGCTGGCTTAAGGCTCGGTGCGACGCCATGAGGTCACGCTAACGGTTGACAAGTGTGTCGGTTTTGAATTTGTGACAATATATATATATATATATATATATATATATATATATATATATATATATATATATATATATATATATATATATATATAACAAATTTTAAGAAAAGTGTTACTATCGAAAAGAAAAAATATAACTACTTAAGCTATTGGTTCTATTCGTCACCTGGTTTAAACTTTATTTAGTCTAAATTAACAGAAAATCCATAGCCTATTGACTGAACTTAATACTGTACGCACCTTAGCTTACATCTATTACTATTGTCTGTCGGCAGGCCCTATCTTAGTTTCACACTCTTTTTACACAAGTGCGCACATGGAAGTATTTTGACAGTATCATAATTTTCAATATTATCACGATACACGAAATATTTGAGAAGTTTCTGGGGAACGTCCCCACTAGTAAATAAAATAAATTTTCGAAAAATCCAATAAAGTGTTTAGTGTGGTATTAAAATCAGAAAAGATTTGCTTTTATATTTTCTTGTTTAATTTTTTTGTTCTTCTTTTTTTTTAAACTCTCTTAAGATTTTAATAAAGCTGAAAAATATAAGTGCCCAGTGCAGTCGCAACCTGGTAGAAAAACTTATAATCTAAGTGAAATATTTTGAATTACAAAATTCAATATACTTCTTCAGCGAAGAGAAGACCTTGGATGCCATCTGGAATATTTACATATTCAGTAATCGAGGGAGTTGATAAACTGCATGGCGTGCAATCTCCGTTTTTCCTTTGGCAACAACATCAATTGAATCCTCCCCGAAAAGTTTCAAACTAAATCAGGGACCCGGCTAATTTGTTCCTAAGAGCCCCTCACATAACGAGGACTTACGATAAGTTTTCCTATCGATTTCTTTATCCTTGTTAACTGTATGTAACTCTGTGTCGATGCACGTAAAACTTATCGGCTACAGCAGTCCTTACTTATCTCGTACTAAAGTATATTTGACTGAGTACATTCCTAACTACACAAATACCATTTGATTATGTAAAACAAACGAGATAAGATGGAGTCCCTAGACGAATGTTGGTTCGTTTGTATTCTCTACGGCTCAGTTTACAGGATTTAGTTGTGAGGCACAATTCATCAGTTGTAATAATTACTCTGCTCCCAGATTGCTCACTGACGAAATTGGCCTGGGACGAATTCCGGATTTGCTATGAACTGGCATCGTACAACTTAATCATCTATTACTTCCGTACCGTATTTAAGGGATTTGAATTACAATAACATAGCGCACCTTTTGTTTATTCCTGATAAGGCGGTTTATATGTTGACAGGTACTGAGGGATTTAAGTTGTGTGCCTAAATTCAAGGTGCATAAGAAGTGTAAATTTGTATAAATTTCGCACATGCCATTTCTTATATGAAAGCAAAACATGACGTTATTTTTGTATAATTCATTGCCAGGTCCAGGTAGTTGTATTACTATAAATAAGTAAGCCGTCGTCAAATTTAGAAGTGAAACAAAAACAAAAATCAGATACGAGGGTTGCCTCTTATGTTTCAGGATTTGGCAACCCTAGCGTTGCAATCCGGCAGTTGACAGCTCTGTCGTAAAGTTGGACATTTTTGAGGTTATACGCACTCAGAACGTTTTGACATACGAGCGCTATTTGTGTTGTTTACAGTAACTTAAAAGATTGATCTCGGCCCAAAAATGGAATTAAATCGTCAACATTTTCGTGCGATTATTTTTTACAACTTTCGCCGTGGATTAACTCAGCAACAGTGCATGGATGAACTTAATTCAATTTTTGGCGGTGAAGCTCCATCAAGGACCAGTGTTTATCGATGGTATGGGGAATTCAATCATGGTCGTAGTTCACTCCAAGATGAATTTCGTGAAGGTCGTCCAAAATCAGTTGTTGTTCCGAAAACCATTGATGCTGTGCGCGAACTGATATTGGAAGATCGTCATGTGACCTATCGTGAGATTGAGACAACCTTAGGCGTTAGTGGGACCAGCACACATTCAATATTGCATAAACATTTGACTGTCAAAAAAATTTGTTCGCGTTGGATCTCACACATTTGTCAATCGCCCAAAAAAAGGCTGGGTGTTTCAAGATGAGCCAAATCCAACAAAAGTTGTTCGCGCACGAACCATAAGTAACAATATTAATATATAGACATACCGGAGAGGAAGTGTCTGCAACAACATAGAACTTGATTAACAGTGAAAATCATAGCAGGCACTTTCTAAAGTGAAAGATAAATAACTTCCTCTTCTCAAAGAATACATTTTAATTACTGATAGAGCACACAAACACAGAAAATGGAACAATTTTCGGGTAGGTAAATGATTCCAAATGTTGCTACAGCAGCAGACAGGTTGCCATTCACTTAAGTAGAAACAAACAAATGAACGCGACGCTAAGGAAATACACGAAGAAACATTTCAGAACAATCAAATTTACATTTTCAAGTGCAAATTAAATAAACTTAAAAAGGTCTCATGGCGAAATGCGAGCTAGTAATTTCTTGCCTAATTATTTACAAGCTTTCCATCTCTCGCATTTCAAGTTCATTCATATTGCTGTTTCTTCAGTCAACATATCACTCTCTACTATTCACCCTCTCTTTCTCTCCCTCTCTCTCTCTTCGGCTTTGTTTACTTAATATTTAAAACATAATTAGTATATTGTAAACAAACCCACACACACGGTTCAATAGTGCGACCGAATTCCTTCACTCATAATATCACACTCTCCCTTTCTCTCTCTTTTTCTATCTCTGCCTCTCTCTCTCGCTCTCTCTCTCTCTCTTCGGCTTTGTTTACTTAATATTTAAAACATAATTAGTATATTGTAAACAAACACACACACACACGGTTAAGGAGGTTATACGCACTCAGAACGTTTTGACATACGAGCGCTATTTAAATTGTTTACAGTAACTTAAAAGATTCATCTCGGCCCAAAAATGGAATTAAATCGTCAACATTTTCGTGCGATTATTTTTTACAACTTTCGGCGTGGATTAACTCAGCAACAGTGCATGGATGAACTTAATTCAATTTTTGGCGAGGAAGCTCCATCAAGGACCAGTGTTTATCGATGGTATGGTGATTTCAATCGTGGTCGTAGTTCACTCCAAGATGAATTTCGTGAAGGTCGTCCAAAATCAGTTGTTGTTCCGAAAACCATTGATGCTGTGCGCGAACTGATATCGGAAGATCGTCATGTGACCTATCGTGAGATTGAGACAACCTTAGGCGTTAGTGGGACCAGCATACATTCAATATTGCATAAACATTTGACTGTCAAAAAAATTTGTTCGCGTTGGATCCCACACAATTTGTCAATCGCCCAAAAAAAGGCTCGTGTCAATTGGTTGAAAGAAATGCTCAAAAAATACGGTCGCGGTGCTTCGAAACACGTCTATGACATCGTGACAGGTGATGAATCGTGGATTTACGCGTATGAGCCCGAAAGTAAACAGCAGTCGACTGTCTGGGTGTTTCAAGATGATCCAAATCCAACAAAAGTTGTTCGCGCACGAAGCACTTCCAATCAAATGGTCTCCTGTTTATGCGGAAAAACTGGACATGTCGCAACCGTACCACTAGAACAACGCAGAACAGTCAATTCTGAGTGGTACACAACCATTTGTTTGCCAGTTGTCTTCCAAGAAATCAGGAAAACCAACCGCCGAAGACGGATCACTCTTCACCACGACAATGCGAGCTCTCACACATCGGCTGCGACAACTGCATTTTTGAGCACCCAAAACATCGATTTGATGGGTCATCCGCCGTATAGTCCTGACTTGGCACCGAATGACTTCTTTTTATTCCCGTACGTAAAAAACAAACTGAGAGGTCAACGTTTTTCGACACCTGAAGAAGCGGTTGCTGCATTCAGAATGCATGTGTTGGAGATACCTCGATCAGAGTGGCAAAAGTGCTTCGATAATTGGTTCAAACGCATGCAAAAGTTTATAGATCTACATGGGGAATATTTTGAAAAACAATAAAGTGATTCTCGATGATCAATATTTGTTTTTGTTCTCTAACCCCGAAATATAAAAGGCAAACCTCGTACAGGGGCGTCGTACAGGAGTATGGCTTGAAAAATAGTTTTAAAAATTATAATTTTATTTTCGAGGCTAAGCTTTGACTTTCTACACACTAATGGATACACAACTCTTACGACTTTGTTTATTTTGTCAATTGTGGTAGTGATGTGTTTTTGGAAGATAAGTTTTTTTTTATTTTTTATTTTTTTTTTTTTTATTTATTTATTACCATGTAAGTAAATTACATAATAACTTAAAGCTAATAGCGCTAGCAACTAAGGCTTTCGGCTAGTTTGGCTTTAAATATTTATGTGTACATTTGTTGTTTTTTTTTTTTTTTTTTTTTTTTTTTTTTTTTTTTTTTTTTTTTTTTTGTTAAATTACGTTTTGAAGCTTAACTAGGGTTAGTAGGTGGTAGAGCTTGGCTATGTTGGTTGCGGTTGGGTCGGAGATGATGTTTCTGATGTCGTCTTGAAGATGTCGGTGAGCGAGGGCTTTTATGCCTTCGGATTCCAAGAGGATGTGTTTGGATGACAATGTGGAGTTAGATCTGCAGATGTGACATGTGGGTGGGTTGGTTTTATTGATGAGATACTGGTTGGTTATACGTGTATGTCCATGGCGCAGGCGGAGAAAGCATTTGATCTGTTGCACGGGCGATGTTGCCGGGTAGGTGACGGGTTGTCTATTAGGGTTTATTGCTACATATGTATGGTTGTAATTTAACCATTTGAATTGTTCTATCATTCGTAGTTCCCTTTCAAAGTACTTGTCTATGTCCTTATTGTTGTACACGTAGAAAGTTGTTAATGACTCCTTTATAGCCAATTTGGCTGCGATATCAGCTGCTTCGTTTCCCCTTATACCACTATGACCAGGGACCCAGAGCAGTTTTACTTTGGATTGCTTCCGGATTAAGTTATCCTGAATCATGTGGATTATTTGGTTTTTGTTATTCGGGTTCTGTATTGCTTGTATGGCGGACAGGCTGTCGGTGCAAATTAGTGTTTTATTTTTCTCAACTAATTTGATTGCTTCCAGCACTGCTGTTGCTTCGGTTGAAAAGATGGAGCAGAATTCGGGTAAAAGTCCTTTTCTGATGACTGTATCTGTTCTGTTTACTACGGCGAATGCTGTACCTTCTTTTGTTTTGGAACCGTCGGTAAAGAGTAGGTCCCATTCCCGGTGTTTGTTTCGTAATAATTGGAAGTGTTGTTGGTATACTTCTTGGTTAGTCGAGCTTTTGGGGAGCTGTGATAGGTCTTCTATTACACAATCTGTTGGTATTAGCCACGGGGGAGAATGTGCTCGTTGTCTTTGTGGTGTAGGTGTGGCGAGCAGTTCTTTTGCCAGTTCTATTGAGTGTCCTAAGGCCGAAGTATATTTTTGAGGGCGTTTTCTCTTAAGTATTCGTTTAATGTCCTCTAAAATGGGTGTTGAGGCTATTGCGGAAAATTTTGCGGCTAGTTTGGACGACAGAGTTTTTATCCTATTTTCTATGGCCGGGAGTCCACTTTCTGTTAGGATGTTCGTAATTGGGGTGGTCCGAAAAGCCCTTGTACTTATGCGGGCTGCTACGTGGTAGGGAGATTTAATTGTCTGTAACGTTGTTTTGCTGCAATTACCGTATATTAGTAGGCCATAGTCTATTTTTGACAGTAGGAGAGCTCTAGTAATGTTTATTAGTGTGTTAGTATGGGCTGAGCCGTTTTTAGATGACAAATATTTCAGTATGTTTAACCTTAACACTAGATTTTTCTTAAGGGCTAGACAATGATTCTTAAAATTATATTTACAATCGAATTGTAGGCCGAGAATTTTTAGTGTATCTACATTCCTAATGTAAGTGTTTTCAAAATTTACTAATAAAGATTTGTTACAATGTTTCTTTTTGCATATATGTAATATTTTAGATTTCACGCTCGAAATTTTTGAGCCTGAATAGTTACACCATTTTTGTATGTCTGATCGGATATTTTCGAAAGTTTTGCTAGCTACTTCTAGGTCGTTTACATTTGTGAATAATATAAGATCGTCGGAGTAGAGACAATGTTTTACACTTTTATGTTTAGAGATAATGCTATTTAACTCTTCAAACGCTATCTTAAATAATACTACTGATAACGGTGATCCTTGGGGGATTCCAGTATTTATATTATGGACGCCAGAGAACACGCCGTTACATTTGATCCTGAATTTTCTATTATTCAGAAAGGATCTAACAAAGTTATACATATGATGTCCTATTTTCCATTTTTGTAATTTGTGGAAGATGACGTGCGGACCGATGCGGTCGAATGCTTTTTCGAAGTCTATTGATAAAATGGATGTATATTTCTTGCAGGAAAGGGCACCAACAATATGGTTATCTATATGAAGAAGCGCATCCATTGTTCGCCTGCTTTGTTTGAAACCGACTTGTTTGGTACTTATCAGATTATATTTTTCTAGGTACCAGTTTAGTCTCTTAGCGACAATTTTTTCCTATACTTTTCCTAAACAAGGCAGTAAGGAAATGGGGCGGTAGCCGTGGATTGTATCAGTTTTGTTATTATGCTTTGGTAGAGGGATAATTGTGGATACTTTCCACATTTGAGGAATGGTGCCAGTTGTATATATGGCATTAAACAGATTTAGAAGGCGTTGTTTCAAAATCGTTGGCCCGTTTTTTACCATTTGGTAGTCAATTCTATCAAAACCTGGTGTCTTACCTTTTGGGGTATGCAGACCAGATTCTAGTTCTATCTGTGTTATTGGAAGTCCGATAGGGGGTTATAGGGGTTAGTTGCCTGTTAGCGTTTTTATGTTGGCCCATATATTTTTGGGGGTGTATGTTGGGTTTAGTTTTTCCGTGAAGGACTGAAAGGATTTTGCTTTTTCGATTTTGGCTGTTCTTCGGAACATGGCGTTAAGCCTTTTGTACCTTAAGAGATGTTGGTCGGTTGGGTGCTTTTTAAAAATGTTCCATGCCAATTGCTTTTCTGCCCGTAGCTTTGCCAGATCTGGATTCCACCATGGTACGGCGGTTTTGTGATACCTTTTCGTTGTCTGTGGAATGGAGCCATTGGCGGCTGTTCGAATAGCTTTTGTGATAACGGCAGCCTCTTGATTTATGTTGGATTTTGTGTTATTTAGATTAAGGAATTGTGTGGTGATAGTTTGAAATTTGTTCCAATTTGCTCGGTCAGATTTGAATTTAGGTAGGAGTTTGATTTTTCCCTTTTTATTGTTGCCGGTTGAAATACAGATTTTTATTGGAAAGTGATCACTTCCATGTAGATTATCTAGTATTTCCCAGTTTGTATTAGGGGACAGTTGGGATGATACGAGGGAAAGGTCTACATTTGTAAACGTCTTGTGTGTGGAAAAATGAGTGTGATTGCCGTTATTCAATATTACCAATTGTGATTGTAGTAAAAATTGTTCCACGGTTTTCCCTCTTTTATTTGTTGTTTGTGATCCCCACATTGTACTCCAAGCGTTGAAGTCTCCCATTAGAAGAATGGGGGTGTGTATGTGTTGAATTATTTTATTCAAGTCAGACAGGGTATATGGTTGAGTAGGAGGAATGTAGATTGAGATCGCGGTTAGCTTTAGTTTGCCCGTTAGTTCGACTGCCGTGGCCGAGAAAGGAGTAATAAGACTGATATGCTTATGGGTTAGTGCCCGATGTATTAATATCCCGGACCCTTGTTTACAGGAATTATTTTCTTTAAGATTGTTAAAGTATGCTATGTATTCCAGAGGCACTTTCGCATTTGAAGAGTGGGGTAAGCGCGTTTCTTGTAGTGCTATGATGGACGGTTTGAGTTCTTTTATAAGGAGCTGTAACTCGTGATAATTGTTATGATACCCATTCAGGTTCCATTGAAGTATTAAGCAGTCTGCGGGGTTATAATTGGATATTGGTATAGAGTTCGAGGTGGGGGTATAACGGTGGTTCTTTTCCTGACTCCGCGCCACACAGCTCGTCCCACTCAGTTTTCCAATCCACTCGAATTGATTTGAGTGAGAAGAGCTCCGTACCGCGGAGTCAATAGGCTGTTGAGAGAGGTTAGAATTACATATTTCCATATTCAGGTAGAGGGATATTCCCGATTTGATCTAACTGGGATTTTTGTGTTTGTGTGGCGGTAGGTTTGGCTTTGCTTGGATGTGTTTGAGTTTCTAGGGAGGAGGAAGATTGATCTTTAGTTTTAGTTATATTTATTCGTTGAGAAATGGGATATTTTCTCTTTTCAATTTCTTTTAGAGCTGTATAGGAAGAGGAGGGAAATATATTTGTTTCTTTGTTGGGAGATTTGTTTACGGCTATTGGATTTTGAATTACTTTTGGTAGTAGTGTATTGGAACTGGTTGGAGTTATAGGCGCAGACGTGTGTTTTCTAATTTGATCGGAGTAAAGATCGTTATTTGTTGTTTGTATTGTATTCTGTTCCCTATATATGCGTTTAGCGTCAGCTAGGGTTGTTTTGTTTTTTGTTTGAATTTCTAGTACTTTTTGGTACTCAATATATTTAGGGCAGGTAGAGGAAGAGGCCGGGTGCGGACCTAGACAGTTAGCACAGATTGTTCTTGTGCATTCAGTTTCGGGATGTGGTGGCAGATTACATGTATTACATGCTGTTGTGCGTTTACACCATTTTGCCGTATGGCCGAGTAATTGGCATTGCCGGCACCGCATTGGCCTTTTAATGTATTCCTTGACCTTGGCGTTGTACCAGCCGATTTCTATTGTTGTTGGTGGTTGTAGCCGATCAAAAGAAAACAGCATCAATCCTGTGGGTAATCGTTCTTCGTTGTTAATTTTTGTGAATTTGAAGACATTTACCACACCTTGGGAACCCATTTCTGATATAATGTCGGCTTCTGGGACGTTAATTAGGCAAGGGGCATACACAACCCCTTTGGAAGTATTTAGTTTGGGGTGCAGTCTAATATTGACCAGACAGATTGTATCAAAACGCGTAGACTGGATGAATCTATCAGCGATTTCTTGGTCTTTAGCTAAAATTAGGATAGAACCATCCCTAAGAAGTGTAATTTTTTCGTACTGCGTACTGATAGAATCAATGATTCTTTTTAGTACAAAGAGGTTGACGGATGTAAGTGGCATTGATGCTTCGGTTGGGTAGATTTGAACGAACCGTGGGTTTTTTATTGCGGTTTTGTTCGGGAGAGCAGGGAAATTGAAAGACAATGGGATGCGGGATTGTCTTTTCTTTTTTGTTGGCACGTTGGCTGTAGAGCCTGAGAGTGAGCATTCTCCCAGTTCCACGAACCTATTGCCGGAATGATGGCTTGGCCCTAGGGCTATGTTTTTTTTTGTTTCTTACCTGGTGTATCCTTGTTGTGTTTTGTTTGTGAGTTCAAGGGAATTTACGATTTTTAAATACTTTTACTCTAGGACAATTCACTTCACTTTTTTAACTATCGCACTGTTAAAAAAATGGTGTTCTCTGTAAGAGAGTTCGCGGGTGACTGATAAGTTTTTTATCTAGAATAATACCTAGATATCTACAGTCTTCGTACCAATCAATATCAACTGCACACATACTGAATTTAGTGCCATTTGGTAGGTAGCAGAGTTTCCTACATCTCGAAAACCAGGCTGTTCTATTACGATTTATTTTTATTTTCCATTTCCTGTAATATACTGCTAGTTTGTCAAGAGCTGCTTGCCACGAGTTGTAGACGTTAGTGAATAAGGCACCCGAAGAGAAAATAGCCGTATCATCGGCAAACATAGCTACCTGAATGTTTTCACCTAGACATGGTAAATCTGCGTAATGGAAAAGGTTGTTAAAATCGTAAACAAGATAATAGCACGATCAGCATTAATACACAGGCGATTCAAAGCTTTTTTGGAGGAAATTGAATCGAAATATGGTTGATTTGCTGTTACATTCTGAAATACGGTGGTTAAGTCGAGGCAAAGTTCTTAATAGATTTGTAGAGTGTTTTGATGATATACAAATACTTCTTCCCAAAATCGGTGAAAATGATCTCGAACTCAATGATAAACAATGGCTTTTAAGACTTTTTTTCTTAACAGACATAATGAATCATTATAATGATTTCAACGTTCGACTCAATGGAAATACCCATACAATTTTGAAAACGTATGAGGAATGGATGGGTTTTACATCGAAATTAATATTATTTGAAACTGACATAAAAACTAAAAAATGTATTTTCTTTCCTTTGTTATAAAGGGAACATGAAAAAGAAAATATTGATGAAAGCAATCTAAATATGTTCGAAAGTTGGATTTTCGTCAATCAAAATGAATATGAAAGTCGATTTCAAATTTTAAGAACCATGGCGAAGTGTTTACATTTATAATAAAGCTCGACGAAATAGAAGAAAATGTTTTAAATTTGCAGTATTGTCAATATCTAAAAATTGAAAATTTTGGTTTAGATTTGATTGATTTAAAAATTCAAAGTTATGGACAGATAAATGCAAGGAATTGCTGAATGATTTGGAAAAAAACAGAAGATAGTCATTTCCTCATGATATCAACTTGTTGGGCATTATTTCCTATGAAGTTTTCATCTCAAAAATTGGCTTTGCTATTTTGTCCAGATTCGGTTAAAACTTATAAATGTGAGCAAATATTTCTACGAATGAAATTTATTTCTAGCAAGAACAGGAGCAGATTAACTACCGAAAATTCAGATGCTTGAATTCGTCTTAAAACAACTGACTATACACAAGACTTGACTAAATTGACGTCACAAGTTCAACATCAGGGGAGCCATTAACATCGAAGAAAACGTTTATAAATAAAGTTCATTCAACTATGTTTGTTTACATACTAATTAGAATTTTATTAGATTTTATAATAATAATTAAAGTTTAAAAGCGTATTGTAAATATTTTCTTAATAAAATGTGTCTTATTATTCATTAAAAAGACTGTTTTAAAATGAAAATATCACTGACCCAAAAGTCCTTTAATATCCACATTGTGGTTGATTTTGACCCGCAGCCAAAAAAGGATGCTGACCCCTGGTCGAATGTCTATTTTCAAAAATCTTATTCATATTTCATTTTGAATACTTTTTTGGTAGTAAGGTAGAATTCTTCAAAATATACCTCTGGGCCGATCCAGAGACATGCCGGATTTTTACCGACTGAAACCACCTCCCGCCATCGCATATTCCCATTGTTCCCCGCGGTACTTTCTTGTAGATATTCCATGGCGGGGCGGAGCGGAGTTTACCGGATACTCCGCTCGTCACGCAACTGCTGCATTGTTTCGAACTTAGCATGTGTTCTGTTACTCCTATCGGAGTAACAGTCCTTTTCATATGTCTCTCCAAAATCATACGTGCTGTCTCAAATCTCACGCACTCTGGGAGTACGTGTTCCGTATTTTCTGGTTTGCTTTCGCAGTACAAGCATTATGGTTGATTCACATGTTTATACTTGTGCAAGTGTTCCCGAAAGCATCCATAACCTGATATCAGCTGAGTCAGACGGTAATTCAGCTCGCCATGTTTTATTTTCTCCCAGGTTGCTATATCAGGTATCATGGTATAGGCCCATATTCCTTTGGTGGAAGAATCCCACCTTCGTTGCCATTCTCTTAGGCTTGAGAGCTCTAATTGTGACCGTATTTGTCGCCGATTCTCTTGTGAGGCGTCTTGCAAAGCAGCAGTTTCCTTAGCTGCGATTCCAAGTGTTCAGATCTCGCTCAAAACATTTGGGATATCTTCAGACACTGTTCGGAATGCGCATTTAAAGTATAATTATGCCAGACTATGTACTAAGTTCATTCCCCTCATGTACGACTTTATAGTATGCGGCTCCTGCCTGTATGTGAGCTGCATACATTATAATGGAGGTGTTGACATTGTTATCAGTTTTCTTATGTGGGGTCGGGGTCTTCCAACATTGCGTAGCAGTGTCGTCAAAACAATGCATACTCTTGCTGTTTTTTCATTCGTTTTCCACAGGTGTTCCCTGAAGGTCAACCTGTTGTCGACGGTAACACCAAGATATTTAATAAATATTTCCAAATCAATGTGTTCAACCTTTTTCGCGGCTGCTTATTGAAACTGCCCCCGTCTTTGTGCGGCTAGTTTCAGTCCGGCCATATCTAGCCAGCATTTAATACTATGGATTGCATGGAAACAGATATTCTCTAGGTCACCTAGATGTTTAGTTACACTGTGGGGGTTCTCTATACTACATGGAGAACCAACCCACAATACCAAACACAATTCCACATCTCATTTCGACTGCTTTCAGTGCGTCATTTCTACCCATTCCCTTTATATGGTATTCATCTGATATAAAATATATTCCCCAAGGACGCGTAGCTAAACTCTATGCAGATAATGCATAATTGAGTTTAGCTACCATTTTCGCCATATGCCAATACCATTTCGCTAACTCATGAGATTTCTACAGGAAATCGCATATTGTCGGTTAGCAACGGCATAGTCTGATCAAACGGCGGTTGCTTAATCTTGCGACCGCTGGGGAAATTATTAAAGCATTTAAGTGAGTTCCCATGATCAGATTTCCCTAGCCAAGTCAGCGTCCTTTCCATTTTCTCCATACACTTCTTTCGCTGGGGAGCAATGCTCTCTTTTTGCAGGTGAATAGCATCAGCTTAATTTCCCCCTCCTTCACAGTTCTGTCTTCGTACAGATCAATGTACTCTGAATTATTACCGAATTAGGTCAATGGGTTTTGCTCAGAACTACATTGATTCATGCACATACAACTAAATACACCCCAAGATAATCATACATCGAGTGTCTATTCCCTCATTCTCCCGCTTTCCTCGATCATCAATTTACCGATGTAAACCACCACACATCGACGAACGTGGCAATGAGAGAGCAGAAGTATGTTCTCTTTTGGGTGTCGGGTGCAAAAATTAAATTATCCAATTTCATCCCTTTTCGAGTCAGTCGATTAACAACATTAACAGGAGTAAGTCGTTACGCTAACCACCGCAGCGTGTGCATGCTTATGCACACGCTCGCCCGCGAAGAATCTCTAATATAACCAAGTTTACTGTCGGAAATCGGATACTTCTAAATGAATCAGAAGAAGTGTAAAGTTTATAGTGATTTAAATTGTATTTATATTGCGATAAGAATGTATCTTTAGCTGTTTTGCGCGTAACAGGCTAACGCACCTCGAGTGCCCAAGAACGTTCTACTTATCAAAATGTTAATTAAAAAGTTAGCCGTCATGGGTACCAACACCGACTAACAAATTTATCTCCAGCAGTACTAAAACAAATATTAAAAACCATCTTATTGGATAATGCAAAATAAATAAACAAAAACATTTATACAAGAAATCAACAGCAGTGTGTCTTCTATTGTTCCTGCCTTCCTGGGTGGACTATTCTCATCGAAGCGACATCGTTGGGGAAGAAGGAAACCGCGCGCCCGTACCTGGCGCAAAAATATTCTACCGCCACAACACTACCGCCGAATTATCTGCATATCTCATGATTCTTACTCCTTCTGGTACATTGACCCTGTGCACACCATCATACATGATATTTATTAACAGCGGAGCTAATACAGACCCGTGGGGTACAGCCGCTGTTATTTTATATTCGTGTGATCCCTAATCGGTGTAATAGATTAGTCTTTTATCCGAGATATAGCTTGCTATTATACGCACCAAGTAGACTGAGACTTGTAGATCGCCCAACGCTTCTAGAATCCGATTCCAGTTCACTGAATTAAATGCATTTTTAACACCTAGTGTCACCACCGCGCAATATTTTTTCGTTCCTAGTAGCCATCGCTCTCTAGCTATCGCATTGTGAGCGATGTCGCACCCCACAGATAGTGCCTTACCGGTTGATCTACCTTTCCGGGATCCATACTGCCATTCAGAGAGCCCCAATGTCCCCTCAGTGAATTATTCCAGGCGAGTAGCAATTACTCGCTCAAGCAGTTTCCCTGTTGTGTCCGGCATGCACAACGGGCGATAGGATGATGGCGCTTCTGGATTTTTGAATCCTTTTGTTATAAGCATAAGTCGATATTTTTTCCATCGTTGAGGAAAGGGCATTGTTTGATGGCAGGTCGTGAAGAGACTGCAGATGACTTCCGAGCTTTTGTTAAAGACGTCTTCACTACAGCGTTAGGAATTCTATCCACCCGGGGTTTTGGTTTTTTTAACAACCCTTGCAACCAAGAGCACAAGAGGTGGTCACTGCAGATGGCCATTGGAGGTATTGCTCTTCCAGTGATGTTCTGTTCCTCTTGCGCTTTCAACACCTCATCGGATTGCAGGAAGAGCAGCAACGATTCTGGCCATGTCACTTTTACTTTTTTGCATGGGACTACTGTTGTTGTGAATTCTTTTCATGACTATCCTGTAGGCGCTGCTCCATGGGTTTGTTATTTAATTCCTCCCTCAGGGAGCAGAATGCATCATATTTAGTCTTGCGGATCATATGCCTCAATTCCGTCCGTTCGTGGGTGAATTGGTGCATGTGGCTGTGGGTATATGCTACGGTTTCTTGCTCTTTGTTCCACTCTGATGGCACGTGGGCGATTTCTATGCTTCACCAATACACTGGTTTGGTTACCTATGCTTTGTGATGGCATAGAAAAATCGCATGCGGTAGATAGTCACATCATAACTTTCCAACCGTGCCTGTTCGCATCAGCCTCTGCGTGGAATTGTTCGAATTGGTCTTGAAGTACATAATCGAGCAGTTCCGCAATGAAGTCTTTCTATTCTCACCCATTTGTCTGGGCTTTCTTTAACAATCTGCCAGTGTTGAATCCTTTATGTGGTAATATTTCGTACATCACGCCTTGGTGGTCACTATGGCTGTAGGTGTTCAAAACTCGCTACTCCATACTTCTTGCCAACATGGAGCTGGCAACTGTGATGTCAATTTTGGACGTCCTCTCTCGTTTATGAAGGTGTCATCAGCACTATCAGTAAGTACCACCACATCTAGGACTGCGAAGGCTTTGAGTAGTGCCCGTCCTCTACTGTTGGTCCTGGGGCCTCTACTGTTGGTCCATTTTACCAATGGTTGAAATCTCCATCAGTTATAAGGGGGCTCTCACCACTGCCTTTTTGGGTTACTCGGTCCAAAAAACATTTTAATATTCTGACATCTAATATCGGATTTCCAATACGGACTTGACAACTTTTCATTTAATTTGTGAACGCACTGTTTCACTAATCATCAAACTGTCACTGTCAATGTATTCAATAAACTCAACATTTTTATCGTGATTAAGTATACGAACAACGTCTAAAATTGTAAAAATTTGCTACCGGAAAAAAGTTGTCAAGTCCCTATTGAAAATCCCATCATGTGTGTATATGTATTTTTCATTGCCAATTTTATCTAGTCGTCTAAGCTTCAATGTCCTCCAGCCGGACGTTAGAATTTTTTGCCACCCGGAGTCTTAAAAAGAATATGTTTTTTTAATTATATTATTAGCTCTCTTCCAAGACATCTCTAAGTACAAAGCTCTACATACACGACTCCCCTGAATCTTCTGCAACGATCAATTTCCTGTTTTTCACGATTACGTCAGAATTAAACGCTCATACGGAGTTCATTTTTAGGAACGAGAACTCTCGCTGTTACTTCCGGTCCTTGAACTTGCTTTATCTCTCTGCGAATAGACAAACGACCGAGTTAAGCTACTCGTATAATATAGGAACTGGATTATAATTACGCTTAATGTCATTTTAATACAATTGCTCTCAGAAGAAGGAAAATATAGTTGGCGCAACATACAAGCGTTGGTCACACTATTTGCGATCCTTTGACAAATCTTTAATTGCGTTCTTATTGCTTGGTATTCACCGAGATAGTCGACATTAGACGATAATAAGTCTAGCTATCGCATTAGGCGAATTGTTTCTACTCAGCATTTGATTCGTCACAAGATTTTCACTTTATGAATAATGCTTGACGAGATAGCCGGGCACGGCGTACGAATCATCATCATCGGCACTACAACCGGCATCCGGTCTTGGCCTTATTTAACAAATCTCCCCACCGGTCCCGATTTCGAGCCGATGTCAACCAGTTTGGCACTCCCAGGCTCTGGGCGTCTTGGTCTACGCCATCCCTCTGTCGCAGACAAGGTCTGCCGCGCTGTCTCCTTCCATATATCCTGCCACAAAGGACTTTCCGGGCAGGCTCCTCTTCGCTCATTCGAACTAGGTGTGCCGCCCACCGGAGTCTACCGAGCTTGATTTTTCTTACAACATTAGCTTCAAGGTAGATTGCGTACAACTCATGGTTGTAGCGTCTCCGGAATCGTCCTCCCTCACATATGGGGTCAACAATTCTCCTTAAGACCTTCCTCTCGAACGCGACTAAGAGTTCAGAGTGCCTTTTATTAAGCACCCAGGTCTCGGATCCATACATGAGTACTGGTAAGACCATGGTCTTGTACAGTAGTAGCTTGGATGTTCTGGATAAATTTCGGGATTTACAGAGCCTTGATCGACCATAGTAGGCTTTGTTGGATTTGATTAGCCGTTCGCGTATTTCTTTTTCCATATTGTTATCAGCTCATACTATTGACCCAAGGTAGTTTAAGGATTGCACTACTTCAAATTCTCCACTACCCTGATAGTTTGACCAACGTTAGGTGTTCTCTTCGCAGAAATTGTCACCATGTACTTAGTTTTTCCCTCATTAATGTGCAGTCCCAGTTTTTGCGCCGCCTGCTCGATCTGAGTGAAGGATTCCTGTACAGCCGATTCGGTTCTACCGATGATGTCGATGTCATCTGTGTAGGCAAGTATTTGGCTGGACTTGGTGACAATAGTCCCTCTTGTTGTAACGCCAGAGTCACGGATTGCTTTCTCCAACGCCACGTTGAAGAGGAGGGAGGCCAGACCGTCCCCTTGTCGGAGTTCATTATAGATGTTTATTGGTTTGGACAGCAATCCCGCTATTTTTACTTGACTATTTACGTTGGTCATGGTCAACCTACAAAGCAGTATCAATTTGTTTGGAATGCCTAACTCTCTCATGGCATTATATAGTTCTACCTTGGCTATGCTGTCGTAGGCGGCCTTGAAGTCTATAAATAGATGATATAGTGGAATCTTAAATTCCAGACATTTTTCCATCGCCTGCCTCAGGGTGAATATCTGATCAATTGCTGATTTGCCTTGGATGAAGCCACACTGATATTGACCAATGATGGCTTTAGCGTATGGGGCTATTCGATCTTGTAGGATAGTAGAGAGTATCTTCTAGGCGGCACTCAGCAATGTTATACCCCTATGGTTGCTGCACAGTGTGATATCTCCCTTCTTATGTATGGGGCAAATCATACCACGACTCCAATCTTCCGGCATCTCCTCTTGCTGGCATACGTGCACCTCGATCTCACGAATTGCGTGATGTAACGCTGTCCCTCCTTTTTGATCAGCTCAGCTGGTATGCCATCAACTACATGGGTTTTATTTGATTTGAGCTGTCTTATGGCTTTTAATGTTTCCTCAATGCTTGGCGGCGGCAGCATTTGGTCTTGATCTTGCATTGGTGGAGCCTCCAATTCTTCTGTGAGCTGACCATTTAGCAATTCATTAAAGTGCACTTCCCATCGCTCCAGAATACCTCCAGAATGATCGGTGATCAGATTACCCTCTTTATCCTTGCAGTAAGTGCAGCGTGGTGTGTACCGCGTCATAATGCGGATTATGTGGTAGAACTTCCGCGCCTGGTGCGGACCTCGCTCTCTCCTTTTATTTATTTCACAGACAAGCTTTTCTTCCCAGGCACTTTTCTTTTGTCTGTGAAATCTTTTTGCAGACCTGCTGAACTCTTTGTATTTCTCCTAGTGCACGCGCGTCCTATGAGAGCGGCATTATGCTTAGGAATACCGCCTTTTCGAAGGTCTGGGCGAAGGTCAGATTATTTTCCGATTTTGCAAGCGGACTTGTGGACAAAAGTTCCATTCAACTTATACGCTTCACATGACAGGTTTAGTTAAGATTTAAAAACTCACCAGTGTAATTAGATAATATCCAATTTATAACGAAATAAGAACGGTATCCCTAAATAATTAGAAAGGTAAAATATTAGATATTATTCTGTCGCAGCATTGAATTGTGTCTGTTCGTGTGTATGTGTGTTTGTTTACAAGCTATAAATTATGTTTCAAATATTAAGTAAATAACGGCGGAGAGCGAGAGAGGGACAGAGAGAGAGAGAGAGGGAGAGTGAGAGAGAGAGAGAGAGAGCGAGAGAGAGGGAGAGCGAGAGAGAGGGAGAGGGAGAGGGACACAGAAAGGGAGAGTGTGATATTATGAGTGAAGAAATTCGGTCGCACTATTGAACCGTGTGTGTGTGTTTGTTTACAATATACTAATTATGTTTTAAATATTAAGTAAACAAAGCCGAAGAGAGAGAGAGAGAGAGAGAGCGAGAGAGCGGCAGAGATAGAAAGAGAGAGAAATGGAGAGTGTGATATTATGAGTGAAGGAATTCGGTCGCACTATTGAACCGTGTGTGTGTGTTTGTTTACAATATACTAATTGTGTTTTAAATATAAAGTAGACAAAGCCGAAGAGAGAGAGAGAGAAAGAGAGAGCGAGAGAGAGTGTGAATGGCAGAGAGTGATATGTTGACTGAAGAAACAGCAATATGAATGAACTTGAAATGCGAGAGATGGAAAGCTTGTAAATAATTAGGCAAGAAATTACTAGCTCGCATTTCGCCATGAGACCTTTTTAAGTTTATTTAATTTGCACTGGAAAATGTAAATTTGATTGCTCTGAAATGTTTCTTCGTGTATTTCCTTAGCGTCGCGTTCATTTGTTTGTTTCTACTTAAGTGAATGGCAACCTGTCTGCTGCTGTAGCAACATTTGGAATCATTTACCTACCCGAAAATTGTTCCATTTTATGTGTTTGTGCGCTCTATCAGTAATTAAAATGTATTCTTTGAGAAGAGGAAGTTATTTATCTTTCACTTTAGAAAGTGCCTGCTATGCTTTTCACTGTTAATCAAGTTCTATGTTGTTGCAGACACTTCCTCTCCGGTATGTCTATGTATTAATATTGTTACTTATGGTTCCAAATAAGTATTGTAAATATTAGGCCAGAATAATTGTATTACACCATTTTGTTTAATTCAGTCTAGCAACGAAACTTAGTAGTGAATTTAAGATTTAAGTAATTGATAAATCGTTTACCGAAACAACAAATTCATAACAGACATTTAATTTGCTTTTGAATTCAAGTGAATGGGTTTTAATATTAGACTATCAGACTGAATGGAGTTGTAATATTAGGTACGTATAAAACTGACTTTTGATATCCTTAAATGTCAATCTACTGTAGATGCACACGAAAGTGGTGAGTATTGGGGAAGATGTCTTCGCACTTTGGCTTTGAATTCATGCAAATTGTAATCGCTTCACACACTCAACTGAAAACGAATGGTTGTGTTCGTCTGTCCGTTTAAAAGAGACCTCTCTGATTGATGATGTCATACGCTTCATGGATGACCTATATGCACAGTTAATTTTTAATGAAGTTTACAAATAAAACGAACTATTTGTGAACTGAGAATTAGCAGACTTGTAAGAAGCCGACGCTACCTCATTACTCAAGAATTCCATAGTATTGCTCAACACTTTTTTTTTAAACCCGCACATGGAAGTTCGAACGGCTGCCATGAAATTTTGAAAGTGGCGTAATTTCGAAACGAAGATATGAAATTTGAGCTGGAGTAATTCAGAATACCCTGCAGTACGTTGGCATCGATGAGAAAATTGGTGTTCATAGTGTAGTGTAATAATATAATCACAAGAATATTTTTTTACAGCAATTCAGCAATTGGCGGATTTTAGGGCTGTGTAGTGTAACAACATACCCACAAGATGACCATGAAAAATAGATCATATAAATCAGTCACGATTTGCAAGTGTCATATAACTTGCATTCGGTGCCGGCAATAATTCAAGATCGACTTTTTTCTTTGAGTCACAGAAATGAATTGCTCCAGTTACGGTTTGGAAGTGTTACATGACATGCATTCGGTGCTGGCAGTGATTCATTGTTAAATAGGTCAACTCGTGTCATTGTTTTTACACTATACGCTAAGCTTGTGCTAGAAGTAAGAATAGCATAATAAGCAAATTTGTTTTTTATGAATGATTGGGTAATGATTTGTAATTATTTGAATGAATGATCGGGAGTATAAATACCCCGACAATTTGTCAATAAAATCAATCATAACCGAACTTATGGTTTTGATTCATCATGGCGGCGACTTCGCCATAAACTTTCAGCAGGCGGCGCTTAGTAGAGTACGGTTAAGGAAGCAAACTCATAGATCCTTCCACGTGCCAGGTTTACTGTACCACCCACCGTTATATGACATACTTACAATATTATTACATGGCGCTCCACAACTATACCATTACAATAGACAATTTTAATTTGAGGTGATGTGGGCCGACCCCATTTTAATGAAATCAACAACAATAAAATTTACTTAAAGCTAAGAAAACTTCGATGCAGTCGGATTGTTGAGAATGGGATAGGTATATTGCTGTATAGTTGAAAGGATATAGGAGAAATTATTTAGGTGACAGAGTTCAATCAATTTGTTTTTATCGGCTTAATTGATGGATAAACTATTCAAAAATGTTAAAAAAAAGTTTTATACAATAAAAAAATTTTGATCAGAACCATTTTATTGAATATAGTCGCGACGTATGACGAACGGGGTTCGGGTGAAGATTACCTTTCAAATGTATACTAATAAAGCAATAGACCTCAAAATGTATACACAAGCCAATGAGATATAGTTTGGCGGAAGTTTATTGCGTATTCTAGTTGATACTGGGGTGTTCCGCCGAACACTACTCCCAAAACAACGAAACAAACGAACGGAGCGAAAACAATGTCAAATAAAACTCCGGGAATGTTTTGTTTTGTTTTATATTTGTTTCTATTTTTATTTTAACGCTTCACGACACCGCACGTGCGATCACACTCGACGTTACTTTACTTTTTTACTTCGAAAATGCCTACTCTGATCTTTAAACACTCGAAATTATCCTCCTCGTATTCTGCCGATCGAAATCTAACTGACCATCTCCATCCCTAACCCAAAACCTGCTACAGATCGTATCTACGTCTCCAGAAGAAATCTTTCATTTCATCCGCTAACAGAATTTTCCACAGTATCTGTTAGCGGCATGTTATTAATGCCCATGGGAAATTTAGGTGCCTGAAAAGGAGAAAGTCCCTCGACGCATACATCCTTATATCATCATCACCATCCGTGGTGGTGATCGAAGTTCGGATCGACGCCTGTCGATTGTGTGCCGCCTCTATTTGCATAAAACATCTGGCGCGCACAACGGAGATGATTGTTCGGGCGTACAGCCCGTGGTTGTTTGTCTTTGTAAACACAACCGAATTCCATTAGATCCTTCTAATGGGTGTGAAATTTTTAGAAAGGAATCGTGGGACCGGAGTATTTCCTTTGTTGGCGTTGGACTTGTAAATCTTCCGAATTATCTTGTTGCGATAATTACGGTTGTTTACAATTTTGGCCGCGGATAGGCGATATGCTTTCTTGCGTTTAGCTGCCAGCGTATGCATCCGTTGTTATTTATCTACCAAAAATGTAATTCCTGGTAAACATCGTGCAGATGCTTTGGATGGAAGATTTATGGCCTGTAATCTGGAATTGTTTTTGCATACTATGAATGGATGCGTTGACTCGATGCTGAAAGTTTTTGAACGTTAAGTTCCTTGTTTTTTTGATGTCGGGTTCAACATTGTTTCAGCTTCCTATGCCCTTGTTACAGGCCTGATTAAGAGCTTTGGGGACAATTGTCTGTGGGCACGTGTAATGGATAAGGTAAGTAAGTTCCTTGAAGGTTTGGAACCTTACCTGGGCGGAATTGTGCGTTCGTAGAACGCTACAATAGTACTATAGAATAAAAGCTACAAATTAGACCTGCTGATGTCATCTGTAGGGCAGGCCGGAGACTTTTCGCCCCACTCTGGTATGAAATGAAACAGGACTTAAAGCTTTAAACGCGATTATCTCAAAACTGTGTTTTTGAAATTGGTTTGGAAAATAACTTTGTTGCAATATATTTTGCACACAATAAAACATATATAATTATATAATTGTGTAGGGTGTATTCACTGTTTATTTCTTGGATGCATTAGGATTCTCTGCAACCTCCCCACAATGTTTGGACGAGATGTGAAGGAACTGTTTGATTTTTTGGATTCCGTAAGATTTCCTGCAACTTTGCCACAATGTTTGGATAGGATGTAAAACAACCACATACACTCTTCTGCACTGAACCGTCGGCTTTTTCGCATCCAAATCAAACGTTTGTTTTCTACTAGTTGATACAATTCCTTATTTGATTATAAATATCCCACGTTAACAAACTTATGAACGAAGTGGCGATTGCTGTGACATCCGGATACCGCGCGGATTCAAATCACTTCTTTGCTCACCTTGACTGTTAAATCTCGAAATAAGTAAAACGCAATTAAATTGAGTCCGTCAATTCTTTTATCAACTCCCGTTAAAAAAAAAAAAAAAAAACAAAAAAAAAAAAAAAAAAACCCTTTCGACTTATTGTCTAAAACCACCGTTTTCCTCCACCGTTGCGAAAATCACACCGTTTGTTTCTTCTATTTTTGTTTCTTCTTTTTGTTTTATCTCCACTAATAACCCAACGAGAATACTCCGATGTACCCGTTATGACTCAATCAACGGCGACGATCGATCTCGAGATTATCGGAGATATGATCTCCGATGTAATAACTGGGCGTTTCTAAGTTGCCAGTTTAATGTTTTATGTATCAATTTATGTTCTATGTTTTATATTTGTAATGTTAAATGTAATTTAATGTTTTGTGTATAATGTCTTTAATTATGTAAATTGTAAATTGTATAAATGAATGTGCTTATTTTATGTTGTAAATGAATGTTGTTGTCATTTATAAATTAATGTAAGGTAATTTTATGTTTTATGTATTATATGTGTAAATCAAAATGTAAATTGGGTTTTATATTTCAGTTTAATTTGAAAATGTGATAATTGTTTGTAATGTATGTGTTTTGTTAATGTTTAGTAAGGTAAATATGTAACAATTATTTTATGTGTTATATAATTTTAGGTTTTAAAGTTTATGTTTTCTCGGTGGGATAAGGGTGGTGGGGGAGTTACTATGTAACAACATCATCATCATCATCATCGGCACTACAACCGGGATCCGGCCTTGGCCTTGTTTAACAAGTCTGAGGGTTGTTAAATTTTCCATAATAATTTGTTTTTCCGGGCAAGGTTATTAGCCTTGGGCCAAACTACGTAACAACACCCTCAATTTTTATCCTATTGAATTCAAACTTTAACTGTGGCTTTTTAATTTGATTCCGCAGTGTATACAGGGTTACGGGTTTTGTCAAATATTAAAAACTTTACAAGTTGTAAATAAATAAATGTCGAAAAATCGAAAAGCTTGCTATTTTTGATAAATCAATATTTTCAAAATTTCGTACGGCATACACTAGACATTTTTATGTAGTTTTAGAAGAATTTTTTTTTATTTTCGCAGGATCAAAACTGTTCAAGATATTTTGCAAGACCCGGTGCAACTTTTTAAAACCACGTTTTTTTTTTTTTTTTTCAAACGGCCGTGTGTCGCAATTTTGTATTGTTTGAAGGAAAAAAAAAACACTTTAAGACATATATAATAGAGCATATAAATACATATATAAAAGCACCTTAATACATATATAATAACCATGTGGTAAACTTCGTTTTATTAATAATACGTATTTTCCCATCTAAAAAAAAAAAATGAACAGAGAATTGGTCGGTTTTCGGGTCTCTACAGTGGCATAATCCATTAAGTTTAAATGTAGAAGTGGTTAAAGTCGAATGAGGTACCATTCGGATCGACAGAACCATATGAGGTGTGGCGGGTGGGAATATATAATAAGCGAGGATTCCGTAAGTTGTGAAGAAGATAGAGTTGGGAAGATTCTAGTGTGCTTAAGCTGATTAGTTCGAGCCGGTTTTAAGATGGGAACAAACGGTTGTCACACCCCAGCTTACAATCCACAGAGCGCAAAGCCTGAGAAGCCTCATTGAACGCTCTCGGTTCTCTGTAAGCGAGTCATGCTATGAAGGGGACAGACCTGACTGTTATATTTTAAAAGAGGACAGACAAAAGAAATGGGATCGCGTGGTTTTTCCAAAGCCATATTTGAAAGGAAATTTAGCTCCCTGTCACATAGGATGCCAAGGGGGCGACTAAATGAGTATATGGTAGAGATTAGTTGAAGAAGAACTTAACTAATTAACATATTTATGTTATGTATTGGTAATGAAGAATGTAATTCGAACATGTGGGGTTAGATGTGATTCATACGCCTTCACGGGCGTTGGTTCAGCAACACACCCACAATTTGTTGAGAGAAAAATTGTTCCACCAGAAAAATGAAACGAATAGAGCACACAGGTTTGGTTGGTAAAAATGAAACAAGTTGGTTGTGCTGTTAATCACAAGATCTCCTTAATTTTACGGCTTTAATTACTGTTCTAATTTTACTTAAACTGTTTACAAACATTTGTGTATCTAACTATGAACACTTCAGCAATGATTCACGTAAAGGAACACTACAAATTACAACTGTTACTGTTTTAATTTTACTTAAACTGTTTACAAGCGTTTGTGCGTCTAACTAGGAGCACTTCTGCAATAATTCACATAAAGGAACACAACAAATTATAACTCGCTCGAAAATATTTCGTTGTTAAATTACATTATTCCTTAACCGGGAGAAAAACGAACATATTTCCTCCTGCTAACCATACGTATAGGGCTTTTTGTATAACGCGTCGACTAAAAACTGACAGCTCCCGACAGGGCTCCTCAAGTGTAGAATTGGTGACTCCACCAGCGTATGTGTGCGCGACAGTGGCTAAAATCTGGCTCCTTGAAGAAAGGCGTATGTACGCCTCCGAAGTTTGAATCTGACTCGCCGATGCAATCCATATCCATCAGATTCAACGGTGGTGGATTACATCGGTGTGCGAGGATTCTATATGTATCCGTATAGGACAAGTACGATGCCCTGCAATGAAAACGATGATCGGTGGACATCTGATTAAACAGACGCACGATCATTGGGGTCTGCGGCGATGTGCCCATACATCGCTGATGATGTATGCCAGGGATCGAAATAGATTTTTGCTTCAAAGTAAATAAAAAAGCTATTTCGCAGGTCACATGGTGGCACGCATGATGTACATCATGTGCCTATGTTTCCAAGGGGCCGTCATTGTATTTGCCTAAGATTCCTTGGAAATACCGATGTAAGTAATATCTAATCTAGCCGTATGGCTCTGGTGCCAAGGAGGAAAATTATTTTGTTGACATAAGTCAGCAGAAACCTTGCGACGGCGGCAAAGTGTCAGGCTGGATGGCTGTATGTTTGATTAATATGCGGGTAAGTAAAACGCACACAGTGAGATACTGTATGTTTAATTTAGATTTCAGGTGGTCATCATAAGCATGGCGTGGGTAAGATTGCCTAAACAATGATCTTATCCATGCCCAAATTCCATGATCGGTTGATAGCCGATAACGGGGAATTGTCGCAACTGTCGCGGACCTAAGGGTATAGGCGCGATATACGATTGTGAACTATGGAAGGAATATCGGCTCCAGCTGTGTCAACAATACGCTGGCCAGCGTTTGTATATCGGCAATTGAAGACAAGGTGAGCCGATAGGAGATGAACTGGTTCATGGAGTATGAACCAGGAAAGTTCAAAATGTATGGGTGCCGTCGGGTAAGTTTTTCATTCAGGTATGATGCTAGAGGGGAGCTTACGCCGCCCCTAATTGCAGGTAAGTACCATGGCTTTGTATGGTAAGAGGAAGTGGTTAATTTAAAGAGGATGGGCGGTTCTTTGGGAACGTATGAAAGAACCGCCACAAACTCCTGGCATGAAAAGATTAGAACAAAACCAGCAACACATCAAATTACAACCGCGTGTATACGAGCATGTATTAACTTTCTATATAAGCTATGATTACTATTCTAATGAATCAGGTAATCAGATGATTATCTTTTGGTGTTGCGTTTTTCACTATGGTGTGGGTAATATTAGGTGCGCAACTAAGTTCTCGCTGTTTGTATGAAAATGAAACTTTATTGTGAAAAAATGGTTACAAATAAATTATTCGAAGTATTGCCCATCGCTAACTACAACTTTTTCCCATTTTTCAGATGCAGAGGCAGAGCTCGAATATCGTTATGATAAAAGTGTTCATCTTTTGAGACTATCCACGAATCAAGCCGTTTTTGATGTCTTCATATGAACGGAACTGCTGATCAGCCAGATCGTGCCCCATCGAACGGAACAAGTAATAATCGCAATATCTGGGGAATATGACGGGTGGGGTAGGACTTCCCATTTGAGAATTTCCAGGTAGGTTTTAACTGTTTGGCAACGTGAGCCCGAGCGTTGTCATGCTGTAAAATCACTTTTCCGTGCTTCTGTTCGTACTGTGCTCGTTTTTCGCGCAGTGCTCGGCTCAAACGCATCAGTTGAAGCCGATACCGTTCCCCAGTGATGGTTTTATTCGGTTCCAACAGCTTATAATAAATAACACCGACCTGGTCCCACCAAATATACAGCACAGCCTTCGCAGCGTGAATATTCGGTCGAGCCGACGATGTAGAAGCATGACCCTTGAGGTTCTTGTCTTTGGGTTGCTGTAATGAATCTTTTTTTCTTCTCTGCTGAAGCAGTTGTTCACAGGTGAAAAAAAACGACGTTCAACGTCCCTTGGCAACAAATCGTAAGGCACCCAAGTTCCTTGCTTTTAAACCGTTTCCAACGCAAGCAATCGCTCGGAAATGGCTTGGGGTGTAACTTCTAATGCTGATGAACGCTCTTGTTGCGTTTTGCATGAACCCTCATCCAGCAATCCCTCCAATTCAGCGTCTGCGAAGGTTTTTGACCTTCCTTCACGCGGAGGCGTCAACATCGAAATCACCGTCTTTGAAGCGACGGAACCAGTCCCGGCATGTTGCGTCACTTCGAGCAACATCTTCGTAAACTTTGTAGAGCTCTCGATGTGATTCAGCCGCCGTTTTCTTCGGATGAAAGAAAAAAATCATCACTTTCCCCAAATGACGATTGATTAGCACAAAATCAGACATTTTCACACAACCAAAGGCATACGACGCCAAAAAAAAATCTCTATTGTGTCAAAGCGGTTTGTTTACCATATGCATAAGCTTGGTTCATAACGTTTTGGATATGTCGAAATCGACCAACACTTATTGTTGGAGCCATCTATTGACAAGCAGCGGGAACTTGGTTGCGCACTTTACCATGTATGCTGAAATCATCACACAAGGTGCTATTTCTTTTCAAAAATCGATATTCCAAAAAGTCCAATTTTATATACTAGATATCATTAGAAACAACACCTTCTTTTGACTGGCAAGATCGAGAAACGTGTGTAACACACTTATTTACTAGGGGCGCCCAGCTGGCATTTCGCAGCACGTTAGCAGCTGTCGGGCGTAACGGTTTCCTGATATCTAAACCATTTACTTTATAAAAGAACATCTATTTCATAGGTGTCTCTGGCATTATTTTGGAGCAGTTGAAAGTCGGCTATCGTCAAAAATGGTTATACGTACCTCAAATATTTATTATTGGAACTATTCACTAGTTGGAAAAAAAAACTTTAAACACCTTTTTAGACTTCTTTGACTTGTTACGAAAAAACTGTTCAATCGATCGGGCTAAAGTACACATATTATCCTACATACATATGTGTACTTCTGTTTCGTAGTAAAATTATAAAAATCCATTAATATTTAAGATTTTTTTGATGCAACCTAACATAAAAAACGGCCAAACAACCCGAAACTTCAGCATTTTCTGTTGTTGCCCAAAATACTTGATTTTAGTACCGGACATAGCGAGTAACTTATGATTTAACAACAATCTTGATTTTTTTGTTTCAGACGTTCCAGAGCTGAGAAATCATGTCAAGCAATTTTAAACAGGATTGCCTTCAGTTGGCCCACTCTCCGCTATATCAACTTTGAAAAATAAAAATTAATTTTCTTTGTATACTACAATATGTATACATTAATGTATAAAATTACCAGATTGTCAAAATACATTTTTCTATTTCCTTAATGAAAGTTGTCCGTGTGTGACGCCAACGATGAAGGTATCCCCTTGAAAAGTAATAATTTCGGATTTTTTGATGACATCTGTAATTTCCTCAGCTGCATACCCAAGATTCATGTGTTAGACTTTTTTTATTTTTTTTATTACACTTCTCTTGGGTGAGGCGAACCTATAGCACCGAGTGGGCGCCCCGAGATGGCACCAAAAAACGGTTGCAGTTCCTCTTGAACAGTTGCGGGTTGTAACGCTCCGGGAACACACGCACGGGCAGGGAGTTCCATAGCTTCCTTGCTCCGTAACGGAACGAGTTCTGTTACAGGGATGTTCGCGCCGTTGGGATATAAACCGCAAACTTGTGCGATCCGTCGGATTGTCTCGTGGAGCGCATATAAACCGAATTGCGTGGAACAATACCACGAATCTCCGAAGAACAGCACCCGTGATAATATCTGTAAAACAGACAGAGGTCGGCTACGCGTACTTCGATGTGATACCGACTGTAGTCCCGAGCGCCGAGTCGCCGATCAGGCGGGTATGTTTAGGAGCCGAGCTCCAAATATGAGAGCAATATTAGAGTGCCCATCTAATTTGTGATTTATACAAGAGAAGAAGTTGGACCGGAGTAATATATTTATTGGCTCTAAAAAGATAGCTCATCAGCTGTCGAACCAATGATCCACTTTTCTTTCTGAATGTTGTATATTGGGTCTTCGCTGCATTGAAGTCGACGATATTGCCCTTTCCCACTACCAGACCTCTCCCAGATCCCGATTCAGAGAGTCGGTCTGGCCACATCTCAGCTGGTGCGACATTGATGCACTTGTGGCGGTTCCGCCAAACCCCACGGCTCACTTACCTGAAAAACCCCCACAACTTTCACCCAATCTCCTAATTTCACTAATGCAATCGCATTAGCATCTTAAATGCTTCACGCATTAAAGAGATCAAATCTGTAATCAAAAAGCCCCTGGAAAAGAAAAATTACTTTCATGCATCTCTTCGCATACAATTCTCTGTAAGATTCCTTTCTTAACTTATCAGGCAGAACCCCCATTATTACAACCCAACTCCCATTGTTTCCCGCCAATGCATACAACGCATTATCTAAAATTCTTAAAATAGTTCCTTAATGTGCATATGCACCATAAATACAAACCATTCGGCACCCATTGTTATCAATTGAAAGGCAATGTCGGACGGCTTGTTTTTACAGCTGCAGCAATTCAATAGACAAACAATCCATTTCGTACGTCGTCACAAACTAATTCCCCTGGATACACAAATGCAGGCAAGGGATTCGTCTCTGACACCAATCCCATTAGCACCTTTTTTCCCAACGTCGAAAATAGCGACGACGCATCGCGTAAACAAGACCCGCATTACCGAACGATGCATTTGGTCGTTTCCTCCTTTGTCTTTTCATATTTCGGGATCTGCTTCTCATCAGCAGCAGTATAAGCAAACACAAACCCAATTAACATGCAATGAGATTCGGCTTGTTTGCTTAGCCGAATTCACGTCTCATGGATGCACATTTTCCCTTTCTTTGTTTAGATCAGTTCTCATGGTGTGTCCCATGAAAGAACCCATGTACACACATACATGTGTACTACCAACGATTTTCACCCCCAAACGATTGAATACCGTGGAGTCGTTTTCCATTCACCGACCTAACAGGTCCCGTCACTCTCGCTCCTCGGTGCGCACGGGGATGCGACAGTCAGCTGCGAGTCGCGTGAGTAAAGTTTTAATATACAAGTCGTCGGTTCATTACAGCGGACGTATACGCGTGGTTTCAGTGTCTTATTAGATTAAGTTACGATTTCAATCTTTCAATTATCCTTCTCAATTTTAAAGATAATAACCAGTGAAAACAACAAAAATATTTTACGCCCAATTAGTGTGTTTTCTTTGACTTGCTCCGGGTGTTGCGAAGTTTTCTTTGGTGCTCGGCGGAACATTCTCTTAGTGAACGAGTGGTAGAACTCTCGCCCATGCTGGTGTCGCGACCACCATCCCCACACACTGATCGGCGGGTCACTCGAAAAAGAGAAAACAGGCGTATTCTCATCCGCAAACCTGAACACTATGTTATCCATTGACTCCAACAAATCATTTATGTGAAGCAAAAAGAAGGTCGGAGCCAAAATAGAACCCTAAAGCAGCCCAGAATTAACAGTATACAGATCCAAAGATTCGCCGTCCACAACAACCTGTATCGATCGATTTCTGAGGAAGCTCTTTGCCCAGTCGCAAATCTGCTGGGAAAGTACGTATGAGCGAAGTTTGCTCAGCAATGCTCCATGCCAGACGCGTTCAAAAGCCTTGGAGATATTCAATGCGACCGCTCTTGACTCATCATTCCGCTCAACTGCAGATGTCCATATATATAGGTTATAAGGGTCAAAAGGTATCCCGTGGACGCCTGCAACGGAATACATATTGACTATCATTCAGAAGTACGTTGTATTCCAAATACTTAATTAACTCGGTATTGATGACCTTTTCCACAACTTAGATAACATAGACGGTAATGCTATCGGCCGGTGATACTTTTCCCCCTCTTTGGGATTGGCTGAGCTCGGGCTTTTTCCCAACGGGTAGAAAATGTCCTCCGTGCATAAGATAAGCGAAAGAATCTGCCAAGGATCAGCGATAGTTCTAGAGCACAGTTCTTAACGACTACTGTTGGTATTCCATCCGGGCTGGTTGCCATTCTGCAGTCAAGTCCATTAAGAATTCGTTGAATAGTACGCGGGTGGAACCTCACATCCGACGTGGAAGACCATACCGGCGCGAACACAGGTGGCTCCAAAAGACCGGGATCGAGGTTTGAATTCGCGAACACATTTGCCTTATCCTTTGAATTTGTGACTAACATTAGCTTTATCCTTTGAATTTGTGACTGTCTGTCACCAACGGAGGGAAAGAGGAAAAAGCGAAGTTACTGGTGATAGCCCTTGCCATTGACAAGAAGGAGCGCGAACGAGTCGGGCACTAAAGGAGTTTATTGGTCACTCTGTCGTTGCGAGCCTTCTTCGCGGTATCAGTCGTCTAGTTGGTGGTTTCTGATTCTAACATAATTCGTTCTGTTAACATCGGTGGGTTTGGAGCGCCATTGCTTGAAAGCTCTATTTTTTGCCGCTGTAATCTGCGGCCATTTTTTATCAAACCAGGGCTTGTAGATCTCCATCCCGAAAAGAATAATCTCTGCGAGCGACCCCGCACAAGCGTTAACTTCGAAGTCTCCCAACCACACCTCCGACCATGGAAAGGATGCGAGGAAATCTCGCAAATCGTCCCAGTTAGCAGCCCCATACTTCCATATGTGGTGAAGCTGCCGACGCCGGTTATTAGCTTGAAATGTAAGTGGTTGCGCGACAGATGCCAAGCAGTGATCTGAGTTTCCGAGTGGCACAGAAACCTCTATGGTATTGTGGGGTAGGTTTGTAATGCGCCAGCAAGGGCGCTGAGTTCACTAAACGTTCCACCGTATAAAATCACTCGGACCATCGTTCACCAACAAGAAATAAAATAAACACTCAGGACACTGCTGTTTATAGATGATTTTTAATTCTTCCTTTTATATTCTTCACATTTAACAAAGATTTGAGGTGAATCTAAAGACTTAAACGAACAAGGAGAATCTTTAGCACTTTGATGTAATCTGTTTGTTGATATGGATATATTCACGCCACTAGTGTTAATTTTTATTAATAGGTTCTATTTTATTCACATTAGTCTCTTACAGCACGTTTAGTTGACTTTAAGTTACATTGTTAGTTCACGATTGAAGCGAGCTTGTTACCCACAAAGCGCTTTATTCATAGCACCAAACTAAGCCTACTCGTTATGAGATACACGTCTGAACTTACGAAAAAACTCGATCGACTCGCGGTGGAATTATGCGTCCCGCAGCGCTACGGGAGCGTAGTTGGAGACCCGACCGGCTCGGACAGGTGATGGAAAACGACTCAGCGATATACATTCCCTAATGGGGTGAGTTTCCTCGAGAGAGAAAGCGTTTCTCTCGTGGCGAAAACGAGGGGGAAGGATTACGTTGGTGAGGTCCTGTGGTGGTGTGCGTGTAGTTGATCGTGAAGATCAAGCTGCCTATCCACGCAGTGAAACAAAGGAAAAACGAAATGCATTGTTTTACTCATGCACGAGGTCATGAGAAACGAAGCTGACAAAAAAAAAAAAGGAAGATGGACAAAAGGCATCATGGTATGCATTGCAGCTGAATGAATAAACCGCTAGCCACCCGGGAAACGGTGCTAAAAGCGTATGTACATTAGAATTCTTTCAGGGAATTTTAATAGCACATTAAATGTTCATGCATTCATCATGTTGGGAGAATTCTTTTTTAGGAATTTCAGATAATGCGTTGTATGCATTAAATGTCCTTGGAAAAGGAAATGTTTTCAGGCGCCAATGCAATTGTATTAGCGAAATACAATGCGAGTTGGGTTGCAATTATGGGGGGTTCTTCGGGTAAGCTTGTGGCGGTTCCCTTGAACGCCGCTGCTCACCTTCTCATTAACTATGCGAAAACTTCGCCCCGGGGCATACAGAAAGCATAAAAACAAGCTGTTGCAGTCCAAGCAACATGGGCCAAGGAGCCAATAAAAAAAACGAGTCCACGACCATTCATTTAAAAATAACCGAAAATGAATGCCATAATCATCAACATCAGAATCAATCCCAACAAAAACACCAACAAACCAAATCCAATTCAACAACCGGAGAGTGATAACCTACATCAGCGATCAGCGTCACCTGCCAGAAAACAGTAGCATCTGCTCTTCATTACCTTCAAAAGAAAACGGGCTCTGGTTATTGACCTCGACAACGGTACAACAAGACGAGGAAGAACCTGTTGTTTTGATTGGAAAAGGAGCGTTGTTTTTGAAACCTCGATTAGCAACGGAGTAATGTTTTGTTCTGTTACCTGTGGTAGTTTTTTGGTGTCTTCGAATAATGAACACTTAGTTATTCAGTTTTTGTCCAAATATAATCATCTTTGTCAACGTTTTTAAATTGTGAATATAATTTAAAATAATAGAAATAACTTGCCATTTTTTTATTGTTTTCGATCCTTTGGTGTTCATCGTTTAACCTCGGTTTCGGGAAGATCTCCACCTCTAGGCAGATTCTCGGACGACTCAACTACTGGGCGCAGACGAAAACAAAGGATTTCTGTTATCTCTATCAAACCTAGTGAGTGGATTTTCGGTCTGGCTATCCCCTGTGGGCAAACATACTGTCAAGGTAACTGCTGGAGTTGGTTTGGCTGCCCAACGGGCGAACACAAGTTACAGGGAACGCCACTACTTACCTTACAACCTATGATGAAGAAACAGTTTTCTAAAACACATAACAACATATACTAACCTTCCATAGTTGTACCAACTATCTTCAGAAATACTTTGAATCAATAATATTCGCTGATGCAAAATCCATCAGCACCAAAGAGACATGTTCTTTATAAGCAATTTGGTTGCACCACCAAGCAACCAACATGAGCCGAACCATTTCATTACACTTGTCTCCGGACGAAGGCACACATGCAAGAGATATTTCTTTCCTTTCTTGTTTTTTATCTAACCCCACATCGGTCGGTCATCCGATCGACAAATACATTATGGTATACGGCTGACCGCCCAAGAAAGTCGAGTCCTCAAAAATGGAAAATTACCAGCGAGAATTCGACTACTTGGAGATGCCTCCAAGATGTGCATGATCAGCAAAAATGCTGTACGCAGTTGCTGATCGTGTAAACACAAAATATCGACGTCGAGATATTTGCACCAGCTGCAACCATGCCAGCTAATGTTCCCCTTGTGGATTCGGTTGATCCATGGTCCTCATACTCCTGGACACACGCCACGAGCAGCAGAAACGATCATCGTGTGTGTGTTTCACCCCTTTTTGCTGGACCTATGCAAGGAAAATCATCCCTTGTCGGGCACCGAAGCAATGGACAAAATGTAATGTGCTGTCGTTTTTGATGAATGAATAAATCGAGACGTGGATTCCGTGAAGGCAAGTCGTGCCTCCACGTTAAATAATTAAGTATATAATATATTGAGTCTGAGCCCAACAACCGTCGGCGGACTAGCGTATTAAGGAAAATCAGTAAATTGAATAGCAGTGTTTAATTTATCAATGCCTGTCTTTGTAAACATGTTAACAAATATTCTAACTAAAAATAAGTAAATTGAAAAGCAGTGTTTAATTTATCAGTGACTGCCTTTGTGAAACATTTTAATAATTACACGAAATAAAAACAAGTATAGCAACGATGTGCTGGGTAAAAGGAATGAAAGTGTGTTTTAATCTCATTCGACTCGTTTGAATTGACTACAATCGGGAAGTGCATTGCTCACCATTGGAATTCCCGGACGTCTATCCTTTTGCTGCTTCTTCATCAGTCGATCCGCCTTTATTAATGATGTGTTGTGACATTGCATTACGATAGACGCGATTATAGTGCTATAGAAAAGCCCATCGACAAGATGCTCATTAAAATCAGTGTGTCTCGAAGCAGCGATCGTTTACAGAAGTAAAAGGTTTCAAACTTAGAACAAAATCCACGGCAAAGCATTCCACAATTCGACCTTCAGCTCCATCAATAACGAGCCGATATCGGAACTTTTACCCCCACATTGGTGACGTTCCACGGGGCAACAGCGTGGGATAGACGTAGAACCCGTGCCAGCGACGGCACACCCACCCACGTCCTACCCATATGCTTAAAAGAATCCCCACAGTATAAATACTCAGTTCGGATGTCAAAAATATATCCAGGGTGTTCGGATAATCCACGGTATAGATACTCGGGACGGATGTCAAAAACAGATCCAGGGTGTTCACATAATAATCTCGAGTATCCGGCACTCGCGTGAGTTCCTCCACGAGTGGAGTCAAATTGTGGCTAACAGCTAACAGCAAACATTTCCGCCAGCCTCCCAGCCTCCTCGGCTATGTTGAATGTAAATTCTGAATGTACCAACCAGCCGGAATTGTACACGTTAAAATCGCCAAGGACAACAATTTCAGAAGCTGGGTGGTTGATCTGTATCCAGTCGACGGTATGTGAAGGATGTTCGAAAAATGTCGCTGATCGATCGTCAGTCCGGGAGCGGTAAAGACAACAAAGAAATGTAACGGAATTCCTCAGCACGACCCTCAACCATACGATGTCCATATTATTGGGCTCCAACGCCTCCATCCTCTGGCAAGCCAGATCGGACCGTGCGAAGACGCAGACTCCGCCCTTAAAACGGAATCTCGAATGTAAGTCGTATCGTGAGCAACGAAGATATGTCGAATCAGTTGACGAATCGATCTGGGTCTCAGTTAGGGCAAGGATATCAGGTTTCATTGTTTGCAAATATTGGTGGACGGCGTTTACATTCGTATTGGTGAAACCGATGCCCCATTCATTTATTCGTTTTTCAACATTTTTATTTCCGTTTTATTCTTAGATACTAAATTATCGGCTAAACTTTACATTTCTATTGTACAATTTGCCTTTCGATGACAGAACTTTGTTTGTTTTTTAATTATGTTTATTTTAATAACAAGGAAAAACTTTTAAAAAAAACGTTGTCCATTTGGTTTTTTTTTAAACTTAAAATTAACTTATATCTATATAGATATATATAATTTTTTTTCCACTGATGTTACAAAATGCCGTTGTTACCAGTCGAGGGTGGACCGTGCCTCGAGAGCGAGCCTAGTTATGCGATGATGATGATTAATGTATTTGAGCATTATAATGACTTCCATGCGCTTCCGTCAAAAAGTAATTGATTGGTATTTGCCAATGTTGAGTTCCAACTAATTCTTATAACACTACACCGAAAAGCTGTCAGGGAGGTGATGATTTTGAAAAATTAAGTATAGTAGGCGTTCAGAGAGACAAGAATGCTTGATAGGTAATCGATAGCGCTTATGGTTAGTATAATAAGGAGGGGGTTTAAGTGACTAACCTGAGAGACACCCGAGATGGAGAAAAAATGATTCAATAGAACGGATCTGGAACGTACTTTCTAGAGCCGATTACTCAGATACCAAGAAATAGACTGCCACAATTGGTTTGAAGCTAAGGGAGTATAATTTAAAAATTATCAGCTTGTGCGAAATTTTATCGAAGCCCTTACTGACATCGGTTGATACAACATACATGCTAAGGCTAGGAGTATGTGCGAAATAAATTCAATTGGATTAGTGGTATTAAATCATTCCCTGTTGCCTTCCTGAAATAAGGGAAGGAAAACGCTTCACATAGGATGTTCTTAAGATGCTTGGGAATGTGGGACAGTTTGTTACCATTTTTCTTCATAATTTTTCTCTCTGTTGTAAGCCCAGCAGTGTTAGCAAAGAAAGAATTGGTATTTGTGAATTCCATATGTCTACAATGTAATTAGGATATCACAATTCCTGTCTATTATATAAATGAACGCTAGCTAGGATGAAATTCAATGAAATCAATGGGGTGTTGCCTAGATGAGACAGCTAAGTCTGAAAATTCATATAACAGTGAACCTAACTTCCTTCTTAATTTTCTGTGTGAATACCCTGCAAGTACGCCAGCCAAAACGACTTCCTCGAAGAGTCTTCTACTTCCAAGTTAAACAAAGTCAGTGAATGCTCTTCCTCTCGCTCTGCATATCCTTCCCATCTTCTATTTGCGTAAACCTTGATGGTCTACATTTGGTGTGAAAAAATATATACGTATGTAGTATTCAAAGGACGGCCGGAGAATTATTCACAAAATCCTTCCAGTTGTCGTAATTTCATAAAATCCTTTTTATATTTAAAAGAAAACACTGAGCTCCTGCATTTAAAATAAAGTATGCACCTCATTTGAACCCAGAATACAGGCAAGTTTCTGCACACTAGACAAAAGCAAGAGATTTTCGCGGGTGCTTACCACTAATAACGTAATGGAAGGCCCCGGGTATCCTGTTTCTTTTTTTTTTTTTTTTTGTTTTTTTTTGTTTCTGTTTCTCTAAGAGCAGTAGCACTTCGTGCGCGTAATATGTAGAATGCAAACAAAACAACAGCAAAATAAATTCCACCGTATCTTATGAGTTGGAGCGTTTAAACGAAAAATGTAAAAGTGGGCTTAGCTCGCCGAGGTGGCGTTGTGTACACATGAAGTTAGGATAAATTGGAAAATAAAAATGAGAGGTGAAAAGACGAAGCTGGTAACATTGGGTGTGTGTTGTAGGAACACCCTAACTT
This sequence comes from Microdon myrmicae, assembly GCA_963931805.1. Taxonomy (NCBI): domain Eukaryota; kingdom Metazoa; phylum Arthropoda; class Insecta; order Diptera; family Syrphidae; genus Microdon; species Microdon myrmicae. The sequence goes on along the minus strand of OZ007501.1, from coordinate 35,109,583 downwards.
ACTCCAGGGCTTCATTATCATACACCCAGGCAGGAAGCAGACTTGACATTTTTGCACGCTACATTGCACACATATTCAAATAAGGACGAAGAAAAACCGAGTTACCTTTTGAAATGCAAAGGAGATTAACGTATGAAAAGGATAGTACAGAGATTATGTATCGTAAAAGTACATATGCGGATCTCCCTACGTTGCTATGGTGGCTTAATTTACCTTCAAGACTGATTGGCATAGTGGTCACTATTGGGTTAACCGGCCAAGCCGGATGTATACGTCCGACATATCTTATATGAGTATACCACCCCAAAGGTTAAAAACCTAGCAAACCCTTTAGACACTCATTTATCATACCTTCGGAATATATATATGTCAAAACCTCAATGAGGATGAGTTATGAAAAGAGACTGCATTTCCGCATATCTTGAGATACATCCGCTACGGAGAGGAGGTTAATAAAATACGCAAACCATATCAATATTCCCTTTCTGTGGTCAGACCTGACGTTGGACTCTCAGGGAGAGGACAAAATATGTTGTGTGGTGCCCAGGTAGCGTTCCTGGCATTTCTTACATATATCCCTGGCTAACGTCGATGACAACTCCAATTAAACAAAGAGGAATGCGCACATGCACACGACGACCGAGTTTGACGGTACTCGTTGGAAATATACGATGCGGAAAGTATGTAAATATTCTAGTTACGGCCTTTCGAAGCAGTGGAATTCTTATTCCTCCACTATAGTTTATGCCTCTGCCTCCTTTTGTCGTCCTCGTTATCCCCAAGCGCATTTAGTTGGTATCGCTAGCATTCGGAGTCCATACAGCAGAGAAAGATGCTTTACTTTGTGACTGTACGGGCTTTTTGAAATGGTGCACTTTTGGTCGTTGTTTTTAAGATGCCATCCTTGTATCTGATACTTAGGAACACCCCGTTGATAAATGTTGAGTGGAAAAGTGCAGTTTTCCTATTCAGGAGACAGGCTGTATAAAGTTATTATTTTTAACAGTAGGTTAAAAAGAGCCCTTATGTGTTAATTCCGAAATTGTTGTTTTGTTTTTAGGGACAATGGCGCACAATAGGTTAGATAAATTAAATTGGTTAAATTTCTCTGCAATAAAGTAATGGACTTGTTATTTAGTCAATTTGAAATCCCTCGAAACTTTGAAACAGGTTAGATTGCACACGGAAATGCTATCTGCTAGAGGAATCTCTATAGACTTCATACCTAGAAGGGCTGGTTGTAGCCGTGTTGAGTGAGGTACTTTTGAATATTCCCTGTTAAATTTGGGTAGTATCCGATTAGTGGATTAACAAGCTGATGTGACTTAAATTTTCATGAATTTTAATTGCGAAGTGAGGTTGTGGATTATTTTTCGCTAGAGGCGTCTGCACGGACGTAGGTTGAGCGAAAACACCACGGATTTATTGAGAGCACTAATTGATCCGGCGGAGAACACAGAAAAGTTAATCCACCGATGTTATGCTCACCATCAAGCAAAGTAAATGAAACGAACTGAATTTATTTTTAATGTTCCTTTATTTGTTCCCGGATTAATACACGATGAGTTATTTATTTGTACACAATGTGTTAACACGGGAATGCTTATCTTACTAGTGCACAATCTACTTAATATCTTTGGTAGTCTTTGGTTAATTTAGGATGACACTGTCCAACTCCGGTATTATTGTTAAACTTAAATATATTTACGGCAACAGACCACTGAATCAATTTAGGATGACACTATACAAGTACGGAATTCTCGCACGAGGTCTATTTACACGCGAATCGAACATATAATTTATCGAATTCTCGCGACTCGACTGACTCCTTTAATCGATGACAAAACGATAGCACGACAGCTTGTGTGTACGCGACGGGGGTTGCAATCTGACTCAGATTATGATGCAACTCACATCCATCTGTTCGATGGCCACGAATTGCATCGATAGGGGAGGGTTATATATGTGGGCGTATAGGAAAAGTACAATGCCCTGCGATGAGGACGATGATCGGTGGACACCTGATCAAACAGAAGTACATCGTTGGTGATGAATCGCAGAGATCGAAATAGGTTTTTGTTTCAAAGTAAACAAAAACGCTATTTCACAGACCAATGGGGTATATGATGACGATGATGCACAGATGATGTATATGATGTGCCTATGATACAAAAGGGGTCGTCATGGTATTTTCCTAAGATTCCTTGGAAACACCGATGTAGGCAATATCCAATCTAGTCATATGGCTCCGGTGCACAAGGAGGCAAATTATTTTGTTGACATAAGTCAACAGGAACCTCGTCGACGACGGCAAAGGGTCAGGCTGGAAGGCTATATGTTTAGAATAATATGCGGGTAAGTAAAACGCACACAGTGGGATACTGTATGTTTAATTTAGGTTTTCAGGCGGGTCATCATATGCATGGCATGGGTAAGGTTACCTAAATAATGACCTTTTCCATGCCCAAATTCCAGGATCGGTTAATAACCGATGAAAGGGAATTGTCGCAAGTGTTGCGGACCTAAGGGTATAGGCGCGATATTCACTTATGAACCGTAGCAAGAATACCGGCTACAGCTATGTCAACAATTACGCTGGCCAGCGTGTATTTATTTTTTATAATTGCTGACTAGCTGAGAGATTGTCTGGCATGGTGCATGTATGAATGAAATAATTTGTTTGGAGTGCATGGTTGATAAGATTTAACTTTCAGGTGAAAGAGAATGAAGGATAGCTTAAGCTGCCCCCAAAATTGCAGGTAGGTATAGTGGGTTGGAAAGTGGTTAATTTAAGAGGATGGGCGGTTCCTTGGAAATATATTAAAGAGCCGCCACAAGGTTACTTAATTTTCGAGTCGTTTTCGTAATCGATTTGATATTGGTGGATGCGATTGTGGGGGTAAAAATTTGTATGCCAATACACGGGCACTAGGTTTGTGGGGGTTTCTCTATTCTATATGAGAAACAACCCACAATTCCTACCTAATTTCGACTGCCTTACAGCGCGTCAAATCAACCCCATTTCCCCCTACTTACCTGTTCACCTGCAAAGCATGTTCCCACCAAGGACACATAGCTAAACCCATTGTACCACGCAGACAATGCATAAATGAGTTTAGCTTACCTTTTTTGCCATACGGCAACTCGTGTCCATGTCGATTAGCGACAACCAAATCCAGCCGGACGAAGTTGTCGCATCATTGCAGATCCGTTGGGGAAATTTATCAAAACATTCGATTGAATCACGTGATAATATTTCTCTAGCGTTACTTCGGCTTTTCTCCAGACACTTCATTCGCTGGGGATCAATGTTCTCTTTTTGCAGGTGAATATCATCAGCTTAATTCTCCTCTCTTTCTCAGTTCTGTCTTCGTATGGATCAATGTACACTGAACCCACCATACTACCGAATCAGGTCAATGGGTTCCGCTCAGAACTACATTGATTCATGCACATACAACCAAATCCACCCCAAGATAATCGTACAGCATGTTTCTGTTCTCTTATTGTCCCGCTCTCTTCGATCATCAGATTACCGATGTAACCTACCACACATCGAAGGACGTGGCAATGAGAGAGCAGAAGTATGTTCTCTTTTGGTTGTATCCAATTTCTTCCCTTTTCAAGTCAGTCGATTAACGTGTTTAATCAAGGGAGGTGGTGTCGCTAGTTGCCGCCGCGTGTGCATGCTCATGCACACGCTCGTCCGCGGACATCCTACACTGTGAAATACGTCGTTTCAACCAGTACGTTGTAATTGTAATTATTAGAAATATTATCTGAGTTATGTGTTGTGTGACCGCATCGGAATGTTGTCTCTAGTGAATATTTTCAATAAATTGAAACGCTTGCTGGCAGTGCTATCTGTTATCTTTTTTATTGATTACTTTGGTGTTTTAACTCACTTATTCGAATTAGACTTCAATCGTTTATTTATCTATCCACTCGAAGGAGATGTCGTCCAATATGCGCATCGGATTCGGTACAACCAGGAAGTGGAAGTGCGTCCCATAAATGTTTACAATTACACATTCTTCAATAAAGATGAACATTTCCCACGGATCGATGGGAGGTATAAGGAATTCGTGCCATACGCTGGCACCATACAATTATACCCCCACAGTACTATCTGTTATCTTTCTTATTGATTACTTTGATTACTCACTTATTTGAATTAGACTTCAATCGTTTATTTATCTATCCACTTGAAGGAGATGTCGTCCAATATGCTCATCGGATTCGATACAATCAGAAAGTGGACGTGGGTCCCATAAATGTTTACAATTACACATTCCTCAATAAATGTGAACATAAATGTGAGGAAGAAGGTACTTCGCCAGTAAAACCGATAATGACGTTTATAATCAAATCAGCGATGCCGCATTTCGAATGACGAATGGCTATACGACAAACCTGGGGTTTCGAACAACGTTTTTCTGACGTTATTATTCGAACAATATTCTTTCTACGGATCGATGGGAGATATAAGGAATACGTGCCATACGCTGGCACATTGCCATATATACCCCCACAGGTTCGCTTAACCCCCCAACTGTTCCGACGTCGAAAATTGTTCTCCAAAAAGAATAAATGAAATGCACTGGGGTGTGGTTTAATTGTTAATTAATGGTTCTTTTATTTAACTTGTTCTATTTTTGTTTACACAGGTTTGGGGTGATGACTAATACAATAGTCAAATTTTATTCACAACGCCGATGGTGAATTTGCTTACATATATTTTTACAAAACGGATTTTAACGAAAACAATAAAAGGGAGGTTGTATTTCTCTAACTTTCTTTATAAACACTTCCAAACCACGACCACTGAGTGTATTTTCAGTCTGACTGAGTGGTAAAACTTTGTTACTCTCGCAGAGACGTACTTCTATTTTAGATGCGCGCGCCTCAGTGATTAAAATTCGACTCAACTTATTACGTGACCGATCCCTTTGTAGATTGAAGAGTGACTCCTACTCCAAAGACGTATGTGCACCGCGGTGGTTGAATATCGACTGACTTTAAAAGCCGCGAAATTAAATTTGGCGACGAGCGGCGTGACCTGCCGCGGTAGTGATTAACTAATTACTAATGTGAATTAGGGATGAAACTTTGATTTTGCACGACGATCAGCCAATGGCAATCGCGCTCTTCTGTGCATTCCTCAATTCCCTCCGCTCATCGAGGTGAATAAATACCTGTGTATTCGTTCGACGGTCGATGGGCATAGAAAGGATGAAGAAATCAAAAGGAAAAGCACAATAACCCAGGCTTTGGTGTGCGTGTACCAATGCAACTCTGAGGCTGTCCCAGTGATCCAATTAGGATATTGTGGTGATCTCAGAATGCAATGGACTCTAAAAAGGGGAAATGAGATGTGAATGGAAATTGGGATGTAGCTATTCACCTGTCTAAACAGATCATTGATCCCCAGAGAATAGAGTGTCTGGGGGAAGTCAAAAGGGACGCTTCGTCGGCTAGGGAATTATAACCGTGGCAAACAATTAAATAATACGATGATTTCCCAAACGGTTGCATGATGATGCAACCGCGTCGTTTGGCCAGACGATGCCTTTGCTAACCGACATGAACTGCAATTTCCGGAGGAAATCTCATGGGGTTAGCGAAACGGAGTTGCCGTATGGCAAAAGGAATCTGAATTCAATTATGCATTATCTGCATAGAATAATGAATTCAGCTAATGCGTCCTTTTGGAAACATGATTTTCAGGTGAATTAACTGAACGGTGGGAATTGGGGTTGATGTGACGCGTTGTTAGCGGTGGAAATTAGGAATTGAGATATCCTGCCATTAAGAAATAATTATTTTCCGAGTCTAACTTGAGACTTCGAAAAAGGGTATCAAGTTCATTGATAAACTGTATACACTGTGGAGCTTCGGGAGCATAAGCACAGATCACATATAGATAGGAATATCTATAACGCAGGCTTCTAGCGCCAGGAACTTGTATACATCTCTACTGTAAACAACTTTGTGTTGTAGACCATTTTTAACTAAGACAGCGACCCGGCCCCCCTGAGTGGAATTTGGACGATCTCGTCTAATTACTTTATAATTTGGGTAGCCCAATCTGTGCCTTTGGTTTAGCTTAGTTTCACTAGCCAAAGGCACATCTGGGCGTTCAGCTTCTAGCAGACTGCTGAGATTATCCCTTCTTTCCATGCGGATTAGTGAATTAACATTCACAGCAATAATTTTTAGAGTTAATTCAGCCGCAGTGAACGCTATGAGTAAAGTATGGGTTCATTTGGAAACAGTATGGAATAGATAATGTCCGTTCGAGCCACTTGTTCCGTCAGTTTTTTTTTTCGAATTTTTTTATCAAACAATAAAATGTCCTTGTGGGGACAGTAATATTACTGTTATATCAGTTTGTGGCACTGGAGCAGGCGTTTTAATGATATTGCGTGATTGTTCTAAGATTGGTGCATTTTTTACTCCACCTGCCACATACCCGAAGCGTTGACAGCACATACACTGCAATACGCGGTCGGACTTCTTTATTCTCTCCCAACTTATCGTTTAGTGATTAATGTATTTAATATATCTAAGTCGATCAATTTTACTATTGGGGCTTAGCGACACAATGAAGAAAGGCAACTTACTGTTGCGATTTCTAGAATTTGCTGTACAAAATGGTTTCACGCCTGTAAATTTCAGGGTATCGTTTTCGAAGCTTTTTAGTTCTTCGAGCACCTCTTCGGGAGTAAAGGAAGGGTTAACTCCTTTGAGGACCATGGAGACAGTTTTCTCTGATTTAGGGGTGTACGTGTAGTACTCGCTTTTCGATTTCCCAAGTGCCAATTTAATTTTATGATAAGCTTCTAAATCATCGCATGTTAAACTCATCTTACAATTATATATACGTTTTGTTTTAAAAGTTTCGCATGTCAACTCACCCAATTTTATGTTTCCATGTAACGGATGTAGATAGGAGGTACTTTCTGCCTTTTTTGGACTGGCACCTGCTGAAGTGGTTCCTGCTGTTGCGTTTCCTTAGCTTGTCGTGTTTTCTTTGTTTTTGTAGGTTGCTGCTGTCTTTGTTCTTACTGTTGTTGCTGCACCATTTTCGTTTTCTGCTCTTTCTGGCTCAAATTGTTTTTCAGTTTAACAACTTCCTGTTTACCAGTTGTTGTTTTTTAAGACTAATCTCATGGATGAGTCTGTTGAAGACCTCAACCTGATTGCCGGCGTTTGCATTTGTTTCGCTGACAGCTAGTTCTTGGAATTGGTTTCCAGCCCCTGAGTACTGGGCACCATGGGCGTTCTCTTCGTCGTCGCTGTTGACACCCAAGTGTCTGTATCCTTGTTTTTATTGGTTTTAAGGCATTTAGGTCTGTATTTTGCCTTCTCCGAAGCATCGTTTTGGCATCGTTTGATTTACGTCCGTAATATGGACCACGTGTTCTCACTTTTTTTTTATTGTTGTTTCTTCTTTTTTTATTGCGCGAGTGACAAATAGAAAATCACGTTCAAGAGCTTATTTATTATACTGTGCACACGCACAAACAGTAACACTCCCTATGTTGCGTGTCGGCACTAATCGTTTTTTAATTATTTTGGGTGCAGAGAAGCCCCAAGCGAAGCCGTACACATTTAAGATGTGCAACGCGGTTTAATTTAAAATAATAATTTTACAATTATTTAATAATAATTTTACATACACTTCAGTTTTTAGCCGTTCCGTTGTAGGGTTCATCAACTACCATTTGTCGATTGTCGACACGTTTACACCGGATGGCGGTCAATTTGGTACTGACGCTTAGGGGTGTCCTGAATAGGATATTTTCAGATTTAGAAGTTCATTTGAAACTTCCACTTATTACAGGAATCTTTGATTCTGTTACACGTCTACATCGGATGGTGGTCAATTTGATACAGAGGAAAAAGATACTTCTCAACTAGGTTATCCGATGTAAACGGTTATGAGGATAGAAACATTTTGAACCACCCTTTCAACTTAACTAGTGTTATGAACCCATATACGCAACTAATGAAGCCTTTAAATAACAAAGACGAATAGACAACAAATATTGGTTCACCAGAGAGAGAATTTATACCAGTAATTAAAGGAGGATCATTACCACGAGGAAAAAGGAGCCTTAAACTTTTTGGAATCAGTACTAAAGTGGATGTCTGGAATTCCAGATCATGATGACTTAGTCTAAATTTAAACAACATTAAATCAGTTAACAGAGAACAACAAGCAACAGGCAAAACTAAATCAAAAACGAATGGGCTCACTAGTCTTACGTGCGGCTTCCGCCACCCCCATCATTTAATTGCATTCAATATAATTTGGTTTCAATATAGTTTGCTGGTAAAGGTGGTGGGAAAAGCACACGATCCACATGCGAGTGTGCGAACACACCCCAGTTCGAGTGTGGATCGTGTGCAAGTTCGAATTCTGTTTTCGGAGTGGATGCTGGTGGGGAGAGAGAGAGAAGCGGCAAGATATTTTAATTCCGTTTGTTTTGTTTTTGCTTGTTCGGTACTGTTTTAGAGAGCAGTTAGAATAGAGTTCGTGTTAACAGCAAAAAGAGGAAGAACTGCAACGCCCCGTTGTGAAAAAAGATCGAAAAAGTTGTGTAAAAACGTAATAAGAAAGCTTGTGATGTAATTTTAAGTTTTCCTTGTTTGAATAAAGAAAAACAACCTCAAATACTGTGTTGAAATCAGTTGGTGTCCTTTTTCCTTAACTGAGCGTGTGCGCATCCTGTATGATATCGCAATTGGCTAACCCATAAAGGAGGATCCATCTCCTATTTTGAGATAAGATCACTGTCCGCAGTATGTGCATATTACCACACAACCCACTGGAGACGGCCAATGAACAATATGATAGCTGAAGCTGAAATAAACATACTTTAAAAATAATCATCAGTATTCAAAAGAAGTTTAGGAAGCAATAGCAACGATGATACTGCCAAGATAAACAGCGCCTTGTCGAGAGCGGAAGTATTATCATAATTTGTGGATATAACATAAAATTATTGTAATTGCACATTTATACAATAATCAGAAACATAACATAACAACGAAACCTTTAAATTGAGTGGGACGGACGAGGAGGTTTTGGTTTGCGGCGGAGACTCCAGTGGCGTCCGCTCGAGCGAGCTGAGGAACTCAGAGGTTTCGGAAAGTTGTTTCTTCAGTTCTTCCAGTACTGTGACACCTGTACAATTGCTCAATAAGCAATTTCTGACGACATTCAACAATGGATGGAATGGTGCATGAAGGAACCATTTGAGCTGACAAAGGCTGCTGGACCAGGGTACGATTTCGAAACGTTGGAAGAAGTGAACCGAAGTTTATATCGTCGTCAACTTAACGACAGGTAAGCTTTTATATATATATTTATACCAAATATTCTGTGGCAAGAAAATACACCACACTAGAAGCTGTATCTATTCGATATACTCATCTAAATTTTTTTTTATGCTAACACGTTTTAGAAATCATCTTACATACTGTAGCAGCAGCAAAAATAGACACTTGCAAACCAAATTCACTAGATTTAGAGGAACTTGAACCGATAATGGAACAAGAAAAAATAAAAATTCCATTAATAAATATACTGGCACAATCTGAAGTTTTTCCATATCGAAGGTATGATGTCTTTTTTTAAATATATAAATACCCAAAATCAACCAAGAAATGCGAAACATATAAAAATGTTGCATTCACCAGACACGGTGTAATTCAGATTATGGATCGGATTATTATATGTAATAATGTAATTAAAAGTATAGAGAAATGTAATGGATTACTGAATGAACCTGTGGTAGTATTTTTACCTGTGCATCGACACGGACGCGGGTTCTGTAAAAACACCACTTAAGAACACTGGAAGAAATCTGCCGTGAAAGAGTGGAGCACAGCAGCAGCCTCAAATGATCACCAAGAAAACACACTGATGAAAGTTTAATGTTAATATTTTTATTTCTACAATATTCCGATTAGTCTTACAATTATTGTTCACAAGTAGGCAAAGAATTTAACACTTATTGATCACAGGTAGGCAACTAATTAAGTGATTATTGTTCACAGGAAAGCAATTAATTTACTATTAATGTTAACCGGTAGGCAATGAATTTAACACTTATTGTTCACTGATAGGCAACTGAAGTTGCATTCGATTTCGTCTGAATTCAATTTACTTAAAAAAAACACAACACCAGCAACTGTTTTCGGCACATACATATAATTAGTGTTTGGCTGGATTGCCGCTGAATTTAATTTACTAAAAAAATACACACACAACATTCCTTAACAGTTTGGCGCCCGGTTAACTGGAGGTTAAAACTTCAGCATAGGCAGCGCGATCAACTCTGCCACTGGAGAACTACGACTTGACCAGTGCGTACACTTAGGATGTTAAAATCTGACTCGCCGATGCAATCCATATCCGTCAGATTCAACGGTGGTGGATTACATCGGTATGGGAGGATTCTATATGTGTCCGTATAGGACAAATACGATGCCCTTCAGCCTGCATATCGGCAACGTCGAAAATTCAGCTGAATAAACATGGGGACGAACACAAGGGACTGCAGGCAATGCGGTCATAAACCATTGATGACCTGCGCCTGCGAACGAAATAGGTTTTTGCTTTAAGGTAAACAAAAACCTTATTTCACGGGTCACGATGAGATGCACATGGTGTTTACTCAGGCGTTCATGATAATGCCGTTGTAGGCTATACATTCTTAGGTGACGATAGGTCAGCCGAAAATTTGGGTCTTGTTAACATGACGGTGCTGGTACATGAGTACAATGGCGAGGAATTAGCTTTGCAGATGTGCAAGCGTACGTCTCGCTCAGGGTGGCCATGGACCAGCGGTTGGTTATTAGCATAAACACAGTGATGCTACTTTGCGTTTGTTTGTTTTACAGGTCGGAGCATCATAAGGCATGATCACGGGTACGATTGCCTAACGTCAATCATATTCGTGCCCAAATTCCATGATCGGTGGATAACCGATAAAGGAAATTGCTCGCAACTGTTGCGAACCTCGGGATTGGGGCAATAAATGGTTATGAACCGTAGCAAACCCATCGGCTTCAGCTGTGTCAACAATTACGCTGGCCAGCGAGTGTTTATCTATTATAATTGCTGACGAGCCGAGCCGATGGAGATATGGTACGGTTCATATAATATGAAACGGAAAAATTCAATGTGATGCATGCCTTGATGAGGTTTAACTTTCAGGTGAAAGTTATTTGAAAGACAGCTTAAGCTGCTCGAATGCAGGTAAGTATAGTGGTTTATGGAGTGAGGGAAAAGCAGGTTGATTTAAAGAAATGGGTGGTTCTTTGTGAAAGCCTTAAAGAACCGCCACAAACCTATCTGTAAGGAAATAACTATGACAGTTGCACTCTAAATGTATTAACTAATAATAATGTAGTTTGTAATATAACATTCGAAAGAATTAAAGACATAATACAAGTCACAGATGATACTATAGTAATATCAGGAAAACATAATGTAAATAATACAACTTATAATGGAGGGTACTTATTAAAATTTAATGACAATGTTACAATTGACAATATCAAATATTATAATATTATAGAGCCAATCCAACAAATTGTGATTCATGAGAACGAAATATAGATTCAAATAGATGAACTTCTATATTCAAATAGTGAAGAACGTCTTTCAAACATAGAGAATCTTAAGAAATTTATAATCCCAATCGAAGAACACCCCATATAAACCGGAATAATACTCTCACTAGTGTGGAGTTATCGCCTTTTCATTATACGAGGGTTCCTTTTATATTTCGGAATTAGAGAACAAAAACAAATATTGATCATCGAAAATCACTTTATTGTTTTTCAAAATATTCCCCATGAAGATCTATACACTTTTGCATGCGTTTGAACCAATTGCCGAAGCACTTTTGCCACTCTGATTGAGGTATCTCCAACACATGTATTCTGAATCCGCTTCTTCAGGTGTCGAAAAACGTTGACCTCTCAGTTTGTTTTTTACGTATGGGAATAAAAAGAAGTCATTCGGTGCCAAGTCAGGACTATACGGCGGATGACCCATCAAATCGATGTTTTGGGTGCTCAAAAATGCAGTTGTCGCAGCCGATGTGTGAGAGCTCGCATTGTCGCGGTGAAGAGTGATCCGTCTTCGGCAGTTGGTTTTCCTGATTTCTTGGAAGACAACTGGCAAACAAATGGTTGTGTACCACTCAGAATTGACTGTTCTGCGTTGTTCTAGTGGTACGGTTGCGACATGTCCAGTTTTTCCGAAAAAAACAGGCGACCATTTGCTTGGAAGTGCTTCGTGCGCGAACAACTTTTGTTGGATTTGGCTCATCTTGAAACACCCAGACAGTCGACTGCTGTTTACTTTCGGGCTCATACGCGTAAATCCACGATTCATCACCTGTCACGATGTCATCGACGTGTTTCGAAGCACCGCGACCGTATTTTTTGAGCATTTCTTTCGACCAATTGACACGAGCCCTTTTTTGGGCGATTGACAAATTGTGTGGGATCCAACGCGAACAAATTTTTTTGACAGTCAAATGTTTATGCAATATTGAATGTATCCTGGTCCCACTAACGCCTAAGGTTGTCTCAATCTCACGACAGATCACATGACGATCTTCCAATATCAGTTCGCGCACAGCATCAATGGTTTTCGGAACAACAACTGATTTTGGACGACCTTCACGAAATTCGTCTTGGAGTGAACTACGACCACGATTGAATTCACCATACCATCGATAAACACTGGTCCTTGGTGGAGCTTCATCGCCAAAAATTGAATTAAGTTCATCCATGCACTGTTGCTGAGTTAATCCACGCCGAAAGTTGTAAAAAATAATCGCACGAAAATGTTGACGATTTAATTCCATTTTTGGGCCGAGATGAATCTTTTAAGTTACTGTAAACAACACAAATAGCGCTCGTATGTCAAAACGTTCGGAGTGCGTATAACCTCAAAAATGTCCAACTTTACGACAGAGCTGTCAATTGCCGGATTGCAACACTAGGGTTGCCAAATCCCGAAACATAAGAGGCAACCCTCGTATAGCACATATCTTTTATTTTATGTCCATGCACTTCGGCTATTGAAATATAGCCACTGTCACTTACGTTGATACTTGATAAGGGGAAGAGATCAGAAAGTTTGTCACGGTGTTGCCAGCATTTATACATCACTGGGGTTATATTATTTTTAATAACCCTTGCAGCCGTGAGCAGTCCTTCGATTGTCACTGGAGTTATCGCTTTTCATTGATGTTCCATTCTCCGTGTGGTCTCGTATCTTCACACTGCGGGAAAAGATAAGCAACGATCTTGCCCTTGTCATTTTTACTTCTTTGCATTTAGCTACTTTGTTGTGTGGCCTTTTCGTAATTATCCAGTAGGCTTGTTATTTAATTCGTCGCTTAGGACGCAGAACGCGTCATACAAAACTATCATCCTTAAGACTAAAAAACTAAAGTAGTAATTAATGCAAAAAAACAAAAACAATGACAACAACAAAAAAACAAGGAAGGAGAAGAGGACTTCGCGGTGGGGGAGGTAGGAGGCTGGGGAAGAGCGAGTGTATGTGGGGGTGGCAAATGTGGCATACGTGAGACAGCGAACATTGTACGGCAAATGTGTTGGAATGTGCACGGGTTGTGAGAGGATAGACGGTGGGCGGGGCAAGGTCAGGTGGGGAAGTTTTAAGTTTAGTGAGGGCAGAACCCTCATTTATTTTGCTTAATGCAAGCTCAAATTAAACTTAAATTAATTAATATAAAAACAACCTTACAGACTATCTTAAATCAAGAGTAAGAAGGAGAGTAAAAGAGAAAAAAGAAAAACCAGGAGGTGAAAATGACTGGACGAGGCTAGGGAAGAGCAATTGTATGTGGCGGAAGCAAATACGGCATTTGTGAGACGGGGTTAGGACGGGTTTCTTCTGAGACGTCGTTTGATGGCAGTAGTGGGGAGGTTGAAATCGAAGGAGGTGGGGAAAGAGTTGGCATGTCGTAGCATACGCGAGATGGCCTCGTTAGCGTCGCAAGAAGTGTGATGAGTGGGAATGTAAAACAGACGAGGGTTCCGCACATTACGGGGGTTTGTATACAGTGATAAAGTGGAGAGCAAGCTTTGGCAATTGATTGAGCCTGACAAAAGGCGATGGACAAAGATGATGTCAGCGTGGATTCTGCGCTCCTCAAGTGTGTTAAGATTGATTAGAAGGAGCCGGCGTATGTATGGTGGAAGAATGAGTGGGTTTTCCCAGTTTAGTCCACGGAGGGCAAAGCGCAAGAAACGACGTTGAACGCCCTCGATCCTACGAATGTGAGACGGTTGATACAGGGACCAGACCTGACTAGCATATTCGAGTAATGGCCGGACAAAAGTTGTGTCGAGTGATCGGGTGACGTAGGGGTTTAGGAATTCCTTCGACCAACGTTTTACAAAGCCAAGGGCGGCGTTGGCTTTAAGGCTTATGTCATCGATATGTGCGGTAAATCTAAGTTCCTTGTCGCATAGGACGCCCAGGTCGCGAATCGGTCAACCGACGTTATCGGTTGGTTTAGCAAGAGATAGGAACGTGCCTGGGTGGAGGAGCGCTTCTGAGAGAAATGGTGATTGTGTGAAATTTGGCGATATTCAGTTCTAGGCAGTTATTTTGGCACCAGATCGAAAAGCTGTCAAGATCCGATTGGAGAAGTGAGGAGTCAAGGGCAGAGCGGATTGTCTTGAAAATTTTGGTATCATCCGCGTAAAGCGAGGTGAGGGAGTGGTTGATGCACGAGCCTATGTCGTTTATGGTTAGGATAAATACCAGGGGACCGAGATGACTGCCCTGGGGGACACCTGACATAGGAGGAAAAGGATCGGAGAGGGTGGATCTAAATCGCACACGGTAGGTTCGAGAGTTGAGATAGGATGAGATCCACTGAATCAACAGGGGTTAAAAACCAAGGGAAGATAATTTAAAGAGAATGAGGTTATGGGAGATTTTGTCGAAGGCTTTACTAAAGTCGGTAGTGACTACATCGACCTCATCGCCGTTTTCTAGGGCAAGGAGTGTGTGGGATGTGAATTCGACAAGGTTGGTAGTAGTGGACCTGCCGGAGAGGAAGCATGAGTTAAACAATGCATCTCGTTTTTCCTTTGTTTCACCGCATGGATAGGCACCGTGATCTCCACGATCAACTACACGTAATAAAACGTATAGTCATTTTAATCCTGAAATGTGTGTGTCAAGAGCGAATATGCTCCATGCCATTGGCTCCCTTTATAACATAATAAAAAACTAATTTGAAGAAAGCAATGTTCATAGTAATCGTTTACAATCCGAATTTTAAATGTACATTTAGCGACTATCATTTATCAATTAAGAAACCATTTAATTAATAAACGATCTAGCGTGTTGCATTTCCTGTGCTGTGGAGGTGTACTTGTTTTGTTTTCCGGTGGACACTGTTTGGTGGAGCTTTAGTGACAGTCGAATGGGGATAGGAGTGAACCGAGTGTCCGTATTTGGCACCTAATCCACACAAAGCGTAATTTCTTGGAAATAAGTATACAATTTTAATACGTAAATCAAAGGATAATGAGTAAATATAAAGGACAAGGTATGAAATTAATAAAGTAGTGAATAATACACTTTGTTGATAGTATCAGTGCAACAATTAAAAGGTATTAATAAGAAATACAAATTTTACGCAATATTTTTAGTATCGATGTTAACATTAAACACATAAAAAAAACAACAGTTTATGTGATAAATGAGTAAGTTTCAATTCCCCCACAGGGTAGAAAATATCTTTAATTATATCTCGTCAATCCACTAGAAGTCAATAGTCTCGTTTTCCGACATAGGAAGGCTCCTTCACCTGTGACGATATGGAAATTATGATTGATAAAGAAAATCTAGAGACGAGCCGTTGCCAAAAGCTCCGTCAGTTATATTGAGGTATGCAACTTTTATAATGATAATTCTTGCTTTTTCTATCAACAAAATTTCATTTTTGGTACAAATTGATTTTAGTCGTTTTACCACTGTTCTCGTAAAACTACCTTTCCCATTTTGGCAACTAACATAGAAAATCCGTGATATACAAGGATACACAATTTCTTCCTGCTGCGCGCTTCTTTCATCCATCCGTCTTTCTTTCCATGTATCTATATATTTATATGGAATGTGCAGACATGTTATTTAAAACAACAACTACACCTTGCATATAGTTACTAATGGAAAATTTCTTAAAGGAATGGAACAATTTTGTGTCCTTTTGTATGAATGCCACCGACTCGATATCCTTCTTAATCTGAGTATTTTAATTAAATTCATCTATTTGGAAAACCAGGAAGTGGAGATTTTAATGAAAACTGTTTGTGCTTTTGAAAGCATCTGCAGAATACTGAATTCTTGGTAATCAGTCCCATTTCACTT
The DNA here is from genome assembly GCA_963931805.1 of Microdon myrmicae. Classification (NCBI taxonomy): domain Eukaryota; kingdom Metazoa; phylum Arthropoda; class Insecta; order Diptera; family Syrphidae; genus Microdon; species Microdon myrmicae. Next base: position 35,093,136 of record OZ007501.1, on the reverse strand, counting down.
GCCAGCAAAGGTTAGACTGTATGCGCATTAACAACGTAATTAAAATAACGTCGTACCCTGGAATTTATTTTTGTGTCTATGATAATTCTCGTTACCTGATCAGAGTTCAAGTACATTCTTATTTCACAGTGAATTAGTGAATAATTGGCTGAAGGAGTAGCGTTTATTGCAATACAATACGCTGTTACAACCAGGTACATGAAAGAACGAAAAAGGTAGCCTCTACGATCTTAAGGATACCCGACTAATAGCTTAACCATCTTCGTTGTTTCATTTTAAGTGTAAACAGTTCATTTAAATAATAAACATAGTTTGGATGTTCAAATATTAGATTTGACAGAGGAGTAGTTGGTGTTAGTGCTATATTGCACGATATTTAAGGCTTTGCTTCCTTTGATACAATTGTTTTGTCAAATTCTCCTTACTATGTTAGGAAGCTCGATAAATGGTTGGTAATTAGTTAGAGTTACGGTACTCCATAAATTCCAAATGCGCTCAGAGGTGAGGATCTGCCACAAAATAAATACTTTCAATGAAAGCAGATCTAGCGCAGAAAAATAGTTCCGTTCCCAAATAAATGTCTTATTTGTTAACAGCTCAACAGAACAGATGTCCAATCCATGTTTTCATTCTTCTGATTTGATGGGGAAACCTAGATGCGGCTATTGATGTTGCTTAAGTAGATTTCTGCAGATGCATTCAAAGCCAGGTTTGTTGTACAAATTGTCTTGGCTGTTCCTTCGAATGGGTCCAGATAAATATCAACAAACTTGTGACAATTTCGTATAGGTATGCCTACTAATTATTATCGAATGACAAAGTTATTCATGCTATGCGGACTCTCTGTCCCGAAGTAAACCGGAATGAGTTTAAAAAATATAATGGATATCGAGAACGAGGTAATTGCTATCGATGTCATGAATGAGTTTTTTTTAAACACAAGTAGCAGATTAATAGGAAAAAAATCTTAACATTTTTTTGGAAATAATCTCTTTAAATAAAAATGCATTGTTTTTGTGGTTCAACACGTGCATGAAAGGATTTTTGTATACTGTTGATTGGAATGTTATTGAAGATGGCGGCCGTCGTTCTGCAAATGATTTCAAATATGATAATCAAATTTGCTAGCTGGGGGGAAACGACCAAACCGCGATCCGATAAAACAATGCAGCGACCAAAAGAACTTTTTTCTGAACCGTAGTCGTAATTAAAAACACAACTGGTAATTTATAAACTATATTTATTCTTACTAGGATTTCTATCCGCCAGCTACTAACGGACTATCCGCTTGACAACTCGGTTCTGACTACTTGTTTATATCTTTTCTTACCTTTTTCATTCGAATTCCGGACGCATCGCCCCTCATCATAGATCCTTTTGAGGTTTGTTTGTGTTATCCATCTGGCTAATGCAAACAAGAGTTTGCATGCACTTCAGATGGGTAACACAAAGTTGGTGGGAATTGGATGAAAAATTAGATGGGATTCTGGGTCTATTTGCATATCATAAAACATCTGGCATATGGAGATATGCATTGTGATGTTTAGATTGCCTGAATTCTGTGTTTGCATGATAACCGAATATTTGGCTCGCTTATCGCGTATTTATTTTAGATGTTGGGTTTTAGGAATTGCACATACCTTACATGTGAATACATGGGTTGTGATCTTTGAATTTTAAGGAATTTAATTTAATCTTCGAGAATTGAGCGTTTGGTTCAGTTTGCTTGACATGGAATTCAACGTTGATTTGAGGCTATGCATGGATGATATTGGATCTGAACTTTATAATTGGGTAATGTCTATTTGGGAGGGAAATGGTGGGGCTTTGTGGGGTACAACTGTAGGTGTGCCAAGACACGGGCATTGTTTCACTTTCTTCTCCAACGTAGTCAAACGAAAATGGTCCAACACTAAAGAAAAGAGAAACACAAAAAAAATGCACTGGGTTGTGTGTAATTGTTACTTGGTTTAACTTAGATTTATCTCTAACACTTTATACAAATAGATGGAAGGTGGACGTGTGAAATTAATATCTCCTCTTTTCGCCAAATAATTAATTGTAACCAGTCTATTTTGAAGGGCAACGTGTTTCTCTTTCTCGATTGACTAACGGCACACTACGTTCGTCTGAGAACACTTCTCTTTTACTTCTGACTCGAGCGTGTGCACCAGCGTGGTAGTTGAATAACGACTTACTTGAATTAGGGATGAAGATGGGTAATTTAATTTTGCACACCGGACAACCAATAGAGATCATCTTAACGCTTCTGCTCTCTCATGTGCCACGCCCGTCGAGGTGTGGTTAACACTTCGGTTAATTCGATAGTCGACGAACATGGGAGAATGAAACACTATGTACTATGATCTCGGGGTGGGTTTGGTTGTGTGTGCATGAATCAATGCAGCTCTGAGGATAACCTGTGGGGGTTCTCTATATAACATGGAGAACCGCGTTCCGGAAAAAGTCGGGAAATGCTTCCCCCTGACAAGAACGTCAACTCGACCTCATCGGCCAATATACTAACGAGATCAAACATATCTCCGGTAAACAAAACGTCACGGCGGACACCTTTTCTCGAATCGATACGATTCACTTGCGCGAGTTAACACCCCACGCACATTGGACTCAGATAAAATTGAATCACTTCTCTTCCTAATCTAATTATGGAAATTTTCCAGATCATCTCTGACCTTATCGTCAACATCTGCACACAACACAACATACCAAGCCATGGAAAATTCCCTATCTCCTACATCGTAAATCATCTACGATAAGAGCTTGCAAAATATCATCGAGGAAAACTCCCAGACGGTGTTATCTCCCACATCACAATCACACCTGATAAGAACACACAACTTCATCTATAAGAGCAGCGACAACAGGATGAACGAGGCTTCTTAATCTCCACGCCGGTGAAGTGCGCTGACGAATGTTCATAAGAACAGAAGCCATTAGTATTAAGAGTTAAAATAATGTTAGACTAGGTTTATAAATTAATAAATATATTTTTCACTATAACCCTCAGATCTATCATTAACTCGCGCCACACTGAACAACGTCGACCTAGCCCTGGCCTAACAGGAGGACAGCCAGCTCGAATCAGTTTTAGCTGCTGATACAACAATCGAGCTGCGCAAAATCAGCCTCCGCGATCCCTTAGGCGAAATCTGGTGAGATGTTTCAACTGGAACCGCCAGACCCTACACACTCGAGAAGCTTCGTAGGGGCGTGTTCCAGCTCTACCACGACCCAGCCCACCCCAGCGGCCGTGCGACCGCTGCTGCCGTCCGTAAAAAATTCATTTGGCCCCGAATGAGCAAAGGCCTTGTGGGGTTTTCAGGGACCGAAGAGCCACGCATCGCTCGATCCCCACCATTTTCAGTAAATACGACTTACCTTAAAGTTGAATCTTCGGCAAGATTACACAACCTGGCTATGGAATTAACCGCCAGCCAATTTGCTGGAATTAATTCGGTTATCCCCACGGATAACCGACATGAATACCCCATAGGCAGCTTGCCTTTTTCAGGGCCGTTCCAAGCCTTTTTCGAAAACATAAACCCACGGCAAAGATTACTACCTTGCCGTCGCAACCAAAACATATTCGTGTCCCCTGATAGGCACCCATGTCCATTGCCAACCATTTGGAAATCTTCCGCAGTCACCTTATCGCAATTCATTGCAATCATGCTCACAGAAATCCTTCTGTGTTTGCTTTTCTCAAGCAATCATCATGTTCACAGAAATCCGTCTGTGTTTACTTTTCTCAAACAACCACCGATTACCCGCTCATATCATGCAAATCGATGCCTATGCAGCTGCATCCAATTATCACGGATCACCACTGCTTAGGCAATCCTAATGTATTTTCATTGGCTTGTTCAAACAAAGCCGCATTTTTAGCGCTTATGCCTTGGATCCCATTTCGGTATTCAATATACCCTCTATTGTTTTGATAGAAATGTTAGGGCTACCAATACTAATGTGTGAACAGCTGAATATCTCCTTTCAATTCGTTTTTCAATGCGAGTTCGTTTGTCCTACCTTCCAATAGGAAGACATTCGTTCCAATAGAAACGATCTTATGCATGAACTATCCAATGGGACGTTGATCGGCTCCCATTGGTCACTGCTTAACGGAAGAGATGTTTCTCCTGCGATGGTGTGCGTGGTAACCCATCGCAGGCATTGAGGCTGGGTCATTTTCTTTTAGAAAAATCCAGTCAGATTTTAGCCACCGAACCGGACAGTCAGAGTCCAGAGTCGCGTAAAAACACCAAAAGGGTCGTGTCGTAATCTACGCGGAGTGTATATCGAAAGACGAGTAACGTCGAGCATCATAGTGCGTGTGTTTTGTTTTCCTCTATGGGAAATTCAGTTTTTTTGTTATTCCACGTAACTTATCCGCTAATCCGTGAATTGTTTGCAAAATATTTTTCATGTAGATTTACCAGAACGTAACCAGATATCAACAGTTGTATGCAAATCACCAGTGTCATTAATTGTATGCAAAAGATTTTCTTTCACTTGTGTGTAAATAAAAACAATAAAAAATAAAAGAACGTTTATGCAATTAACAGCCCAGAGTTTCATTTCCTTCTATATGTGAACGGTTGTGGCGGAGCGGTGATTTTTGCGAACAATCATTCTCGCAACGTTTAGCGCGAGTTTACTGGGGGTGTTGGCTGAATCCGCACCCGTGCTTGATGCATAGTTAAACCCCCACAGCCCCACCAGCTGGGCCCGCGCTTGCCTCCAATGCCAGCGCTGCAAAGTAGCGTGGCATAATGTATTATAACCTGCTCAATTTAAGCTACCCACGGCAGGCTTCGCCTATGTCCATATCGACGTAGTGGGACCGCTTACTCCATTAAGGGGATTTTCGTACATCCTCACTATGATGGATCGTTACACGTGATGGCCAGAGGCGACTCCCCTCAGAGCAGTAACTGCTGAATCAGTCGCCAAAGCCTTCTATTCGACCTGGGTCACACGTTTCGGCGTACCTGCCACCATTACTTCACACCGAGGGCCGCAATTCGAAGCAACGATCTTCAGGCAGCTGACGGATCTCCTCGGCTGCCAACGAAGTCGCACGACCGCCTATCACCCCGAATCCAACGGGATGATCGAACGCTGGCATTGGTCTCTCAAGGCGTCCCTCATGTGTCATAACGACACTAAATGGTTTGACGCCCTTCCTGCCGTACTCCTCGGCCTGAGGAGCAGTTTTAAGGAGGACCTAGGTGCTTCCGCTGCGGAACTCACATACGGCACTAACCTCCTACTGCCAGGCGAACTTTTCGTGGACGGTGATACGGCACGCAACAAGTTGCAGAATATGGGCCACCCCCGCGACCTTTTTCGTAAGGTTAGAGCATCGCCCGCGACCAGGCATGGTTCTAAAAAACTTTTCGTCCACCCTGAACTGCACAGCTGCGCGCACGTGTTTGTCAGGGTGGATAAGGTTAAAAAACCTTTGGATCCGTCGTATGACGGTCCCTTCAGAGTCTCCAACCGCATCAGCGACCGTGTCTTCGAGATCGATATACGAGGCAAACGATCCACGGTCAGTGTTGAGAGACTCAAACCTTGTTTCTTCGAGGCGTTAGCTCTAGATCCTCAGTCAGCAACCAACTCCGTCAACATTTGCCAAACACCTCAACCTCCACTCGCCCGAAGCCGAGCACGTCTCCTTAGGCAACCCTATCCTTCCAATCCACTAAGCACCTAACTTCCCTCCCGGCATACTCCAAACTCCCTTGCACCCCTATCTTTCTTTCGTGACTACGTCAATGGGAGGGGGGGGGGGGTTCTGTGGGAGCTCTCTATATTACTTGGAGAACCAACCCATAACTCCAACCACAATGTCCGTTTTATTTCGACCCCTAACAGCGTGTCATATTATCCCCTATTCCACCGTTCATGCTATTCACCTGAAATTTTCCCCAAGGACGCATAGCTAAACTCATTATCCTATGTAGATAATGCATAATTGAGTTTAGCTACCATTTTTGCCATACGGCAACTCCATTCCTCTAACCATGAGATTTCCACCGGAAATTTCATTCATATTGGTTAGCAACAACCAAGTCGAATCAAACGACGCATCATGCAATGGCTTGGGTAATTACCAACACCCCTTAGCGTTTTTCCCACGGTACCATTTCCCTAACCAATGTAGCGTCCTATCGATTTTCATCGGATCATCCATTCGCTTGGGATCAATGATCTCTTTTCCCAGGTGAATAGCACCAGCTAAATTTTCCTCTCCTCCATAATTCTGTTTCCACGCGGTTCAATGTTATCTGAGTTCACCACAGCCGTAACACTGGGTCAGTAGGTCATACTCAGTAGCTGCATTTGATACCAGCACACACATCCAAGCCACCTCGAGATCACAGTACATCGTGTTTCTGTTCTCTCATTCTCCACGTTCGTCAATTATCAATTAACCGAAGTTACCACATTTCGACGGCCATGACGATGAGAGAGCAGAGGTGTAGTCTCTTTTGGTTGTTTTGTGTGCAAAATGGAATACAGAATTTCACCCCTAAGTAGAGTCAGTCACTATCCAACCGCTATCGCGTGAAGTCACGTCGCTTGTGTTCAAACTTTAATGTCAAAAAAATTAAAGTCAGTCGCATCTCGACCACCATCGTATCAGTGCTCTAAGCCTTAGCTATAAGTGTCAATCTTTCATTACTAACTAATATTTAATAGTGCGGGTGACTAACATTCTTGAGTGGTCCAATTAACGGGTACGGATTAAATGCATATCCATTAAACTTAAGAATTGTATGATAGATGATCCGTTTTGTTATCGTTGTAAATGATTGTTAAGACTAAGAACCATCGCACAAACTAGAAACAGTAAAATAAAAATTAATAGTGATACAAATGCAATAAAGTATATATTATAATTAAGCCTAGTGCACTCTATCTTAATTACGCGTGCTAATAAAGTCAAGAATATAATTAAAAAAAAAAACTACTAAAATTTAAAGAAAGCTAAAATTAATTTCCATCAACATCAATTGTTTCTGTGTTTTGTTTTTCCCTCGGTGCCGCAGTTATACGTGGGGAAGAAAGTGAATCTGTGTCCATGATCGGCATCATACTTCTTACCCCCCACAAACCCACTGACCTAATTCGGAGAATACGGTGATCTCATAGTGCATTGAAATGTAGGAAGACAGAACTGTAAAGGAGAGGAAAATTTATCTGGTGCTATTCACCCGTGAAAAGTGATCATTGATCCCCAGCGAATGGAGTGTCTGGGGAAAGTCGAAGTGACGCTACTTTGGGTAGGGTAATATTACCGTGGGAAAAACGCTAAGAAATGTTGGTAATTTCCCAAGCCATTGAATGATACTGCAACCGCGTCGTTTGATTCGACTTGGTTGTTGCTAACTAATATGAATGAAATTTCCGGTGGAAATCTCATGGGTTAGAAGACTTGAGTTGCCGTATGGCAGAGAGGTAGTTGAATTCAATTATGCATTAATTGCATAGAATAATGAATTCAGCTATGCGCCCGTTTTTGCTACATGCTTTTCAGGTGAATAGATAAGTAGGAGAAATTGGGGTTGGTTTGGCATGCTGTGGTGATCGAAATTAAGCGGAAATAGTGGGCTGCTTCTCCATGCAGTATAGAGAGCTCCCACAGCTTCTTATAGCACTACAGGAACACTATAATGCGAACTGCATCGTCTGTACCCTCTGGCTGGAATCAGCACCAGTCGGTCTGCCTAAAATTCAAGTTAGGGACCCCGTGTGACGTTACGAATCCAAACCCCGAGTCGGCAGCAAACTACTTAAGTATTTCGATAGCATGATGATTTCTATCCTTTCTGTTTACTGTAAAAGAATTTCCATTGTTGAGGCCATTATTGTGATATATGCTGCAAAAAATGTATGGTTTCATTTTGTTTCTAATCTCTTATATCTTTGCCTTTTTATAAATCCAATTTCCCAAGATAGCTTCATTTCTTCAAAGGATTTTTTTGTATCATGGACAGATGAGATATTTTAAATATCAGGTCAAACTTGATTCGATCAAGAACACGATCTTCAACAATTTTTCGAGAAGAAAGATTATTTTTTATTCATTTTAAGGGAATGGGTTAGCAAATAAATCACTTTTTTTTTTTTTTATTCATCATTCTTCTGCTAAGGATGATATCGGAATGAAATGTGACAATGCCCATTCTATTGTGCTTGGTGCAGTCCACTTTTAATTTTCAATGCCAAGTCCAGGAGCCTAAGAGAAACGGTAGTCCATTCTTCATTGTAGAAATAATGTTATTTTATTCCCTTTCTCTCTTTTCATTTTCAAATATTACAAGCGTATCCCCCCAGGTCCGAATCCTTATTGCAGTAATGAGTAAGCTTCCGTAACAATGGTACTCAAGTAAATTGAAAAGTTGTATCTTCTACAATTGTCGGCCAAATAATTCGGCCATTGCGTGCTTCCTTCGTTACCCAAAGATATCATCAGTTGGTTCTCATTTCTGGAAAAGACGTCAATGAAATGAGTACCCTTTTTCCCTTTGCAGGTGCTTTTATTCTTCATCGTGTTACCTCCTTCTATCAATTTCTAATTAAAAGTTACTGAATTAAACAAATAAATTCCACCAGGTAGCCGCGGTTAATTTAAACAAATATCCCCGAGAGTTGGATTAAAAGCAACCCTTGTGCCTTTGATAATACAGCTATCCTTGGTACTCAACTTTCCAGTAATTAACAGTTGGAATTTAAATGACTCTACTTATTTACGTCCTCAGATTGGCAACAAATTTCAATTATAAACCCATCGGCTGTGGAAAATCATCACGGAGAGTTTTGTCTGCTTAACTAGCTAACTGGAGATTTATTTGCATCTGAATTGGTTCAATATTTCCAGTAACTTGCTTATGCAACATTCATAAACTCCAAACACATATCTATGGTAACTATATGTATTGCATTGACGATGGGACGATTATTCAGCCATCTAGATATTTGGGTATTCGGTCGTCCGAGCATCCGTGCATTTGTTACGTTCCTGTTACCTCCCACCAATGGCTAGAGGAGCACAAAAGTTAAGGCAATAGCCATAAATAAGGGGAGCATGTTTTTGGTGAGCATATGCACAACCGCAAGCAATTATTTGATTTTAATCCTTCCGATGAGGAGAATTATCTATAGATTCACTTGGTATTTCATGGCTGTTTGCCCACGGAAATTTGGTCTGGGAATTGACTAGTCTCAATTACGATCCTTCTCAGAAGACTGCAGTAAAATGGGAAGGGGAGCTTTGTTAACTATTACTTATATATCTCAAGAGCCACAAGTGGATTTGGTATCCAACGAATTTGTCGGTAATCGATTTTGCCGGACAAGAAAGATAAATTGGCCAAGAGGACATCTACACTACCTCAGGATCATCTTAAGTATTGCCTGATTTATAGAAGCATTAGCAGTCTTTTGTTTTATGACAGAAGCACTTGAGTGTTTTAGTTTATGGACAGTTCATATGACGACAAAGGGTTCCATGTTTTACCATGAGTGAACTCCTCCTTTAAAGTGAATTTGTTTTAGTTAAGAAGTAAAAGGAGAGAAGGAAATTATGTCTATATCGGGCTCTGGGGTGAGGGATTTTTCCCGTCGTGTTCTTCAGACCGTGGCAGTTTGAGAAATTGCTTTAGTTGAGAACATGACTATAAAGTGGAAGTTACTCGGACATTAATATTTTTTTCTCTTTTTAAGAGCTCACGTTTCTTTGTGTTACATATTTTCGATTAAAAATTGAAGATCTCAAAAAGGTTTGTCAAGCATCCTTTGCCGCTAAAGTGGAGGCGGATGACATATTGCTTATGTTCATGGTACTCTTAGGTAATGGAATAGTGGTCTATGAACTACAAGGGCCGTATTTGACAGACTGAATGTGCGAGTTTTTACTTAATCTACACATAATGCACTTCAATAAATAAGTGAACTAGACCAGGCATGTGTGCATACAGACCTTATTCTCGTCATCGCAACAAGTCCATTACTGACAAAGTCGCATATGCTTTTTTACACATACGCAGCACAAAATGGGGTTTTGGAGTACACGACAATAGGAAGAAGAAGGAGAAAACGAAGATCATCGTATATGGCCGTTTTAGAGAACGAAATTTAAATATCCCTTTGCATATTTCAATCCTTCTTTGCACAGCAAGATATATGAAAATAGCGAAAATTGACGCATCTGTATTCGATAACAACCAAGAAAACGCTCTGTGTTTGGAAAAATATTGTATCCACTTCCCTAACGTTCACATAATTTTCAAATTCCTCAAAGTCCATCCTCAAAAACTGTTCATTTTTAATGATTCTCGTTTTCTTTACGTTTCTTTGGTGGTAAGTAAATACATATCATTAGTGGAGAGGATATCTACCACCACACCACAAACTCACCCCAAACGAAGGTTGTACCGCTGAGTCCAATTACATCCGCCGACCACGCTGGTAGCGCGGCGGAGAAGCGTATACCTACAGAAGTCGGGTCGTAAAAGGAAGTGTTTCATTCCATATAAAATTTCTTAACATCAATTTAATATTAATAATAAGTTTAAGTGAAGTATAAAAACACTAACATATTTAATAAGTTCTAAGTAACGAAATAAAAGACGGTGATCACCTATAGACAGTGCGTTTTATTTTCCGCAGTTCCTGGGTGCATTTATTTCTTTTGTTTCTGACTTTCTTTCCCGCCGAACTTTGTCTTCGTTAAGCTGGTGGAAGGAAGTGAACCGAGTGCCCATGCCTGGCACAATACTTCCTCCTCCCCACACTGTTTCTGCCGAGAAAGAAACTGGTACTTCGAGATTTATATTAGCTGTTTCCGAAGCGAAACAATGATTGACTCTCTTAAAAAAAAAAAAATGGGTGGCGAGAGGGCCAACTTTAGCGAGACAAGGACAGACTTCATCTTGTCTCTGACTTCTGGCCGTCTTGCGATAACCAGAATCACCCACATCCGTGAGGATGTTGGGCTCGGTCTCGCGATATCTGAAAAGAAAAGAAAAAAGCGGGGGTATCCAAGGATAGTGTGGACAGTGTTAGTCCAGGTGTTCTCTAACTACTTGTATAGAGGGATGGTGGGAAAGAAATCATACAAGACCGGTGGGTCTTGGGTGTGGTAGTAAACGCAGATCACGTCTTTGGCGTCTGATAATCTGCGCTTTGAACGGTGTGTATGTGTTTGTGCCGTCTTGTACTGTGCGTTCATGTGTGTGGTTTGTTAATAGTAGACAATATGGGATGGGTCCAGGAATCCTCTATTATAGAGAGGAATGTTGTTGGGAAGGGTGCTTTCTTCAGTTTTGTACTGAAGAAGAAATTGTGGGGGCCCCGTCCCATACAAGTAGGTTCTCGCTGTTCTGAATGCTTTCGAGGTACTTGTATGCTAATTGAAGCAAGTACTCGTCGATAGGGGTAATGGAGGCACCTTCGTATAGGTGAGAGTTGGGGTAATGACGACCGTCAGGCCTTCTAGAATGATTGGTGCATCTTCTGAGGAGTTTCCTTTCGAAAATCCGACGTCTTTCCATTTGAGGCGAAGATATGCAGGACCATATGGGAAAGGCGTACGATATTCCAGATCGGATTAGCTGCTTATAGCAGAGAAGCTTAACTTTGGTGTCAACTTTGTTGCTCCACTTCAAGATGTTGTGCAGTTGCTTAGACCGACCGAGGCCCCTTTGGAGAATGTGGGTCACATGTTTGATGAAATTCATTTTTGGGGTATAAAAGACCCCAAGATATTTCATCCAGTCCTGTGGTATAATCGTAGTATCTCCCATTTTTATTGGAATGTTCTGTGAATATCGAAAAGCAGGTTGGGAGTGTTTACTACTCAGAATTATGGCTACTGTTTGGATGGATTAAGTCGAATTTTCCATCGACTGTAATACTGATATAGTTCATCCAAGTGACGGTTGAGTCGATTTGTTGCGAGTTTAGGGCCTTTGGTTGACGTGTGCACCAGGACGTCATCCGCATAGCATATTTGGTTTACTCTCCCGTCCACAGGGCGGGGAATATCGGAGGTGTAAATATTGAATAAGATGGGGCCTAGAATGGAGCCCTGTGGTACGCCTGCAGCGGCGTGAAAAGTTCGGGAAAGCTTTCCATTCACTCTAACTTGGAAGGTTCTGTTTCGAATGAACTGGTAGATGATACCACATAGCGTTCTACTGAGGCCAGTATTCAATAATTTAAAAGCGAGACCTTCGATCCAAGTCGTGTCAAAAGCTTTTTCAATGTCCAGGCTCACCGCAATGGTGGGTTCCTTGTTAAAGAGCCGCACGCAGACGTGGTTTTGAAATATGTTGAGAGCCATAGTGGTGCTGTGCGCCCTTCGAAATCTAAATTGGAAATTAGGTATTAGGTGCCTGGCACTGACAAAGTTATTTAGTTTCTCGTATATGAATTTTTCATATATTTTGCTGATGCAAGTGAGAAGCTATTGCTATTGCTATAGCTATTTTGCTATTGGACAAATAATAGCGTGCCTCCAAGCTTGGGGAAAGTACCCCATGTTGTAGGCATGGTTGAACAGAATGGAGAGCTTTATAAAGAATAAGGCAGAAAGCCTTCGCAACGAGTGGTATGACATGTTGTCGATACCGGGTGACTTCTTAGGGTGTAGAGATTTAACCAGGCTCTGTATTTGGTGTGATGAAACCGTGACCATTACCACGTGTGTCATCGAAGTATGCACTGTTAGTTGGGTTAAAGACAACAATTGGCTCGTTGAAGTCGTCCAACTTACTGTGGACTTCTGAACTAATGATCGCATTAGTATCCGGGTCGCCATCTTGGAGAGTAAGTTTGTGATTGTTTTCGAAGGTCTCTCCGATGATATTTGCTTTGTTGGTATCGTTATTAACAACAACACCATTGTGCACGATTGGCCCAGTAATACGGGAAGTGCCACACATCTTTTAAACATTTTTATAAATGTTCTGGTCCATCTGAATACCCTTCAGTTTGTCTTCCAATTGTCGGGTACGATTGTTTTGGATTCTCTGTTTTATCAGTGTACCAATATTGTGAATAATGGATCGCAGTAATGGCTCCCTTTGCGTAAAGCGGTGACGATATCTCATTCTGCAGAGCTTTTCACGCTCCCGGATGAGACGAAGAGTGATGTCGTCATGGGGAATCTGATAGGTCTTTTCAGGTTTGTACTTCGGGACATGAGTCTCCGATGTTTCAACTAGAATTTCGTGAAGTCGTTTTGCAGCGTTGTTTATCTCAACCGTCGTTAGGTTCCTGACAGTGGGAAGAGAGAATTGGTGGAGTTTATCGTTCAATGTAATATTGTAGTTGTCCCAATTTGTCCGCCCATAATCGGGTATGTATCTGATATGAGCCCGGCATGCTCGATAGCCGCGAATGAATGTGGTCATAGCGTTGTGGTCAGATATACCCGCTGAAACTTGAGGAGGAGTGATTTGTGGAAGTAAGTCTTTGGACACAAGAAATATGTTCAGGATTGAGTCACCTCGAGTACCAACCGTAGGTGCGACTATTTCGAAGTTGAGGGCATACGTGCTTGCGGTGTACCATTGGTACAGTTTTATGCCATTTGGGCAAGAGACCGAGTTGTTCCAGTGGGGATGTCTGGAGTTAAAATCGCCGCATACGATGCAGGGTGTATGCCCTGAGGTCCTTATTAGTTTGCCGATATCTTCGGGATTAATGGGGCCATTATTGGTTTTATGCGAGTGGTATACGGAGTATATATTCACTCTACCATTATTATCCAGATGCAGTTCAGGCCCAGACACCTCTATAGACTCAAAGTGTGGGAGGTCAATAGCTTCATGGCGAAGGCCGCTATTAACCAATATACAAGTGCCACCTCCGTTGATGGTGGGACCGCCGGTGAGGGTTCGATCTCTTCGAATCATGGAGAAGTTTGGGAATACGGGACGGTGACATGGATGCAACCTAGTTTCGGTTAGAAGTACCACGTCCGCCCGGTTTTCCTTTATGAAGTCAGAGACTATCATACGCTTGGAATGCGAAACAAGGGAGTTGACATTTATGAGGATAACTTTAATTTTGGAATCCATTGTGGAGGGTATGTCTTGCATATGTAGTGAAAAGGAGTGCCTCCCTCTCAGCCTCGGTTGATAGTTTCTCATATAGGGGTCGAATATCTTCAATCAAGTGGGAGAAACTAAGTAGTTTCTCGAGCACTGAAGATTGCCCCCTCGGAGGGCTTTGCACCGCCGTTTGAATTTGAGGCGTCGTGTTGGCCTTTACCGGGTCTCGCTTAGGGACTTGAATATGTTTTTGAGGGGGAGGAGGAGGAGTTTTTATATTCTTTGCCTGCTGTTCCCTAAGCATGTCGGCAAATGTAAATCCATTTTGGATGAGGTTCTGTGTAGCCTGTCTTCCGAAGTCTGACTTGGCTGTTTGCTTGGCTCGAGTCTCCTTGGATCTTTGTATAATTTCCTTGTATTTAGGACAATTCCTGTAACTAGCCGGATGTCCTTTGTTGCCGCAGTTGCAGCAAGCTGGCAGTGTTATTTCATCCTGCACATTTGTTCCGGGGTCGTATTTTGCTAGCCGTAGTTCGCACTTGCCAATATCTTGGGATTTTCCGCAACGAACGCAACGGCGACTCATATTGCAGTTTTGGCATACATGCCCGAAACGTTGGCAACGTCTGCATTGAGGCATTTCTCTGTTATGAAATACCTCGAAGACAACTTGCTGACGCAAGATTGGAAGCGACTTTGTCCGTATTATGGAATCTATGTCGGTTCCTGGGGCAAGGTGAAGCTGCCATATGTTCAGCTTGGTGTATTTTTGTGGTCTGATGTTCACAAACCGTTGTGAGGGAAAGAATTTTTTGATGTCAATGAATTTGACATTAGGAAATATTGTCTGAAGAGCAGTTACGATGTCGTCCTTTTCCCAAGAGGCAGCGACTCGTTTTAAGAGGATTGTCCTCGACTTTTCGTCGGCCGGGGTGAAGGTGTAATAAGTTACCTCCTTGGCCTTGAGGTTGTCGTTAACCTTGTGGTAGGTTTCCCTATCGTAGGTTATGATTTTGTTTAGGGATGGGCTTAAGGTCTTTGCCTTGTACTTGGAGATCCCTAGTCGGTTCATGTCACCGACGAAATTTTTTAAATTGAGGTCTCGTGCAAGGACATCGGGTTGCTGCTTCTTCTTAGAAACAGGTGGGCGGACCCCGCCCACTGGCTGAACAGTGTTGGCAACACACGTGGCCTTTGGTTTTGCATTGACCACAGGAGTTGGCCTCGGAGGACAAGGCTCCTGCGGAAGAACGGTTTCCGGATAGATTTGAGTTATCGCGGGGTTTGTCAACTTTTTGGGGACAGGTGATGATGATGGTGGGGGTGGTGTTGACGGGCAGCCGGTAGCGACGCGGTTATTGGAGGGACCTCCCTCACAGCTTGTTGTTGAGAGCGGCGTTTTTCGCTTTGGTGCCCTAGACAAGAATGGGGTAGGGGTACGCGAGTCACCGCCGTCCATTGACTCGTCAGGATTGTCAGTGACAATCTCTAACTCGGGCTCGACCGAACCGGCACCGAACGGGGACGCGGATGGGGCGGCCTCCAGTCGCGACAATCTATTTTTTAGGACCGCGTTCTCAGCCCGAGGTCCTCCTTCAGTCTCTTTATGAGAGCCATCATGCCCTGATCCGGCTGATGGCTCACACCACGAGAAGAGCAGATGTCCATGTTTTATCAGTCACAAAACATGTGAACAGACAAGCGACAAAGACAAGAAGCGCGCGGAAACAAGGAAAGAAAAAGGGGGAACAAACAGAGATCGACAAACAAAACCAACAAAGAAAAGCCAACAAACAAAAACCAACAAACGAAAAACAAAGAAAAAAACCAACAAACGAAAAGAAAGTAAAAACCAACAAACGAAAAAGAAACAAGAATCAACAATCGAAAAAGAAACAAAAACCAACAAACGAAAACAAAAGCAAGAGAAACAAACAAACCTAGTCGCAAGGTTTTTTTTTATTTTTTTTATTTTATTATTATTATATTAAGTCAAATTTTGGGATCTCCTTTATTTTTATTTTTATTTTTATTTTTACAGAAATGATCGATGCCTTGTCTTAGAATCCTTTATGCGATCAGTATTCTTAGCGATGAGTATATCTTCGTCTTGTCTTGACCTGGGTTTTGGGTACGCGATCAGTATGGTTTTGGGTATGATCTTGAGTGAATTGTCTTCGCTTTGTGAGTGCGAAGTATGTATGAGTATGCGATGGGTCTTGTCTTGCTGACTCTCTTTTAATGTTTTATTCATCCTATCAAGATTGACTGCCCTGCTCTGATTGACTGTGAATTACAGGTCTAAACAAAATTCAACTTTCCTCCATTGTCACGTTTCAACTGTGAACTATATTCACCTCCATCATTTCCATTCCACACTATGTTAGCCTACGCACATTTCAGCAGAACTGTTAGTCCTCAAGAGGTTTTGTTCTTACATGAGCTGTATTGGGAACGACAAATAAGTGACAATATAGATTTCACCAAGCTACTGCAATATAACTTGAAATATTATTAATAATGGATTCAACTATAATATAATTAACTAATTGCTATTTACATTTTCTTAGTAAAACTTTTTTTACGTAAAAGATCGTACATTTTAAACGTTAGTTTGACATATCATGTCATTTACTGGCACTTTAACATGTTTTTTTTTCCATTTTACGTACATTTCTATTTTGTTCTTTTGCTTATATTTATTGTACTTTCTAGACTACTAGCTTATTTGAACTATATTCTAACTTACTGGTCCCTGCGGACACGCTAAGCTAAACTTGGGGTGACTATTCTTTTACATGTTTAGTCGGTAGAATGAGACATCATTCTACCACATTTCCTTAAATTTGACAGCTTTTCTTGAGTATCCGATCATGCCTTGCAGCTTGAGCCTTCTTACGTTTGTTTATTTCCGCATTCTTCATTCGCTGTATTTATACAGAAAATAGAAGAGAACAAGTTTCACTTTTAACTAGGATAAATAAAAAAATCATCGAACTAAAAGCCGATTGCGATTAAATAACGCTAAAAGAAATCCCATATAACGCTTTGAACGCCAGCCAATTCTGCAGTTAATTTGTTTCCTCGTTTTTCTTTCTTTCCTTATTTTGTGAATTTTTCAGGAAGTTCTTTCCAGGTCACTGCATATTTTTAAAATTCACCACTCACCTTTTTTATGTGCATTATTATCACCTGTCCTACTTTTCTTATTCACGAACCCCTATATGAGAGCGTACACATACTTATTCCTAGCCTTCAATACGTTATTCATTGCATTGTAATTTACGTATAAATCTCTCACTACCAAAACTTCAAAATACATCCGGCTCTTCCATTTGTTTCTGAAAATCTCTTTTTACATTTGAATGAATAATTTTTAATGCCCATGCTTCATTGATTGACTCTTCGCAGGTGGCAAACTGAATCAAATAACGCTCGACACAAAAGGAAATGCCGCCCCACATTTTGTTATCCTACTTTGCGAAACAAAAAGATTTTTATTTTCTGTAACAAAAAATGTAAATTATTAAATTGAATGAAGTTCCTGAAACGTATATTCTTTAGCATAGAAATAACCTCAAACGGAATAACTGAATATATTTAGGTAACTTAATTGTAATGTGATGTATTTGCTTTAAGTAAATGTGTATACTTCTGAGAGATTTCGAGTATCCTTTCATTCTAATTGAGATCACGCATTACGAGTCATCGTTTCATTTCCTTTCTTAGTAACTGTTATGTAATTTACTATCGCTTTTCGTCGGCAGACCGCATAGTGGGTATAGACAAGGGTATCAGCAACTTCATTTTGTGTATCAAATTTCTGAGAGGAAACAAAATCTATTTCTATGAAAAGTAAATGCTCATGTTCAAACGAATTAATTTCCTTAATTATTCTTGCAAGTATTACCCTTTTCTGTTTGGAGATGTCTTTCTCTGCTACTGTAGAGATTAGTCAAGTCGATATTCTAATTTTTACGTTAAAAAAAATCTTCTTTTGGAAAACTTAGTCTTTGAAATAGTTACACAAAAGAACTCCGATCAAAGTCCCTGTATTTGTAACAGTTATGGGTATCACAATAAGATATTTTAACGAAATGTAACCTTCTTTATACTACATGGATAACCAACCCGCTGTTTCCGCCTTATTTCGACCGCCAACTGCGTATCAAATCAACCACAATTCCTGCTACCAACCTAT
This sequence comes from Microdon myrmicae, assembly GCA_963931805.1. Lineage (NCBI taxonomy): Eukaryota > Metazoa > Arthropoda > Insecta > Diptera > Syrphidae > Microdon > Microdon myrmicae. The sequence goes on along the minus strand of OZ007501.1, from coordinate 35,074,848 downwards.
TCACCTGTAAATCATGTTTTAAAAACGGACGCTTAGCTGAATTCATTATTCTAGGCAGGTAATGCATAATTGAATTCAGCTACCCTTTTGCCATACGGCAACTCCATTCCTCTAACCCATGAGATTTCCACCGGAAATTCCAATTCATGTTGGTTAGCAACAACCAAGTCGAATCAAACAACGCGGTCCCACCATTATCCAACGGCTTGGGTAATTATCGAATTCTTTAGCGTGTTTCCCACTATAATATTACCCTAATCAAAATAGCGTCACTCCGACTTTTCCCAGACACTATTCGCTGGAGATCAATGATCTTTTCTTACAGGTGAATAGCACAAGATAGATTTTCCTCTCCTTCACGATATTATCTTTTCATAGTTCAATGCACTCTGAGATCACCACAGTCACCGCACTAGGTCAGTGGGCAATCCTCAGAGTTGCATTGATACACGCACACCAAAGCCAGATCCGCCCTGGGTTATTGTGCTTTCCTTTTGGTTTCTTCATCCTTTCTATGCCCATCGACGTCGAACGAATACGCAAGTATTTTATCCAGCTCGACGAGTGTAGAGAATTGAAGCATGCACAAGAGAGCGCGATTTCCATTGGCTGATTGTTGTGCAAAAGCAAAATCCCATCTTCATCCCTAATTGCGGCAGTCGTTACACAGTCATTACTCAACCACAAAGGCGGTCGGTCACACCGCCGCTCGGTTAAAATTTTATTTCGCGTCTGGTCTGTCAACCACTGGAGTGTGCACCCACGTTTTTGGGATTACAAGTCGTGAGTTTAGTTTTTCGTCCGTTTCAAGAGTCAGTAAAGTCGATAATCACCAAGTGAAATTAATTACAAAATATTAGCCACCTTTCGAATGAACGGAAAGGAGTCCATTACCTTAAAGGACCCCGTGCGCAAAAATATACTAGTTTCTCATATGAAATCAACATTGTGCCAGAGAAACAAAAGGACTAATAATCCATTAATGTTCTAAGACAAAAAGATACATTAAAGTAGACAGTGATAGTGAACCTAATTTATGAACACCATTAAGTAAAAAAGAAAAAAAAATAGAAAGACCTGTGTAAACTAAAAATAAAAAAAAATAAAACAATAAAAACGGTTTAACATCAAAACAACATTCCAGTGCGTTTTTATTTTATTTCTCCTCTCTTCTTTCGGCGACTTGGATTGCAGCGGAACTACAAGTGGGAAGGAAGTGAACCAAGTGCCCATGTTTTGGCACAACATACGTTTCGAACCCGCACAATATCATTCCCAGTTTAGACGATGTTAAATAACTAGGTTCCGTTCCCGGTGACGAAAATGCCCAGTGATGACACATTAGTGTAATTTGCGTTTGTATTTTTTTTATAATTATAAAATAAATAGATTGGATCGATTGGAGGAACGTATTTATGATTCGTCGAACCGAGGGTCGGTTGACGGTTATCAGATATTCCAGTTGCAGGGGGTGTGGAACTCTTGAACCCCCTGAGTCTTCCTTTCTTTTCTTGTCCAACAATTATTATTTCACTGTCTTATTACCGCAGTGAACGCTTTTTCACTAGTACTTTTTTTTCGCGGCTAATGACTTCCCCGGCTGATGTTTTTTCGCAAACTGAAAAACTTCTGTCAAAGTTTTTCAAAATTTTCTTTTGCTTTTCGCCGCCAATTTTTTATTTTATTTATATCAAGTGTTTTTCTTTCTTGTTTTCTATTTGTTATGATTATTCAGATAGAGAGAGAGAGGGAGAGTGGGTGGGAGTGTGAATTTGGGATCCTTAACACGTTTTCTTTAGTCAGTGAAAACTCATCGAGAGAAACACATCGTTCGCCGCTCGACCACAACCATTTTATAGCATTGTCGAGTGCACGTGTGAGCGTGTGTCTCCCTTAAAGAGAAAATAAGAGTGTGTGCTGACGTGTCTACTCTCGTGTATATATCGAACGTACAATAAGAAACTGTGTGTGTGTTAATGTGTATGTGTGTGAAAGCGGATGCCTCGACATGTTGGTTCACAAATAAAATAATAGAACTAACGGCGGCAATTAATTGCTTATTATGGAAAAAAGAAAAGCAGTGTTAAAACTGATGTCAAAGAGGGGGCCCAAAGCCCAGCCAAACCTCCTTGCCGAACGGCATAAAGCCAACCCTAAGGAAAAAACTCACAGAGAAGGAACGTCCGCAGCTGATAAGGCACATTATTCCAGAGAAGGGAATAAATTCAAAGAACTGGCAACAGAAGACCACAACAAACAGCAATACAGAAATGAGTGACATAGATGTCAAACGTGCTCAATTTATTGCGGAACTATATAAAAAGAAAGAGGAGCTCTCCAAAAAAAAGAACTATATAGAGCGACAAATTAAAGAAACCCTATCGGAAAGCAACAATCAACAGCAAGACTAAAAACAACAACAGCATCAGAAGCCACAGCAACAGCAACAGTCCATCATAGTCAAGTTTGTGGAAGCTAAAGACCAAATTAAATTGGTTGAGTTAACATGCAGACATTTTAAAACGAAAAATTTAAATAATAATAAAATAAGTTTCTTATGTGATAGTTCAGATGACTATCATAAAATTAAATCTGCTTTAAGGGAAGCAAGTATTGAGTACTTCATTTTGTTTTTACACAAACGCGCGCACAAAAGGGGATTTTGGAGTGCCCTTAAGTGTCAGAGTACATAACGTACACGCCTAAATCGAAGAAAGATATCTCCATGTTACTTAAAGGAGTTGATCCTTTATTTTGCCCCGAAGAGCTCCTCTCGGAACTACAAACTGTCGAAACTGTTTAAAATTTACTGATGTGAAACCATTCTCCACTTTTCTCTCCCGAAATCGTAACCGGAAGTTGCCGTTCTTCATTGTCTCCCTAAGTCCCAACAGCAAAGTCGATGCACTTAGGAACATTAAAATTATTTTCCACCAAACAATAATTTGGGGAAAAATAAGGAAAGATGACCGTGTGTTGCAGTGCAAGCGGTGCCAACGATTCGGCCACGTTGCATCTACCTGCTGTATGGAATTTAGATGTGTAAAGTGCCAAAACAATCATACCGTAGGGGAATGCCGCTTAGGTAAAGAACAGGTTCAGGATATGGGTAAACTATTTTGCGTCCTGTGCAAAAATACAGGTCTCCCGGCCAAGTTTAGAGGTTGTCCGAAATTCCAAAACTTAAAAGCCAAGTTGGAATTAAAAAAAAAAAAAAACACATTGTAGAAGATTGACGATTGACGAATGAATGTTCCCTCTTATAATAACTTCGTTGCGCCTAGTGTAACATTCGCTCAAATTGCCGGTACTCCATTCAACTCAAGCTTCGGGGCACAGAGAAATAATGTCACAAAATCTTGCGCACCTAGCATATCATTTTTTCATATGGCTAGTAATGCAATTAATACGACTTTCACGACATTCACGCTCCAGAGGCAACTTCAGACATAAGAGCAATCCTGTTAGCCATTCATTATATAAAGAGAACTACGCTCCAATGGCTTAGATCCTTAACTTAAAACTTAAAACTTAAAACTTAAAACTTAAAACTTAAAACTTAAAACTTAAAACTTAAAACTTAAAACTTAAAACTTAAAACTTAAAACTTAAAACTTAAAACTTAAAACTTAAAACTTAAAACTTAAAACTTAAAACTTAAAACTTAAAACTTAAAACTTAAAACTTAAAACTTAAAACTTAAAACTTAAAACTTAAAACTTAAAACTTAAAACTTAAAACTTAAAACTTAAAACTTAAAACTTAAAACTTAAAACTTAAAACTTAAAACTTAAAACTTAAAACTTAAAACTTAAAAGTTAAAACTTAAAACTTAAAACTTAAAACTTAAACCTTAAAACTTAAAACTTAAAACTTAAAACATAAAACTTAAAACTTACAACTTAAAACTTAAAACTTAAAATTTAAAACTTAAAACGTAAAACTTAAAACTTAAAACTTAAAACTTTAAACTTAAAACTTAAAACTTAAAACTTAAAACTTAAAACTTAAAACTTAAAACTTAAAACTTAAAACTTAAAACTTAAAACTTAAAACTTAAAACTTAAAACTTAAAACTTGAAAATACATACTGTACAACGTCACTATATAGTTTATATACCCTTAATTTAATGGTGATTAGTCCGGTTAATTTGAAGGCACAACAAACTTAAGGCTCACGACCGCGGTTACTCGACTATATTCGACGGTGTATTCGCGTCCTCGGCGCGCGACAAGGAGCGGGAGTGGACAACGACCTACTCGGTCGGTGGATGGTAAAAGACTCAAAGATATTCATTCGTTGACCAAGGGAAATTTGGGTGCATTCGCTTTTACGGTGGTGATAACCGGATCTCATAGAGGAGATCGTCATGGTACACATGTATAGGTGTACGTCGGTTCTTTTCATGGTTCGAAGCTATGATAACGAATCTGAAACACAAAGAAGGGGCATAATCTGCATCCAGGAGATGTGTGTTCGTTGAAACAAACAAATCGAATGTCGTGGGTTTGTGTTTTATTATGTATCGAGGTCAAGAGGAATGGATTCAGGGCAATTACAAGACAAAGGGAAAAGCGACATATTCATCGTTCGGTAATGAGGGTCAGCTGGATAAATAGCAGCCACTGATTAAATGAAAAATGCGTTTAGGATACCACAAACGATATGGATTGTTTATGATATCGCCAGGAGGCCTATGGAGGAGCAGCGTTCTCTTGTTTGCACTTGGTGCGAGTTAGGGAAATTGCCTTCAGCATCGATTGCGCTAATTGAATGCAGCTGCTTGGGTATTTTATTGCTGGAAGAAAGAGGTCTCCGGCCAATGTGTACGTTAAGAGATTTATCATACACATGGTGAAGCTGGAAAATAGACGGCGCAATGTTTATGGTCCCTGGTGAAGGTTACATAGCATGTAATCCAAATCCTTTGTTATTAGGATTTCGTCTAGGGGAATCTGCCTGGCACCGAAGATGCCAAATTGGTTTGGAATTCCTGATAAGTTGAGCAAGAAATCTTACAGGGAATTGTATGCGAAGGGATGCATGAAAGGTAAGTTTTCTTTTACAGAGACTTTTAGGTTAAAGATTTCATCTATTTAATGCGTGAAGCATTTAAGATGCTAATGCGATTGCATTAGTGAAATTATGAGATTGGGTGGAAGTTATGGGGCTTTTTTTAGGTAAGTGAACCGTGGGGTTTGGCGGAACCGCCACAGCATAAGCAAGTGCCGAACATCGCCGGGTCTGTCTCAGGAAAACTGAGTTATATTTTTAGAGCCAAGAAATATTTTACTCCGGCTCAAATTGTTCTCCTGTATAAATCACAAATTAGACCAGCGCTCGAATATTGCTCTCATGTTTGGAGCTCTGCTCCTAAACATACCCTCGACCAACTTGAGAGCATACAGATATGAGCAATCCGCCTGATCAGGGACGCGGCGCTGAATTCGGGACTACAGTCGCTATCACCTCGAGGGCGCGTAGCTGAGCTCTGTGTGTGTTAAAGGTATTATGACGGGTACTATTCTTCGGAGATTGGTGGTATGGTTCCCGGCAATTCGGTTTATATGCGCTCCACCAGGCAATCCGACGGAGCGCACCAAATGAGGTTCATCTCCCGACGGCGCGAACATCTCTGCATCAGAACTCCTTCCATTACAGAGCGGGAATGCTTCCCTCCCCACGCGAGTTTTTCCGGTTTTCCGGAGCTTTATAACTTTCAACTGTTCAAGAAGAACTGCAACAGTTATTCGGTGGCATGTCGGGGCGCTATGTTGGCGCTATATGTTCGCCTCTCCGGAGAGTAGTACATTTTAAAAAAAAAAAAGGGTCTATACTGTACTGCATATTTCTGGGTGGGACAGTATGATCGTTTTCAGTACCCCGTTTGGTATACCATTCAGTCCCGGAGCTTTTGACACTTTGATTCTTCGCGTGACTCTTTTTATTTCCTCTGTGGTTACTGACATTAATACTGTGGTAGCTGGTCCGCTTTCATATACCGAATACGGAGATTTCTAGTGCCCGCAAATATACTGACCACGGTGGTTTGCATCAGTTCAGGGCCTTTGGGTGCAAGTATTGATATGCTTTCAGGCGACGCATGACCAATTTATGGGCACGGACGGTGTTTTATGTCACACGAAAAGGAATTTGTATCGGTTTTTGAAGGATGGCTTGATACGTTTGCCCTTTGCTTTCACCGTTGCCCTTAGGACGGAATTAATTATTTCAGTTTTTTTTTCGGTTCGTTTTACCGTGTGATGTTATTTTGAACTTCCTCCATTAATTGGATGGACTTGACATTAGTGAGATGCGGTTACAACAAGATGGAGTCACATGCCATTTAGCTGGTCACACAATTGACCTATTGAAGGGGACGTCGGTAACCGTGGAATCTTGATAAATGGTCCGGTCGAATGACCCGCTCGCTCATACCATTTAATGCTGTTCGACTTCTCTTTATGTGGTTACGTTAAGTCGTTGGTTAATGCCAACAAACCAACAGTGTTAGAGGAGCTAAGGAACGACTTCGAAAACGAAAGTGTCAAGCCGATCGCTGCAAACGTGCTCGCGGCAGTCATATGAGCGCGATTGAATTCCATACGCATCTGTCATAAATTTCAGCCAAACTTCTCTAATTTGTCTTTTATTTAAATATAAAATGGTTATATACCTATTGAAAGCCCCGAAATATAAGCCGAGTTATCTTCTGTAAATTCTCGGCATATGTATTCCCCCACAACTAGCAAATGAAAGAATATTGGATGGAGTTCTGGAATTATGGAAGAAAACGTCGTCTAAATTTTTAGTTGAGCAAAACTATTTCTGTGCATCTTTTCTTTATGCATTAGATATACATTTTTTACGAAACATAACTGGATAATGCTGACTTGCGAGTCCATGCAACACTGAACAACTTCAAAACTGAAGAAGCGAATGTACCTGAATGCACTTGACCAAAAATAAAACAAAGAAAGAGAAAAAAAAAGACACAAGAGGTTTGTCTTTAACCGCACTGGATTGATTTTTATTGTTGGCACACTTTGCCTTCGAATTAAAATTCTATTCAATATTTCTATATACACCGAAATTTAATATGTTACGTTCAGCAACTGATTCCTTCTAAATGAAAAAAAAAAAAAAAAAAAAAATTGTGGCGAGAAGGCCGAATTTAGCGAGGCAGGACATATGTGTCCTTCATCTTGTCTCTGACTTCTGGTCATCTTGCGATAACCAGAATCACCCACATCCGTGAGGATGTTGGGCTCGGTCTCACGGCATCTGAAAAGAAAAGAAAAAAGGGGAGGTATCCAAAGATAGTGTGGACAGTGTTAGTCCAGGTGTTCTCCAACTACTTGTATAGAGGGATGGTGGGAAAGAAATCATACAAGACCGGTGGGTCTTGGGTGCGGTAGTAAACGCAGATCACGTCTTTGGCGTCTGATAATCTGCGCTTTGGTCGGTGTGTATGTTTGTGTTTGTGCCGTCTTGTACTGTGCGTTCGTGTGTTTGGTTTGTTAATAGTAAACCCTATGGGATGGGTCCAGGAATTCTCTATTATAGAGGGGAATGTTGTTGGGAAGGGTGCTTTTTTCAGTTTTGCACTGAAGAAGAAATTGTGGGGGTTTGATCCGAAGAGATCGAGAGAGAGAAGGGTCAAGAACGCAAGAGTCCCGTACAAGTAGGTTCTCGCTGTTCTGAATGTTTTCGAGGTACTTATACGAGGGTTGCCTCTTATGTTTCGGGATTTGGCAACCCTAGTGTTGCAATCCGGCAATTGACAGCTCTGTCGTAAAGTTGGACACTTTTGAGGTTATACGCACCCAGAACGTTTTGACATACGAGCGCTATTTGTGTTGTTTACAGTAACTTAAAAGATTCATCTCGCCCCAAAAATGGAATTAAATCGTCAATATTTTCGTGCAATTATTTTTTACAACTTTCGGCGTGGATTAACTCAGCAACAGTGCATGGATTAACTTAATTCAATTTTTGGCGATGAAGCTCCATCAAGGACCAGTGTTTATGGATGGTATGGTGAATTCAATCGTGGTCGTAGTTCACTCCAAGATGAATTTCGTGAAGGTCGTCCAAAATCAGTTGTTGTTCCGAAAACCACTGATGCTGTGCGCGAACTGATATTGGAAGATCGTCATGTGACCTATCGTGAGATTGAGACAACCTTAGGCGTTAGTGGGACCAGCATACATTCAATATTGCATAAACATTTGACCGTCAAAAAAATTTGTTCGCGTCGGATCCCACACAGTTTGTCAATCGCCCAAAAAAGGCTCGTGTCAATTGGTTGAAAGAAATGCTCAAAAAATACGGCCGCGGTGCTTCGAAACACGTCTATGACATCGTGACAGGTGATGAATCGTGGGTTTACGCGTATGAGCCCGAAATTAAACAGCAGTCGACTGTCTGGGTGTTTCAAGATGAGCCAAATCCAACAAAAGTTGTTCGCGCACGAAGCACTTCCAAGCAAATGGTCGCCCTTTTTTTCGGAAAAACTGGACATGTCGCAACCGTACCACTAGAACAACGCAGAACAGTCAATTCTGAGTGGTACACAACCATTTGTTTGCCAGTTGTCTTCCAAGAAATCAGGAAAACCAACCGCCGAAGACGGAGCACTCTTCACCACGACAATGCGAGCTCTCACACATCGGCTGCGACAACTGCATTTTTGAGCACCCAAAACATCGATTTGATGGGTCATCCGCCGTATAGTCCTGACTTGGCACCGAATGACTTTTTATTCCCGTACGTAAAAAACAAACTGAGAGGTCAACGTTTTTCGACACCTGAAGAAGCGGTTGCTGCATTCAGAATGCATGTGTTGGAGATACCTCAATCAGAGTGGCAAAAGTGCTTCGACAATTGGTTCAAACGCATGCAAAAGTGTATAGATCTTCATGTGGAATATTTTGAAAAACAATAAAGTGATTTTCGATGATCAATATTTGTTTTTGTTCTCTAATCCCGAAATATAAAAGGCAACCGTCGTATGCTAATTGAAGCAAGTACTCGTCGATAGGGGTAATGGAGGCGCCTTCGTATAGGTGAGAGTTGGGGTAATGACGACCGTCAGGCTTCTAGAATGATTGGTGCATCTTCTGAGGAGTTTCCTTTCGAAAACCCGAAGTCTTTCCATTTGAGCCGAAGATATGCAGGACCATATGGGAAACACGTACGATATTCCAGATCGGATTACTTGCTTATAGCAGAGAAGCTTAACTTTGGTGTGAACTTTGTTGCTCCACTTCAAGATGTTGTGCAGTTGCTTAGACCGACCGAGGCCCCTTTGGGGAATGTGAGTAACATGTTTGATGAAATTCATTTTTGGGGTATAAGTGACGCCAAGATATTTCATCTTGTCCTGCGGTCTAATCGTAGTATCTCCCATTTTTATTCGAATATTCTGTGAATATCGAGAAGCAGGTTGGGAGTGTTTACTACTCAGAATTATGGCTACTGCTTTGGATGGATTAAGTCGGATTTTCCATCGACTGTAATACTGATACAGTTCGTCCAAGTGACGGTTGAGTCGATTTGTTGCGAGGTTAGGGCCTTTGGTTGACGTGTACACCAGGACGTCATCCGCATAGCATATTTGGTTTACTCTCCCGTCCACAGGGCGGGGAATATCGGAGGTGTAAATATTGAATAAGATGGGGCCTAGAATGGAGCCCTGTGGTACGCCTGCAGCGGCTTCTAAATCAAAAACATCCATTAAATCCATTATATAGTGTGCCCCCTTCTATAGACAGTCTCGCACCGTTTCTTTTTCTCCGTTTTTGTTTTCCATTTAAACAGAAGATTTCGCCGACCAAAAAACCACCGTATTACAGAACAGGAATTTTTCATAGGCAAATGAACTGTTCTATGGAACCAGTGCTTTGTGAATTGCCGCTGCTTAGGGGGTCAAGTCTTTTTGAGTGCATTCGAATATCAGGGTAACCTGCGACCGATCTCTGTTGCCTACCTTCTGGTGATACTGACAGCGACGAGCTGGATTTGGAGTATTCTGATGGCAATGGCTTGCTTTTTGAAATTCATCGTTATTGTCGTCTGTTGCTGCCTAGTGCTGCAACATATAGCATTCTTTTTTTTTTTTTTGTGGGCTTCACAAAGTGTTGAATTTCGTTATCCTTTCCGCTAGTCATTCTGTTCATTGAAGTAGTGAATAAGCACCCGAGACGATGTATGCTCTGTTACGTTCAATACTGTCCAACTGGAATGGCGATGGATACTTTATATGCCAAGATGTGAACGATGCCAAAAATGTGTATCTGCTCAATTATTGTTGCAGCCACATGACAGGAAATTCCTTTCATCCTTTTTTTTTGTGCTAAAGCAAAACAAAGACTCTAGAATTTGATTCAGTACCTTAATCATAAGTCCAGTGAAGGAACAATCAATTCGGTGAAAAAGAGAATTCTTCATCCAGAAATTTTTTTGTATTAAGTCAAATTGCAACAATCAATTATCCTGCATCAAAACAACCATCACCCAACGACAAAAGCTCGCACGGGGATAAAGGCGAGAAATTACAGGATCTGTATCCATGTGGCTGTCTGGAATTTTCCACTTCAACGCTCATTAAAGTGAGAAATGTGAACAACCATCGTTTGAACATCAATACCACATCCTGAGCCACTTCCCGGCGTATATTTCGTTTTATTTATTTACTTGTTTTTTTCTAAATTTGAACCGTTGTCCTCGGAAATCCTCCTACCTACATTTAAGTCGCTAATATGTTTTAGGAGATGTGTCTGCACGGTAGGCGGTGGGCAGCAGAGGTCAAGTATTTAAGTGAGCATCTATTCACTTTTCAGGAGCGACCTTTCCTTAAACTTTATTCAAAAGGACAAACTACAATACGTATTCTTTTAGGCCAGATTGTGCTCCTTCCAGAAGCAGAGCTAATAAAAAATTTCGTTTTCATTTAGTTTCTCTTTCGTCCTCACTTTCCGCCCGCCTCCCTCTCTCTTCCTCTGTCGTTCGCGTCCTTTCATTTTTTTCTATTTCTGATACTACGGATCTTCAACACAACAGATTGGCTATGAATGTTGATGACGTTAGCACTACCGACCGACAAAATGTAGTCACCCGGAATTTAAAATAGGACATTCTCCACTTGATTGCCTGACGAGCTTGCTGTGGTGTTTCCCTCGTATATAATCAGACACGTTGGGCTTCTTGCATAAGTCTTGTACAGTACTTGTGGCAACGGTGGTGAATGTTTAAAGTATCTCACAATGCTTTCGAAAAATTATGGGCAGCACGTTTAGATTAGTTTATGCTTTTTCTTATCTAAAGGCCTCGGGGATGTCTTTGGCAGGGCCAGATCCTATGGTTGGCTAATATCGCTTTATGTCACACGAAAAGGAATTTATATGGGTTTTTGTACGATGGCTAGATACATTTGCTGTTTGCTTTCACCGTCGGCCTTAGGAGGGAATTAATTATTTGACTTTTTTTTCGTTTCATTTTGTCGTGTGTTGTTGTGTGACTTGGGCATTTTTTATTTTGCTTTTATTCTCTTACTTGCTTGGAAGATGACACCGGTTAGTTACTAAAGTGGGTGTAGAAAAGTATAAATTTGATATGAATCCTTGGGCAGACGTATGAGCAACGAATTTAATGTTCAGCCATCATGAGTGTGCTAAGCATAGGCGGTAATTTTATACCTTTTATCCTTAGAAATCTACTTAGCTAGGTTGGTTGGCAATTTATTACTTACGAATGCACGTAAATTACTTGAATAAGTAGTGAATCCTTGTGTCGGGTGTTGCTTTATGTGGGACAAGCAAAAGGGTCATTTTGCTTAGTGAAACCTGCTACAAATCCAATTAAGGAGGTAATAAATCTTATAATTGCGAAACAAGCTTCATTTATACTTAATTTCTGTCTTGTTGTCTTGCAGGATGTCAAAAATTCATTATTGCTTCATTATTACTCCATTCAAATCACACATGTAACAAACTTTACCTCAAGATTTTCGAAATCATTGGCTTCTGTCTAATACATTTCGTTTTAAATAATTGTTTTCACATTATAGATGGCGATGGGGGTGCGCTTCCCTGAAAACGCAATTGATAGACATTTGTCGACATAGATCTCCAGACAGTTCTTCTCACACTATAACGACAAGCTGTCAAGGTCTATCTGGTGACGGACAGAGTCAAGCGGAGAACAAATTGTTTTGAAGAATTTAGAATCGTCGCGTCGACGTAAAGGGAGGTACAGGAAAGCTTGGTAATCATATCTGTGTCGTTTATTGTTAATATAAATAAAAGGAGACACAAATGTCTGCCCTGGGGGACTCAAGAGGTGGCACTAAAAGGATCTGAGAGAACACCCCTGAAACGTATTCCGTAGAGCCGGTTACCCAGGTATGACGAAATCCACCTTGTTAATACGGGTTCGAAGCACAGGGAAGATAGTTTGAAAAGTATTATTTTGTGCGAACCTTTATTGAAGGACTTACTAAAATCCTTAGTAACAACGTCGACCTTGTTCCAGCTCTCTAAGGTTAGAAGCATTTGGGAAGTAAATTCAACTTAGTGGTGGTAGATCTGTAGGGGTTGGTTATTGTACCGTACATGGCCACTAGTTCAACTCAACACCCAAACACTTACCATTGGTTTCTCCGAAATTTTGCCAGGAAACAAATCAACTCCAAACAAGCGAAGGTAATAAATAGTCACGCAAGTACTTCTTAGCAAGTGTTCTTTATATAATTTTGCGTTATGGCATCGGCACACGCGCATAACACGGGCCGTTCACAACTTAATTCACTAAACTGGTAACTAGGAGTTAACAATATGATCCTTTAATCCATTAGCTGGTGGGCGCCTGCACTCCTTCAGGATCGTAGTGACGAAGTTCACTTTACCGAGCAATGGAAAGTTCAGTTAAAAAGTGCAAAACGGATTCCGCAACGAATCTGATGGATGTGAAATGCCAGCTGACAGCAAGGAAAAACGGCACTCCATCTCGAATATTTAAACGAGAAAAAAACGAAATTGGCTACTCAGTAGCGGCGCTGGTAAAAGGCGGAACTCTAAGCGGGTGCGACTGTCCGCTGCAATAATAGGAATCTGACTCTACGATGCATTTCACATCCATCAGATTCGATGGCCGCGAATTGCATCGATAGGGGAGGATTGTATATGTGTCCGTATAGGCCAAGTACGATGCTCTGCAATGAGAACGATGATCGGCTGACACCTGATCAAACAGACGTACGCTGACCGGGGCTGCGGCGATGTACCCATACATCGTTGATGAGGTATACCAGGGATCGAAATAGATTTTTGTTTCAAAGTAAACAAAAATTCTATTTCACAGATCAAATGGTGGCACACATCATGTAAAATGATGTGCCTATGATACAAGGGGGCGCCTTGGTATTTGCCTAAGATTCCTTGGAAACGCCGATGTAAGGAATATCCAATCTAGCCGTATGCCTGGTGCACAAGGAGGCAAATTATTTTGTTGACACAAGTCAGCAGACACCTCGTCGATGGCGGCAAAGGGTCAGGCTGGATGGCTATATGTTTGAATTAATATGCGGGTAAGTAACGAACACAGTCGGATACTGTATGTTTATTTTAGGTTTTCAGCCGAGTCATCATAGGCATGGAATGGGTAAGGTTACCTAAACAATGTTCATATCCATGCCCACATTTATGATCGGTTGAAAGCCGATAACGGGAAATTGTCGCAACTGTCGCGGACCTAAGGGTATAGGCGCGTTATACAATCGTGAACTATGGAAAGAATATCGGCTACAGCTATGTCTACAATACGCTGGCCAACGTTTGTTTATCGTAATTGAAGACAGGCTGAGCCGATAGGAGATGGAATATGAATCAGGGAAATTCAGAATGTGTGGATGGCGTCGAGTAGGTTTTCCTTCCAGGTATGATTCCTCGTCGGGGAGCCTCTGGTGCAAGACTAATGACCTTGCCCAGAAAAAATAAATCATTATGGAAAATTTAACAAGCCTGAGGACTTGCTAAATATGGCCCAGACCGGTTCCCGGTTGTAGTACCGATGATTATGATGATTATGATGCTGCAGGGGAGCTTACGCTGCCCCTAATTGCAGGTAAGTACTATGGGTTTGCATGCAAAGAGGAAGGTGGTTAATTTAAGAGAATGGGAGATTCTTTGGGAATGTATTAAAGAACCGCCACAGATCTACCACCAAGACAGCTAAGATTTTAAATTTCATTTATTCGGCAACAACCGCACGCGTCGGATGCTTAATGAACAAGGCGTAAATCCCGTGTCGTTCCATTTAATATCCTTTTTTGTTCCGCTTCCACGATTGTTATTTTGAGGAAACGGAATTAGGAAGACTATTAGGGAGACTATTCGGGAAACTATGGCTATTAGGAGACTATGGCTGTGTGCAGTATGATTGTGGTTTTGAAATGGTGGTTTTAATTTATTTTAATTATATAACTATTGTATGTAGGAATATTCTATTGTATTTGTATGTGATGCGTTGATATTGGTAGAGGATATTCATGTGCAGACACGAGATTGCAATATTTATAGGGGGGGGGGCGACCAAATTAAACTCGCAAAGTAGTCAGAGCTGTTCTCAGTTTTCGCAGACTGAAGCCCCAGTTGTCCAACTCGAATTGGACATTGGCCGTAAAACATCTACGAGCCTAATCGTGGACATTGGCGCTGAGATCAGCCTCATAAAGACTAAAGCACTCCACAAAAAGTATGTAGTGGATGCCCAGAAGACAATAATCCTCCAAACACTTTTTGGCAAGGGAAAATCTAGAGGAGGGATACAGGGGAAGTTCAAACTACATCATGAAATCCCCTGTAGCTTCGAAGTGGTAGACACATTGACAGGATTGCCAGAAGACGGTTTGTTGGGTAACGACTTTCTGTCGCTTTATTGCAAAGTTAATGGACCAGGAGGTTGTTTGGAATTTCCCCAAACAATCACAAATCATGAATGTTTTTTTGTTGACTTTGCAAAGAAATGCAAGAAAGTAAGCACGGGAAACCTTAGACAAAAGGCAGCCAAACGGGAAACCGGATCACAGGGACCTAACAAGGTTGATACTGCGGTCGGAAAAAACCCGAAGACCCTACCCACGCAGGGGAAGGGCTGCGAAAACCTGTCAGGCGCCAGTTACCCCAACAAGCAGGCAAAAACGCAAAAGCCAAAAGGTGGCAAGGAAGGGGACGCTTCGGTAGAACGCCTACCAATAAACCCTTCGGAGGTGGAAATCTTGCTGAGTAGACCGGTCATTGTACCAGGGCGCTCAAGAAAGATGATTGGGCTCCCCATAAAGATCCGCGGGGAGGTAATCTTAGTACCTAAAGAAGTACAATCGGGGATTTTACTCCCAAATTATATTTTGAAAAGGGTGAAGAGTGCCCGAATAGAGGCACTCAGTATCTTAGATTACCCCCACACCATTGACCGGATAATGGTGAAGTTGCTTCCAACAAAGGCCTATGCCTTCTTTCCTTTGCAAAACCGGGAGAATATACAGACCGGTAAGCGAGTCAATACGTAAGCGGGAGTTAACTTGAACAATAAATCATGTAATCGCGTATCCGAGATAAACCCTTCGGAGGTAGAAACCTCCAGTTTATCAGACACCTTTTCTCGGAAGGTGAGTTGCCTAAAGAATCCATAAAAGATTCGAGATTGACCCAATTGCATGAGGAACTTCACTTAGTTAAAAACCTAAGTCCTCAGTAATGTCAATCGATAGTGGAAATATGTGAGGAGTTCAAAGACATATTCCACTTAAAAGGCGACTACATGACGTATATCAATGCAATAACGCATGAATTGTCTATGGTACAGGACCAAGCGCCTATAAACCAAAGACCATGCCGTGTGCCTGAGTGCAAGAAAGAGGTAATTACCGAGCAAGTTCGGGAAATGCTAGAGAATGAGATCATTCAATCTAGCTAAAGGCCGTGGAACTCACCCCTCCTAGTAGTTCCCAAAAGAGCGGGCCCCGATGGAAAAGCCCGACGGAGAGTAGTTGTCGATTTCAGAAAACTGAACGACAAAACCATCGGAGATGCGTACCCTCTCCCTAGAATAGAGGACATTCTGGATCAACTCGGTCACTCACGCTACTTTTTCATGCTTGATTTAGCCAGTGGCTACCACCAGGTCTTAGTCGATCAGAACTATCGCGACAAGACAGCTTTCAATACTAATTACGGGCACTACGAGTTCAGACGTATGCCATTCGGGCTAAAGGGAGCCCCGGCTACGTTCCAGAGACTCATGAACCATGTCCTAACTGGGTTGCAAGGTATCGAATGCTTTGTCTATCCGGACGACATTGTCATCTATGAGAAGAACCTAGAGAACCATAATGACAAACTCCAGAGGGTATTCGAACAATTGAGATATCACAATCTCAAATTGCAACCCGAAAAATGTAGATTTTTACAGAAAGAAGTAGTCTAACTCGGACATGTTTGTTCTGAAAAGGAGGTGTGGGGCTTTTCAGGGCCCGAAGAGCCATACATCATTCGATCCCCACTATTCCAGGCGAACGACTCACCTCTAAGTCGAACTTCAGCAAGGTTGCGTAACCTTGCTACGGCATTTACCGCCAGCCAAATCGCTGGAATTAATACAGTTACACAATCGGATAACTGTTATGAATATCCGTTAGCCAGCTTACCTATTCTGTGGGGGTTTTCCTTCCAAACCCCTTTTTCACCCATCACCATCCCTGAAAACATTAAGTCCACGGCAAAGCTTATCACTTAGCCGTGGCATTTGAAATCTCATCCTCAGGCATACATTCTACCCAGGGTATCTCGTTTCCATAGCCTTATGCTATGGAAACAACATCAACAAAGATTTCTTTGATCACTCGTTTTCTTGTTTGCCCATGGCACCCTTAGCATGCGGCTATTAGGTCCCATTGGTTTGCCACCGCCGACAAGGTTTCGGCTGAGGCAAACCAAACATTTCCCTAATTACCAGCAATAGCTGGTTTCCTATCATCGGTCCCCACCGATCAGGGACCGCAAACAAGCAACGAATTGGATGCAGCCAGCAAGTGTTTACTTTTAACATCTGGCAACGGCTGCACCCTATATTCGTTGCAATATCTAAACAACGCATTTGCACCACAGAGTGTCATGAATATACAATTCCCTATTAACGGCCGCCACCCGTCGGCGGACCTAAGGGAATTCACACCATCAACCGAAATGTTGATTTATGGCCTCCCATAGGATGACCAGATCCTCGGTTCGTGTCATTTTCACCCCAGATATTCATTGTTTGCATTCGTGGAAGATGCAGTTGCGATGCTGGCATCCATCCTCGGTCGCCGGACGATCGTATGCGAGGCATACACACACATGCATAATGTATGCCTATTCCCCGGCCCAATCACGATTAACTACCTCGAGTTAATCGTGCAGCTCCTCCCCTTTTTGCGGTTCTCTTTAGGTGTCCCTTTTCTTTTTTGAGCGTTAAATAGTCAGTCAGATTTCATATTTCGGGGAGTGCGAACCGTCGTCTAAGTGATGTGCTTTTTCTTTCTTTGCTTCCTTTTTTATTCTCCAAAAATAATAAGAGCGCCGGTGGAGTATTGCTGTAAAAAAATATCGAAAATAAGTAAAAACTAAGGAGAAAGACATTTTCATTTGAATTAAAGTAAACGATTATACGAATTGATCACCGCGCGACGAGTGATGTAAAAAATATCGAAATAGAGTGAAAACTAAGGAGAAAGACATTTTCATTTGAATTAAAGTAAACGATTGTACGAATTGATCACCGCGCGACGAGTGATGTAAAAAATATCGAAATAGAGTGAAAACTAAGTTGAAAAACATTTTCATTTGAATTAAAATATATTAAGGGAGTGACTCGAAGTTGTGGAAATAAAGAAAACCTTATTTGAACCTTAATCCGGCGAGTTTTATTTATTTTCCTCTTTCGGAGAACGTTGTGCGGTTTTTTTTGGAGAACTATCAGTGGTATATCAGTGAATTCCTGTCCTTGCTGACACACCTTACTGATAAATACCCACAGAGGCAATGCCAAATCCCGACACGACAGCTGGTGTCAGGGATTTCCCCATTCCAAAGACGGCAAAGAACGTCCAATCATTTCTAGGACTGGCGAACTATTATAGAAAATTTGTTCCAAATTTCTCGAGGATAATGCGCCCTTTGACAAACTTGTTAAGGAAGGACGTTAGATTCACCTGGTCAGACAAATGCCAACAAGCATTTGATAAAGTAAAAGGATTATTGGTTTTGTGGCGTTCGCACCGAACCCCGCCGAGTGACCCTACACCTCAGCACCACCATCACCTAAAAGATCTAAAGGAATTTACCAAATGACAGGACGGAGTACACAGGGGTAACCAAAGGGGCGCACACCTAACCGGTACCAAAGCCACATAAACCGGTATGTACTACGAAGCATGTAGAGGGTCGCCTGGCACAGTTTTCCTTGCAAGCAATTGCAAAACTATCGAGGTGGAAAACTCTGCCACATATAATAATGCAGGCGACATCATTGAAATGAAAAAGCCATAACATGCAATTTCAAAGAGCAACGTAGTTGCAAACGTGTGAAGCGTGATGCCATAGGCAAGCGCGTAACACCTGCACCACGCTCTTATAAAAACAACATGTAGCGATCTGACACCACAGAATCGCAAACGAACATATAATTCGGTTGCACAAGCCTGCGACAAAGTTCAGAATTACCAAGCGGGCGAACAACCATGCGAGATACGACGCATGCCCATAAAAGGACACATCTCTGAAATAATACAAGCACGAGAGATACAACGCATGCACGTAAAGACACATCAAGTCCCACGTATGGGCCATACGGGCGGCCTCTGATGTTAAATAAGTGTGGGGGGTTTCTCTATTCTACATGAGAAACAACACACAATTCCAACCAACATTTCCACCTAATTTCGACCGCTTTCAGCGCGTCATACTTACCAATGTCCTTTATATGTATTCCCCTGTAAAACATTTCAAACGGACGTATAGCTAAACTCATCATCCTTTGCAGATAATGCATAATTGAGTTTAGCTACATAAATGTCATACGGCAACTCCATTCTTGCTAACCATGAGTTTCCCATCGGAAATCTCATAATATAGGTTAGCAACAACAAGTCTAAAAGAACGACGCTGTTGCATCATAGCAAAATAGCTGGGGTAATTTCAGCGTCTTAGAGTCTGGTTCTCACGCGATTTATTTCCCAAACATCAGCGGCGTCCTATCGACTTTCCCTCAGATCACCCATTCGCTTGGGATCAACGATCTCTCTTTGCAGGAGAGTAACATCCGCTAGGGTTCCCTCTCATTCGTATTTCTTTCCACGGTTCAATGCGCTTTAACTACACCATAGCCGTACCACTGGGTCAGTAGGTCGTGTCAGTAGCTGCATCTGATACCAACACACACAACCAAAGCTACCCCGAGATCACAGCATATCATGTTTTCTGTTCTCTCATTCTTCGTGTCCGTCAATTACCCTATTAACAAAAGTTACTCATATTTTGACGGGCGTGAGGTTGAGAGAGCAGAGGCGTGGTCTCTTTTGGTTGTCCTGTGTGTAGAAAGAAATATGAATTTCAACCCCAATTCACACCAGTCACTATTCAATCACCATCGCGTGTAGTCAACCCAAGCGAGGGGGCAGATTGTTTTCCTGAACACCAAGACAGCGGTGAGCGAGCACCAGAAGGACGAGGTAGAGTTTGGGCACATCTTGGCGAATATTAATCTATCCAGATTTCACCAAACCTTTTAATCTGACTACGGATGCGAGCAGTGAAGCACTTGGTGCCGTGCTTTCGCAAGGGGAAATATGCAAAGATCAGCCTATAGCTTATGCAAGTCGAACCTTGAATAAAGCGGAAAGAAATTACTCCAGCATTAAGAGGGAGTTACTAGCCATTGTGTGGGGGACTAGAAATTTCCGTTGTTATTTACAAGGGCGAGGGTTCACCGTATATACGGATCATAAGCCACTGAAGGGAGTTTTTAACGTGAAAGACCCCACGTCACGTTAAACCAAATTCCATCACAAACTATCGGAGTTTGATTACCAAATAGAGTACAAACTCGGTAAATATAACACCAATGCGGATGCTTTGACCCGCATTCCGCAAGGTTGTGATGAGACTCCCAAACTACAGAGATGCAATGTAGTAACACGCGCCCAAGCAAAAAAGCTAAGGGAAAGCGATAGATCCCAAGGAAGTCAAAGAAATGACGAGTCTGATCTACCATAGAATCCCATTCCTGCCTGCACGGAAAAAGGAATGAAAATAACAAAACCTTAGGATATCCAGTTATTGCTACGGGATTACCATGATCCTCCTTTGGGCGGAAACCAAGGAGTGGTAAAAACCTATAAGCATTCGAAGCGTGCAGGTGTGCTACGGGAATAAATAAAATTTAAAACCAATAGTTAATTTTTATTATTATTATTTACTGGCCTGTAGGAACTCGGAAGTTCATGACCTCACCGACTCGGCTCCGCCATTGTTCCCTGTCCTGTGCGCTCGTCTTCCACGTTCGATCATCCCATCCGATCTTCTCGAGGTCCAATCTAACGTTGTCCTCCCATCTCCGTTGCGGCCGTCCTGTCGGTCTCTTCCCCGTTAGTTTACCATCAAAAATTCTATGCACGGTCCTATCATCGCCCATTCGCGCTACGTGTCCGGCGCATCTTAATCTTCGCGACTTGATCACTCGCACTATTGTAGGTTTGCGGTATAGCTCTTCCAATTCGTGGTTGTGGAGTTTCCTCCATTGTCCTGACTCCTCGTCATATTTACCGCCAAATATACCCCTTAAAACTTTATTCTCGAATATGCGGAATTTGTTCTCTGCCCGTTTTGTGAGAGCCCATGTTTCGCATCCGTATAGAGCGATCGGCATGATAATGGTTTTATAGACACGGAGCTTTATATTACGTGATAGCAGTTTGGATTTTAATAGTTTACTGGCTGCATGCCAACTAGCCTTGCCGGAATGAAGTCTTTTGCTAATTTCCTTTGACGTTTCGTTTCTGGTCGTCAGTATCGTTCCCAGATATTTAAATTCTTTGACATTTTCAAATATCTTGCTCCTGACGTTTTTATGTGTTCTCTGAGGTCCACCTGCTCTCGTCGTAATCATGTATTTCATTTTGTTTTCGTTTATTTCTAGGCCCACCTCTTCTGCTGCTTGCATGATGATTTTACAGTTTTTACTTATAGTTTCGAGATTATCGCCCAAAAGGGCGATGTCATCCGCATACGCGAGCACTTGTGTGACCCCGTTCAGGGATGATCCGGCCGTGTTGTCGTCTTGTACCTTTCTGATAACATACTCGAGGGCAAGGTTAAAAAGGCATGGTGAGAGGCCATCCCCTTGTTTTACTCCGTCCCGGATTTCAAATGCTTCTGAGAGGTGGTTTTCTATTCTAACTCGCCCTTTGTTTTCGTTCATGCAGATTTGAATGAGGGCGGCATATTTTTTCGGGATCCCCAGCTCAACCACAATATGGTAGAGTCTTCGCCTTACGACTGAGTCGTGGGCTTTTTGAAGTCCACGAACAGTTGGTGAACCGCCTCTCCGTATTCTCACTTCTTTTCCAGCAATTGCCTTATTGTGAATATCTGGTCGCTTGTTGACCGGTTCCGACGGAATCCGCATTGGTAGTCTCCCAATATTTCTTGTGCGTACGGTGTGATTCTTGCCAGTATGACATTTGTTAATATTTTGTATGTGATGGGGAGCAATGATATTCCTCTGTAATTTTCGCAGTCAGATCTGTCGCCTTTTTTGAAAATGGGGATGACTATTGCGGTTTTCTATTCTTCCGGAATGATTTCCTTGTCCCATATTATTTTAACCAGTTGGTGGATCTTTCGAGCGGTTGCCTCTCCTCCATGATTTACAAGCTCTGGCGGCATGCAATCGATTCCGGGGGCCTTGTTGTTTTTCAGACGATTTATCGCGTCTACAACTTCGTCGAAAAAGGGCCCTGGGATCTGGGGCTCGGCTGTATGTACGTCTGGTGCGTTTATTTGTGGTTGATGGGTGCGCACATTGAGCAGGTTTTCAAAGTACTGCTTCGATCTTGTCACGATATTTTTGTTTCTGTCACCAGGCAACCGTTTGTGTCTCGGATTATTTTGGCTCTCCCTCGGTAGCCATTTCTAATTGAATTTATGCCGGCATACATACCTCTGCTGTTATTTGCTCTGCATTTTCTATGAGGTTTTCGACCCGAGTCTTCTCCTATTCGCGTTTTTTGCGTTTGAAAAGTCTAGTTGTTTCTTTCCGAATTGTCGCGTATCTTACTGCGTTGACTTCATCATATGCTTCTAAGTGGATCATTCTGAGGCGTTTACGTTCTTCGATCTTTACCCTGCACTCATCGTCAAACCGGTTTGGACTTAGTTGTTTTCTTAAATCCTACTACCTCTTGGGCTGTTTGTTTGATTGTGTCTCTGATCGATGCCCATTTAGTGTCCACACTATTGGCTTCCTCTTCCTCACTACTGTCATTCTCTAGGATGCTAAATCTATTCGTTAGTTCGTCTTGATATTCCGCCCTTTTACGTAGGTCTTTTAGTTTATCAATCTTGAACTTTTGCTCGTCTCCCGTGACTGTCCATGTGGGTTTGCTGCAAGCCGACTTTTAATTTTGCCCATCACTAGAAGGTGATCGAGGTCGCAATCTGCTCCGCTATATGATCTTACGTCAAGGATATTCGAGTGGTGTCTTTTGTCTATGAGGAAGTGGTCTATTTGGTTACGCGTTACGCCGTCGGGTGATATCCATGTGGCTTTATGGATTTCCTTGTGCTTGAACATCGTGCTCTTCACTACCAGATATTTTGACGCTGCGAACGTGTTAATTCGAATACCATTATCATTTGAAACGTCATGTCGGCTTTCTTTACCTATTGTTGGTTGGAAGATATCTTCCTTTCCAATTTTCGCATTAAGGTCGCCGAGGAGGATTTTAACATTGAATGATGAGATTGTGGCGCTTCCGCCAAATCCCACGGTTTACCTTCATAAAAAACCCCCATAATCATCACCCAAGACGCTCAAGTCCTCGCCAATGCATTCGCATTCGGCACCTAAAAATGCTGCACGCATTACCGAGATCAAATCTATGATCTTTAAGTCCCTGTACAGAAAACTTACCTTCATGCATTCTCTTCGCATACCATTGCTCCTTAAGATTTCTTTATTAGCTTACCAGGAATTTCCAATCAATTTCGGCATCTACGTCGCCAGTCAAATTCCCTCAGATGAATTCCTGTAAACAAAATAATTCGGATTGCATTCAATGTAACCGTCATGACAGGGACCATAAAAATCGCGCCGTCTATTTTCTCAGCCGCGTCATATACCTTTTCATACACATGCCTGGCAACCTTTTTGGTTTGTCTTATCAATAAACAACCCAAGCAGCTGCATATAATTAGCGCAATAGACGCCGAAACCAAATTCTCCAGCATTTCCTAATGCAAATATGAACCCGGTTTCTACTGCAGCCAAAGATGCCATAAAAATCCAATTTGCTTTTAGCACCTTTTTCTCCTAACGTCGAAAATAGCGACGAGGCATCGTGTAAACAATGACCCACATTACCAGCGGCGCATGTGGTCATTTTTCCCTATTGTCCTTGCCGCCTGCCTGCTTTCGAACACATGCAACAACATTGAATCTGTTCGATCGCGCACATATACCACTGCACCACTGGTCACACCCTTAAGAGAAAAGTTTTTCTCTCTCTTCCTTTTTTTCTTACCAAAAGCATCTCTGCAGGAGATGACGATCGTTTAGTCGTAATTCAATCTTCAGAGCGGTCGGGTCGCTCGTCATCCACCGTACCTGCGCAGGTACGGTGGGTTAAAACGTTTGTGCCGCAGTTCGTGTGTGGAATGTCTAAGAATCTATTAAAATCAGCCAACACCAGTATAAGTAAGGACCATTCATAATAAAAAGTTTAAGTATAAATAGCATCGCCGGAGTGTTTTTGTTTCTGTGTTGTGTCCGCTCGGTCGCGAAGGTCAACCATCGTTTTCTTCCCCCTTGCGTTGTGAGCAGTGTTCGCGTGAACAATTTATGATGGAGGAGGAAGTGAACCTAGTGTCGGTGTTAGGCACATTACTTCCTCCCCTGTATTTTTAGCACCGACATTCGGTCATTAATAAATTGCACATCTTTTACATGGGACGTAATCTTCTTGCTTATGACGAAGCCAGTTCCGAGGTTATGTGTATCGGTACCTCCACACACCAGTGTAAGCCCGTTGGTTTCGATTACTTGATGTGGGAGTCGAACTTCCTGAAGTGCGACGATGTCCATTTTATATTGTTTTGCCTTTGTCTACGACCGTCTGTATCGCGCCTGGTTTATATAACGTTCGAACATTCCACGTGCCGACGCGTATATCCCGCTTTTTCCGTTTTTCCCTACGTCTTCTTTTTGCCGAGTCGGTGTTTTCTTGATGATTTTTTCCCTTATGGTAGTGTCGGCTCATCACACCTACGCCTACCGGGTTTTTTGTGGGATTGTTTTTTGTATATTGGTTATTCATTTTTGATCCTACGAGACTTGGGGTTTCAAACAGTCCGCCACATCAGAGCCCCGTTTTGATGTGGTAAGGTCTGCTTAATGCTCTGATTCAATCCGGTGTCAAAGAGGCGCCGTTATAATACAGCCGGTATACCCCTGGCTACAAACCATCCAATAGGCACGGTGACGCGTAACACCCTGGATTAGGGGTGGTAGATCTTTGTGTGTTACTCCTCGCTAGCCTGTCTGACATGGGTGACCCTACTGGAAGCATATGCTTCCGCCAGCATAGCCTGAGTGATTCATTGTACTTTAAGCCCCCGCACCACGTCAAGGTTTCTACCATGCGGGGGAATAGTTAATAGAAAAAAAAAATATTGTTCAGAATAATTAGCGTGCAATAAATGTGAAAACGGTTTATGCAGAAGTGAAGCAATTGTGTTCCAATCATCATCATCACCCGCACTACAACCGGGAATCGGTCTTGGCCTTATTTAGCGCTGAGGCTTGTTAAATTTTCAATAATGGTTTGTTTTTTCGGGGCAAGGTTATTAAAAAAGTCTTGCGCCAGAGGCTCCCCGACGGGGAATCGAACCCCGGTCTCCCTCGTGACAGGCGGGTATACTAACCACTATACTATCGAGGAGCCTAATTGTCTTCAATAGTGCGACAATTATTGTTGCACAGTTTATTGTTCTAGATCACCTAGATTAGTCGGATTATTCAATTAACTATTATATAAAACAATAAATAAAACAAAGAAATAGTTTAAATGTTATATAATTTTACATTTGGCGAAACGCCCCCGACACCAAACCCTAAACGTAGCAGAAATCCAAATCGACCACGTCTCAACATTCAAAACTGATCCGGGGTAAGTTTGGTGAAGAATAAAAATAAAATATAATTGTTAAAATATCGTTAACAATTGCCTGGGTGAAATTAGGGATTTGCAGTGGTAGCATATCCTTTGGTACAGAATGCTTTCAAAAACTTTGTGGATGTGGGAAAGTTTGGCGATGGGACGGCAGTATGAGATATCGTCTTTGGGTTCCTTTTTGTGCAGGGGGATGATAAACGAAGTTTTCTATATATTAGGGATCTGACCTTGAGAGAGTGACAGATTGAAAATAGTCTAAAGAGGGGAAGAGAGAACGGAGGACCATTTTTTAAGGAATATAGGGGGGAGACTATTACGCCTTGGGGTTCATCCATCCATAAGTTGGTTTAGTTTGTTTTCAATCATGGGTGCATCAATAAATTGAGAAAGGAATGGACCATGCGAGAAATTTCGTAAGCATTTGATATAGATGCGGTCGAGAACGAAAATGTTGTCGGTGAAGCGTTGTTTGAAAAAGGACGCTAAGAGGTTCGCATGTGACATGTGAAGCCGTTGAGGTTTCCAATCAAATGAGGAAAGTGGGACAATCATCGGATTTACGTTTGTGATTAAAAAAATTAAAAAATCGTTTTTGAGTCAGTTATTAAGTTAACCTGAGTTTTTGTTAGGTATTTTTGGTAAAGGACATTGTAGAGTGCCTTGAATTGGAGGTAAGTGCTAAGGTAGTTGGAGTAGCCGCAGACGGCGTGGTAACCTAGGAAGGTGGCCCACAGCTTGATCCTTATACTACGTAATGTACATAGCTTGCGATTTAAACAAGGAGGTGCGGAGGTAGGAGTTTTACCCATGGAATAGCGAACGTAAAGCGAAATTGATATAAAAATTTCGTTGTAAAGATTGACGGCAGCATCTTCTACCGCCAGATGATCAAAATTGAATGAAATTTTGTTGAGGTAATCATTAATAAGGTGAAGTCATGTGAATAAATGTCGCGAGATGGTAAGATGCGGCTGGTGATTGTCGATGGTAAAGAGAACAAGGGGAGAGGTGTCTGCTGAGGAATTAGTAGGGTCCGTAGTGAAAATAAGGCCTAGTTCTTTGCCCAGGTGGTTGTGACATTAGTAACTTAATATAGGCTTGAATCTTAACAAAAACTCTGTTCTTCATTTTCTTTGTATCTAATTTAGTTCTTTAAAATGCATGTAAACAAAATAGTCATAATGTCGAAAGACAAATTTTCATGCTTTAAGCGTGTGCATGTAACTTAGAGAGTCCGCAAGGGACCGGTAAGTTAAGAAATAAGATAACATAAGCTAGAGTTTTTGTCATTTTTGTCTAGCGAGTAAGTAAATTTTAATAATAGGAAGAAATAAAAATTATATGAAAATGAAAATGATAGGCTAGAATCAGTTAGGTGGTCGATGAAGAGGTACTCCTTGGCACTGGAGGGGCTGATGTAGAAGGAATGGTCATCTGACAGAGTCCATTGTAGATGTAGGAGCTGAAAGTCGCAAAAACCAACGACATCATCCCGAGAGTCGCTTATATCAATAATGTGATCGATAGCTTTAATTGCTAGTTCATACGATTCAGTGGGCTGGGATGACAACATGTAGAAGCAGATGACGTATATTGATTTGTGGGGTAACTTTATCTTGACAGAGATGTTATAGAAATCGCTCCCGTGCTTCTCATAATTGAGGAAGAGGACCGAGCTGGTTTTGGAGTTCATTATTTTTAGTATATTTTACTTTTTTCATTTCCGTCCTTTACTTTTACGTCAAAAACCTAGCTATTCGCATACACCGCCCCAAAATCACGAACTCATCTTGAGTCTTGAGTCGCCCAACACCAAATATATACTGCATCAATTGCCACCCGCCATTCATTTATTTCGGTTATCATTTTTGGGATAGTCGAAAAGGAAAAGAAAATAACAAAGGTCATAAATGCATTTCGACCAGAAACAATATATAATGGATCTTGCGGATGCGTATTTATGATCCTAGATGTTGATGACCGATAAAATGGACATGTGGTTCATTTTATGGTGCAATTTGTTTGCATTTGAACTTGGCTTGCTGAAAAAGGTGTTAATGGATGTTGAGTTTTGTGGTACCAAATTTGTGCAAACAAATTCCTAGGGGATTAGATTAGATTACAGGATCTTAGAGGAAATTGTAGACGCGCATTTTATGATTCTCAATAATTTTTTTTTTTTGGAAAATGGGACATCTGGTCCGCACATTTAGTTCGAGTTAGGGATTTTGAGAATTTATAATTGAACATACAATGCATATAAAGATATGCGTTGGAATGTTTGCATTTTAAGGGTTTCTGGAAACTGAGTAATTGAACATTTGGTTCAATTTGTTCAACATTGGATTTGGGGTTATGGATGGAGTTATAGGATAGAAAGTGCAAAATGTATTGGGAAGGGAAATGGTAGGGTTTTGTGGAGCACTACAGAGATATAATCGAGCTTGGGCGAGGAGGACCAGGTTACTGGTTAAATGGTAGGGCTTCGTGGAGCACTACAGAGATATAATCGAGCTTGGACGAGGAGGACTAGGTTACTTTGGAGAGCTATGAGCACCAGCGGCTAAGGGATTCAATGGAGTGCTGATTAGCAACGTCATCGCGATATATAGTAAAGGAGAGAGGAAATAACCTTTGATTGTTAATGCTAGGGATCAGGTTGGTTTCGGGTAGGGCGTATATATCAAAAGGGAGTGAGTGACTCATCTGCAAGATTTGTCGACTCTTGGAACGGAGACCTCTCACATTCTAGTAATAGAAGGTTAGAGGGAGATTATGGCGCGAGAAAGATATGGTGACAACTCAGGGTCAAAACACCTATTACCATCAGCTCTATTGCATTGAAGATTTAAGGTCATAGAGTGAATGTATTGGCCGAAAGCCTGGAGAATACTTTATGTGGTGAGAAGTTGAGATTTGCATAAAATTTGACGAAAAGATTACGAAGGTTGGGGACATCAGTGGGTAAGCCTTCTTGTTCAATGGCGACCATAACGTTAGCTTTTATTTTTCTTCAAAGCAGCCTGTGTGCTGTTTGTTATGGAGAAAGGCCAGGAAGGGAGGATATATGTGTGTTTATTTCTCATAAGTGCTTTTATTTCTCATAAGTGTTTTTATTTCTCATAGGTGTTTTTATTGCTCAGTAGATACCGTGTAGCGGCAGTCTGACGAGTTTATCGTTTGCTGAGTGATTTTTACCGCCGGGCGAATAAGCTATTCGAATATTGAGCGATTAGAACTAGAAGTTGTGGTAGGGTGAAAAGAAGTTGAAATAAGAAGAGATACAGATGCTCTCAGACGGGCCGATGATTTGGAGGATCTGGAAAGGGACGATATTTTATGGTCACGAGAGTGGGAGCTGATGAAATTGGGATATTTTCCTCCTGTTTTGAGGTCGAAAAGAGAGACAGAGAGTTAAAAAAAAAATTAAAGTATTTTTATTTGCTATTGTATTCAGCCGAATTTCAGGACTCTTTATCAATAGTCGGTCGTCACTCTTTGCTCAGGTCTGAGCAAGCACGGTGGCGACCGCAACGCGCCTTCCTAGGAGCAGTCTATCAAAAAGACCCGCGTCCTTTTAAAGAAAAGGTGGCGCGAGGTAAATGTGAGTATTATAAATATTTCCACAAAAACACAACTTTTAGTTTTTCGTAATAATACTTTATTTTTAAATAACTTAATGTACTTAAAACTAATTTTATTTTTATTTAAAATTTTTTCCGCTCAGAGGCTAGTGGACGACTGCATCTTCATTTCCACTTAAAAACAATTTCAACTCGAAACAACAACTGGTGTTTACATATTCGAGATAACTATTGATAAAGCGGATTGAATTTGGGTATTGTTTATATATTCGGGATAACATAAGATAAAGGAATAGCATTGAAATATTGCTTACAATGTGTAAATGCATTGTATATAAAATTTCAGATAATGTTTCCATATCTTGGGAGTTAAGATAAATAGGTTGGGAGGAAATTATTTGTATTGTTATTTTCTGCTTGTTTTGGGGCTAAGCTTTTGATGATCTTATCGTGTGCCTCGATTAGCGGACACTTGGCTGGTAGGTATGGTTGACATAACCCGCTCTCCTTGAGACCAAAGCTACTACATATTCACTCAACAGACGTGATGAGACGTTCGCTGTTAGCCACATTTTGACTCAATTCGTGGCGAAACCTGGGTGAATGACCGAGGTGATTTTGCGAATACCGTGGATCTGTTTCTAACATCCGAGCCGGACATTTATAGCAGAGAAAGGACTGCGCTATTGGGAAACTCAGATCACTGCTTGATATCGGTTATGCAATCACTTACATTTCAAACAATTAACCAAATAACAAATAACCTGAGCAGCTTCGCACGCTTTGATAGCGAAACAAGGGAGTTGACATTTATAAGGATAACTTTAATTTTTGGAACCATGTTGAAGCGTATGTCTTGCATATACCGTGAAAAGGAGTGCATCGCTCTCCGCCTCAGTTGTTAGTTTTTCGTATCGGGGTCGAATATCCTCAATCACGCGGGAGAGACTTAGTAGTTTCTCAAGCATTGAGGGTTGCCCCTTTGCGGACTTTTCTGCGGCCGCTTGGATTTGTGGCATTGTGTTGGCCTGTATAGCGGATCGCTTAGGAACTTGAATATGTTTTTGGGGGAGAGGTGGTGAAGTTTTCATATTCTTAATTTGGATCCCTTTAACCTTTTCAGCGAATGTTAATCCATTTTGGATAAAATTTTGTGTGGCCTGTTTTCCGAAGTTTGACTTGGCTACTTGTTTAGCTCGAGTCTCCTTGGTTCTGTGGACTATCTCTTTATATTTGGGACAGTTCCTGTAGCTGGCCGGATGTCCTTTCTTACCGCTGTTGCAGCAAGTTGGCAACATAATTTCAACCTGCACATTTTTTGTGGGATCTTATTTTGCTGGCGGGAGTTCGCACTTGCCAATGTCGTGGGATTTTCCACGACGGACGCAGCGCCGGTCCATGTTGCAGTTACGGAAGACATGCCCGAAACGTTGGCATCGTCGGCATTAAGGTATTTCATTGTTATGAAATACCTCGAAGAAAACTTCTTGGTGAAGAGTTGGGAGCGACTTTGTCCGTATTATGGAGTCTATATCGGTTCCTGGGGCAAAGTGAAGCTGCCATATGTTCAACTTCGGTGTGCACGATTTTTCCAAAGAATGACCCTTTGTGCAGTGGGGTTTACCGAGAGGTTTGTGGGGAAGAGAAGTATGTTGCATCGGCGCACGGCGCTGATTCCCTTCTTCCTCATCATACACCGATAGTTCTACCGAATACAACACTGAGCAACACCGCAAAAGGTTCACCAGGAACGGAGTATGAAACACACAGGTGGGATGTAACTGGGTCTTTAATTTTTAATTTAATTTACGTATCAGCTCCAACACATAGTTCGACGGAAATATCCAACAATAAAAGCACTGATTAGAAGTTGCTTGCTAACTTTATTTTAAATCGGGACAGAAAACACACTTAACAACGTAGTTTTACGGTTCGTATAATTCTTTCTTAATTTTAACAAATTCGTGTTAGCAAACTGGAGAGGCAATTTTACTTGTACAAACGAATACATTTTTGAAGTTGGAGGATGCGACTCTCGACTTTGAAATATCTGCATCCCCGTGCACACCGGGGAGCGAGGATGAACCGACCGTCGCGGACGGTGGTTGTTATAGCACTCAACGATATTCAATCGTTTGGGGTGAAGATCGTTGGTAGTACACATGTATGTGTGTACATGGGTCTTTCATGGACAGACCATGACAACGAATCTGAAACACCAAGAAGGGGCATAATGTGCATCCATGAGGAGTGAATTCGGCTAAGCAAACAAGCCGAATTTCATTGGATGCTAATTGTGTTTGTGTTTGCTTATACTGCTGCTGATGAGAAGCAGATCCCGAATTATGAAAAGACAAAGGAAACGTTTGGGTCTCTGTCTGAGATGTGCATTGCTGCTAAATAAATAGGCGCCAATGCAATGTGGAAATGTGCTAATGGGTTTCAGCTAGATTACCGTGAATTGGTGTTTATTGCATCGCTGCCAAGGGTAAGTATACCATACCTATTTGCATTTGGTTATGCCGTAGGATTCCATGTGTATGTATGGTGATTTATGATACAGTTGGTGAGGACGGGAAATAGGTGACCCAATGTGTATGGTCCCCGTTATGATGGTTACATTGTATGCAAACCAAATTATCTTGTTTTCAGGAATTTGTCTAGGAGGATTTGCTTGGCACTGAAGGTGCCGAATTGGTTTGAGATTCCTGATAAGGTAAGAATGAAATCTTACAGGAATTGTATGCGAAGCGATGCATGAAAGGTAAGTTTTCTTTTCCAGGGACTTTTTAGATTATACCTTAGATAATACTAGATGCGTAAAGAATTTAAGGTGCTAATGCGATTGCATTAGCGAAGTTATATGACTGGATGGAAGATATGGGGGTGTTTCAGGTAAGTGGGCCGTGGGGTTTGGCGGAAACGCCACAGGTTTGCCAAGATTTCATTAGCCGAAGCCGGGGATATTATTGGCGTACAGCCGGTGGCAACACGTTTACTGGAGGGGCCTCCCTCGCAGTTCGGTGTTGGGCGTGGTGTTTTCCGCTTTTCTGCGCGGAGAGCGGTGGGCCTGGAGCGGGAAGTATTAAGAGTAGGGGCATGGAGACCATTCTCGTTGGCCGAGACATCAAAGCCGCTATCGAGGCTTGTCATTTCAGGTTCGATTTGTAAATGACGGCTTTCAAGGTTTGTGTTGGAGGGGGTCGGGGGTCAAGTACCTTTCAATGCTGCATTCTGCCATTCGAGACCAGCAATCCTGGCTACCGCGGTCGCGAGTTCGCTTCTCAATCTCTCAAGAAGAGTCATCAAATCCTGATGGGGTTGATGCCCCAAGCTCTGAAGAGAAGAGAGGTCCATTTTTGCGAAGGATATATGAAAGGAAAGTGATGGGCACGGGAAATCGCAAAGAGCGAGAAACAGGCAGAGAAGAAGCAGGTGAATAAAAACAAGTAGGAATGCAGGAAACAGAGAAAAGAAGATAGGAACAAGAAAAAGGAAGATACAAGATAAACCTAACGAAACCTAAATATGAACCAAAATTTCAGCACAAAACTGAAATGTAAAAAGTTGCTAAGTAAATTAGAATAGAAATATTTGGGAAAGGGTAAAGAAAAATTAGTATCAATTTTATGGTTTTTTTTTTTTTAAAAACTCGGGTTTCCAATTTTGTGTTGGAGGGTCGTTTAAACGAAAAGAAGAGAAAATTAAATGAGATAAAATTTAAATGAAGAACAAAAAAAAGAGAAGTCGAATACAATTTAAATTATAATTATAATAAATAAAATACTTTAAATTTAGATTATAATAAATGAAATAAAATAAAATACTCCCTGTGCACAAAGAGGCGCAATCCCGTCTCTTGTTTTTTTTGTTTTTTTTTTTGTTTTGTTTCTTTTACACGTTCAAATTCACTTATTCGAATTCGTAAACTCCACTGAACGATCAGTTTTTTTTTTAAAAACACGGGTTTCCAATTTTGTGTTGGAGGGTCGTTTAAACGAAAAGAAGAGAAAATTAAATGAAGTATAAATTGAGGATGAGATAAAATTTAAATGAAGAACACAAAAAAAAAGAGAAGTCGAATACAATTTAAATCATAATTATAATAAATAAAATACTTTAAATTTAGATTATAATAAATGATATAAATTAAAATACTCCCTGTGTACAAAAAGGCACAAACCCGCCTCTTGTTTTTTTTTTTTTTTGTACACGTTTAAATTCACTTATTCGAATTCGTAAACTCCACTGAACGATCACTGACTAATCACATCGCTTATATATTCACTGACTAATCACTTTTTTTACTTTTTTTTTTTTACATTTCTGTATTTATTGACCATAAATGATTTGTTACAATAAGTAATACAGATAACTTATAATTATCTTAGCTTTAATCGTTTACACATACTTGCTAGTACATTTTTCAAACATTATTATAAAGTTATATATTTCATGGGTGGACAAGATTGGAGCAGGTGGGGCTTCCTGGAAAAGGTCAGAAAACCGGGATATAATTATTTACTTAACCTATAACTAATTTGCTTAATTTAACTTAACTTAGCTTAGCCTAGCTTATCTAATTATTAAATCTATTATTATTACAATAAGTTAGAGTAGGGTG
Organism: Microdon myrmicae; assembly: GCA_963931805.1. Taxonomy (NCBI): domain Eukaryota; kingdom Metazoa; phylum Arthropoda; class Insecta; order Diptera; family Syrphidae; genus Microdon; species Microdon myrmicae. The sequence goes on along the minus strand of OZ007501.1, from coordinate 35,041,150 downwards.
GGGCGGGAGGTATAGTGGTTGATGGGTGGAATTTGGGTTAGGGTGGGTACTATGAGTCGGGGATATGGGTTGGGGGAACACTTTCCGATTGGTCGTTGAAACGCAAGATATTAGAGAAGGGTTGTATATTACAATATTTAAACTGGTGAGCTGAGAGTTCAGTATTGTGGTATACGATCTCATTGGAGTTGTTGACCAACCTGCCAGAGGTGAAGAGGGTTCTGGTGTGGAGACAGTTCAGGTAGGCAGTTCGGTTGTCTGACGGAGTCGATGTGAGCGCATTTATTATCGGATTGGGATTATTGGGAAGATTTTCGATAAATTTGATGGACAGCTCGATCTGTACGTTCAATATTAGCGGCATAGTAGAGCGAACTACTGTTGTAATATTTGTGGGAGTTAGGATGTCGGTTGAGGCCAGTGATAAGTCTGAAGCATTTCCTTTCGAAAATGCGTAGCTTCTCCATTTGGGCGGGTGTGATATGGTACCATATCGGGCATGCATATGTGAGAGTGGGTCTGATTATTTGTTTGTAGATAAGTGATTTGACTTTGGGAGAGAGACCATTCGGTTTGTACATGACTTTTCTGCAGAGGTTCAGTTGGGTTGTGGCTTTACGAATCGTATTTTTAATGTGGGCGGAGAATGACAGATTGTTGGTAAAGGTTATACCTAGATACTTTAAGGTTTTGGAGGGTTTAATTATATTGTTATTTATTTTAATTCTGATTTTATTATGGCAGCGAATAGTGTTGTTTGTACAACTCGCGTTTCTGCCTTTAAAAACTATGAGCTGAGTTTTGGTTGGATTTAGTTGAATTCTCCACTTGGTAAAGTAGGCTGACAGGATTGGGAGATATCTGTTAATACAGTTTCTTGCCTCCTTGACAAGCTTGTTGCTTGAATAAATTAAGGTGTCGTCGGCATAGTTGAGCATTGTTGTATTGGGTAACAGTGGCTGCGGTGCGTCTGATGTATAAAGAAGGTATAGTAGTGGGCCGAGGATGGATCCTTGAGGAACTCCTGCGGTTATGCTATAAGGTGTCGAGAGAGTTGAGTTTATTTTCACCATGAACTTTCTATCAGAGAGGTAAGAAGCGAGAAGTTTTGTGGAATGGATGTTTAATCCATACATTGAATGAAGTTTGTATAACAGTCCTGCGATCCAGACACAGTCGAATGCTTTAGCTATGTCTAGGGAGACACATACCGTTGGGGATTGGTTTTGGAGGTGGGTCGTCACATCATGTGTCAGTTTTAAGAGAGCATGACAAGTGGAGTGTTGTGAGCGGAAGCCAAATTGAGAGTTCTGAATGAGGGAGTTATCCCTGGCAAATGAGAGAAGATTTTTGTAGATTTTACATTCAAGAATCTTGCTAAGCGAGTTTAGCTGCGATATCGGACGGAAGTTATCCGGGTGCTTGGAGGGCCCAGATTTGCTAATAGTGACGATCACCGCTGTTTTCCAACTTTTAGGGAAATGTGAAGCGTTTATTATGTGGTTGAGAAGAACGAGAATCGGGAGCAAGTTGCCTGGGTGGAGTCTTTTGAATAGGAGGTTAGGGATTCCATCTAGGCCAGTCGATTTTTTATTGTTACGTGAAGTAATGACTTCGGATAGTTCTTCAAGGCTTAGGAATGTGTCGATTCCTACGGGGTGTGATGCTTTATTGGTTTCGGTGAATTCAGTAATAAATGGTGTGAGGGATGGCTCCAGTGAGCGTGGAATGTAATCGTTCACGGTATCGTGGAAATTTGTTACTGGGAGGGTATCGTTTTGCTTATGGACTTTGCAGAAATGTTCAGCGAGACAGTTTGCTATATCAGTGTCCGACTGGACGATGTTATTATTAGTTGGGTGAATAAGATAATCTGTTCGAGGCTTAAGTTTGCGACCCGTTAGTCTGTTTATGTTTTTAAATAGATCGCGATTTGGTTTGATACTGTTTAAGGTGGATGTGTAGGTCTGATTAATGAAAACTTTTAGTTGTCCATTTATCAGGGAGGTCAATAGCTGGATCTGTTGTTTAATAAAAGGTGAGTAGCTAGTGTGCAATTTTCGTCGGAGTTGTTTTTTTATACGTAATCATTTTGTGAGTAGGTTGGGTAGGGGTTTTCCTAAGTGATTATGAGGAACGATAGTGGGAGTCTGGCTGAAGAGAGCATTTCCCAGTATTTGCTCTATTTGGGCCGCTGCTTGGTCAATTTGTGTAGGGGGCAGGTTAGAAGATTCCGGTAAAGAAAATTTTGAAAAGCTAGCAGCAATATTCTTATTGACTTTTTTCCAGTTTGTTTTGGTGAAATTTGGAATAGGATTCAGAGTGTAGAGTGGTTCAAGCGAGGGGATTTGAACCGAGGTGTGGACAGAGCCATGATCCGAAGGGAATGTGAATGACACTGTGGGAGGATTGGATGAATAGCTATCTGTAGACTTTAGGAAGAAATCGATTGTTGACTTGGTTGAGCTACAAATTCGAGTAGGTTGCAACGGGCAGTCTGCGTAGACATATGGATGAAGTCGGAGGAGATCAAGGAGTTGGCAGCCGTATTTGTTGTATTTGATGTCATTAAATGCAGTATGTTGTGCGTTCCAGTCTCCTCCTATTATGAAAGGTGCTGGCAGAGACTGTTGGATTATTTGTGAGATGTCTGCACTAGGGAAGTTTGGTTCACGAGAAGGGTGAATGTATATGGAGGACAAGACCAGTACTTTATTATTTCGGCAGAAAAGTTTAACAGCCGTGTATTCGACACTAGTTATATTAGCAAATCTAATCTCAGCAAATTGGAATTTTTTATGTATTAGGATTCCCGTACCTCCATGAGGGCCAGAGGTTCGTGGGTTGGACACAAATGTGTAATTTGGTATGTAGACTCGAGAAGTGGATTTCAGCCAAGTTTCTGAAAGCAGAAGAATATCTGGGGAGAACTTTTCAACAAACAGTCGGAGGTGTTGTCTACGGGTGTGGGTCTTTTTTTTACAATAACAGAAATTCTACTGATTTCGAATCCAACAAAAAAAAAATAAAAAAATGGGGGTGGCGAGAGGCCGACTTTAGGGAGACAAGGACAAATGTGTCCTTCATCTTGTTTCTGGCTGACATCCGTGAAGATGTTGGGCTCGGTCTCAAGATATCTGAAAAAAAGGGGAAGGACGTATCTAAGGATAGCGTGGACAGGGTTAGTTCAATTGTTCTCTAACTACTTGGGTGGGGGGGAAGAAATCGCACAACACTGGTAGGTCCTGAGTGCGGTAGTAAACGCAGATCAAGTCTTTGGGGTCTGATAATCTGCGCTTTGGTCGGTGTGTATGTGTGTGTGTTTGTGCTGTCTTGTACTGTGCGTGCGTGTTTGTAGTGTGTCAGCAGTAGACCCTATGGGATGGGTCCAGGACTCTTCTATTATAAAGGAGAATGTTGTTGGGAAGGATGCTTTCTTCAGTTTTGTACTGAAGAAGAAATTGTGGTGGTCTGATCCGAAGAGATCGAGAGAGAGAAAGGTCAAGAACGCAAGACTGTGTTCTCGCTGTTGTGAATGCTTTCGAGGTACTTGTATGCTAATTGTAGAAAGTACTCGTCGATAGGGATAATGGAGGCACCTTCGTATAGGCGAGAGTTCGGGTAATGGCGGCCGTCAGGCCTTCTAAAGTGGTTGATACATCTTCTGAGGAGTTTTCTTTCGAAAACTCGAAGTCTTTCCATTTGGGCCGAAGATATGCAGGACTATATGGGAAAGGCGTACGATATTCCAGATCGGATTAGCTACTTATAGTAGAGAAGCTTAACTTTGGTGTCAACTTTGTTCCGCCACTTCAAAATGTTGTGCCGTTGCTTAGACCGGCCGAGGCCCCTATGAAGAATGTGGGTCACATGTTTGATGAAATTCATTTTTGAGGTATAGATGACCCCAAGATAGTTCATCCTGTCCTGTGGTCTAATCGTAGTACTTCCAATTTGTATTCGGATATTCTGTGAATATCGAGAAGTAGGTTGGGAGTCTGATGTCGAATCCAAAATGTGCCGGCCTTTTATACTCTGTAGTAACAGAGATTTGTCAAAAATTTACTTAAAAATTCCAAGAAGCACAAACATGATTTTGTGTGCTTCAATTGGAATTTGATTCTGGGAAGTGGATGGGGATTTGGTTGAACAAATTCCCGGAAGGAGAAATTATGAAATGCACTTAGAATTAGGCATTTCGTTATGTTAAGGTTATTCGGAATTGAATCAATATACTACAAATGGACTTTCGTTTAAATATATCATGCATATGATTCAATTTGATTGGGGTTATGGGTAAGGGTAAAGTAATTGGGAATTGAATCAATGCGCGACAAATTAACTTTTGGTTAAATTTGTCGCTCATATGATTCACTATGGGAATAAGATTGAGATTATAGGTAATAGTGGGGATTGGATGGGAGTACTGATTTAGGATCACTACATTGGAATATAGTCCTCATTTTAAGTCTGTACGTCAAAATTAGTGCTCCTTATCTTTCGAGCAAATAAAAACGAGAAGAAAATCCCATTGGGAACTCCGGTGCTAACCCTAGGTGCAACAAATCTTTTGTGGCAGAACTAAATTTGGCAAAATAATCCATTTCTTCAAATGTTTTCCAGTGATGCCATCAGAGAGTACACTCCGGTTCTCTTTGTCTTCAGTCTATGGAGCAACATGGAGAGTTGCTTTTCAGCCGAAGCACATGGTCATGGAATATGCTTCCTGATAATGTAGGCCCTCGACATTGCAAACTACGTGCATGCATTCCATGTGCATCTCTTGTGTGTTGTTTTATATTGCCTTTGGATTTGCATTGACTTTATGAGTTCAGTACATAATAAAGTCTTTACATTTTCCAACTCATTTATACGGTCCGCAACAAATATTATACATATTAGTCCTTTCATAGTTCGCAGTGAAAGCGAAAGTTGAATTTAGTCCCATAGTGTTGCCTTCATGTACATTTGCATTCGCTCAAGGGGATTCTTTTTACCATCCTTGATGTGACTAAGCTATAATGTACCTAACCACAGTTTTCTAAAAAAATCGAAACCTTTGACAATATTGAGAATGACAGCGTAGTCGGTTGTGGAGTAACAAAATATTTTTTTCTCGGGTCGGCTTGGACACTGGAGTTAAACATACTGAAGTTTTTAAATGAAAACTGAACAAATTATACAGTTCCACCTGAACGGTTAGCTTGAGGTTGCTTGTTTTAATATTTAATTCATCGAATAAAATGTCATATCCAATAAATGCGAAGCGCTGCAGAGTTCCTCGGCAAGAATTTAACATGTATGACGCTGGTTCAACGCACTTTTGCCACTTAGCGAGGGAACACTTGTCACCAGCAAGCATTAATTTTCAGGACATATACTCCTAACGGCAGTGTTTATGATAATGGCTCCAGTCGCGCTGAAAATATCCAAACTTTCCATATTATGCACACTGTCGACATCACCAACAAAATGCGACGCGTCGTTAGTTAGATCACGTATGCAAATTATGTCAGCCATCCTCCTAAGGCAATTCTAAAATGCATCGCGGCAACCTCAGATCCGGCCAAACAAGGAGATAAAAGGAACAAAAAAATAATTTAATTCAGGACTTTAATATTTCCGAACTATTGTACACAACGTGCGCATCGCGGAGCCGAGCAGGAGGAGGATATTTCAAAAACTAACCCTTCACGTGCCAATGTCACCCAAGTTATTATCTTCCCGCTAACATTAATTTTTTGCCCAACCAGGCAAGTTGGGGTTATTAAGGAATGACGTGACCGGAAACCTACGATGGCTTGTAAACGGACCGCCGCTATGTTTCGCCCCATCTTACGTGGATAACAGCAACACACAAGAGGATGGGGGTGTGCTCACCGGGATGCGGCCTAGTAGAAACGACCACGCCTAACGAGTTGGCCCGTAGTTTTCAAATATTATTTAAACAGCCTTAGAGTCTTGTGGGTACAATGTTTTCAAGGACACTTGTTTTGTCGAATGTCACGAGTTGAATAGAGGAGAACCGGGCTTCGTGATGGTATTTTAAATAGATATAATTACTGTTTTAACTGACAACAGAGATTCTCAACCGTAATCTATTTCGGGAATGTGTTTGAAACAAGAAATTTGTAGGGGAGAAGAGGATAGTTGGGGCAGGGGGCACGGTGCAGGAAAAGTGGGGTATGCTAGAGTAGGAGGTGGGTTTTAAAGACGAGAAGATGCGACCAAATTGGAGAAGTAAAAAAGATGGACGAAAAAAATGGACCAGGGAATATTAAATTGAAAGAAAAAGGTGGGAGAAACCTAGCAAATGGGTTACATGGATGCAGCTGCAAATAAAAAGAATATTATTAGAGGAGCAGGTGAGGAAGCGAGGAGTAATAAGGTGAAAAATATATCTCACAATTATTTTTGTATGGCATTAATGAATGTTTGAACGCAATATTTTAATGATTGTTATCGGCCACTTTTACAAACACAATTAGGAGAGCTCTATGATAATGAAATAGGGGTTTCGAATACAAAGCTGAAAAAATACAAGAGGAAAAGAGAGAACCGATATGTGGGGGTATGTAGAGCTTGATACGGATGCTCACCTAATTTGGTTCGGTAAGTGTCCCATTTATTAGCTTAGTACAAGCTTATTTGGACAAATTACATCTATAACAATAAAACTTATAAATATCTTAACTACATTTAAGCTAAGAAATAAAGAGGAAGGAAAAGAAGGAATAAAAGCTTTAAATTTTATTACGATGGCTGGGGTATAGACAACGATAAGACAAGTAAAGACATTGATATGGCGAGGAAACTAAGATTTATAAGAGAATTTGTATATGGTATGGGTGGGCGGAATTAGGAGTTGGGGTTGTGTGATTAGGAGACAGAGCAGAAGTGTTAAGGTTCAAGCCGAAAGAGGTTGGCCTTGAGTTAGCATTTCGTAGCATTCTGGAGATGGGCTCATTAGAGCTGTATGAGGTGTAGTGTGCCTGTAAATAGAATAAGCGAGGAGGTACATTTGAGGAGATTCGCGCACTCAACCGAGCTCGAGAGTAGATGGCGGATGAAGAGAATATCGGCTGGAAAACGGCCTCTTCAAATGTTTGTAAGTTAATTAGTTTGAGGCGGTTTGTATAGGCGGGGTTTTCCATGCCAGTTCGCGGAGGGCAAAACGTAAGAAGCGTCATTGAATGCTCTCAATTATGGTTACGTGAGTTATGTGATGGGCTGACTAGATCTGACTGACATATTCTATAATAGAAGAGGACGGACAAACTAAATGTAAGGGGACGAGTCACATACGGGTTATAAAACTCCTCGCTTGATTAATCCGGGATCAGAATTAGCCTTAAGGATTATTGTTGGAAATGAGACTTTATTTGTAAGAATGATATTTGTAAAACAGAAGTTAACATTTAGTCTTAAGTTAAATCTTGAATTAAATTGTGTTGACGTCAGGTTCAGCGGCGAAAGGAGAGAGAGAGAAAGTCATCGATGCCACTGTTTATATATGCCCCGCTTGTTGACCTAAGTGCCACCTGTCCGGCGCTAGAGCTACTAAGGTTGTTACCGGAACACTGTAAGCGTTCCCTTTCCAACACTCCTTCTCGCTTCAGAATGTTCCGGTCTATGCAGCCCTAGTCCTTCTGCAAGTTTCTCGAACCGGTCCCTGGCCAACGGCTTCGTTAGGATATCTGCCAACATTTGTTCGGATGGGCAATAACAAACATTTATTATCGCTTTCCCCAAAAGGTCCCGCATCTGGTGATAGCAAACGTCAATATGTTTGGTCCTGGCTGATCCCGAACCTGAGATTAGTCTAATACAACCTTGGTTGTCTTCGTACATGGTTATTGGTTCCGTCAATGGAATTTTCATATCCTTGAACAACTGCCTCAACCATAGCAGCTCTCTGCTCGCGAACGACGCGGCAATGTACTCTGCCTCTGTGGAGGACATCGCTACCGGGGTCTGCTTACGACTGCACCAAGCGATCACTGCTCTACCCAACAGGAAAACGTATCCGGTTGTTGACCACCTGTCCGCCTTGTCGCCTGCCCAGTCCGCGTCCACATAGAAAGTGAGACCGGCGTCCTTCGCTGAGGGTAGTCTCAACACTGTGTCCGCGGTAGTTTTCAGGTAGCGCATCACCCGCTTGGCTCCCCTCCAGTCAGCTTGGGTTGGGTGTTCCACTCTTCGACACAGCAACCCGACTGCAACAGCGATGACTGGTCTCGACAGAGTGGCTATGTATAGGAGCGACCCCATCACTTTCCTATACAATTTGTTGTTCTCCAGCTCTACGCCATCTTCTCTGGGAGCTGCAAGGAATCCGGTCTCCGTCGGTGTGGTAACCGGCTTCGCGTCCCGCAAGCCGTTCTCTTCCACCAATTTGACGATTTTTGCCCTTTGATTCAGCAAAAATGAACCGTCGTTGTCTCGCTCAATTTGATTCCCCAGGTAATGGCTAACGTTTCCCAAGTCCTTGATCTGGAAATGTCTGCTCAGTTGTTAGCTCACTGCTCTTGTCACCTCAGGCATTGCTCCGGCCACCAGGAAGTCATCAACGTAGAGTAGAATGTAGGACATCCTTTCATCTTTTTCTTCCTTTAAGTACAACCACAGCTGAAACCCAGTTTGCCAAGGATTGCCGCTGCCTTCAAATTCCAGACCCTTGCCGACTGCCTCAATCCGTAGAGACTCCTTTTTAGTCTTAGCACCTTCTTCTCCTGTCCTGGCATAACAAATCCCTCGGGTTGCCCGATGAAAACCCCTTCGTCTATCTCGCCGTTCAGGTACGCACTCTTCACATCTAGGTGCCTGACATGAAAATTCTGCTGCGCTGCCAGTGTGAGTAGAATTCGAACTGTCTCGTGTTTGACCACGGGAGCAAACGTCTCGTCGTAGTCTTCGCCGTACCGCTGCGAGAACCCTCTCGTGACCAAGCGAGCTTTGTGGGTGTAGATTTTTCCATTGCCATCGGTCTTGCCCTTGAAAACCCACTTGCATGAAACTGCCTTTCTGTTTGGAGGAAGATCTGCTATTTCCCAGACTCGGTGGTCGTTCAGTGACTTCATCCCGTCTTCGGCTGCCACTCGCCTCGTGTTCTGCTCTCTGGGTGACATCTGTAACAAATCTTTCCAATCCTTTGGTTCTCTTACCTTGTACCCCAGCCTCGGTGGTGGTACATTTTTGTTGCTTCGCTGAGAAAATCTTCTTTGTACTGATGGGATGCAACAGGTCTGGCTTTTCACCTGTAAACAGTTCTACCGGTGTTTTGTCGATGCTTCTGCTCGCCATCCTGTTTTGCAGATATGTCGCTGTCAGCACTGCTTCTCACCAGAACCGTTTGTCCAGTCCAGCTTCAAACAGCATGCACCTCGGGGACTCGACCAGCGTCCAATTCTTCCGTTCCGCCACTCCCTTCGCTGTGGCGTGTATGCGACCGTGAATTGCTGCTCCACTCCTTCTCGCCGAAGAAAATCTTGCAATTCCTTGGGGACGTACTCCTTTCCGTTGTCCGACCTGATTGCCACTGGTTTTCTGCCGTATCTGTTTCGAATTGCTGCAACATAATCTTTAATTGCATCGGTTACCTCGGTTTTTGATTTCATTAGCCTGACGACTGTGAAACGAAAAAAATCGTCGATGAGGGTCAGGAAATATCTGTTTCCGCCCGGTGTCTGTGCCTGCATCGGCCCGCACAGATCCGAATGGATCAGCATCCCTGGTTTCCTTTCTCTCCTCTGTGCCTGTGGGAATTTCTTCTGGCTCAGCTTTCCTCTGATGCAGCTCTCACAGGTTGATTCACACTTGCAGGGAGAGATGCGTATTCGAGTTATCCGCCCAGAGCTAGCCATTTGTCTGATAGCTGCTAAATCTCGATGTCCTAATCGCCTATGCCAATCGTGGATGCACGCTGCTTCCCCGGTCAGGTGTGCCTGCTCCTTTAATCCTTCCAATTTCAGCCTGTAAAATCCGCCGTCGTTGTCTGCTTCAGCTACTACTTCCTTTCCTTGAAGGACCTGGCATCCGTTGTCCTTGAATACCACTTCGTATCCTTTATCGATGATTCTCCGAACTGAAATTAAACTGTTATCGAGTTTGGGAATGTACAGGACATCTGTCAGCCTTACTTTCTGGACTTGAGCGTCTTTGGCGATGCATGGCAGGTAGCCATCTCCTATCCTAGTTGCCATTATCTTTGATCCATCCGCCAAATAAATTGGTTTGTTTAAATCCCGGATGCCGTCGAAAAAGGCTGAGTTGTTTGTCATGTGGCTCGTTGCTCCCGAGTCCACAGCCAGCCATCTTGTCCGCCGTCTTGGATCCTCGTGTCATCTCTCGCTTGGAAGAGAAATCGCTTCTGATTGGCGTTAGCCCTCGGCGTCTTTGACTTTTCTATACCTGCCTTGGCTTGTTCCTTCATTGCTTTGTACCATTTGCAATCCTGTTTCAGATGTCCTGGTTTGTGGCGAAGGTAGCATGTACGAGTTTCCTGTTTGTCCTTCCTTTCTGTCTGGAAGTTTGAACCTTTGTTGAGATATCCCTTCTTTAGGTCATGTTTACCTGGACCTGCTGATTTGAGAGCCACTTCTGAACCCCCGCTGCTCGAGCGTTGAGATTCTGTCCTTCTCTGATATTCGTCCATAATCTTCCCTGCTACGTACTCGATTGTGAGATCTTTCTCGTCACGGCCCTCGAGCGCAGTGACTAGTCCCGAGTACGATTCCGGAAGACTCACCAGTAGAATAACTACGACTACCTCATCCGCGAGTGGCTTGCCTGATCCTCGGAGCAGTGCAATCACTGTCATGATAGCATCCACGTGGTCACTCATTGGTCCACCTTTGTATTGAATTCCGTACAGTTTCCTTCTCAAATATAGCCTGCTTCCGTGCGTTGAACGTTCATACTTCTTTGTTAGCGCTTGCCACGCTTTGTACGCTTCTTCCGTATGTTGGATGTGCACTAACTGATTATGTTCGACACACACGACATATAGGATTTGTTGTTTTTCTTTTTCCACTCGGTGTCTTTCGGCGTGGGTGCCGGCTCACTCACCACTTCCCATAACTCATCTCGAACCAGTACTGCTTTAAGTTTTGTCTTCCAGGGTATGTAATTTCCTCCGTTTGACAACGGAATATTTGTCTTCATTCCGTCCTGCATCGTACCGATTACTTGGCGTCACTTTTGGGTCTTCACGTATTGTCGCCACGTGTTCCGTCGACGCGTGCTTTAACCTCACTATTTATTCCTGCGTTAGACTGGGCCCATAACCTGTTGGAAATGAGACTTTATTTGTAAGAATGATATTTGTAAAACAGAAGTTATCATTTAGTCTTAAGTTAAATCTTGAATTAAATTGTGTTGACGACAGGTTCAGCGGCGAAAGGAAAGAGAGAAAGTCATCGGTGCCACTGTTTATATATGCCCCGCTTGTTGACCTAAGCGCCACCTGTCCGGCGCTAGAACTACTAAGGTTGTTACCAGAACACTCTGTAAGCGTTCCCTTTCCAACAATTATGCTATCTATATGTAAGAGGAAATTTAGCTCCTTATCACATATTATGCCCAGGTCGCGAATTGAGTGAACAGAGGAAAGGAGTTGGTTCCTTAATAAGTAGGGATAAAGAGAGGAAACTGTGCGTTTCCATGAAAACGTAACTGATTGCCATTTGCCAAAGTTCAGCTCCAGGTTCCCATCTATTCCCTCGCTAATAGTCGATAACAGACCAGTCATCAGTGCAATAGAGGAAGCGAATCTACTTGCTGCACATTTTGCATCCAACTCAACGCAGCCTGGTACAACATCAGTTCCGGCTCAACTTGAGCCTAAGCAGCACACCATGAGTCACATTCGCTTCCGAACGCGTATTGTTGCCCGGACACTCAAGGAACCAAACGCAAACAAATCTTAAATATACACAAGATACCCAATTGCACTATCGGTTCACACGAGAAGTCTTACTGTGGTATACTAAACAAACAAACGGATATTCACACACGCGTCTCAATGCTGTGAAAAGTGCGAGGATATACACACAAGTGATGTGTAGTGCGGGAAAATCTTCTACGCATTCCATCGCTTGTGTCTGTTTTCGTCTTTTTCGCACCTCTGTTTGCGTCCCTCAGCACGGGTCATGTGTACAACAAATACCTTTTCATACACATTGGCTGGCGACCGTTTTCTCCCAGCAATAAAATTCTCTCACTCGCACAAAGTGCAAACCACAGCAAATACGCATTCCGCGTCTCTTGGCATCAATTAAATCCTACAGCATAAACAAATGCAAATAGGAATTCAATACGTACCCTTACTAGCGATGCCATAAACACCATTTCCCAGTACCCTAGCTAAAACCAATTAGCACATTTCCACATCGCATCGTTGTCTCTTTGTTTAGCTGCGACGCACATGCATCCGACGATTTCGGTTTTGTTTGCTTTGTCGAAATCGTATCCCATGAATGCCCTTTATTCCCTTTCCTTGTTCTAGGTTCGGTTTTCATCCATGAAAGGACCATGCACGCATACCACCATGATCAAGATTAGCGAATGATCTCTGCACGAGATAATTATCGCTGAGTCTTATTACAACCACCGTTCGTAACAGTCGGTTCACTCCCGCTCTCAGCCGTCTGCGGAGATGCGTTCATAATGGTCACGCGATCTCCCGTTCCTCGTTTCGCGTTCGGGGATGAAACATACTAAGCCGAGTGGAGTAAGCGCGCGCATTTAATTTAAAAGTAATTTTTACCCTAGTGCGTCAGTTTCGTAATAATATGTTTGTGCATACGTCGTCGTCAGGTAATCAAAATCGGCTCCCTGAAAATTAATTAAGTGTAGTACGATTTGTCACCTTAATTCTTGAATAAATAACTTGTGAATAAATCCAATAAAGGTTAAAAAAAATACATACAGGGTAAAGTAACTTATTGCTTTCAATCCGGCGAAGGCCAGGGCGATCCTTTTGTTGCATGCAGCGACATCCTGCGAAACGTTGGTGCAAGCATGAGAACATTGGCCGTAAAAAGAAATTATTATGGAAAATGTAACAATCCTCGGATATGGACCAGGTACACGACGGCGACCCCGGAAACGAAAATGGCTAAACGATTTGAGGATTTTCTCATGGAACGTCCGCTCACTATACAGAGCTCGAGACACGCAGCAGCCAGCCTATATCCTGACCGAATATAAGGCTGATATAACATCATTATAAGAAATGAGATGGACGGGGAGTGGTGTTATTGAAAAAAACGAGTATGAATTTTATTATAGGCGTCATGCAAAAGATCGTGCTCGAGGTAGGCTTTCCAGTCAGCCAAAAACTGAAGCCGGTTTTAATACAATAAACGAAAGGCCATGCAGCCTTCGCCTGCGAGGCAAGTTTAAGAACATAAGCTTCATAAACGTGTACGGACCTACAGAGGAGTCCCCTGACGACGAAAAAGAAGAATACTAGGAGAACGTCGAACGGGCCCTCAATGCCTGAATAAGATACGATGTGAAAATCGTTCTTGGTGGTTTGAATGAAAAATTGGTCGGGAGCCGGTTTTCAGGCATAGTTTGCATGAGAACACTAATGACAATGGACTAGGAGTTATCGAACTGGCAGCATCGAAAAACTTGGTCGTTGCAAGTAGCAGGTTTCCGCGTAAAGGTCTCCACAAAGCCACCTGCGTATTACCTGATGGAGCCATTCGCAACCAAATTGATCACGTGTTGATAGATCGCCGTCACTTTTCGAGCCTGATGACGGTACGAACGTACCGAGGTGCAAACGTCGAGTCGGATCACTATGTTGTTGGTACAGTTTTCCGAGGGCGGATTGCCTTACGGAGACGTATTACATCCGCGGATCAGGTTCGAATCAACCAGGGGCCAGAAAGCCGGGCTTAAGAATACTGTCATTAGTACTGCCAACTCCATCTTAGGCAGTAGTCGTAGAGACCGGAGCGACTGATTTGATGATGAGTGCAACCGAGCGACGGAACGTATGAACGCTGCATACCGGGCAATGCAGCAGTCTCATACAACGCGGGTACGCGACGAGAAATACAAAGAGCTCAGAAGATCTGAAAAAAGACTTCACAAACAAAAGAAAAGTACCTGGGAAAACAATCTAGTCTGTGAAATAGAGAAAAGTAGAGGGCGAAGTCCGCACCAGACGCGGAAGTTCTACCAAATAATCCGCAGTATAACGCGGTCCAAACCACGTAGCACTTACTGCAAGGGTAAAGGGGGTAATCTGATCGGATCCTGACCAATATTTTCGTATTTTAGTTTGGCCGAGGTGAATTACTACTGAGAAAAAGCGAAATTATAACTGATTTGATTATTATAATTAAATATCACCTTGTAACAAGTAATTTTAGGAACTTAACCAATTCTGGAGCGATGGGAAGTGCACTTCAATGAATTGCTAAATGGTCAGCTCACAGAAGAATTAGAGGCTCCATCAATGCAAGAACAAGACCGAATGTTGCCGCCAACAAGGATCGAGGAAACAATAAAAGTCATAAGACATCTCAAATCAACTAAAGCCCCCGGAGCTGATGGGATACCAGCTGAACTCATCAAACAAGGAGGAACAGAAACTAAGAACATGGTGGGAACTTCTGCGAAAAGAAGACCTAACGTTGGTTAAACTATCAGGGTAGTGGAGCACGAATTTGAAGTAGTGCAATCCTTTGGTCAATAGTATCAGCCGATAACAATATGGAAGAAGACTGGATCGCGGTCGTAGTGCCGATGATGTTGATGATGATGATTATATAAAATAGTTTTCTACGGTGAATCAAAGAGTATTTACTTCAGCCGACGATCAAAAAATATCTAAATTTCTCTGTGTGAGAAAATACTTTTTGTGTTTGGTCCAGAGATTATTTTTACATTAGAACTTCCTAGAGTGTATAACACACTATCTAGCAATTAACTGTGAATTATAAATGAGGAAAAAGAATGGGGCTCTTGCAACTGATTACTGAGCATATGAATGCTGGGATCCGGTCTTGGCCTTATTTAGCAAGTCTCTCCACCGGTATCCGGTCCTTATCCGAGGCTTGTTAAATTGTCCATAAAAAATTGTTTTTTTTTCGGGCAAGGTTATTAGTCTTGCGCCGGTGTACGAAGTAAATCCTCAAAACCTCGTGTTTGGTAACCTACAGGAATAAAAATATGTAGCGCCACAATATCGCACAGTCAATAATTGATTCTATGTACGGACCAACACATGTCGCAACCCAGTGATGCTCCCTATATTTTACAGCGAACTAAAGACATATGTGTAGGTTATTGTTTTTATAACATAGGACCAAGGGGATCTTTATACCCAAGAATACATCACAACCAAATCCTTCCATATTTCCATTACTCAATTCCAATGAATGAGAAAAAGTTGTTAGCGGGAAACCCGGAGATCTAACATTCTTTAATTTTGAAAAATATAAAGCATTTGTTTTATTACCCGGTAATGTTTGTTTTGGGGAACCAGGCCAATACCACAATTCAAGCCATACCTTGTAGGCTTACCTCTAGCTGGTTTTAATTGTACACATCTTGTCAGTTCTCGTCGTCGTTCTTCTAAATAGTCAGCCTACTTCATCGGTCACCGACTTCTCCCGCATCGTTGCGATCCTGTTTCTGGACTGTGTGCCATTTTTTAAATATTTGTCAATTTTCTTCCACAACTCGCACAGACTGCGTTCATATCCGTTTTTATATTCCATTAAATGTGACATCCTTCGTTTGAGTTTCTATCCCGGCAGTTATGCAGGATGTGAATTGTGTATGTGGATGTTTGAGTTAAAATAAATGTGACTGGCACGTCATAGAGCAGAACGGACACGAAGGTAATTTCGGAAGAAACGGGTCAAAAAGCGGAAGGAATTTAATGAATTTTTTCGTATCCTTGGCCATTATTCCACTCATGTTGACACTTATTCTAATTCCCTGGCTGAATGCAGTCCACAGCAATTTGCTAGTGACATTCTTGATTCTGAAACGGAAGGATAATCCTTTAATTTGGACGATCACATTTCTTCCTTTTTTCCGCTCATTCGTTTTCAAGGAAAGTTGCGCCCATTATACTATGTTACACACGTACGGTCGGATGTAACAGTGGATTTCAAGTTTGGTGTACGCGAAAACCTCATTGTCCTAATGGTTCGTTTCCTTGTATCCTCTTTTTCTGCCTTAATTAAATGAGAAGAAAAATTGTCAATTCCGACAGGTCCTTGTTTGTAACGTTTTAAAAAGGAAAGCGTTACGTGATAGAATGATGCTAGCTGCTGCCGGTTTTAGGTAGCCTTGTACAATAATTGAACATTCCACACAATGCCACCCCGACGACTCGAGTTCGGTAAGCTTAAGGATTAAACGTGCAGGTGTACAACGTACACTTTCAGATGATGTACTGACGCGAATATTAAGAACCATTCATTTGAAAATCCTTTGTTGTTGCTGCGGCCCTTGAAGTTTGATGTTTTTTCAGACGGACACGTTTTTAAAATATTTTCAAGAGAGGATGTCTGCTGAAATTCTTTATGAGGAGATTTAAGTCTGCTTTAAATAGGATAATTAGCTTTACTTGAAAAGGATTCAATAATCGGAAATTGTGTTGAAGAGTGTTTTACTCAAAGCAAGTAGCATTTTCAACATTGATTGAAGTACCATTAAAAAGTATAGACGGGACCATATATTTCTCTCTGGAAATGCATCATATAGCAAAGGAATCACGTGGTATGGACCTTTTCAACTCAAGTCTCTCCTTTGATATAAATATAACCCGAATTCCAATCCTCATCGCACAAAACGTCGGGGACTTGATTGGCAAAATATGTTCAATAAAATGTGAAGAATTCAATATCGACGCACATCGAATATTTATAATCTTCAAACAATCTGTCCCTCTTCTACCACGCGTCTTTGGGCAGCGAGTAATTTTAATTGCAAATCAGTATTCAGAAAATCAATCGGTTTGTTGAAATCGTAACGAACCTTAAATTTAATTAAAGCATTATATAACGAAGGAGCGTTCTGCACAAATGGTGGCCATGTTAATACTAAGGACTAAGATATTATACCGTATTCAAGACGAAGGTAATTTGAATCAACTGCCTGGTCGCTAAGAAAATTGATAAACTCGTCGGTGATGTTTTCTTTCTATTTTTGTTTTCATCTTGTTTTCATTTTATAAAATTCACTTTTATCGTGCCTTTCAAGGATCCGCATCTTCTACCAAGGCTCTGTTGAGGGCATACCTTCTAATCAACTGAATTTTCAATACCACTTATTCATAATTTGTTATGGTATCATATTTTGTTAAATTAAACAGCCAGTCAAGGTTAAAACCTGTTTACGCCAATTCTGTAAGTAGGTCTAGGTCGTAGGTTGCGTTCCAACGTTCAGACAACCGGTAAGATATCTCTCTATCATGCTATAAGCTACATGAACCGACCGGGTGGTATAATTGGCCATCTTTTAAAGGTTGCCTGACAAAGTTTGATTAGGTGGCAGGTTTGTTTCCAACACCAGCCTTCCGGAGAGATATCATTCGATTATGCTCTTGACTCCATGAAACGACCTGGAGAAATCCTTGAACAGCTTTTGATGATTGACTTATCAATGGGTCGGGAATGTTAGATTAGGATGTAGGTTTGGTTACAGTGCCAGTCTCTCTGTGGAATATCTATAATTCATGCTGTAGGTTTGGCAAGGAGGTTGGAAGAAATCTTTGACTTTGTTGCGTAGCTTGGTAGAAGGGTCGTCTATGGTCGGATATAAATGGCATAGTGTTATTTTAGACCATAACAATGGAGGAATATATATTGGATATACATTAGCAAGACAACATACAGTAAATATGCACCTCCGAGAAGACGAGGCAAGCCACACAATATTGCCAACGTATAACCTCTAACGGTATTTCGCAGTAGCTGAAGATTCGGCTGAGGAATATTAACATGAACGTATATCGTTTGCGACGATAGTGAAGAACGTGTGATTCGAACCTACGCTATGACAGTAGGAATCTTTAAAAGATTCAACCAATGCTCAAAACAGCAGCCCATTGTAGCGTGTACGAATTCGATTTCTAAACTCAAGTACACTCAACTCATGTGGAATTGCTATCTTATTGCTTGATATATGGCTAATGCTTTTCGCTTATTCGATTTCTTTCTGTATTGTTCGTCACTATTTGTGGGTGTATTTTGTGTGAGTGTGCGTGTGTGTGTATGTGTGCGTGCGTGTGTGTGTGGGTGTTTTTTTTTTCGTTTCGGTAGGAAGGTGGAAATCTTCAAAAGATACCTCTAGACCGATCCAGGGGCATGTCGGGTTGTTACCGACTAAAACCACCTCCCGCCAGGCTCATATTCCCGTTGATCCCCACGGAACTTTCTTTTAGATATTCCATCGCGGGGCGGGACGGAGTTTACCTGTTACTCCGCTCGTCACGTCGCAACTGCTGCATCATTTCACAGAGAATACCACTGGTTACGGACCATGCCTGTTTTGAACTAAGCATGTAAACTATTACTCCAGCCGGAGTAACTGTCCGTCTCGTGTGTCTCTCCAAAATCGTTCGTGCGGTCTCGAATCTCACGCACTCTGTGAGTACGTGTTCCGCATTCTCTGTTTTGCCTTCGCAATACAAGCAGTATGGGTGATTCACATACTTATACTTGCGCAAGTATTTCCGAAAGCATCCATGTCCTGATATTAGCTGAGTCAGTAGTAATTCACTCGCCATGTTTTCTTTTCAGCCATGTTTCTATATCAGGTATCATGGTGTGGGTCCATCTTCCCTTGGTGGAAGAATCCCACCTTCATTGCCATTCTCTTAGGCTTGAGAGCTCTAATTGTGTCCGCATTCTCCAACGATTCTCTTGGGAGACCTTATGCCATGCGGCGTTTTCTTTAGCTACAATGTCAGGTGGTGTCCTTCCGGCCAAAATATTTATGGCATCTTCGGATACCGTTCGAAATGCACAACATACTCTTAGTGATGCCAGTCTATGCGCCGAGTTCACTCCCCTCATGTATGACTTTTACTGCGCGGCTCCTCCCCATATGTGAGCTGCATACATTATAGTGGAGGTGTTAAAACTGGTTATGAGTTTTCTTATGTGGGGCCCGGGTCCGCCAACATTGGGTAGCACTCTCGCCAAAACTTTGCATACTCTTGCCGTTTTTTCACTCGTTTTCCTCAGGTGTTTTTTGAAGCTCAACCTGTTGTCTACTAGGATAACTAGAAAACAATCGATTCTATAACGCAGCCATTTTCTTCTTTCAGAGTTTCGTAGCCTAATCAAATGTAAGATATTTTCAGGAAGCGGTGCCTTATCAACTGGAGCAGTGGAACATTTAGGTATCGCAAGATCGGCCGCTCTATTGATAATAGAAACAAAATTGTTGCATAGGATATCAATGTGCTCGCTGCAGGTTATAGAATTTAGGCTGGTATCACCTAGAACCAAGTTCGTGTTTATATATGATTTATAACAATTCCAGTTGGCGGCGGAATAGTTGTGGTATAAACTGGTACGATTTACAACTACTGTATGATTCACTGTGAGGCTGATCGGAAGGTGGTCTGAACTTAACGCATTTAGAGTTAATGGTACTGAGCAGTAATTTGGAATATTAGTGATATATAGATCAAGAGTTGAGGGGTTCTTGTTAGCACTCGCTGGGATATAGGTGGGGAGAAGTGGATAAAGTATGGAAAAACTTGGGCTGGATTCTGCAACATCTAGTAAAATGTTACCCCAGCTGTTTGCCCTAAGACAATTCCACGACTGATGTCTGCAGTTTAGATCACCACCAATAATTACCTTGTTTCGAGTGTTGACTCTATACAATTTTTGCAGATCCCGCTTAAAGTAAGTAGATTTCTCAATGTTTCTATTTCCTCCAGGGAAATAGACCGAAAAAAGACTCACCTTGGAGTTGTCACTTAATGTTACGTCTATACTAATTTCCTCAATTAACTTAAGGTGCAATGAAGGACGCAAGGAATGTTCTATGCATTTTTTCACAACAATGGCGACACCTCCACCACTAGCATGTACCCTGTCTAGGCGATAACATATGTAATTTTGATGTGAGAAAGAAATGTCTTGTTTGAGCCAGGTTTCTGAAACAAGTGCAATGTCAATATTAAAATTTATCAAGAAACTAAAAAATTCATGCTTTTTGTTTTTGATGCTTCTCGCATTCCAAGTTATGATGTTAAGAGAGTTTCTTAACATGTTTTTCCCGAGTATATGTACTTAATAGCTAATGAAGTAATG
Organism: Microdon myrmicae; assembly: GCA_963931805.1. Classification (NCBI taxonomy): domain Eukaryota; kingdom Metazoa; phylum Arthropoda; class Insecta; order Diptera; family Syrphidae; genus Microdon; species Microdon myrmicae. The sequence goes on along the minus strand of OZ007501.1, from coordinate 35,020,844 downwards.
ACGTTAAATTGGTCAGCTTTAGTTTGACAAGCACTAAGCTTGGTTACAACTTCATTAAGAAGAGAGTTTATCTCGCTAAATGAGACCAGGTTATCATTAGTTAAAGTTTCTGACGGATTTTCCTTCGTGTGTGTCGTATCACTGTTGGAAGGTTGCTGGGGTTGATGGAGGCCAGAAGCCCAGGTGGATGAAGGAAGTGAAGGTTGACGCACAGATCGGGGTAGTGGAGGAAAATTTTCAATGGTTATTTGGTCGGGCACTGGCTGCTGTTTGTCACTCGGAGGCTGTAGGAACGTTGTATTTCCTGTACCACGTCCGCGTGGGGATAATTTGCGTCGAATATCTATGTACTGCTTTCGGCTTATGCATTCTGGATCGGTGGATTTATGTGGGCCACTACAATTTGCACACTTGATGACCTCATTCGTTTTGCAGTCGGATGTTTTATGGTTTCCCGAACATATTGCACAGAAGCTATTTATATGACAATGCATCGAGCCGTGACCGTAAAACTGGCAATTGTGACATTGTGTGGCTCTACCTGGATTATGTTTTTTAAAGTCCCAGGGAACGATGGTTTTGAACAAGGTTGAGTAGTTCCGTTTTAGTTCGTTTAATTTAACAGTACCGCGTTGAATATAGACGATGTACAAGTAGTGTTTGTACAGGGCTTTTGTTGACGGATTTAATGTGATGGTTTTAACATCTAGGCACTTTATCCCGAGTGCAATTAGTTCATTTTTCACTACATCGTTGCTAATTAAGTCTAGTCCGGGTAACACTACCTTTAATGGACGATTTTCCTTACACGAGCGGGTGAAAAACTCACATTTTAACCGTAAGAGTTCGGTTCTGATTTTATTATATATGCCCATTGTTGGGGCACATATTTTTTGTCCAAGCGAAATGTTTTTGATTAAGTATTTGTCTATCTTAATGTTGCTCAAAATATCACGCACTTCAGCACTAGTTGTTTTTAATACCACAATTGGCGGAACGGTTTCTTTAGGAAGTTCTGCGCACTGTTCGTCATTGGTCGGATCCATTTCAGGAGAGTCTTCCATCAGACTTTGAAGTGGTTGAAAAAAGTTAGTGTTTGAACACATTTTAGATTTTTCTAGAACTTTATTGTTCACTTTTGAAAGTTTATCGGGAGGAGTTTGGCCTCCAATAACGGGGTCGTAACGCAACCGTTTGCGCTTGATTTTATTTAACACACGTGGCCCGGGGGCCATAACTTAACGGTTATAACACTTGTTCAAATTTTTGTATGCGGAAAACGAGGCAAAGAAAACAAGATAATGATAATTAAATTGTGAAAATTATTGTGAAAATAACGGTTGATTAAGATAAATAGCACGAGCAAAACTGTGAGACAAGTTGTCTGTTTGAAAGTCAGCCAGGTACTGCTAACAAAAAAATAGTCATGACCTGCCACTGTCATTGAAGCAAAGTATTTCGATCGACAAAAGGGCAACAAAATGTAAACGTAACAATACCAAGCTGTTTGCACTTATTTCTTTGAACGAATCCGAAGAATAATGTCAGAAATGGGTACCAAACGTTCAATTACGTTTAACACTCAATTCTGATATTATTCTTCGAAGTTATTCAAAGCAACTTATAAGTCCAAATACTTTTCTTCATTGTTATGTTTGCATTTTGAACGCCTTAATCATATATCAGTAAGTAGTGCTACCCAATGTTGATGGACCCCGGCCCCACATAAAGGAACTCATAACCAGTGTCAACATCTCCATTATGATGTATGCAGCTCGCAAATGGGCAAGAGCCCCACAGTATAAGTCGTACATTAGGGGAGTGAACTCAGCACATAGGCTGGCATCATTAAGAGTATGCTGTGCATTCCGAACGGTACTCGAAGATGCTAGAAATATTTTGGCCGGGAGGACACCACCTGACATTGCATCTAAAGAAAACGCTGCATTGCATAAGATCCCCCAAGAGAATCGTCGGAATTTGCATCCACAATTAGAGCTCTCAAGCCTAAGAGAATGGCAACGAAGATGGAATTCTTCAATCAAAGGAAGATGGACCTGTGGTGGTTCTCTATATTACATGGAGAACCAAACCACAAGTCCAACCACAATGTCCGTTTTATTTCCACCGCTTTCAGCGTGTCATATTATCCCCTATTCCAGCGTTCATGCTATTCACCTGAAATATCATGTTTTCCCAAAGGACGCATAGCTAAACTCATTATCCTATGCAGATAATGCATAATTCAGTTTAGCTACCATTTTTGCCATACGGCAACTCCATTCCTCTAACCATGAGATTTCCACCGGAAATTCCATTCATGTTGGTTAGCAACAACCAAGTCGAATCAAACGACGCGGTTGCATCATCATTCATTTTGTTGGGTAATTCCCGCATTCCTTAGCGTTTTTCCCACCTTATTATTTCCCTAGCCGATGTAGCCTCATATCGATTTTCTGCAGATCATCCATTCGCCTAGGATCAATGATCTCTTTTCGCAGGTGAATAGCACCGGCTACATGTCCTCTCCTCCATAATTCTGTTTCCATACGGTTCAATGCACGCTGGGGTCACCACTGCCGTAACACTAGGGCAGTAGGTCATGCTCAGAAGCTGCATTTGATACCAGTACACACAACCAAGCTATCTCGATATCACAGTACGTCGTGTTTCTGTTCTCTCATTCTACCACCTTCGTCAATTATCAAATAACCGATACATACCATACACCGATGGGCGTGACAATGAGAGAGCAGAGGCGTGATCTCTTTTGGTTGTCCTGTGTGCAAAATGGAATACAGATTTTCACCCCTAATTAGAGTCAGTCACTATCCAACCGCTACCGTGTCAAGTCACGCAGCTCGGGCTCAAATTTAATTTCAAAATTTTTAACCAGTCGAGTAGCAATCTCTGAAACGCGCACACACCACAGAGTCGTCTTGCTCCCAGAAATAGACGTGTTGGATATTTTCGCCATAAAGTAATTTAGTGATTACTAAACGTATCTATTAAACCGTGCATTACAAGAATAAGTTTTCGTGCAACAAAATAGACTCGTATCTAGATCGATCTTAATGAAAGGATATTCTAGTGTAATAAAAAATACCTGTGATTAATAAAAACGTAGTTAAAAAGAAATTAGTTAAATAAGGAAAACATTAACAATAAAACCCCCAGTGTCATTTACTTTTACGTTTGTAACAAGTGTCGGGGATTGAAGTGAATCCGAGTCATACGTTGACTAACCTACTACAACCTTCACACACCCACAACATGATACCTGATATAGAAACATGGGTGAAAAGAAAACATGGCAAGCGGAATTACCACTTGACTCCGCTAATATCAGCACATGGATGCTTTCGGCAATACTTGCACAAGTATAAGCATATGAATCATCCATACTGCTTGTATTGTGAAGGTAAAATGGAAATCGCGGAACACGTACCCCCAGAGTGCGTGAGATTCGAGACCACACGAACGATTTACCAGAGACATATGAGACGGACAGTTACGCCGGCAGGTATAATAGAATACATGCTGAGTTCAAAACAGGTATGGTCTGTAGCAAATGATCTTCTATATGACATGATGCAGCAGTTGTGACACGACGAGCAGTGTAACAGGTAAACTCCGTCCCGCCCCGCGATGGAATATCTAAAGGAAAGTTCCGTGGCGATCAACGGGAATATGTTCCTGGCGGGAGGTGGTTTTAGCCGGTAAATACCCGGCATGGCTCTGGATCGGTCCAGGCGTATCTTTTGAAGATTTTAACCTTTCTACCGAAACCAACACACACACACACACACGCCCTACTTGGTGCGAATATTAGCAAACTATCTATCGGATAGAAGACTGCTCTATGACACAGATGAGGGACCACAGGAATATAAAATAACAGCGGGTGTACCTCAGGGATCTGTTATGGAATATCATGTATGATGGTGTGCTCAGAGTCAACGTACCAGAAGGGGTTAGAATCATTGGGTACGCAGATGATTTGGCAATAGTAGCCGTCGCTAAACATCTAGATGACCTGGAGAATATTTGCTCCCAAGCAATCCATAGCATTAAAAGCTGGCTAGATATGGCAGGACTGAAATTAGCTGGACATAAGACGGAGGCAGTTTTAATAAGCAGCCGCAAGAAAGTTGAACACCTTGATTTGGAAATAGAAGGACAAATAATCAGATCCAGTCCCTATATTAAATATCTTGGTGTTATACTCAGGATATTTAATATAGGGACTGGATCTGATTATTTTTATCCTTCTATTTCCGAATCAAGGTGTTCAACTTTCTTGCGGCAGCTGATTAAAACTGCCTCCGTCTTATATCCAGCTAGTTTCAGTCCGGCAGCATTTCATGCTCTGGATTGCTTGGGAGCGGCGCAAGACTAATGACCTTGCCCGGAAAAAACAAATCATTATGGAAAATTTAACAAGCCTCAGGACTTGCTAAATAAGGCCAAGACCGGTTCCCGGTTGTAGTGCCGATGATGATGATGATTGCTTGGGAGCAAATATTCTCCAGGTCATCTAGATGTTTAGCTACAGCCACTATTGCCAAATCATCTGCGTACCCAATGATTCCAACCCCTTCTTGTACATTGACCCTGGGCACACCATCATACATTATATTCCATAACAGCGGACCTAATATACACCCCTGAGGTACACCGGCTGTAATTTTATATTCCTGTGGTCCCTCATCTGTGCCATAGAACAATCTTCTATCCGAGAGATAGTTTGCTAGTATACGCACCAAGTAGGGTCAGACTTGTAGACCGCGCAACGCTTCTAGAATCCGATTCCAGTTCACCGAGTTAGACGCGTTTTCAACATCTAGTGGCACCACCGTGCAATATTTTTCGTACCCCCTAGCCATCGTGCTCCAGCTATCCCATTATGAGCGATGTCGCACACCACAGATAGCGCCTTACCGGTTGATCTATCTTTCCGGAACCCGTACTGCCATTCAGAGAGCACCGATGTCCCCTTAGTGAATTCATCCAGGCGAGTGGCAATGACTCGCTCAAGCAGTTTTCTTGTTGTGGCCAGCATGCACAACGTGCGATAAAACGACGGCCCTTCTGTATTCTTGACTCCTTTTGGTATAAGCACAAGCTGCTGTTTTTTTCCGTCGTTTAGGAAATAGTCCTGTTTGAAGGCAGATTGTGAAGAGACTGCGGATTTTTTGTTAAAGCATGCTTCACTACAGCCTTAGGGATACCACCCAGTCCCGGGGTCTTGTTTTTTTTTTTTTTGACAACCCTTGCAGCCAAGAGCACCTGTTCGGTGGTCACGGGAGGTGTCCCTCCTTCAACGTCTTGCACTTTCAACACCTCATCACACTACGGGAAGAGCACAGCAACGATTCTAGCCATGTCAGTTTTACTTTTTTACATTTGACTAATTTTGTTGTGTAGTCTTTTCATGACTATCCTGCAGGCGCTGCCCCTTGGGTTTTTATTTAATTCATCCCTTAGGGAGCAGAATGCGTCATATTTACTTTCAATTCCCCCCTTTCGTTGGTGAAATCCGCATGCAACTGTGGGTAGGTGTTACGGTTTCTTGCTCTTTGTTGCTGTCGTCTTATCCTGTTGCACTCCGATCGCACAAGGGCGATTTCGGAGTTCCACCAATACACTGGTTTGATAGCCCCTGCTGGTTGTCTTTTTCGTGGCATAGAGGCATCACATGCGGTAGTTAGCCACTTCAAACTGTGCGATTTGGTCTTCCAGTATATAATCGAGCAGTTCCGCATCGAGCTCCTTCTCTTTCTACCCATTTTTTTGGGCTTTCTTCGCCAATTTGGCAGTGATGTATCCCCTGTGCGGTAATATTTCGTACATCACGCATTGGTTGTCACTATGGGTGTAGGTGTCCAAAACTCCCCACTCCATACTTCTTGCCAACATGGAGCTGGCAAATGTGATGTCGATTTTGGACCGCCCTCTCTCGTTTATGAAGGTGTCATCAATACCATCATTAAGTAACACCACATCTAGGACTGCGAAATCTTCAAGTAGTGCCTGCCCACAACTGTTGGTCCTTGTGCTTCCCCATTCTACTGCCCAAGCGTTGAAATCTTCAGCAACATTAAGGGGGCTCTTATCTCTAGCTTCTTGTGTTATTCTGTCCAAAAAGCATTTGAAATATTCTATTGCCCACCTTGGTAGAACGTAACAACAGTAGAAATGAATTCCTCTGATCTTAGGACACTTCTACATTCCATGGGGGAATTTCCACTCGTCCAGACGGCCGCTGTTCCGCTACTGTTTGTCTTGTTGTCCTGACATTAAGCATGAGGTCGCGTAAGTCAGCCACGCATTGCAGTAAGTGGTGGGGCAGTTCACTGTCCGTGAAGACTTCTCCCAGAAGAAACAGATTGGTCGGGTATGTCAAAACTACTGCGGATTCTCCCAAATTTAATGCTTGTTCTGAAGCCCAGGAGAACGGTTGGCAGAGATATTATTGAGGCCATCGGTAACCTGTTCTAATGCTTTAATACCCTGTTAGATGTGGGGTGATATGCGCCCGTACAATGTCTATCAGATATGAGCATTGTTCGAACACCGAAAAGCGCTATTCGAACCTCTATGGAATACCCTCCGCTGCCACGATTGGCAACGCTCTTGCTTGTCACCATCGTGTGAAATGATCCGTCAAGATGTATAGGCGCTACTGATCCTGATCCTGATCCGGTCATGGTGGTATCTTTAAGATCGTTCAGATCTGATTTTGTTTACACGTGCTCGAATGCAATGGAACAAGGAAGCAGGCAGGCGGCAAAGACAAAGGAGGAAACGACTAAATGCATCGTTCGGTAATACGGGTCATTGTTTACACGATGCGTCGTCGCTATTATCGACGTTGGGAAAAAATGTGCTAATGGGATTGGTGGCAGAAACTAATCCCTTGCCTGCATTTGTATGTGCAGGGTAATCAGTTGCGGCTGAAAAGGAAATTGAAGATTGTTTCTTAGTGGGAAAACAAACGATGAGTTGGATCTTATGGTTTATAGCATCTCCGACTGGTATGGGAACCGAGTTCTTGTTTATACTAGGAAATTCTAGAAGATTCGGTTCCGATGATAATGGTTGGGATGCGGGAATTGTTTGTCGATTGGACAAAATCGCGGGTCGGTTTATTGCAGTCTTAAAAACAAGCTGTCCGACATAGCATTTTAAATGATAACAAAGGGTACCGAATGATTTGGTATTCATGACACACATGCACGTTAGAGAATTATTTTTAGGAATTTTAGCTAATGCGTTTTATGTATTAAATGTCTTTGCAAAAGGAAAATGTCTTCAGGTGCCAATGCAAATGCATTGGCGGGAAACAATGGGAGTTGGGTTGTAATAATAGGGGTTCCGCCTGATAAGTTAAGAAAGAACTCTTACGGATAATTGTATGCGAAGAGATGCATGAAAGGTAAGTTTTCTTTTCCAGGGGCTTTTTAAATTACAGATTTGATCTCTTTAATGCGTGAAGCACTTAAGGTGCTAATGCGATTGCATTAGTGAAGTTATGAGATTGGATGGAAATTATGGAGGTTTACAGGTAAGTGTAGGGTTTGGGTTTGGCGGGACCGTCACCGCGCCCCCCGCTGTTGATCGTTATTGATCGTTGTTGATCGCGCGGAGTTAAATCGAATCAATTCGAGAAAAGACGTCAATTGCCATGTTCTACGTCACCGGATCATGTTCTATTTGTGAAGGGTCCGATAAAATCGAAATATTATTCTTGGCACGGAGTCACGTTTCCCAATTTTTTAGGACAGCGAAGACCAATTCCTTATGGTCTGTTTTTATGATTCTATATCGTCCTTCAACCATGTGCCAAAAGTACTTTACCACGACGTAAATACTGAGTAATGCTATTGAGTTCGGCTGAAATTCTTCGAGAAAAAACCAAGTAGTTCAAACTTCCCATCACATTCCGATTCGAGGACGACCCTTATTACCGTGTTTGAAACATCGGATTATGTGAGCAATTGGGCTATACAATTGGCCCGACAATAGAATGCCATAGTAAGGCATTAGCGAGTTGTTTCTCTGACTCTGTACAAGGCGATAAGTGTGCTTCCTTTTTTTAGTTTTGATTCTATTTGCAGAAATATCTTGCAACTAGATGATAACTATACCTTTTTTATGAGTTTTTCAGACAAAGAGTTGGGCGATTGAGTGTTTACCAGTTTCACCGGTTTAATTTTGTACACTGAATTCTACCTACGTAGATCTAATGTAGTTTTGAAATCAATATTCAAGTTTCTGAGCTACTAAGCCGCATCTTCACGGATCCCTATGTTCCTCACCGGAATCTTTTCTATTGTCCCGGGTATACGTGCTCCATCAATCTCAACTTAGTTATTCGCATCGTTCTGTTTATCTGAGATCTTATCATCGAGATTATCCTTTAACGTGACTCTCTTCATTTGACATTTTTTCCTTTCAGTTTTTGTTTATTCATCAACGATGTCGTGTACATACCGAAGGTCACATTCATCGTATCTCTTGACGTTTATGTTTATCTAACACGCTCAATATCTCCAAGAATTTCGATTCACATTTTCTTGGCCATTCCAGTGAAGTTTTCTATAATTCTTTTTCCACGTTCTAGCCTTGTCTAGTTTCTTGTTGACCTCCTTGGGGCAATGCACCTTCATCTTCTTGTTAGGTTCACGATTGCCGTTGGCATCACAGATGTCATCATCTTTGGCGGGCTTTTTTCACCGTATCAGGTTTCGCCACTCGCGCTTCAATTCCAGGATTGTTCCTTGTTCTCGGCACTATAAGCTTTCAGATATCCTGTTCCATTAGAATCTAAGGTTTTTCTTGAGTCTATGTTAATTGGACTTTAATTCTTTTGTCGCCATATTTTAACCGTATACTTCTTTGTTTCTTGCTTGGAGATCTTTATATCTGTCACCGTTCTTATTTCGATGGACTTTTGATCCTTCCTGTGGAACTTCTTGATCTTTACTCGAAGCCTTTGCGTAAAATATTCGGGGATGAAATCCCTTGCCATTTTTCGGAGCTTGGCTGATGGACTGGTTAGAGAAAAACTTTGTTTAGGTGGTATCTTAGTCCCAAGGTGACAAGGTGACAAGGTGTTCTCCATTCCTTTAAACTAAATTCACTTGACAATAGAGCTTTTAATCAATGGCGCTCCAATCTCACGGAGATCAATAGAACGAATTTTGTTAGAATAAGAAACCTGTGCGACCAGCGATCGATAGCGCGAAGGAGGTCCACACTGATAAGGTGACCAACAAACTGCCTGAGTGCCCAACTGCTTCTGGATAATGGCAAAGGCTATCAGCAAAAGCTTCGCTTCCTCCTCTTTTTCTGCGTTAGTGACGGGCAGTGGGACACTAGTCACAAATTAAAGATAAAATTAATATGTTCGCAAATTTATCTTTCGCGAATTCAAATATCGATGGCAATCGTTTCGAACCACCTGTGATCTCGGCGGCGTAGTCTTTGATGCGAGATATGAAGTTCCACTCACGAGTTATTCAACGCGTTTTCCGTGTACTGGACTATAAGAAGGTACCCGGCCCGGATGAAATACCAGCAATAGTCCGTAAGAGCTGTGCAACAGTGTCTACGTTATCCAAGGTGATGGAAAAGCTCATCAATGCCAAGTTGATTAAATTCTTGGAATGAACGAACTTCGAAATGATCTTTTTTTTTTTATTTATTTTTTTTTTACATTTCTGTATTTATTGACCATAAATAATTTTTACAATAAGCAATACAGATAACTTATGATACCTTAGCTATAATTGTTTACATATACTTACTAGTACATTTTTCAAACAATATGATAAAAGTTATATATTGGTTATGGATTAAGATTTTAGTGGGTAGAGCTTCCTGGAAAAGGTCAGAAAACCAGGATATAGTTATTTACTTAACCTATGCCTTTCCTGGGAGAAGTCAAATATTTTAAACGAACCGAATATCCATTTGGTTCGCATACACACAATTTCTAAAATCCCTATCTCCATTTGCATTGTAGCCAGATGTGTATATTCTAAAAATAGATTTCGCAGTTTCTCGCATACAAATCTCAATAAAGATTTGTATAAAACGGCGATGTATGTTAAATTCAGGGATTCAGTCTCAACTGGCGTCCGAAGTGTGCGGACCCTGATAAATCCATTAAGTTAACAAATGAACATTTGGTTCGTTCTCACGTGATTACTGGACATACATTTCATATGGATATATGCGTTGTGTTGTTTGGATTTTATGAATTTCCGGGGATTGAATTATTGAACGTTTGGTTCAATTTGACTAACATTGGATTGGATGTTAGTTTGGTCGTGCGGATGTATGATATTTGGGGCTATTAATTGTATGGGGAGTTTGATAAATGAAATATGCGGCGGGCGGGGTGTGGAAATGGTAAGGTTATTATATAACTGAGTTATCTCTTAAGAGCCAAGATGTATGTTACTCCGGCCCAACTTCTTCTCCTGTAAAATCTCACATATGACCTACCCTAGACTAATGCTCTCCCATTGGCGCGCTCTATCCGGACCTTCTTAGGAGGATGCAGAGATGGGCGATCCTCGTGATCGGGGACGTTCGGCCTGCAGTCGCTATCACATCGAAAATGGGGCGTTATCTGTCTTAGAGACTGTTTTGAAGTGATTCGTGGTATTGTAATTTGGTTGATTTGTGCTCCTCAAGACAATCCGACGAATCGCACCAGTTTGTGGTTTATCACCCGACGGCGACACATCTCTGCCTCAGAACTCGTTTCGTTACGGAGAGGGAAAGCTGTTGAATTCCTTCCCCGTGCAAGTGTTTCCAGCCCGTTACAGCCTGTCACTGCTCAAGAACAACTGCAACTGTCCTTAAGGCTATTTCCGGGTATCGACTCGACGATATAGGTGCCGTCTTCTGAGAGAAGTGTGGCGAGTGATGATGATAGTATTGTCGTCTGACGACACAGGAGCTTTCTCATCCACCAACGATTTCCTCACAAAAATTGTCACCAAACCACGTTCCGAGAGGAAAGATAAATAAAAGGCACTGATGGAGCTAGGTTGGATAAAGTTTTCTTTATTTTGATTTATTCATTACACTATATTTCCTCGGATCACACTTTACAAATATCCGATTGTTCTTGTTACGTACGGTTTCCGCCACCCCCATCATTAGATTGTTTTTAATATAATTTTGTTTTAATATAGTTTGATGGTAAGGTGGTGGGAAAAGCGCACGATCCACATGTGAGTGTTCGAACACGCCCCAGTTCGATTGTGGATCGTGGGCAAGTTCGAATTCTGTTTTCGGAGTGGATGTCGATGGAGAGTGAGAGAGAGAAACGGCAGGAGGAATTTTGGATTCCGTTTGTCTCGTTTTCGTTAAGAATACGGTGGATGTTGAACGGTTACAGTTGAAAAGAAAGAAGAGAAGACAGTTGTTTTAAAAGCGAAAAAAGTAAAAAAGTTCCAATAGAAAATGTAAAAACTAAAAGCTAAGAAAAACGTAAAAAGTTCTAATAGTAAATGTAAAAAATAAAAAGTTAAGAAAAATGTAAAAGGTTCCAACAGTAAACGTAAAACTAAAAGTTGTAAAGCAAATGTTCTAATATTAAACATAAAACTAAAAACAACAGGTTTTTAGATTTGGATTGGCTCAGTCTATCCACCACGCTGGTTCTTTGATTTATCAAAGACACATTCGTGACCGAAAGCCGGAGGTGGACATCTCATCGCTCGTTGGGGCGATTCGACTCGCAGAAGCATGTCGACTTCTCCACCAAACACCATTTGGCGGTGGCCGCCCTGGTCGTGTAGGGAGTAAAACCTGAAGAGGAACCACAGGTGGTGGTGCAGTCTGTAAAGAGGAGGAACCAGAGGAAGAGCCTGGAGAGGAAAAACAGGTAACCAATTTTGTATTCACACACACAATTTTATGTGGCATCAAATCGGTCACATTCTGCAATTTTGCTTTTTAGATTAAGGTTTAGAAATATTCCGTATTTCGTTTTATTACACTATGTTTAGTGGATTCCAGTCCGATAAGTGACACAACACTCTTATTCCTTAGTTCTTCTGGCGCACTCACATTTAATTCGAATCTAACCGATTATGAGTCATTGGCAGCGATCACTTTTAGTTAATATCAGGAAAACGTCCCAAGTGTATAAGGGATAATCTGGCGTATGAACGGACAGCAATAAACCACACTTCTGACACGCGTGTTCCCTTTAATGGAGCGAAAGACTTGGTTCTCAGTACAAGTTCTCGCGACAAAGGATGCAATCTGACTCGACGATGTAATCCACATCCGGCAGATTCAACGGTGGTGCCTAACATCGTTGTAGGAGGGGCGAACCGGATAAACTTGGCAGCGGCCAATGGTGATCGGGGAAAGGGTTCAATGGGAGGATTTCCCAAATGCTGCATAGGGACGCGTACAATGTCCCTTTTGCCTGCAATACAGACAACGATCGGCCGACACCTGATCAAACAAATGTACGAGCATCAGGGGCTGCAGGCAATGTGGTCATGAATCATCGATGATCCACGCCTGAGAACGAAATAGGTTTTTGCTTCAAAGTAAACAAAACCGATATTTCAAGGGTCAAATGATGAGATGTACAACGTTCATGGTCTGCCGATGTTGCATGTGATCGTCATGGTATTTATCTATAAGTTCAAGGGAAATGCCGTTGTAGGCGATACATACTAGTGATGCTACTTCAACCGGAGATTTGGGTTATGTTTGCTTTAGCCGCCTGGATCTGGAGCACAAGGAGGGAAAATATTCCTGGACTTTAAGTCAACAGAAACCTTCGCGACGGTGGCTATATGATTAGGTTAATGTGCTGGTGCATGGGTATGGTGGTGAGGGATTTGATCTGCAGATGTGCAAGCAAACGTGAAGTATTGTGTGTCTGCTTTGATGTGCTGGTGGGTCATTATAGGGCATGGCGTGGGTAAGATTGCCTTAGCAATGATCATATACATGCCCAAATTTCATGATCGATTGATAGCCGATAACGGGGAATTGTCACTGTCGCGGACTTAAGGGTATAGGCGCGATATACAATTGTGAACTGTAGAAAGAATATCGGCTACAGCTGTGTCAACAATACGCTGGCCAGCATGTATTTGCCGATTATAATTGCTGACAAGCTGAGTCGATAGGGGGGTATTGAATGGTTCAATTATCATGAACCAGAACAATTCGCCAATATGCATGCCAGGTTGCTTTCAGTTGGGAGATGCTGCAGGGGAGCTTACGCTGCCCCTTTGCAGGTAAGTAGAAAGACTTGCTTGGGAAGTGGGGGACAGGTGAAAGGGAATGGGTGGTTCTTGGGAAATGACTTAAAGAACCCCCACAGAAGTATAAAAAAACTTACTAATTGGTTAAAAATATTATGAGTTTGGAAACTTAAAAAAAATGATAACATTTAAAATTAAGTTTTAAACTAATAGTATATGCTAAGAATGTTTTCCCACAGTTTCATTTACAGTAAACCTCTAGGTGAGGGGCTTTCAAAAGTGGCCTTCTCGGCGAGCTGAGAAGGTCGCCGGTAGACTGAGGCCGAATTAACTCGCTTTCTAAAGGCTCCCTGTTTGAAATATTGTATTTTAACTGAGAATTGATGATTCTGAGAATTTTTTTTTGCTTTATTTCCTGACCATCATATAATACTTTTTTAATAGGGATCTCCAAAGACGGCTGGATTTTCAAAATGTTCGTTGAAATTTTAAATGTTGAATTTGTGAATGCTTAATAATTTAAATAAGATAATTCTTTTGTTATATTAAAAAAAAATAACATAAAATACGCTTTTTTCAACATCGAAACCGACGTAATTCTAATTTCTTGCAAGAAACCAGCTAATATTAGGAAGACGAAAAACTGTCTGTGGAAACAAAACGTCCTATATTCATATGTCTACTCACTTCAGAAATCATCGCCGACACGTAACCATAAACCCTCTAGTAATTGATGGGTTTTTTTTAGCATGACACACAAATTTCTCTTTGTTTTACAAAATTCGGTAAGGATACCCACAGCACATATGGTTGTGTAGAGTTACCATATGTGTAAATAGTACAGTGAGATATCCACTTTGTTACGTGTGCTTGGACACGTGACAACAACGTTTTTGGTATAGTCGGTAGACAATCTACCGGATGCAATTAATCCAATTAATTAATTGTGATGAACATGGCATCCTTTTCAGAAAGAACCCTTCACCGGACTTCATTAAACAATTTGTTTACACTGTCCAAAGGAATTCCGCTACAACAAATATTCTTCATAAAAGAGTTTCGCTGTGTGCCGTGTGCAGTCTGCAATGTGCGGTGTGTGAGAAGGACTTTTCGAAATACACCACCGAAAAATACAATTTAAATTGTATTTGAGGAATCTCAGTTTTATTATAAAATAGCTGGAGGCCCGAGGGATTCTCTTATCAGGAAACTGAAGTGAGTGTTCTAGTCCTTTCTCCGAGTTCAATGGCATCTGTATATGTGCGTGTTAATATTTTATTTGTTGTTTTTCTGTTAACGTTGTTTTGGATTCTAACCAGACAATTGGTTTAGTGTGCTCTACAAATGTGAACATCTGGGGGATTGTGGATAACGTTTAGTGTTATGAGAATATCCGACACCGAGGGGCATTTTATTGTTCTCCGGAAGGAGATTGTGCTTACTCGACCTCATAGATACATCCTCTGGGGTGAAATGTCATAAATCGTACATTGCAGTAAATTTCGTTTTCGTGGTCTTTTTTTTTCTAATCGTCGCTTTAGAAATCCATAAACAAATCGCTTACTTTTATACACATTCCTTTCCTATCTAAGGGTCTAAACCGATTAACTTTAAACCAATATATGTAGAAACAACATCTTATAATATAGTACATTTTGATTTATGTTTAATTTTAGTAATAGTTGTTTTCAATAATTGCGACTTGCTTCCTCTAGCTTCTGTATTCTGTCAGTCTCAAGACGAAAAGAAGGAATAACATAAAGTATGGTATATGAAAACGTTGGACTTAACTATTTTAGACTCACTGCATTTTTCTAATAAGGGATATAATAGTTGTACGGGCAATTTTCTAATGGAACTTTTCGTCTTTGGCGGAGAGGTTTTATTTCATCATATGGAATCCCAATGACATATTGACCTTTGAGGTATATGGACAAAAACAAGAAAATTAAAGTATCAGGTGATAATCTTTTCAGGATATTTATCATAAGAACGTTATAACAGAGGGGCTTCTTTTTCTACATTTTATAAACATTTTTAGATTTTTATCTTATTTCCTAAATAATCTTTAAATTAAAACTTATATGTATAAAGTCATAAGTGTCTGATCCCTAGCGGACAGTTTAAGCTGTCAACTAATGCTATAAGCTTTTCAACTTTATCATAATTATTCGTTGAGTATTATTAGGTCTTTTTGTGCCTAGAAATATCCCAAATACCTCATATCGAAGAACGAATTGAGTTTTATTTTAAGCTGGAATTCTTTTTGTGTTGCATTCCGTAAAGCCGGAGGTCATATTATTTACTCTCCCGCGGGAAAATCAACTGGCACACGGTTCTTCTAGTAAGAGTACCATCATAAAGTTTTAGATTTTAATAGACAGGTGCTTATGAAAGGGATTTTTCGGATAGCCATAACTGTTAATGTGAAAAGGGGAAGGAAGAGAGAGAGAGAGAGAGAGAGAGAGAGAGAGAGAGAGAGAGAGAGCGAGAGAAAGAGACACGAAAAATGAACATTGTTGTTTACTGGCCGAAATTTGTAATTGTGGGGGAGCTCATCTTGAGCTAAAGCGTGGCATATTAATACAGTTCGACTGGATGACGATTCGTAGTGTTTATCCGACCATTTGAAAGCTAATTTTAAAGTGGCCTGATATCCACTCTGACCAACGGCTTTCAAGGATAAATACTTGAAGAGAAGTAGTGCAACTATCAAGTTCCCGTATATATATGAATACGAGCACAACTGCCATAGTTGGATACACAGTGACCGAATACCTGTTACGCCCAAAACCACCCACCCATAAATATATACTTTGGAGTCACCCTCCACCAATGAATTGCGGTACACGCAAAACCATCCACTAAGTGGATGGAGCACTCCCCAAGCCTTAGCATGCCCCATACACTAAACGGGCCAATACCAAAATTGATATCAATCAAATTGAACTAAACGTTCCATTTGCCTATATCAATTTCAATAATTCAATATCAAAGAAATTGAACTACACGTGCAATTTATCCATATTGAATTCCATAAAAACCCAAAACGTGATGAAGCAGATGTTCACACGTAAATTCCCCTGGTTCCAAATCTGCGGACCAGATGACCAACTCTTAAGTAAAGTTGGTAAAAAGCATAAAATGCACGGCGACACCGTCCCCTTAAATCCTATTCAAGGAAACATTTCCTATACGGAAAAAAGGACGGCGATCGTAAAAACACTCGCTGAACAACAATATCCATAAGATACAAAATATCTTTGGCTCCGATGTTCAGTAAAAAAAAAGAAATTACAAAGTCTGGGCACTGTGAGAAATCCCATTTAATACTTAAGGGATTCCAGACGGTTGTCGATCCAAGTACAATACCTTGGGATCAGACAAAGCATGTGCGGGCTCACAAAAGAAATCCTAATACAAAGGATCTCGAGTACGATCATCGCAAGACGTTTCCTTGTGTTAGCGAACGAGAAAAAGAGGGTTTCCTGCGATCAAACGATCGGAAAAGGAAACGAGTTGGTTTTTGCTAGTGGACGAGGACGGTCACAGATTTTGAGAACAAAATCACATTTTTCTATAATTATATATTAAAAAAAAGGAAAACTAAAGAAACATAAAACACTATATGAATATGATCAGTGTTTAGAAATATATCGAAAATAAACGATGCCTTTTTGTGTTAAGTGACAAATAATTTTCAAACAAAAAAAAAGAGAATAGAAATGTGCAACTTGTTAACTTTGTGTAAATGAATTACGTGAAATAAATATATCTTTTGTTCCCAACGAGGAAAAAGTGCAGCCAGCGTGTTTTAAATTAGAATCAGCTTATAGCTGTGTCACTTAAGTGCCGTTCTAAAATTCCAAACGGATTACGACCAAGGACCAATCAAATTCAAATGACCAGTGGGAAGAAGGATAGCCATAACCCTACAACAGGGAAGTACCCCTAATTCAAAGGTCAAGGTAAAGGACAAGGTATACCAAGGAGTACCTCCATCGCCACCTCTACAATTAAACCAAGTAAGTCATCTATATACATACATTTATTTTTGCAACCAAACCGTCGGCCCACGACGGAGAGATATAAATATAACATATTAAATATACAACATACCGATGTGTTTTCAATTCGGCGATTGAGTGAAATTAAAAAGTTCCTTTTGTGAGTCGCGAGTGCTTAAAACATAAAGACTATTTATAAGTAAATGCCAGAGATAAAAACAGTCAAAACAAAACCAATATGTAAAAAATCAGATAAAAGAGAACGAGCCCACAAAAGGGAATGTTACGTCTCCAGTCGCCGTGCTTCCTCTTTCGAGGGAAGAGCGTGCAGGTTATTATAATAATTAAAAGAATTAAAGTTTTCTTTTTATTTAAATAATTATTTTATTTTTATTTTATTTTATCGAACTCAGCTATCTCAAGCTGAGCTCTCTTCTTTCTACTTTTTTCATATAAATTTACTTGTTTATATAGAACATTTTGTTCTAACTGACTGTGGCGTATAAACTGAACAAAACAATCTAGAAGTCTCTGTGACTTAGAATTTTGAATAAACTTTGAACGAAAATCAAAGTGGCCATGTTTTGAAATGAAAAATGTGCTTGTTATGAAAAGGGGCATATTTATGAAATGTGCTGTAAGTGACTGGATATAGAATATAGTGTCTGTTTATTTATGAAATGTGCTGTAAGTGACTGGATATAGAATATTGTGTCTGTTTATTTATGAATTGTATGAACTGAGAATGTAGGATATGTGAGGATGTAGTTTTAAGGGTTGTGTTTTTAAGGGTTGTGTTTGAAAGGACATGAGTTAGTGTTAAAGCGAATAAGGGTAGTATTCTGGAATACAACAGGAAAAACGGTAACATTTTCGTTCAATGGAAAGTGAAATACAACGCATCGGTGCATC
Organism: Microdon myrmicae; assembly: GCA_963931805.1. Classification (NCBI taxonomy): domain Eukaryota; kingdom Metazoa; phylum Arthropoda; class Insecta; order Diptera; family Syrphidae; genus Microdon; species Microdon myrmicae. Next base: position 35,002,669 of record OZ007501.1, on the reverse strand, counting down.
GGTAACAAATAAAAAAAAATTAAAAACAATTAATATTAAATTTTGATTCATTGTTAAAATTAGTAAAAATGCTACCGAAATATTTTATTCAAAACACAAGTTCTTGATTTAGTCGAGCAAAATAAAAAAAGACAAGACAGTTAAAACAAAGAAACTTAAAATAAAACGAACAAAACAAAACGTAATAAACGTAAAAACAGTGCAGTGAAGTGCGAAAAATAAAATAATTCTTAACTAAAAGAAATGAAATATATCACCTCGATCGCAAGCGTGAATTATAAAACCAATAATAATTGTTCGTTAAGCAATTGATATTTAAATTAGAATTTAGGGTGACTGGCTTTTAGCCGGTGCTAGGCGAGTTCGAGTCAGGTTAACGAGAAACCAAGTTGCGTCGAAGTTTGTACAGCAGTTCCCCTCTGTTTTATTTTAAGGGGGTATTTTGGTCTAGACGCACGAACTTAACGCAATTTTTGAAGTGCTGTAAAAAAAAGCAATCAATATGTTTGCTCTTCATCTTTTTATTTTTTTTAATATTTCAAGAATACGGTAAAAAAAATTGAAAGTTAAAAATTGAAAATTCAAAAAGTTAGCACCTGATGAAGTGGGGGATCTCAAAAAGTTGGCACGCGACCATACCCAGGATTCAACCCTCTTAGCAATCTGAAAAAAAGATTATTAATTTACAGAAATGCCTATATCGTTGGAACTAAAAAAAAGTAGAAAATTTTTTTTTTTTTACAAAATGGCGACTGCTTGAAAAAAATGTTTATTTTTGTACCACTTTTTTTTTGTTTTTCGAATTTTTTAAAAATAGTTAACATTGAAATTTGGGGACGAGGATAGTTCATGCAATAGAAAAGCTTATAAAGAAGACATATACTAAATTTGAAGTAAATCGGTTCAGTAGAACTTGACAAATCGTGGGTATTGTTTTAAAAAAGCTGCTAACTTTTTGAATTTAGAATTTTTTACATTCAGTTTTTTTTACTGTATTTTTGAAATATTAATAAACATCCTCGTATAAAAATGAATAGTAAAAATATTGATTGCTTTTTTTTTTACAGCACTTCAAACATTGCGTTAAATTCGTGCGTCTATACCAAAATACCGCCTTAATGAAAACAAACCGGAGTGTACCAACACGAACACGGAAGAAGAAAAACACACAACAACAAACAAAAGAAAAGGTGCACCGAAAAATGCCATCGCGACGCGAAGTAAAGCTGCGAAACTAACAATGGATAGAAAAGCATAGCAAATGGAGGAGGACAGTGAGCTCCGCCCTCCAACTTCAACTTGTATGGGGCAAATAACTCATTCGTCTAAGGATGAAGAAAAGGAGATCAGCGAACTGAAAGCAAAACTTGTGGAGGCAAGAGCACGGCTAGAAGAGAGACGCCGGAAGAAAACTATGGCTGCGCTCGAATAGCAAAAAGCCATCCAACAACAACAAAAGCCGAAGCCAAAAGTAGCTCAACAGCAACAATCTCAACATCAGCATCAACAGCAACGACCAACACAGAATCGCTCGCAGGAACAGCATGCAGCAAATCAACAACAACAACAGAAAAATAAAGATGCAACCAGTTATCCAAACACCATCGATATTGAGTGTAAAAGGCATGCCATTCAAACCTATACGGTGGCAGACCACAACAAAATTAAAGAGGTCTTAAAAAGAGCCGCTGCGGAATTTTACTCGTTCACGCTGAAACAAACAAAGAGCGTAACAGTTCTATTAAAGGGCGTCGACCATGAAATCGAACCGGAGGCTCTGCTGAAAGCTGAAGCACGAAGATCTCGAGTTTACCGTGGTAAAACCGTTCACCACAACCAAGGCAAGAAGGGAAACCCAGAACCTAGCTTTCTTTTTGGTCCAATTATCACCGCGCACCAGAATTGCTGCTCTAAGGAAAATTACAGTCCTGGATCATCAAATTGTCACATGTGACAAATTAAAAAAAGGCAGAGACATTTTGCAATGTGTCCGCTGCCAAGGGTTTGGTCACGCAGCGGCGAACTGTGAAATGCAGCATCGTTGCGTAAAATGCGAAGGGGATCATAAGGCAGAAGAATGCCCTCTGCGGGAAGAAAGGGTAGAAGACAAAGCCCTTCTAAAGTGTGCAGTGTGTCGGAACGAGGGACATCCCGCTAACTATCGAGGATGTCCTAAATTCCGAGACTTAAAGTCGACAAGTGTAACTCGGCAAAAAAACACAGAGACAACTCGAACAGCAACAATGCCCGTAACACCGCAGAGGTTGTGGCGGTTCCGCCAGATCCCACGGCTCGCCTTCCTGAAAAAACCCCCATAACCACAACCCGGTCTGCACCAGCTTTCGCTAATGCAATTAGCATTAGCATCTTAAATGCTTCACGCATCAAACAGATCCAATTATTATAACCCAAAAGTACCTGCAACAGAATTCTTACCTTTTCAAGCATTCCTTCGCTTACAAATCCCCTGTAAGAGTTCTTAATTTCCTCACCATAAATTTCCTGAAAAGAAAAACCCTCGGTTCACATACCATGTAATCATTCCAGCCAGGGATAGTTAGCATTGCGTCGCTTATTCCCAGCTTCATTCATGTATACGATAAACTTCCTTATGTATACATTTAGCTGGCGACGTTTTTCTTCCAGCAATAAAATTCTCTGACTGGCACAATGTGCAAACCAAAGCAAATACGCATCTCGCGTCTTAAACCTATTAGCACCATGTGCATCGGCATTGCGGCTATCGTAACAGCTGCAATGCATACCATAGACAATTCACATCGTTTAGGTATCCGAATCACATTTTTTATTTAATGAGCGGCTGCTATTTATCTAGCCGACCCTCATTACCGAACTATGCATTAGGTCATATTTCCCTTGTCCTTTGATTCGCCGAATCTTGTCCCTTACGAACTAGATACATAAACAAATACAAAGCCATTAGCATCCGATGAGATGCGATTCGTTTGTTTCAGTTCACCCGGAGCTTTCGACTGCGTTTGACGTGTTCATCTCGGTCGCGAGTTCTCATTACAACCATTCCCAAACGCGATAGATCGCCTGATACCGGGGACAATTGCTTGTCCTCGGATAAAAAACTTCGTTCCACTATGCATCCAACAAGTGGGCTTGGTAAAAACCCCTACTGTAATAAATTCACTCCCCTACAATGCCATCCAGATACAGATAATTCTGAAATGGACGAAACTGATTCGCCAATAATCAGAAAAGTGTATGTGCCACCAATCAAAGTGCTGCAAAAATCACCAGAATATGTGCATAGCCTCATGAAAAAACTTAAAATATCCAGTTATTCAATAAAAAAATTAACAATTGGTATAAAAATAATGTTCGGAACTATTGAATCATTTAATATTGTGTTAGAAAAACTAAAAGGATAACTGTCAATATTTTTCTCATGATATTAAAAGTGCTAAAACTTTCAAAGTTATTTTGTATGGACTGGATGATATAAAAACTAATGAACTCAAAGCTGAACTCATTTCGCTTGGCTTAAAATGTTCTGATGTTAAAAAAATTGAAAAAAAATATGATCAATTTACTGACTTTTTTTATCTCATTCACTTTGAAAATGGAACAATTAAATTAAGTGAACTTAAAAAAAATTATCGCTCAATTTTTCATACCCAAGTGAATTGGAACTTCCAAAGGAAAATCAAAGGTAAGGTGACACAATGCCTTAATTGTCAAATGTTTGGACACGGTGAGAGAAATTGTCACATAAAAACATATTGTGCTACTTGCGCTGGTTCACACAAAACAAGCGAATGTAATAACGCTTCGGTAAATAAATGTGCCAACTGCAACGGCAATCATAAAGCTACTGACGTCACATGCACCAGTAGATCTAAATACTTAGAAATAAAAGAAAGATCATCTGGAAGATCCAAGATCCATCCAAGAACTCATTTCGCTGCATCAACTCAAATTTCTAATCATCAAGCATGCCAAAAACCGATTTCGTTTGCCTCTATGAGTGATTTTCCTACGCTTCCACAGCCACAGCGACGACTGGGACTGACTAATGCTCCGAGCAAAAGCTTTCCAAATTCAAGCCCGCGAATTCAAAGTTTACCACCAACAATTAATGCATGGGAAAATGACTGACGCGGCGCTTCTTCATCAAACAATAACAATAATTTACCCAACAACAATTCACCACTTTTCACAATCGAGGAACTAAATTCCTTGTGCATGGAAATGATCTCAAATATATTAGTTTGTAAAACGAAAATAGAACAATTTAATGTGATCGCGCATTTAGCCACTAAGTTTTTATACACTAATAATGTTAAGTAAAATGGCAGATACACATATAAAAATAATTACTTGGAATCCTAAAGGCATACGTAATAAATTTCATGACTTTTTAAACTTTTTAAATAGCTATAAAGTTGATGTTGCTCTAGTAACAGAAACTTGGCTTAATTTTGATATAAGACTCCCATCATCTGACTTTAACTGCTATCGCATTGATAGAGTAGACCAAAGGGGTGGGGGAGTGGCGATTCTTATCAGGAAGTCAATTCAACATTCGCTTTTACCTGTAATTCCAACTAGGCTTGTGGAGAATGTAGGTGTAATGATTAAGTTAAGAAACCATAAGACAGTAAAAATCTATTCTGTTTATTTCCCTGGTGGATCTTCGTCGGATATTAAAAGAAAATGGCTCAAGCAGGATTTAAAAAAGTTATTCACAATGAATGGTGAATTTCTATTAGGTGGTGGTTTTAACTGCCGGCATAGAGATTGGGGGTGTGTAAGAGCAAATGCTTGGGGCAATATATTGGCTGCCCTTCCATTGGCACTACCAATTAATATTTTTTATCCACCTTGTCCAACTTATTTTCCCGCAGGTTCTCGTGGCATCCCCTCTGTCCTTGACTTGTTTGTGTCAAATGTCCCTGGTCTTATAACAGAACCCGTTTCGTTAAGTGCTCTCAGTTCAGATCATAATCCTGTTTTTTGTAACCTTTCTTGGTTGGGTGAAAGAAAGATTCAATATTTCCTGGACATGAAGAATGCTAATTGGAATTCATTCAAATCAAAGATTAAAATGAGCCTTCAAAATAGTACTACAAATCATGAAAGAGTGTCTTGTAAAGATGATGTTGACCTTATTGTACAAAACTTTACACAAGCTATAATTTCTTCGGTTGATGAAAGTATTCCCAAAAGAGTAAAAAAAGATATTTTTAAAAAACTTCCAATCCATATCTTAGAGCTTATTAAAGTGAGAAACATTCATCGAAGAAACTGGCAGAATTACCGTCAGCCCTTTTCTCGATCAATGGTTTCCCATTTTAATGAGCGCATTACTGACCAGATACAAATCCATCGTAATAGAGAATGGAACAAAAAACTGAGCGTTATGGATAAAAATGCTAAACCGTTCTGGAATGTAGTGAAGTTAATCAAGAATAAAAACCGTAAAATACCATTTCTGAAGGATTCTTCTACTACTTTTTTTACAGGTTTTGAACAAGCAAACCTATTTGGAACAAGTTTTTCAAAAAATCACTTGGTCTCTCAGCATTTGGGTGAATTTGAAACTAATGAACTTGTCGGTAACAGAATCGAAAGATTCGACACCACAAACGAATTAACTCCTCTAAATGCATTTGTAGAAGAAGAAAACGTAAGAAATATAATCAAGTGCTTGCAAACACGAAAAATAGGAGGACTAGACAAAGTTAAGAATGCCTATCTAAAACAATTGCCTCATATTGGAATTAAATACTTAACATTTATAATCAATGCATGCCTTAAATGTCAATACTTTCCTCAATGTTGGAAAAAAGCAATGGTTGTACCTATCCTTAAGGCTGGAAAAGCCCCAGATAAACCTGAAAGTTACAGGCCAATTAGTTTACTTAGCAACATAAGTAAAGTTTTTGAAAAAATCCTGAAACAACATATTTTAAAAGTTGTTTCAGATAAAGATATTTTCCCCGATATCCAATTTGGATTTTGACGCTTTCACAGCACCTCGCACCAGGTTAAACGAATTTGCAGCCATGTTCTAGACCATCGTTCACGTGGTCAATCAACGGGCATGATATTGTTAGACATTGAAAAAGCTTTTGATTGCGTATGGCACAATGGGATCATATATAAAATGATACAGTTCGACTTTCCTTTGTATTTGTGTAAGGTCGTCCAGAGTTTCTTATCCAATAGATGTTTTCAGGTTCATGTCAATTGTGATGTTTCTAGATTGATATTTTTTGATTGTGGCGTCCCCCAAGGCTCAGTACTTGGTCCAGCTTTGTACAATATCTACACTTCGGATTTTCCAAATCTACCGCAGTGTGAATCAGCTATCTTCGCTGACGACACTGCAGTATTTGCGTGGCATGAATTTTCTCTCAACGTTGAGACAAATCTAAAGCATGCGATCGAGATACTTGAAAAATATTATATGAAATGGAAAATCAAGCTAAATGTCGGGAAGACACAAGCCATCTTTTTTACACGAAAGAGAAAAGCTTGCTATCTTCCCAGCAGTCAGCTGCAAATAAATGGTACCACGATTGCATGGGAGCAATCCGTAAAGTATCTCGGAGTTCATCTCGATACAAAACTCACATTTAAACAACATATTCAAAGTACTCTTAATAAAATGAGTATTGCTATTAAGATGCTTTACCCTTTTATTAATCGCAAGTCTTTACTCACAAATGAAAATAAGATTATTATTCATAAAGTTATTTTCCAAGCTATACTGTTATATGGGTGTCCAGTATGGGGTAACGCTGCAAGGTGCCATTTAAAGAAGTTACAGGTATCACAAAACAAAGTTTTGAAAATGATGCTAGACCTCCCTTGGCACTATTCAACCTTAAGTCTCCTCGGAAGGGCGGATGTTGAATTGATTTCTGAAAGAATTCGTAAACTAGTATATAACTTTAACATCAGCTGTGAAAGTTCTGAAAATCCTCTCATAACCCAACTTCTTGCTTAATTTGTCATAATTTCATGTAAATATTTACATTTTATATTAGTTATTATTTGTTTTTTTTTTTTTTTTTTTTTTTTTTTTTTTTTTTTTTTTTTTTTAACTGAAGGTTTTTTCTTTTCGTATTTTCCTTCGATGTATTCTTTTAATTATTAATTATACATATTTTTCTTTTCTTTATCCAAGATAATGTTTCAGTTGTAAGATATAACTTATCAAATCTCTGAATTGTAAAATGTGCGGTCACAGATTTTTTTTTTTTTGAAAATATTATTACGAAATAAAAGATCTCTCTCGATTCGTTTGTTTCAACAAACACACATCTCCTGGATGCCCATTATGCCCCGTCCTTGAGTTTCAGGTTTATTCCTATGGCCTTGTTTATGAAAAATAAACCAATGTGATCTTCACTCACACATACCATCATGACCATGTTCTCCATTCACCGTACCGTGCGCCCGGTACGGTGTGTAGGCCACGATACCGTTCGTGCGTGTTCTACCGATCAGCGGATCGTCAATCAGTTTTAAGTTTAATAATGCCGTCAACGTAAAACCCAATTATCAGTGTCGTGGATATACCCAAGTATCCAAACGGGTACATTAAATATTAAGCAAATATAAACGTATATGTCTCATTTAAAGTAAATTGGTGTAATAGAAGAATAACCATAAACAGTGTCAGTGGAGTGTTTCTTAATTTCCGTTTAGGTTTACGAATAAAAATGTCCTCCGCAAGTTGCTCCTTGCAAATGGTGTACTTTCCAATTAATTTGACTAATCTACTTTTAAATTAAAAACTTTAAAATAAATTAAAAAAATAAAAAGTATTAAAATAAAAAATGGTGATCACCAGCAATAAACCATTAAACTATGTTTTTTTTCTATTTCTATCTGGTGGACGGTTTGTCGTGCAGTTTTGCTCAAGTTGGTGGACAGTTTACGGCGGTACATTATGATGGAGGAGGAAGATGAACGGAGTGTCCGTGCCAGGCACAATACTTACTCCCCACAAGGCCGTACGCACAAGTTGCGTCAGGGGGAGAACACCAAAACACGCTACAACACTGGTAGCCACAAATACTCCCAAACAGCCTGAAACATTATCGCAAGCATATATGTTCACAATCCTGCTCAATCTGCAGAGACAAATAAACGAAATCTACTCGCACTTGCCCAGTCTAAATAAAAAGTCAATATCAACCCTCTAACCAAAACATCAATCAAAGCTCTTGTCGTGAATGTAAATTCACTCATAAGAAGTGAGAAATGTGCCAGGCTTTTCAGCCTGTTGCAAGATGAAAACCCTGATATATGTCTGGCGGGGGTGTGGGGAGGAAGTATTGGTACCTGACACGGGCACACGGTTCACTTCCTCCTCCATCCAATTGTCACTAAGGTTACAAAAATGTTCCGCCAAACACTGAAAGAACACTGTTCACAAACGCGGAAGGATGAACGAAAACATCCCGGAAACTACAGCACAGGAGGGTAAAAAAATAAAACGCACTGTCTATGGTTTATTAATTAAAAAGTTTATTGCAGATAATGGATAATTACTTTAAGGTTGATTAAATGCAAAACATGAATTAAAAGTCATTTGTTTTTGTTACTTGTTAATTAAAAGGTTTGTTGAAGTTAACCGATAGTTACTTCGTGGTTGATTAAATGCAAAACATGAATAAAAATTCACTTAAATTAAAGCGCGCTTTCCCGACTCGATTTCGGATATATGCGTCCCCGCGTCGTCACGGGGAGCAGGAGATAGCACCACCGTGGTTGTCGGCGGATGTAATTGGACTCAAACGATATCCTCTCTAATAAGGATATCGTTTATTACCTACCACCAGGAAAACGTAAAGTCTCTCTTGGTGGTATAGGAAACCAGATCTTGTAATACAGTTCATGGTGGTATGTGTGGGATCGTTGAGATCACTATTCACACGTGCAGTGGAACAGCGAAACAGGGAGGCGGCAAAGACAAAAGGAAAGGCGACCAAATGGTTCGCTCTTTAATGAAGGTCATGTTTATACGATGCCTCGTCGCTATTTTCGACGTTAGGAGAAAAAGGTGCTAAAAGCAAATTGAATGTTTATGGCATCTCTGGCTGCAATAGAAACCGGGTTCATATTTGCATTAGGAAATGCTGGAGAATTTGGTTTCAGCGTCTATTGCGCTAATTATATGCAGCTGCTTGGGTTGTTTGTTGGTAAGACAAACAAAAAAGGTTGCCAGGCAATGTATATGAATGGTATATGACGCGGCTGGAAAAATAGACGGCGCGATATTTATGGTATTTGTCTGGTACCGAATTGGTTCAGAATACCAAATAAGCAAACAAAGAAATCTTATGAAAAATTGTATGCGAAGGGATGCATGAAGGTAAGTTTTCTTTATAGGGATTTTAGGGTTAAAATAATTGGGTCTGTTTGATGCGTGAAGCATCTAAGATGCTAATGCGAATTGCATTAGCGAAAGCTGGTGCAGACCCGGGTTATGGTTATGGGGGTTTTTCCAGGAAGGCGAGCCGTGGGATCTGGCGGAATCGCCACAGTACTCCCCTCCCAGTGACGTAGTCACGAAAAAAAAAAGGTAGGGGCGAGGGAATGCTCGATGGTGGGTGCTGTGATGATAGGGAGGTTGCTTCGGAATGCGCTGTGGTAATGTTAAGGGACTGTCGTGGTGACCAGTTCCTGGTTATTGTTTGGGCCTTTATCGATAATAAGGTGGACACAGATGTTACCGATTGATGCCATCAAGGGCAAGGGTGTGCGGCGTGGTCCATAGGCCTGTTATGGGTCTCATGGACCAACAGGCTTATCGCCCGAATAGGTCGGAACCTATCGGAAATCCGCTTACATCCGCAGTGACGAAATAGTGTGTGCGAGATGGAGGGGGATTTATCCCAGGGTAATTCCCATCCGCAGTGACGGGTTGCCGTGTGCGGAATGGAAAGGGACCAAGTCCAGAGCGGGTGTCTTTTGTCGATACGTTTGTATGGTGATTTGTTTGCCGCTGGGACTGGTAAAGGAGGGCGGGCCCTCAATTGCACGTTTTACCTATCGAGGGAGGACCGGTACATTGGTGCCAATGTAGCGGTAGCTGCGACCTCGACCGAATGGAAACTTGCTGTGAGGTGCCGGCCGTCGCTCTTGTTTAAAAAAAAAATAGGGGATTTTGGTTAGGGGGCTCCTGGTGGGTGGTTGATTGTGTCCAACCCCAGGGCGCCCTAGGGTTATTAGATGTGCGTTCCGAAGTATTATGTACCTAGGTATTTGAGGCGGCGTAGAGGGGCGTGTATAGCCTTTAGTTGCCGCTAAAGGGGAGCCATGGTGGTTAAAGGATTGGGGAAACAGGTATGTTGTCTCAGCCCGGTGGTATCGGTTTGATTTGTGGACCGGTGTTGCTGAGACATTTGGGAGACGTAGGAGATCTAAGGACGAATGTCCTGAAATTTAAATAAAGGGGCAAAACCAGGTGCCCTGATGGGTGCTGCTACGCGTAGTAGCTGTGGTAACGAGGGAAGCTGGCTTGCTGAAATCGGGTAGAAAGGTCGAGCATTGATGAACAGTTTCGCGTGATAACTGTTTTTGGCGTAGATGGGCGCCAATATATGAACAGAGACAGAAAAAGGTGTTAGAGGTCACGCAGAGTCGAGAAGGGTTGTTTGGGGTTGCGTGAAGGCTATGGTTGGTGAGCGTGAGCGCCAACCTTCAGAAAAGAGACAGAAAAGGGTGAGGTGTTTCACGCGAGACAAAACCGGGCGTCCTATTGATTATATGCTACGCGTAGTAGCTGTTGTTACGTAAGGGGCCGGTTTGCAGAAATGTATATAGACGAGAGTAGGCGGACAGGGTCGCATAGAGGCGAGCTTTGGCAGTATTTAAAGAAGGCCAAAGGTCATCACTTTGAACTCGAAGAGTCCGAAGGGTGTGATGAGGAGCCGGTTAAAGGAATAAATTGAGCCGATGTGGGGTCAAGTGAGGTTGGGTGGGGTCCAGTGTTTAAGGGGCATTGTGTCCCGATGTAAGAGACGAGCTATTAAGAGAGGAGTCGGTTGTGGAGGAATGAATGGAGTCGAGAGGAGTCGAAAAGTCGGGAGAAGTAGTAAGCGGAGTCGAGTGGATTGGACAAATGGAGTCGAAGAGTCGAGAGGTCGCGTGTGAGTAAACGGAGTCGTGTGCGTGCTGGAAAGGGTTGTGCGCTACTTAATACCCTGAAGGGGCTTACAATATTTGTTATTTTGTTTTTAAAATGTATAAAATTGCAGCAACCATTTCTATTCGATTAGATTAACAGAATATTTAATATGCGAAACATTAAACTAGACGAAAGAAAAACAGTGGTGATAATTACTGGTGTAAGTTTCAAATAACATGTATATAATTATTGGTCGTTAAAAACAAAGAAGAAAAGCAAACAAAAAAAAATTATTAAATAAGAATAAAACAAGTCAATGTTATCCTTAATATCCTTGAACCAACTTCATATATATTAATTAAAAGTCCCAATATTTGAATTTATTTCTTAGATATAGTGTGCAACAAAATGTTATTTGTTTGTTATCCAAAAATCATGTTAAATCAAAATGAGCTTATAGTACTTAAAAAAAAAGAAGGAAAAAACGATTGCGTTTAAGTGTTTTATATAAGGTCTTGTTTTCTTTAAATAACTGGAGTTTGCTTAATATACAAAGTGTTAAGTAAGACAGAAGAAAGGCAGACATTTAGGAGAACAAAGAGGAGAATATAAAAATATTTTTAATATTCGGATTAATGTTTGTTTGTTTTAAAAGAAAATAAAAGAAACGCATTCATACAAATGAACATATTTCCGGACATACGTTCATTCATATAAATATCGATATCCTTTATAGCCTTTAACAGTCAAGCTTATTAAACGATTTTCCTAGACTGGCAGGACAACTGTTTCGAACCAGTTGTCTACCTTTACCATGAAAATCGCTTAATTAGGACTGTGTGTGGTAATTTGCACTTCAAATCGGTAATTAATTTTTGAATAACAAATGTCAATGCACACAAATGTTTTTTAGGAAACAAATTTTAAGTTTCGCTCAGAAGGAGCTTACATGAAGACAATACAAAAAGGAAAGGAGAAAAAAAAAATTAAAAAGGTTTTAAGGAATTTAATATTACTACAGCATACATAAAACTGTAAAGGGTTTTAAGCGGTGTCTGTTAAGGATAATCGCAGCCAGTCGAGTTGTTCACATGTATATCATGAGGTGTTTAGAAACACCAGCTAGCATATATAACTACAACTTTATTCCTGCCAATAAGTTTTCATTTTTAATTAAATAACAAAGATACAACTTTTTTATAAAATATCAATATCCTCCCGTCTAAATAAGAATCACTAACAACGATAAAAACAGTAAAACCCTGAAAACATTTTCCTAAAAACTTTTTTTATTTTGGTTTTCATATTCAACTTCTGTTTTTCTAATAAAATTTTGACTAACGAATCGATTGAATTAAGTACAATGGATAGATATAAAATACAATACATTCTATTATCCTGTTACGGTTCAGGCTTAACTATTTCGCAGTATAAAACTTATTATAATTTAAAACCAATAATTTGTTAATATTTCCTGTGCTTGTAAATAATATTATGTTATAAGGGCGTTATAGGGTTTGGGGTTATGGAACGGTTCGTTGCTGTAGCTGCTGGTGTCCCGGAGGTATTCGTGTTCTGTATCCTGTCCATACTGAATTCATTTGGATCGTAATCAGATAAAGCAATTTGCTTTTCTGGAGATAAATCAGGTAGCTTATAAATCTTTTCGAGGCGATTCTGAACGATTTTTAGATGTTTTAAAATGTACTCCTCGTTCGGAGCCAATTGATGGGCGTACTGGAGGCAGGTTCGTGCTTTGACAAGCTTCTTGCGTTCAACGAAAACCACACACAAATTATGAAGTCCCTGAATGGTATGTGGTTCGTATTTAATGATACTTCGATAACATACCTCAGCCGCATCAAGATCTTTCATATAGTTGATGTAGATATCTCCAAGGAGTATAAGGCCTTTTAGGTGATCCGGATGATAACGAATTAATTGATTTAGAAATGGAACTGCGTCCAGAGGGCGATTAGCGTCTGCCAACAATAGAGCTAAGTTAAACAAGGCACTGCGGAAATCAGTTTTAATGTGAATAGCACGTTTGAAATTGTTTTCCGCTTCTTCAAAATTATGTTCGTCCATTGCTAGCATTCCCAGATTGAAATAGACTCGTTCATTATTTTGATCTTTTTTCAGTATTGTGAATAGCCGCTCCCATGAGACCTTGCGTAACTCGTCACCTCCAAGTTCTTGCAAGAGGATCGCTGAATTCAAAAGAGCCTGTTCGTGGTCCGGTGCTAATTCAATGGCTTTGTTAAAATATACATTCGCTTGGGAAGATTTTCCCTGTTCAGAAAAACGAAGAATAGAGAAAATGGAACTTACCAAATCCTGGCCGTTGCTGTTGAGGCGAGTGCTGCTCCCGGCCCGGTGATGTTGGTAAAGCCTTGGCTGTTTGGTGGTGATGGTGCGTGTTGTGTTGGGGTAACTGGTGCTGGTGCGTCGCTTGGTGATCCTGTCGTTGGGGCGATGTTTGCCCATTCATTGATTTTTGGCAATTGCCGCCACAATTGCTCACCGGTTGTCACTGGTCTTTGCTCGTACCGGTCTTTTAGTTTTTTTATTTGACTCCAGGGCGAAGGTTCGCGAGTTCTTCGCGTGTCACCAATGTGGGGAGGATGAAGTATAGTGCCTGACACGGGCACACGGTTCACTTCCTCCTCCATCCAATTGTCACTAAGGTTACAAAAATGTTCCGCCAAACACTGAAAGAACACTGTTCACAAACGCGGAAGGATGAACGAAAACATCCCGGAAACTACAGCACAGGAGGGTAAAAAAATAAAACGCACTGTCTATGGTTTATTAATTAAAAAGTTTATTGCAGATAATGGATAATTACTTTAAGGTTGATTAAATGCAAAACATGAATTAAAAGTCATTTGTTTTTGTTACTTGTTAATTAAAAGGTTTGTTGAAGTTAACCGATAGTTACTTCGTGGTTGATTAAATGCAAAACATGAATAAAAATTCACTTAAATTAAAGCGCGCTTTCCCGACTCGATTTCGGATATATGCGTCCCCGCGTCGTCACGGGGAGCAGGAGATAGCACCACCGTGGTTGTCGGCGGATGTAATTGGACTCAAACGATATCCTCTCTAATAAGGATATCGTTTATTACCTACCACCAGGAAAACGTAAAGTCTCTCTTGGTGGTATAGGAAACCAGATCTTGTAATACAGTTCATGGTGGTATGTGTGGGATCGTTGAGATCACTATTCACACGTGCAGTGGAACAGCGAAACAGGGAGGCGGCAAAGACAAAAGGAAAGGCGACCAAATGGTTCGCTCTTTAATGAAGGTCATGTTTATACGATGCCTCGTCGCTATTTTCGACGTTAGGAGAAAAAGGTGCTAAAAGCAAATTGAATGTTTATGGCATCTCTGGCTGCAATAGAAACCGGGTTCATATTTGCATTAGGAAATGCTGGAGAATTTGGTTTCAGCGTCTATTGCGCTAATTATATGCAGCTGCTTGGGTTGTTTGTTGGTAAGACAAACAAAAAAGGTTGCCAGGCAATGTATATGAATGGTATATGACGCGGCTGGAAAAATAGACGGCGCGATATTTATGGTATTTGTCTGGTACCGAATTGGTTCAGAATACCAAATAAGCAAACAAAGAAATCTTATGAAAAATTGTATGCGAAGGGATGCATGAAGGTAAGTTTTCTTTATAGGGATTTTAGGGTTAAAATAATTGGGTCTGTTTGATGCGTGAAGCATCTAAGATGCTAATGCGAATTGCATTAGCGAAAGCTGGTGCAGACCCGGGTTATGGTTATGGGGGTTTTTCCAGGAAGGCGAGCCGTGGGATCTGGCGGAATCGCCACAGGGGAAACAAAGTTCAACCAGAAGCATAAAAACCATGATATTATACGAAGAGATCGAACTAACTCCTCTCAAGGGGGAGGTGTCGCAATACCTATTAGAAAAGGAATCCATCACAAAGTTATATATAGAGGAAAGGTGCGCAGGTTCCGGGTGCTGGAAGCCCCTTTAGCAAGTAAGGGGTTTGTACGCGATTGCGATCTATGGCCCCGAGGAGCACAAACATAACCTCTTTATAACATAGCTCGAGACACTCTTTCTATGCTTACAATTGCACTTGGTCAAAAACTATTTAATCGTAGGTGGAGATATAAACGCCAAGCATAAAAATTGTGAAATTATATATCTAATGCCAGAGGCTTGCTGGTTAGATCAGTATCATATTGAATATAAAACTGACCTGCTAGCTACGGAATATCCATCGTTCCCCAGAGGTAGATCGTTCTTAGATATCTTGCTAATTGACTCACGATTGAGACTACTTAACACCAACAGGCAGGCAGAAACTGTTTACGGACAATTGAATACGACAGTGACCACTGTGCATTCACGGCAGTAATAGAGCTTCCGAACGAGCTCGCAGATCTGGAGGAATTCGTGATCCCGCAACCCTATAACTACGGGGCAATGCGATGGCCGCGGTTCACCAGATCATTAACAAGAGAACTTCGTTCGAATGACATTAATCTGTCAATAAACAGAAAGCTGACAATTGACGAAACCGACAAATACATTCAACAAATGGACAAAATCGTAAAACGAACAATGAACAAAACAATTCCCAAAACAACAGTTATCGATAACTTAAACATGTACAGAAACAAAGCAATAAATGCACTCCACAGGAAAAAGAGCAGACTGCTATCAAAATTCAAACAATTACACAGACAGTTTACACACAGCCAAGTCCAGGAGATAATATCGCTGAAATCCCGATTAGGAGGGTGGGCTGAAAAGTTTTTAAAGGGTAGTGAATGTAGTTGTGCTCCTGGATAGTATAGTGGTTAGTATACTCGCCTGTCACGCCGGAGGAAGGCGCAAGACTAATGACCTTGCCCGGAAAAAACAAATCATTATGGAAAATTTAACAAGCCTCAGGACTTGCTAAATAAGGCCAAGACCGGTTCCCGGTTGTAGTGCCGATGATGATGATGAATGTAGTTGTGCAGTTAGTTACTCGCCATTTTGGACGCGTAGTTTTTAATTGACAGTCGTTTGAGTGAGTGGATGTGAGTGTTTTTGTGAAAAGGGCAAAATTGAGTATCGAGCTGTCATGGAATATTTGTTTTTAAAAGGCAATACGCCTACACAAATCAAAGATGAGTTGGACTCTGTGTACGGGGACTCTGCACCATCATTTACCACCGTGAAATTTTGGGCAGCTGCATTGAAACGTGGTCGTGAGAGCTTGGGAGACGATGAACATTTGGGACGTCCAAAAACTGCAACAACTGACGATAATATCGCCAAATTTCACCAAATGGTGCTAGAAGACCGCCGAATTAAAGAGAGAGAAAGATAGTATAGGTTATGAAAATGTGCAAAACACGTGTTTGTTACACAAGGCATGAGAAAGATGTCCGCGCGTCGGGTGCCGTGTTTGCTCACGTTAGACCAAAACGTGTTCGAATAAACATTTCCAATGCTCTGTTTAGCCCAGTTTAAGCGCAATAAATCCGAGTTTTGGCGCCGATTAATTACTGTCGATGAAACTTGGATACACCATTATATGCCCGAAACAAAAATACAGCCAAAACAGTGGACTGCAAAGGGGTGAATCGGCTCCAAAAAAGCAACAACTTTTTTTTAGGCTCGGAAAGTGATGGGGACTGTTTTTTGGGATAGCCATGGAGTTATCTTAACTGATTATCTTCAAAAAGTAAAAACCTTTACACCAGCATATTACGCATCATTACTTGACCAACTGAAGACATAGCACTGTCCTCCCATCTCCGTCGCGGCCGTCCTACCGGTCTCTCTCCCGTTGGTCTACCGTCAAGAATTCTACGCACGATCCATCGTTGTCCATTCGCGCTACATGTCCCGCCCATCTTAATCTCGCGAATTTATTGCTCATATACATATATATGTATATATATATATATATATATATATATATATATATATATATTCATTATATAGATTTAAATTTATAGTTGTAAAGGAATTGGTGTCCTAAAACTCTGAAATACTAGTTGTAAAATATAAATGTATTATCTACTTAATAAAAATGGAATTGAGTTGGGATGTAAATATATATATATATATATATATATATATATATATATATATATATATATATATGGCCATGCGTCCAAGTATTGGACAATACTGGTGATCTCCTCTGGAGCCAGCCGCAATTCGGTTTTCCCATGGTGAAAAGATCACCGTAGATATAGGCTCAAAGAAGGCAATTATTTTTAACATGTACCCTAGTGTAGAAACAATTACCTGTAAGTATCGCAGCCGAAAATAATGACCGCTGCCAGGTAAAATACTCCGGGTAATTAAGCACCAGGAAAAATACAAAAAGATACCGCCGAGGTAGAAAAGTTCATCAGGTATCGGGTTTTTCAATAGGGACTTGACAACTTTTTTTTAAAAAATAACACGCAAACCATTTCAGATATTTCAACAACTTTGTTATTGGCTTGAAGTACAAACAAAACATTAATGAATGGAACTCGACTTCGTTCATACGGCCACCGCGGGCACGTTTGCTGCGGTCGATTCGTTGGACCCAATTTTCGATTACACGGCCACACATTTCGGCCGAATTTCGCGTTCAATGTTGGCTCTGAGCTCTTCTAACGTCGTTGGCTTGTTGGCATAGACCAATGACTTGTTGTAGCCCCAAAGAAATTGTCTAGAGGCGTTAAATCGCACGAACGAGGCAGCCAACCGACTGGCCCATTTCTGCAGATAACACGCTCATCAAATTTACTCTTCAATAAATCGATTGTATCGTGTGCTATGTGGCTTGTGGCACCGTCCTGTTGAAACCACATGTCGCCCAAGTCCACATCTTCCAATTCGGGCCAAAAATAATCGGTAATCATGACGCGATAACGATGGCCATTCACAGTAACGTGACGATCGTTATCGTCGACGAAAAAATATGGCCCAATGACGCCGCCGGCATGCAAACCGCACCAAACAGTTATTTTTTGTGGATGAAGTGGTGATTCATGAAGCACATGTGGATTTTCACCCGACCAATAACGCATGTTTTGCTTATTAACGAACCCATTGAGCCAAAAATGAGCTTCGTCACTGAAGATGATTTGCGATGATATTCAACATCTTGGCGCATCATTTCCAGAGCCCAATCGGAGAACGTACGTCGCTTCAAATGGTCCATCGGCTTCAATTCTTGAGTCAGCTTGACCTTGCATGGGTGTAAACCAAGATCCTTACGCAAAATTCGACATAAAGTGTTTTGGGCGATGCCCAATTCTTGACAACGCCGTGGAATTGACTGATTTGGATCGTTTGCTACGGACGCCTGAACGGCAGCGATATATTCGACACTTCGACCAGCCCGTTGCCTCACTGGCACGGCAACATCACACAACGAATATGTGGACTGAAACTTTTGCACTAAACCTGTTATTGCCTGTCAATTAGGGCGAGAATTACGACCGAAAATTGGAGTTAACGCTCTTAAAGTTACGGTCACCGACTCCAAATTTCGGTAGTATTTTCTTATAATTTGCAGACGTTGTTCGTTCATGCACTTAACCAGTTTACTGACGAAATTGACAGTGACAGTTCGATGATTAGTGAAAGGGTGCGTTCACAAATTAAAATCAAAGTTGTCAAGTCCTTATTGGAAAACACGATAGTACATCGTTTGAGTTGCAAGTAGATATTACACACCGCAACAATTCTTCTTGGTGGATTCTTCTATTTAGTCCTTCTTGCTACTACTAAATACGTTAAATTAATTTACATATTTTGATTAGTTCTCATCGCGAAAACGTAGTTATTCCAAATTCCAATAATCCGACCAAAGATAAATTAGTTGTGCTAACTCGTATTGCGGAGTCATTTAACATTTGCTGTCAGTCTAGTATCTAAGAGAATTTTTCCCTCGCGCTATTACTTCGAAAACGTTTGTTGAACAACAGCCGGGGCGAAGTTTAACTGTGTTAAGTGCTGAGGGTAACGTTTGTGTCATATCAAACCCTCAAATAATAACCCGGAAGAGTGAAATCAACAGTGTCAACGAATCATATTCGCAATCACGTCGAAGAGCCAATTGCATAGATTTTCTGAATTGTGGGTGTGTCTGTGGCGGTTTTAATTAAACGCCACCACTCGCCTTCTCCAGGTACGACACCCAACTTCCTCCTAGGGGATACATAAAGCATAAAATCAGGCATGGTGGCAGTTCCATGGAACGCCAATACTTGCCTGCCCAATTGCCAACACAAATCGCTCCTAAAAATCTAAATTTATAAGTCATACTAGGGCAATAAGCAGTAACATCAAACAATGATTTCCCTAAACGCAATTTGGTCCCACCACTAGCGGACCAACATGACTCCAATCATTGCGATGCATGAAACTCTTGCCCAATGCCGCCACACACGTGCAGAGGATATTCTCTTGTATCCGTTCTGCAGCGAGTATCTCGGTCGCAAAGCCAACCACGGGCAATGAATGAGCCATGCCCAGCCGACGTTTGAGAGGAAAGCCCATATTGTAACAATGCAAATGCCGCACACTTACCAGACGGAGGATTTACGATCGGCGTGGATGCGGCGCATAGTCACCGGTCGTATAAACATCCAAACGTCCTCCTAATACCACCGTACAATTGGAACCCTTTTGTTTGTGACCCTCTGTTTCTGGTGTTTCGACTATGTGCGGACACGCACAGCGAAACGGCATAGATGCTACACGTTGTGTTACCTAACGTAAACATACTCACGGGAAGTCAAATCCTCGGACGGCTATGGTTTTTTGCACGAGCAGCCAAGGGACTGCGCACAGTCAGAATTAAATAAACAACCTCGTTTATGACGGTTGGTCGCAGCTGCGGGTGTTGTTCCTTTCCCAGACAATCGTATCTGAGTGTCCGCGTTTCGTTTGCTGGGGGATGCTCAGCATTGGCAACCGGAGTAATCATGGTATGTGTGCGCATCTTCGCTGGGACCGATCGTCGGAGATCATTCCCGTGGAACTTTCAGGCTAGGGGACGCAGTTGAGGTTTTTATTCTGTTTTTCGTTGGAATGTAATTAGCGGATGAAGTTAGTCTGAACCAACAACTGCCGGTGGACGAACGTCCGACAATATAACTAAAGTAGCCTTTTTACTGACTCGGATCAGTTTGTTACTGAAACGCTGTGAAAAATCATTCCAATTGTAAATACACTTGCACCAAAAATAATTGAAGTTTCTTTTCTGCTAAGTTAACATTTTTGTTGATTAAACGCGGTGTATAAACCACTTCCAAAGCGTGAACAGAGGAGGCACTTGATTTAATAAAACCAAAGGAGGAAGACGTATTGTTTTGTTAGTTTAGTTCATAGTAAATTTTTATGTTTGAATTGTTAAAAGTAATAAAGAAGATGATGATGAACTGGGGTTTTTGTTATTGACCAATGAGAATACTCTCAGAGACAATAGCAGCAAAAACCCACATGTCTTTTGGAAGGTGGTCATGGGACGTCGTGTGACACCAGGTGAGTGTGTATTTTTTCTATGGTTCGTTCAGTGTGTTGTCCGTGTTGGTGGTTAGTTGAACGCAAATGTTGCTGGCCGCGATTATATCCGCGGCCAGTATTTAAATGATGTTCACTAGAATTTGTTGTTCGCACATGAGAATCTTCTTTGTTGACGTGATTTGAAAAGCTCTTCTCATCGCTGGTTGGGTTGTTGAGAAGTCAACAGACTCTGACGTTGGCTGCGTAGTTTGGTGGTGGCACTGTTGGACTTATGCGATCTATGCCAACCGTCGAAAAAGAGTGAGACCTTCGACAACGGTCTGGAATTTGTGATACCTATGACAACGGTTTGGCATTTTTGTGAGACTTATGATAACGCCCTGGAACTCGTGCGACCTACGCCAACGGTCCAAAAAGTGTGAAACCTACGACAACGATCCGAAATTTGTGAGACGTACGACAACTACCTGGAACTTGTGCGACGTATGCCAACGATTGATGGAGGGGGGCTCTGGACATTGTGAGACGTACGATAACGACCTGGAACTTGTGCGACCTACCCCAACGGTCGAAGAAGGATGAGACCTACGACAACGGCCTGGAACTTGTGCGACCTACGCCAACGGTCTAAAATGTGTCAGATGTACGACAACGACTTGGAACTTGTGCGAGCTACGCCAATGGTCGAAGAAACGTAAGACCTGGACAACGGTCTGGAATGTATGTGGTCTGTACTCAAGTCACCTAACCAGTGACAAACTATCTCAACTCGGTCCAACATGCACGACAATCTAGTTTACACAGTCCCTCGAATAACCAACTGGGTTGCCCCTTCGAAATCACCTGCTCCGATAAATTGACGATTTTTTATGGCAAGCACGTAGAGTCTCCGTTGACGTGATGAGTGGTATCCGTAGATTCAGTCGAACAAACTGACAACAGAAGCTATTTCGATTATTTCGCAGCGCTCTTTTCTTCACCCTCTTGTTTCCTACGACCAACCGATGCTTAAGGTCGCCGATTAAACCCATTGGAATTTTGGTTTTCATTTTTAGCAACGACGGATCGACTTTCAAAAGTCCACGCGTCGCCGCATTCAACTCCCCTCCTGAATCCTAACTTCAATTGTTAAATTTAAGGAATAATATTAAAAAAGGTATTTTAGGCAACTGGTTAACTCTACAAAAAATTAACTATACTTTAGGCCGATTAAAGAGGTTGTAAGCTCTGCTGATATTATGTGTTGGTAGTCCTGCCACAAGCAACAAAAACCAGTCATAATATTTATTGCATGTCACATGTGGTTAATTCATACACAAATTAAACACCTAATATTTCAATATTTTGACAGAGCCAAGTGGATAAAATTAATTACAAAAAAAAATTCTATCAAAAAACCAAAAAAAGTAATACGAGTAATGCTAAATAAATAAATAAAAACACCTACAAAACTGAGGCACATTCAGGAATATACGTCATGTGAAAGCTATTCAGAAACTGTATCGCAAACACTGCTTGCCAATTAGGTTATTAAATTCATTTAAGTGAATGTTGTTGTAAAAAACCTTAACATGCATCGAATGGATAGGAAATACAATTAACTAAAAAATATCAAACAAAAAGCAAAGTTGGCCAAGAGCGTTTTCAAAGGAAAATAAATAATTTACGTCACCTTGTTTATTGTCTGCTCAAAACACAAAAAAAAAAAGAAGAGAAACATGATCAAACCATCAAAAGGACGTGTTCATTGCGGATGGTTTTTTAATGAAATAACCCCGAGGCACGCCTGGCCAACGTAAACCTCCATTTCACATTGGTTAATTAAAAAAAATGTTATTTGGTATTTTTTAGAGAGACGTTTATGATAGTATGGGTACCTTCATAAGTTAAGCACATGTTCACTTTATTTAACTATCGTTTGGGATCGTTTTTAGTTAGTCTTCAATACCCTTAACCCCGGAGAAAGAAAACAAAACAGCACACAAACTTAACAGGACAATACTTTAAAGTATACTCAACTTTACATGCCAATACAATGGAGTCGGATTCAGGAAGCGGATAATACATTTTCCTCGGAACATATTTATCCTTCCGTAAGCTGTGGTCTGTCCTCGCTGCTCTAGTATGCTGTGCTCTATTTTTTCCCCTGCGGATGATGTCGTCCTTGTTTTTTCTCGGCAAATTCATCGGGTTTTATTCGAGTGGATCTAACAATGGACGGAGAGTGTTTAAAAGTTAAATGGAAGTCTAAACGAAATACATGGTAATATCTTGATGTAATAAAGTACTGCAGTGGTAGCACGTTATTGTATCATATTGTAGTAGCGCACTAGTGCATTTCTATTCATCACAGCGCTGCAAGGGAACAGTACATTGTAGGGGTGCCTTAATTATATCGGTATACAAAATAGTTCAAATTCCTAACTGGATAACAGCTTCTAATAAATTCAATTTGTTCAGTTCTATGTTATATATTTTAAGGTAAAATTTAATTGAACATTATAAAGGGGCAAAACGGGTGTGTAAACCGAGTCTTCCTAATCACTTATTAGTCATCTGAAAATAGTTTTGGGGGCACACAACCGGAGGATAAAACAATGTTTTCCATATGAAAACGGGATATACCATATTTTGCATGGTTGAAAATAATACCACAAGTTAATCATAGCCGGTATGGCTTCTACCTGCTGCCTTGCGTTCCAACTATGATGAACTTTTAATTGACTCAAATATAATACAGATATGCTAGTAATTAAGTGGCGTTTCTAACAGAAACACACAATATACAACCAAATAGTGAAGAACGCCGACAGAAAATCGAAGAAAAAGCATCAGCCGTATACCAATATAACATAACAATTCCATAACTAATATTATTATTATTAAAGGGTGGTTAAATTTTAAGGGCCGATGTTGAATGTGAACCACACCTAAACGTCAAGTTTTTTTCTGCATTTCATTTGAAATTTCTCAATTTCAATTTGAACCATGGTAAAATACACAATTGAGCAACGCATTAAAGTTATTCAGGCTTATTATGAAAATGGGCGTTCAAATCAAAATGCATATCGTGCACTTCGTGATTTTTTCGGTCAATTTAATCGTCCAAATCTGCGTACAATCGGAAAAATCGTGCAAAAATTTGAGCAAACCGGGTCTGTAGGAGATGTGAAAACACCAGTGCATGCTCGTACAGCTCGTACTGCAGAAAACATTACTGCTGTTCGCGATAGTGTGGCTGAAGAGCCGTCCACCTCAACTCGTCGTCGTGCCCAACAATTGCACCTCTCACGCTCGTCGTTGATGAACATTATGCATAAAGACTTCCATTTACACGCTTACAAGGTGCAATTGACTCAAGAACTAAAGCCTCTTGACCATTTCAAGCGTCGTCAATGGTCAGAACGGTGACAAGAAATGGCAACAGTGGATGATCAATTTTCGAAGAAAATCATCTTCAGTGATGAGGCACATTTTCACCTCAGTGGATTCGTCAATAAGCAGAATTGCCGCATTTGGGCGAATGATAATCCAAGAGTGATTGTCGAAAAACCAATGCACTCACAAGGAGTGGTGCGGTTTATGGGCTGGCGGCATCATCGGGCCGTATTTTTTCCAAAATGAGGCCGGTCAGGCAGTTACTGTGAATGGTGTTCGCTATCGTGAGATGATAACGAACTTTTTATGGCCTGAATTGGAAGATATGGATGCGGACGATATGTGGTTTCAACAGGACGGTGCCACTTGCCACACAGCTAACGAAACAATGGCTCTTTTGTGCGACAAATTCAATGGCCGTGTTATCTCACATGGTGGCGATGAAAATTGGCCGCCAACATCATGTGATTTGACACCGCTGGACTTCTTTCTTTGGGGTTATTTGAAAGAAAAGTCGATAAGCCAGCAACGATGCAAGATCTAAAGGATGAGATAATTCGGCACATTAACGGCATAGAACCTCAATTATGCCTCAGCGTCATCGAAAATTTGGACCACCAGATGGATGTGTGTCGCCGAGGTCGCGTGGACCATTTGGCCGATATTTTGTTCCATACATAATTGAACCATACCAATATTATCATAATAAAAAGAAATGACAATGATTTCTTAAATAATTTGTGTTTTATTCAAAATCAACATCGGCCCTTAAAATTTAACCACCCTTTATTACTATTAATTGGCCTATAGGAACCCGAGAGTTCACGACATCACCGACTCGTCTACTTCTTTTCGCTGAGTCAGTGTTGATGTTTTCTTACCTTATGATAGTGTCGGCTCATGACACCTATATAATCAATATCTTCATCGGCTCTACAACCGGGATCCGGTATTGTCCTTATTTAGAAAGTCTCTCCACCGGTGTCAATTTCGAGCCGATGTCAACCAGTTTGGCACTCTCAGGCTCTGCATCGCAGATAAGGTCTGCCACGCTGTCGCCTTCCATACATCCTGCCACAAAGGTCTTTCCGGGCAGGCTCCTCTGCGCTCATTCGACCCAGGTGTCCCGCCTACTGGAGTCTATGGTGTTACGAGTCTCTTGGCTATGTACAGGCAGGTGTACTGGTTCTCCAAGGACACCAAGTTGACAGTCACTGTCCACAACTTCCAGGAAAATAAAACACTGTGGTAGTTTGTGCCATTTATACAAAAATAACTTTATTTTTCTACATTCAAAAAATGGGCCGCGCACCAAAGTTATTTTGTTTCTTTATTCTTAAATGTCTTTTAATCTTAGCCTTAAGGTACACCAGCAATAGAACTATGGATTATTACAATGATAGCACCATTTTTGTAATGGCTAATTTAACTTAAAGATAAGGTCGACTCGATACGCGTTAGCACAAATCGGAAATTATCGATTTAAATTGTCAATTTAACTTAAACAGGATTTCAGCTTGACACAAAGTTAGCACTAATTTAAGATTGTTAATTTAACTTAAACAGGATTTCAGCTTGACACAAAGTTAGCACTAATTTAAGATTGTTAATTTAACTTAAACAGGATTTCAGCTTGACACAAAGTTAGCACTAATTTAAGATTGTTAATTTAACTTAAACAGGATTTCAGCTTGACACAAAGTTAGCACTAATTTAAGATTGTTAATTTAACTTAAACATAATGTCGACTCGATACACGTTAGCACAAATCGGAAATTATCAATTTAACTTAAACGGAATTGCGACTGGATACAGCGTTTGCTAATCTCAACTTGCTACACTCGAAGCTTGACTCTGACTCCCATATATCCACCACGCGATTTAGTTCACCGTGTCCGAAACGCTACTCTTTTTTCCCGAGGCGACAGGATACCAAAAACCTATCTATCGCCTCGATGACCATATTTGGTCATTTTTTCTACTTACTTGGTTCCCTATCCTCTAAGGGTTGAACACACACATGCTCCCTCGTTAGTGCTCATCGCTTGTGTCGCCCAGCATGCGGACCATATACATTGAGTAAACATAAAAACAACACATGCGCAGCTGGGGCGAGTTGTTCTGGCAAGGTTATTGTATTTGCGTGATCATTGTAGCATGATTGCCTACATTGTAGCATGATTGCCGATCGTGCGCATGGTGGCCGTTGGCATCGACAAAGTCGCGCCGGCGTGCGTGTATTTACGCTGGTAAGTTCTATATTGCCTGTGTGTGGCATTTCGGGTACGTATCAAGAGAAAATATAAACATTTCTCGTTGCATAGTCGCCGTTTCTTATGACCAGTTTCTTGATAAGGGATAATGCAATGTTGGTTGCTGGATGTGCGACCAATTTGTACTTCCTATGGCGTGCTTGGGTTTGGCAATATTTGAACAGCGCAGTTAAATATTGCAGCTGGTGGTTGGTCGTATGGGCAGGTAGGTCGTACCTTTCAGGTTTTATTATGCCCATGTTGTACTCTTATATATGTTTTTTAAGCGTTTTTATTTAGGGGGGATGCCTGTTATTGCTGATACACTTTATGTATCAGCAGACATCGCGGTTATTCAATATGCTAGTGCAGGTAAGTACACGATTTCTTGGCGCCGAAGGCTTATAAACGAGGGTTTACCTGGTGGTAGGCTAGCAGGTGAGTAGTGGCGTTCGCAAGAGCCGCCACAGCACTCCCCCCCAGTGACTTAGTCACGATAAATTATCAATATCCGATCGGTAGTGCTTGTCGAGTGCGCAGTCGTTTTTGACTTCGCGTAACGGGACCTTTATATTGATCGGGCACGCCCGCCGAGGTCGGTGGTGTCTCTTTCGGCACTTGGGTAGTGTGAGAAGTGCACCCCTGGTTACTACCTTCTGAAAAACAAGGCTTTAACCGTTCCACGCTGATTGTGGCTGTTTTTCCATGCCTGTCCAACTCGTAGACCCGTTCGCTGATTCTTTTAATCACTTTGAACGGGCCCTCATAAGGAGGGTCGAGTGGTTTCTTTACTTTGTCCACCCTAACGAACACGTGTGTACAGTTGTGCAACTCCGGATGCACGAAAACTCTCTTAGCCCCGTGTCGGTCCACCGGTCTTGGTCGTATTTTCCGCATCAAGTCACGTAGGTACCCCACGCTCTTCGTTTGCTCCGCAGGTGCCTCGCCGTTGACGAAAAGCTCGCCGGGCAAAACGAGGCTGGTGCCGTAAGTGAGCTCGGCTGCTGAGGCTCCTAGGTCCTCCTTCATGCTGGTCCTTAAACCGAGGAGGACTGTGGGCAGGGCGTCAAACCACTGCGTGTCATTATGGCACATTAAGGAGGCCTTCAAAGATCTATGCCAACGTTCTATCATTCCGTTGGCAGCAAGATGATATGCTGTCGTACGATCCCTTTTACAACCCAGCAACACCGTAAGCTGTCTGAAAATCGTGGCCTCGAACTGTGGTCCCCTGTCCGAGGTAAGTGTTGTGGGAACGCCGAAACGCGTTACCCACGTTGAGTAGAAAGCCCGAGCCACACTCTCTGCGGTCACCGCACGTAATGGGGTAGCCTCGGGCCATCGCGTAAAGCGATCTATCATCGCGAGCAGGTACGAGAATCCTCTGGAGGGAGTTAAGGGACCGACTATGTTGATGTGAACGTGGGCGAAGGGCGCCTCGAGCAGCTTGAATTGTGCCGGTTCCAGTACGTTGTGTCGGCTTATCTTACAACGTTGACACTTGAGACATGCTCTCGCCCACTTTGTGAGGTCCTTGTTCATATGTGGCCAAACGAACTTACGCCGAATCGCGGCAGCCGTCGCGCGCCCGCTGGGATGGGCTGGGTTATGAAAAGTCTCATAAATGCCCCTACGCAACCCAGCAGGAATGTACGGCCTGACTGTACCCGTTGAGACGTCGCACCAAATAATTTTCCCGGTGGTGTCTATCGCGAACCTTCGCAGTTCGAGTGCTGTGTCTGCTGTCACGAGAGCCTTAAGCTGGCTGTCGTTTTTTTGGGCTTGCTCCAAGTCGGCGTCGGCTAAGGCTGCGCGCAATTGAATCATGTCTATGCGAGATAGTGCATCTGCAATTACGTTCTGGTCACCTGGAACGTACTTTATCTCGGTAACGTATTGGCCTATCAGGTCCAAGTGCCGCTCCTGCCGCGGCGATGCATTTCCGGACTTCTTCCGGAAAGCGTGGCTCAATGGCTTATGGTCCGTTCTGACGATCGTTTGGCGACCCTCGACCATGTGTCGAAAGTGTTTGATAGCGCTGTAAATGGCTAATAACTCTCGGTCATAAGTGCTGTATTTCCGTTCTGACGTACTGAGCTTTCTGGAGTAAAAACCGAGCGGCTCCCAGTTCCCGTGGCACTCTTGCTCTAACACCGCCCCAATTGCGGTGTCCGACGCGTCGCATTGTATTGCTAACTGTGCGCCCTCTGCTGGGTAACGCAGCAGAGTGGCGTTTGAAAGTTGCGCTTTCGATTGCCGGAATGCGTTACTTGCTGCTTCCGTCCAGACGATTGGACGTTTGTCGTTCTTCTTTGCCCCCTTTAAATATTCATTTAGAGGGGCCTGGACATGCGCGGCATTTTGTAATGTCGGCCGGTAAAAATTAAGCATGCCCAGGAAACGTCGTAATTCGCGAATGTTGGTAGGACGTGGGAATTCGCTGAGAGCTTTAACTCTGTCCGAGAGCGGGCGGATACCCTGATTGTTGATATGATAACCCAAATAGCTCACCTGCTCTTTGGCAATTTGGCATTTGTCTGGGTTAATCATGAGTCCGTATCGGCGTAGGCGTTCTAACACCTGTTTAAGATGTTGCTGGTGCTCCGCTCTATTTTGAGACGCAATCAGAATATCATCGATGTAGGCGTAGCAACAATCTAGCCCTCGCAGAGCTGAATCGATGTACCTTTGAAATGTTTGTGCGGCGTTTCTAAGAGCAAAAGTCATTACCTTGAACTCATATAGTCCAAAAGGGGTAATGACCGCGGTTTTTGGGATGTCTTCGTGGGCCACTGGGATTTGGTGGTATGCCCTGGTGAGGTCCAGGGTCGTGAAGATTGTGCATCCGCGCAATTTGTATGAGTAATCATACAAGTGTGCGATGGGGTATCGGTCAGGAATTGTGACCGCGTTTAACAGTCGGTAGTCGCCGCACGGGCGCCATTCGCCACTTCGTTTCTTAACTAGGTGAAGCGGGCTGGCCCATGGGCTGACTGAAGGTTGGCAGAATCCTTGCTCCAGCATGTAGTCGAATTCTTCGCGTGCTGCGCGCAATTTGTCCGGTGCTAGTCGTCGCGGGCGTTGGCTTACCGGTGGACCCCGTGTCTCGATGTGATGGTAAACCCCGGACTCTATGTGCTCCTGCTTGGGCAGTGGTACTGTCGAGTGTCTATACTCTTCCAGTAGAGCCGGAATTTCATCGCATGTGATGTCGGCCTCGTGTGGCGTCCGTGGGGCTTCCCCAGACGGATGGCTTAGTGACCGTTGTTCCACTAATCTATTGTTCGCGGTGTCGACTAGCAAGTTGTGGCACGATAGTAAGTCCGACCCTATTAATGGTTCGGAGACATCGGCCACTATGAAGTGCCAACCTATGGGGTGCCGCAAACCTAGATCCAGTCGTAGGTACTTACGTCCGTAAGTAGCTATGGATGTGTTGTTCGCTGCTAGTAATTGGAGTCTACTAGGCGTTTTATTTTGCGAAGCGTATGACTTAGGTAAGACTGATATGTCGGCGCCAGTGTCGACCGTAAAACTTATATCCAATCTCGGGTCTTTGATTGTTAAGCGGCTTACTTGGAGTGTGCCGACCGTCTGCGCTGGAATAGCGGTCGGCCGTCCTAGTTTAAATCCGCGTTTGTTCCTGGTTTTACGGGCTTCCACCCGCAGGGTTGTGTGCATTTGCGGGCCTTTGCCCCAAACCGCCGATGGTATGAACACCAGGCGGGTGTTAGTGCCCTTTGAGGGTTCGCCGTCGGCTGTGGTGTGAGTCTACCGCGCATGCTATTGGCACCTCTCGGGGGTTCGCGTTGACCTGCTGTGATCGGGGTTTGGGTCTGGGTCTGGGGCCTCTGATATGTCGGGCGGTTTTGGGCCGCCCGCGCGAAGTCTCGCAATTCGGCTCGTAATTGGGCAATCTCGCGTTGTAAACCTAACTCGTAACGCGAGGGTCCCGGTTGCCGGCAATGGGATTGCCTTGAGTCTCGAGTATGCGCCAGAGCTTGCGCCGAGTCTGTGGCGATTGGTTGTGACGTGTTGGTGCCCTCACTTGAGCGTGGGGTGTTATGGTGCGAAGAGTAGTATCGCGAAGACGATTCATCCTGTCGATTAATGGTCGCTACCTGAAAGGCGGGGAACTCCTCTCGTTGGTCAGCGCTTTCTACGATTGCATCTGCAATCTTAGCCAGCCAACTCAGGCTTTGATTAGGCTGAGCGATTACGGTAGGACGCGCCTGTTGCGGAAGACCCCTAATGAAGTGGGGTCTGATGACATCATCAGAGATCCCCTTTCCCGCTATAGACCGCAAATGTGTGAGAAAATGTGATGGCTTCATCCCCGTGAAATTGGTCTCGTTGAACAAGCGTTGGTGCCTCTTGGCAATAGACTCCTCGAGCGCGTTGAGGAGCGTTTCCCTCATATCCGTATAAGGGCTGTTACCAGGAGTTCTTATAATATGTGCCACATGTGTACGCTGGTTTCGGTTTAACACTCTCATAACCTCCAGCGCCCGTGGTCTCTCTTCGCTCACGCCTGCTGCCTCAAATATTAGGTCCGCCATGGTGAACCAGAGTTCCGATTCCTCCTCATCGAACGGAGGCAAGCGCAAGTCGCGCGAGGCAACATGTGGTGACTGCTCTGTTGGAGTCGCACTAGCGGATACCGGGGACTCCGATCTGTGTGGGCGTGTGTCGCGGGTCTTTTCGTGTCGCGAGTCCGTGGGCTGTTCTACGCTGAGCGCGTCCACGAAGGCCGGAGAATCCGGGCGCGGCACTTCTAGCTCCCGCTGTAGCTCCGCCCGTGGCACCGTCTGTGGTTCGGTATGCGACTCCCGCAGTGATTCGGTTTGGGGCTCCTGTTGCGCCTTCTTTGACCTCGTAAACTGGGCCATTTTCTACAAAAGGTGATGGGGCCGTTCCTTGAAACGCGAGAACCACGAGAAATGTAGGAAAAGGTTGGTGGGGAGTGGAACTATAACTCTGCGCCGTGGCGACAAGCTAGTCGCTTGCAGTTGTTTCGGTGTGCACGAGTGAACAATGTGTACGTGAGGATTGGCTACTTTACTGTGTAAGGTTTTCCGGTGTAACATCCGTATCGGTTCCGATTTTTCGATGCCCGGAAGGGGCCTACTAATCAGTTATAATTTAAAAACTACTCTACAACTTAACTCTCGTTTTGTTTCTATAAATTTATATTCCTTGCGGGAATTTGTGACATTTAAATTAATTTATTTGGGTTTAGTTATAGGTTCTAGGCTGATCAATTTTCTAGTCGCTGTTTACTTGTTTTACTGTTAATAAAAAGTCAAAATTATGTTCAAAACAGAAATCGATTTCAGTGTACTTAATCTGCAGTTACATCTCTGACCGGATAGATTTTTTTTTTTTTTACTGTAAACTTACTCGTAGTGGCTATTCAAGGCAATGGTTGTACCGAGTAATGCGTCTACTTTCCTAACATTTATTGGTCTTATTACTGTATGTAAATTTAACAATATAAAAAAAAATTATATATTGCGAGAGTCTATAGTAATGTTATGGATTACCCTTTCTCTTTTAATGATTTGCCGATAGCTAGAATTTGTTTTTCTCGTGGTGTTTCAAATAGCCGTTCAGCTTTCTTGCTTTCAAAACAACAACAAAATTATTTATTTTCAATTTGTAGACTCTTTCGGTATCTTCACTTAAAATTAATGATTCCACTCGGATATTTACAATTTTTGAAATTTATTGACGGAGCTCACCGAAAGGCGGAATGACAAAATTTGAAAAAGAAAATAATAAAAAAGAAAACCTGGTGTTTGCTTGCTGATTTCGATGTGTTAACTGCGTCCTGCTGCTCAGATGTTGTAGGTTGCAATACGTTGGGGGTAGGTCCCTTTTCTGACTCCGTTTTAATTTCAATAAAAAACACTTCCAGAAGATGCGTCTTCGCACGCGTCGGCTTGTCACCAATTATGGTGTTACGAGTCTCTTGGCTATGTACAGGCAGGTGTACTGGTTCTCCAAGGACACCAAGTTGACAGTCACTGTCCACAACTTCCAGGAAAATAAAACACTGTGGTAGCTTGTGCCATTTATACAAAAATAACTTTATTTTTCTACATTCAAAAAATGGGCCGCGCACCAAAGTTATTTTGTTTCTTTATTCTTAAATGTCTTTTAATCTTAGCCTTAAGGTACACCAGCAATAGAACTATGGATTATTACAATGATAGCACCATTTTTGTAATGGCTAATTTAACTTAAAGATAAGGTCGACTCGATACGCGTTAGCACAAATCGGAAATTATCGATTTAAATTGTCAATTTAACTTAAACAGGATTTCAGCTTGACAAAAAGTTAGCACTAATTTAAGATTGTTAATTTAACTTAAACATAATGTCGACTCGATACACGTTAGCACAAATCGGAAATTATCGATTTAAATTGTCAATTTAACTTAAACAGGATTTCAGCTTGACACAAAGTTAGCACTAATTTAAGATTGTTAATTTAACTTAAACAGGATTTCAGCTTGACACAAAGTTAGCACTAATTTAAGATTGTTAATTTAACTTAAACAAGATTTCAGCTTGACACAAAGTTAGCACTAATTTAAGATTGTTAATTTAACTTAAACAGGATTTCAGCTTGACACAAAGTTAGCACTAATTTAAGATTGTTAATTTAACTTAAACATAATGTCGACTCGATACACGTTAGCACAAATCGGAAATTATCAATTTAACTTAAACGGAATTGCGACTGGATACAACGATTGCTAATCTCAACTTGCTACACCCGAAGCTTGACTCTGACTCCCATATATCCACCACGCGATTTAGTTCACCGTGTCCGAAACGCTACTCTTTTTTCCCGAGGCGACAGGATACCAAAAACCTATCTATCGCCTCGATGACCATATTTGGTCATTTTTTCTACTTACTTGGTTCCCTATCCTCTAAGGGTTGAACACACACATGCTCCCTCGTTAGTGCTCATCGCTTGTGTCGCCCAGCATGCGGACCATATACATTGAGTAAACATAAAAACAACACATGCGCAGCTGGGGCGAGTTGTTCTGGCAAGGTTATTGTATTTGCGTGATCAGCGCCTACATTGTAGCATGATTGCCGATCGTGCGCATGGTGGCCGTTGGCATCGACAAAGTCGCGCCGGCGTGCGTGTATTTACGCTGGTAAGTTCTATATTGCCTGTGTGTGGCATTTCGGGTACGTATCAAGAGAAAATATAAACATTTCTCGTTGCATAGTCGCCGTTTCTTATGACCAGTTTCTTGATAGGGGATAATGCAATGTTGGTTGCTGGATGTGCGACCAATTTGTACTTCCTATGGCGTGCTTGGGTTTGGCAATATTTGAACAGCGCAGTTAAATATTGCAGCTGGTGGTTGGTCGTATGGGCAGGTAGGTCGTACCTTTCAGGTTTTATTATGCCCATGTTGTACTCTTATATATGTTTTTTAAGCGTTTTTATTTAGGGGGGATGCCTGTTATTGCTGATACACTTTATGTATCAGCAGACATCGCGGTTATTCAATATGCTAGTGCAGGTAAGTACACGATTTCTTGGCGCCGAAGGCTTATAAACGAGGGTTTACCTGGTGGTAGGCTAGCAGGTGAGTAGTGGCGTTCGCAAGAGCCGCCACAAGTCTACGGAGCTTGAGGTATATCGCGTATAACTCATGGTTATAGTGTCTCCGGAATCGGCCTCCCTCACATACGGGGCCAACAATTCTTCTTAAGACCTTGCTCTCGAACCCGACGAAGAGTTCAGAGTTCCTTTTATTGAGCACCCAGGTCTCGGAGCCGTACATCATTAGTGGTAAGACTATGGTCTTGTACAGTAGTAGCTTGGAAGTTCTAGATACATTTCGGAATTTGAAGGGTTTTGATAGACCATAGTAGGCTTTGTTGGATTTGATCACCCGTTGGCGTATTTCCTCTTCCATATTGTTATCGGCTGATACTATTGACCCAAGGTAGTTAAAGGATTGCACTACTTCAAATTCGTGCTCCACTACCTTGATTGTTTGGCCAACGTTAGGTTTTCTCTTCGCAGAAGTTCTCACCATGTACTTAGTTTCCCCCCCATTAATGTGAGTGAAGGATTCCTGTACAGTCGATTCGGTTCTACCGATGATGTCGGTGTCATCTGCGTAGGCAAGTATCTGGCTGGACTTGGTGACAATAGTCCCTCTAGTTGTAACGCCAGAGTCATGAATTGGTTTTTCCAACGCCAGATTGAAGAGGAGGCAGGCCGGGCCGTCCCCTTGTCGGAGTCCATTAAAAATGTTTATCGGTTTGGACAGCAATCCCGCTATTTTTACTTGACTAGTTACGTTGGTCATGGTCAACCTTCAAAGTCGTATCAACTTGTTTGGAAAGCCGAACGGTCTATTGGCATTGTATAGTTCTACCCTGGCTATGCTGTCGTAGGCGGCCTTAAATACTATGATTAGATGATATAATGGAAACCACCCCATTTATTTTCTTAATTCAAGCAATATCATTACCCACATCTAAAGTACATATAAATTACAAACTAGAGAGCTTACGAACTACCCTAACTAGGCTTAGCTTAACCAGGACGAAATAAGAAGAAGGAGAGGGGGCGAGGGGTGGGGGCAGGTTACAGTAGAGTGTAGAAGGGCCGCTTAAGATAGATGGTGAGAATAGTTTAGGAGCCGGTGCTTGAGAGTACGGGTAGAGACGTCGAAGTCGAACAAGGTGGCATTGGAGTGGACATTTCTCAACGAAAGGGTTTCGTTCACACGACAAAGCCGCAGAGGTCTCGATGAATGAATGTCATATCAGCTACGACCCTGCGCTTCTGCGCAGGAGCCGCATAGTAAAGTCGTACATGAGGTGAGTGAACTCAGCACATAGGATGGGATTGTGGTAAATTTCGTAGATTAACTTCTTCACTGTCTTTCATCATGTACCTTCCAAGGTACTGTTTCACGAAACTGTCCTGGTATACCAGTTCACAATCAATTAACTGCGCAACTACGCCACGAGCGCTGAACAACAAAAAGGGAGTGAAACGCACGGTCCAAATTAAATAAATTCTCTTTATTGTCATGAACTGTATCAACTTAAAAAAAACATATGTGCAATTGAACACCAATTATTATTCTGCTATACAATACACGTAAACTAGGAATAAAATATGGTGTCACTTCTTGTCTTTTAATTTAAATCAGAGCACGACAAACTTACACTATTATCGTAGAATGAATTATTTGCTGTTTTGTAAAATTAACGTAAGCTAGTAACAAATTGTGGTGACACTTTCTGTCTTTAGTTTAAATCAGAGCACGAAATATTTACACTATTATGTTAGGATGAATTATTTGCTCTTCTGTACAGTTAACGTAAGCTAGTAACAAATTGTGGTGACACTTTCTGTCTTTAGTTTAAAACAGAGCATCGAACATTTACTTTATCTATTTCGACTTGATGGCACGACCGCACGATGTGGCTACTAAAACTCGACTCTGCTTTTCGTTTATTTAACGTGGAGGCCCGACTTGCCTCCACGGAATCCAGAACGCGATTGATTATTTTATCCGAAGCGACAGAATACCGAAACTTTCATTCATTGCCCCGATCACCATATAAGGGTTGATCGCCGAAAGGATGTACACACATACAGATGGGGATGGATCGCCCTCTCATGCTGTGCATGAGCAAGCGGACCGTGGATACAATAATGTCCTAATGGAAACATAATCTGACATGGTTGCAGCTGGTGCAAATATCTCTACATAGGGATTGAAGTGTTTGCACGATCAGCGACTGCGTAAAGCATTTATGCTGATCGTGCACATGTTGGTGGCATCTCCACGTAGTCGAATTCTCGATGGTATTTTTTCCATTTTGAGAACTCGACTTGCTTGGGCGATCAGCCATATACCTTCATGTATTTGTCGGTCGGGTGACCGACCAATGTAGCCATGTATGCAAAAGGAAAAGCTAAAACATTTCCTGCATGTGTGTGGCTGGCGCGTAGGGGTATATCTCATTGATATAGTTCGGGCAATGTTGGTTGCTAGGTGATGCAACCAAATTGCCTTTATGTGTGGAAGATACCTGTTACATGATGGAAATCGTACCGAGACATGTTCAATGGATAAATTCGGTTCATGTTGGTTGCGTGGTGATGCAACCAAATTGCCCATAATGAACATCCCAGTTTGGTGCTGATGGATTTAGCATCAGCAACTATTGTGATTTTATGCGTTTTAATGCTTTATGGTTCAACTATAAACAGGTAGGTAGTTGCTTTCGAGGTTTTCGTATGCCCTAGGTGGGAGTTTTTACATAGTTAGTGGGAAGATGATTGGTGGCGTTCAAGGGAACCGCCACAGGATCATTAAGATTATGCTGCGGATTTGGAACGGTATCCGAAGATGCTATAAATGTTTTGGCCGGAGAACACCTATTAACATCGCAGTTAATGAAAACGCTGCGTTGCATGAGGGCTCACAAGAAAATTGCCGGCGAATGCGGTAACAATTAGAGCTCTTAAGCTCTCAGCTAATAACAGCACATGCTTTCGGCAATACTTGCACAAGTATAAGCATGTAACTCACCTATACTGCTTGTACTGCGAAGGCCAAATAGAAAATGCGGAGCACGTACTCGCAGAATGCGTGAGATTCTAAACCGGATGAATGATTTTGGAGACATATATGAGATGGCCCGTTACTCCGATAGCATTAACGGAATATATGCAAAAATATATGTTCCACACAAGCATGGTTCTTAGTAAATGATATTCTATGTGACATGATGCAGCAGTTGCGACGCGATGAGCAGAGTAACAGGTAAACTCCGTCCCGCCACGCCATGGAATATTTAAAAGAAAGCTTTGCGGGAATCATCGGGAAAAGGTGCCTGGCGGGAGGTGGTTTTAGTCGGTAAAAACTTGGCATGCCTTCCATTTCCACCTTCCTACCGAAACCAACAACAACAAAAAAGAGATTTGAAAATTTCAAAATAACCAAGAAAAACCGTATAAAACCAAAATATGATCAACCTTAGCCTATTCTGTCAGGTGACAAGTGAATCCACCAAAGGATAAAGCCGTGGAATATGATAACAACATTATTTATTTATATATCATCACATAATTGGCTATTTCAACAAGAGCCAAATTGATTGAAGTCCGATATGCATTGCGCTACCCTCCACAAAATGTATCAGTTGTAAGTATGAAATCTTACCGCAGTGGATTGGAATTTTTTGTTTTTTTTTATTATAAATTTGTGCTTGCTCGGGTGAAAGTTTGTGGGCCCAAATTGAACTTTTGGAAATGACTGTGTTTCTTTAATTCATCCAGTTAAGGTTATTATTTCTGGCGCAAGACTAATGACTTTGCCCGGAAAAACAAATTATCATGGACAATTTAACAAGCCTCAGGACTTGCTAAATAAAGCCAAGACCGGTTCTCGGTTGTAGTGCCGATGATGATGATGAAGGTTATTATTATTATTATTATTATTATTATTATTTACTGGCCTGTAGGAACCCGGAAGTTCATGACCTCGCCGACTCGGCTCCGCCATTGTTCCCTGTCCTGTGCGCTCTCCTTCCACGTTCGATCATCCGATCCGATCTCCTCGAGGTCCAATCTAACATTGTCCTCCCATCTCCGTCGCGGCCGTCCTGTCGGTCTCTTCCCCGTTAATTTACCGTCAAGAATTCTATGCACGGTCCTATCATCGCCCATTCGCGCTACGTGTCCGGCACATCTTAATCTTCGCGACTTGATCACTCTCACTATTGTAGGTTTGCGGTATAGCTCTTCCAATTCCTGGTTCTGGAGTTTCCTCCATTGTCCTGACTCCTCGTCATATTTACCGCTAAATATACCCCTTAAAACTTTATTCTCGAATACGCGGAATTTGTTCTCTTCCCGTTTTGTGAGAGCCCATGTTTCGCATCCGTATAGAGCGATCGGCATGATTATGGTTCTATAGACACGGAGCTTTATATTACGTGATAGCAGTTTGGATTTTAATAGTTTACTGGCTGCATGTCAACTAGCGTTGCCGGAATGTAGTCTTTTGTTAATTTCCTTTGACATTCCGTTTGTGGTCGTCAGTATCGTTCCCAGATATTTAAATTCTTTGACATTTTCAAATATCTTGCCCCTGACGTTTATATGTGTTCTCTGAGGTCCACATGCTCTCGTCGTAATCATGTATTTCGTTTTGTCTTCGTTTATTTCTAGGCTCACTTTTTCTGCTGCTTCCATGATGATTTCACAGTTTTTACTTATAGTTTCGAGATTATCGCCCAAAACGGCGATGTCATCCGCATACGCGAGCACTTGTGTGACCCCGTTCAGGGATGATCCGGCCGTGTTGTCGTCTTGTACCTTTCTGATAACATACTCGAGGGCAAGGTTAAAAAGGCATGGTGAGAGGCCATCCCCTTGTTTTACTCCGTCCCGGATTTCAAATGGTTCTGAGAGGTGGTTTTCCATTCTAACTCGCCCTTGTTTTCGTTCATGCAGATTTGAATGAGGGCGGCATATTTTTTCGGGATTCCCAGCTCAACCACAATATGGTAGAGTCTTCGCCTTGCGACTGAGTCGTAGGCTTTTTTGAAGTCCGCGAACAGTTGGTGAACCGTCTCTCCGTATTCCCACTTCTTTTCCAGCAGTTGCCTTATTGTGAACATCTGGACGCTTGTTGACCGGTTCCGACGGAATCCGAATTGGTAGTCTCCCAATATTTCTTCTGCGTACGGTGTGATTCTTGCCAGTATGATATTTGTTAATATTTTGTATGTGATTGGTAGCAATGATATTCCTCTGTAATTTTCGCAGTCAGATCTGTCGCCTTTTTTGAAAATGGGGATGACTATTGCGGTTTTCCATTCTTCCGGAATGACTTCCTTGTCCCATATTATTTTAACCAGTTGGTGGATCTTTCGAGCCGTTGCCCCTCCTCCATGCTTCACAAGCTCTGCCGGCATGCAATCGATTCCGGGGGCCTTGTTGTTTTTCAGGTGATTTATCGCGTCTACAACTTCGTCGAAAGAGGGCTCTGTGATCTGGGACTAGGCTGTATGTACGTCTGGTGCGTTTATTTGTGGTTGATGGGTGCGCACATTGAGCAGGTTTTCAAAGTACTGCTTCCATCTTGTCACGATATTTTTTGTTTCTGTCACCAGACATCCGTTTGTGTCTCGGATTATTTGGGCTCTCCCTCGGTAGCCATTTCTAATTGAATTTATGCCGGCATACATACTCTGCTGTTCTTTGCTCTGGCATTTTCTATGATTTTTTCGATCCGAGTCTTCTCCCATTCGCGTTTTTTGCGTTTGAAGAGTCTCATTGTCTCTTTCGGAATTGTCGCGTATCTTACTGCGTTGACTTCATCATATGCTTCTAAGTGGATCATTCTGAGGCGTTTACGTTCTTCGATCTTTGCCCTGCACTCATCGTCAAGCCAAGGTTTGGACTTAGTTGTTTTCTTAAATCCTAATAATCCAGTTAAGGTTGGGAATGATAATTATTATATGATAATGAATTTCATTATCAATAGTGAAAAATCAAATTCAAAACAGACGTACAAACACTGATATGACAACCCGAAGTCCACAACCTCCACTCTATTATACGAAGACCTTCAGATCCTATAGATAGTAACATTCATTAATTCCTTCCATCACTCCCGTGCAGGACACAATTATCCTAAGCAAATTAAACACATGCGAAAATGAACAGTCAGGGTGATGAAACTCGACCTTGTGCATACTATTGACCGATACTCTGTCAAAACAATGTCAATGCCACATTCGTTATCGGTTATGACCTCTAAATTCTCTACCGTTCGTGGTTGACATAGTCACTGTTTATGGGCAACATATCAGTCGTTAGAAACAACATTTGTAGAAAGACAATATTGACATAGTACCCTTTATTAGTAAGGTTACCGTCAAACGCTGTAGTGTGTTGATGTGCTTTCAACTTGTGTGGCATAACTGATGTCCCTCTTTCAATTTATGCAGATGAATATTTTATTGCTGAATTTGATACCCCGTTGGGTTTAAAAAATGATTCAAGGACGAACGATTGCTTCCCTATTTCATGGAATTTTCCAGCTTCATTGCTACCGTACCGATTTTATTTGGCCGATTTGATTTGAATTTTTAACGATATTAGCATTTTAGTGATATCTACAAGTTAGATGAGGGATGAACGTGATGACACTCGAGGCACTCACTGGATAGTCCTGTGAAGCAGGTAAATCAATGAATTCTTGATGAAAACCGTATGAATTTTGTTATCGCTTTCTGTTAGTCTACAATTGACAAATTTGTTTACCATCGAAATAAATGTGTTTTTTATCGAATAATTCACACGCTCGGGTTTTGTTGTCATTTTGTATAATTAGATTAAAATAAATCTAACAGATGAAAGGGATCCTGAAAAATATATTGCTTCGTCGAAAATTCCATTTGTAACCCACTTTCAAAAAATAAAGTTGTATAATTAATTCCTTTGTGTTGTTGCATTAAATCCACTTTATTGTAGACGTTATTCTGTTGAAGTATTAATATGATTTTTTTTTTTATTTTGTATTTTTTAGTGTTAGTTTGGTTTTATTGTGCACTGTGATGGATTAGTTTGGTAGAAACTGCTATCCCTGATTTGGGACTTACGAACAAGCCAAACATAAAAACCAGCACTGAAAACTAATGAAATAAACTTGTAATAAAACAGAACGAATGCTTGGTTGAAAAGATAAAATGTAGATTGGTCCTAATTGAGGTTGATCAGGACACATTGCTTACAAGGACCGTATTGACGTTGCGCTTATCCCTACTTTGTGATCACCTTTAATCCATGCTCCATTTCATACGTCTGTCTTTATTGTTCGGGCTGAAGTGAGAGAGAAGTTGTTAGTCAAAGTGGGAAATCGTTTGTGACTGATGGTCGTTTATAAAAATGGTAGAGGAGATTTAGTGTTATGGGATACAGCGAGGCAATAGATAACGTAAGGAAACTGTGTATAACTTCATTCGGTATAAGAGTAGAACAAAGCATATCTTTATTAAGGTCAAGAACAAAATCAGGGTCATAAGTGCAGTTGGAAAATTAAAATGGTTAAATTAAGAGCCCTTTTTGATTGGAATACGAACGAACTGGATATGCTAATTAGTTGCATGGCCTTACATTAATTTTACAAGCTTATGGTGTCGTGTCAAATTGTCGAAATGATTTAGAGGCATCTATCTTTCCAATATTCTAATTGTTATTCATGAATAAATGCATCCACTAGTTAAAAATAGCATTTAAACCATAATGTCTACATAAGTGCCTTATGTTCTATGTTCAACAGTACGGTTACGTCGGTGTAAATTGTTGGAAACGTCACATCATATATCATCCATGCGGGCGTCGACGTACGATTCGTAACTTCCGCTCCAGCGTGAACGAAAGTGTGACGATTTTATGAATCCCACAAAATCTCCTGTAAACTTATATACCTATTCGTCCAAGAAAAAAGGGGCTTTCACTATAATGTTCGACGTCCCCCATATCTATGCCTGGATAGCTATCTCAAGACGCATGGTCATAAAACTAAGGCTTTTTGACAACATATTGGCGCAACAACGCCAGATAATAGAACTTCTAAATCCCAGGCGATAACAGAGCTGCTGCAGAATCAAAAGACTTATACATTTTTACGATACTACGAGAGTTGAAGAGTTACCGACCTAGTGAATGTAGGTGTGCATCTTTTGACAGTTACTCATCAAAATTTCAGCCATTTTGGATGCGTAGTTTATTTTTGACAGTCGTTTGAGTGAGTCGATGTGAGTGTTTTTGTGATACTGAACAAAGTTTAGTATCAAGCTCTCATTAAATTTTTGGGTCTTTAAAGGCAATACGCCTTTGGCGGATTTTCGTTTGTTTACGTCGCAAGAAGTGTCCCGCCGAACACTCTCCAATACTTAACACCAACAAAACACCAAAGAATGTCAGCACACAAATGAAAATACTGCGAAAACGTTCCTTTGAATTTTAATTTTTATTTATATTGTTTTGTGTTGTAACGTTACATGTAGGAGGTTAACATATACATAGTCTGTTACTCAACTTAATTAATCCGGAGCACAAGGTAGTTAATAATTAATTACACTTAATTGTCGTGTTGCCTCTATTGTTACTGTACATAATAGAACACAGATACCTTTCAATTTTGTTCGAACACACGCGCGAAGTTCGTCGTTGTCTCTGCCTAACCAACTCCTCCGTTGGGATTCTCAATGTCGACTTTCGTTAATTCGCGTATTTAAACGTGACGAGACTTCGGGCCGGCGGTTTCCTTTTCGGTTATTTAAATTCGCTACGCGGATACCTCCTCGTCGGAGTTCTCTAACTGTCCTGTCTTGCCAACTTACTATTTCCCTTTTCAATTATCTTCCCCTCATCTGTAAAGGAAATTTTCTATCATAATTTTCATTCTAATCCTCTTATCTGTAAAAGAAATTTCCCGTCATGATCATCATTCCCATTTCCTTATTTGCTTTTTTTTTGTTCGAAGGATCGAGCGTACCGCCACTCATTTCTCGATCCTTTCATGGGCTTTGTTTGTGTTACTCATCTGGCTACGACAATAAGAGTTTTTGTGTGCTTCAGATGGGTAACAAGGAACCGTGGGATTTGGTTTGTAGATCGCATTTTCCAGTCATAAACATCTAGCGTGGGATAGGCGTAACGATGTTTATGATTGCAAGAATTGTTGGTAGGCGGGCGAATCGCTAGGGCTTTGTTTGCGCACGTGCGCTTGTCGGTTTGGGATCTTGCGAGGAATTTAGGGTGCTAATTGCTATTAGCTACATGAGGAGATTGTTCTGTTTGTTTTCAGAAAAATGGGTTTAATCGATGAATCGGATGGATGCATTGGATGGATGCGTTGAATTCAGTATTAGGAAATTTTGAACGTTAAGTTCGATTGATTTTTACTATTGAATTCAATGTTGGGGTATTTGGTATGTTACCTTTGTTTCAGGCGAAAGGAAGGACTTTGAGGTACGTGTCTGTGGGCACGTGTAATGGATATAGGTGAGTATGTTCCTTGGTGGAACAACGATATCTCAACCTATAGTGGGTTGTGTGGTTCGTACAACTGCCACACGCCTACGCAAATCAAAGATCAGTCGGACTCTGTGTATGGGGGCTCTACACCATAATTTACCACAGTGAAATTTTGGGCAGCTGAATTTAAACGTGGCCCTGAGAGCTTCGGAGATGATGAACGTTCGGGACGTCCAAAAACTGCAACAACTGACGATAACATCGCTGAAGTTCACCAAATGGTGCTAGACGAGCGCTGAATTAAAGTGAGAAAGATAGCAGAGGATATGAAAATGTCCAAAGAATGTGTTTGTCACATATTAAATCAAGATTTAGGCATGAGCAAGCTGTCTGCGCGTTGGTTGCCGCGTTTGCTCACTTTAGACCAAAAACATGTTCGAATGGACATTTCCAACGCTCTGTTGGCGCAATTTAGGCGCAATAAATCCGAGTTTTGCCGCCGATTAATTAATGTTGATGAAACGTGGATACACCATTATACGCACGCAACAAAAATAGAGTCAAAATAGGAGACTGCAGAGGGGGAATCGGCTCCAAAAAAAGCAAAACTGTTCTTTTGCGGCTGGGAGAGTGATGGCTAGTCATGGAGTTATCGATTATCCTCAAAAAGGAAAAGCCATTGCAGGAGCATACTACGCATCGTTACTTGACCAGCTGAAGGCAGAAATTGCGGAAAAACGGCCACATTTGCAGAAAAAGAAAATCCTGTTTTACCAAGACAACGCACCGTCTCACACCTCAGCGGTTGCCATAGTGAAAATCCACAGATTACGGTTTGAACTGCTTGACCATCCGTCTTACTCACCAGATCTAGCCCCAACCGATTTGTTTTTGTTCCCTAATCTAAAAATAGCGCTCGGAGGACAGAGATATTCGTCAAATGAGGAGGGAATCACCCTCGTGAACAGTTATTTTGCAGAGAAAAACGCCGAGTACTATTTGGATGGGTTAGAGATATGGGAGCATCGCTGGGAGAAGTGTGTAGAGTTAGAAGGAGACTATGTAGAAAAATAAAAATAAATTCAAGAAAAAACGCCGACAGGGTT
This sequence comes from Microdon myrmicae, assembly GCA_963931805.1. Classification (NCBI taxonomy): domain Eukaryota; kingdom Metazoa; phylum Arthropoda; class Insecta; order Diptera; family Syrphidae; genus Microdon; species Microdon myrmicae. Next base: position 34,958,237 of record OZ007501.1, on the reverse strand, counting down.
TTCCTTCACGAAAATCTCCCTAGTAGGAACACCTTTAAAAAACAATTTCAGATTACTTAATACTACATTGTAACAAATATCTCAAACTGAATCCTTCCACTGAAAGAAGAATTTTATGATGATGAACGTTGATATTCAGGGAGCAGAAGATGAAGATTCTTTAGAAAGCGATGTTGAAACTGACGAACTTACAGTAATGATATATATCGCAACAGCTACCAATAAGAATCTGTGTCAAGTTGTTGAGTTTTGTGATGGATTTGTGGAATTAAAGTGTTTTACTTCAGGACCAGACATTGGTACTGAAACATTTATAATGAGCAATCCGAAATAGTCACGATTGGCGGTAATACTGAAAGTAACACCAAATTCATCAAGTTTTGGCCCGAAGCAATTGCAGCCGTTGTTTTTATTGTCGGATGATATCGATTTTGACGTATTTCTTGATGTGATGATGCGTTAAGTGTTTGCTGATTAGATGATGTTTATTTACTGAGTAAAATCACCCCAGTTAATCACCACCACAAGACTCTTAATGAAAATACTAAACCCTGATACAAGATAAACTCTTATGGAAAACGCCAAATGCTGATACAAGATAATAATCTTACGGAAAATATGAAATGCTGATTCAACTCTCTTGGGAACCGAGATAAGACCTAGCTCTAAGTATAAATTCTAAATGTAAAACCCAGAACAAGGTTCATTGATCCAATATTAAAGTAGCGTTAATACACAAATCAATACAGGACCTCGGTCGTGTGAAATATTATTTTTTGTCTTCGTTACAATTGTTAAAATTAACTTCCGCCAAGAGAAACGCTGAATACGCCTGTTTTTCGCGCTATGTCTGCATACGATCGTGGTCGAATTAAATTATGTTGCCCTTAGGCAGGCGATGGAAAAATGTCTGGAATTTAAGATTCCACTATATCATCTGTTTATAGACTTCAATGCCGCCTACGACAGCATAGCCAGGGTAGAACTATATAATGCCATGAGAGAGTTCGGCATTCCAAATAAATTGATAGGACTTTGTAGGTTGACCATGACCAACGTAACTAGCCAAGTAAAAGTAGCGGGATTGCTGTCCAAACCAATAAACATCTATAATGGACTCCGACAAGGGAACGGTCTGGCCTGCCTCCTCTTCAACCTGGCGATGGAGAAAGCAATCCGTGACTCTGGCGTTACAACAAAAGGGACTATTGTCATCAAGTCCAGCCAGATACTTGCCTACGCAGATGACATCGACATCATCGGTAGAACCGAATCGGCGGTACAGGAATCCTTCACCCAGATCGAGCAGGCGGCACAAAAACTGGGACTGCACATTAATAAGGGAAAAACCAAGTACATGGTGGCATCTTCTGCGAAGAGAAGACCTAACGTTGGTCAAACTATCAGGGTAGTGGAGCACAAATTTGAAGTAGTGCAATCCTTTAATTACCTTGGGTCAATAGTATGAGCCGATAACAATATGGAAAAAGAAATACGCGAACGGCTGATTAAATCCAACAAAGCCTACTATGGTCTATCAAGGCTCTTTAAATCCCGAAATTTATCCAGAACATCCAAGCTACTACTGTACAAGACCATGGTCTTATCAGTACTCATGTATGGATCCGAGACCTGGGTGCTTAATAAAAGGCACTCTGAACTCTTGGCCGCGTTCGAGAGAAAGGTCTTAAGGAGAATTGTTGGCCCCGTATGTGAGGGAGGCCGATTCCGGAGACGCTACAACCATGAGTTGTACGCAATCTACCTTGAAGCTCATATTGTAAGAAAAATCAAGCTCGGTAGACTTCGGTGGGCGGGACACCTAGCTCGAATGAGCGAAGAGGAGCCTGCCCGGAAAGTCCTTTGTGGCAGGACGTATGGAAGGTGATAGCACGGCAGACCTTGTCTGCGATGGAGCGATGGCGTAGACCAGGACGCCCAGAGCCTGGGAGAGCTAAACTGGATGACATCGGCTCGAAATCGGGACCGGTGGAGAGATTTGTTAAATAAGGCCAAGACCGTATCCCGGTTGTAGTGCCGATGATGATGATCTTGGAGAGAACTTTGACGACCTGCATGGATTGGAAAAGAAGGCAATGAATCAAGTTCACTTGAATCGGATTTATCTGAAAGGTGCATTGAAGATGACTTCTGACGCAATTTACCACTGATGTTGTTCTTGGTCCCGTTATTAATTAATTTATCACGACCTGCAGTGAGATTTAGCTGGAATTTCAGTATTTGGTAAGCAAAGCTACGATTTGGATGAGATTGTAGCGATTCTAACAGATACACACAATTCACAAGCAAGCAAAAATAGTGAAGAACACGGAACGAAAAAAATCGAATAAGAAAAATACATCAGAACCGTATACCAAGCGATAAATAAAAAATAATTCACACCAGTGGAATATACTCGAGTTTGGAAATGAAATTCTAAACACGGTTAGTAGCCTGGTGTGTAACGCTTAGGTAAAATTTTTTTTCGTGATTCGAGCTGTCATAGCGTCAGTTCGAATCACACGATCTTCTTCACTATTATTTGAAACGCTATAAGATCTAGTTGAAGTAGAATTTCTTCCTTCCTCCATAGCAGGTTTTGGTTCTTTTGATTTTCTCTTCCCGTTCTCTGTTACTTTATCACTGTTGCGGATTCGCCCTTAACACAACCGGCGAATTCGCAATTAAAATTATGGCACCACCCGAATCAGATACGTGGCATCACCGAAGCAATGTCAGCAAGCAGCTGACATTTTCTCTTTGAATTAATTCTGTTGGTTGTCAAAATGACAACCACTTTTCGTTATGTTAATTTCATTCTTCTTTGCTCAACCTTGAAATCAGCGACACGCTTTATTGTAAATGCTATTTAATCGAGATCATCAATTAAATAAAACCACAAGTATTAACAAGAAAAGCAACCCGTATCATTATTCCCGCTTTGGATGAAGACATTTTTGGAATTAGCTGCTTCAAATCTAGGTATTCTTTCACTTTTAAAATATTTATCTCTATCAGTGATCTAGAGTAGGACACAACGTCGCTGCACATCAAAGGAGAACCGTTTTTTGAAAACAACACAGCCAGGAGACACCATCGTGTTAAAACCGCGTGTGTTCAGCGCTTGTCTGATACACGAATCTCTTTTTGGCCAGGAGACACCATCGTGTTCCTGACCGCGTGTATTCAACGCTTGTTGGATATACAATCACGAACTCCTTCAATTGCGTTATTCTCGCCTAAGTGTGTGAACTCCTCGGTACCCCATGATCGCCTTACGCCTTACGATTGTTCGCTGTACTAGATGTGCTCCCGGTGTTATTTCACTCATGTAGTTGAGCTCGAGGACGTACTCTTCCACGAACCTCTTGAATAGCTCATGGAGTTGTTACCAACCATTCCTCCATCTGAACTGTAGTCGCAGAGTTACCCAATTGATTTGAGTTAGAGTTGAATGGTAGGAACTCACGATCGATGGTAATATGATGGCTGTTTAAAGATTTCGTTTTAGCGGAACCTGATGATTTTGAGGGTGTTGCACCTATTATCAGCCACCGCAAGTGGATAGCCTGAACACTGAGGATGGAGTTCTTGTTTTTCCATAACGCTCCGAGAATGATCACAGGATCGAGATCAGTTCCGATGATAAGATCCAACTTGTTATTCGAGTCAGTGTTCGGATCCGCCACGAATGAAATGCGGACCTATAACGCCGAGTCCGCGCCCTGAGATGCAATTTTTTCTCCACCACCAAGCCCCGAAAGATACACAAGGATTTGTCCCAACCATTGTTACGTCCAAAACCACCCATCCATTAAAATATACCTCTTTGGAGCCAGTCTCCACCAATGAATTGTCTCCACTTCAATTTAGCCATATCAAATTCATCCTACCGGCAGCGCCAGAATTTTATATGGGCAAATTGAACGTGTAGTTTAATTTGTTTGATATCAATTTTGGCATTGGCCCGTTTAGTGTATGGGGCAATGCTAGGGCTTGGGGAGTGATTCATCCTTTTAGTGGATGATTTTGCGTATAGCGCAATTCATTGATGGAGACTGGCTCCAAAGGGGTATATTTTTATGGGTGGGTGGTTTTGGACGTAACACCATTTCACGAAGCCCATAACGTAACGGAGTAGTATTTCCCCGGGGGGCTGGGTTTTGGTACCCTACATATCATCTCTAATCTACGTATTTGTCCGAGAACGTAGGTGAACGCACAGGAGGTAGTTTACGCCAGTGAACGCGACTAGTATCTATGAAAGTCAGAAGTGTTGCAGAGACTATTTTCCGGTGCAATATGTCCTAATGCCGCTTTAGAATATTTTCCCATTTGAGAAAGCTTCGCTGACAAACCTCAAACGTGGGTGGTCCCCTCTTCTTGAGGTTGAGGAATGCGCGAGATATTTGGCGTGTGCGGAGAATTGAGCGACCACCTACACGCGGGGCACACCTAGATGTGTTGTGCGCCGAGTCTTGGTTAAAGACGCGGCCAAGAGATTGAACTGAGAAACTCAGCAACACCCACATGCGATCAAGAACGTGATGCGTCGTTAACACTGGTGATGGTTTTCACTTTTATCACCGCATTATTCACCACTTCTTGGTCCAAAATAATCGCGCACGATTCCGATAATAAATCGATAATCTCGACAAGGATCCGGCTTGAAGGACCCAAACAATTTTCGATGCGGATTGTCGATACACGATTAACGAATCGGGAAACGATTTATTTTCTGTTTAGTTTAGATCTCGCAAGTACAACAGTTTCACTTAGTTTGAATGGTCTTGTCAAAGGCTCTTACTTGCGCCATGTAGTGTAAGTTGCATCCAAATTGAAAAGCCAAAATGTATAGTCACTCCAAGAGACGTTATCAAATGTGAAGCAACAGATGATGCAAATTCCAGCTCGTCTTTAGTAAAGTCCTCGAAAGTAATGAAATTCGTTTCCAAGAGATGATACTGGCTACTGTCCACCACGAAAGAGATCATCACTCAGTGTAATCTCAGCTGATCGATTTGTTCTGGTAAAATGTTTCCTTGCAAGGCATAGAGTAGTCTTGGATACACAGATAACTCTGAGGGTTTTTATTTCGACAGCTTTTGTTGTTGCTCGACCCAATAGTGGAGCACGTGTTTGGTGTCTAGAACACTTTATATTTTTTGTTGTTGCAGCTTGTTTTATTTTATTATCAAATATATATACACTTATGAAATCAATAAAAATTCAGAATGAACTAATTGAATACGATATTCGCACACCATCAGTAACATCAGCATGTAACTTGTTTTCTAATCAGATGATCAGCTCTTTGTTTTGATCTTTGATAATATTTTGATTTGTTACCCATCACCCGATGTTGTTACCAGTTGATTATCTGTCTATATTATTGTAGTATAATTGCCCGAGGCAATTCTCAACCAATTTGATTTTGTATTCGCGCCAGGAACGGAGAAACACCTTCTGAATTTGAAAGACAGAAGACTTCAATGTACTACATCTATTACTCTGAGGGATTCGAATAACAGTTGCCTTCTTTTATTTGCGTTCGAACTTTCTCATTCTATTGCCCATGCATTAAAGTATTAGCGAACTTTTTCCTTGTCAACTTTAGTGAAGTTGTGGGGAACGAAGGTCATTGTGCCGGCGAACGACACGGGGTTCTGCCTCGTCTCCACCAGTTCTAAAAGGTTCCGCCAAACCGAATTGTTACTGGGCTAAGGAATGCACACCAAGTAGACCGTTCGCGCCGTCACGAGCCATTAAAGAACAAGGAAAATGAATGAAACACCGGAATTTATTTGTTTAGTTTTATTCTCTAAATAAAAACCACTACTTTCGTTGACAATGTTGAATTTAATGCACATTAATATTAACACTAATTTATATAACGTATTTCCTTTAGAGTTTTGTCCATGAAATGTATATTTAAACAATATCCTCCGTAATCAACTAAACGACAAACCACCACTCGACTTAATGGATAATGAACAAAATTACGTTCAGCGATTTCTAAGCAATTCGGATTTATTTCCCACACGACTCCGAATATATATATATCGCGTCCCCGTGTGCACCGGGGAGCGGGAGATAGCGCGACCAGCGTGGTCGCCGGATGTAATTGGACTCAATGATTCAACCCTCGTTTGGGGTGAGTTTCTGGTGTGGTGGTAGATATCCTCTCCACTAAGGGTATGTTTTTACTTACCACCAGAGAAACGTAACGTCTCTCTTGGTGGAATAGAAAACCAGATCTCGTAATGAAGATCATGGTGGTATGTGTGTGATTGTTTAGATCTGTGTTGTTTACTCATGCTCGAAGGCAATGGCAAAACAAAGCAGACAGGCGGCAAGGACAAAGGGATCGAGAAGATCGTTGTCTATGAAGTACATCGCCTCTAAATAAATAGACGACGACACTTCGAAGAAATGTGGTAAGAGAAAAGATGAGACGAGGGCATCATAAAAATCTTAGATGTGTGATGTCCTTGTGTAAATATTCGAATAGACATTGGCAAAGGTGCTAATGTTTGCGTTACTTTATACAATGAAAATTGTATATTGTATCTTGGATCGGTGGCCGAACGAATTTGCTTGCATTTGTATATGCAGGGTAATTCGTTTGTGGCAAAGCACGAAATTGGTGATTGCTTATTAGTAGGAAAACAAATCATGGGTTGAATATTATGAAGGAATTCGGTTTATGGCACATGACGGTAGATGCGGTATTTGCTTTTCTCCCTTGGACAAAGGGCCTGCTAGATATGTGCATGCAGGGAGATTAGGGTGCACATGATGGACAAAATTGCTTGGCAAACAATTGTTGACGTCCGGCGCCGTGCTTCCTCGGTTGAGGGAAGAGCGGGGACCTTTTATTTTTTAGACTTATTAAAACGCATTTTATTCTCGTCTCAAAATTCTTCTATTTATTCTCGTTTCCAAATTCTTCTATCTCAACTCGACTCTTCAAACTTAACTTGACTGCTATCTCACCTCAACTACTCAATCAGAACTAACATCTCAACTGTTCAAACTTAACTCTTACTTCTCAACTGTTCCTTGATTACTGACTTTACAATATAAATTTCTCTATACTTATAGAACATTGTATTCTAATTTAATGGAAATTATAACATGAACAAAACAAAATTTATCAAAGACTCTGTGACTTTTAAATTGAATAAGATTTGGACGAAAATCAAAGTTACTATGTTTTGAATGAAATAAAAAGGTGCAGGTTATTAAATGTGCTGTAACTGGCAATATTGTGAATGTTTATGAATGGTATGTATTAAGTGAGAATGTAATACATGTTAAGGGAAGTTTTTAAGGATGTGTAAGGAGATTCAGGGTTAAATTTAATAAAGGGAAGTATTCTGGAATACAACACAATGGTGCCGGAATAGTTTTCCTACTTATGATACATGTATGCAGACGAATTATTTTCCAGCGAATTTTACTGGTGCATCGGATGTGTAAACAGAATCTTTCAGGTATTTTCATGAAATGCGTTGAAAGCATTAATGTCCGTGAGAAAGGAAATGTTTTCAGGTGTCAATGCAATGCCAATGTAGTTATGGGGGGTAGAGATGTCAGCACGGACGCAGGTTGAGCGAAAACACCACAAATAGTTCACTGAAGATAATTCCTCTAAACACTGTTCTCCACACGAAGCAAACAAATAAAAGGCACTTTGGGTTTTTTTTTTTTTTTTGTTCAGTAGTTCTCTTTATTTTGACTGATGTCAATTGTTCACAACACTTAAATTGACATTACTCAAGGTAATGCTGCTAAGGTACTTAATCCGATGATTACCTGTCACAGCTTCAGATCACCAATTATCGTTAATTTGCAAATACCGAAAGTTACAACAGACTGTAATTAATTCGTTCTTCCTTGGTTTGGATTCGAATCACGAATTATTCACTAATTCTAAATCACCGGATATAATACTAACAGCGACAATAATCTATTCACTAGCAACCGCACTCCGACGTATACCAGTTGAGGGATAAAATTTGACTCCTCGGCAATATTTAAACACGACCCCTAGTTGAATTGATGTCCGTTGAGGATGATAGATAGATTTTGACTCCTGGTGATCGATGTGGTCAACTTCCATTAGCCGCCATAAAGATGGATTTTTCATATGCCCGTACAAGTCAATGAACGATGCCCCTTTTTCTGAAAACCCGATAACGAACGATCCTGCACTGGTTCATGGTTTAGCCGACGCTACATAGGAACATTATCGTGTTTACTTAGGCGTTCACGATCATGGCGTTATAGGCTATGCTCTCTTCGGTGCCGATAGGACGACCGAGCCCTTGGGGTATGTTTACGATAACAGTGGCTGGGGTAGCTATTGTTTAGGCTAATATAATGGAACATGGGTAAAATTGTCTAAACAATGATCATTTCCATGCCCAAATTCCATGATCGGTTGATAACCGATGAAAGTGAATTGTCGCAAGTGTTGCGAACCTGATGGTATATGCGCGATATACAATTGTGAACTGTGGAAAGAATATCGGCTACAGCTATGTCAACAATACGCTGGCCAGCGTTTGTATATCGGTAATTGAAGACAAGTTGAGCCGATAGGAGATGAACTGGTTCATGGAGTATGAACCAGGTAAGTTCAAAATGTATGGATGCCGTCGGGTAGGTTTTCTTTTCAGGTATTATGCTGCAGTGGAGCTTACGCTACCCCTAATTGCAGGTAAGTACCATCGCTTTGTATGGTAAGAGGAAGTGGTTAATTTAAAGAGGATGGGCGGTTCTTTGAGAATGCATTAAAGAACCGCCACAGGTTCTTTGGGCAAGCTTAAAGGAACCCCCAAAAAGCCCGTCTAAAACACTTTTGAGCTCCTCTATACCAAACTGTGGTGATTCATAAAACCTGTAGAAACGGGTTTCTTTGACGGTAGCGTAGGAAAAACCTACCAGCTAATAGTTGTATTCTGTATTCTCTATAAGAAAATTGCCCGTTATCCAAACGGGAAATGGCTGTAGCATTGTTATCCTTTTCCTAAGTATTTATGTCATTGTGTGGCGTCAACTATTGCTCGTTTCGGAATACTATTTTCTACCTTATATTTGTGAGACTTCCCAGTAGTTTAGGTTAATTTGTAGGCACTTAAATTTGTCCATGTTTGTTCAAGAGAGTGGACATCGCGTGTTTGAATGTTTGACGTGTGTAACTCCCCGTTTGGGGTACAATATCAGAATTGCATTCTGGGCCGTGTATTTGGGTTGCACATCCTGTCGTTTTACTCTTCTTCTCTGCGCATTTCGAACAGATATTCGAACGAGCTACCTTACATTTCCAAACTTTTGTCATGTGCAAATTTTCACAGCATCTGAAGTTGTGTGTCAGAGTGATATGTTCTCTTGGCTCCTCGATAGTATAGTGGTTAGTATACCCGCCTGTCATGCGGGAGACCGGGGTTCGATTCCCCGTCGGGGAGCCTCTGGCGCAAGACTAATGACCTTGCCCGGAAAAAACAAACCATTATGGAAAATTTAACAAGCCTCAGGACTTGCTATATAAGGCCAGGACCGGTTTCCGGTTGTAGTGCCAATGATGATGTGATATGTTCTCGTAGCCTACACTTTACCTTTCTCACGATCTTATCCTTTCCATTAAGTTTACTAACAATTATGTACCATCGGGCCTCTTTCTTAGGCTTATAGGCCTCGGTGAATTGAAGAACGCCGTTCGAACCTACGCTATGAAATTAGTAAAATCAAGGTACTATTCGATCAGACCGTGGCCACGGGTATGCGAGGATTATCCAACTCGCTACTTTCGCTATGGACATTAACGTTTACGAATTGATGTTTGATGATTTCTCTTTCGATTCTCTTTGTGTACGGCGCTTGATATCTAAAAAAACATCAATCAAATCTACGACGAGAAGGCTAAAAAGGAGGGAGAAGACCATCATGGTATTTTTGTACTCATAGGAAGAATATTCTCCGACATAAAACAACAGTTTGTTAAGTTTTCGTAGAAAAACTAGCTAAAGAAGGTCTAACATCCTTATAGTTCGTGAGATATTTTGTCCCTTCTATTACCGAGTCCCTAAACTGTAATAAAAAAGAAACGAAACAATTTCATCCCTAGAGCTACTTGACATAATGAACTGATTACCATTTCTGTGACAGTTCGTTCTGCTGTACAGTATAAGAATATATACAGAACAAGCTCCTGGTGGTATGCAAATTTGTGATCATTAATTTCCTCGTAAATTGACGTCTACTCATTGCTTGTCTACGCTCGAGATTTTTTTTTGCTTGATATTTCACAGAATAAAGCTTCTTTTGTCTATTGAAAATCGAAGATCCTTACTCGGATGTGTACTCTGAGGAAAGACTTGATTTTACCGTAACCAAACATAGGTACGCCTACACTGTGGGGTGCAGGTGATTCAGGAAAAAGTCGCTCATCAAGGTCGGGACTTCAATAACTTTCTGCCAATCAAACTTTGACTTCCGAATAGCTTCTTATATTTATCAATGACAGTATTAAAGGATTTCCGGTTAGCTAAACCTAAATAAGTGAAATGGATTTCGTTGTCGAACTTCGTGATATACCGACTCTTGGGCAAGTTTAATAAAAATTCAATTGGAATATTTTCGAGATTTGATATTTCCAGGACGAGATGAAGTCATAAAAGAGCAGCGAGAAAAAGTTTTCCCATTGACGTGAGTCCTGGCGATAAGTATAAGGATATACGTGCGGCTGTCCCTCGCCGGGAAGTGATTAATGGCCAATAGATTGGTATTTTTTGAGCCTCGCTAGTCGTAATGTTCCAAGGATCAAGGATACAATGAAACTTTGGTGAATATTTTTCGTAATTCCCTTTCAAAATTTAAAGGGTATAATTTACAGCACCAAGAAAAATCAACAGAATGTGAGCATGTACGTGCAACTGTGTGTGATTTTGTTGATTTTATTTAATGTGCTCCTGATTTTTATTGAGTTTTGTTTTTTGGTAATTTGTGACACTTTAATAGTGTCATAAATCAATTCATCGCCTCCGTGGCGAAGTCTGTTAGACGAAAGTTTCAAAAATTCAATTTTACCCTCCTTCTCAAATTCATTGTTCCTTTCCCACATTTTTTTCTTGCTTTATTTTTAATATTTTTATTCTTCTGAAATCTAAACTTGATGATGAAAAAGTTTGCGGTTATATAGATGAAATCGTGGGCGGTGTTGAGAGAATCGATGAGCAAAGAATTTAGAAGTATATAATAAAGGAAGGAAGTGGCGAAAAGTTTTCTGAATGAAAAACTTTTTAATTTACAAAGTGCAGAGTACTTTTCGGCTAAGGTGCACGGGTATTAACTGAAGAATGAAGTCCTGGCACTGGAGCTGCTATTCTTGCGACGCGGGGCTTTGCAAGCTATCGAATTTTTATGAACTCAGTAAAGCACTACGTTGGTTCGAAGACTAATATTGACTGCACACTGCGCTGAAGTAATAGTATTCAACAAAACCAGTGAATGAGGACGTTGCGTTGAAGGATTCATTGTGTACTTGATGCAAATGTTTCAGAGATATCACTCTTCTACTCAGTCAACTTAACAAAGGAGAAAGTGCGAAAAATACATGAAAATGAAAATTTGCTATGGATCCTTGAAAATTTAAAGAAAATCCTTCGCTGAAGTTTCATTGATTCCATGCTATCCGTACAACTTTAGCTATCTTGGTTCGTGGTCGATGATACGTGCTTGTCTTTTTCTTTCTTGACGTAATACGACTTAAGGCAGAAGTAATTGTGCAGTAAATTGAACATTACATAGTTAGGATGATAAAATACCCAGACTGTATTCAGAGTATTTCCACACCAACTCGAACACTATACATATAATCTAACGGGTAAAAGGAATGGATTTCGTGCTTATGTATATTGTTCAAATCATATATTAATTTTAGGGGCTTTTTGTGAAATTTCATTTTTTATTTAAGGACAATATTATGCTATATATATTTTATTGAAAGAATTTTCTATCCCTAGTTACGGCTTTTGCTCTTTCCTCACGCACGCCATGTATTCTCTTTCAGAAATATTTTTCATGTTTCGAGCGTAGAAACGAATCGAACCAACAGACAGGCGAGTGAGTCTTGCATTCGGTACCGCACTCCATCAGTAGCTTCACAACTTTTCAGCAGCTTACAGTAGATCACTCGCTTTTGAGTTATAATTTTTATTTTCGAGAGCATTATCTCGGCAGTAAGGATGTTTTGCCTTGACGCCGAATTACCTGGTTTTGTGGGCTTAACAGGTTTTGCTCTTAACGTTGTCGTAATATATTGGACAGAAAAATATTCTCCATGACTGTACATCCGATGCGCACACCGGCGACAACGAAGTTGGCCAAACTCAACGAACATCCACCATCTTGTATTTCGTCGAGTTCAAATAGCTTTCCAGATGACGCACGTGCACATCATCAGTCCCTTTCTCGACCAGCTGCCACGGAATGCGGACGTCTGCCGCGAGCCATCCCCGGCGAATCGATTCGGCGCATTTATTTTTTACATTGTAACTATCCACTTTTATATCATTAATCAATAAAATCCAACAGGTTATGGGCCCAGGCACCCGCCTACCATCGAGAACTAATTAGGAACGCCCAAAAGAAGGAACCCGAAGCCCTCACCAAAATGGCGCCATCCATCGCGAGCATCGAGCCCCTCAAAAAGGAAAACTTCGACACGTGGAAGCTGCAGATGAAAGCAATCCTCATCAAGAATGACGCGTGGGGATACATAAGCGGAGAAACCCCCAAGCCTGAACCCACGGGAGCGAACGAGGTGAACATCGAGAAGTGGAAAACGGGCGACAGAAAGGCCAAAGCTGACATCATCCTAGCTATCAGTCCACCGGAGATAAAATGCATCAAGGGATGCGAAACCTCGCGCGACGTATGGGAGAAACTGACTTCCACATACGAATCCAAAGGCCCAGCCAGGAAAGCCAGTCTATTGAAGAGACTCACGCAGCACCGCATGGGCGACCGCGACGACGTGCGAGAACACCAGAGAAGTTTTTTCGATACGGTCGACAAACTCCTTGACATGGAGATCGTGATTAATAAGGACCTGCTTTGCATCATGCTCCTTTACAGTCTCCCTCCGAAATTCGAAAACTTCAGGTGCGCCATTGAATCTCGGGACGAACTCCCATCTCCGGAGGCACTTCGCATCAAAATCATCGAAGAAAGTGATGCCAGACACACGAATGAGCACCTCGAAACACAAGGCGCGATGGCCGCCAAGCACAACGTCGTAAGGATCGAAAGAGGAAAGCACCAAGGAAATAACAGAAGTCGAAGAAAACCATCCTTCAAATGCTACAATTGCGGTAAGATCGGACACAAGGCAGCCGAATGTCGATCCCGGATCAGGGAAGATTCCTCCATATCCAAGAAGCTAGGAAAGGAGGGGAAGCTGCTGAACAACGGCATCAGCGTCCTAGCTCTCACAAGCTCAACACAGGACGAGATGCACTCCCCCAAATCAACTATTGACGGCGGCTGGTGTTTGGACAGCCGTAGCTCATCGTACATGTCGAGCGACAAACACGCCTTCGAAAAATACCACGAGACGCATCCCACGACGCTAAACCTGGCCAACTGCACCTCAACCAACATCACCGGTGGTGGCGACATCAATATGGCCACCGTCCACAGCGGAGGCAGACGAAACATCAGCGTGACGGACGCCTTACACGTGCCTGATTTAAGGATGAACCTGATGTCGGTCAGCAAACTCGCCGACAAGGGGTTCAAAGTCACTTTCGACAAGGGAGGCGCCAAGGTCACGAACGAAAAGGGACACACTATCCTCGAGGCCATACGAACAAATGACCTTTACTTCATTCTGGCGACTCAGAGGGCACCAACACTCACCGCTGCCGCTGCCGACTGGCACCGCAGAATGGGACACCTAAACATTAAGGATTTGGTCGCGCGCAACAAAAACGGCCGCATACGGGGAATGTCCATGGAGCATCCGATCCAGGATCCGATGTGCGACATATGCGCCCTCGGGAAGACAACGAGACTGCCATTCCCAAAATCATCCGACAGAAAGACAGGCATCCTGGACTTAATCCACTCCGACTTATGCGGACCGATGAACACCGAGTCCCTAGGAGGATCCATCTACTTCGTCACGTTCACCGACGACTGCTCCAGGTGGTGCAACGTTCGCATGCTCAAAAGCAAAAGAGAAGTCTTAAATGCCTTCAGAGACTTCAGAGCCTTCGCCGAAAAGCAAACCGGCCGAAAGATCAAGTGCATACAGTCCGACAACGGCACCGAGTATACAAACAAGCAGTTCACCTCGTACCTGCGGGAGAACGGAATCAAATATCGATTGTCCGTCACTCATACCCCCCAACAAAATGGAGTAGCGGAGAGGAAGAACTGAACTCTTGTGGAAATGGCCAGATGTCTCCTCATTCGAGCACAACGTGGTCGAGTTCATCACACCTGAGGAAACCAACAACGAAGACACAACGACCCAGAACGCGGACGAAACGTGCGACGAAGAAGCCGAACCGCCAACAACCCCAACCAGAGAAGAAGCAAACGCACACACACGCAAAGGAGCAGGTAGACCACGAAAAGTAAGGACCGGAATCAGGGGAAGACCCCGAAAACTCTTCCAAACGAGAGACAATTCCACCGAGGCAGCAGGAACCGCAGAAGTACTCATCAAAGCGGCCATAACTGGACCCGACACCGACGAGTGGACAAAGGCCATGGCGCAGGAAATTGAGGCCGTCATCAGAAACGACACATGGACCCTAGTCGAACGTCCGAAAAACGGCAAAGTCATCGGCAGCCGATTTGTCTTACGTAACAAGACGAATCCCGACGGAACATTGGAACTTAGAAAGGCACGCATAGTCGCCCAAGGATTCTCACAAATTCCTGGCGTCGACTACCATCAAACCTTTGCACCAGTGGCCAGGATGAACTCGATACGCGTCACAGCCGCCTTAGCTGTTCGGCACAACATGGGCATTCACCACCTGGACGTGGAAATGGCGAGCTTGACGAAACCATCTACATGGAGATTCCAAAACACACGGAAGGCGCCCTGGAAAATCTGATTCAATCCGGAGGAAGCGAAGATAGTCCCCAAAGTCAAGCCAGACAAATGCTGACAAAGATACGCGAGGGAAACAAAGTATGCCTACTAAAGAAAGCCCTTTACGGTCTCCGCCAGGCAGGACGGCAATGGCACACGAAACTACGCCTCGAGCGTTCGGGACTAGGCCTGAAGCAGTCTACAGCCGATCCGTGCATTTTTTTCGAAGGAAAAGGAAAGGAAATTTTACTCGTCACCATATACGTGGACGACATATTAGTTTCCTCCCAAAGCAAAGCAAGGATACAGAAACTGACGAAACAGTTATCGAAGACATTCCGAATAAAGGACCTCGGCGAAATCAAGCACTGTCTCGGAATTGAGTTCCAAAGAGAAAAGAAGCAACTACGGATGACTCAAACGCAATACACGCTGGAGATTCTGGAGCGTTTCAAAATGAGCGACTCGAAACCAGTGAGCACCCCATTGGAAAACGGCACAAAGCTCCCAAAAGGAAATGAAGAACCCGACAACCATTTGCCATACAGGGAGCTGATCGGATCTCTGATGTACCTTGCCGTATGCACCAGACCAGACATAGCCTTCGCCGTGAGCAGACTCAGCCAATTCAACAGCCACTTCAGCGAACAGCATTGGAAAGCCGCGAAACGTGTACTGGGCTACCTCAAAGGCACGCCCAACATTGGGGTTACGTTCAAGGAAAGCCATGAAAGCCTCACAGGGTACGCCGACACCGACTGGGCTAACTGCCCCGACGACAGGAAATCATACACCGGCTACGTTTTTTCGCTCTACGGCACAGCGGTCTGTTGGGGATCCAGAAAGCAAAGGACCACCGCCCTATCATCCACAGAAGCTGAGTACGTGGCCATATCCGACGCGGCGAAAGAGGCCATACATCTCCGAAAGCTGATCAGTCAACTGGGATTCGCCTTACCAGACAAGCTGACACTATTCAACGACAACAACGGTGCTCGGAAGCTGGTCGAGAACCCCGTATTCCACTCCCGGAGCAAACACATTGACGTCCGACACCACTTCATCCGCGAAACAGTGGACAGCGGAACACTCTCGGTCGAATACATGCCCACGGAACAAATGCCCGCAGACATTCTCACTAGGGCCCTATCCAAACCGAAGCACGAGAGGTGTCTCGACCTCCTAAACCTGATGTGAGCTTTTTGGCACCGGTGCGCTCATCGAGGGGAAGTATTGGACATAAAAATATTCTCCATGAGCGTACATCGCTTATTTCGAGCATATTGACTTCTTCATAAATAGACTTTGTCCCGAATGGAAGGCTCACTCCATTAGTCATGTAAATTCTCTGACTCCTCATACAAATCTTTTCGACATTTTTCTCTATCCAATCCTTACCTAGAATAAAATTGTATGGTTTTTTCATCCTTAATGGTACACACCTTATCCTTGCATTACTTGGATATTTAAATTCTACCGGGCATACTGATGCTACTGTCTTATTTCGCCTGTCTACTTCTCCCTGAATTGTCTCTATCGCTGTCGTGTTGGTATCTATTACGTTGTAACTAAGTCTCGGGGTATTGCTTTCATTCAGTATACTTATCGTAGATCCTGTGTCTAATAGTGTTAGATATTTCTCTTCTTCGATGGTTAGTGTTATTACTATTCTATTTTCTGCGGTTCGTCTGTGAAAAACTGTGCCTGCTACATTTCTTACTTCTCGCCCACTTATCATGTCCACTGACATGTGGTCTGGGCTTTCCCTGTGGTGTGCACTATTACCTATATGTCTTTGCATGGATATTTCGTTTCCCTGCCTACCATTATCTGGTCTTGTCCTACAATTGTAGTTATTACCTGAGTTTTGCCTTAATCCGTGGTTCGTTCTAAAATTAATGTGATTGTCTTCTTGCCTTACTATATTATCTTCGCCCTGCCTATTCTCATATCTGTTCCGATGCACTACATGGTCTGGTCTGTGGTTTCTGTCAACATGTCGGTTGTTTCTCGTGGTTGGTCGATGTTCTATGTTATTCGTAGGATTTAAATTGCTCTCGTCCATTCCAACAAAAGCATCTATCACTTTCTTACCTCTGTCAGATTAGTTTTGTTCATTATATTATATGCTAAGGTACCCGAAACTAAACTCTTAACTTTCTGGACTAGCATTCCACTGAATATATCTATCATTGCATTACCGTCTGTACAAAATACGGAATACTCTGCAATGTCGTCTACAAGATACTTCAGTTTGTTGCTAAGGTCGAGGATTGAGTTTGCCTTTAATAACATAATGTCCCTCGTCAGGACCATTTGGTCTCTTTTTGGTCTGTAGTGTAGCTTCATTTCTGCTGGCACTCTTCCCAATTTTGAGGAGGGTTTACTCTTAATAGGTTTTTGGCTGCCCCCAGTATTTTCTGATCGTAGATCACACTAAAGGCTCTTGCCTTTTCCTCTTCCTGTCCAGCTCTGTATTCGGCTAGTTTCCTTGAGACGGCATCTATGAATGACGGCAATGTTCCTTTCGCCCCATCGAATTCTCGAATGTGACGAATTTCTTTTTTCAGCCTCTGACTCGTGCTCTGCTGCTGGTTTTGGACCATCAGCTGAGTCAGTGCTGCTATACATTGCTCCATTTGTTGCTGAGCCATTCCTCGTCTTTCGTCTACCCGCTTCTCTCCGATCAATTTTGTCGGCTAGATGTACTCGTACCGATACTTACCTTCTCGAGGGATACGACGACCGTTCTTCTTATTCTATTTTCCCCGACGAAGCCGATTACGAATTTCTTCACCCCTTGGTTTCCTAGTATCCTATAACGCCTACACAAAGGACAATTTGCCGACAACTATTTCTTCGGAATACCAACCAACGATGCAGGGACCTTCTTGTGTTAAAGGTAATTTGGGGGAACATAGAACGACCATCTATAACACACCAGAATTTCGATTTTGCGACTGCCTTCCCTAGAGCGGTTAGATACTTACTTCCTTTTTGTCTTCTTATATAATCACCCTATCACCATCGTTAATATCGCTGATTTTCGAACAGTCTCGGTCATCTATACGATTTATTAATTCGGACTAGTAACTTAAACACTGCATTTTCTCGGTAATGCGATCACGAATCGTATAATAAGCAGGAGTATTGAACTGTACCCTCCTATTTACCCAAAATTACGGCTGTATTTGAATGTACACATCCCAGTTAGGTACTTCATCATTTTCCTTTTACGATAATACTACGAGGGTTGCCTCTTATGTTTCGGGATTTGACAACGCTAGTGTTGCAATCCGGCAATTGACAGCACTGTCGTAAAGTTGGACATTTTTGAGGTTATACGCACTCAGAACGTTTTGACATACGAGCGCTATTTGTGTTGTTTACAGTAACTTAAAAGATTCATCTCGGCCCAAAAATGAAATTAAATCGTCAACATTTTCGTGCGATTATTTTTTACAACTTTCGGCGTGGATTAACTCAGCAACAGTGCATGGATGAACTTAATTCAATTTTTGGCGATGAAGCTCCATCAAGGACCAGTGTTTATCGATGGTATGGTGAATTCAATCGTGGTCGTAGTTCACTCCAAGATGAATTTCGTGAAGGTCGTCCAAAATCAGTTGTTGTTCCGAAAACCATTGATGCTGTGCGCGAACTGATATTGGAAGATCGTCATGTGACCTATCGTGAGATTGAGACAACCTTAGGCGTTAGTGGAACCAGCATACAGTCAATATTGCATAAACATTTGACTGTCAAAAAAAATTGTTCGCGTTGGATCCCACACAATTTGTCAATCGCCCAAAAAAAGGCTCGTGTCAATTGGTTGAAAGAAATGTATCAAAAAATACGGTCGCGGTGCTTCGAAACACGTCTATGACATCGTGACAGGTGATGAATCGTGGATTTACGCGTATGAGCCCGAAAGTAAACAGCAGTCGACTGTCTGGGTGTTTCAAGATGAGCCAAATCCAACAAAAGTTGTTCGTGCACGAAGCACTTCCAAGCAAATGGTCGCCTGTTTTTTCGGAAAAACTGGACATGTCGCAACCGTACCACTAGAACAACGCAGAACAGTCAATTCTAGGTGGTACACAACCATTTGTTTGCCAGTTGTCTTCCAAGAAATCAGGAAAACCAACCCCCGAAGACTGATCACTCTTCACCACGACAATGCGAGCTTTCACACATCGGCTGCGACAACTGCATTTTTGAGCACCCAAAACATCGATTTAATGGGTCATCCGCCGTATAGTCCTGACTTGGCACCGAATGACTTCTTTTTATTCCCGTACGTAAAAAACAAACTGAGAGGTCAACGTTTTTCGACACCTGAAGAAGCGGTTGCTGCATTCAGAATGCATGTGTTGGAGATACCTCAATCAGAGTGGCAAAAGTGGTTCGACAATTGGTTCAAACGCATGCAAAAGTGTATAGATCTTCATGGGGAATATTTTGAAAAACAATAAAGTGATTTTCGATGATCAATATTTGTTTTTGTTCTCTAATCCCGAAATATAAAAGGCAACCCTCGTATTTGCAATTTTTCCATCGAAGGTGTTGGCCACTATTTTAATAAATTTGCTCATTGGTGACTACGAATGCTGACATGTTTTTCCATTACCTACAACCCTTAACAATTAGATCGATATCTTACACTAATAATATAATAATTTCCATTACAAGGTAATAACAATAGACTTCGATGTTTTTGTTCTGTTGTTTCGACTGCAGTTGCTGCTGGTGTTGTACGTTGTTTTTATCCCTTCTTCTTTTTGTCTGCTTGCCTTCCAACGCTGTTTTTCTTTACTCGTTTTTTTTTTTCCTCTTGTCACTTAATCACTGCTTATAGCTCCTTATTGGTCAATCGATTTGTCGTCTTTTAGTTCTACTGATTTAGTCTCGGTATCCTAGTTCTTATAGTATGTTATATAGCGGTTTCTTCGCGAATCACTAAATTGCACTTTGATTCACTATGTGTCCACTACTTTTACTTTTACAAGTCCGATCACTTTCCTCTAGTTCTTCAGAATAGAGGAACACCGACTGCGCCAGTTATGGTTTTTAGATGTCTATGTCGAAATAACCATTAGGATACCAAACGAGTAGATAAGACAGTGAAAAGTTAAATCACGAATTCCTTTTATTATTATAAATATCTAAAATTACAGTATTTTGTCTTTACACTATTGTAATAATGTCACTATACATTAACTTCTACTTTATTGCCACAATTAGTATTCAACTATAAAGTTACAGCACTTTCTTTTCTTTACACTATTGTAATGTTATATCTATACATTAATTCCTTTTTTTTTTTTTTTTAGTTCCTGTTGGTTATTAACTATAAAGTTACAGCACTTTTTCGGTACACTGTTGTAATATTGTCTCTATACATTATTTTCTTCTTTTTCAATCACAAATGGTACTTAACCATAGAGTTACAGCACTTTTTCTCTCTACACAATTATAATTTCGTCGCTATGTATTAGCTTCTTTTTCTACAGTCACAAATGGTACTTAAGTATAAAGCTGCAGCACTTTCTTTTCTTTACACTATTGCAATATTATACCTCTACATTAACTCCTTTTACTTCAGTCACAATTGGTATTAAACTGTTACGTTAAGGCACTTCTTCTTTACGTTATTGTAATATTATTTTATATTTTAACTTCTTCTTTAGTAGCCAACACCCGATTCTTCCGATTAAATTTTCTTATTGTTTCTATCTCCACGATCTATCATCTATCTATCCCCACCCTTTCGCCAAAAAAGCCTTTACTTTTTCTTCCACCACTTACTCATCACTTCCCGGGGTTAACACCTTTCGCATATTACCTTGCAATTTACTTTCAATTAACCCAATTACCGATTCTCAACTTCGATTTGCGATCGCTTCATATCGCTGAGCCAGTCAATATTCCTTCATTGATTTGAACTTCCAGTTCAACCTTTGCGATCGCGAATTGACCCAATTAATTTTATTTCTGTTGATTGGGCTGGAACATGCAGTAATTGTTCCGGAATATGCTGTTAATAGCTTTTGCGTTATTGGGCAATCGCTTTCGGCATATCCAATCAATTGCTTTTGTGTCAATTGGTTCAAAATATGCAATTGATAATTTTATTGCCCCGGGGGTCATTTGAGTTTAAAATCGGATGGCGTTTTTGGGTATAGGTGTGTCAATGATCTCTTGTACATCATCTTTGACTATGATGTCATCGACACACTTAACACGCACACCGGCAACAACGAAGTTGGTCAAACTCAACGAACATTCACCATCTTGTATTTCGTCGAGTTCAAATAGTTTTCCAGATGACGCACGTGCACATCACCAGTCCCTTTCTCGACCAGCTGCCACGGAGTGCGGACGTCTGCCGCGAGCCATCCCCGACGAATCGATTCGGCGCATTTATTTTTTACATTGTAACTATCCACTTTTATATCATTAATCAATAAAATCCAACATAATAGTTCCACTTTTCGTCACTAGTAACAATTCGATGCAAACACGACTTTACCTTGTATTGCTTAAGCGATATTTCAGATGCGTTCCGACACCGCTGGACTTCAATTTACATAGCACTTATTTTGTTTGGTATTGAATCATTTCCAATGCTCATAATCGTGCAGAAACTATTGTTTGATCAACAATTAATGATTCTGGAAACTTCTGTTGCGGTTGACATGGATTTTAATTGAGAAGTGCTTGCAATTCTTCATCCTCAAACTTTATTTGACAGGACGTTTTCTGTTTTCTGTTGCAAAATCATGGCTTTTAAACTGTCTAAACCAGTCGAAAACATGTTTTATTCCGCCTGGAGATCAAGAATATACTTCAAGCAACAAAAGCGTTTTTGCGTTCTCTCAAATCACATCAAATTTTTCTCCGGACGACAAAATACAAATAAATATAAAAATAAATATATAAATAAATAAATAAACAAATAAATAAATAAATTAATTAATTAATCAATAAATAAATAAATAAATGAATACATAAATAAATAAATAAATAAATAAATAAATTAATTAATAAACAAATAGATAAATAAATAAATAAATACATAAATAAATAAATAAATAAATAAATAAATAAATAAATTACTACTACTATTTATTGGCCCTTGGGAACCCTGAAGTTCATGACCTTTTGGCGTATGTTAGCCTTATAGTTGAAAGAAATGTTTACGGCTGTTGTGTTTCGCCGAACACTGTTACCAAAGAGAACACTACGGAGCGGAGTGCACAATAAAACACGGGGAGAATAGTTTTGAATTTTTACTTTAATTTCAATGGTTTATTGTTTATTATTTTTTTATAATTTGTTTAGTTTACAATTGATTCTCCTCGTTCCGTATACTACAATTTATGTTAACACTTGGACGCACGGCAATCTTTTATTAAAATTAGAATGCCCGGATGAATAAACTAATAAAACTATTTTCGAAAACAAAAATCGCGCTCGTATTTATTTCATTGACCCGTTACTTTGACACACGCGACGTACTGACGCTTCTTTTTCTCGATTTATTGTGCTGCGCGGACTAACGTCCTTGTTCGGTTTTCCTGTGTTAGACTGCTAATTGACGACTGTCTATCGCGACGGTTGCGTTGCGCGGATCCTGTATCTCGAATGTTCTCTCTGGTTGATCTTAGCACGTGTGCTACTAGATCTAATGTTTTCTCATGCAGCGAAGGTCATGTGAAAACGGAATTGAGAAAAGAGGAAGAACAAAGGGAGATCATAGGACACAATGATCCTTAATAGCCTGCAACGCAATTAGGACAATGGTGCTATAAGGGATTTCGGTATACAATGGTAATTGTGTCCCGTATCTTAGCTGGTGGCAAGGCTCGGGTTATATTTCCAGGTTTGCAGGTAACGCTGGCTAACAGGGGCGCCGATCGGGTTTTCGAATTTACGATGTCTGTATGATGTAAAGAATTATTTTCAGGAATTTAGGACGATGCGTTACATGTCCTTGGTAAGGCAATGTTTGCCAGTTTGTTGTGTCCTTCGATCGCCGTGCAGGCGTAAGATGATTGGTTGGACCTGTGACTCGTGTGTCTGTGGGCACGTGGGGTTGTTGCCTCCCACATGTATGTTACCTTCGTTTCAGGTGTGGTGGAGGACTTTTGATGACACGTGTCTGTGGGCACGTGCAATTTAACTATAGGTGAGTGATTAATTCCGGTTCGTGTACCGGAAGCGAACGAGCACAACATCGATTAAAACGCAAACGAATCGATAAAACCAAAACGAAATCCTTTAATGAACGAACCCTGTTGAAAATACAATACAAGGAAAAAACTAACCATTTGCATAATGCAAAAATGACAACAACAAACATGACAACAAAGACTGAATAACATCTGGCAATAACAAAAATGAAAAGTGCTGCCAAACATGCAGTTAATTACAACTTATAACAATTAATAACAAAGATAATAACAATTAATACTAAGAATAAATGTAAACTACTAATAATCAATAACAAAAAGTAATTCAATTGGCTTGAACTAATTAGTTCAGGCACGACGCGACAGTGAGTGTGTTCCTTGTTGGAACAACGACATATCGACCAATAGTGGATTGTGTGGTTCGTACAACCGCCACAACCTCACCGACTCGACTCCGCCATCGTTAACTGTGCCATGCACTCTCCTTCCACACTCCACCATCTGATCCGATCATCTCAAGGTCGAACCTAACATTGTCCTCCCATCTCCGTCGCGCCCGTCCTGGCGGACTCTTTCCCGTTGGTCTACCGTAAAGACCTCTTCGCATGGTCCTATCGTTACCCCTTTCGCGCCACATGTCCTGCCCATCTAAATCTTCGCGACCTGATTACTCTCACTATTGCAGGTTTACGGTATAGCTCTTCCAATTCGTGGTTGTGCAGTTTCCTTCTATTTCCTATTTACCCCCAAGGATACCCCTTAGAACTTTATTCTCGAACACGCGGAATTTGTTTTATTCCCGTTTCGTGAGAGCCCATGTTTTGCATCCGTATAGAGCAATCGGCACGATAATGGTTCTATAAACACTGAGCTTTATGTTACGTGATAGCAGTTTGTATTTCAGCAGTTTACTGACTGCGTGCCAACTAGCGATGCCAGAATGCAGGCTTTTGTTTATTTTCTTCGACATTTCGTTACTGGCCGTCAGTATCGTTCCCAGATATTTAAATTCTTTAACTTTTTCAAATATCTTGCCCCAAGTGTAATTACGATGTCGTCCTTTTCCCAGCAGGTAGCGACTCGTTTTAAGAGCATGGTCCTCGACTTTTCGTCGGCCAGGGTGAATGTATAATAACTCGCCTCCTTGGCCTTCAGGGTATTGTTGACCTTAGAGAACATCTGTCGATCGTAGGTTACGATTTTATTGAGGCTTGGACTCAGGGTCTTTACCTTAAAGTTGGAGATTCCTTGTCGGTTCATATCACCGATGAACTCCTTTAGGTTGAGGTCTCGTGCAACCGGGGTCTGTTTGTGTGGCCTTTCGATTTGGATCGGTTTTTGGTTTTGGTGGGTGATGGTGCCTTCGGTGCACATGATTTTCCCAAAGGAATAACTTTTTTGCAGTGGGGTTGTGGCGTTTCTAACAGACACATACACAATATACAAGCAAATAGTGAAGAACACCGAAAGGAAATTCGAATAAGCAAAGCATCAGAGGCGTATAACATTGCGATAACATAACAATTTCACATCAGTTGATTGTACTTGAATTTAGAAATAGAATTCGTACACGCGGTAGTGGCCTGATGTGTTGAGCTTTGGTTCTATCTTTTAGTGATTCCAACCGTGATACCGCCGGTTCATATCGCATGGTCTTCACTATTGTGGCAAACGCTATAGGGTGTACCGAGAGGTCTGGCACAGTTTCATTATTATTGGCGTGCAGCCGGTGGCAACATGTTTACTGGAGGAACCTCCCTCGCAGTTCACTGTTGGTCCTGGTGTTTTCCGCTTTACCGCGCGGCGAGAGGTGGGCGTGGAGCGAGAAGTATTAGGGGTAGGCACACGGAGACCATTCTCATCGGCAATGACATGAAAGTCGCTGTCGAGTCTTGTCATTTCAGGTTCGATTTGTGAATGATGGGTTTGCAGGTTTGAGCTGAAGGGTGTCGGGGTTGAAGTAGCTTTCTATGCTGCATTCTTCCTCTCGAAAGCACTAATCCTGGCTACCGCGGTGGCGAGTTCGCTCCTCAATCTCTCAAGAAGAGTCATAAAATCCTGACGGGGTTGATGCCCCAACCTCTGAAGAGAAGAGAAGTCCATGTTGCAAAGGATAAATGAAAGAAAAGTGAGGGTAACGGGAAAATGCAAAGAGCCAGAAACAGGCAGATAAGAAGCAGCTGAACAAAAACTAGCAGGAATGCAGAAAAGAGAGAAAAGAAGATAGGAACAAGAAACAGGAAGCTAGGAGATAAACCCAATGGAACCTAAATGGAAACGACGCTTTCAGCACAAACCTGATATACAAAAAATTGTTAAGTAAATTAGAATAGAAATATTTGAGAAAGGGTGAGGAAAAATGAGTATGAAATTTATGGTTTTTAAAACACCAAATGCAATCTTGGAAATTTAAATAAAAAGAAGATAACATTAACTTAAATTGAAATTGCGAATGAGATGAAATTTAAATGAAAAGAAAAGAGAAGTTGAATACAATTTAAGTTATAATTACAATAAATAAATAATTTAAATTTAGATTATGATAAATAAATAATAAATAAAATCAAATAAAGGGGCTCCATCCTGTTTTTTTATTTTATTTATTTATTTATTATTATTATTTTTTTTTTTGAAGACTGATGATGACTTTCTTTTTGCGCAACACACTAGTGTTTCCTTTACACATGACTTAAAAACACTGACGAGCACACGGT
The DNA here is from genome assembly GCA_963931805.1 of Microdon myrmicae. NCBI lineage: Eukaryota > Metazoa > Arthropoda > Insecta > Diptera > Syrphidae > Microdon > Microdon myrmicae. The sequence goes on along the minus strand of OZ007501.1, from coordinate 34,932,213 downwards.
TTGGTTTCTCCAAAAAAAATGGGTGGCGAGAGGGCCGACTTTAGCGAGACAAGGACAGATGTGTCCTTCATCTTGTCTCTGACTTCTGGTCATCTTGCGATAACCAGAATCACCCACATCCGTAAGGATGTTGGGCTCGGTCTCGCGATATCTGAAAAGAAAAGAAAAAAAAAAAAAGGGGGGGGGGGGCGTATCCATGGCTAGTGTGGACAGTGTTAGTCCAGGTGTTCTGTAACTACTTGTATAGAGGGATGGTGGAAAAGAAATCATACAAGACCGGTAGGTCTTGGGTGCGGTAGTAAACGCAGATTACGTCTTTGGCGTCTGATAATCTGCGCTTTGCTCGGTGTGTATGTTCGTGTTTGTGCCGTCTTGTACCGGGCGTTCGTGTGTGTGGTTTGTTAATAGTAGACCCAATGGGATGGGTCCAGGAATCCTCTATTACAGAGGGGAATGTTGTTGGGAAGGGTGCTTCCTTCAGTTTTGCACTGAAGAAGAAATTGTGGGGGTTTGATCCGAAGAGATCGAGAGAGAGAAGGGTCAAGAACGCAAGAGTCCCATACAAGTAGGTTATCGCTGTTCTGAATGTTTTCGATATACTTATATGCTAATTGAAGCAAGTACTCGTCGATAGAGGGTTTGGTTTCTCCGTATTATTTATTTTCACATCTGTTCAATTGCGTATGACAAAGTTATCAATTCAAACTACTTCACCTACAACCGGGATCCGGTCTTGGCCTTATTTAACAAATCTCTCCGCCGCTCCCGATTTCGGACCGATGTCATCCAGTTTAGCACTCCCAGGCTCTGGGCGTCCTGGTCAACGCCATCCCTCCATCGCAGGCAAGGTCTCCCCGCTGTCTCCTTTCATACATCCTGCCACAAAGGATTTTCCGGGCAGGCTCCTCTGCGCTCATTCGAGGTAGGTGTCCCGCCCACCGGAGTCTACCGAGCTTGATTTTTCTTACAACATTAGCTTCAAGGTAGATCGCGTACAACTCATGGTTGTAGCGTCTCCGGAATCGTCCTCCCTCACATACGGGGCCAACAATTCTCCTTAAGACCTTTCTCTCAAACGCGACCAAGAGTACAGAGTGCCTTTTATTAAGCACCCAGGTCTCTGATCCATACATGAGTACTGGTAAGACCATGGTCTTGTACAGTAGTAGCTTGGATGTTCTGGATAAATTTCGTGATTTAAAGAGCCTTGATAGACCATAGTAGGCTCTGTTGGATTTAATCAGCCGTTCGCGTAGTTCTTCTTCCATATTGTTATCGGCTGATACTGTGGGGGTGGTGGTCTGGGCGCCAATGTATGGTGCGGGGTTCACTCTCACCCACCAACGGTTTCTGCACAAAATTGTCTTCCCAAAAGGAAACCGAGCGCCGAATGAAAGGACGAATAAAAGACACTGAATGATTTAGTTAATGTTAACGTTAATGTTCTTTATTCCTTCGATATTTTACACAGCATGAAATATCGCGCCGTTACCGCGATTTACAAATCAGTAGCACTTAGGTATATGGGGTACAATGAGTAGCTTAGTACACTAGCCTCCGCGTAGGAAGTTACCGATCTCCGTTAATTCCTGACTTTTCTTTACCCGCTGAGTTACGAGGCTGCGGCGACGTGTTATATTGTTCACTAAGTTCTCCGCGGCCGCGATAGTTTACTTTATAACTCCCGCTCGCGTGTACGTTCTTTTTATTTTCTTTCTTTTGCTTAATACAGTGGCGCGGACTTCCTACTCGACTCGGGGTGATGTGGCGAGATGCGCTCGGCGGTGATTGTGACTCGACCTCGTTGTGAGGCCACGGCGGATAAATTGCGACTGACTCATGGAGTTGAAAATCCATTGCGTTGTGGTAGTGGCACCGTAAACTCATTGTCACTTCCTAAGAATCTAGTGGAAGAGTTGCTATACCTATGCATATGAGTTTAGTTCCAGCGAATCCTTGCCGTATAAGCTAAGTTGGATTCGTTGGTTGTGTATACCAGGAAATTGAAATTGCTTGGGTGCAAGAAAGGAGTATCGTTTAGATAGAAGTGTTAACCGAGATAATTTCGGGGGAAATGTGCGCGGTTTAGTTGGTTGGTAAGGTTCCGTTGAGGATTTGAATATACGCTTTGTTAAGGCATATGAACTTCGGAGAAATGTGTGCGGCTTGGTATACTTGCTAATGTTCCGTTGAGGATTTGAATATATGTTTTGTTAAGGCATATGAACTTGGGAGAAATGTGTGCGGCTTGGTATACTTGCTAATGTTCCGTTGAGAATTTGAATATGCATTTGCTATGGCATACGAATTTCGGGGAAATGTGGATTGCTTGGTTGCGTTGAGGAAATATAGATAATTGACTGACGCAGTTTTGGGGAAATGCATGTTTTGGTGATTAGAATATATTCGGTTGAATTATATTCTCTTGGGGGTTTGGAAAGTATTTTATTGCAGATTTGGAAGTATATGCTATTGGGTTATTGATTTTTGCATGTTGCAGGTTAGGGCTCTGGGTTGGTTCTCCGTGTGATGTGGAGAACCCCCACAGTACTCCCCGCCCAGTGACGTGGTCACGAAATAAGGGTAGGGCGAAGGGAGTAGGTTGGTGTGTGGCGGGAGGCATGTCAGGTAGCTAGGGGTCCGGCGGGTTTGGTTTGCCCTGGGGGGCGCGCTTGGCTACGGGTAAGTGGTGGTTGGGGCGGCTGGGGGTTGCTGGTGGGCTCGGGTATTGGTACGGGTTGAGGGTCTGGGGCTGAAGCCTCCAGGAAACAAGGTTTGAGTCTCTCGACACTGACCTTGGATCGTTTGCCTCGGATGTCGATCTCGAAGACACGGTCGCTGGTGCGGTTGGAGACTCTGAAGGGGCCGTCGTGTGGGGGGTCCAAGGGTTTTTTGACCTTATCCACGCTGACAAAGACGTGCGTACAGCTGTGCAGTTCAGGGTGGACGAAGAGTTTTTTAGAGCCGTGTCTGGTCACGGGTGTTGCTCTGACCTTGCGAAGGAGGTCGCGGAGGTGGCCCACATCTGGCTGCTGGGTGCGTGGCGTTTCGCCGTCCACGAAAAGTTCGCCTGGCAGTAGGAGGTTGGTGCCGCAGGTGAGTTCCGCCGCGGAAGCACCTAGGTCCTCCTTGAGGCTTGTCCTCAGGCCGAGGAGGGCGGTAGGAAGGGCGTCGAACCATTTGGTGTCGTTATGACACATGAGGGAGGCCTTGAGAGACCTGTGCTAGCGTTCGATCATTCCGTTGGATTGGGGATGGTAGGCCGTCGTACGGCTTCGTTGGTAGCCGAGGAGGCCTGTCAGCTGTCTGAAGATTGTTGGTAGTGGGCACGCCGAAACGTGTGACCCAGGTTGAGTAGAAGGCTTTGGCGACTGATTCGGTAGTAACTGCTCTGAGGGGAGTCGCCTCTGGCCATCGCGTCCATCATGGTGAGGATGTAGGAAAATCCCCTTGATGGAGTAAGCGGCCCCACTATGTCGATGTGGACATGGGCGAAGCGTGCCGTGGGGAGCTTAAATTGGGCTGGTTCTAATACGTTATGCCGCGCTATTTTGCAGCGTTGGCATTGGAGGCAAGAGCGGGCCCAGCTGGTGAGATCTTTGCTCATTTGGGGCCAAATGAATTTTTTACGTATGGCAGCGGCGGTCACGCGGGCACTGAGGTGGGCTGGGTCGTGGTAGACCTGGAACACGCCCCTACGGAGTTTCTCGGGGATGTAGGGTCTGGGGGTTCCAGTGGAAACATCGCACCAGATTTCGCCCAGGGGGTCGCGGAGGGCGATTTTCCGTAGCTCGAGTGCTGTGTCGGTGGTCAAAAGGGATTGGAGCTGGCTGTCGTCCTGTTGGGCCAGGGCCAGGTCGGCGTTGTTCAGGGCGGCGCGCAAGTGGATCGTATCGATTCGCGAAAGGGCGTCCGCCGTGACGTTTTGTTTGCCGGAGATGTGTTTAATCTCGGTGGTATATTGGCCGATGAGGTCGAGTTGACGCTCTTGTCGGGGGAAGCGTTTCCCGACTTTTTTCGGAACGCGAAGACCAGCGGTTTGTGGTCTGTAGAAATGGAGAGCGGGCGGCCTTCCACCATATGTCGAAAGTATTTGACGGTGCTGTAGATCGCCAGGAGTTCCCGGTCGTAGGTGCTGTATCGTTGCTCTGTGGGACTCAGTTTCCTTGAAAAGAAACCGAGTGGTTCCGGTTGGCCCTCGAAGTCCTGTTGCAGGACTGCTCCGATTGCGGTGTCCGATGCATCGCATTGGATGGACAATGCCGCTCCCTCTAGGGGGTATCGGAGCAGTGTGGCGTTAGCCAGTTGTTCCTTGGATAGTTGGAATGCGCGGTCCGAGGCTTCTGTCCAGGGGATTGGGCGCTTATCATTGCGCTTGGCTCCTCGGAGGAATATTGGATGAGGGCCTCCACACGGTCTGGAAGTGGGCGAATGCCCTGATCGTCAACAATGTAGCCCAGATATGTGATTTGCTCTTTGGCATATTGACACTTATCTGGGTTGATGACTAGACCGAATTCGCGGAGGCGCTCGAGGACTTGTCGTAAATGGCGCTTGTGTTCGATGTGGTCTCGTGAGGCAATGAGGATGTCGTCGAGGTAGGCATGGCAAAAATCGAGACCACGTAGTGCCGAGTCGATATTTCTGTGGGGGTAAAAGTAGGTTGCCAACGTATGGCACAGGATTCACTGTACACCCCCGACACTTGTTACTCCGAAGGAAGAAATGAAAAAAAACACGTTCTTATTTATTTAATTTTATTTCTGGTGAATGGCACAATATCGATTGAACTTAATTACACAGTTAAAAATTGGTCTTAATTGTATTTGCCAACATGAATCACAGCCTCACTGGATTAATCAGAATATCTATGATTTACTATTTCACTTCTGTCAAGCAGGGAATGCAGTACGCGACGGAAACGCCAGACTGTTCAGCTGGTCGGTCGTACGCAAATCGCGAATATATGTGAACCGTCAAAACAGGCTTCGGGAACGAAAAAAACTTTACCTGTACACCAACTCTATCGAACGACTCCTTGACCTTTTTGTTACGTGAACTAAACGAACTATCTCATCCGCAGATACAACCAGGTTCAGATACAAATAGCGACTAACTTTATTTAGGGTGGAAATCGTAATTTCTGCTTCTTACACATTGATCTGTCAATGGTAATCATGCTCTCTTGTGTGTTCCCCAACTCGCCACACTCATCCAGGTCGAAAATTACTTGTGTATTCGTTCGACGTCGATGGGCGTAGCCAGAATGGAGAAATCAAAAGGGAAAGCACAATAACCCAGGGTGGATCTGGCTAGGTGTGTGTGCGTCAATGCCGTGTATACGGCTGGTCTACTGACCTAGTGACAATCTCTTAGGTCAACGCACTATAGCAAGACAGAAATACGAGAGAGAGGGCAAACATAGCTAAGGTTATTCACCAGCAAAAAGAGATCATTGATCCCAGCGAATGGGTGATCTGGGAAAAGTCAATAGGACGCCGCATTGGCTGGGGATATAATACCATTCTGTGGAATGTTCAATAAATACCCAAGCCTATGGACTATGACGCAACCGCGTCGCTTGGTTTGACTTGGTTGTTGCTAACCAATACGAATGGAATTTCCGGTGGAAATCCCATGGTTAGCGCAATAGTGTTGCCGTATGTCGTTGATTGTAGCTAAACTTAATTATGCATAATCTGCATAGAATAATGAGTTTAGCTATGCGTCCCTTTGACATGTTTTACAGGTAAATACCTATCAAGGAAATGGGTAGGTATTGTGGTTGGAATTGTGGGCTGTTTCTCCTATAGAATAGAGAAACCCCTACAGTACTCCCCCGCCAGTGACATAGTCACGAAATAATGGTAGGTCGGAAGGAGTAGTTTGATGCGTGTCGGAAGTAAGTTAGATTGGTGGTGGATTGGGAGGATTTTTTGGTTGCCTAAGGATACGTGCTCGGCTTCGGGTGAGTGGAGGTTGAGGTGGTTGGCGAATGTTGGCAGAGTCGGTTGCTGACTGAGGATCTGGAGCTGACGCCTCGAAGAAACAAGGTTTGAGTCTCTCAACACTGACCGTGAATCGTTTTCCTCGAATATCAATCTCGAAGCCACGATCGCTGATGCGGTTGGAGACTCTGAAGGGACCGTCATACGGAGGGTCCAAAGGTTTTTTAACCTTATCCACCTTGACAAAGACGTGCGTGCAGCTGTGCAGTTCAGGGTGAACGAAAAGTTTTTTAGAACCATGCCTGGTCACGGGCGATGCTCTAACCTTACGGAGAAGGTCGCGGAGGTGGCCCACATCCTGCAACTGGTTGTGTGGCGTATCACCATCCACGAAAAGTTCGCCCGGTAGTAGGAGGTTGGTGCCATAGGTGAGTTTCGCAGCGGAAGCACCTAGGTCCTCCTTAAAACTAGTCCTCAGACCGAGGAGTGCGGTAGGTAGAGCGTCAAACCATTTAGTGTCGTTATAACACATGAGGGAAGCCTTGAGAGACCGATGCCAGCGTTCGATCATCCCGTTGGATTCGGGGTGATAGGCGGTCGTGCGACTTCGTTGGCAGCCGAGGAGATCCGTCAGCTGCCCGAAGATCGTTGCCTCGAATTGCGGCCCTCGATCTGTAGTAATGGTGGCAGGTACGCCGAAACGTGTGACCCGGGTCGAATAGAAGGCTTTGGCGACTGATTCAGCAGTTACTGCTCTGAGAGGAGTCGCCTCTGGCCATCGCGTGTAGCGATCCATCATAGTGAGGATGTACGAAAATCCTCTCGATGGAGTAAGCGGTCCCACTATGTCAATATGGACATGGGCGAAGCGTGCCGTAGGTAGCTTAAATTGTGCAGGTTCTAATACATTATGCCGCGCTACTTTGCAGCGCTGGCATTGGAGGCAAGCGCGGGCCCAGGTGGTGAGGTCTTTGCTCATTCGGAGCCAAATGAGTTTCTTACGGACGGCAGCAGCGGTCGCGCGGCCGCTGGGGTGGGCTGGGTCATGGTAGACCTGGAACACGCCCCTACGAAGCTTCTCGGGAATGTAGGGCCTGGCGGTTCCAGTTGAAACATCGCACCAGATTTCGCCCAAAGGATCGCGGAGGGTGATTTTGCGTAGCTCGAGTGCTGTATCAGCAGTTAGAAGAAATTCGAGCTGGCTGTCCTCCTGTTGGGCCAGGGCTAGGTCGACGTTGTTCAGAGTGGCGCGCAAGTGAATCGTATCGATTCGAGAAAAAGCGTCCGCCGAGATGTTTTGTGGACCAGAGATATGTTTAATCTCGGTAGTGTATTGGCCGATGAGGTCGAGTTGACGATCTTGTCGGGGGGAAGCATTTCCCGACTTTTTCCGGAACGCAAAGACCAGAGGTTTGTGGTCTGTATACACGGAGAGCGAGCGACCCTCTACCATATGACGGAAATATTTAATGGCGCTATAGATCGCCAGTAATTCCCGGTCATAGGCGCTGTATCGCCGCTCTGTGGGATTCAGTTTCCTGGAAAAGAAACCGAGCGGTTCCGGTTGGCCTTCGAAATCTTGTTGTAGAACTGCTCCGATTGCGGAATCCGATGCGTCGCATTGGATAGACAAAACCGCTCCCTCTAAGGGATATCGGAGTAGTGTGGCGTTAGCCAGTTGCTCCTTGGACAGTTGGAACGCACGGTCCGAAGCTTCTGTCCATGGAATTGGGCGCTTGTCGTTGCGCTTCGCTCCTTTTAGAAATTCAGTCAGAGGAGCCTGGGTTTGGGCGGCGTCTTTAAGGGTGGGTCTGTAAAAATTGAGCATTCCGAGGAAACGTCGGAGCTCGCTTATGTTGGTTGGGCGTGGATATTGGATGAGGGCCTCCACACGGTCTGGAAGTGGGCGAATGCCCTGATCGTCAACAATGTAGCCCAGATATGTGATTTGCTCTTTGGCATATTGACACTTATCTGGGTTGATGACTAGACCGAATTCGCGGAGGCGCTCGAGGACCTGTCGCAAATGGCGCTTGTGTTCAACGTTGTCTCGTGAGGCGATGAGAATGTCATCGAGATAAGCATGACAGCAATTGAGACCACGTAAAGCCGAGTCGATGTATCTCTGGAATGTCTGCGCGGCATTCCTGAGACCGAAAGTCATTACTTTGAACTCGAAGAGTCCGAAAGGAGTAATGACTGCCGTTTTTGGGATGTCTTCAGGTGCCACCGGGATTTGGTGGTAAGCCCTGGTGAGATCCAGGGTGGTGAAGACTTTGCACCCTCGTAATTTATATGAAAAATCATATAGGTGTGCAATGGGGTATCTGTCGGGGACTGTTGCTGCATTCAGCAGTCTGTAATCCCCGCATGGGCGCCACTCCCCGGAACGTTTCTTAACTAAATGGAGTGGGCTAGCCCAAGGACTGTCTGATGGTTGACAGATACCTTGTGCTATCATTTCATCGAACTCAGCGCGTGCCGCGCGTAGTTTTTCTGGATCCAAGCGACGTGCGCGTTGGCTTACTGGAGGGCCCCGTGTCTCGATGTGATGAAACACATTCGCCTTATGTCGTCGCTGGTTAGGTAGAGGAATTGTCTTATTGACAAATTCCTGTACCATAGCTTGGATAGGGTCTGTACACGGTGTGGCCCTGGGTATTACCGCTGGAGATGCCGACAAGGGCAAGGAAGGTGCGGTGTGGGCTACTAGCCTGTTGTGTGTCGAATAAACCAACAGATTGTGTTTTCCTAATAGGTCGGAACCTATTAGGGGTTCGTTAACATCAGCAATCACAATCTGGTGTGTGATTGGATGTCTGAGACCCAGATGGAGTGTCAGCTTTTTCCTTCCGTACGTGCGTATCGGAGAATTATTTGCTGCTGAGAACTGTAAGGCGGTGGGCACGCGGTTGCGTGGGGCGAACGATCGCGGAAGGACCGAAATATCGGCGCCGGTATCGACGGTAAAATTGATATTCAGTCTCGAGTCCCTGATCGTAAGGCGTCTTATGGATGAGGTGCCGGCCGGTTGCGCAGGGGTGTCGGTCGGCAAAATTAGTTTAAAGACTGACGCCGGTTGTTGGTTGGTCGAGTCCAACCGCAGGGTGCCCTACAATTAGTTGTACGGTCTCCGTACCGTTGGTGGTTGGCGCACCAAGCGCGTGTGACGGCATTGTTGGGCGGATTTTGCCTATTGGCAGGTTCGTCACGAGAAGGCCGTGGAGGTGGGCGACGAAAAGAAGTCCGTTGGGATGTATTTTGTGGAGGTTGCCGCCGGTTCATTGGGCGGTTCTGCACGCTTCGTTGTGTGTTTTGGAACCTCGCGCAAACTTGATCCAATTCACGGCGGAATGAGGCCTGAAGCGCGAGTAGGTCAGCCGTAGTGACCTGAGTAGGAGGGTTGTCTGGCTGAGTATCGCCGATAATACGGTCAAGGGTTTGTTGGGTTGGGTTCGGATTAAGGCCAGTGTGCCTTCTAGAGGATGAGGAGGGTAGCTGAGTCGAAGCTACCAGAGCGGTTCGAGGTGCAGTTTGAGACGACTGAGGGTGGCGTGTAGGCAGTGCGGCGTGTTGACAAACCGCCGCGACTTGATATGGTGGTAGCTCAGACTGTGGGTCCAAGGTTTCCATAATCGAATCAGCCACCTTTGATAAATAGCCCAAACTTTAATTAGGTTGGGCCAATAATGGCGAACGGGCATGTTGAGGTAAACTCCTCAGAAAATGTGGCCTAATTAGATCATCCGAGATCCTGGTCCCCGCTATCGAGCGTAAATGGGTCAGGAAAAGGGATGGTCTAATACCTGAAAAATTGGTCTCGCTCGCCAATCGCTGTAGTCTGATGCTGGTGGGTTGGTCCAAAGCGTTAAGGAGACTCTCCTGCATGCTGCTGTAGGGATCAGGGCCCGGTGACCTGATCGCCTGCGCAACATGCATTCGCTGTGTCCCATCCAGAACCCGCAACAATTCTACAGCACGATGTTCTTCATCGTGGATGTTAGCGAACCGGAAAAAACGGTCGGCTATGGCGAACCAAAGCTCTGGATCCTCCTCGTCGAACGGGGGGAGCTTTACGCTCTGGGTAAGGGATGGCAATTCGTCGCTAGAAGCGTCGTGGAAAGCGGGGGATTGAGGTCGGGCTTGCGCCTGCTGGGATGTACCGGCTCGTGTGGTGGGCATTGTGGTGCCGAAGTGTAAAGAGAAGCCGCGATTGGGAAGGTTGATTGTCGAGTAGTATCGACGAATGTAGAGAGAAGTCGCGTTGTGTCTGCGTGTGTAGGCAAGAAAGTCGCAAAGGAGTACGTGAAGTAGAGAGGAGTCACTAAAGAGTCGCGTCGAGTCGAATAATGTCGTGGATATAGCCGTGTTGCGTGCAGATTGTACCCAGAAGGGGCTTACAATAGTTAAAAACTTTAATTAATAAGTTGTATATATCACGAATTCGTAATATTCATTTGTTTGTATATTTATGTATATATATAAATTTCCAGATGAATATAGTTTTTAACTGTGTTTGTTAAGCTGATTCAAAAACACTTGAATTTTTGTTTTATCGCTCACGGGAATCAGTCAGCGGCATGAAATTAATTGATATTTATATATAATGACTTCTTCTCCGTTTTCGTCGGAAGAATTGCATTGCTCGGAAAATATTTGGTACAACGGAACATATAATGACCAACAATGCTTGAACTTTTGAGCTTAATTAACTATGACACTGTTTCTAAATTAGGATATTAAAGCTAACATTTAATCAAATAATTTATACGAAATAAATTTTATGTTGGTAGCTCAGACGGAGCTCACCCAAAGAAGAAATAACACTTGGAAAATAAATTAAAATGGAAAGAAAAAAAACCTGAGATCCAGCGCTGAGTTTTAAAGTTGGGCGGTATTTGGTTGGCGTCGCCGTTGTGCTTGTCGAGAAGATTGGTGACAGTCCGGGACTTCTAATGATGTTGCGGTAATGGTAAAGCTGTGTTGGGGCTCTACTTGCCCTTTTAGCGTCTTTTAATTTATTTTCCGTTTTAGTTTTTCGTTGAGAAAACTTTTTCTTTTTTTTTTAATTTTGTTGATGAAATCTTGTTTAATTCATTTAACTTTTTTACGATTTTTCTTTGTTTAATTGTTTAATTTTTACTTTATTTTTGAAATTTCTGCTATGATCTTGATATGTAGTCCTTTGATTTTGGCTATTTATTTATAGTTTGGTCACTGTCTTTGTTGTTGGATTTTTTGTTGAAGTTTTTGTTCACTGAATTTTCTATTGAGATTTTAACTGTTTTTGAATAGATTTTGTTGAAATTTTTGAATTTTTTTTTTAATTGATTTTGATTTTTTTTGTTTAAAAATTTTCTTATTTTAGCACTTTTTTTATAGAATTTTTGTTCTTTAGAAGGTTGCGTAAATTGTTCCTAGTCCGGTCACCAATGTGGGGGTAAAAGTAGGTTGCCAACGTATGGCACAGGATTCACTGTACACCCCCGACACTTGTTACTCCGAAGGAAGAAATGAAAAAAAACACGTTCTTATTTATTTAATTTTATTTCTGGTGAATGGCACAATATCGATTGAACTTAATTACACAGTTAAAAATTGGTCTTAATTGTATTTGCCAACATGAATCACAGCCTCACTGGATTAATCAGAATATCTATGATTTACTATTTCACTTCTGTCAAGCAGAGAATGCAGTACGCGACGGAAACGCCAGACTGTTCAGCTGGTCGGTCGTACGCAAATCGCGAATATATGTGAACCGTCAAAGCAGGCTTCGGGAACGAAAAAAACTTTACCTGTACACCAACTCTATCGAACGACTCCTTGACCTTTTTGTTACGTGAACTAAACGAACTATCTCATCCGCAGATACAACCAGGTTCAGAGACAAATAGCGACTAACTCTATTTAGAGTGGAAATCGTAATTTCTGCTTTTTACACATTGATCTGCCAATGGTAATCATGCTCTCTTGTGTGTTCCCCAACTCACCACACTCATCCAGGTCGAAACGTACTTGTGTATTCGTTCGACGTCGATGGGCGTAGCCAGAATGGAGAAATCAAAAGGGAAAGCACAATTACCCAGGGTGGATCTGGCTAGGTGTGTGTGCGTCAATGCCGTGTATACGGCTGGTCTACTGACCTAGTGACAATCTCTTAGGTCAACGCACTATAGCAAGACAGAAATACGAGAGAGAGGGCAAACATAGCTAAGGTTATTCACCAGCAAAAAGAGATCATTGATCCCAGCGAATGGGTGATCTGGGAAAAGTCAATAGGACGGCGCATCGGCTGGGGATATAATACCATTCTGTGGAATGTTCAATAAATACCCAAGCCTATGGACTATGACGCAACCGCGTCGCTTGGTTTGACTTGGTTGTTGCTAACCAATACGAATGGAATTTCCGGTGGAAATCCCATGGTTAGCGCAATAGTGTTGCCGTATGTCGTTGATTGTAGCTAAACTCAATTATGCATTATCTGCATAGAATAATGAGTTTAGCTATGCGTCCCTTTGACATGTTTTACAGGTAAATACCTATCAAGGAAATGGGTAGGTATTGTGGTTGGAATTGTGGGCTGTTTCTCCTATAGAATAGAAAAACCCCTACATATCTCTGGAATGTCTGGGCGGCGTTCCTGAGGCCGAAGGTCATTACTTTGAACTCGAAGAGTCCGAAGGGTGTAATGATTGCCGTTTTCGGGATATCTTCCGGTGCCACCGGAATCTGGTGGTAGGCCCTGGTGAGATCTAGGGTGGTGAAAACCTTGCACCCTCGTAGTTTGTATGAGAAATCGTAGAGGTGTGCGATTGGGTATCTGTCGGGGACTGTTGCTGCGTTCAGCAGCCTGTAATCCCCGCATGGGCGCCACTCCCCGGAACGTTTTTTTACTAAGTGAAGTGGGCTTGCCCAAGGACTGTCTGATGGTTGACAGATACCTTGCGTGATCATTTGGTCGAACTCGGCGCGTGCAGCGCGTAGTTTTTCGGGCGCCAGGCGGCGTGGGCGCTGGCTTACTGGGGGGCCTCGTGTTTCGATGTGGTGAAACACGTTTGCCCTGTGTTGACGCTGGTTGGGGAGGGGAATTGTCGTACTGACGAATTCCTGTATCATGGCCTGGATTGAGTCTGTCGGTGGTGTGGACCTGGGTGTTGTCGCTGGGGATGTCGCCGGGGGCGCAGGAGGTACGGTAAGGGCTACTAGCCTGTTGTGGGTCGAATCGACCAACAGGTTGTGCTTTTCTAATAAGTCGGAACCTATTAGGGGTTCGTTAACGTCAGCAATCACGAACTGGTGTGTGATTCGATGTCTAAAGCCCAGATGGAGTATCAGCTTTTTTCGTCCGTACGTGCGTATCGGGGAATTGTTTGCTGCTGACAATTGTAAGGCAGTGGGCACGCGGTTGCGTGGGGCGAACGAACGCGGAAGGACCGAGATATCAGCGCCGGTGACGATGGTAAAATTGATATTTAGTTTCGAGTCCCTGATTGTGAGGCGTCTTATGGATGCGGTGCCGGCCGGTTGCGCAGGGGTGTCGGTCGGCAAAATTAGTTTAAAGGCTGGCGCGGGTTGTTGGGTGGTCGAGTCCACCCCCAGGGTGCCCTACAATTAATTGTACGATCCCCGTACCGTTGGTGGTTGGCGCACCAAGCGCGTGTGACGGCATTGTTGGACGGATTTTGCCTATTGGCAGGTTCGTCACGAGAAGGCCGTGGAGGTGGGCGACGAAAAGAAGTCCGCTGGGAAGAATATTGTGGAGGTTGCCGCCGGTTTATTGGGCGGTTTTGTGCGCTTCGTTGTGTGCCTTGGATCCTTGCGCAAACTTGATCCAATTCACGGCGGAATGAGGCTTGAAGCGCGAGTAGGTCGGCGGTAGTGACCTGAATAGGAGGGTTGTCTGGCTGGATGTCGCTGGTGATGCGGTCGGGGATTGGTTGGGTGGTGTTCGGGTTAAGGCCGGTGTGCCTTCTAGAGGGTGAGGAGGGTAGCTGAGTCGAAGCTACCAGGGGGGTTCGAGGTACGGTTTGTGACGACTGAGGGTGCCGTGTGGGCAGTGGGGCGTGTTGACAAACCGCCGCGACTTGGTATGGTAATGGCTCGGACTGTGGGTCCAAGGTTTCCATGATCGCGTCATCCACCTTTGATAAATAGCCCAAGCTTTGATTGGGTTGGGCCATTAATGCCGAGCGGGCATGTTGAGGTAGACTCCTCAGAAAATGTGGCCTAAGGTCATATAGGTCAACCGAGATCCTGGTCCCCGCTATGGAGCGTAAATGGGTCAGGAAAAGGGATGGTCTAATACCCGAGAAATTGGTCTCATTCGCCAGTCGTTGCTGTTTGATGCTGATGGGCTCGTCCAAGGCCTTGAGGAGCGTCTCCGGCATGTTGCTGTAGGGATTGGGGCCTAGTGACCTGATTGCGTGCGCGATATGCGTCCGCTGTGTCCCATCCAGCACCCGCAGCAATTCTATAGCACGATGTTCTTCATCGTGGATGTTGGCGAACCGGAAAAAACGTTCGGCTGTAGCGAACCAAAGCTCTGGATCCTCCTCGTCGAACGGGGGGAGCTTTATATTTTGGGTAGGGGGTGGGAATTCGACGCCGGAATCGTCCTGAAACGCGGGGGAGTTGGATCGCGGTTGTTGCTGCTGGGTAGTACCGGCACGTGTGGTGGGCATAGTGGTGCCGAAGTCGGAAAGGGTAGCCGGGATTGAGGAGAGACGGGGTGTGTCTGTGGATGAAGCCAACAGGCGTGGAGCGGACGCGTGAGTCGATAGGAGCCGCGAGGGGAGTAATTGAGTCGAGGTTGCGTCGGTGTGGGTAGCGGGGAGTCGCAAAGAGGACGCCGGGAGTCGACGGGAGTCAAGTTGCTGGCTGGGGCGGGCGGGGCGGTAGTGTTACCCGACTTAATTTTAAGGATATTGGTTTTAATTATGGGTAGATTAAAGGTAAAATTAAAATTCGGACAAGAAAGGAAAGTAAAGGTGCGAGTTGTGCAGGCGTGTGTGCGTTTGAGAGCGTTGAAGTAATATTATGTGTTACTCGGTACACTGAAGGGGTTTACAAATGCTTTCATTAAATTTTGTTTTTATACTCTATAAAATTTGGCGGCAACCGTCTCTATTCAATTTGATTTTGGGTTAAAAATTTATTTTGTCGAGTACATTTGAAACGATCTTAAATATGGTTACGATTTAGTGTATGAGGTACAAACGTTTTGCTTTGTTAATATTTCTTTCGAATGGGTGATAAAGGGAATGTTATCTATTACTTTTAGGATGTTAATCGCATATGTTTGTTTGGCTATAATTTTCGGTTCAATATGTAAATTTTGTAATTTGGTGTTTATGCATAACTTGTACACGATCGTAAATATGGTTCTTTAAAAATTAATAGTCGTTCTGTGTTGTTTTACGTTAAACCACTAGTTGCGATCTGATTCGAGTTCTTAACGTTTTATGTCTGCCAAATTGGATGTGTTACTAATAGGTGCCAAGTGAAGGAGTATGTTGTATTCCAGAATACTACCCTTACTCGCTTTAACACTAACTCATGTCCTTTCAAACACAACCCTTAAAACTACATCCTCACATATCTTACATTCTCAATCACTTACAGCACATTTCATAAATAAACAGACACAATATTCTATATCCAGTCACTTACAGCACATTTCATAAATATGCCCCTTTTCATAACAACCACATTTTTCATTTCAAAACATGGCCACTTTGATTTTCGTTCAAAGTTTATTCAAAATTCTAAGTCACAGAGACTTCTAGATTGTTTTGTTCAGTTTATACGCCACAGTCAGTTAGAACAAAATGTTCTATATAAACAAGTAAATTTATATGAAAAAAGTAGAAAGAAGAGAGCTCAGCTTGAGATAGCTGAGTTCGATAAAATAAAATAAAAATAAAACAAATAATAATTATTAATAAAGAAAGCTTTAATTATTTTAATAACCCCTTAATTTAATAAATATAATAACCTCCACGCTCTTCCCTCGAAAGAGGAAGCACGGCATTGGAGCCGTAACAAGTATATCTATTTGTTTTTAGCTATACCTAATGATTAATTGACTTTGTTCCGTTGGTTGTCTATTAGCTATGGCTCTTATATTTCATTGTGTTATTTGTTAATTATTTGGGATACTTAATTATTTTTATTAATTATTATATTCTTAATTATTTTTATTAGTTATTAGTTAATTATTTGGGATACTTAATTTTGCCTTACGGTACTTAAAACTGTTGATGTAATTGTAAAAATAGTAAACGTAAATAATAAAGAAAAAGGGGTGTTCGTTTTTAAATTTATATATGGTGGCTCGGAAGGAGCTCGCCGAAAAGGAATTAACAAGTTTTGAAAAATACTAAAAGAACATAAAGTAACGAAAGAAAGAAAAAAAAGAGAAAAGAAAACCTTGTCTTCGTGTGGGGTGGCTGGTGATGTGGTGTTGGGGCTGTTGGGGCTGTTGCTCCTAGCCCAGGTGATGTTGGATACCGCTGTGTTGGGGTACGGGGTACCCTTTAATAGTATTTGTTTTTTATTTTATTTTTTTTTAATTATTGGTTGTTTTCACTTTTGTGAGTCACGAAGGTGTTGTATCTTTTTAACCTCGTCCAAAACGCTCGGCTAAAGTGTTTCCACCGTTGGTGGAAGGAGGTTTTTTTTACGCTGCACTCCTTTCATAAATTTATGTCGATCAGTGCTGGGCTGTGAAACTGCTGGGTCTACACATTGGTATAACGGTGATTGTATTGTCCGTTTGGTTTATTTACGGTGTCCTGGTGTTCAAAATACTTAAATTTCGATTTGATTCTCTGATTGGGGTAAGTGTTTAATCGGTGTTGATAACTGTTGGGCAAGCGGAGCCATTTTGTAAATATATGCGGTAAGAAAGTGTAGGTGGCGGCGTTTGTAGTCTCTCGTATGTATAGTTTTATTTATTTTAACATAGATTTGTTGCACTTGCTTTGGGTTAATGTGCATTGAAACAATTATGTGCGCGTGCTGTTTTTGGTGTTTTCGATTTGATTGTCCGATGAGAGGTGATGATAAACAAAATCGACCGAAGCTCAATAACCGTATTGGCTGTCTTACTTCACTTTCGAATAGAAGACCTTTACCGGATTTCACTCGGAATTGGTTTCTTCTTATTTTTCTTGCTTTCCACTGGCACTGTTCGTCACTGAACGTTAGTTGTTTTTTGAAGAACTTTTGTTGCTGGCACTGACACAGTTATAGTTTTTTTGAGGCAGAAGGTTGCAATGTTCTTTTCTTTCGGGGTCACCAGTGTGGGGGTGGTGGGCTGGGCGCCAACGTATGGTGCGGGGTTCACTCTCACCCACCAACGGTTTCTGCACAAAATTGTCTTCCCAAAAGGAAACCGAGCGCCGAATGAAAGGACGAATAAAAGACACTGAATGATTTAGTTAATGTTAACGTTAATGTTCTTTATTCCTTCGATATTTTACACAGCATGAAATATCGCGCCGTTACCGCGATTTACAAATCAGTAGCACTTAGGTATATGGGGTACAATGAGTAGCTTAGTACACTAGCCTCCGCGTAGGAAGTTACCGATCTCCGTTAATTCCTGACTTTTCTTTACCCGCTGAGTTACGAGGCTGCGGCGACGTGTTATATTGTTCACTAAGTTCTCCGCGGTCGCGATAGTTTACTTTATAACTCCCGCTCGCGTGTACGTTCTTTTTATTTTCTTTCTTTTGCTTAATACAGTGGCGCGGACTTCCTACTCGACTCGGGGTGATGTGGCGAGATGCGCTCGGCGGTGATTGTGACTCGACCTCGTTGTGAGGCCACGGCGGATAAATTGCGACTGACTCATGGAGTTGAAAATCCATTGCGTTGTGGTAGTGGCACCGTAAACTCATTGTCACTTCCTAAGAATCTAGTGGAAGAGTTGCTATACCTATGCATATGAGTTTAGTTCCAGCGAATCCTTGCCGTATAAGCTAAGTTGGATTCGTTGGTTGTGTATACCAGGAAATTGAAATTGCTTGGGTGCAAGAAAGGAGTATCGTTTAGATAGAAGTGTTAACCGAGATAATTTCGGGGGAAATGTGCGCGGATTAGTTGGTTGGTAAGGTTCCGTTGAGGATTTGAATATACGCTTTGTTAAGGCATATGAACTTCGGAGAAATGTGTGCGGCTTGGTATACTTGCTAATGTTCCGTTGAGGATTTGAATATGCATTTGCTATGGCATACGAATTTCGGGGAAATGTGGATTGCTTGGTTGCGTTGAGGAAATATAGATAATTGACTGACGCAGTTTTGGGGAAATGCATGTGGTGGTGATTAGAATATATTCGGTTGAATTATATTCTCTTGGGGGTTTGGAAAGTATTTTATTGCAGATTTGGAAGTATATGCTATCGGGTTATTGATTTTTGCATGTTGCAGGTTAGGGTTGTGGGTTGATTCTCCGTGTGATGTGGAGAACCCCCACAATACTATTGGCCCAAGGTAGTTAATGGATTGCACTACTTCAAATTCGTGCTCCACTACCATGATAGCTTGACCAACGTTAGGTCTTCTCTTCGCAGAAGATGCCACCATGTACTTGGTTTTTCCCTCATTAATGTGCAGTCCCAGTTTTTGTGCCGCCTGCTCGATCTGGGTGAAGGATTCCTGTACCGCCGATTCGGTTCTACCGATGATGCCGATGTCATCTGCGTAGGCGAGTATCCGGCTGGAATTGGTGACAATAGTCCCTCTTGTTATAACGCCAGCGTCACGGATTGCTTTCTTCAACGCCACGTTGAAGAGGAGGCAGGCCAGATCGTCCCCTAGTCGGAGTCCATTATAGATGTTTATTGATTTGGACAGCAATCCCGCTATTTTTACTTGAATAGTTACGTTGGTCATAGTCAACCTACAAAGTCGTATCAATTTGTTTGGAATGCCTACCTACCCTGGCTATGCTGTCGTAGGCGGCCTTAAAGTCTATAAACAGATGATATAATGGAATCTTAAATTCCTGACATTTTTCCATCGCCTGCCTGAGGGTGAATATCTGATCAATTGCTGATTTGCCTGGGATGAAGCAACACTGATATTGACCAATGATGGCTTTAGCATATGGGGCTATCCGATCTTGTAGGGTGGAGTAGAGTATCTTATAGGCGGTACTCAGCAATGTTATACCCCTATAGTTGCTGCACAGTGTGATATCTCCTTTCTTATGTATGGGGCAAATTATACCACGACGCCAATCTTCCGGCATCTCCTCTTGCTACCATACGTGCACCACGATCTCATGAATTGCGTGATGTAACGCTGTCCCTCCTTGTCTGATCAGCTCAGGTGGTATGCCATCAGCCCCAGGGGCTTTATTTGATTTGAGCTGTCTAATGGCTATTAATGTTTCCTCAATGCTTAGTGGCGGCAGCATTTGCTCTTGATCTGGCATTGGTGGAGCCTCCAATTCTTCCGTGAGCTGACCATTTAGCAATTCATTGAAGTGCACTTCCCATCGCTCCAGAATGCCTTCAGGATCGGTGATCAGATTACCCTCTTTATCCTTTGCAGTAAGTGCAGCGTGGTGTGTACCGCGTCATACTGCGGATTATTTGGTAGAACTTCCGCGCCTCGTACGGACCTCGCTCTCTACTTTTCTCTATGTCACAGACAAGGTTTTTTCCCAGGCACTTTTCTTTTGTCTGTGAAGTCTTTTTTCAGATCTTCTGAACTCTTTGTATTTCTCCTCGCGCACCCGCGTCCTATGAGACCGCTGTATTGCCCGGTATGCAGCATTCTTAAGTTCACTCGCTAGTTTGCACTCATCATCAAACCAGTCGTTCCGATCTATACGACTACTGCCTAAGATGGAGTTGGCAGTACTAATGACAGTATTCTTAAGGCGTGTCCATTTCTCTTCTACGCCCGGCATTCTGGCCCCAGGACTTACTCTCCCTCCGTCGAGCTCTTGGAGGGCGAGTCTTAACGCATGACCAAAGGTGTTACTGGTATTCTCATTGCGTAAGGCAGCCGTGTTGATTCGAACCTGATCCGCGGATGCAATACGTCTCCGTAAGGCAATCCGCGCTCGGAAAACTGTACCAACAAGATAGTGATCCGAGTCAACGTTGGCACCTCGGTACGTTCGTACCGTTATCAGGCTCGAGGAGTGGCGGCGATCTATCAGCACGTGGTCTGGTCAATTTGGTTGCGAGTGGCTCCATCACTCCAGGTGGCTTTGTGGATATCTTTACGCGGAAACGTGGTACTCGCAACGACCAAGTTTTTCAATGCTGCCAATTCGATGACTCGTAGTCCATTGTCATTAGTGTTCTCATGCAAACTATGGGAACCTGTGTAGTACCTGAAAACCGACTCCGGACCTATTTTTGCATTCAAATCACCAAGAACGATTTTCACATCGTATCTTGGGCAGGCATTGAGGGCCCGTTCGATGTTCTAGTAGTATTATTCTTTTTCGTCGTTAGACGACTCTTCTGTGAGTCCGTGAACGTTTATGAGGCCTATGTTTTTAAACTTGTCTCGCACGCGAACAGTGCATAGCCTTTCATTTATTGCAATAAAACCGATGATGGCAGTCTTCAGTTTTTGTCTGACTAGAAAGCCTACCCCAATCACATGGTGTTTTGCGTGACAGCTGTAATAAATGTCATACTCTTTTCTTTGAATAACACCACTCCCCGTCCATCTTATTTCTTGCAATGCTGTTATGTCAGCCCTATATTCGGACAGGGCATCGTGTATCCGGTCCATATGCGAGGCTTGTTAAATTTGCCATAATAATTCATTTTTACGGGCCTGGTTATTAGCCTTGCGCCAACCTTTCTCAGGATGTCGCTGCATGCATTGGTTCACTACTTGGCGGGTGTCAAAGTAGCTATCCAGGGGTGTCACGTGGAGACTGCATGTCAATTTGGATTGAACAGGGACAAGGGTCGTCCTGAGCTTCGCCGGGTTGAAAGCAATCAGAGACTTTGGCCGGTATGTTCGCACCCAACAACGTTTTAAATAACACTGAACTCAACTAGACCTAAATATGTTCGCCTTTTATATCGTCCTGCATACGGCGATCGTATTCGTGTGCATTGTCCTGCGAACAGCTGCTGTGGGTACTGCTATAGTTGTTGATCCTCTCGTCTTCCCAGGAATCGGCTAGCTGTTGTTTGATACAGAGTCTGCCTGAAAATTCTCACTTTGTATTGTGGCGGCGTGTTCCTGAACATGAGGTGTTGTGTCGTTAGTACTGACGATTCCACGCTAAGATTAACATCGGAGTTTCTTCTGACCACAGAAATGATAAGAAGAAATCCGCATTTCCATAACTAAGGACGCTCTTTTGGTTTGTTAGTTGTTTGAGACACAAGATATCAAACGTTTGTTAAAGTATCTTAGTGGCCCAGTATAGATGTAGTTGGTTGGCACAGAAGACTGGGAAAACTTCAAAGTATTCGACAGCTGCGTAGGTTAATACTGAACGTTCCAGCTAGCCTCCCAGACTAGTCTGTTCTATTAGAAAGAACTAACCAGTTGAATCCCTCAAGAACAGTTTTATCACGTTCTGGGTGGAGTATATCAACGATTCATGAAAGGGTTTCCCAATAAGTACAATGTGTGTTTTAAATTACTTAATGGGATACCCAGTAGGAGCGATACATTTTTAAAGCGTCATGGTAGTCATATTTAAAATTGTAGACATGTCACTAGCTGTCATTTGTATTTAGTGCAGTTTAACTTTGAAATAGCCGTACTTTAAAATAAAAGAAACGTTTTTTTTTTTTCAAATATTTTGTGTCTCATTTAATCGCCCTTTTTGAGAAAGTTTATACATTTGCAAGTAAATTTGGCAATACGTCTCTACATTTGCAATCGTATCATGCCTAGACTATCACCTTTTTCTAGATAGTCATTCCGAATACAGCCACAAGAAGTAATCGATTAAATATTGAAATGATATAGCTTACTCAGTACTCCGGTACTGAAAAGCGTAACCCGATATTGTAGTGATGGCTTTTGCCAGACATTTAGAGAGGGACCGCATGGTAAATTGATGTTGATTGAAAGGAGTACTAGGATAGCACTTAAGTGTTCTATATGCCTTAAGGTACCAGAGTTGGATGTAGCAACAAACAAGTAGTACATAGTCTGATTGCGAGTTATGTAGGAACCTCAATTAAATTGTCTTCTATCTTTTTCCCCAATTGGAGAAAGTCAGGCAGTGAAATCCTTTTCAAGTGATACGAGTACAATCGAAGGTTGTCTATATGAAATTCACTTTATATCTCCATTATACGGATAACTTTCAGAAGGTGAGTCGAATTTCGATAAACCCTTAATAAGAACCTTATATTATGTTAACAATCAACTCCAAACACCCTTTTATAAAAAAAAAAAACCTTGTCGAGCCAAATGATCACTCCCCTTAAAGTTTTGACTTAGAAAACGGATGAAATATAATTTTCGAAAATATTTTATTTACCCATCGAAAGGGTGAAGTACTCTATGCAATACCTTATCCCATCGTTGGAGTTTGGTAAAGGATGGCAAACATTGACTGATTCTGTTCTAAAAATAAGAGCATCGTCTAGATGGTAGGCAGTGCGCGGGAAATACAGAGGGATATCCACATCGTTGAACTCACAATCGATTAAGAATTCAATAAGATTCGCTACTCTATCGGGAACATACAGCTGTATGCACTGTATGGAAGTTGGATTTATGGGTTCCTCTTGACGAATTATTGCGCGGTAAATAAATATTTGCCTTGAATGATAGAGTCAAATATTAACGAACTCAAATGTTTTTAGATTTGAAACTAGCCAAATGATTGCAAAATTCGTAACTGCATACCTTTTTTTCAACTCTCTTTAAAATCAAACCGTAAATTTCTTTAATATCAAACCAAATAAGGAGAGGTCTGTTAAACAAAGTATGGATATTCGATCGATATAATCGTATGATTATTGTAAAGACCAAGCACATGAGCAGGGACAGCACTGGTTCCTCTAAAAATTGTCCTTTCATCTGGGGTTATATATTCGTATAAATGAAGTTAAATCTTAAAGACAACTGCTTTGTATTCTCTGAACACAGGAAGATTTTAAAAAGCATCCCTTCAGGATGATTTTCACAGATAATAGAAACGCATTGAGTTTCTGTTCCCGCGACTGAATTTAAGGACGGACGGGCATCCCTTGTATATTTTACTGGTCGTGTTTGTATCCTATAAGGATGCTTAGTACTGCTTTTGATGTTCCTCAAGATGTGCGGACGTACAGAAGTGTAAGCGGAAGATAACAAAAAAATTCTCTTCGGTTTGTTAGAGGGAAAACGTAAAACCCCAGGATATGATAAAAAAATCGATGTAAATTTATGGGCAGGAGTTTGTAACTTTGTATTTCACCTACAATAACTAATATACACCAATTAAAACTGAGTAGGACTAATAGAGGTGACAGCACTCAAAGATCTGGTTGTTTTAAGTACAAATTTGGATACCTCTCGAATGGGTTATTACCAACGCCCACGCATTGACCTACAACCGCCTCGGTAGGAAAGCACTCAGATGCTAACATTAACATGGATATTTTTTGAAAGGGGTTAGCGTCCTGCTACGCAAACGTAGAGTCTTGAACAACTAGTCAGGCAGACAGTTTAATTTGGCTACTGAATAGAAGATTGTAGTGGTTCCGCCAAACCCTACGGTCTACTTACCTGAAAAACCCCCATAGCTACTACCCAACTCCCTTTAGTTTGCTAATGCAACAGTATTAGTACCTAAAAATGCTGCACGCATTTAAGAGATCAAATCTATGATCTTTACGTCCCTGTAAAAAAAACTTACCTTCATGCATTCTCTTCGCATACCATTGCTCCTTAAGATTTCTTTATTAACTTACCAGGAACTTCCAATCAATTTCGGCATCTACGTCGCCAGTCAAATTTCTTTAGACAAATTCCTGTAAACAAAATAATTCGGATTGCATTCATTGTAACCGTCATGACAGGGACCATAAACATTGCGCCGTCTATTTCCCCAGCCGCGTCATGTATCTTTTCATACACATTGCCTGGCAACTTTTTTGTTTGTCTTATCAATAAACAACCCAAGCAGCTGCATATAATTAGCGCAATAGACGCTGAAACCAAATTCTCCAGCATTTCCTAATGCAAACATGAACCCAGTTTCTACTGCAGCCAGAGATGCCATAAATATCTAATTTCCTTTTAGCACCTTTTTCTCCCGTCGTCGAAAATAGCGACGAGGCATCGCGTAACCAATGACCCGCATTATCAACGGCGCATTTGGTAATTTTTCCCTTTTGTCTTTGCCGCCTGCCTGTTTCGTCGTTCCACTGCTTTCGAACACGTGCAATTACATTGAATCTGTTCGATCGCGCACTTATACCACTGCACCAAAAATATCGCATTTTCTTAGTGGTCACACCCTTAAGAGAAAAGTTTTTCTCTCTCTTCCTTTTTTTTCCTTAGCGAAATCATCTCTGCATGAGATGACGATCGCTGAGTCTTATTTCATCCTTCGACCACGCTGGTCGCAGCACTCCCGCTCTCCACCGGCAGCGGAGAAGCGTAATTAAAATATTATAGTCGCCGTGTCGAGTATTATAGTCGCTGCAGTTTTCGTAGAGTGCATTATTATTGTAATTTTCACGTGTGCTTCCGTAAAAAAATAAAATAAAATTAACAATAGAAATTCAGTGCTTTTTATTTTTGCTTGTCCTGTGTTGATGTGTCCCTCTCGGTGCGCCTGTTTTCCCCTCGGTGACATTTTGCTGTTTGTTCTTTTGTCCTGTCGTTGTGTCCGGTGAACTGTTTACAGCGGAATTATAATGGAGGAGGAAGCGAATCAAGTACCCATGCTGGTACATACTTCCTCTCCACAAGATTGCTGCCGATCGGGCATTCTGAAAGTTTCAAAACTATAAAGGGTGTAAAAATTGAGAAACGCAAAAACAATTCTTGGAAAATAACTCTTTTTGAGAACTGTAATAGAACTGCTGCTCACGTTATTCATAGAAATTCTACAGGGGAGATGTGGGAGTATTTACTAGGCCTAAGCAAGGACGCGGGTTCAGTGAAATACCCCTCCACACGCCACTGGTATAATAGAACTCCGAACTTTCACATTTAATTTAATTTAAACTGCCACGAACTCCATTTCGATGTTCGAGTGTACAATGATTTTTGTGTTTAATTTAATTTAATCTAAACTGACACGAACTCCACTTCGATGCTCGACTCGTAAAATTTTACCTGATCGCGACGACCCTTAAACGTCTACCCCGCTGGACTGTGAAAATCTGACTCGCCGATGCAATCCATATCCGTCGGATTCAACGGTGGTGGATTACATCGGCGTGGTAGGATTCTATATGTGTCCGTATAGGACAAGTACGTTGCCCTTCAGCCTGCATATCGGCAACGACGGAAATGCACCTGAATAAACATGGGCTGGTGTAATACATTGCAGGCATTATAGAGATACGCGATAGCGAAGATCGCGGAAGGGAGATAAAGGTTTCTGTGTCTTAAATAAACAAAAACGCTATTTCAAGGGTCATGATGATATGCACATCGTGTTTACTCAGGCGTTCATGATAATGCCGTTGTAGGCTATACATTCTGGTGACGATAGGTCAGCCGAAAATGTGGGTCTTGTTGGTACATGAGTATAATGGCGAGGAATTAGCCTTGCAGATGTGCAAGCGTACATTTCGCCCAGGGTGCCCATGTACCAGCGTTCGGTTAATAGGGTAAACACAGTGATGCTACAGTGTGTTTGTTTGTTTAACAGGCCGGAGCATCGTTAGGCATGATCTAGGGTATGATTGTCTAACGTCAATCACATTCGTGCCCAAATCCCATGATCGGTAGAAACCGATAAATGAAATTGGTCGCAACTGTAGCGAACCTTGGGATGGGGCAATATTCACTCATGAACCGTAGCAAGAATACCGGCTACAGCTGTGTCAACAATTTCGCTGGTCAGTGAGTATTTATCTTTTATAATTGCTGATAAGCCGGGCCGATTGTCTGGCACGGTTCATGTAATATGAATGAAATAACTTGTTTTATGTGCATGCCTGCTGGGGTTTTACTTTCAGGGGAAAGTTATTTGAAAGACAGCTTACACTGCTCGAATGCAGCTAAGTATAGTGGTTTATGGAGTGAAGGAAAAGTAGGTTGTTTTAAAGAAATGAATGGTTCTTTAGGGAGGTTTTAAAGAACCGCCACAGAGGCCTAGCATGCCGTTATAAATACCACACAGCTCATCTACACTGAAGAAGAAAATGGCCAAGTCAAGGAAGTATGTTATGATCCTATACTTGGCGGTGTAACTAACTGTTGAATTAGTGTTAGGCTATTCAGGTGCGTTCTCTTCCTCGTTTGATTAATAGTTGCGTATTTGTTATTTAGACATTCGTGGATCGGCGATGTTGTTTCTTTTATTATTTATATAGATTTAACTTTCCTTAAATGAAAAAGTCGAGAAATGAAGAAACGAAACAAAAAATATGCTGCCGTGATTCCTTAATTAATTGTATGGCAATTTTCATTAACCAAATTTCAAGCTATCGAAATCGCTTAATAAACGCGCTTCGGGTGCATATATAACGCGCAGCTTTTTAACGACACAGTTTGAATACAAAATTTATTTTTGACTTCTAATAGTAATTTTCAGTCGCCTTGTGGGTGTTTCGTCTAGTACACCTGCACGGGTGCGGATTCAGCAAAAACACCACAGATTGTTCACTGACAGCTCACTGTATAATGCTTTCGACCAGAGGAACCGATTACGCTTAAGGGAATACAGCAATGATGCTTGATGCTGTAGCAAGATGATGATCTTGCCATGGGTTATTTTTCAGGTCAAAGGTGGTTTGCACATCTTTATTTCAAGCGCGAAATGGGAACTTAGATTAAGGGAAATGGGTCGTTCTCCTCATTGAATCAGAGCAGTAAGTAGACCTTACCAGACCAATGTGGGGCTCTGATATGGACGAATATTTCAAACCCTAAGACTCATGGGAACAAACAAAATTGATTGAAAACTATAATCAAAACAAACATACAAAAAATCCAGTAGGCGTAGGTATGATGAGTCAATAGTAGCAGCCGATAACAATATGGAAGAAGAAATACGCGGAGGGCTGATCATATTCAACAAAGTCTACTATGGTCTATCAAGGCTCTTCATATCCCAAAATTTATCCATAACTTCCAAGCTACCACTGTACAAGACCATGGTCTTACCACAATCATGTACGGCTCCGAGACCTTGGTGCTCAATAATAGACACTCTGAACTCTTAGTCGCGTTCGAGAGGAAGGTCTTAAGGAGAATTGTTGGCCCCGTATGCGAGGGAGGACGATTCCGGAGACGCTACAACCATGAAATTGCTTTGTGGCAGGATGTATGGAAGGCGACAGCGTGGCAGACCTTATCTGCGACGCAGAGGCTGAGAGTGCCAAACTGGATGACATCGCCTCGAAATCGGCACCGGTAGACAGACTTTCTAAATAAGGACAAGACCGGACCCCGGTTGTAGAGCAGATTAAGCTGATGATGATGTATTCGTGATGAAACGACACTACCATAAAGTTGGAAAACATCCAGGAAACACCAACTCGGCAAAAAGAAGTAGACGAGTCGGAGATGTCGTGAGCTGTCCTATAGGCCAATAAATAGTAATAATAATAATAATAATAATAATAATAATAATAATAATAATAATAATAATAATAATAATAATAATAATAATAATAATAATAATAATAATAATAATAATAATAATAATAATAATAATAATAATAATAATAATAATAATAATAATAGTAATTTGTAGTCTACTATGACGACGAAAGGAGAGAGAGAGAGAGAGAGAGAGAGAGAGAGAGAGAGAGAGAAGGATAGATAATTGAGCAGTTATTGTAGTTTCATGACTGAAAATTAGCAAGGCCAAGTCCAACGTAATGTTTAGTAAAATATATTTTTATAGTGTCGTAAAAGGCAACCGCCACATGGTCATCGCCAATGGCTGAATTGGCAAAGAGGTTGCCACGCGTTTGATTATATATGCCTAGGTTAAATGTATCTCACATGCGAATAGTTCAGTAGTAGTACTTATATTTTTTTATAAAATCAATAATCAATATGACAAGTTCAATAATTTTGGAACAAAATATTTAAAAAAAAGTAGAAGATCTGCAGTGTTTTCGTAATATTAAAAAAAAGTTGGTTCAATCCGAACGTCGCGGTTCTGCCCAATTTATGTTGGGATTGACTGCGCAGTTATCCGGTGAAATTGTTATAAAATTACAGCCCCCCCCCCCCCCCCCCCCCCCGCATCTGAATCATTAAGCTGGTTCGAGTCCTTTTTGCCTAAAAAACCGATGCCCGAAATCCTCCATGCCGATTTCCCCATCTGAAATCACTAATCCACCCTGCTGTTTCACAACACCAAAACATGGGTAGACGACGCTGTTTCTACATAGCTACAGTTTAGACCATCTTCAAATTCCATTGCAAATTCCAATACAAGGGTTTATCCCAAGCCAAAGTTCCCCTTTAATATATATAAAGTTCGGGCTGTCCGCTTGGGAATAGCTTTCCATCCGTTGAATAGTGTACATGAGTATACTTTCTAACCCTTTCCATTTCCCCTTCTCGGAATGCAATTCGTAGTTCTGCATTCCGAGAATGGCCCAAGCTTCCAAACGAGGTCACACGTTCACCCTTTTGGTTTCGTTTTCATTGAACAGGACAGGGGCACGGTTTCCCTTTTCCCCAACGATGGTCCGCAGAAGATTGCTCACAAGCATATCCAATTAAAAAACACTGGTTGTTTCTTGTCTAACTTAGATTATTTTATTTGTCGATATGATGTTTATGATTTTTTATTTACACTTTAATTTAATAATAATTTTGTTTGTTGATATGATGTTTGTGAGTTCTTTATTTACACTTTAATTTAATATGATGTATATTGACTATCGGCTCCTCGATAGTAGAGTGGTTAGTATACCCGCCTGTCACGTGTGAGACCGGGGTCCGATTCCCCGTCGGGGAGCCTCTGGCGCAAGACTAATGACCTTACCTGGAAAAAAAATCATTCTGGAAAATTTAACAAGCCTCAGGACTTGCTAAATAAGCCCAAGACCGGTTCCCGGTTGTAGTGTCGATGATGATGGTGACATTGACTATCATATCTTGTCGGCCTCCTGTTCCTAATTAAGTTAGTAGTTTTAAATTAAATTCCACTCAGCAAAATCATTTCACATGACTACTTCTTGACAACGAGACGACTCTTTACACGATGGTAGTTGAATAAAAACTCTACGCAGCGACGCGATCAACCTCAGTGATGTATCAATAACGACTGATCCCAATTAGGGATGAAATTTTGATTTTGCAATACGCACGGCTATTAGCCGATCGTCATTGCGCTCTTCTCATAAATCTTCTCATTTGCATGCCTCAGTGAGGTGTATAATACTCGCACATCTTCGACCGACGCTGTGCATGCGAAGGATGAAAAGAACAAAAGAGAGAACCCAATAACTTCGGGGTTGGCTTATCTTGTGTGCTGGTATCAATGTAGCCTCTGAGGGTGACCTACTGCCCTAGTGCGATGACTGTGGTGATCTTAGAGTGCATTGAACCCGGGGAAGATAGAAACGGATAGGAGAGAAAAATGTTTTGTGGCTATTCACATGTGAAAAGAGATCATTGATCCCCAGCGAATGAAGTGTCTGGGGAAAGTGAATGGGACGCCGACTTTGCTAGGGAAATCTGATTATGGGAACTAAATTAAATACTTTGGCAATTTCCCTAGCGATTTTATAATTATGCAACCCCGTCGTTTGATCAGACTATGCCGTTGCTAACCGACACGATGCGATTTCCTGTCGAAATCTCATGGGTTAGCGAAATGCCGTGTAGCGAAAAGATAGATAAACTCAATTATGCATTATCTGCATATTATAATTAGTTTAGCTATGCGTCCTTTTGTGAAACACGTTTTTCAGGTAAATAGGTAAGTAGGACAAATTGGGGTTGATCTGACAGGGTCTTGGCGCACGAAATTAGGCGGAAATAGTGGGTTGGTTCTCTATGTAGTATTGAGAACCCCAACACGCCAACGGGCAGAGAACCTGTTGTTCGCCTAGAGAGTATATGTTGTCAACAGGTGTTCTTAAAATCGTCGTGCGATATCCGTCTGGGCGCGTAGATCTTAATTATGTGAAAACTAAAAACAAAAGTGAATATAAAAATCAGTTAAATAACATTAAAGCAAAATTGTATTCAAAATGAATTAAATGAAGAAAAGACAAAAGTGTATGTAAACATGGGTTAAATCATATTAAAGCAAAATTGAATGTAAAATAAATTAAATGAAGTAAAAAATAAAAAGTGAAGTAAAAGACTAAAATAGAGTGGCGAGCTTAAATCGTTTTATATATGAGAAGGGAATCCATTAGTAATATCTTATCAAGGAAAGTAACCAAAGAGGGTAAATTGAGTAAATCAACATCTGCAGGTCCTACAGGAGAGAACCCACCAAGGAAATCACAGCCGCACGGACCGTGTGTACGTTAACCCTTTTTAGCCAATTTTATTTTGTATGCACGCAAAATCCTCTGTAATAAAATACCCGTTCCTTAAGCGACTATCATCATCATTATCGGTACTATGACTGGGATCCGATCTTGGTCTCATTTGCAAGTCTCTCCTCCTGGACCCGATTTCTAGCCGATGTCTTCCAGTTTGGCACTCCCAAGCTCTGGGCGTCCTGGTCTACGCCATCGGTCCATCGCAGACAAGATCTGCTGCGCTGCCACCTTCCAAACATCCTTCCACAAAGGACTTTCCGGGCAGGCTCCTATTAGCTCCTTCGGGCTAGGTGTCCCACCCACCGGAGTCTTCCGAGCTTCATTTTTCTTACAACGCTAGCTTAGAGATAGATCGCCTACAACTCGTGGTTGTAGTGTCTCCGGAATCGTCCTCCCTCACATACGGGGCCAACAATTCTGTTTAAACCTTTCTCACGAACGCGGCTAAGAGTTTAGAGTGCTTTTTATTGAGCGCCAAGGTCTCGGATCCGTACATGAGTACTGGTAAGACCATGGTCTTGTACAGTAGTAGCTTTGCTGTTCTGGGCAACTAGCTGGCAGGACTTTGTGGCAATAGTCCTTCTAGTTGTAACGCCAGAGCCGCGGGCTGATTTCTCCAACCCCTGGTCGAAGCGGAGACATGCCAGACCGTCCCCTTGTTGGAGTTCATTAAAGATGTTTATTGGTTTGCTGTGCTGTCGTAGTCAAAGTCTATAAATAGATGATATAATGGAATCTTAAATTCCATACATCTTACTCCCTTAACCGCTGAAGAGGTAAAAGAGCATCTCCTATAAATTTATGAAGATTTATCTAGATATAATTTACTCCAAAGATACCTGGGTGGCCATACCCAGAACTTTAACAAAGGTTTTTAAATGTAACAGTTGGGCGGTTGTCTCCAAAACACTGTCATTCTGTTGTTTTTTAAATCTCCGCATGTGTCGCTGCTGGGATATTTAAAAAAGGAAACACATCCATTCTTAGAGTTATGGATATTCTCGATGTAGTTATTTGCACATATGCGGATGTTTTCGCCGAAAACACCGATGAAGCACGGAGAATTCAACAGAACTGAAGATATCTCGCCGAGAAAACAGCTGCAGCTTGAAGAAAACTAGCTTTCGGGGAAGCAGAAGGTCTATTATATGCACCTGCGATTGCTGATTGATCGGTAAGTCAATTAAAATAATTGTTTTATCGTACTGAAGCTTTGAGCACGATTAGCTCGACACTATATTTCCAATAATTGCTCCGTGCAGTAACCCCAAACGTTATCGCACGATTTGTGTTTTTTACTTGTTGTGGCGTGCTGGTTGTGTACTGTATATTTTTGTTGGAATCAAACTACCAATGTAGTAAGTTAAAGGCTGAATTAATATTTGCTGTATAATTCAATTTACTTTATTGTTTATCTATATTTCA